>CM055899.1:225000-1560000 GCA_029582155.1 Panopea generosa | reverse complement strand
AGTTTTTGGAAAAGAAAGTTTTTCCAGAAATTCACTGTATTGTGTTACTCGGTGTTTAGAACCGTTACACGGGCCCTAGACTTAAAGTATTTTAGTATTTTATTCGACCAGCTCCAGTAATCGAATCAGCAACCACTAAAAGTCTCGTGCTCTACCGACTGAACTAACCGGACTGAAAAATAAGACTCATTATGTTAATTCCAGTACTTTTGAAGACCATTCCACTAAATGATTAGTTATTCTTGCCATGCTAACCGGGTAAGTGATCTGTTTCAAAACATATTAAATAAACATTTGTGTAGTAACATGTGCGAAGTAACAACATCACTTTTAAGTGTATGCACTGTGACAGACTAGTGTTTACATTTGTGTGTATGATGTCCATGCAATTAGAAATTAAAATCAAATGTTTCTATGCAATGTATACTGACCGTATTTCCAGACTTGCTATGCATTGACAATGGCATGGAACCACACGGTTGTCCCACTCTCCCGATGACCTATTACGTTTGTTGTCAGCATACGTTTTTGTCGTATTTTCTTGCTTTTCCCCAATTTTATTGGATATGACTGCAGTTCCTTTAACTTGCCCAACTCTCCCATGTCGTCTATTATATGCATTATCGGTGTAAACAGAATGGGCATCTACTTTATTGCTTCTGTGAGGCGGATCTCATTAAGATATGACCATGGAACCTTTAGGCAGTCCAACTCGCTCAAATTTCCGATTGAAAGTGTTGTCAACATACGTATGCGGCGTTGCAATTAGAATATTCCGTTATACCATTCCATTCTATTTCTATTATATTACTCGAGCGTGTAAATAGTATTCCAGTAGTGATAAAGTAGCAGTAATTATATAAAGTTAGAGGAATCTGTTGAGGAATTGTACGTTGAAGGTGCTGTTATACTGGTAAAGGAAGTTGTTGTGGTAATGGTTAAGGTAATGGTGTAGTAGTAAAAGTTGAAGGTGCTGTTTTACTGGTAGAGGAAGTTGTTGTGGAAATGGTTAAGGTAATGTTGTAGTAGAATCAATGAAGTTGCTGTTATAGTGGTAGAGGAAGTTGTTGTTATAATGGTTTATATAATGTTGTAGTCGGAGACGTTGAAGGTCCTACTATAGTGGTAGAGGAAGTTGTTCTGGTCTTTGTTACGGTAATATTGTAGTAGTTAACGTTGAATGTGCTGTTATAGTGATAGAGGAAGTTGTTGTGGGAATGGTTGAGGTAATGTTGTAGTAGTAGACGTTGAAGGTGCTGTTATAGTGGTAGAGGAAGTTGTTGTGGTAATGGTTAAGGTAATGGTGTAGTAGTAAAAGTTGAAGGTGCTGTTTTACTGGTAGAGGAAGTTGTTGTGGAAATGGTTAAGGTAATGTTGTAGTAGAATCAATGAAGTTGCTGTTATAGTGGTAGAGGAAGTTGTTGTTATAATGGTTTATATAATGTTGTAGTCGGAGACGTTGAAGGTCCTACTATAGTGGTAGAGGAAGTTGTTCTGGTCTTTGTTACGGTAATATTGTAGTAGTTAACGTTGAATGTGCTGTTATAGTGATAGAGGAAGTTGTTGTGGGAATGGTTAAGGCAATGTTGTAGTAGAATACGTTGATGTTGCTGTTATAGTGGTAGAGGAAGTTGTGGTTATAATGGTTAGGGTAATGTTGTAATAGAATACGTTGATGGCGATGTTATAGCAGTAGAGGAAGTTGTTGTGGTAATAGTTAAGGTAATGTTGTAGTTGAATACGACGATGGTGCTGTTTTAGTGGTAGGGAAAGTTGTTGTGGTAATAGTTAATGTAATGTTGTAGTAGAATACGTTGAAGTTGCTGTTATAGTGGTAGAGGAAGTTGTGGTTATAATGGTTTATATAATGTTGAAGTCGGAGACGTTGAAGGTCCTAATATAGTGGTAAAGGATGTTGTTGTGGTCTTGGTTACGGTAATGGTTGTAGAAGTAAACGATGAAGGTGCTGTTATAGTGATAGAGGAAGTTGTTGTGGTAACGATTAAGGCAATGTTGTAGTAGAATACGTTGATGTTGCTGCTATAGTGGTAGAGGAAGTTGTTGTTATAATGGTTAAGAAAATGTTGTAGTAGAATACGTAGAAAGTCCTGTTATAGTAGTAAAGGAAGTTGTTGTGGTCTTGGTTACGGTAATGTTGTAGAAGTAAACGATGAAGGTGCTGTTATAGTGATAGAGGAAATTGTTGTGGTAACGATTAAGGTAATGTTGTAGTAGAATACGTTGAAGGTGCTGTTATAGTGGTAGAGGAAGTAGTTGTGGTCGTGGTTAAGGTAATGTTGTAGTAGAATACGTTGATGGTGCTGCTATATTGGTAGAAGAAGTATAATGTTGAAGTCGAAGACGTTGAAGGTCCGGTTATAGTGGTAGAGGAAGTTGTTTTGGTCGTTGTTACGGTAATATTGTAGTAGTAGACGTTGAAAGTGCTGTTATAGTGGTAGAGGAAGTTGTTGTGGTAATAGTTAAGGTAATGTTGTAGTAGAATACGTTGAAGTTGCTGTTATAGTGGTAGAGGAAGTTATTGTTATAATGGTTTATATAATGTTGTAGTCGGAGACGTTGAAGGTCCCATTATAGTGGTAGAGGAAGTTGTTGTGGTCTTTGTTACGGTAATATTGTAGTAGTAAACGTTGAATGTGCTGTTATAGTGATAAAGGAAGTTGTTGTGGGAATGGTTAAGGCAATGTTGTAGTAGAATACGTTGTTGTTGCTGTTATAGTGGTAGAGGAAGTTGTTGTTATAATGGTTATGGTAATGTTGTAGTAGAATACGTTGAAGTTGCTGTTATAATGGTAGATAGAGGAAGTTGTGGTTATAATGGTTTATATAATGTTGAAGTCGGAGACGATGAAGGTCCTGTTATAGTGGTAAAGGAAGTTGTTGTGGTCTTGGTTAAGGTAAAGTTGTAGAAGTAAACGATGAAGGTGCTGTTATAGTGATAGAGGAAGTTGTTGTGGTAACGATTAAGACAATGTTGTAGTAGAATACGTTGATGTTGCTGCTTTAGTGGTACATGAAGTTGTTGTTATAATGGTTAAGGTAATGTTGTAGTAGAATATGTTGAAGGTCCTGTTATAGTAGTAAAGGAAGTTGTTGTGGTCTTGGTTTCGGTAATGTTGTATAAGTAAACGATGAAGGTGCTGTTATAGTGATAGAGGAAGTTGTTGTGGTAACAATGAAGGTAATGTTGTAGTAGAAGGTGCTGTTATAGTGGTAGAGGAAGTTGTTGTCGTTGTGGTTTCGGTCATATTGTAGTAATAAACGTTAAAGGTGCTGTTATAGTGGTAGAAGAAGTAATTGTGGTAATGGTTAAGGTAATGTTGTAGTAGTAAACGTTGAAGGTGCTGTTACAGTGGTAGAGGAAGTTGTTTTGGAAATGGTTAAGGTAATGTTGTAGTAGCATACGTTGTTGTTGCTGTTATAGTGGTAGAGGAAGTTATTGTTATAATGGTTAAAGTAATGTTGTAGTAGAATACGTTGATGGTGCTGTTATAGTTGTAGAGGAAGTTGTTGTGGTAATAGTTAAGGTAATGTTGTAGTAGAATACGTTGATGTGCTGTTATAGTGGTAGAGTAAGTTGTTGTGGTAATAGTTAAGGTAATGTTGTAGTAGAATACGTTGAAGTTGCTGTTATAGTGGTAGAGGAAGTTGTTGTTATAATCGTTTATATAATGTTGTAGTCGGAGACGTTGAAAGTCCTGTTATAGTGGTAGAGGAAGTTGTTGTGGTCTTGGTTACGGCAATTTTGTAGTAGTAAACGTTGAAGGTGCTGTTATAGTGATAGAGGAAATTGTTGTGGTAATTATTAAGGCAATGTTGTAGTAAAATACGTTGATGTTACTGCTAAAGTGGTAGAGGAAGTTGTTGTTATAATGGTTAAGGTAATGTTGTAGTAGAAGACGTTGATGGTGCTGTTATAATGGTAGCGGAAATTGTTGTGGTAATAGTTAAGGTTATGTTGTAGTAGGAGACGTTGATGGTGCTGTTATAGTGGTAGATGAAATTGTTGTGGTAATAGTTAAGGTAATGTTGTAGTAGAATACGTTGAAGGTGCTGTTATAGTGGAAGAGGAAATTGTTGTGGTCTTGGTTAAGGTAATGTTGTAGTATAAAACGTTGATGGTGCTGTTATAGAGGTAGAGAAAGATGTTGTGGTAGTGGTTAAGGTAACGTTGTAGTAGAATACGTTGAAGGTGTTGTTATAGTGGTAAAGGAAGTTGCTGTTATAATGGTTTATATAATGTTGAAGTCGGAGACGTTGAAGGTCCTGTTATAGTGGTAGAGAAAGTTGTTGTGGTCGTGGTTACGGTAATATTGTAGTAGTAGACATTGAATGTGCTGTTATAGTGATAGAGGAAGTTGTTGTGGTAATGATTAAGGTAATTTTGTAGTAGAATACGTTGATGTTGCTGTTATAGCGGTAGAGAAAGTTGTTGTGGTTGTGGTTAAAGCAATGTTGTAGTAGTAGACGTTGAAGGCGCTGTTATATTGGTAGCGGAAGTTGTTGTGGCTGTGGTTAAGGTAATACTGTAGTCGGAGACGTTGAAGGCGCTGTTGTAATGGTAGAGGAAGTTGTTGTGGTTAAGGTTATGTTGTAGTCGGAGACGTCGAAGGCAGTGATTGAGCGGAAGTTGTTGTGTTTGTGGTGAAGGTAATGTTGTAGTAGGAGAAATTGATGGTGCTGTTATAGTGGTTGAGGAAGTTGTTGTGGTCGTGGTTAAGGTAATGTGGTAGTAGTAGACCTTGAAGGTGCTGTCATAGTGGTATAGGAAGTTGTTGTTATAATGGTTAACATAATGTTGTAAAAGAATACGTTGAAATTGCTGTTATACTGGTAGAGGAAGTTGTTGTGGTAATGATTAAGGGAATGTTATTGTAGAATACGTTGACGGTGCTGTTATAGTGGTAGAGGATGTTGTTGTAGTGGCTACGGTAATGTTGTAGTCGGAGACGTTGGAGGCGCTGTTATAGTGGTAGAGGAAGTTGTTGTGGAAATGGTCACCGTAATGTTATAGTAGTGAACGTTGAAGGTAATGTATAAGTAGTGTTATATATAGTGGTATGTGTAATGGTTTTATGTTGTAGTATATATCGTGGTTAATGTAGTGGTATGTTTGTTGTGGTATATGTTGTGGTATATGTTGTCGTATATGTAGTGCTTTATTTAGTGGTATGTGTCGTAGTATATGTTATGGTAGATGTAGTGTTATATAAAGTGGTATGTGCAATGGTATATGAGTGGTACATTTAGTAGTATATGGTGTGGTATATGTAGTGGTATATGTTGTGGTAAGTGTCGTGGTATATGTAGTGGTATGTTTGTTGTGGTATATGTTGTGGTATATGTTGTAGTATATGTAGTGCTTTATTTAGTGGTATGTATTGTAGTTTATGTTATGGTAGATGTAGTGTTATATAAAGTGGTATGTGTAATGGTATATGTTGTGGTATATGTTGTGGTATATGTAGTGGTACATGTAGTAGTATATGGTGTGGTATATGTTATGGTATATGTTGTGGTTAATGTCGTGGTATATGCAGTGGTATGTTTGTTGTGGTATATGTTGTGGTTTATATTGTAGTATATGTAGTGGTATATATAGTGGTATGTGTTTTAATATATGTTGTGGTATTTGTAGTGTTATATGTAATGGTATATGTATTGGTATGTTTTAAGTAGATGTTGTGGTATTTGTAGTGTTATATGTTTTTGTAAATGTAATGATATATGTAGTTTTACATGTAGTGGTGAATGTCATGGCATATGTAGTGGTTTGTTTGTTGTGGTATATGTTGTGGTATATGTTGTAGTATATGTAGTCCTTTATTTAGTGGTATGTGTTGTTGTATATGTTATAGTATATGTAGTGGTATATGTAGTGGTATGTATAATAGTATATGTTGTGGTATATGTTGTGGTATATGTAGTGGTATACGTTGTTGTATATGTAATGGTATATGTTTTTGTAAATGTAATGTTATATGTAGTTGTATATGTAGAGGTGAATGTTGTGGTATATGTAGTGGTATAAATAGTGGTAAATATTGTGGTATAATTAGTCGTAAATGTAGTGGTATATGTAGTGGTACATTTACAGGTAAATATAGTAGTATATGTTGTGGTATATGTAGTGGAATATGCAGTGGTATACGTCTCACTACACAGTTATGTCCACTTTTTCCCACTGTAACATGATTCTTACACTTACATTAAAGACCTATTTAGTTTGGTTTTGAAATATTTTCAAAATGGTTCATAGTGGTTGTGATTTCTTGCTGCAGATGAGAAGAGCAAAATTTTCAACATATGCATGTGTTTATGAGCGTTTGAGGACTTCTTTTTTTCAAAATATCACAGGGTGTCACTGCACCCTCTTTAAAAATACACCAGATCAACCTACCAGTAAATTTGCATTTTGATGAGGGTATACATTCCTGCTATGAGAATAAATACTTAAAGGATAACCAAAATGCTATTTTTTTTATATTATTTGAATAAAATCGATTAGAGGTTTATAAAAATGGTTTTGTTTTCATGAAATTCGCGCTTGTTCATCGGTAAATCAGGGAAACAGTAATGAACATTACACCTCTCACAGAAATACACGAAAGAATTAACGGAGTTACCCGAACGAAGTTACCGATGACGTCATACCCATAACGCGATCTAATTCAAGATGGCTGCAATGGACGAAAACATTTCACGAGAGAGTTATTTTAATGGGGATTCCGACGATAGTGACATTTATCGGACTTCTCAGGCTCAAGCAGTGATTAAGAACACGAAACCCTAGATTATGGCATCCAACCATACCAGTTTAAACCGGTGGTACTCGATTATAATACCGGTAGGTCTAGTAACAATTTATCAGTTAATATAATAGAAAAAATTGAAATGACTTAGTATTATTCTATTATGTGTTCCATTACCATGCTACAATTTTTCTTATGAAAAAAAAACTCGTTTTATTACTTTCCCGTCATGCGCATTTTTAAAAAGAATCCCCATGCTATTATTTTTAAATCTAGATCTACATGTATGTAAATTAATTGCTTCTGTCATTAGATCAGATCAGAAAAGTCAAAGTTAGAATCGGACATATATTCAAAATTTATCTAAATCGGTAATGGGTATAATATTTATAAATTAATTAGAACGGGATCTGTCACAGACGAACAGATAATAAAGAAATAATTACTTTTTTTATAATGACCAGCAGACATCATGCTGATCTGCGACGCCATATGGTTTTATTGCCCCCTTGATGGTATAAAAATTCCGGTCACAGGTGTCAGCTGTGAAAACAGATCAGTATTGTCGCATATTTGCGCGGGCATCTGATTAGTCCATATACCCCAGGACATTTATCACGGCTTTGGTAAATTACCAAACTGTAAACTGACATAATTAACGACACCTCCTATGCAATGCTACGCAAATATAAACAACCGGTTCTTGATAAATAAATGTATAAATATATATTGTTTTTGCGATTGAAAATGGGGAGATATTTGTTATGCCTGCGTAAATCTGGACAACTGAATGACCTCGCGTGATCAGTGATAAATTGAAATGTATTGTTTTAGCGATTAAAGGTGGAGATTTGTGTTATTCCCGCGTATCAGAGTGTCACAATTTCAATCCATGCAATTTTCAACAAGTTACTGTTTGGAAATTTATGCAAACTAACACTGTCTTTGCATTTTTATTTCCTACAATTTCTGGTCGAACATTGTTTTCCCATATTGGCTTGCGTAAGTGCTTAATTACGGATTTCTAATAATCATAAACAAGCAGAGCGATGCGATCAGCCATGTTTGTTTACAGCGAATGACACGATGACAGGTCGGCGCGGTATTTTGTCGGTTATTCTGATTGGTTAACCCCCGGTGACGTCATTACGCCCCATATAGATTGGTGAATTTATTTCAGGTGTGCCGATAAGATTTTACCTGTGTAATTGTGCTATATGGCAACCGATGTTGGTGTGCACTGGCGGATTATATTTAGAAAACCAATTTGAATTGATTAAGCATAAATTATGTTTGCATTGAAGTTACCCTTTAAAAAGAAATTAAGCGGGGCGGTAGTCTAATGGATAGAGTGTTGGCCGCTCACGCCAGAGGTTGCGGGTTCGATCCCCAGCTCGACCCGATGTCTCTTTTAAAACAACACCCAGTACTGGTTCTACCCAGGAAGCGGACTCGAGAGCGGTTCATATAAGCTCTGAGCTTTCATCGCAATCGAGCTTAAATAAATAAGTATAAACTAAAAAGAAATTCCATATGGAATTATTATTTTACAATGGAAATCGTAGACTTTATTTTATACAGAATAAAGAACAAAATTCAGTTGTGTATCGAGACCTATATGTTGTGGTATATGCCGTGCTTTATGTAGTGGTATAAGTATTGGTAAATATAGTGGTATATGTAGTGAAACATGTAGTGGTAAATACAGTGGCACATATAATGGTAAATGTAGTTGTACATGTAGTATTAAATGTAGTGGTAAATGTAATGGTTAGACATATAGCGGCACATATTGTGATAGCTATTTATGTAATGGTAAATGAAATGGATTGTATATGTACTGGTTGTATTGTTACATATAGTTGTAGTGATTTTGGCTGTGTTGGTAGTGATAAATTTCAGTGAAAGAGTAGTGATATTGATATATGCTGTAGTAAATATATACAGTGGTGTTAGTGACATCGGTAGTGGCGATGGCAGTGCATATGGTAGTTGCATAAGTGACAACGGACATGCTAGAAGATAAACGGACAGACAAAGTTCAAATTAACTTTGAAACTTGTTCAGAGAAATTATTTTAAACATCATACTAGATTTAAAATCATACATATCGATAAGGGTTTTATCTCACTTTCTCAACCTTTTTTATTTAGCACCTATGCAAACAATCTCATGTTTCCAACTTTTTAACTCTCACATTCAAATTACTTGTGTTTTTTCTCTACACTGCTCATAAATAATTGAAAATAAAACATGTACAAAATATGTATAAAGCAAATTGTATTTTATTATGATAAATGGATATGCATAATAACTGATATCTGCTTATAAAAATAGTGGTTAATTTTATATAAACAATAATTGGGTTGAAAATTAAACAATTTTGGATAATAAAAGGACTAATTGGGGTGATTAGGAAAATGGTGATTAGTTAATCATATATCTAATGTTACAAAGCAAATGTCTATATCGTGTAAACATTGCACCACTTGGACAATACATACATGTATAAACCTAACACAATATATAATGTCATTTGGGTTAATGTAATGATTGATGTATTTACATATATCTGATGGTTTAAATGTTTTATATTTGTAATAGTTACGCATCACTTCGAAACAATCCTTATACCAATAAACACTATGTATAGCTTTACACGGGTTCTAAACATGCGTCGTACTAACCAACCATTCTTGAGAATATTCTAGACTTATGCTTTAAAATCCAAATTCCAACAATAGATTTCGTGTTTACCATGACAAATGTGATAATTGTGAGAGTTTATCTGAGTATATATAAG
The DNA here is from genome assembly GCA_029582155.1 of Panopea generosa. NCBI lineage: Eukaryota > Metazoa > Mollusca > Bivalvia > Adapedonta > Hiatellidae > Panopea > Panopea generosa. The sequence continues at coordinate 1,550,427 of CM055899.1, read as the reverse complement.
GTGGCCCTACATGTTTGCAAATTTTGATCCCAGAAAATGGTGTCTAAGTGTGTTTTTCAAAATTGATTCTTAAGTTATAGCCTAAGACTATTCTTAAGAATGGTTGGTGAACACCACACGTGGTATTTGATGATGTTGCTATTTACATACAGTACTAGTCTTCGATGTCGTAAAGTGTTTGAAGTTCGTCTATCATATTTTGTACCGTTCGAATGGAAGGTCGATCACCAGGAATGAAATTCCAGCAGGATTCCAATAGCGCTTTAACGCTGGCATTGACAATAACATCTGTATGAATTTCAGGAGTTTTTCCGTTTTCGCCGATTTGCCTACGTAGCTGGGCGTATGTAAGATTGTAGAATGGCTCCTCTTCGTAGATTATCTCAAATATGATCAGAGACAATGAGTATACATCAGATTTCATCAAATCGGTCAACGAAAGATATTCACCTTGGAGAACTTCTGGGGCCGAGTAGCGCGGCGTGCCGACATTGCGTACAACTTCGGAGTGTGAAGTGGTAGACGTTTCTTGATTGCTCTTCATCATACTCAAACCAAAGTCAGTTATTTTCGCCTCGCATATTTCCTCCTCCGGTTCATAGTTCAGCAATATGTTCTGAGGTTTCAAATCGCAATGGGCAATCTTTTTGCTGTGAAGATATTCAAGCCCTGTGCATATTTGCATGATTATAAGTAAACGGTCGTTTTCCGATAAATCAATCTCTTCGTTGATATGCAATGCATCGAACAAGCTCATGTGCATGTATTCCATAACTATTGCAAGATTAGGTGTGACGACACAAGCGCCGATGAACGAAATAATGTTTTGATGATCCAGATCGCAGAAATTGAAAACCTCTTTTGTAAATTCTTTTAATCGTTTCTTAGACACCCTTTCAACTCTAAGCTTCTTAACCGCAACACGTGTCTCTTTCCAGATAGCAAAATACACGTCACCAAAACCACCACTGCCTATTTTTGAACGGAGTTCAATATCTTTGAAGTTGATCTTCTCACCAGAATAATCTTTCAATACTTTCCTTGCTGTTGTAGGTGGTTTAATATCGCCGTTTTCCTCTGCCCAAGTCAACTCTTCCATCTTCCTGTTAATAAAACTTGTAGCTCTTTCTTCAGCCTCTCTGTCATATCTAAACGTCTGCACATCGTCATCCTCCACAGCATGGTCGTACATAGGTGTCCTATAACCTTGTTCTTTATATTCTTCCTCGTCAAAGTCGTATCCACCAGGGGGTATATTATAGTTCTCTCTCCGTGCACGAAACGGTTGTTCATTTGTAAAATCTATTTCATTAAATGTTTCTTCGTTCAATGGCCCCAAATAATTCTGTTTCTGATAGTCTCGTGTGTCGTAGTTGGAATACTGAAATAATAGAAAATACTTTTAGCGTTAATTGGTAAAAGGAAGACCATGCATATACGCGAACCAAAACAAATGAATCACGATTTAGTTTATTCTAAGGGATAGGCAAATTAGATGGGCAAATTAGATCAAGACAGATCAAACTTTGCTCAGGTGTATAAGTGTTATTCTTGTTTAATATCTTACATTCTTCGATTATTTTTTATATTCGTGCTGTCTGTTTCATTCATTATTCTTATTGTCAAAGTTAATATTTATGTTGTTAGTTTTTAGCCGGGCTTAACGCCAAAGGCATAGCCCTAATTATACCGTCGTGATCAATCATTGCGGTCTTGATCGCCGCCAAAGTGACCATTCACGAAAGGGATTATTTTTCTTCATGTTCATCAATTTTATTAGGGCAATCAGAAACTATTCAAACAGATGAATGTTAATATATTGTAGTCATTGTATTATGTCATGTATTTAAAAAAATGTTGCATGAAATCAACTAAAAACTATAACAATATTATCAGTCACATTATGAAGGTGTGTGAATATTTATTAAAGTTCTTTATAGCTCTTTGGTTATACTCCTGTTCACTTATTCACACAATCCATACCCGTAAACGAACGTAAATGCCTCTTGTGTAATACAATTTAGGACGAATTTCACTTTATTCTTGAATGTCCCTTGTACAAAAATATACGAAATATATATATTAAACCATATTATTGGAAAAAAATTAACATACCCAAATTTGTATTGAATAATGAAAATGTAAGTATAATTCGTAAACTATCAATGAACATTTTTGAAAGTAAAAAAGAAAGAGAACTGAATCATTTCATACCACTTGATCGTTTCTCCTCTACACTATAATAGTGTGTGTACTTTCAGCAGTATGTATTAGAATTGCCTATCTAACACCGACAGATCACTGTTGTTTATAAACTACAGAACTACGTTTCTTACCATGATATAAATACAAGGTTTAACACTATTCATGACAAAATGTGTTATGACAGTATTATACAAATGATCATTTATACAAGTTAAAGTTTAAATTCAACTGTATTACTCATTACAACGTGTTAACTCTTTCCTAATATACATTTGCATTATTAAAGTTTATACTTCACTTTATTAGTGAAAAATATATAAAGACTGCACAACATTGCCGTTGATTACTTGTTTAAATTGCATGTAATTTTATGATTGTATGCTGATGGGCCTATGACCTTTTGTATGAAATGAAGATATATACATATACGGTCTTCGTTTATATAATACTTTTGCGGCACAATACGAACACAATGGAATGAAACAATAAAAAACGTTATATATACAACATAAATGTAACACCTATCATCCTATTATATAAAATGTGGTGGTGGGAATTAAAAAATACAACAAACTAATCATGAAAAAATAAGATATTGAACAAGAACGATATACTCAAATTTGTAACAACGTTTGGTCTGGTATAATATCATTACTAATGAGAAACAAAATATAATTAATTTAAAAAAAATATCAAAATTGTGTTATCTCATGGAGTCATATACAAAACTGTAGCAAAAACAAGTAGACAATACAATATTAGCCGTGCTAGTTAGAAATTACTTAACAATGTCCTACACGTACCCAAATCATACAAAACATGGTTATTTTCACTGTTTAAACAATTAAGCAATAGTGTTTATCTTTCACTATATATGCTTATCAATTATTTCAAAATTGACGCCATCATTATCCAGCCGGTGAATCCCATTCCCCAATTATGTGGATTGATAACCCAAACTTACTGGACAATACCAGGTTATGTGAAGTTATATCCCTTTCATAGAGTTTTATCTTTAATAAAATGTTTTCTATTAAACTTAATAGTTTAATTAGTGTTACTTTACAAACGAACACAAATGTCAAAGCTATATCTAAAAAAGGAAAACAGAAAGTAAACTACAAAGAAGTTTCAAGAAAGTGAATCTTTCAGTTTTTTCGGTTTTTATAAAAAAATCTGTTCAATGAATAAACTATTTTGGAGGCAATTCGGTAAACCTTGTTTTCGCAAAAACCTCGCATTTATGATAACGTTTCCCAACGAATTCCCAAACCACTGAATATTCCTTATAACATGTTCGTATCAACCCGAGCAGACAAAGTATGGTGGTGATTTTGAACAGTTCATGGTAATATCATCAGACGACAATAAAATGAGAATTGATACTTGTTATACACATTTGAGAAGAGAAAAATAAACGAGTATTTCCTTTAAAAATAGTCGCGATGGGTCTACATACATCTGATATAAAAGTGATCATTGCAAGTATCACATTTTGAAATCTACAGACAATGGTTACATAAACTACTGATAGAGCTAACTATTATGTGAAGGTACACAACGGGTGTATGTAAAGGTATGCTACGGAACAGTTGGTCTATGAAAACAAAGTTGGATGACGGGTCTAGACAAAGTGTGTACAAACCACAACAGACAATATATGGAACTTGACTGTCCAAGTACATCCATGTGGACTGTTTAGGAAATATGTTTGCACATATCTGTTATAGGAGGGAAGAAACACATGCGACAAACATTTCGGAGAAAACAAAACACATTTTCACAAAGTCTTGGTTCTTCTAAGAGATATATGAATAAAAAAACAGAAATATGAACTTTTCATTTCGTTGTATAATATTTTTATGAGATGCCCCTTTAATATAACCGTTTACAATTACCACTTACCGTGTCGTTTTCCATTCTTTTCAGTATATCACGTGTCATTTGTGATTGTCTGCTCTTCCTTGAAACGGGCATACTTCCAAGTGGCTTTCCTACCCTTCCCAAAGACCGATTGAGCGAATTGTCAACATACGTTTTAACCTCTACAGAATCATTATTAGATTTTTTGGAAAAACTGGCCGATCCTAGAGGCTTTCCAACTCTTCCAAGTCTTCTGTTTAAAGAGTTGTCCTTGTACACTTTTGGAGAGTCTGAAGATGTGGTTCTACTTCGGGAGTAGTTATCAAAGTCTGAAACATTTCCAGAATTCGATTTGTATCTTTGTGGCGATTCTCCTTTCGATATGACTGCAGTGCCTTTGAGTTGTCCAGCTCGCCCTACACTCCGATTGTAACTATTGTCAACGTAAGTGTCGGATACGGGACTCGCTCTTCCTGAACTGCTTTTTGACATGACCATAGAACCACGTTCCATTCCAACACGTCCAATTCTGCGGTTGTACGCATTATCGACATAGGTTCCCTGTGGTGATTCATGACGATCGGCAGAATTTGATGTGGCACTCTTTGACCTAACCATAGAACCATGTTCCATTCCAACACGCCCGACACTGCGATTGTACGCGTTATCCGCATAGGTTTTCGGTGAGGATCCATAGTCGGATGACCTTGATGTGTCACTCTTTGACATTACCATAGAGCCATGCTCCATTCCAACACGCCCGACACTGCGATTGTACGCGTTATCCGCATAGGTTTTCGGTGAGAATTCATATTCGGAAGACCTTGATGTGTTACTCTTAGACATTACCATAGAGCCATGCTCCATTCCAACACGCCCGACACTGCGATTGTACGCGTTATCCGCATAGGTTTTTGGTGAGAATTCATAGTCGGAAGGCATTGATGTGGAACTCCTTGACATTACCATAGAGCCATGCTCCATTCCAACACGCCCGACACTGCGATTGTATGCGTTATCCACATAGGTTTCTGGTGAGAATCTATAGTTGGAAGGCATTGATGTGGAACTCCTTGACATTACCATAGAGCCATGCTCCATTCCAACACGCCCGACACTTCGATTGTATGCGTTATCGACATATCGACGTCCACCTCCGCTAATACTACCACCGCTGCCAAAACTACTACTTCCGCCGGAACTTCCACGTGATACGACCATACTACCATGAGGCATCCCTACTCTACCGAGTTTCCTGTTTGCCGCGTTGTCAGCGTATGTCCGAGGCATTCTGATTTAAATAGATAATACTTAATATTTAGTTTTCCTTACTTGGTTTACATATATATTAAGTGTGTACTTACTTCGCAGACGTGTATGCAAACACATCACTGTCGTCACGGATGATGATGATCATCATCATCATCATTTACTGGTGACAGTTATCAATATAGTGTACGTCAAAATGATCACACAAAATAAGTTTCATTGTACGTTGTTTATTTTAGCCATATTATGACCCGTTTATTATTAATACGTATAACACGACAACATAAAAATCGATTTGAATGTGCATATATTTTTCATTCATATAATTTTTTGTTCATTCATTCATTTGTCCATATTCATTCACTCATATGTTCTGTCGTTCATTCGTCAGCTCATTCATTCATTTTTCATTCTTTTATTCGTTCGTATGTACGTTTAGTGAATGAATTACACTGATTCTTCGTCCATGCACTCATCCATTTATTAACTCTTCTTCGGTCTTGTTATATGACATGTATGTCGTATATGTCTATGTATCGCCTGTCTCTCACCTGCATATCGTCTTTCTAGTAAGAATATGTATTTTTAGATGATGAGGGGCGGCTGACGAAAATGAGAGGATGTACAGTAAATCTAACTTGTATACAACCGGTTACCCATTCATTGTCCTTGTGCGTTTCAATTTAAAGTATATATAATGCTTGTAACTTTAATTCTAAATGCCAAGTTACTTCGTAAAGTAACGATTTAGGCATTAAACAAGACGAAGTGCTTACGTATTGTAATATCAATTATTTAATTAAGTTTCATATGCTTATATTTGGCGTGTGTATACTTTTGTTTATAATTGTGACCTTTGTTTTAGTCATTGCCATGTACACACTGTATTGATGTACCGATATAATACCATGGTTTGTCAAATTGAATATATTCTGTCTTTTCAAACTTTTCATGTATTATAAGGTTATGCTCTCCGGTACAATTGGAGGAAATGAAATATCTAATCTATCTCTTATATTATGATACTGAGTTGTAAACAAGCTTCAATAAAGAATGATTTGCATCAGCAGAATTCGTTAAATATTGTCCAAAGATTTAAGATATGTACGTATTCATCAGTTAACGACTTTTGGTGGATACAAATCATTTTGACGGAACGTTTATGTAATTGACCTGACCTGTTTATTTGTCTAAGGAAAATGGCGGCGGCGTAGCAACTAATATCGATCTCTGATTGGATTATCGACATGTCTGATTGACAGCCCGCGTTGGGTCAAATTAATGAATGTATAGCGAAACAGTTTGCAACATAATTGCCCTAATCTTACAAAATATAAAGATTTTTGGTTTCAGTGAATTGTCATTTTTATTTAAACAAGTTAGCATTGAAGTGGTATGTTCAAGAGTGGTTTTGAGCCTATTTCAGTTAAATCTAATTGATATTGAACGGAAACTATTTTTTTACGATTAAAAACAGTGATATTAACATTCATAAGTTCAATGTGGAAACAGCGAAATAATCAAATAAACGGTCAAACCTGTCTTAAGCAGCCAGTCAAGGGAAGTAGCAAAAGTGACCTTTGAAGATAGGTTGTTGCTTAATACAAGTTCATTTGCTCTTAAAGCATATAAACGGGGAAAAGGAAATGTGACTGCTTAAGACAAGTGGCTGCTTAATAAAGGTGACCACTTACACAGGTGTAACTGTAACTCAATCAGAAATACATAAGTCTCACCAAAAAGTATGAAATCAATAGAATGTATTCAACTACCGTAAGTAGGGGGCGGGGGAGGAAGGTTGGGGGAGAGAGAGAAAGGGAAAAGACATTCGTGACTGACACTCGTGACAACACCATTCGCAAATACATGTAACTCGTTTTTTTTCAGCAGCGGAATCAACAGTCGAATAAACTATCTATTAAAACTGGCATTCTACTCTTATATAAATAATAAATAGCAGGAGCGTTCCTAGATACCCCCGGGGAAGGGTGAGGGATGAGGTTGTTCCCGTCCTACTTACGGGAGGGAGGTTCCTTATAGGTATTTTCTTTAACTGTGAAGTCATTCAAATTGCCCGAAATTAATTCGAACCCCTTACCCTATAACCCCTCCTACGGCTTCATTTTTATTGCATTTTTCGCATTTCAACCTTTTTTTATTTTCCATATTCAACTCTGGGTTATACGCCGGGCGTATAGGTGTATGCCTAGGAACGCCCCTGGATAGATTTAGCACTTGTCAGTCAACGCTCAAACACATACTGAACCATTCTAAACTTATACTTAATGACGTTGAAGATGCCTCATGGTCAGGCGCGGATTCAGGAGGTACATGTAGTTACATGTACAGCTTCGCCGAGTAGCTCTAGATAAAAGTCAGTGAAACATCTTGGTTATTCAGAGTCTGTAGAAGCGGATCCAGCAATGCCGATTGGGAGATTTCAGGTTCAAGGATAGACTTGAAGTTTATTCAGCATTAACAATGTAATAAAACATTTTAAAAACTTTTTTTTTCATGTGGGGCTATTTCAGACATCCCACTGGCTTATCGAGAGAAGTTACCCCCCTTGATATCGGCGGTTTTTACTACTTACCTGGCTAAACCGTCATATTTGGTTTACATTGAACCATATAGGAGAAATTTAATTTTATCGTTATAACGTTTTCATTATTAAATTGCCAACCTATTACAACATCTAGTCATTAAGTTAAAAATATAACCTTTATTATGATAAAATAAAAATTAAAATAAGTTTACGTCTTCTTGCTTCCTTTTTTGATTTTATAACAGCATATTTGCTCCTTATAGTTCTATATAAAAAAATATTCAAAACACGTTTTCGGCCACTTTTAATGTCTAATAAAACTTAGTTGTGATTTTTTGCCAACCTATTACAACGTATACGTTCATTGCAAATAAAATTCTCTTTACGATGATATTTTGATATAGAAAATATGATAATTGCATCTTGCTTCCATTTTGATTTGAAAATGAGACAAAATGTAATTCTGATTTATTTTCTGTATGTTCAATAGAGCGTACTATTGAATCCAATACAGCATATTACAGTACCCAATTAAATACAGCATGTATGTCGCTATATCATCCGGCAGATGTTGGTTAGTCCCGACATCTTTATATACACATGGTGATATTGCAAGTTATGTGTAGTATAAAGTGTTGTTTTTATTTATGTATTTTACTTATATTCTAAAGAATAGATTTATTTTAATTTCATATTTTAACTAAAGAACCTTCAAAACACTTCCAATTCAAGTACATTTCTTTTGTAAACCAAAACATTATTTAATGGTGTATTTCTTTTGCACAAATATATGTTTCAATGTCTTTGTTATGAAATAGTTCAGTGGACATAGAAAGAAAATCAATAAAGCTCAAAACCAGTGACTAAATAATAACAATACTTTACACGAGGCATATTAATTGAACAAAGAGATTTGATAATGTAATTGGTTGATGTATGTTAATACAGCATAATTAGCATATCATAGTTTTGAATTACTCAATTTAATAATCTTTTTAAGATAATTTTAAAAATGTGTAATAGTGCTCTTTTCTTCTTCAGCTTTTAATTCAAACCTTGGTTGATTGCAGCTTTTAATATAAATATTAGCAATATTTTGCATAGAGCTTTATCGTGTAAAATAATGTGCTTTACATCGATATGCATAAAGAATGAATGTATGAATCAATCAATCTTATAATTCTTTTAGAATGGCTTTGTACAAGTTTAAACGTTCATATAGCTGTTTTGCTTTATGACGTGTATATAGATTAGACAAAAATAAAAATAATAACTATGAAATGAATGGTGTTTTGCGGAACGAAAATAAATTTATTTAATTATTTATAAAAATATAAAGGTATGAGATTACTTCATTAAGTTTAGTAATCCGAAATAGATATTCTAACTGCAAACATGTTTCATTTTGTGTATTATTATGTTTGTTTTATAGACATCGCATTGATATCGTGTAATTAACTAAATACAAGTTCGTTATGATAAACCAATATCAAATGTTTATAAATATTACAGCATTTTGAATTTAAACGTTTTCCTAAGATCAGTAAAGTAATATGTATATTTAATAATTCTTGTACAAAAAAAACAGAGACACCCCGCCCCGCGTCTGTCTGTTTTTCAAATCTCAAACAATGGAATAAGCCAGTGTTTATTTATGACCTTAATTACCGACTACCCCTGCCCGGAGGCAAAACTTGTAATATTATTGGAGGTGGGGGGGAATAATATAATTTGATAGGATGAAGTTGAGTAATTATATTTCAACACAAGTTTGGCATCACTATTTTTTTTTTAAATTAGCTTTTTGATTTAACATAGATATTCAGATAAAATGATAACAAATTCAAATTTTATAAACAAATAATAAAACGGGAGGAAAAATGTTAGCGGTTTTCAAATGTATGTATTTCTCAATTATGCGATGACTTTATTAATTAAATGTATTGGTAATAATTCTTTAAACAACTAAATATTTTTCTTAACTCACGTACAGTTTTAAGTTTGTTTTTTTTTTAAATAAAGATCCTCTCGTATATTGAAGTGGTATGCAAAACATATTAATCTGTTGTAACAACATAATCAATAAGATATTATAACACGAGGTTCTTAAAAGAAGTTGTTAAAAAAGAATTATGGTCAAATACCGTTTTAGGCTTTATTAAAAACACATGCGCTAATATACAGATGTCTGTTTCAATCAAAATTTCATATAATTATATAACCGTAATCATTTTCTTTTAGAAAAAACAACATCAAGTTTAAAATATCATTTAAATATCAGTGCACTTGTCCCGTTAACTCAGAAAGAAATGAGTCTGACTATCAACCCTCGGGTAGTGAATTCGAATCCCCACCCGGCACTTTTCTCTGTGAATAGTGGAGCGCTTAGTCTAGTGATAAAGTACCCATGATCAGAGGGTCGTGGGTTCGATCCTCTGCTACGACTATGTGTGGTGTCCTTGAGCAAGACACCTTTTCCGCATATACTAAGTACTGGTCATACCCATGAAGACTTCGAGTGTGGTTTGCCTAAGTTGTAAGAACTTGTTTCACAATCGAAGAAAAATAAATAAGTTTAAAAAATAAAGACATGTCTCATTGTCATTCTGTCTCTTTTATAAGTTTATATAATCAATTATGTGTAGTAATTTTATTTATTTATAGTAATACAAAATAATCAATCTTTATCTATAATCTATAATCTATAATATCTATGATATCGTGTAATTAACTAAATACAAGTTCGTTATGATAAACCAATTTTAAATTTTTATAAATATTACAGCATATTGAATTTAAACGTTTTTCTAAGATCAGTCAAGTAATATGTATCTTTAATAATCCTTGTACAAAAAAAGTTATTTTTAAAAATATCATGCATTGCTAAAAATCCCTTCGTAATTAGTGTATACATGTTTTCATCAATATGTGATATTTCTTATGAAAGTGTACATTTGTGAGTAAAATAATTATGGGGAATGTTTAGAAGGGTGTGTCCACCTTCACTTTACAAATATAAACAAAGCATTCGTGAAATAGAGTTTTACAGAAATACCCTGACCGTTCGTACATAATCTTCTAGGTCTAAAAGAAAAAAAGTTGCTTGATCTATTTTATTATAAAAATCTAAGGCACTAACCCCTCTCCACCCCCCCCCCCCCAACCCCCCCCCCCCCCCCCCCACCACCACCACAAACACCCACCTCCCCTCCCCCTCTTAAGCATAAACTTTTATTGCATATTTCAATTGTCAACGGGCCTGTATACACTAAATCATTAGGATACTATACTGTTGGGTCGGTCTCTACATATTGATAACAACGAATTGTTAAGATACAAGCAGTCGTATACTCCTGTATAAATAATAAAGATCCGAAATACGAACACGAATATATCACGTGCATGCCTATATTTTCCTGTTTTACAATAATACAAGGGTATAAATCACAATGCCCAAACGTAATATAGAAATAAAAGTATAATACTTACGTGCGTGTACTCTCCTAGGTATTAAAAATAAAGAAACTTGTATAAACCACTGCTGTCAAAACCACTTGTAAATGTGCTCCAACACGTCGAATGTCAATTGTCACACAAGGGTAGGGTGTACGCATGTATTATAAAGTGTGCTTAAGTGGAATTTTAGAGAAAGCTGCGATACTCAACAATAAAAATGCGTTTAATCACCAATACACCCCATGGCATTTTATATAGATAAATTGTTCAATGGAGATTGGTGGGAAACCCCTTAGGAATTCTTTAAAAAATCAAGTATTATTTCTATATTCATGAGATGAGATGAGACATGATGTGGTTTAATACAGAAACCGTACGAAAACTATTTCATTTTGTTAATTAATGGTAATAACTGCTCCGCTGGTCAAATGCACCACTGTATCCAGGGCACTACATCAATAACTGCTTGTTGATATGGTCAAAATACAATAGAATTGAACTCTCCCAATCATAATCGTAGCAAATATTTTTTTCTATAAAGTACCTTGGTCCAGTTGTCAGACGTGTTGCCTCCTGGATAAAGCCTGTGGTGTCATGAAGACATGCGAGAATTACGGTCATTCAAATCTGACATTATTCTTAGTTAAGGGAAATGTTAATAATTTTGAATAGTTCATGAGTCCATTAGTGTACGTTATACATAAAACATCTGCGTCAGGCATTATTTTTTTTCTTGTTACAGTGTTTAAATAAGTTAAATCAATGTTGAAAACTTATGTTTAATACATCAATGCACATTATATGTCCTTCTTTTATGGCCTCTGTCTAATTCCATTTTCGTACCCTCTCTTCCTCCCGATCTCTCTCTCTCTCTCTCTCTCTCTCTCTCTCTCTCCCTCTCTCTCTCACTCTCTCTCTCTCTCTTTCTTTCCCCAATTTCTCTCTAAATTTCTCCTTATTTTTACCGCTCTCGACCTCTCTCTCTTTTCTGATATATACTTCTCTCGATTTCTCTGTTTCTCTGTCTCTTCCCGCCTTCTTTCCGTCTGTCTGTCTGTCTGTCTGTCTGTCTGTCTGTCTGTCTGTCTGTCTGTCTGTCTGTCTGTCTGTCTCCCACTTTCTCTCTTTGTTTCTTTATATATATATATCGATCGCTCTCCTCCTCTGTCTGTCTGTCTGTCTGTCTGTCTCTGCCCCTCTCTGTCTCTCTCTGTCCCACTCTCTCTCTCTCTCTCTCTCTCTCTCTCTCTCTTTATATTTCAATTTCACCCTCACGCTCTCTTTCCATCATTCTGTCTCTTTCTCTCTCTCTCTCTCTCTCTCTCTCTCTCTCTCTTCTTTGTTCTCATTTTCTCTCTCTATCTATCTCATAAATGAGACGTTGTCATCGACCATCTGACAGAGAATATACAAAAGTGTTATGTTTGCGACGTGTTTAAGTAAGTTCAGTAAGTTAAAGTTAGTTGTTGGAAGCTTAACTTTATAGGAAATAACTATATCCTCGTAGTTTTCGTACAGTATACACAATTGTGATGTTATGTATCAACTATCGAAACCGAAAGTAGATATGCAAATAGCATACAGCATACTGGGAAAAAGAAAGTAAAACCCACCCGATTGGTGACTCATTCTGTGCAGTCTATTAATTTATTTTTAAGTGTTGTGTTACAAAACAGGACAGGGTATGTTGTTGGTGGTGGCTTTAATCACATAAACTAAATGACTCCTTCAAGGACCGAACGTCCAAGTCGAGATAGGTATATTGAAGCCGTAAACTATAAAAGAATGTTAAGATTATAATCATTAGATTTTGATAAACAAATCAAACAAACGAGGAGAGAGAGAGAGAGAGAGAGAGAGAGAGAGAGAGAGAGAGAGAGATGGGGGGAGAGAGAGGGGGAAGGAAGGAAGGGATTAGGGAGAGCGAGAGAAGAAGAAGAAACATAAAGGAGAAAGAAAGAGAGTTAAGAAAGAGATCGTAGTTAAAGAATAGTGACGAGAGAAATCTAATGTTTCCTGTTCAAGAAAGTGAAGGGATTAATGAGAGGACCAAGAACAAAAATATATTGATACAGGAAGAGACAGAGAGAGAGAGAGAGAGAGAGAGAGAGAGAAAGAGAGAGAGAGAGAGAGAAAGAGCTACAGACAGACAGACAGACAGACAGACAGACAGACAGACAGACAGACAGACAGACAGAGATATTTGTTACATTCATGTGAGCGGAGGAGAAGCTGTGTGCGCCCGCTCATTTATGTGTATGCGTGCGTGCGTGCGTATTTGTGTGCGTGCGTGCGTACGTACGTGCGTGCGTGCCTGCCTGCGTGCGTGCCTGCGTGCGTGCCTGCGTGCGTGCGTGCGTGCGTGCGTGCGTGCGTGCGTGCGTGCGTGCGTGCGTGCGTGCGTGCGTGCGTGCGTGCGTGCGTGCCTGCGTGCGTGCGTGCGTGCGTGCGTGCGTGCGTGCGTGCGTGCGTGCGTGCGTGCGTGCGTGCGTGCGTGCGTGCGTGCGTGCGTGCGTGTGTGTTAGTGTGCGTGCGTATGTGCGAGTTCAATATATTTACGATCGTATCAATGATAGCTCTTATTCATTTTTAAAAGCAATGCTTTTTCTCTACTATTTTCATTATTTCTTTATATCTGAATTTGCGTACTTCGAACATATAAAACCCTTACCACTAGTTGATGCTACAGTTTCATCAAAAAGTACATATAACATGACATTGTTTTCTGATATATTCTGTAAATGCTATGTTCTGACAAAAATAGTTCAGTATATAATTATCAAGTTTGAATTTGTCCGAAGATTTGTGCCGGGAAATATGTTTGTTATTTGCGTAAGGAGGATTGTTCTACTCAAATACAATTTGATATCTACCTACTCCAAAATATATACAATGTCCTAATTTGCATTCATCTGTGTATGTTCACCCAAAATAGTCTGCACCTTTTATCAAGAAGGCCCATCTGCTTCATTGAAACTACCAACATTTCTCCTTGACCCCCTTTAAGCCGTTATTTATGTATACATTATGATGCATTTCAGCTTTTTAGAAGTATGCGTCTGATAAAGTTTTAAATTGATATTTTCAGAAATCACCAGTGTTTATTACCGCGTGTCACAGCGAAAATAATACACACTATGTCCCACGATCGGTTTTTATTAGGAATGTGTACTCCTAACTAAAATATTTTCATTGGCTGAGGAAGTAGGTCAACATCTAAAAATACTTTAGTGTTATCTTTAAAGAAAATGAAACAGAAAGTTGATCCAGTTGACAGATTTTTCGAAAACGTTATTGATATTCTATTTCATACGGGTTAATCGCAAGCTAGTTCCTGCATCGAGGATTGACGCTGACTACCACTTGGATGACTAAGTGTTTATGTGCAGTTAGATATGTCTAATCAAAAGAAAGCAAGCAAGCAAGTAAGAAAGAAAGAAAGAAAGAAACAAACAAACAAACAAAAAAAGAGAGGAAAGAAGAAAGAGAAAACGTACAACAGAATAAAATGAACTTTAATGGGGAAAAATATGACTTGTTATTTTTTTTTTTTAGTTAAGTAAGGGAGATAACGAACATATAACATAAATAAAATAGTAACTTACGGTATTGTCCCTTGTTAATTTATTTTTGTAATACATTAAAGCAGGGTCCTCCGTGGCCGAGTGGTCTAAGACGCCGTCTCAAGAACACTTACCTCTAACCACTAAAGTTGCATGTTCGAGTCTCG
The DNA here is from genome assembly GCA_029582155.1 of Panopea generosa. NCBI lineage: Eukaryota > Metazoa > Mollusca > Bivalvia > Adapedonta > Hiatellidae > Panopea > Panopea generosa. The sequence continues at coordinate 1,535,359 of CM055899.1, read as the reverse complement.
CTTTCTCGCTCAAAAATCTTTATGTGAGAAAGTTTGCCAATTACTTGCGATATAACGATGGATCTATTCAGATCTTCCTCTACCATTAAAACATATAAACTGAAATGTGATGAATATTGCATTAAACCCCATTTAAAAAAACAATAGTATTTCAAATATTACGAACTGGACATTTAGCAAATGTGATAACAGGTTTATAATAAATCGACATGTTGTACTTGAGTTTTAGTAATAAAACATTAATAAAAAAACTTGAAGTTTCAAAGAATAATTTCATAAAATTCACTCGATAATAATAACAAAAAATGAACTTAATGCTAGTTGTATTTTGACGTGTCTATAGTTTTAAAACCGTTAAATACCTTATTAGTGGCAAGTTGATGAGATGGGTAATACTTTTATTGTCTCCCGTTCTCAACAATTTTATTAATTTGTGTTCATTTAGAAAAAAATAAAAATCATATATAAAATGATTACCTATTGATTCAAATTTTCCGTCAGCGAAGAGGATACTTTTAAAAAACGTCTTAATGTAATATAAAAATACTTACCCTTCGACGAAATAATTGCCCAGTCAGTCATTCTTTGTACTAAATATTAAATGGAAGGCATCAAATTGTGTGTTAAATTGTCATCGCTTAACAAATGGTAATTGTTAAGCAAATAAAATACAATTTCATATTTTATAAAATGTCATAAACTATAACGTATTACGATTATGTCTTATTGTAGATATATATTCTAGTATCAGATAGGATTACCTTTTCTTCGAAATAAAGTGTTGTTTTGTGGGGGCTTCGTGTGTGATTTTTTTTATTTGTCTTTGTTTTATTTAAGGAACTGATATTGCTAAAGAACGTTATAATGAACCGAAATTCGCGGCGGAAATCACTTACATTCATAAATATAATCGAACTATACATAATCAATATTTATTTATATGGAATAATATGTTACATTTGTGTACAAAAGAACACTTTTACAAAATTTTAATGTGTGTATTTCTTTTTTATTTTAGGATGTTGTGGATGCTTTTCTAGAATTTCAACACAAACAGTTAACGAAAGGAATGAGTATTCAGAATGACGGCTACGGTATTCGCTGACGGTGAAGTATGGGAAAATGGCGTTGGAAATCGTTAACACTCTGTAAAACAATGAATTGTAGTCGATTAATACATCTTGAATGCTTTACTTCGTTATTGAAATAATAAGATAGATATGGCCTTTGAGACATTTATTTGACTTGCATGGCAGAAGCGTTTTTACATGTACACTACCGCAAATAATTAATAATATTGTTTTACATTTAATTACAAAGTAACACACTTCAAGAGTACAATCGGTCTTACAGAAATAATCTCAATCAATAGAATTATATATAATGGTCAAACTCAAGTTGAAGTTAAACATTAATCGTCAAGATGGAAAAGTAATTGACTTGAAAACAACAAATAATAAACAAATATACAATTATTTGATTAACCTTAAATTGATACAAGCATGCGTTCACGATTACTGAACTTCACACTTAAATGCACTATATAGTTTTATTCACATTTTATATGATAAAAGGAATAAACGATTTAAATATAAACTAAGTTTTAGAATTATAAGTATTGTGGAGTATTCGCAATGATAAAAAACGTTTTAAAATAGTTATTGGATATAATATTAGCTACAAAGGTTATAATGATATTAATATGTTTAGCCTTTTAGCAGGCTTCTGTATTGTAATAGTATATTTCATAAGTAATTGTATTGATTTATTTTCATTGACTGAATACGAATATATTTTTTCTTCGATTTTAAGAGAGAAATAAACCTGTCAACTATGTTTTTTATTGAAATTGTTTTACAATTTATTAAAACATTACTAATATACTTCGAACTAACCATGTTGTGTTTATATGTATTAATGTATATGTGACATGTAAGGTTTGATAATGTAAATTATGATGTGAATATTGAATAAAAAAGAAGTTTTTTAAAGAGCTATACGTATACATATTCTCATGCACATCAGTCTAAAAGTTCGGGTTTAACAAACTGGCGGTAAAAACGATAGAAAGTTATAGTCCTTTCAGGATGAAATACATTTAAACGATGAAACCTTTTCAAAAGAAAATGGTATTATTTTAGAAAAATGGCACACTGATTTCTCAAATCTATTTAACCCAAATGCTGCTGATAACGTTATTAATGAAAAAAATTTCTTCAATAGTAAATATACTAATAATAATGTATTTTAAATATAGGTTATCGCAACGAACCTTTATCAATGAAAGAATGAAAACAAATGATTTTTCAAGCTTAATAACGAAAAGAATTTGGAATCGATTGTTCTCCAAATAAGGTTATTAAAAATTGTCCATCAATCTAATTTTTAAAGTCATGAATGCTTTCAGTCGCATATTGCACCGTCTATATCATTATTAAACATATACCGAAAAAATAAAAGCAATGGCTCAATGATCGGGGGATTATTATTATTTCAACGGTATGTAAACGTATTCGAATAAAAGTACAATAACTTCTCTTGCAATATTTGTAGAAAGTTCGCTTAAAACAAGGCACTTTTCTCATTATTCCTTGCGTTGATTGAAAAATGAAGAGAGAAGAGGATGTAGAAAAAGTATAGAATTAGAATTTGGACATTGCTTTTCCTTTGTTTAAAAAACTAAAAGGGCGTTTTTATCAAAATTTATTAGGTTTTAATCAATTATAGAAAAATTACCCAATTACAGTTCATGTATATGCAATTTATCTTTATTCAGAGCTATTAATCTTTCGATTTCTATACCTTTATAAAGTTTCTGTTTAAACACTTGAAACAATGGGACAGTTTATACATTTACATTTAAAGACAAAATATTAAGCAGAAATTATTATATACTTGATGTTGTTTTATTGTTTACTTTTTCAGTACAGCCAAAACTAACTAATTTATAGTTTAAAATACTATTTATATCATTTTTACTATTTAAAAGATTCTGTAACTGACTCCAGAAATACTGAACATGATCACATTCCCAAAACATGTGCTTTATGGAATCTGTATTCATATTACAAAAGTCGCAAATATTAGAGCTAGTCAATTTTAATTTATATAGGGATTTGTTTGTTGAAATAATCCGGAGTAGATATTTAAACTGACAATTCCTTAATCTGCATTCAATTGTAGATTACTATATATATTTTTCTCCAATCAATATTTTCAAGTTCTGTTTCCCATCTCTTTTCTGATTTTATTTCTGGTTTTATATTATTTTCCAGTTGATGATTGTATAAAAAAACTGCTGACTTGTTTTGATTTCAATAATCTTTGCAGAATACTTTCTTTTCTATTTGTAACTTTGCTTTCTGTTTTTAAGATTTGTTTCCATTCTTTAGGTATACTAGGAAGTATTGATTTAACAGAAAATCTCCAGCATCAATTTGGTATAAATTTTTAATATCATTAAAAGTATAAAATGTTTTACTTCGGTAGTCAAAAAGTTGTTCTATTAGTGTTATACCTCTATCTTTCCATTTTTTATTGTAAAAAGTATCTAAATTACTTTTTAAATTAGAGTTATTCCAGATTAATTCTTGACTCAAATATTCATTTTCTCTGTTTTGCTTTATTTCTTGCCATGCTCATAAAATATCTTGTAAGAAACCTTTTTCTGGTAATAATTTGACGATGTCATTCCTTTTAATATTGCATTCAAACAACATATTACCAGCATATTTTTTTAGTTTCTTTAAGTAAATATGGTTCCAAATTTCTTTATTGTTGACGTTTAAAATTCGTTTTATCCAACTTCCTTTAAGAGCGTTCATAAAATATCTTATATCAATCATTTTTAGTTCTCCATTTATATATTTTTATGCCCCCCCCCCCCCCCCCCAACAAATTTTTGGGTGACATATAGTAATCGCAGCGTTCGTCCGTCCGTCCGTCCGTCTGTCCTTCCGTCCTTCCGTCCGGTATTTCGTTTCCGGCCTGTAACTTTGTCATGCATAGATGGATTTTGTTGAAACTTGCTACAAATGATCAACATAGTATAACGACGTGTCGCGAGTAAGACCCACAACCGTACCTCAAAGGTAAAAGTCACAATTTGAGTCTGTTTGACAACACTTTGAGTTTGTGTGAGATTTCGTTTCCGGCCTGTAATTTTGTCATGCATAGATGGATTTTGTTGATACTTGCTACAAATGATCAACATAACATGACGACGTGTCGCAAGTAAGACCCACACCTATACCTCAAAGGTCAAGGTCACAATTTGAGTTTGTTTGACAACACTTTGAGTTTGTGTGAGATTTCGTTTCCGGCCTGTAACTTTGTCATGCATTGACGGATTTTGTTGATACTTGCTACAAATGATCAACATAAAATATCATATATTTTTATTTTTACAGACCATTTGGGGGGCATGTGACACTTAACAGTGACATTTCTTGTTAAATAATATTTTTTCTTTATTTATGATACATTTTATTATTTCTTCCGACGGATTTGGAAGTACCGATAGAGGATAAACTAGTTTAGGAATAGCATAACTTTTTAGTACAGTATTTTACCCATGAGTGTTAGTTTTCTATGTTGCCAACTTTTAAGACAGTTATTAAATTCTTGGAGTTTTGGTTCTAAGTTTAATGTGTATATATTTCTTGTTTCGGTGTGAAAAGTGACACCTAACGCTTTTGCACTATCATTGCACCATTTAAACTTTTTTATTTTGACAATATGTGTCCTTTGAGGTTTTTAGATACCCTACTTTTATCGCTGTACGTTTTGAATGGTTTAATCTTAATCCAGATATATATTTAAAATTATCCAAAACATCGATAAGAGGTTCAAAAGATTGATTGGAGCCATCAGTTTTGAATGGTTTAATCTTAATCCAGATATATATTTAAAATTATCCAAAACATCGATAAGAGCTTCAAAAGATTGTTTGGAGCCATCAGTTTTGAATGGTTTAATCTTAATCCAGATATATATTTAAAATTATCCAAAACATCGATAAGAGCTTCAAAAGATTGTTTGGAGCCATCAGTTTTGAATGGTTTAATCTTAATCCAGATATATATTTAAAATTATCCAAAACATCGATAAGAGCTTCAAAAGATCGTTTGGAGCCATCAGTTAAAAAAGTTCCATCATCTTCAAATAAAGTTTCTTTTATTTTATGTCCATATATATTAATGCCTTTTATATTAATGTTGTGTGATATTTCATGAGATAACAGCTCAATGCATAAAACAAACAGATAAGGAGAAAGGGGACATCCTTGTCTAACGCCACATTCTATTGGGAAAAACTGCAACAAATGACCATTATTAATTACACAACTCTTAGCATCTGTATAAAATAGTTTAACCCAGTTTATGAGTTATTGTCCAAACTGAAACTGTCCAAGACATTTAAAAACATATCTTTGATTTAAACTGTCAAAAACTTTTTCGAAATTTGACAAAAAAACAAGATTGCTGGTGAATTTGTATTTTCAATTTCATAAAGTGCTTCAAACAAAAGTCGTATGTTTTCACCTATATACCTTCATTTTATAAATCCTGTCTGTGAAGGTAAAACAGGTTTAATTCTATTTGCAATAGACTTTGTTGAAAAATGGTATAATTCATTTTATTTTGTTCTTATTTGTTTGGTTTTCTTTTTTTTTTTTTCGTCGATGTTAAATAATGGCTTTTACATACCAAAATTATATAAATCATATGTTATACATATGGTTCCATTTCTTTGAACTTAAAAGTAAGCAACACGTTAGATTTGGAAGCACACAAGTTCCCCGTCCCCTGTAAAAGCTAGACATTCAAAAAGCGTGGGAATGTTTTTTTGTCGGTAATATTTTGTGATAGCAAGATGATCATACTTAATCAGGTATTTACGATTGATTAACTGATTGAATATTTAGCGTCATTCTTATGCCATCGAGGGCTAACAGACGATCAGTTAATCTAATCACTGTTTCCTGGGATCCTGAAAGGTTAACAAGTCTCGAGCACACCCTATCCCCGCGAGTAACTGATAACTTTCTCAATTGAATCAGCGTTGAGAGAAGAATGATAATGCGACACAATGTCGTACATCAGTCATCACGTAGGTGAATACGTTTGTCAATACAAAGCAATGTCCAAACCGAACACCCCAGTAGTGCAAGGTAAGTGAATACGTTCGTCAATACAAAGCAATGTGTAACATAGAAAATAACATTTAAACTTGAACGTAAAATTGAAGTATCTTGCTAGATAAACAGTCTCAGCTGAAGTAGATCGTTTGTTGAGCTTTGTATCTGAATGACTTACTTAACGCAATAATTGTGTTCTTATTCCTGCCAGTCTTCATGATTTGATAGTAAATTCAGCACTATTGCAGTCGTGAGACGTCCTGCTCAGTGGTCAAGGGACACAAGTGTTATTAATTTGCAGGCTCGGATATAATACACATTAAAATCAATTGTAATCACTAATGCATCGTAATTTTACAGCAACTGTGTTTAAAGGTGTCAAACGCATGTTAGGACTCTTTAATTGTTTACAATATCAATACAAACTTATAAAACCTTATGAACAGTTCTTGTACATATAATGTATAAAGTAATAGCTATTTGAATACAGCCCTTTGAAAATCATTTCATATCGATAAAATGCATCAAGTTTGCCGGTCAAATTAAAAAGACAACAACATATAGCATTATATAAAAGTGTGATCAACGAAGAAAAAGTCAAATTGATTGACCAATTAACCATATATGATTAAGATAAAATAATGTCAATATAATCTTGCGAAGACAAAGGTGTTGCCTACCATTACGCTAGTGTAATCAAGTGTAATCACACTTTATCAAAGGTGAAAGTTTATTAGTTGTTACCCCGTACACTATCTAAGTGGTTGACTTATCATTCAGTATTCACCTGTATTGATATAGTTTATACATGTCAGTTAACAATGATGATTTCATAATTAAGAAGCAAATTAACATAAATAATGATCATGAAAAGTGTCAAGCTTAGGTTACTAAATTGTTTTCTAAATAATGCAGATATTAAGATGAAAATTGCTGACAACGGGTCCTAAATTGATATGACGACGGGTATGAGCGAGGTTGGATTAATCCGTCAAAAATGTTTAGGATCCCATATGGTAAGTTTTCCTACTAACCATTCCTCTTCTATATGTTTCTTTTAACGTAATATGATTATGTTTATGTAGTTTTGCTATTGCGGTACCACTGCCATTTAAAGGATACATGTTTATAATAAATATACATTTAAAACTTTTCGACCCTGTGGTCGAGTGGTCTAAGGCGCCGTCTCAAGATTACTTACCTCTCATCGCTAAAGTCGTTTGTTCGAGCCCCGCTTGCTCCAAAAACTTTATGCGAAAAAAATTCCAGTTACTTGCGGAAGGACGGTGGTTCTACTTAGTCTGGTTCAGACTGAGGTTTTCCTCCACCAGTAAAACTGGATATGCATATATAACCTGAAATGTGTTTAAAATGGCGTTAAACTCCATTAAAAAACAAAGAAGTTTCGAAAGTGGATATTAAAATGACATGTCGCTATAGGATGTCCATTTACCATGTCAGTAAACTACTGAACTCCATACTTACACAACTAACTTTTATTTGATAAAATGTTGTATTATATGTATATAAACTGATATCAACTGTATACGTATAACGACACTAACAAACACGAAATGTTGGATTACGGAAACAACAAATGAATATTCAATTGTCTGTTCAAGTATTAATGGATACAGTGTTTTCGCGTATGTCATAGTTGTGTCTAATAATCAATTAATGTTATTTTAATGTAACTTGAGTTTTGTGGTACAGTACAGTTTTATATAATGTATATGAGTTAATAAAATCAAGATGTACAGTATGTTTTTCGGTGTACAATATAGGAGTTCTAACAGTATCACGTTGAACAGTACACTTTGTGGATTTTAAGGATGTTGGCTCGTAAGAATGAAACATATTTAGTATTATCTAAGATGGAATTGATCACGAAAAAGTAATGTGGCCATGTTCATTTTTGTGTTACTTCATAACTACGTCAAAATCTAATTACATGTATTTGTGAATTTTGATAAAAATGAGGTCACTTTGATATCATTCTAATATGCATATGGAACGGAACCTAAACAGAGGCATCATAATAAATTAAAATGGATAACAACTAGTTGAATCTTTGAAAGAATACTCTGAAAACCAAGTTTTTTCTTATAAAATGTTTGCTCCGGAAATAAATCATCGGCTATACCCCACCTACGTGTTTATATGTTTTTTTAACCAAAACTCATAAAAATATATGGTAATTATGCTTTTTTACATTTTAGTTTTCTTTGATCCTATTATAGCACAGTGTAATATTTTATTGTTGAATTGTAATCAAATCACTGTGCACTGTACAACTGTCTGGTTTACTGGATATACAGGTCCATACGTTTATTTGAATGTATGACATTTGCCATGGAACTTTCGAAAGTTTTCACTTGTTATGATAACAAAAATTATATTTGTAAGCGTGACAAATACATTTGCTGAATTTCTTATTGACTCTTTGCAAAAGTATGTAAAATGTATTATTTTATTTATTTCCAGGTAACAATTCTCTATCCACAATGAAACCACAACTTAATCTAACATTTATCTTATTCATTTATGTTGAGATAGCAGCTTCTTTGATTCCTGCTCAACCAGAATCGATATGGGAAACGCCGTCGTCCGACCAGAGACTTTTTTCTGTATGTGACACTATCACTGAAATTATTCCTCGGAACCTGAGACAAGGAAATACAACAAAAAAGAAATGGGTTGCATACTTCATCAATTATATTTACATTATACCGTTAACAATAAATGAACGTTTTTGTCATTTTAAATATCCTACAAAGAACAAAAGAGGAACACAGTGCGAAGATGATCTAAATAATATAGACGTTCTTCATTTTATTGTTTTTACACACGTTATTAAACAGTTGTGTTTATGTTTAGAAACACGAGATGTTTATTGTAAACTAACAATTGAACAAATTAAAGCCCAAGCTGTGCTTCTGAATATTGATTTTAAAGACATACTAAAAGAAAATCATAATAGTAACGATTGTTTACATTTAGAAAATCACAATTCTCATATTAATGGTGTTTCGTCGAATAATAATAAAGGAAAGACGCGTTTTCCATATCTTCCTTGTATTACTATACAAAAAGTAGACTTGAATACGAATCCGGTTTCAGATAGTTATACAACTTTCAAACCACCAATACTTAGTAACATAATTTACATACTTATTGTAATACAACTTGAATATAATGATTTCCTCAGAATATAAAATTATGTGTCTTGTAATTATCACTATACAGAATACATCTGCGAATGAAAACTTTGATGGCGCTTTTTACAAACAGACAGAATAGTGTTTAATAAAGTGACACCCCTTGAAGCAGAGAACGGAAAGAAAATTATACCAATCTGGATTTTACAGAATCTGTTCCAGGACAGTAATGAAATTAATTCAAACAAGTTTAACAGATAAATAGTACAGACCAAAACAACATATAACACTATTTGTACACATTGAATACTAGTATTTACCTTTTTATATTAATTTATACTTATTATTGTTCATATATAAATACGGAAACAAAGAACTTGACATCAGTTTTCAAGTGGTTATTTATTATTTAAGAAATATAATAAAGTAGTCGTCGTAGGGAAATAAGTAAGATCTGGAAATAGAGTCTATATTAATTTTTATTCAAGAACAAAATACAACAAACATTTTATAGAAAAATGACAAATGACACCAACACAATGAGATAGTTCAGTTTACCTGCCTTTGACTGACTTTAAAGATTTGTCTCTCATGTTGTAATTTTTATTTTCTGTTTTCAATAGATTTGTTTATAGTAGCATCGCAAAAATGGTTATAACAAACAACAAATACAATTAATTTGTTTGATTTTACATTTAAATTACAGTGCCTTAAAATGTTATTGTATTACAATCATTAAAATAAAGTACGATTGTTATTTTTCATGTATTGTATTCATTGAGTAAATGAGAAAAGAATGAATGAACATTTAGGTCAACAAATATATATTTAGAGAAAAGGAAATATGATTTCTCTGTAACAACCAGATGTATTAAGGTCTTTAAAATGATGAAGGCATTCGTAACACCGCTCTTATTTTCTGATGATGATGGTTATATCAATATCTAAGAACCCTATCTACGTTATATACACAGAGACATACGACAAAGGTGAATATCCCAAAAATTTGGCTTCTGTTTATAACACAACTTTCTTAAAATTTAATTTAATTTCCGCTGGTTGTTTTATCTATTATATAATCAATATAATTAAAACCATTTAATGGCATTCACTGGTCGAAAATCATAATCGCCTGACTATATTTTTTAGTTTTTAGATTTTAAAGTTGACGAAAGAGGCTCTAAGTCCATATATTTAATAGTGACAGTTTGGTCTTGGTAATATCATATACATCAGATTCATAGATTAACTTGGATATTGGCCAATATCTTCAGACAATAAATTATTATTATAACTTCTATAAAACTCTGTTGTATTGCTCAAATAAGACGTTTTGAATTTGATATCACTTTGTAAAATTAGATCACGTCGTAATCAACAATTTACGTAATCATATTTGACGTCATATTTGTTCTTAATTGACTTTGCATCGGCGATTCCTGACATGCGTACGTTTGTTTTTAACAGTGTCACTATTCTCAAGCGAATAGCATTTTCTATGAGAAGTCATATTATAAATAAATAATAATATGATGATATTCAATAAGTGATATACAGAACTTGTCAGACAAGGTGTTTTTATGACTGTACAAATATGATGGGGCACATAAGCGTCTTTACTGTACTGAACATTATTCATGCAGAAAATCGGTTGTCAAATCTACTGTTAAACTTTAAAAACAATAACTATAGATATTGATTATACCTATCTATACCATCTATTTATGGTGCAACCCAAATTTGGCCTGATACCAATTTCGAAATAGTTATATTGCAACTCAATTACGTACTTTCAACATTGGAAATGAAATAATAATGCTATTAATTATCGATTGCAAATTAAAACAAAATACAAAATTTATAAAAAAAAGAGTATCACATGTTCTGAATGAAATGTTATCAATATTTGTTTTTTGAATATGTATAAATTGAGTTTAATAATTTTAAATGTCTGCATATAAGAATAAATATAGAATCAACAAATGTTGAATACATATGCATTCAAATTTTTTATATAAAATTATTTAATCATTTCAATTAAAAGTATATGATAATGTTTGTTAAATGCAATTTTTAAGTATTTCTTGTGAAAATATATTAACAGGATTTATAGTAAATGATTGTAAAAGTAATGATTTCCGGTTATAAATACACATATATATCCTTTATTTTTATAGTTGACAAGCTTAGTCTTTTTAAGGACAATGAAGCCCTCAAATCTTTTGAACTACACCCGTCTGTTAAAAACCAATAAAATTATTTTGACATCAGTAATATCTTGGCAGCATATCGTCGTTTTACTCATCTGCTCCAGTAAATTACAGTCCCAATGAGCGATTTTGAAAATAAGTTAAACTAAATTACGTGGGAATTTCTAGCGGAAGAATTGTGGTATCGTTACCGGAAATGGGTGCAACTCTGTAGGGAGATATATATATGTCCGACAGGAGGCGTATCCTTTCAAGGACACAGAAAGCACAACAACATTTATACATAATCGATATATATATATATATAACATTTATACATAATCAATATATATACATGTATATAACATTTATACATAATCAATATATATATAACATTTATACATGATCAATATATATATAACATTTATACATAATCAATATACATATAACATTTATATATAATCAATATATGTATATATATATATATAACATTTATACATAATCAATATACATATAACAATTATATATAATCAATATATGTATATATATATATATAACATTTATACATAATCAATATACATATAACAATTATATATATTCAATATACATATAACATTTATAACATTTATAATCAATATATATATAACATTTATACATAATCAATATATAACATTTATACAAAATCAATATATATACATGGATATTACATTTATACATAATCACTATATATATAACATTTTTACATGATCAATATATATATAACAATTATATGTAATCAATATACATATAACATTTATATATAATCAATATACATATAACATTTATACATAATCAATATATATATAACAGTAATACATAATCAATAAATATATATATAACATTTATACATAATCAATATAAATATAACATTTATACATAATCAATATATAACATTTATACAAAATCAATATATATAACATATATATTGATTATGTATAGATGTTATATACATAACCTATATATATACATGTATATAACATTTATACATAATCAATATATTTATAACATTTTTACATGATCAATATATATATAACATTTATACATAATCAATATACATATAACATTTATATATAATCAATATATATATATATATATATATATAACATTTATACATAATCAATATACATATAACAATTATATATATTCAATATACATATAACATTTATAACATTTATAATCAATATATATATAACATTTATACATAATCAATATATAACATTTATACAAAATCAATATATATAACATTTATACATAATCAATATATATATATAACATTTATACTTAATCAATATATATATATTAAGGAATGGTCACAAAAAATACAATATAAATTACAGAACATTGACTTACATACATATCTATATTCGTATGTATAACAAAGCATGTTGAATGTTACAATTGTGTATTGACAAAATACTAAAAAGGGTACAGACAATGTATTACATATTTTCAAATTTGTTCAATATTACCCAACAGCGGGTTACTATGTTTAGTAGGTAAATAATAAAATTTCAGGTAAAATCAGTAAAGAAAGGTATGCGTTTCACATCACTGAAAAAATACGCTCGGCCACTCGGATGATTCTGAAGCAATGTGACGAAGAATGGCACAGTGTCATTTATGATTAATGGGTTCATCGGCATCGACTGTAGGTGCAGCCAGAGAGACGCCACCTCGAAATATCATTAACGTTTTGACGTTAAAATTGATTGAAGCGACTCGATATCAAGAACGTCGTCGGACTGCTCCGCGGTTGCGGAGATGACTGCATTGAATAATGTGTTCCTTTTTATCTACTGGTGATAGTAGAATGTAATTTTAAACATTCTATTCAAGATATATTAAACAACCTCATGCTTAAATATGCAATAAATGGAGTGTATCACACTAAATATATTACACAAGTCTACGTATTCTTTGATCACGCCTCGTACATGCATTATAGTTTCAAATTACAAACGACATAGTCGTTATATCTAAAATTCATTTGTTTGGCAACGAATGATAAAGTATATGATAATACAGTAGATCCTCTTCAAATACATTATAGTTTTTGGGACCAACCACTTCCACAAATCCCCGAGCATGGGCCTGACGAGTGTAAACACCCCCGCGTTTACGAATACGACAGCAATAGCCTTGTCATTATGTATTCATAATTTTAAATCAGACTTTATTGTCCCCACTGCAAATGGTTTTATGATCTGTTCCTATATATAAGCTGTGCCATAATTTTCCCTTAAAGGCCCAATCATGAGTCCGAATCCACACCCAACATGCCTCTATGATGGTTTGATATTGACGAAAGACGGAATTGCGTCTGATTATCATTCCTCACTCACCGCTGATTCAAGCAGGAAAGTTATCAGTGACTTACTTATATGTGTGTTGTCGAGTACTGGTATACATTCTAGGATCCCAGAAAAGATTGGTTATGGTTACTGACCTATGTTATCTCTCAATGGCATAAAATGGCATAAAATATGACGTTAAATATTCAATAAATCAACCTTAAATTCCATATTAACGGCAAATTTAGCGACGAGTGATATTAGGATACGTTTGAATTCAATAGGTTTATAATTCATTCAATTTTGTTCTTTCCATAAATAAGGCTGATATATTAGCAATGGAATTTTTAATTAAGCATTATATCATATATTTACAAATTTTACTAAAAGTCTTTATTTATTTTTACAAATAATCTAAAAATGATTTAGTAAAAAATGTTGTTTCCTGTGATAACATTTCTTTTCGATAAATACCTATTTTAAGTTTATCCAAAACATATCCAAATATTGCTTTTCTCTTCTAATGTCCCAAATGTTGAAATCAATTTTGCTCATGTTTAAGTATCATTTGATTCAAATCTTATGACGATATTAACCTCCAACTATTGATGACTAAAACACCATATTTCAGATTTGAAAATATGAGTAAATTTCTAGAAACAAAAAGTTAATAGTATGGATATTGTCTATCAAACCGATTAAAACTGGGAGAAATAAGATATTTGCTAATATGTTTTGTTATATTTGACCACAAATATGCGAAGTAATTTCTTTCAGCATTTTGCAACGGTTATGACTTTTTCCGGAACAAAAACCAAATTGTACCATGTAACTACATGTATTATAATTTTTACATTGGTATATAGTTTATCTAAATTGGCATGTACATGTATCCATTTAATGCAGTAATCGCACATGTTCAATTCCTAATACGAGTTTGTTTAAAGCTATGCAATATACCAAATTTAAAATAAATTCACCAAAGGTAGTAATATTCTGAAACAATTCAGACAGGGGATCCCTTTATTTAAATCACTGCTTCTGTGAAATTGTCGGCTGGATAATCAAAACGTGTAGGAGAACTGCAGAAAGCACTGCTGCTGCTGACAGCCACAGTTGCTATTCTGCTCTGTGATATATTTGTTAGGGTTTCATGGCTTCTACATTTAAACAGACTCATAACTTCCTGGCGGAATCTAGTGCCACTGAGGAAGTAAAGAATAAAGTTAATGGCATAGTTGATGTAGTACATCATATTAACAATTGCCCAGATTACTTCTTGTAGCTCATTCATACCAGTTTCTCTGTTCACCCAAGTAGATCGGCCCTGCATAAAGACTTGAACCGGTGTAACACAGACGAAAAATGTAACGTTCACCAGCATAAGGGTCTTCGTAACTTGAGTCGATTGATTATCCAGATGTCCAACTTTTTTTATTCGATTATTTGGGTTCTTTCCATGGTTTGTCATTTGTTTTCGCAATTTTTTACTAATAGCGAGTCTTCTTGCGATGACTATCCCGCCGAAGATTAGAATTGTTTGTGGTATGACAGTACTGAGAATCAATATGACGGTCTGAAATATGGTCATGTAAAATTTCTCGTAGCTTTTATTAGCGAACCATACACACATTTGCTCGGTAAACATTAGTTCCTTTGTGACAGTGATGTTGTTGACTTCTGCTTGAATGTTTTCACCCATAACAATCATTGCTGTGCCATTTTCTGAATCAGTATGCATTCTTTTGCCAAATAAAGAAGTAGAGTTAGATTTGTTTGCATGCTCAATGCTTGCTAACGGCATTAATTCAAAACCGTAAAAGATGTGGCAGCAAATTAAACCTGACATCGCAAATAGCAAACATGTGGTGACAAATGCTGTTTTCGTTGTACATATTGTCTTGACTTCGTGGGGTCTGACGGTGCTAATGATCCTTTCTATGGTAACCGCCGCTATAATCAATGCAGACACCAAGCCTCCTATGTAGCCAAAAAACCAGTGCGTCTTGCAGCTAAAATCACTAAACAGGCGGACATCAACGTCAAATACATGTATGAACCACCATCTCGGTAACGTGTTTACCATGACTATTAAATCTGCGAATGCCATACCGGTTAGATAGATGTTTGTGGATGTTTTGCGTATATTACCATGGGATAACACCACAATGGTAAGCACGTTTCCTAAGACTCCTACCGTGAAGATGATCGGCGATCCAATCGACCATATCATTCGAGCAGCTGCAGAACTACCTTTTAAACTTTTATCCATTGTTGTAGTATTTCTTTTATTAGCAACCGAGGAATACTTTTTAAAGTTGCAATTGAATGAAAACAATTTCCAATTAGGAAAACGTATATAAAGTAAATCTTGATAAAATAAGTAAACAAATATATACTATTTTGCGAAAGGAATGAGATCCAACGAGTGTATGTCCAACTAACCTCGAACATTTCTTTATATACTGCTATTAAAATAATCCCTGCATACAGCAGTTTCCTGGAAACGAACTAGATATATTGTATAACTATGACATATACGAGGATTGAGGGTTAGTTTACAATGTCTAGATAATTAAATAAACGAATATTACCTGTGTGGATTCCTGAAACAATACTCTAAACATCTTTATGATATTAACCTCAAGGAAGTAAGACTGAACACAACTAGATAAAACTGATTGTAAAACAGTACATATCTAGATTTGTTTTAATGCAATGATATTATCGATACAAATTGCACGCACACTTATATGTATGGCCATTTTTAACGCACGCACACACATACACACACAAATATATAATAGCAACCGCTCAGATATTTAATTTAGTTACAGGTTCTAGACCTGCACAACAGATAGTGTTTGTATATACTTTATCTGATGATATTCTGTCAATCGTGAAACATCGGGTATTTTCGTTTCCTCCGTATATTTCGTATCATAAAGGCCGAGGTGATCAGACTGGAGATTATGTGTGCGGAGTAGATCTTAAAAAGAAGATTTTTAATTGCAATCAATATAAATACGTCGTATTATGAACTATATTTCAGAACACTGTATGACATATGTGGAGAATGGGCAGTGAACGTCACATGGTAAATGGGCTATAATAATACAGTGAATGCCTTTGAGGAAATGTTTACAGATAGGTGTACGTTAATTGGCTATGTCGTGTATGCGCATGTTGATGATTCTGAGTTCATTTGCGCTGTCGTGTTACTGAAACGAGTGGCATTTCCTATTCGCAAATAACGAGAAAAATAATTTTGCAACAGAAATTAACAGTTGAAGAAACTATTCAGCATATTTTGTAAATTGAAACTATCTTTGAAATATCACTTAACTACATACTAAACTAGTCCTCACAACCCATACACATGTATATAATGACATTTGTTTATATATGCATTGTCGCTGATAGCGTCATTTTGCTTAGGCGTGGAAATTAAACTCCAAGTATTAAAAACATTTTGTCAAAAGCAAGTGAATTCTTATTCATGATATCTTAGTAGTTAATGCTGTAATAAATGAAATTTGCATCACTTAAATGTTCAAAGGAGTATATAAGGAAAGAACGAAATAAGATCATTTTGTAAATAGATAAAACGCATCTTTCTCATTAGCATAAATAAATAAAATCCGAAATGTTTGGTATGTCAAGTCCAACAAAACATGACAAAATCAATATCTTTATTACAGTGGTAAACTTGGAATTAAATTCCCGTTCTAATAGACAGCATTTAAATAATGCTTGACGACCTTTACGTCGTCAATCGGACGTTTTCTAAAATGAAACACTTTATATTACACGTTAAATTGCAAAACACATTAAACTAAAATCCAAATGAAATCACGTGGATTGTTTAATACGTCACAAAATATGTTGTTTTTTAAGCGGAAAGTATATTTTAGTCCAACCCAGGCGCGAAGCCCAAGTAAGGATATCCCATTCTAATATATTATTTAGGCACATTTAAATAGATGTCCTTCTGGCAATATGAGGTCAGTGGGTATATATAGACATTATATATTGGAAAAAATGTTAATAGCCAATTTTAAACTTTTTTTAAAAAATCCCAATAAATTCCATTTAAAAGGGGAAATGGAATAAACCTTCTCGCCATATTCAAGTCGTGCATATTATAGTGTTTTCAACGAACGAGATTTGGTTCGTCAATTAACCAGCATTAGATTCCCTACGGACATATTTTTTCCAACGTTCCAAGACGGTGATCCCTGTTGTTAGTTTTTATTTAAGTATTTATTGCCCTGCAGATTTATATCTATTTACTTTTTGCCCTACATATTTATCTACATTACCCTACATATTTATTTTCATTTACTTTACCCTACATAATTATATTTACTGAATACTTCAGATATATATGTATAAACTGTACTCTACCGATACATATTTGTTAACTTTACCCTTTTTTTATTTATTAACTGTACCTTGCAGATGTATGTTACAATTTATTTATTTTAACCTACAGAAACCCAAGAATAAACGTTGACTGCAATAAATAACATAGAATTATAACGAAAAACGTGAAATGCCGAGCTACTAGTTGGGCTTGCCCGACATAAAAGTGATGTCGATTTGTCATGGTAAAATGACATTATTTTGTGACGTTATGGCATACAATAACTACCGAAAACTAATATGCCCGATGTATGTCCCGTTCTTTTTAGGAATTATCTAAAACATTTTGGAACCATTTTCTTGAGTAAAATGACAATCGTACATACTCGGCCAATTCCGTCATCCTAATTGGCGAAATGGTCAGAATGGATAAAATGACAATCGTACATACTCGGCCAATTCCGTCATCCTAATTGGCGAGATGGTCAGAATGGGTAAAATGACAATCGTACATACTCGGCCAATTCCGTCATCCTAATTGGCGAGATGGTCAGAATGGGTAAAATGACAATCGTACATACACTGCCAATTCCGTCATCTGGTCTTCGTGGTCATTGATGCTTCATGAAAATGACATACTAGTAGTCCACAGACAGAACAATGCAATCATACATTTAGGTAGACGGTGTTGATAGCTCAAGATCAAAATTGAATTACACTTAACATGTCAGTTTGATAAAAAAAAGATACAGCCATCATTGAAAAAAAACACTATACGTACAATAACATACAGAAAGGGTGACAACATGAATCTCCAGCTGGTCAGTTTCAAAACCATCATTGGGAAGCATAAACTCGATTTACAGCTGCGCCAAACCTTGCTTGTAAATGTGACACTCGTAATTGATAATATTCGACTATTCGCCGAAATGACTAGTTCGGTAAGCGGAAAAGGGAAGATTGTACACAGGTTTATACATATCTCCTTGCAACTTTTACTACAGAAATAGCAGATCCTCTCTGTACACCAAATGACGGCATATAGATAAAATCTTAGTTTTTTTATTCCTTTAACTTCAAATATACGAGAACTTCCTATATATATATAGGTTGCACCACCATCATTACAACTGATGTCAGATTACCTCAGCCAGGAGCGCTCCAGAGTATCAATCCAGGGGTTGTGAGTTCGAATTCCCCGTCTGCTTAAAGACTGATAAACGACACTGCATCTCAATGTCATCCATTTCCATCCGTTGATTTATGCGGAAAATATTTCAGTTACTTGCGGATATGGGTATGCTCGAGCACTGGTCAACCCTTCAGGGTTCCAAGAAGGATGGCTTAGTTAACTTATTGTCTGTCTGCTCCCTAATTGATAAAACCACACCGCAGACATGGTAGGATACCTCACCCAGTTACATTTGTCTAACAAAAGGCTTACCAAACTTTCTACTAAATTCCATGTGAATCTTGTTTGCGTCCTGTATCATTTTACCATTATAACATACAACAGGGTATAACCCCATGACCTACCTTGTTAAAGGAGGATGTTCTATCGCAAACCATCACTGTGGCATACCATCATAACACTGCATAATTTATTTCTATGTTTGTGTATGGCAAAAGGAAAGAAACACATATAATGAAGGAGACGGTATAGTTTTTGAGCAAGAATATAATTATGTATATGTCATTACGAGCTTTTTTTTTCAAATGTAATGATGATAAATCGGGGCATATCAGGTGAATAAATAACAATATGCTAGAATCACATTTTATCAAATACATTTTATTTTTTCAACATGTTGATGGTTTGATAGGTGACAATCATCAAATCACAATTCAGTAATACATGTAAATAACAATTGAAAATTTCCAATACTTTCTGTCTAAATTCAATTCTGTATAAGGGCAATTTTATATTAGCAAACAAATTACAACTTGGTTTTAAATACATTCAAAATAACTATTATACAAGTTTCGTGAACTCATAGTTAAACAAGATAAACACTGTATTATTTTAATTGTTGTTTTTTTTCACGAACAATACACATTTATAACATACCGTAATAAAGAAATGAATTGTAATTTTAAAACCTACCAACACATCAAGATTATAATATTATGACACCAACAGGAAAGGAAATTCAAGACTCAGTCTGAACATACAAAAGATAACAGTTAACATACTGATGGTAATATACGAAAAGGGGTTCTACTGATTCCCCTGGTACCTCTACTGATTCCCCTAAACACTGATAAGTACATGTAATGGTATCATATGCAAAGGGGGTTCTACTGATTCTCCTGGTATCTCTACAGATTCCCCTCAACACAGATAAGTATACGTTATTGTATCATATGCAAATTATTGTATCATATGCAAAGGAGTTCTACTGATTCCCCTGGTACCTCTACAGATTCCCCTCAGCACAGGTAAGAACATGTTATGATAACATATGCAAAGGGGGTTCTACTGATTCCCTGGTATCTGTACAGATTCCCCTCAACACTGACAAGTATATGTTATGGTATCATATGCAAAGGTGTTCTACTGATTCCCCTTAACACAGATAAGTATATGTTATGGTAACATACACGTATACGTTATGGTAACATATGCAAAAGGGGTTCTACTGATTCCACTGGTACCACTACAGATTCCCCTCAACACAGATAAGTATATGTTATGGTAACATGCGCAAAGATGGTTCTATTGATTCCCCTGTACCTCTACAGATGTCCCTCAACACAGGTAAGTATATGTTATGGTAACATACACAAAGGTAGTTCTACTGATTCGCCTGGTACCTCTACATGTTCCCCTCAAAACAGATAAGTATATGTTATGGTAACATACACAAAGGGGGTTCTACTGATTCCCCTTGTACCTCTACAGATTCCCCTCAACAAAGATAAGTATATGTTATGGTGACATACACAAAGGTAGTTCTACAGATCACCCTCAACGCAGATAAGCAGATAAGTATACGTTATGGTAACATGTGCAAAGAGGGTCCTACTAATTCCCCTAGTACCACTACAGATTCCCCTCAACACAGATGAGTATATGTTATGATAACATACACAAATGTGGTTTAAATGATTCCCCTCAACACAGATAAGTATATGTTATTGTAACATACACAAAAGGGGTTCTGCTGCTTCCCCTGGTACCTCTACAGATTCCCTTCAACATAGATTAGTATATGTTATAGTAACATACACAAAGGGGGTTCTACTGATCCCCTGGTATCTCTACAGATAACCCTCAACACAAATAAGTATATGTTAAGGTAACATATGCAAAGGTGGTTCTACTGATTGCCCTGGTACCTCTACAAATACCTCTAAACATATAAGGTAAAATAAGCTAATCGATGTAGGGTCTTGGTAATTGCTTGTAGAAAAAAAGAGGTATGCTTTCCCAATCTCCAGCCTTAGATTTTTGTCAGTCACCTTTGTTATCTAGAAAACAGAAACATGGTTTTAATAAAAATTGCTTGACGTTACTTGTAACGAAATTAGATGGTTTTAATAATTTTTGCTTGAAGTCAATATAAATATTTGGTTTAAGTTTAAATTTATTTATTTTACTTCATTGTGAAACAAGTTCTTACAACTTTGGCAAATCATGCTCGAAGTCTTCCTGGTTGGAAACAGTACTAAGCATATGCGGAAATGTGTCTTGCTCAAGGAACCACACATAGCATGGCGGAGGATCAAACCCACCAAAACTATTTGGTCTATAACATAATTGAAATATAAAGCTTCACTAAAATAATGGGTTTTATTCAACTGCTGTTTTTTCTACTAAAAAATAATTCAGAAGTTATTTATAAGCAAATGCGGTGTCACAAGTGACTGCCTTTATGCGAATAACGAAGTTTCCACAACCTTAATTACATGTAAGTTACCTTTCTATCATCAATTTTGTACCTTGATATAACAGTAGTAGTGTCCTGCTTGTTTTGTCCCATAGTAAATAATTACCCCAAACAATGAAGCCTTGTCTTCAAGGACCTGGGGGGGGGGGGGGGGGTTCAAATATAAACAATATAAAATTTTGGTATCGCACTCAAAGAAACCCTTTTTCTGGATATCCACTTTTTCCATACATCTAAAAAAGAAATGTTTGAATTTTTATATCAATTTTTTTTATGAAGCCATAATGATGTGAACATATGAATTGACATATTACTAATATTATCAATATGAGTCCTGAATAATACAGAAACTGATTGATTTCTAAAGTAAAGTGTCATTTACACTGATGGAAACGCTCGTTTAAGGGGTAGTTGTTCAGTATTTCAAAAGCGCATTACTTGGCTTAAAACTTTCCCTTGCACAATATAATTATTTCACAATTAACCACCTTTAACCTAGTGGATAAGGGGAATTAAACTGTTTGTGACACATTGTATTCAGAGACAACACTTATTTCAATTAGACAGTTTTAAGATGATATCAAACAACATGATTTGTTTCGATTTACTGTTCGAGAAAGTTTGCCAGTTACTCGAGTACGGATGGTGATTCTACTCAGCGTCATTCTGTCATCTGCCTATAACAATAAAACTGGATATACCATAATCTAAAGATCAACTTTAATGAATGCTAAATAAAAATAGTGAAGAATATTTAATACAACAAACAAATGGATGTAACCGAGTATAAAAATTAATATTCTCTTCAGCAGAGTAATTTGACAGTGCATGATAAAGGTCCAATACCTGTTAAAATGCAAAGTTTATTTATCACTCAATGTATGATCATTAGGACCAGCATGTGTTGCAACTCATAAAAAGAGTTATATCACATAACATTGCCAACCAATAAGGTAACTGCTTCAATTACAATATTGTCCACCCAACAATTAACAATTGCCTGATAGGTAATTCAGGTACCTGCATCAAACAAACAATTGCCTGCATCAAATAATAATCATAATTTATGATTTTACTGTTTTACAAGTCATCTGATACACACAATTCTATAAAAAGTACATGTATGCAATGACACTGACACATATATGTATGTTCCTTTCTTGATTTTGATTATAGGCAAATTATATATGAAGTTCCATTGATATGGTTACGACTTACTGAGATATGAGCTTGCTAAAATGTACCAACACCAATATCAGGGCAAATACAATAGGCTTCCTTTCTTCAGTTGATTTAGAAAATTAAGCATTTTATTAATATAATCTTACACTTGTTAAAGAAATGCTCAGGCTATTAAACAGCTCCACGGATGATGATGAATGGCAACATTTAGAGCACTTGACTGAAATAAATAATAAAACTATTTTATCGATCAAACATTAACAGTTTTCTTGAACACTTCTAAAGTTTTGAAATGGGCACAAAACATTATGTTGTACAAAAAGCATTCAGCACTTTAAATTTGGGCAAAACAATATATTAGTTTACATATAAATATAGTAAATTAGTTTTCTTGCAACAGCAACATTACTGCAATACCGTTCTCTGGCAATACCATACACACACTGAAATAAAATGTACTGTCCAGAAATATGTTGTGTTATACAATTTATGGTTAAAATATTTATATTGATCAGTCGGTAAAAGTGTATTGCAATATATTCATATTATATTTGAACATTTAATTATGTTAAAGTGTTATATTTCAAGTAGAATTAAAAAATCATACTTGTGCTCTCAAGTGTTCCAAAGAAGGTACCATCAACTTCACTCTCACCAATACTGTAAAATTTGATTTTTTTATTTAATAACTGAAATCAGAATAAATATGAAATTACAGATTCAAATATTTTATACAAACTCAAACAAAAATATTTTTACCTAACTCACACAAAACTCATTGACTGGATTAATCAGGTATAAAGCAGCCTTGTAATGGACATTTCCTCAAGTCCCAATGTGCAGAATGACATCCATTGTCATATTCACCATAAAGATATTAAAAGAAAATATGATAATTTGTTATTAATAGGAGCATTAGACAATTTAAGGTTATACACTTGTTGTGCACTTGTTCCGTAATAACATTCAGAAATTCATGGGCATCTTCCTGTTGACCTAAATGGGCTAAGTAGGCTGGCCAAATATCTGAATTTAAACACAATTATTGATAAAATTCAGGTTAGTAATGTATACAACTATTTAAACCGAAGTTTTATTTCGATAACTGATGTCTGTAAGTAAAGGCCAACTTCATATATGTATATATCAATTCATCACAAAGTGACACTTTTACCACAAAGATTATAAAAAACATTTATAAAAGATGAAATACCACAGCACCTTAAGTGTCAGAATAGAAAAGTATCATTGCTTAAATAAATATTCTAGCAATATATTATATAAATATAAAATGCTTTTCAGTCGACAATAATATTGTCAACCTGAGGAAATTACTATAAACTAAGACGAAGTCGCAGGTCCTGATAAGCTCAGTCGGTTACGCATCTGACTATCAAGCCAGGGGTCGTGAGCTTGATTCTCGGCCCAGCAACAGTCTCCGTGACGATTGATATACAACATTGTGACTCGTTATCATTCGTCTCTCAACGCTGATTCAAGTGGGAACGTTATCAGTTACTTGCGGAGATGGGTTGTGCTCGAGTACTGGTTAACCTTTCATGATCCCAGGAAACAATGGTCAGGTTAACTGATCGTCTGTTAGCCCTCGATGGTATAAAAGTGATGTTAAATGTTAAATCAATCTGAGACGAAGTCGAGGTCAACTTTGAAGGGTCACAGCTATGCCATAAGTCGATGGAGCAGAACACAACAAGAGCAAGTTGGCTTCATACAGATATTCCCAAACAAGTTTGGTTGGTCAAAATCAGTTTCTAAAACATGTTCAGCCAAAATCATTTGAGGAGCTTAGAAGCAAAAATTGACAACCATTACAATTGAAATTATCAGAAGACCAATAATTGATGGAAAAGAACAAAATGATATTATGCCCAATTGAACTTCATAGTGATATATACTCCCGAGTAAGTTAATTGAAAAACGTTAGAGAACTTTAATATTAATAGAAATAACAGAAGAGTGTGACAAACTGATGGACAAGAACTCTGCTTGCCACCACCACCAATAAATGGTGGTGACTTTTAAAAACTTATATTAATAAATTATAATTAACTTAATAATTATTGCTCTTCCAAATATATAAAAAAGTTGCATACATAAAATAATTACCACAAGAGAGTACACTTCATTAGAAGTAAAAAAAAAAATATCAAAATGTCTTCTTACCGATTAGAGGTGCTGTTGCTTCTACTAGTTTCTGGTACGATTCAGCTAATCGTTTCCATCTCCGAACAACTGAATATGACGTTTTCACTAGTACTTGTTTCACTGAAAATTAGATAAACTTCCTTGAATTAAATAGTGTATGAAGTTAATAAACACGACATAAAAAATATGTTATACTGACATCACTTCTCTTTTTTCTACAGCCATGAATGTCCCACCTTTGAATATGGGGGGAAGCAGTCAGTGATTTGCAGAGATGAGGTGTGTTAAGCACTGGTGAACTGCCTAGCGGATACCAAAAATGCTGATTAGGTGCACTGACTGCCATTATACTAAAATACTTTTGAAAAAATAACAATGTTTTACCTCACTAAGAGAATGGAACTCATGTGCTTCGTGTTTTGGAAATTTAATGTAAATGCAATGCTCCTTAGTCAAGGGCAGACAATCTGTTAGAGCATTCCTGAAAGTGTCACTAACTGCATTTCTTCTTTTCTTGGTATCATTTTCCATCTACAACATATGATATAAATGATAAATTATAGCTTTAAAAGTTATCTGAAAATTACTGCAGTTTTATCTTATAAGCTTACTGTACAAAATCAAGTAATTATTGTTCCTATATTAGTGATGGGGCATGGGTTCGAAACCTGCAACCATCTGTTGCAATATGCTAGTAAACCGATGCAATTGATCGATTATAATCGGTTCCATTTCATTTTGCTTTTTACTGATTCAGATTGTTCTAAGTCAGAGGTAGGTTTTTATTGGCTTTTGTAAACTTGATGACCTTCCATACCTCCAATTTAGTCTTACAACAAGGGTGGTTATATATCATCGCCTCGTTACTTTCATGTGCCATTTTATGTATTAGAGTTACTTCCATTTGCAAATTTAATTCGTAGTCGCGACTTTGTACTTTGAACATTCGTACCGACTTTTCCGGATGTTCGTACTTTGATTGGAAAATATTACATGATTAGTGAATAAACATGAAACTAAACTAACCAATAAATGTATTTTAATTACTCAAGCGAGAAAACTTATTTTTACTGATTGACTGACAAAAAGCAATGACTGAATCATTACATGTCGCTGGTCAATGATTGAATCATTACATGCCACTGGTCAGTGCCATACAAACTAAATAGGAAAACTGCCCTATACATAATGTAGAATCAGAAATCCCTTAAAAGAAACCACATGATAAAAGAATTATTTAGCCTAATAGATACCTTTAAATCTGGAAAACGTATCACTTCCTTCATTAAAATCTTTTGTTTCTTTTTGGAGTTTTGCAGTATCACTCGTCTCTTATGTGGTATAGGATGATCACCCTAACATAATGTTAGTTAAAAACACATTATTATTTTGTATGTTACTTTTATTTAACTTTCAACTCTACTTAAAACAATTCTCTTCTTAAGAATTTAATACCATTTACTTTCCTTTTCTTTAAATATGATTAATCAAAACAAATTATTTATTGATTGGGGTCTTTCTCCAACAATAAAACTGGATATGCCCTATAGTTTACAACCTGTTATGTATTGATAATGGAGTTAACCAACCTTACGCATGAGCTTTCTAAAGGAATTCAGATGGTGATCCATCCTCTGTATATAACAAAATATTTCCTATTGGTAATTATATTGATAGTTAACAGAGGATCAATTATGAATGTCTACTATTAGTGGACATGCAAACAAATGTATAATAACATGTTATTTCTCACTGCAAGACCCTTCTGGCGCTCCAAATGTTTTCTTTCTTATCCTCTATATGTTTATCCTTGTCAAACACACATGCCCACACAATGTGCGACATAATTTGGAAGGGATTGCCATCATACGGTACCATGTTCTCTCCTACATCCCGAAATCTAATGCGATTTGTTTGGCCCAGGTGAACAGGAATCATCTGATAAAATAAAAAAAAAAACACTACATGTATAATTGTATTATAATTAAACTGTAGCTAAATTCCAATACGAGTTCTTAATCTAAACCATGTGAAAGAGATTCTAAAAAAATGATATCTTTATTATTTAATCCAGTTTATAGCAAGTTGAACATTGGTTTCCTTATGTACAGGAGAACATATAACCATATTATTCGCGGTTGGGAGGGAATATGAATCCCATATTGGGTGGTGCTTCTCGTGTTTTTCTCCCTTGAATTTACAGGTAAGAGTTAACTCATGCAAAAGCAATCAACAAAAGTGAAGATCTCTTAAGGTTTTTTGCATATGCCATATGGGCCCATTTTTTTGCATATGCCATATCAGGTTAATGAATTTTTCCATATGCTTTTCGGAAATTGAAGTAATATCTGTAAAAAGGAAACTGGTGTTTTGATATCTAATATACTAGTAATATCTGAAAAAGGAAACTGGTGTTTTGATATCTAATATACTAGTAATATCTGCAAAAAGGAAACTGATGTTCTGATTTCTAATATACAAGTAATATCTGGAAAAAAGGAAACTGATGTTTTGATATCTAATATACTAGATACTATCTGGAAAAAATGAAACGTGTGTTCTTAAATCTTATAATTATACTAGTAATATCTGAAAAAGGAAACTGGTGTTCTGATATCTAATATACAATTAATATCTTAAAAAAAGGAACATGGTGTTCTGATATCTAATATACTAGTAATATCTGATAAGAGGAAACTGGTGTTGTGATATCAATATACTAGTAATACCTGAAAAAAGGAAAATGGTGTTCTGATATCTAATATACTAGTAATATCTGCAAAAAGGAAACTGATGTTCTGATATTTAGTATACAAGTAATGTCTGAAAAAAGGAACATGGTGTTCTGATATCTAATATACTAGTAAAATCTGAAAAAAGGAAACCGGTGTTCTGATATCTAATATATTAGTCATATCTGATAAGAGGAAACTGGTGTTGTGATATCTTATATACAAGTAATATCTGCAAAAAGGAAACTGGTGTTCTAATATCTAATAAACTAGTAATATCTGGAAAAGGGAAACTAGTATTCTGATATCTAATATACAAGTAATATCTGCA
Source organism: Panopea generosa (assembly GCA_029582155.1). Classification (NCBI taxonomy): domain Eukaryota; kingdom Metazoa; phylum Mollusca; class Bivalvia; order Adapedonta; family Hiatellidae; genus Panopea; species Panopea generosa. Next base: position 1,506,877 of record CM055899.1, on the reverse strand, counting down.
AAAAGGAAACAAGGAAACTGGGGTTCTGATATCTTATACACTAGTAATATCTGATAAAATAATCCATTGGAAACACAGAGAGAGCTTATCTAAGACAAAAAATAGATATTTGGATTTATTGAAAGTTTCCATGATAGGTTATGAAGCCGGAAAAAAATCGGTCAGCCCATCAAGGATCGGCTTAAACGGTATATATTCTTACGATTCCAATCATTATCAACTTCACACAACAAACAAGGCACATTTCATGACACATTTCATGGCACATTTCAACTTTAATTCTATACCAGTGTAATGTTATTATCTATATCACTTGTTCAGAGCAGCTGTAGTTCAAACTCAGGTCCACAGTATCCATTGACAAGCCAATACTCATTCAAAATCCCACATAATCCTCAAAATATACAAACATATTCGTATAATGCAAACACTGGCTTATAAGCAACCTTGGAATATTTTTATCATGTCAATGCAATTATTTCTTTTGATAAACTGCCTGCCTAATAAACACATAGGTTTATCACGTCATTGCAAGTTTTTATCAGACACATGACGTCTTTATGTATTCTTCATGATGTCGTTATGTATACTACTTATACATTTTGACCTGGACGGAACTTCTTTTAACCTTACTTAAAATGAATAAAAAACGAACTGGAAATATTGACATGATTAATAGACTGCCATGTAAATGTCTAATTTGACTCCGTTGAAAAATGACCCCATGTGTCACTTTTCAATGGATGAGTGGTCAATTTTTAACATTGAAAACTGGCCCCGTGCGTTATTTGATGACCCTCCCACACGTAAAAAATTGACCCTCGTTAAAATATGATCACAACCGTTGGAACTTGACCGTAAAGTCGGCCGGACAACATTTCAACATTGAAAACTGCTGTTATAAATATGGATGTTCTCGTGTGAATTATAACCGGAAAATATATACCGTTCTGTTAATTCAGAGGGTCATTTTTGTTTATTACAAACAAAGCCAACAAAGTCAAACCCCTGATATTTGCCCTTCTATATAAAAATATGGTTATAAAGAATCCGGTTATAAGGAATTGTCAGATACGGGCATGTTTTTGTTAAATACTATGACTGTTTTAAGTTTATATACTTAAAAGTTACTGTATATGGCAATATACTTAGTACGTTATCAAGGGACAAACCATTAGTATCCATCTGATTTGCAATTTGTTAATCCTTAACGGTGTAGCTGCAAGATACATAAAACACTGTACATGTCACAATGCGAATGCTTTCGCCTCCTCTCTCAACACACACATGCGCGCCGGCATAGCTACACGATGGCACTGCAGGCCAAGGTCTGCACTTTCCCAAGAAAATAAAAGTCCCTAAGTAATTGACATAAGAAAAATACACACAGTGTGTACCTCAGACTCCCATCAAAATTTCGAGACCTGCAGGTTAATTCTGACCAAGCTAGACCACTGCCATACACACACCACCTACCCAAATTTGCAGGAGTGGTGGGGATACTCTCTTTCTATGTATAAGCTCGTAGTACTGGGAGTGTAATTCGATTAAAATTCACGTTTTAATACATCTTATGGTTTAGTCTTAAGTTTCTTGTGTGTCTGTATGTTTGTTTCCTTAATAAAAGCGTTTTAAATTAAAAAAAACTATTGGACTAAATTATAATCATACCCCTCCCCCGTAAAACTCACCAGAATGCATGATTTGATCCTTTACGTCTTGATTCGAAGTGAACTTAGTTTGATACTCGTTGGAGATTCGCTTTTAAATACAAGGGTGTGTGCGTGCGTGCCTGCGTGCGTGTAATAACGTTTAAAAGAAAAAAAAACAACATTGGCGTAGATAACAACCATATTTTCTAAAAAAAAACAAGTTAGCAGTTAGTGTTTAAGCTATCAAACATTCAAGTTTCGGAGTAGTATTACCATCACCAGCGAGAGAGACCCTTCCTACACACTACTCCCAAGTTGCCTCTCTCCAACAATTAAGTGCTCTTGCGCCCATTAAAATATCGTTTGCCTACAAAATACTTATAATTACTCAAAAGTGCAAGTCGTTCCTTTCGAAAGTATTTTTTATTAATTACAATAAAAACATTACCTGGCATTTTTGTGTGTAATAAATGGAAAATACATGGATGTTATGTATTAATTGTCGATTGAACGCTTACCATGGCTTATGTTTAATTGTTGCAACATGCGACAACAGACATGTGATGTTTTTCTTATATTTAACAAACCGTCAAAAAAGGACTCCATATCTGATCAAAATTTAACACTGATCAGTTTTTGACGACTGTTTTAATCAGAATTTAATGTTAAAATGTGACCCGGGTCAATTTTCAACATTGAAAAATGACCTTTGGGTTCATTTTTCAACGGGGTCAAATTTAATGTTACACCGGTACGATAAAAATAAGGACTCGGCAGAGCCTCGTCCTGGGTTTTTTCAAAGCCTCACAAGTTGTCCATAACACAATAATTAGGATCTGTAGCATGTTTAGATGTATATTTTTATATTAGCAAGTGCCTCCAGACTATGTTTATATAGTATTATATAGTATTATATAGTATTAAAGCCGTTCACAATTGTTTAAATATTTTTAAATAGTTTGGCATGTGAAAATAATAACAAGTGTTTATTACATATAGCACTTATAAGTTTACTGTGTAAAATGTGTTCTCTGTAGCGGAGTGGTCTAAGGCGCCGTCTCAAGATAACTTACCGCTCACCGCTAAGGTTATAGGTTCTAATCCCACTCGCTCAAAAAACTTTTTGTGAAAAAAAAAATGCCAGTTACTTCCTACACCAATGTTAATGGATATGTCATATTATACCTGAAATGTTTTGAAAATGGCGTTAAAGCCCATTAAAAATACTTTGAATAAGTGTTGTCACAAAGTGTAAATAAGTGTGTGTTATGGGTAGTATAAAGAACGTTTGAGTGGTAAAAGAGGAAAATAACTTTACTCTAAATCTACAATCAGCATGGTGTTGTCTTTAAACCAATTGCGTTTTTCCCATTTGCCGTAATGTTTTCCAGTTTCATTTTTTGTCATTGCTTTGTTTCTTTCTTTCTGTCTTTTCAATATGTTTCAAATATTTTATTGAATTTACAAAAATCGGAATAATATTTGTATACTTGTTTTTGTATGCTTGTTTTTGTTAATGAAATATTAAGCATAAATCAATATAGTATTTAACAACTATCCAACTTCTCCATTCAGCATATCCAAAATATATTATCATGTGGTTTAACATTATTGTTAATTGTTTGGCATTGAAGTACACTTCAATGTGCGTTTGTCCAAAAGGCTCTGGAATACTGACATTCCTAAAATAGATCTATGTCATTATCAACATTCGTGACAGCTAAACTTGTTGCATTTATACATGAATTTGTGATTAGGTATAATTCGCATTATATATTTGTTTCGAAAGTCGCGTATCTTTGTATCTATCAAAGATCTTAATGGTACGGTGTGTACAACTTTCCAATTAATGTTCGTTCTTCCTAATTCCAATTAAATATGTGGTTTTATTACAATATCATTGTGAGTATTTTTAATCGTATGATGTTTTAAAAAATTATTTCGACTCTTGGGCTTACGAATTTGTTGCAGTTAATATATTTGTTTGTTAGTTACGGTTTTGTAATTGTTTTTAATTTTCGAATTGTTCCATAATATCTGGTTGTGTAATGCTTCAGGGTTATTTTACAACGTTTATACTTGACCATGACAAATACTTTTGGAACGAATTAGTTTGTGTATTAATGTAATCATTTTCATCTGAATTACATTCAGATATTAATTCTCTACCTGTTTTATCTAATTTGTAAATGTATATATGCTTCCAATTCCCATCATTTTCATTTCTAATATTCTTTTCACTTGTCCTGCTTTTATTACTTTTATATACATGTTATATCGATCATTTTACGACCTAAATTTTTTGTAATCCTGTATTTTATTGTTTTTTTCTACTAATTTTATTAGGTTTTCTCTCCCACACAAAATCGTTTATACGTTTATTGATTAAATTAACAGATTAAATTAACAGATGCTTACTTTTAACAATTTAAGCCAAGCCCTATAAGCTCAGTCGATTACGCGTCTGACTATCAATCCAGGGTCGTGAGTTCGATTCAAGTGGGACAGTTATCGGTTACTTGCGGAAATGGGGTGTGTTCAAGTACTGGTTAACCTTTCAGGATCCCAGGAGACAGTGGTTAGGTTTGCTGATCATTTGTTAGTCCTCTATTGCATAAAAAGGACGCTAAATATTCAATCAATTTAACATTTTCATTTTAACAAATCTAACATATATGTTTACATGTTGTGTAATCAATAACAACCATTTAAAGTTTAATAAGTAAAGCACGTTACAAAAAAAATGTATAAGGTCCATGTCGTTTACAAATGAAAGCAACCGCTACTACAGTAAGAACTGACACAATTCCACCTATATATCCTAATAACTAATGGGTTTCGCATCTAAATTTACTGAGCAAAATGGCATCCAAGTCGAAAACGTACATCAGCCACAATAACGGCATTGTGTTGAGCATTATTATTAATTCTGAGAATGTTATGCCGTGTTTCTGGATGTTTTGCGATAGGTTTTTGTGAGACAAAACAATGCATTACCAAGGACGCACCAACTACGAAGATATGTGGACCATCAGATTATGCCAGTCGCGCTGCCTCGGAGTTACCTTCCAAACTCGTATCTATTGATGTTTAATTTGTGTTCAAATCCGTTAAAGGTGTAACATTACACAGTATAGAATTATGGAAAACGTTTTTTCGAATTCCGAATTAATCCAGTTCAAAAGTCTTATTCATAGCATGCGGGATCTAGTGAGTCCGTTCAAATGCTTTGCACATTGGAATTTCAATCCGTTATTTATGAAGAAGAAATCAATGCTTCTTAAGTGAAAATTTTAATAAATTAAATTAATTATACAGAAGGGGCGATTCATAACGTTTGAAAGCGCCATTACCTGTAGCAGCTAATAAGTAATGTCCTAAATCATTATATTTTCTATTTTCATTGACTGTTACATTTAATATAAATAAACATCATATATTTTTTATATATTTGTATTTTTAAAACATAGAGAATTTATATCACAATTACAATTTACAGAAATGTACATTAAAGCAGTATATGTAGTGATTAAAGTACAGTAAATGACTGCAATATACGCTGACTGTGTGTATTGTCTGTTATTTTACAAAGAACCTAGTGAAACTATCAACTAAATTTTACACCCCTGCAATCTATTCACCGTGGTAAGAAATACATAATTCAACCTATGAATCCAGTTTTTGAATGCGTCACGATATACTGATTTGGGTATACCCCTGAGTTTTGTCTAACGGCTGAGCCAACAGCTTGTCTCGAGTGACATACATGATTTTTAAAGAAGGATCCGGGGCTGTTCCGTTCAGTATATACATTCGCTTTTCAATATATTAATTGATACATGCGTTTACAAGAGATGAAAAGTACAAACAACTAGACTGTGTGAACTATACTGTGTAAACATATAATATGTCAACTAGATATTGTAGAAAGTGTTGCCACAACAGACATAAAGATGCACGGTATAAAGCTTGTATCAGAAATTTCAAACGGAATTATCATTTTGATTAGGCTTCCTTTGCCGAGTGATCTAAAGCACCGTCTCAAAACTACCTACATCTCACTTCTGAGGTAGAAGGTTCAAGACCCACTCGGTCAAATAAACTTTATGTGGTATATCATTTACTTGCGGAAGACAGTGGTTCTGCACAGATTCGTTCTGATATCTTCCTACAACAGTAAAACTGAAATGTATTGAAAATTTCGTTAAACACCATCAAAAATTCCTTTCTGATTTGTTTTAAATTTTACATCAATTTCTTAAAATTTTGTAAAAACCCTTAGATCACATAATAATATGAATTAAGGCATTTGCATATTAAATAGTTGATATCAATAAGGCATAAATAAGCCGATTATTTTCAGCTTAAAAATTCATTTAGATAATTTGATAGTTAATTAAGCGATATGGAATTTTTAGATGCATTAAAACTCACAATGTTTAGCATGAATATATAATCTTCTTTCTACAACAAATATTTCAACATATTTTCAATAATTTTCAATTTCGCTTTCAGTTTTGCAACAATCGCATTTCATCAGACAACAGCTAATTTGATAAAAACGTGTTCCTAACATCTACAGTATGGTCACTAAAAAGAAGATTAAAAATATGTTTGTGCACATGTGTTTAAATCATACATGACTACGGCGAAAAATTGAGGTTTGGTATAACCCTTAGTTAGGTTTGACCCTTTGGTATTCCACAAATATATACCTTAAATTTTAATTTTAATAAAATGTATTTAAAATAAAATAAAAAATATATAATCCATTTTTAAGATTCTTTTTTTTAAAATGTGTTTTTATATGAAATATATTTTTTAATTTGAATATCATCTACATGTATCTATGATAAAATAGTCAAACGAACCCAGTATATTTTCGTTATGAATAATATCTAATGTAATTAGTGATATTTGAAACGCTTTGTATGTAACACTGTTGCCAAAGGTGACGTTAAACGTTAACTTGTCTATAGGCATCCGAGTCAAATTTCAATTTGCTTCACCAATTATGAGATGCTTGTGTCACAGTGTGTACGTAACCTACTAGGAGAAGAATTTATGTAAGCGGTTCGGTTAGCTCAGACGGTAGAGCATTCGCCCTGTAAGCGAAAGGTCCCGGGTTCGACTCCCGGACTGACTGCATATTTTTCTCGTCCTGTTACATTGGCGCCCAACGTAGGACTGTGACATATATATATTCCGAGAAACATTTCACATGATTCTCTGTTCTCTATGGAAATCCGGGACGATTTCCAAATTTGTGAGGGAATATGTCACAGTGTGTACGTAACCTACTAAGAGAGGAATTTATGTAAGCGATTCGGTTAGCTCAGACGGTAGAGCCGCCCTGTAAGCGAAATGTCGCGGGTTCCGTTAAATGCGTCTCAGAACCAGAATATTATCGCAACGCCACAGTGCCATATAGTGGATCTTGTATATGTGGTAATTTATTATTGAACTTATTAAACAATAAGTACGCTTTCAAATTATTGCAACAATTCGTTTCTTTTTGGGGAACAAAAATAAAAATACGATGGTCCAAACGGAACACCGTATCAAACTCATAAAAAAATCTTCTTAGAGATACGTGACGTTAAAGCGTGCCCTTGTTTCATGCACGACTGGTTAACGTAGTTTAATAAATAATTTACTGGAGATTATATTATTATTTATGGTTTAAGAAAACTGTTTAATAAGAACTTTGTTTCGGTGATCAGGTTTCGTTCACTTAATCCTCTTTGTTTAAAGTTAATCACCTTTCATGTCTTGTTGAGTGTTTTGCTGTTAAACTCACCGTAACATTATATCTTAAACCGAATAGAACGGAATTCTTTGAAAGTAAATACCATTTTCTATAATAGCACGCCGTTTATAGTTGCTGATTAGAACGCTAAGAAGCATATCACGGACAAATTTAAATTACACAAAAGCATAGTAACACACAGGGTTCATGCATGTGCAATGTTAATATCGAGGACGTGGGAGATTGATTTTAAACAACATCTTACAAGTTAACGAATCACGTTCGAATTCGTCCGGGCACAAGTATCTTGCTCAAGGACACTTCACGGCCTTTCCCCTACCTCCCCATCATCCCAACCATATTTGTATCGTAGTTGTTATAATTCTGTATATTTGTATTGAAGTAGTTATAATGAAATATATTTGTATTGTGCTATAATTATGTATATTTCCAATGTAGTAGTTTTAATTTTGTATATTTGGTTTAAAACATATTTATTCATAAATTATGTACAGCATATTCCACAACATATTTAGTAAAAGGATTGAAACGAAAGAAAATATTTCTTATATAGTTTCTCTCCTCAGTAACTTATATAAACATTTGTGTAAGGTGGCGAAGATTCATTAGATTAGTTTTGATATATTAACAAAATACAGTTCTATAAAAGATATATGATTTTTACATCGATAGTTGTATGTCTTGTTAAGTTTTGAAAGAAAACAAAATTTTATAATTAATCATATAAATTAGAATTAAAAACAAAATAAACAGAAAAAAAGGTGGACGAGTTCAGGACTAAGGCGAGCGAGCCAAGGGAAACAGACAGCAACATATAAATTATTATTATTATAATTATAATTATTATTATTATTATTATTATTATTATTATTATTATTATTATTTACAAGTCTACAGCTTTACAGCGTTGTTAGATAAGTTTTTAGTTTTCGTTATTAAAACGCTTACTCAAGAGTATATATTTGTGGACAGCTTTAAAAATTTCGACGTTAGTATTGTGGGGGAGACGAGGTTCTCGAAAGAGAAGTGTGTTGAGGGTAACAGTGCATATATGAGAGATTGATGCGAGAAGTGTAGCGCGTTCGACATAATAAATAGGACAGACGAGGAGGTAATGATTTGTGCTTTCAATTGCTCCACATGTACATAGTGGAGAATTTTCAATATTTTTTTGGAATAAGTGTTGTTTCAGCGTGCTACAATTTGTACGAAGACGAGTATGCAAGACCTGACATTTTCTTGTGCCTGTGTAAAAGTGTTTTGATGTTTTGGTAAGATTTTTATTTAGCTGGTGCTTAAAGGCATTGATAGAAACGGCTTGTCTTGTTTCAATAGGTAGATTGTTCCAATCACGGACAACAGATGGCATGAAAGAATTATAGTAGAGCGCTGTTCTCGAACTTGAAATTTGTAGGTCATAACTATTTCTGAGATTATACGGGGAATTTTCACCTATTTGGGATGGTACTAGTGCAGATAAGTAGGGAGGAGTCATATGGTTTACCATTTTATAGAAAATAATTAATTTGTATTTGTATTTAAGAAGTTATAAGTATGTAAATTTGTAGTAGTTATGATTCTGTATATTTGTATTGTAGTTGTTATAATTATTTATATTTGTATTGTAGTATTTTTAAATTTGTATAATTGTATTGCAGTAGTTTTTATTCTGTTTATTTGTATTGTAGTAGTAATAATTCTATATGTTTGTTTCGTAGTAGTTATAATTCTTTATATTTGTATTTTAGTAGTTATAATGCTATTTATTTGTATTGTAGTAGTTATAATTATGTATATGTGTATTGTAGTAGTTATAATTCAGTATATTTGTATTGTAATAGTTATAATTCTGTATATTGTATTGTAGTAGTTTAATTTATGTATATGTAGTAGTTATAGTTATGTATATTTGTATTGTAGTAGTTATAATTATGTTTATTTGTATTGTAGTTGTTATAATTATGTATATTTGTATTGTAGTAGTTATAATTATGTATATTTGTATTGTAGTAGTTATAATTATGTATATTTGTATTGTAGTAGTTATAATTATGTATATTTGTATTGTAGTATATTGTAATTATGTATATTTGTATTGATCTAGTTATACTTCTGTATATTTGCTCAGTTGTATTTATAATTATGTATCTTTGTATTGTAGCAGTTATAATCCAGTATATTTGTTATGTAGTAGTTATAATTCTATATGTTTGTTTTGTAGTAGTTATAATTCTTTATGTTTGTAGTGTATTAGTTATGATACTGTATGTTTGTATTGTAGTAGTAATAATTCTATATATTTGTATTGTAGTAGTAATAATTCTGTATATTTGTATTTGATTAGTTATAATTATGTATATGTGCATTGCAGTTGTTATAATTCTGTATATTTGTATTGTAGTAGTTATAACTCTGTATTTTTGTATTGTAGTAGTTATAACTCTGTATATTCGTATTGAAGCAGTAGTTATAAATCTGTTTATTTGTATTGCATCAGTTATAATTCTGTATATTTTGTATTTTAGTAGATATAATTATGTAAACGTGCATTGTAGTAGTTATAATTATGTATATTTCTATTGTAGTAGAATCTATATTGTAATTATGTATATTTGTAATCTTGTAGTTATTTATTCTGTATATTGTATTGTAGTAGTTTTAATTATGTATATGTAGTAGTTATAGTTATGTATATTTGTATTGTTGTTGTAACAATGATATATATTTGTATTGTAGTAGAGTTATAATTCTGTATATTTGTATTGTAGTAGTTATAACTCTGTATATATGTATTGTAGTAGTTATAATTCTGTATATTTGTATTGTAGTAATTTTGATTCTTTATATTTATATTGTAGTGGTTAGTATGGTAGAAATTACAAATGATCGTGTTGTATACATTTATAAATAAACTTGTGCCGCAATACGCGCTGCGCCGGATAGTTGCCTCATTATAGACCTGATATACTACAGCCATAGTCTTGTAACGCTATATTTCATTGGCTCACTATGTAAACAAGCAACATGGGGTGTGGATTATTTGTGCTTGGTTGTATTTTCTTTCCATGTATGAATATTTGTTTCAGAAACATATTGAAAACTTTTACTGGTTCTGTTTTATCAGTGACTGATCAATTCGTTATCACAGAAAAGTAAGTCAACTATTTTTTTCTGGATTTTTTACAACCGAGGCAGTAAACGGTGCGTATGGAATAATATGCTCCTACGAGTAATCCTACAAACATACCACATATACTCGAGTCTAAAAAAATCTAACAGTTATAAGGTCCTTAAGTGTGCTGAGTAAAAAACAGTTGCCGATATGAAATGCAAACATATGCCGATGCTAACGGAAGTTGGAGCTTTGCGCCACAGGATCTTGGGGAGTGGATAATAACGTTTAATGGGGGTGGGCAGGTCCCCTAGGGTTAGGGTTAGCTGGTGTGAAGTACATTTGCCAAGTCAAAGTTTGTTGCCAATTTGTGTAGTCTTGTCTTGTGTTCTCAAATAGATTTAGAATGTAAATTATCAGAGATGTATTTTATATCGTCTATCATCAATGTTTATTTAAAAAAGTATCATAATTTGGAATAAAGAGCAATGTACTAACATGGATAGCATTTTTGAAACAAAACACATGTCTGTCTGTATCAGCATACTTCCACCAGCTTGGAACAAGGTTGACAGTGGTGTTCCTTTTCATTGTGTATGTAAACAATGTCACAGATTGTGTACAAAGCGTTAGTGCTTTTTGTTTTGGTTTTGGGGGAATGAGTCCCTTCAATAGTGGGAAATAGTGTCGTAATGATGTAAAAGTGAAAAATATCAAAACAATGAAAATCATACATTTGTATGTTTGAAACAGTTTACAGGTCAACATCCATGTTTTTCATTGTTTTAATCCATTTTAAATGCTTAAACTGGCATTATTATAAACTGTTATTATAAACAGTGACAATCATAAAGGTGATCTTCAGATACTGTGAACTTTTGAGGGAAATATTTTCTTAAACTTTGGAGATATTTGTGAATATATATTTTTCTATACCTGGATATTTATCTGGTACACATAAATTCCTTTGTTCTCGGTGAAGGGTCAAAACTAGGGACACTACCTACACAACAGATCTGAGTGGTTACACACTAAGTGTTATTGGATTTACAGTTATTTTTGAGAACTGCTCACCACAACCACAGCCACAATGAGCAAATCAGGAGATCAAATAAAGAGCTCACAAAAACAAGTGACTGTAAACATGGCCTCAGGTGCCAAGTCAAGTCAGAAGCTTAGTAATACACAGCCTGTCAAACGCGCTCATGTGGAAGTTGCAAACAGTAGTGCAGAAGAAATAACCATTATTACACAGCAACTGGACACATTAAGTGAAAACATGTGCATTGTTAAAGAAGAACTTAAAGATATTATGAAAAAAGGAGATATTGAAAGTCTCATTTCAAACACAGTTTCAAAAATTATTGAAGGAATGGAACAAAGGATGATAGCCTTGTTTGATTCAAAACTTAAGGAGAAAACACTTGAAATGACAAATAAAATAGAAAGTTTGGAATTTGAGAACAACGAGCTTAAGGCCAAATTCAAAACATACGAGTCAAATGTTGAGAAAAATTTAGAAAAGCTTCGTGAAACAGTGTATACTGGTGAAACTTTAGCTCGAGAAGCAAACAAGAGAGCAAACCAAAATGAGCAATACTCAAGGAAAAACAATGTAAAAATTATGAACATTCCACAGGAAGTAAGCGAAACAGAAGATATGCTCATTACAAAAGTGTGTGATCTTTTTCACACAAAAGGAAATGTAACAATAGCCCCAGAGAAAATAATGGCTATCCACCGCATTCCAGGCAAACCTGGCATGACAAAGCCAGTGCTAGTGAAGCTGACTAACAACAACGCAAAAACCACACTGATGAGGAAACGTTCGGCAATGAAGGCAGCAGGCCACAAACTGGTAGATGACGTCACCAAACTCAACCAGGGATTGATAAACAGGCTTACACTCCACAAGGACATGGACAGTGCCTGGTTCTTCAATGGATCAGTGTTTGGGAAGACGACAACTGGAGTCAGACACAAGTTTGACATCTATGACAATGTTAACACGGTCATTCATGCACCGTTATAATCAAATACAGGACAGTTTGTGCAGTATGTGTGGAATATGAAAATAACTTTGAGATGTATGAATGTGTTTTTGTGTGATATTGGATTAAGTATTTTCTTTGGATAACACTTTATAACAGTAAGGTTATTATAAATTTTTTTATGAATAGAAACACCCCTATATTAATACCTGCATTCTGCAAAGTTCCAAGTAAGGAAATGTTACTATATTATTATACAATCAAAGACTACTATATAATACAATAGACATCATTAAAAATAATAACTGTATTTACAGATAAGTGCTGTGGTCTGTAATTTACTAACACAGCACTGACCAGAGTTTAATATGTATATGTTAATTGATGCATGCAATCAAGGGATGCTTTTCAGAAGCTTCATTGTTTTTTGTATTTTATTTGTTTGTTTTATTTGCTTTCTAGAAAAAAACGAATGTCAATTCATGAATTATACATCAACATGAATCTGGATAGTCAACTTATTTTGACACAGATGTTCAGTCTAGTAGGGTACAAATTGATACCTCATTTTGGTACAGATGGTCTATTCATTTTTATTCATTTTGATGCAGATGGTCAATTGATTTTGATTTTATCTTGATACAGATGGTCAATTCATTTTGATACAGATGGTCAATTCATTTTGATACAGATGGTCAGTTCATTTTGATTCATTTTGACACAGATGGCTAATTCATTTCGATACATATGGTTAATTCATTTTGATTAATTTTGATACAGATGGCTAATTCATTTTAATTCATTTTGATACATATGGTTAATTCATTTTTGATTTGTTTTGATACAGATGGTCAGTTCATTTTGATTCATTTTGATACAGATGGCTAATTCATTTTAATTCATTTTGATACATATGGTTAATTCATTTTGATTTGTTTTGATACAGATGGTGAATTCATTTTGATTCGTTTTGATACAGATGGTCAATTCTTTTTTTTTATTTTGAAACAGATGTTTAAACCATTTTGATTTGTTTTGATACAGATGGTCAATTCATTCCTTTCACTTTATCTGTTAATTCAGATTGAAGTTATGAATTTTGAGTAGTCTTTCTTTTGAATGTCCGATACGTTCATTAGGAGTACTGTAGGTAATACTTATTCTTCAAACTGGTGAGTTATTCCCAGTTAGCATTTTGATAGTGAATTAGCATTTTAAAAAAAAATGGATTAAATTAACCCTTATTGGTACCATTATATTTGAATTTTTCTTCGTTTTATATTCAACTCAGTAGATGTTTGTTTTGGGAAAAAATCACGTGTTTACATCTTTAATTCCACTATGTGCTTCTTTGTTGCACACTTTATTGTTTCATTAATCCCACCCTTTGTCCCCCCCTTTTTGCCAGGTGAGGTTGCCAAGCTTACATGTACTAATTATACTCTTAATTGTGGTTTGAAGAGTCATTTTGTGATTGACATAAATATTAATGAGTGATATCAAGATTTTATCCCTGAATTGCCAAGGCCTTAATGGCAACCAAAAGAGAGTAGACGTCTTTCGATATTTACAAGATAAAAAATGTCATATTTATTGCTTACAAGACACACATTTTACTGAGTCACAAAAAAAGTTTATTTATGCTCAATGGAACGGGGACTGCTATTTTAATTTTACCAAATCTAATGCAAGAGGCGTTGCAATATTATTTAGTAAAAACTTTGAGTGTAAGGTGCATAATGAATATCGAGACAAGGAAGGTAATTACATAGCACTTGACATGACAGTGGAATCAAAACGATTTACACTTCTTACAGTATATGGACCCAACTCTGATCAACCTGTTTTTTATGAAAATATTTTTAAAATTCTAAATGATATAGGTAATGATACATATATGATATGTGGCGATTTTAATCTTGTGCTCGATCCAAAGATGGATTATTTTAACTATAAAAATATAAATAACAGAAAAGCAAGAGAAACACTTTTAGACAATATTACAGAAAAACAACTTTTTGACCCTTTTCGTGAACTTAATCCTGATACTAAAAGATACACATGGAGACGTAGTAAACCTTTACAGCAAGCTAGACTTGACTTTTACCTGCTAACAGAGGATTTTTTACCAAATGTGAAAATGTGCAATATTCAAACTAGTTATAAGTCTGATCATTCCATTATATTTCTAAAACTATGTTTTAATGATCTAAACCATGGTAAAGGTTTATGGAAACATAACAACTCTCTTTTAAATGATATTGAATATATAAATACAATAAATAGAAAAATAGAAGAAATAAAAGAACAATATTGTCTACCAATCTACAAAATGGAAAATTTACATGAAATCCCCAATGAAGATATACAGTTTGTTGTAGATGACCAATTATTTTTAGAAACATTATTGATGGAAATACGAGGTAAATCGATTTCATATGGTAGTTACAAAAAAAAACTAAGAGATAAAACTGAGGAACAACTTATTAAAACAATTGATAAAATTGAAAAATCACTAAATGAAGAAAATATAGAGGAATTTAACATTTTAAAAAATGAATTGAATACTCTACGGAATGAAAAACTTAAAGGTTATATGATAAGATCAAAAGCAAAATGGGTTGAAGAAGGTGAAAAACCATCCAAATTCTTTTGTAATTTAGAAAAAAATAACTATGTCAGCAAAATAATACCAAAAATAGAAAAAGAAAATGGTGATATAGTAGAAAATCAGACTGATATTTTAAAAGAAACCAAATGTTTTTATAAAAATCTATATTCCTGTCATGAAAACGAACAGATAGATGTTGATCTTGAAAAAGAATTAAAAGAGTTTGATGTGCCAAAATTATCTTACAATGATTCACAAAATTTAGAAGGAAACATTACTTATTCAGAGGCATCAAAAACTTTACTTTCAGTGTCGAACGACAAAAGTCCAGGCAGTGACGGATTTTCTAGTAATTTTTATAAAATGTTTTGGAAAAAAATAGGACACTTTGTAGTCAGATCCATCAATTTTGGGCTTAAAAAAGGTACACTATCCATAACTCAGCGGCAAGGTATTATTACATGCATACCCAAAGAAAATAAGTCACGCAGTATTTTGAAAAACTGGAGACCAATAACATTATTAAATATTGTATACAAGATAGCCTCAGGCTCCATAGCAAACAGAATAAAAACAGTGTTGAATAAACTGATAAGTGAAGAACAGACAGGATTTATAAAGGGTAGGTATATAGGTGATAACACCAGACTTTTATATGACATTTTACATCTCTCTGAAGAAAAAAACATTCCAGGATTACTACTTTTAATAGATTTTGAGAAAGCCTTTGACACTCTCTCTTGGTCTTTCATCAAAAAGACTTTGAATTTTTTTAAATTTGGAGATTCAATTCAAAACTGGATCAAACTTTTTTATAATAATATTCAGTCATCAGTTATTCAATGTGGCTTTTTATCCGAGTTCTTCAGTATAGGGCGCGGCTGCCGTCAGGGAGATCCCCTGTCACCATACATCTTTATTTTGTGTAGTGAAATTTTAACAATTAGAATAAAAAATAATAAAAATATAAAAGGAATTAACATAAATAATAAAGAGTATAAGTTATCTCAGTTTGCAGATGATACCTCAATCTTACTAGATGGATCGGACACTTCACTTAATGAAACTCTCTCCGAACTACACTACTTTTCACAAATCTCTGGACTTAAAATCAATTTTGACAAGACACAAGTTATATGGATTGGATCAAAGAAATACAGCTCATATTCAATAAAAACAAAATGGAAACTATCATGGGGCAAAAATGAATTCAAATTGCTAGGCATTACATTTAGCACTGATTTAGATAGAATGATAAAACTAAATTTTAAGGAAAAAACTGAAAAACTGAAAAAATCATTGCAATACTGGAACAGAAGGTTTCTTACACCAATTGGGAAAATCACAGTCATTAAAAGCTTATTATTACCATCCTTAAACCATATTTTTATTTCTCTCCCAAACCCGCCAGACACCTATATTAAACAAATTAATGACATGTTTTATACGTTCATATGGAAAGGATCCGCAAAGATAAAAAATGTAGTTGTCACAAAATATTATTCAGAAGGAGGATTAAAAATGATTAATTTAAAAGCTTTCATAGCAAGCCTAAAAAATACTTGGATAGGGCGACTTATAAATTCAGATGGAATGTGGCAATATTTAACAAATTCTTTTCTTGATATAGATAAAATATTATCTTGTGGAAAACATTACCCTGAAAAGCTACTTAACTCCACTAAAAATGAATTCTGGAAAGATATCATGCAGGCATATATGAATTTATTAGATTCTAACAAAATTGATACATATGAAAAATTCCTCAAGATGCCAATTTTTTACAATCAGAATCTATTAATTGGAAAGCAAAGTTTTTTCCTTAAAAGTTGGTATAACAAAGGAGTCCGATATATAAATGATATTATTAATGAAAATGGACATTTATTTACTAAGGAAGAGTTTGAACAAAATACAAACCTTAAAATTAACTATTTGCATTTTCATGGAATATTGCAATCAATAAAAACATTTAAAAAATTAAATGGATTTGAACATAATACAAAAGAACCAGCTCCTTTTATTCCATCTCATATCTACCCAGTGTTACAGAATAAATCGGGAACTAAACCAATTTACGACATTCTGAATAAAAACAATGACAGACCAGCTGGTCAAAGTCGATGGAATGAAATATATAACATAAATGAAAATGACTGGAAAATATACTACAATATTCCTTTCCAAATAACTAAAGATACTCAGCTTCAATGGTTGCAATATAGACTCCTACACAGGATCCTCCCAACAAATAGATACTTAACTTTAATCAATATCAAATCTGATGAAAAATGTACTTTCTGTCATATACACACAGAAACACTGCAACATTTGTTTTGGCAATGTAATCATATAAGAGCATTGTTTTCAGATATAAGTAAATATCTTGAGCAAAGACATGTCCAATTTTGCTTTAATGAAATCAAATTAATTTTTGGAAATAAATCAAACAGCCAAAATGCATTAGCAGAAAATATCCTACTACTTGCCATTAAGAGATATATTTATTCAAGCAGATGTCTGAATAACAAAATTTCATTTCATGGGCTAATAGGAAATATGAGAGCATTGTATGAGGTAAACAAGTGGATTAACATTAAGAATGGTACGTTTGATAAATTTAGTGAAGATTGGGGTACTATACAAACACTGATTTCATCATAATTTAAATTGTGTACAAATGTATCCACACAAATAGTTTAAAATGTACATATAATCTATGTTTAAAACAAATGTGTAACCTCACATGGCAAAATCCTCCCCCCCACTACATTTTTTTCTACACCCCGTCAGTTAAAATATTGATATATTGCCTAAATAGACAGAAAAAAAAAAAAAAAAATAAAAATAAAAAAAAAAAAAAATAAACTGTTAATCCAGTACCACTAAAACATATATTCTTTATTACATTGGGGGAAAAAAGTTAATAAACATATGTTTTTGGGAGTGGAATGGGGCCAAAGTTGATATGAAGTATAATTGTAATATCTGATAATTAAAGATTAGAACATGATCTGAACAGTGTTATTCTTTGTTTTACAGTTTGCTATTAAAAAAGCCTTTAAAAAATCTGAACTTCCCCTCAATGGTGCTGCTTTCTTCCCAAGCCTGAAAGACTTACATATCTTTCCAATTTACAGGGAAAAAAGCTCTGAATTAACCAATATTAATATATTCTTTTCAGAGTAATCAACTCTTTACAAGCCATTATGTCAACTACATTTGGGGCTATCATTGTTTACAACTGTCAAAACAACATAATGGACGATAGGTAAGTCTGATGATATTTTATCTGGGGTTGAAAACATGGTCTAGTTCTGGAGCCTAGATAGGCAAGTCTTGTGATATTTAATATGTATTTGAAAACATACACTAGTTCTGGAGCCTAGATATGTGTCTGGTGATATTTTATCTGGATTTTAAAACATACACTAGTTCTGGAGCCTAGATAGGCAAGTCTGGTGATATTTTATCTGGATTTGAAAACATACACTAGTTCTGGAGCCTAGATAGGTGTCTGGTGATATTTTATCTGGATTTTAAAACATACACTAGTTCTGGAGCCTAGATAGGCAAGTCTGGTGATATTTTATCTGGAATTGAAAACATACACTAGTTCTAGAGCCTAGATAGGTATCTGGTGATATTTTATCTGGATTTGAAAACATACACTAGTTCTGGAGTATAGATAGGTAAATCTGGTGATATTTTATCTGGATTTGAAAACATACACCAGTTCTGGAGCCTGGATAGGTAAGTCTTATGATATTTTATCTGGATTTGAAAACAAACACTAGTTCTGGAGCCTGGATAGGTAAGTCTTATGATATTTTATCTGGATTTGAAAACAAACACTAGCTCGGGAGCCTAGATAGGCAAGTCTAATGATATTTTATCTTGATTTGAAAACATACACTAGTTCTGGAGACTAGATAGGCAAGTCTGGTGGTATTTTATCTGGATTTTAAAACATACACTAGTTCTGGAGCTTAGATAGGTAAGTCTGGTGATATTTTATCTGGATTTGAAAACAAACACTAGTTCTGGAGCCTAGATAGGCAAGTCTAATGATATTTTATCTGGATTTGAAAACATACACTAGTTCTGGAGCCTAGATAGGCAAGTCTGGTGGTATTTTATCTGGATTTTAAAACATACACTAGTTCTGGAGCTTAGATAGGTAAATCTGGTGATATTTAATCTGGATTTGGAAACATGGTCTAGTTCTAGAGTCTAGATAGGTATCTGGGGTTGAAAAAAGGGAAATATGGGAGTTTAGCTATTTGGATGGTTGGGGTAGGGGCTGTAATTCAGAGATCGAAGTTATCTTTGTTATTGGCAGTTTGGTCCAGGATTACTGGTAAAAAAAGTTACGTGACCATGTTCTGTATTTAAAAGGAACTGTAAATAGGAAGGAATGTAATAAAAGGGATTGACAACCTGAACGGATCATACAAAACGCTTAAAGGATACAATAACATTAATAAGAACAATTTTGAACATGACTTCCTGGTGTCCTGATTCCATGTACATCTACGTTTTACTTACACAATCATATTATGTTCATATACAATGTACAGTAAATGTATAATTTTTGAGACTTTTAATATACAATCAGTTATTTTATTCATTACTTTAAAGGGAATTGATCGGGATTTTCAAGGGAGGCGTACGCCATCTTTTTTAAAAGAGTAGATCTGTCATTAATACAGGTTTACATGTAGCAAAATTTGTTTCTTCTTAGAAAGAGTCTAAATGACATCTAGCAGTAGTTAAGTGCTGTCTGTTTTTAGAATTGGGATTTCATTTCAAGTTTACCACGCCAATTTAAATATTTATTTTGTCACGCTTTGGTGGATTTACCATACCAAATCATTTGGATTTGATTTATTAATGATAATGAGGTACTTTTTTCTCCATTTTAATAATTATTTTATTTTTTAATAATTTTTTCTAGCCTGTTTTCCTGATATACTTCCTTAAATAAACAAATCAAAAATATTAAACGCAATTATAGGTATTAAGATAGACGGTTTAAGGATTATATTAGAAACAGTAAACATAACATTTATTTTATTACACTTAATAATCAAACACCAACAAAAGAAACATCAAAGGGTGACCAAGAAAAAGGGTCTTTACCCATAAAAACATTATAATTGTTTTATAACCACTTACCTCTAACCACTGAGGTCATGGGTTCGACTCCAGCGCCATTTAAAAATTCATGTTGGAAAGTTTGCCAGTTGCTTGGTTTTGCTCATGAGGTGTTTTCTCCACACATAAAACTGGATACGCCATATTTAACCTGTCATATTTTGAAAATGCGATAAACCTCATCAACAAAGAAAAAACATTTACATAAAAGATTGTAACAAAGTGACATTTTTATTTTAGATTATGGTTAACCAACACATATGCCTGGTTTGGCCTTCCATACTTCCTCTATGATCTCTGGGCCATGTATAACTCTGAGTATTACACGCACCAGAAACTGATGGATGGTCTCACATTTTGGGGGAAAGTTGAATACTTTTCGAGATCCAACATTCCAATGCTGTTTCATCACCTGGTATTACCTGTTATATTCTTTCCAGTTATTTTGGTAAGTAGCCTACTTTTTGTTTTATTATTTAAGTTTATACTAACCATATTGATCTTAGCTTGATTAGGAAAAAATTACAAAGCTAAATTAACTGCTCTTGAGAATGGCAAGTACGCTTCCTGGGTTTAAACGTACTGATTGTTGTTTTCTATTTTGAGAGGCATCAGGGTGAGTTGGGATCAAACCTGCAACCTCTGGCATGAGCATTCAACACCCTAACAACTAAATTATCGCCTCGCTGTAATAATTTCAATAAACTATTGTTTATTGTATATATAGCTATTAATATTAGCATGTACCGGTAGATGTATTGGTAAGTTACAATCAAAACTGTAGAGATTGAATGACAATTTAATAAGTTCTAAAAAGTGTAGAGAATGAATGACAATTTAATCGTTTCAAAACTATAGAGATTGAATGAAAATTTAATCAGTACAAGACGGTATAAATTGATTGTCAGTTTGGTACGTACAAAACAGTAGAGATTGGATGACAATTTAGTCAGTACGAAACATATGTTTAAAGTGTGGTGTAGTTTTACCTTTCTCTTGTCCCAATAAGTGTTTTGATCTTCTGTATTGTAACTTGCCCATCAAATACAATATTTCTTCATATATTTAACTTTTTTTAAAAAATCATTTCAGTATTTTCGAGGGAACCGTGGCGACTACTTTGTTGGAATTTTCTTCATGTGTGAAGCAGCAATACCGTTTATATCCATAAGGTTTATTTTAGTGCAGGTATAAATTTTAAGAATTATATTTCTCTTTGAAGAATTTGTATGAACATATTTTAGCATCATTTTTATGCCATCAATGTCTAACAGATGATCAGTTAACCTAATTATTTTTCCTCGGATCCTGAAAGGTTAACCAGTACTTGAGCACACCCATCCCTGCAAGTAACTGATAATTTTTTACCACTTGAATCAGAGGTGAGGACAATTGACAGATGAAATGTCATATATCAATCATCACTGAAACTGACCGGGCTGTGATTTGAACTCATGACTCTGGATTGATAATCAGACGTGCTACCGACTGAGCTAACTGAGACCACCTATCTTTGAAGAAAATTTCACAGATACAACTAATCACCAAGTTGGTGATATATCATAAGGTCACATATTCCTCTATCAATTACAATATATATACCACATATCGTAACAGATACTTTAAGCTATGTATTAAGTGCACCCCTCCCCACCCCACACACACACACACACATTGTTTTTAGCTTGGTTATCTGTGTCCATCTGCTCCATAAATCTTTGATGCATGATGGACTTTTTAGCTCGCCGGGACAAAGTCCAAGGAGAGCTATTGCCATGACCCCGGTGTTGTTGTCTGTAGACACCCAGGTTAAACTTTTGCGTTTAACTTTAAGATATCTATGCAACCACTCATTGGATGTGAATGAAAACTCGCACGTGTGTTCACCATCATCAATGGAACACACAGAGACAAGAACCATAACTCTGGATTGCATTTTGGCACAGTTATGGTCCTTTTTGGACTTAGACACCCAGAGGTGAGCTTTGTTGTCTTCTGACAACTCTTGTTAAATAACTGTTGAATTGATGTACAGAGCGCAACTTTCAGCCATATTAGGTTCAAGGTGGTACTGACGGGTCAAAGGTCATATAGGCAATATTTCTTGTCTGCAGCATATCTTTTTTTAAATACTTAAAGAATAATACTTTGTAGAAATGTTCTCCATATCAAGCCAATGTGCATAACATGTGTCCGTCTGTCGTCACAAAACATATTTACCCCATAAAATACCTAAAACTTTTTAACTGAGAAAGTGTAGCAGTTAAAATTTATATGTTTCATGACAATAACAACTGTATAGTTTTAAATTGATTATGAAATTTTTTTTACGGATCACACTTGCAGATTGATGTCTTCCAGGGTTCTTCTGTATTTTATCTAAGTAAATTATGTAAAGTAAAGTTCATTTCTTTATGAAACAATACAATTTTCTAGGTGAGGATCAAACCTCCAATCCTGTGATCTTAGTTGAAACATAATTCATATAAGTTCATACAATTTTACAATAGTGCCATGTTATACAAATTCATTTTATAATTTACATTACTGTGAAAGGATACAGAAAAAAAACGCCCAGAAGCTTGTGTAATGTTATGAGCATGTGTGCTATGTGTTAGATGATACATAATTATAGTCAATAATTGAAAAATTGTAAGAAAATTTTATAGTATACTTCTTGGTAAATTCTAGTTTCTTTGTGAGTCATTGTTTAAACATAGTGAATTTATACATTTATATTGCAAATGACAATTGCTGGTTTCAATAAAATATTTATAAAATTTCAGCTGTGAAAAACTGAAATCCACATGCACATTCATGACTCTAAAATGTAATTAAATATACTTGAACATGTATGTCAATTATTGCCTACTCCAGTTTTGCAGAACGACATATCTATGAATTTTATTCTGTATACTCTTAATAGGTATATACAATACATGTGACATGTACACAGTAGGTACATACATGTGACATGTACACAATAGGTACATACATTTTACATGATCACAGTAGGTACATATATGTGTCATGTACACAATAGGTACAAACACATGACATGTACATAATAGGTACATACACGTGATATGTATACAATATGTACATATATGTGACATGTACACAATAGGTACAGACACGTGACATGTACACAATAGGTACGTTCATTTGACATGTACACAATAGGTTCATACACGTGACATGTACACAATAGGTACAAACATGTGACATGTACACAATAAGTACATACACTTTACATGTACACAATAGGTACTTAAACGTGACATGTCGCAACAGGTACATTACGGTACAAGTTACATGTACACAATAGGTACATACACATGACATGTACACAATAGGTACATATACGTGACACGTACACCACTGAATGTCACTGGTGTAATGATACCAACATTTATCACATAAATTATATTGCAAGAGTGTTATAAACCAATGACATTTTTTATCTAACCAAGTGTAATATCGCTTCCCATTTTGCCTAAAACTTGGCTCTCATACATAAAATGCCAAGCTAAGTTTTTATTTGCCATTTTAACATATTGTCAAATTGTCATGGAAAATTTATATTGTTTTTAGATGTTACGTCATACAGACAGAAATTAACATGCCCGATTTTTTTCTAGATTTTTGTAGAGGTGATCTGAGACATGTGATAAAAAATCTTATTGACCTCTATTTGTGCTCAATTTATTATTTGATTTATTAAACTCATTGGAAAAGATAATTTGATGCTCTGCTATTTTTGACAACTTGTTTAATAAATTCAATAATAAATGAGAGCTCATATAAGATCCTCTATATACACAATTCTTACATCTTTCTCTCTTTTTTCAGCTCCAGCTGAAGCACACCAAGGCCTATGTTTTCTTTGGTCTTCTAATGATTGTCATGTACTTCATCACTCGGATCTTGTTATTTCCATTCCTTTATTGGAAGTATAGCAAGTATTCTGGGATACCTTTCCTCCATGTACCAGTCAGCATACCTCTACACTGTAACCTCGGTTGTCTCATCATTCTTGTAGTACAGCTCTATTTCCTCGCCTTGATGATCCGTGGTGCCTTTAAGGCATTTCATAAAATGTATAAGATGAATATATTGAAAAATGGGTAATATCATTATTCAGTAGACATTCTATAATACATTTAAAACATATTAACAATCAACAATTGTTCTGCCTAGTCTGCACACATATCAGTAAAACTGACTCTGTGTCACATGTTATTTATCACAAACAATTTAGAGTGCACTTACTGAAGAAAACATTTCAATCTTTAGTCTGTGTCATTACATGTTATACCCAGTCAGTATTAAATTGTGAATTTTATCTTATTATACTGCAAAATGAATGGTATAAGATTGTAAATTTTATTTAATCATACTACAAAATGAATAGTATAACATTGTAAATTTTATCTTGTCATGCTGCAAAATGAATAGTATAAGATTGTAAATTTTATTTCATGACATCATACTGCAAAATGAATGGTATAAGATTGTGAATTTTATCTAGTTATATTGCAAAATGAATGATATGTGATTGTTTATTTTATTTCATCATACTGCAAAATGAATGGTATAGGATTGTAAATTTTATTGAATCAAACTGTAAAATGAATAGTATTAGATTGTCAATTTTATCTTGTCATAATGCAAAATGAATGGTATAAGATTGTAAATTTTATTTCATCATACTGCAAAATGAATAGTATAAGATTGTAAATTTTATCTCATCATACTGAAAAATGAATAGTATAAGATTGTAAATTTTATTTCTTCATACTGCAAAATGAATAGTATAAGATTGTTAATTTTATCTTGTCATAATGCAAAATGAATGGTATAAGATTGTAAATTTTATTTCATCATACTGCAAAATGAATAGTATAAGATTGTAAATTTTATCTCATCATACTGAAAAATGAATAGTATAAGATTGTAAATTTTATTTCATCATACTGCAAAATGAATAGTATAAGATTGTAAATTTTATCTTGTCATAATGCAAAATGAATGGTATAAGATTGTAAATTTTATTTCATCATACTGCAAAATGAATAGTATAAGATTGTAAATTTTATCTTGTCATACTGCAAAATGAATGGGATAAGATTGTAAATTTTATTTCATCAAACTGTAAAACGAATGATATAAGATTGTAAATTTTATCTCGTCATGCTGCAAAATGAATGGTATAAGATTGTAAATTTTATTTCATCAGACTGTAAAATGATAGTATAAGATTATAAATTTTATCTTGTCATACTGCAAAATGAATGGGATAAGATTGTAAATTTTATTTCATCAAACTGTAAAATTAATAGTATAAGATTGTTAATTTTATCTTGTAATAATGCAGAATGAATGGTATAAGATTGTAAATTTTATTTCATCATACTTTAAAATGAATGGGATAAGATTGTAAATTTTATCTTGTCATATTGCAAAATGAATGGGATAAGATTGTAAATTTTATTTCATCATACTGCAAAATGAATGGTATTGGATTGTAAATTTTATTCATCATACTGTAAAATGAATGGTATAAGATTGTAAATTTTATTTCATCATACTGCAAAATGAATAGTATAAGATTGTAAATTTTATTTCATCATACTGCAAAATGAACAGTATAAGATTGTAAATTTTATTTCATCATATTGCAACATGAATAGTTTTAGATTGTAAATTTTCTCTCGTCATACTTCAAAATGAATAGTACTAGCTTGTAAATTTTATTTCATCATACTGCAAAATGAATGGTATGAGATTGTGAATTTCAACTCATACTACAAAATGAATGATATAAGATTGTGAATTTCATATGAACACTTGGGTGAGACAGACACATTTGACCTTAATCAAATGGTAGATATCATTGTCTAGTATACAATACACATTTACTGCACATTGTTATTATATTTACCGGTAAGTAAACTAACAACCATTGCCACTATAATTATGTTTTAATTATACATATCAGACTTTTAACTACATTCAGCACTTTTTAAAAGCTTGGTGGTAAAGTTGTGTGTAAATTGGAGGGAATGAGGAAGAATGGGGTTTAATGCCCATTTAGTGCAATACACTGTTTAGATATATGGCATTAGTTTTATAAGCAGAATGAGTAGATCCGCCATTCTTCCGAATGTAACTGAAAAACTCTCTCATCAAAAGTATTTGGATGAAGGTGGCCTCATACCACACTCTCGGGGATGTTAGGTAATGTACTAGAGACACTTGTCACTGAGAACCCTTTTACATAAATGTATCACAAAGACGTATATAAATAAACATGTTTTTCAAAGACCGTCTATGTACAAGCTTATGGAATTGCTTAAAACAAATGATAAAAGTATTTTAGTCAGTTTTGCTCAGTATATTAAGAAATCTCTGAAATTAAGAAACAGCATTTTAAACGTTTAATAGCTTATGTAAATATATTGAATATCTTTTATCTATTTTTGGAAACATTCACTTAATCAATGAAAGAAAATCATCTAAATATTTAATAAATTTGTTCATCCTCTTATTTTTATGAATTTATGACTTAAAATTTTTCATGCATTATTTCGATATTGATAATAAAAAAGAAGAACTTTCTTTAAATATAAATGAAAAATGGCGGTACAATTTATGTATTAATTAACAATATATTTTATGTGATATTATGTATTGTAAATATGTTATTATGATGATGTATTTATGTACAAGTCTGAAATAAAATATCTGTTCTGTTCTGTTCTGTATCACAAATATAGTTGAAAGTATCATATAAGTATTATTTGTATGTTTTACTATGATATTTGAAATCCAACATCTGATAGTATGATCCTTTATTGTTGTATTAGTATTAACTTGTCATTATATATTATTTTACATTTATTGTCCTTTTTTTTCACATTTAGCATCTATATTTTATATAATTATTTCTGTAACTAGCACATTATGGCACTGAAATAAACACTATGCAGTGGGGACGAACATGGGCTTACCTGATGTGCTTTAGAAGAGCATGTAAATCCCAATATTAAAAGGGAGCATTCTACTGGTTTGTTTAAAGGCAGTATATCAGGGGGTGGAGGGTTTCAAATAGTTTACAATTACTAAACACATCGTATTCCTGTGTATCATTCTTATATAACTCATTAAATCCTTATTGCCATACGGATAAAATATTTTTATTAAAACACTCCAAAATAATACTAGCGTGTATTGAAAAAGGATTTCCTAACTTGATTTACTCTCCCAGGTTTGACCAAAATAATACTCCCAACTTAATACTGCATACTTTGTATATCAGTAACATATCAAATGAGTTTCATGACTTCAGTTTGATTTTCAGTTTATTTGTCATATTGGCTACATATTGTTGAATTGAATTCAATTTAGAAAGATTCCAAATGATGAGGGGAAGGTCATCAAACAGTTTGTCCGGACACATCCTCATTGACAACTGCACGGATCAAAACTTAGTGTTGCCTTCATAGAGAAATGTTTATGTTTTATTTCTAGTAATTACATGTATTTAATCTCAGATTATACTTTATACTCATAGAAACGTTTTTGATCAAGTTAGGCTCTTACACACGACCTCACTGGTGAGTGGTAAGTGGTCATTTAGCAGCAGCGACATAGACCATTCAGTCATGGAGGACCCAGATAAAATTAATTAAAAGGCAAACTTATATAAATGATAACCTGGTCATTTTTATACTCCCACCATTCAAAACACAAAGCGTCATAAAGAGTTATGTCCATCATTAATTCCATTTGTGCCTCAAATTGGCTTCCGGTCTAAAAACTTCTGAATGGTTGTGTTGTTTAGTTGGTATTTGGTGTGTAGTGTATAATAATAAATACAGGTCAAGTATCATATTTGCAAACATTGGTCAAATTCTACAGGAGTAATGGCCCCTTTTTTACTTAATTTTTGATAAAGCTTACTAACATACATCTGTGTCCTTTGAACCCATTTCTAGTTGTTATTTGATTTTTTTTAATTTGTTAAATCATTTATAATATTTATATTTATTATATGTGTGGCCATGTTGGTTTTTATTTTTGTATTTTAAAAATATTTTGATACTGTTTTATTGTGTAGTATAGTATGTATAAGTGAACACTGTTGCTTCACCATATGCAGTCAAACCTGTGTTAGCAGTCACCTCTATTAAAGGCTATTTCTCTTAGACAGACTTTTGTTATTTTCTATTTCTATACTTTCAGAGCAAAACCTGTATTAAGCAACAAACTGTCTTCAAAGGTCACTTTTGTTCGTTCCCTTGACTGGTTGCTTAAAACAAGTTTAGTTTACTATAAACTAAAACAGGTTTGACTATATATGTCTGAACACCCATTGCTATCTTGTATTGTCTTAGGACATTGTTGTTGTTGATGTTAGTTCTGCAGGTATCAAGGTTCTAGGTTCATTCTGCATATTCATTTGTTGATGTATTTTTTTTTAATCTGTATGTTCATTTGTTGATTGTGTACTTGTAAAGTGAACCTGGAATCTTCATTCCTGTTGGCGACAAATAACCTATACTGTGTAGGTATGCCCTAAAACCCTATTCATTCATTCATTCATTCATTCATTCATTCATTCATTGTTGATGTTAAGAATAGATTCACTGTTCTAACTCCAGAGGAGTATGAATGATCCAAATTGGTGTCAATTTCATTTTATAATTTTCTGTCATTTATCTGTGGTTTTATACTGAATGAAACAGCTACCGCTCCTAACACCCCCCCCCCCCCCCCCCCCCCCCCCCGCCCCCAACTGTGGTTATATACTGAATGGAATAGCTAACCTGCCACTGTCGTTATATACTGAACGAAACAACTAACCTGCCACTTTGGTAGTTTTGGCAATATATTGAGTTGTGTACAACATTAACAGCTTTTATTTTTTTATTTCATAGCCTTAAGAGATTGCGTTAATAATGTTTGAGAAAAAACTTAAAATGTCAGGTGGCAGGTGAGCTGTTCCATTCACTATATATTTATCCACCTCTGTTCCAGGGTGTCAAATGAGTGTTGGCAAGTATAGGGACACAGTAGGTTGTACATGTCATAAAAATGAGTATGTAATAGAATTTGCTGAAATGATGCAGTGTTGCTGATATAAAGGTTCTATGTTAAATCTGCATACCAGTATGTATTTATTGATCTTTTTTTCAATATGTATGTTAATTTATTTTTGAAAATTGAGAATGAGCCTGGAATCTTCCTTCCTTTTTACATCGTATAACAATTATGTTTTGGTATGCCATAAAACTCATTTTCATTCATCATTGTCCATTGAATGGCAATGGCTTACATGGTTGTCAATATTTCTAGATGCACCCATGTCATGTAAATTTTATCATGTTCATTATTGTGGTTTAACCATGAAAGGGACACACAGCAATGGTTTGACCATTAAAGGAACATGCAGCAATGTTGAAATAGAATTTTATTTTTGTTCACACATCAGCTAAGTCTTCGCACCTATGAAGATAACTACAACCTTGTAACAATATTTACTTCCAAGTAAATGTATTACTAAACATAACTCTTGGCTTACTTAAAACGCGGAGCTTATGTAGTCACCTCAATGTCTGTTCCTGCGTCAATTGGTTTCCAATGAATAATTTCTGAAAAGTGTTTTTAATCATTGTTTGATGTGCAGTTGTATAATTCATATCATTTTACAGGATTAATGGCACCTTTTCAATTAAATTTTTGGTATATTTGCTAATATATAGGGGGTTGGGTGGGGGTATTCATGCCCTATTGACACCTTTCGATTTTTTAACATGCTCAGTAACTACTACTCATACATCAATAAAACCTCATGTTTGTCTTTATTTTTATAAAAGGGATTCAGAAGTATAACTTCTTTATTATAGGCAGAATTATGGGTCATTTATAACTTTGGAATTTTTTTTCAGTGACACTTGTACAGGAAATCATCACCACCACTAAGGGGGACACATGGTTTAACTTGGGTTTTATGAAAGGTAGCATTATAGCCCCTTTTATACTTAAAGAAAATTGGTTAAAGTTTTATATCACATTTACATCTCAGTACCACTAGTTATACATCATTGAAACACAGCTATCTCTGCTACCATGAAGAACAAAAGTGAAATAATTCTGTTTTGGATAAAATGATTGCCCCTTTTACACTTTAA
This sequence comes from Panopea generosa, assembly GCA_029582155.1. NCBI lineage: Eukaryota > Metazoa > Mollusca > Bivalvia > Adapedonta > Hiatellidae > Panopea > Panopea generosa. Next base: position 1,476,388 of record CM055899.1, on the reverse strand, counting down.
AATTTTATAAAGTGTTTAAGAAAGCTCAAGGTGTGTACAGGTATTAAAGAAAAAACTCATAAGGACAAGTGAAATAGTGTTCATTTGTTTTTTGTTAGAATTATGTTCTGTCTTTACTTACAAACTTTGATATGGCATGTTTCCACAAGTCATATTGTGCATTATATTGTTTTTTAGTTCTCAGTCATCATCATATTATGTAATTATTATGTAATTTATTATTGTAATTTATTGGCAAGTATGTACATAACCAAATGTTATTGCTCAATATTACTAAAATATCATTGTATTTATAAAGTATATACATTTATATTGTTTTGTTTCTTTACTTGATTGAAGTTTACATCACATGTATGTTTAGCAAAAAATAAGCAGTTGGATATTAGATATTAGTTATGTTTGCAGAAACGTTCATGTTAACTTTTTCAAAGTTTATTTAATGCTATTTTTAAATGTGGAAATGGATTGCCACTGTGCACAATCACAACTTTATGGATTTAGTTGTAGTAACATCGGAGACGTATAAATAGTAAAACTGTAAGCGGATAATTTAGTACCAAAATATAGCAGATAAATCTATTAACATTTTTTCTAAGATATCAATACTACTCTGGACTGACATAATAGCAGATTTAAAAGTAAAAATATTTTTGTATATTCCAATAGCTTTGATCTATTTTGCCATTAATGCAGATTGAAAACGAACAAAAATTGCCTGATTTTTTCAGTTTCCAGTTTTTATTTGAGTAGTAATGGTATGGTCATACATTTTGTAGAGGTGTATACACATTTTTCTCAAAACTTTGATACTGGTTTGAACAAAAGTTATTTGAACAAGGTAAATTGAAAATGTGGATTTTACTATTGAAGAAAAAAATCAGTTATAAGCATTAACTTTTTTTTACTCAAAATAGCCCATGTGGTCCGGCTAAGAATAGAATCACTGTCGATCTCTGCAGAGGGGTAGGAAACCTCCGAATGGGTGTCATGTTCATTTTATCATTTTTTGGCATGTTCACTATTGTGGTTAAATTATCAACCCCTGTGTGGTTCCAGGAAGCCATGAGTGATGGCTAGAATAGGATCACTGTGGCTTATGCATGTCATAAGAAGGGACAATTCGAGTAATACAATAGAATTTGCTGAGTTCTGAAGGTATTAAGGTTCTAGGTTCATTCTGCATATTCATGTGTTGATATATTTTTTTAATCTGTACTTTAATTTGCAGTTTTTATACATGTAGAGTGAACCTGGTATCTTCTTTCCTGTTGGCGTCGAATAACCTATGTGTTGATATGCCGTAAAACCTTATTTATTTACTCATTCTTTCTTTTATTCAAAATAGAGCAATAAATGCATCTCAAGAAATACAAAAATAACCAGAAACTACTTTACACTGCCATAGGTATCTTACAGGTTGAACAATACCACAAAGGTAGATGTCAAATATTTATGGCATGTGTCTACCATACATAGTTCAGTGATATTATTGATTTTTGCAAAATACGAGCTGATATTATTAAAATGTATAATGTTGACTACTGTGTTTTGTTTCCTTGATTATTCTAAAGTACATTATTGAACGCTCCCCCACTCCCACAAAAAAAATCGCTGACATCTTTATTGTAAAATGCCACATTAGGTCAGGTGTTGTAGTGACTGGAAAGCCATGCCATGTGTTTGCACCAATCTCATAAAAAGTTGCTGTTTAAAAGTTAGTCTCAATGCCTATGCCAGTCTCAGTAAAAGAATGCCTACGCCAGTCTCAGTAATGGTAACTGTGTCAATGCTTACGCCAGTCTCAGTAAAAGTTACCGTGTCAATGCCTACAAGAGTCTCAGTAAGGTAACTACATGTATGTCAATGCATACGCCAGTCTCAGTAATGGTTACTGTTTCAATCAATGCATACGCCAGTCTCAGTAAAATTTACTATGTTAATGCCTAGCCAGTCTCAGTAAAAGTTCCTGTGTCAATGCCTACGTCAATCTCAGTAAAAATTAATGTGTCAATGCCTACGCCAGTATCAGTAAAAGTTGCTGTGTCGATGCCTACGCCAATCCTAGTAAAACTTGCTGTGTCAGTGCCTAGCCAGTCTCAGTAAAAGTTCCTGTATCAATGCCTACACCAGTCTCAGTAATAGTAAGTGTGCCAATGCCTACACCAGTCTCAGTAATAGTTACTGTGTCAATGCCTACACCAGTCTCAGTAAAAGTTCCTGTGTCAATGTCTACGTCAATCTCAGTAAAAGTTAATGTGTCAATGCCTACGCCAGTATCAGTAAAAGTTGCTGTGTCGATGCCTAAGCCAGTCTCGGTAAAAGATCCTGTATCAATGCCTACACCAGTCTCAGTAATAGTTACTGTGTCAATGCCTACACCAGTCTCAGTAAAAGTTACTGTGTCAGTGCCTACACCAGTCTCAGTAATGGTTACTGTGTCGATGCCTACGCCAGTCTCAGTAAAGGTTAATGTTTCAATGCCTACACCAGTCTCAGTAATAGTTACTGTGTCAATGCCTACACCAGTCTCAGTAAAAGTTACTGTGTCAGTGCCTACACCAGTCTCAGTAATGGGAACTGTGTCGATGCCTACGCCAGTCTCAGTAAAGGTTAATGTTTCAATGCCTACACCAGTCTCAGTAATAGTTACTGTGTCAATGCCTACACCAGTCTCAGTAAAAATTACTGTGTCAGTGCCTACACCAGTCTCAGTAATGGTTACTGTGTCGATACCTACGCCTGTCTCAGTAAAGGTTAATGTTTCAATGCCTACGCCAGCATCAGTAAAAGTTACTGTGTAGATTGCCTATGCCAGTCTCAGTTAAAATTACTGTGTCAATGCCTACGCCAGTCTCAGTAAAAGTTCCTGTGTCAATTCCCACGCCAGTATAAGTAAATATTACTGAGTCGATGCCTACACAACTCTCAGTAATAGTAACTGTGTCAATGCCTACACCAGTCTCAGTAAAAGTTTCTGTGTCAATGCCTAAACCAGTCTCAGTAATGGTTACTGTGTCGCTGCCTACACCAGTCTCAGTAAAGGTTAATGTGTCAATGCCTACACCAGTCTCAGTAAAGGTTAATGTTTCGATGCCTAAGCCAGTCTCAGTAAAGATTAATGTTTCAATGCCTACGCAAGCATCAGTAAAAGTTCCTGTGTCATTGCCTACACTAGTCTCAGTAAAAGTTACTGTGTCAATGCCTACACCAGTCTCAGTAAAAGTTACTGTGTCAATGCCTACACCAGTCTCAGTAACGGTTACTGTGTCGTTGCCTACACCAGTCTCAGTAAAGGTTAATGTGTCAATGCCTACGCCAGTCTCAGTAATGGTTACTGTATGGCTGCCTACGCCAGTCTCATTCAAAGTTACCGAGTCAATGCCTACACCAGTCTCAGTCAGTCTTAGTAAAGGTTAATGTGTCAATGCCTACACCAGCATCAGAGAGTTACTGTGTCAATGCCTATGTCAGTATCAGTAAAAGTTACTGTGTCAATGCCTACACCAGTCTCAGTAAAGTTACTGTGTCAATGCCTACACCAGTCTCAGTAAAAGTTACTGTGTCAATGCCTACGCCAATCCTAGTAAAAGTTACTGTGTCAATGCCTATGTCAGTATCAGTAAAAGTTACTGTGTCAATGCCTACACCAGTCTCAGTAAAAGTTACTGTGTCAATGCCTACACCAATCTCAGTAAAAGTAACTGTGTCAATGCCTACGCCAGTATAAAGGGAATGAGTGAGGTTTTGTTAGGTGTCTGTGCCAGTATATTTTGATTGAATGTGGAAATGTGTCTGTGCCGGTGCCAATATAATGTAATGCAAAGGGAATTGTCACATACGTCTATGTCACAGCCAGCATACAGTGATTGAGTGTTGAAATGTATCAGTGTCGGTATAATGTGAGCGAGTGAGGTTTTGCCAGGTGTCTGTGCCGGTGCCAATATAATTTAAATGCAAAGGGAATTGTCACATACGTCTATGTCAGAGCCAGCATACAGTGATTGAGTGTTGAAATGTATCAGTGTCGGTAATGTCAATGCAAAGGGAATTGTCACATACGTCTATGTCAGAGCCAGCATACAGTGATTGAGTGTTGAAATGTATCAGTGCCAGTAATGTCAATGCAAAGCAAATTGTCACATACGTCTATGTCAGAGCCAACATACAGTGAGTGAGTGTTGAAATGTATCAGTGTCAGTAATGTCAATGCAAAGGGAATTGTCACATACGTCTATGTCAGAGCCAGCATACAGTGATTGAGTGTTGAAATGCATCAGTGTCGGTAATGTCAATGCAAAGGGAATTGTCACATACGTCAAAGTCAGAGCAAGCACACTGTAATTGAATATGGAAATGTGTCTGTGCCGGTGCCAATATAATGTAAATGCAAGGGGAATTGCCACATAAGTCTATTTGAGAGTCAGCTTATTGTGATTGAATATAGAAACGTGTCTATGACGGTGCCAATATAATGTAAATGCATGGGAATTGCCACATACGTCTATGTGAAAGCAGCATATTGTGACTGAATGTGGAAATGTGTCAAAGTCGGTATAATGTAAATGAATGAGGTTCTGTCAGGTGCCGGTGCCAATGTACTGTAAATGAAAAGAGAACTGCCACATGCGTCTATACCAGAGCCAGTATAATATGAATATATTGAGATATGTTTCAAAGTGAAAAGGTAACTTTTGATTGGGATCAGTGGTTGATTATATGCTATTGAAGAAGACACATACAAACTATTTAAATTCCCATTTCTGGCACGTTATTCGCCTTTGTATTCATGCTGATGACAGTGGGGCGCCATTTTTCAAGACATTACAGTTACAAGTGGCAATTAGTTTTATTGGTGCAGAAACACCCCGGGTGCACATATATGCATACGGACAGAATCGCCGGACTTTCACAAGTAACTGGGAATCTTTCTCGCATAAAGTTTTAGCCGAGCTGTGCTTGAACCCACATCCTCAGCGTTGAGAGGTCAGTGGGCTTGAGACGGCGACTAAGTTCTCTCCTACTGACGACCCTTTACTTAAAAATATAAAATGTTGTACATTTATTTCTATGATACTCTTTCCAAACAGTTTAATATATACATGTAGAAAGGTGTACAGTATTGTATTATACTAGTTTACTAGTACTAGTAAAGGTGCTGGACTAATAAAATGTATTGCTCAAATACCCCCGTACCCCCCTACCCCCACCCCTATATATTCCCTACACGAGCAACAACCCATCCAACGGATCTGCCTCAGACCGCATTATGAGATATCAAACTCCGTAATATAGTTACATAAAACCTTTTAATAACTACGTAAAATAGAATTTAATTGGTCGGAATAAAGAGGATCGAGTTAAGACATTGGATGTGTTACCTGATAATGTTAAGCTCAGTAATCGTGTCCCGTGGGCTCAGTGTCTAATTGGGACATTATTAAAGGAAATATGCGTATAAAATAATAATTAGAATCAACACTTTTTAAAAACACAAGAATGAGGAAACAGTGAACTATAAATGATCAACTTCTGGTACATTTACTTTAGAAATTACTCTCTAATCTTAGTACAATCGTGCGTACAACTTATTCAAGTCTAGTTACAGATAGAAAGAGCGGTGATTGGGTGTGCTCGAGTACTGGTTAACCTCCCAGGATCCCAGGAAACAGTGGTTACGTTAACTGGTCATCAGTTAGCCCTTGATGGCATAAAAATAACGCTAAATATTCAATCAATAAATCAATCTAGGCAACTATGTTCATGTGTTTTATATTGTGTGCATTGTAGCAACTACAATTCTTAAAATTGTCATATGAGATAATCATGTTATTGCCCTTGCATTTGATGATTTTCAAAACAAATTCTTTATCAGGTCTTGGTTCTTCATGATAAGATATCAGAAAGTTATTAACGTGTTAAATTTGATAATGCTGGAGTGTAGGTTCTAGCAAAGGGATAGCTTTGTGTATATGTTCCCGCAGTAAACATAATATCTTCAGCAATACTGATGATGTGAGCGAATAAGTACCGATGTGGCCATTATGTGTTTATTTTTAATTACCATTTCGTGACCCATTTAGATAGAGATCGGAAGTCATCATTATATGTTATTATAGTAACATATACATAACATTTTATGAACAAGCATGTAATAATGCGGTGTTAAGAGTGAGTGCACGAAATGTCAAATAGGCTACTATTTTGACAATTAAAAGGTCACAGCTGAAACAAAAATATTCCGATTAGTTCAATAACTTGTCCGAAATAATATGGTAATAAAACCACTATGTAAGTTTGGTGAAGATCGATGGACACAGGGCGATTTAAATAACTCACCATGAGCTTTATCAAATAAAAGACAAAAATCATATGGATGCCACACAAAGGCTGAAGTTAATTTAATAGTCTTCTTTCATATTTCGATATTCAGATATTCAACATGAAACTAACCCTGATCGTAACCTTCTCAGCCTCCAATATTAAAGATTTAAGCATTTAAATATAAAGAAAAATCGAACATCAAACTAATTTATAAATACTTAAATCGCATGTATAATGTATACGATTAACGTCAGTGTAAGTACCATTAAGCTGCAATGATACTAATATGTAAAAGACCGTTTTTACATCATCAAAGTAAAAATTACATTACTGGTAATCAAGTATATGTGTTGCATACGCCAGGGGCGTAGCTTGGCTGAACACGATGTGTAGGCATAGTTGTTTGGGGTCTAGAGACATTTTTCCTCGATTTTTGTTTTCAGTTAGATTGACGTGGGTGCGTTTTGGCGTATATTTCTTATGTTTTGGGGGTGCGTGATTATCCTTAATATTAACCTTGAATTCACTGTTTTATAACCAAAGATAATTTAAATTGATATACATGGATCATAGGCAATGATTTTTTTTTCATTTTTTTTTCCGAAATCTCATGAAAAAAAACGTGTATGCACGTGCCTACAGAGCCTATAGGAAGCTACGCCACTGTTTATATGTTTAATTATTCAGAACATGTCACAAGTATTAGGCATATACCTAAACCAACGTGGCGAAATATCCTTTTTCAATGTCTTGCTTATTTTCCACATCGAATGTTGTCATTTATTCCCAGCAGTATGTCTGGGTTTCCAACAAAAGAATTATATATTATACTTCGATAGACTCACGTCTTTTTATGTTATGTCTAATATGTAAGAACATGTTTCGCACTCGATGTAAACTAAATATGTTTATGATAACATCTATTTATTTCTATAAAAACATGCCAAACTATGATAATATATTGAAAAAGTGTTTCTTAACTTCGGCTACACGCACATGTTAATATAATATAATATCATATGCCAGCTTAAAGTTGAAATGTATATTAACATGTATCAAATGAGTCTTGTTTCTTCAGTTTTATATGATCGACTATATATTGTGAATGGTGATGTGAGGGTCGACACGCATTGGGATTGTGATTACTTTATCTAAAACATCCGTATTGCTTTTTGTGGATACATGGAATAGCAAAAGAGACACAAGTTGTCCATCAATAAAATCAGCCAGTCTCAACAACAAATTATTTACATGGCAATCAAATATATTCATATCTGAAAAGAGAAGAAATTTAGGACATTGGCTTAAATATGTGCACCCAATGTGTATTTGTGTACTGACCTTAAATGTGAAGCTCCAAAGTGAGACAGATACTAAAATCTATAAGGATTTTATTGTTTATCAAAACGTTTAGTGTCTTTTCTATGTGTTTTGGACATTATTAAATATAAAAAAATATTATCATCGTCTGAGATAGTATCACTCCCGTGTAGCAAAGTGTAACACTTGAAGGAAGAATGTGACATGCAGCACGAGTCTGTTTCGATTTAACTACTCCTAATGAGGGGCATTGGATGAGCTTTTTCGCAAAAAAATGTGCACTATACATGATGTACATACAATTAGGCTCCCGCGGACACGTGCTTCGGTACCCGTGAATTTAAAATAATCTGTTTGAATGCAAAACGTCATTTTCTGACGTCGAGTGCTAACAGACGATCAGTTAACCAAAATCTTTGAAGGTTAACTAGCACTCGAGCACACCCATCTCCGCAAGTAACTGGTAACGTACCTACTTGAATCAGCAGCGTGTTCGTGTAACATGCTATACTGTGATAATTGTTAATTCAGTATTTCACAATATCATAGCCTGTAATTCTATAACTAAAATTTTAGGGTCTAAAAGCATGCATGTAGGATGAATATGTGGTCAGTCGTACAAATCTAAGTTGTCCTAAGTGGGTAATTATTCCATTTCCTGATTAAGTAGGATATAATTCAGTGATATTTGAACACGTGTCTTCCTCATTAATTGCTGGTCATTCAGTTGATCCGTCAAATTAACATGTAACTAACGATAGAACACAAATTCTGTTAGACAATGTATTGTGTGATGATATGATGGCAACTTCTAATTTAGTTTATCAAAGGCTCTAAACGATACCTCTCGGAGAGCTACGAAACAACAATCAGAATGTTTGACTTTGCGCTGTTAGTCGATCCGATTTTAAAAGCTAGTAGTACTTGTGATGATATATATTATTACATTCTTGGTCTAGACTCTTACGAACTAAAGCGAGCAAGCAGACTAGGCTACGATTCAGAAGTGCAGTGTGCGTTGATGACTGAATGACATTTGTTTATAAAGATATATGATCACTTGCCGCATGTGTTGTCAGTTGTTTCATTCTGTAACACTTTTCTTATATAGAATTAGGAATTAGAACATTGGCTACATTAAAATAACATTTTCGGCTTAGACATTCCTCGAAAACAGAGAATATGTCCCTGGTACCAGTGTTTGGTACAGGTGTTTATATGTCTCTGCTGTTACCTCCCAAGTAAAATGAATCACAAAAAGCAAGGAATGATATAGAAATATATAAGTCCTTGCAAAAAGTCAGTAACAAAACAGTGCTTCTCCTGTATATACTGTAAAGTATTATGAAACACTTTTAGGTACGCCAACATTACTTTACGGAGAGCCTTTCGCACAAAATTTGGTACGCCGCGAAATACACTTTTCTTCTCAGTGTTAAGCCATCCAATCAGAATCGGTAACACAAACGCAATCTACCTGGCAAATGAAAAAAAATTGGTACAACTGTGAAAAATAAAAGAAATCAGCTTATTGGAGCTAAATGTAGGATATTTATGAAATAGAAAATAGTTTTTTAATGTTTGTGATGTGGATGTAAGTGATCGCCATCATTTTTCTAAAAAATCAGCTATCGTTACATTGTTTACCAATTGACATGTGTATTCGCGACAAGAGATTATGAAAATTGAAAGGGGCGGCGTAGTCATCTTTTTATCACTTTAGCTATTATTGAACTGTTACATAAATATATAATATTGCCAAATCATGATGATATCAACTGTCTGATGTTCTTACCGCCATCAAATTAGTATGCAGAACTTAAATTTACAAAATTTTGGTTTTGTTATTTATTGGCAGTGCAGTTTGAGAATGATTGTCTGAATTGATGTGAATATTGTAGTGAGTGCACTTTTCATTCTATTGTAGATCTATACTGATTTCCCATAAAGAACAAACATGTCAATTGCTTTACATTTATTTTTTTTTCTTAGGAACACTAAAGATCAATGTCTATCATTGACATGCTTGTGTAACTTATTCCCTGTGTATTATAATTATTTAGGAGAAAAAGTTTTGTTTTCATATAGTATATGTCACAGATTGTACGTTATCTACTTGGAGAGAAATGTATGTAAGCGGTTCGGTAGCATTCGCCCTGTAAACAAAGGGTTCCAGGTTCGAGTCCCAGACTGGCTGCATTTATTTCTCATCCTGTTACATATGGCGCCCAACAAGGGACTGTGATTTATACATATTCCGAGAAACATTCACATGATTCTCTGGTCTCTGGAAATTCGGGGACGAATTCCAAATTTGTGAGGGAATATGTCACAGACTGTAAGTAACTTACTAGGAGAAAAATGTATGTAAGCGGTTTGGATAGCTCAGATGGTTGAGCATTCGCCCTGTAAGCGAAGGGTCCCGGGTTCGAGTCCCCGACTGGCTGCATATATTTCTTTACCTGTTACATATACTAGACAAAACTCCCAACAAAAACTTAACAAAATACCTCAGAAGATTACAATAAAATGCATTAATTGATTGAATTAAAGTTTGCAAGATAAGTCAGTAGCGGGTGTGACCACCACCAGCATTCACCATAGCTAAACATCTTCGCATTGATGTGATCAGCAACACACAAAGTTAATGCACCTTTCTATCAATTAATGCATTTTATTGTAATCGACTGTGGTATTTTGTTAAGTTTTTGTTTTTCATTCTGTTACAGGATAGTTATGTGATACTCTTGTCAAATTGCAGTGTTTTTGGTTTAATATTAAATGAAATATTGATACTTATGTACATATGGGCGTTGAAAGTTTTGTCTAGTATATATAATATATATCAACATTTAAGTTTATATGGTTTATTTTTTTATATTGCATTACCAACAGACTATTAGAGGAACTTTTGTTGAGGACATGAATGTTGTAAAACAACAAAATAAAAAGTGAGCCTTAATAACTAATAACATCTCAACCAATTAGAAAATCTCATTTCAAAAATTAAAGCTATTGGAACTTTCAGTACTGTAGCTCTAGATAATGTATGATCTGTTTCTGGCTGGCATGTAAAATAATATTTTTGGTTTGTACTATAAAGTTTCAATAAAAAAAACATTGTTGTATTTAAGAAAATCTTCCATTGTTTTCCAATTGAGAATCGAAAGGTTCTTGCCAATTGGATTTGATTGATTTTATTTTCCTCCAAACACTATTTGAGTGAATCAAGTTAAACATCTCTTAACAACACGTTTATATTGAAACATGAGCTAAAAACTTGTGCTGCTGTGGTATATTAAACTCATGACCACTGGTCTGCAAGTCAAAGTGTATGTATCACTCTACCACATTCTGGGCTTCATCTGTTTTCTTTCATACAGACAAGATGCATTTAACTGGAATAAAAAAAACAGAATAATTTTAGATCTGATAATTGATAAATTTCCATATATTTGCTATTGCCCATTACAGTCTTTATAAGATCATGCTGTGATACCATTTAAACAAACAATATTAAACTTACAGGTAAACCAGTCGTCCTAGAGCACAGCAGTTATGGGAAGAACAAAGACAGTCAGTGGTGGAAGTAAGAACATTCACCCAGAAGGTCCTAGTCCTGCACCATCAGAAGTCAGTTCTACAAGCTCGGTAGTCTCTGCCGAATCTCGAATTAAAGAAAACCTGAAAGAATTGTTTAATCTAATACATCAAGTTCAGGTAATAATTGTTTTTCATGGTTAACTTTGCACCATGGTATTGGTCATCTGGCTGTGGCATAGAACAAAATTATTTACAATTAGGTTTTGTGTTCTCATTGTTTTCAGAGTTATATTTATGGAGCTTTCGAATAGTTCACATACAGAACTCGACACATATTACTTTTTTTATGTATTTAATAAACATTTTATTTGAGTCATAAATAAAAACATACCAGTGGTGTGGATATTCTCTGTCCAGTACATATTACTTCAATAATAAAAGATGCAAATGTTGTGGTGGTTTTCCTAATACAAATAGTTAGTGCTTAATTTGGAATTTCTGAGAGAGCTTTCAGATCTTTGTAATGTGCTCTGTACTGTACAGTGATTATGTCTAATTCTAAAATGTCTGTATACATATACAGGAAGAAAGATCAAGGGGTGAACATAATTTGACAAATATTTCCAAAACACATGAGCGTATGCAACAAGAACAGAAAAGTAAGTAAATGAAACAAGAAATATGTTAGATATAGAGAATGCCATGTTAGTGTATGATATTATCGACTTTATTAGGTGAGGCTTAGAAAAAAACCAGGACGAGGCTCTGCTGAGTCCTTGTTTTTTTGTGCCAAACCTGATGACATTGTAAATATTAGACACTAACATGGTATTGACTATTCTTTTTATCATGTCAATATTTCCCAATCGTCTTTTTTATGAAATTGAAAATCAACATCAAACTTTTGTTACAGCTTATAGAGATTCTGTCCATGTCAAAATGTATAATTATACATAATGACATCATGTGCCTGATAAACTTGCATTGGTATGATAAACCTTTTTTTATCAGACATGCAGTTTATTGTCAGAAATGAATGCATTGACATGATAAAATGTAAAAACCCATCTAGAAAACCCTCATCAGTGATAGATCTATATATCTGCTGTTGAGACAGATAAGAAGTTACAATATTTGAGTACTGACCACTGGGTTCTAGTTTAGTTTCATGTGTAATTTAATGTATGACCATTGATTATAAAGTACATGACAACATGTTCATTCCATGAAAATTTGACAGACAAATTTGGTGTTGTCCCACTTCCAAAAACCTTGTAATAGTTGGTTGAAGTTTAATAACTATTGGTTCACATGTTTATACCCATAGTATGATTAGTCATGGAAGAACGGTTCATATCATGTATTGATTAAAAATGATTATTTTGCCTGTCCTGGGCAATAACTCTGTAGCGCTAGGCTGGATATTTAAAATACAACTATGTGATGAGTCCTGCCATGTATGATCAGAATAACCGTTGTACATGTAACTAACCACTTCTGTACACAGACCACCCACTCTCAAAAATAAGGCATGTTAAACATCTGATTCTTGATTTACAATAGTTTTGTTAAGTTTGAAGCAAACATTTCACTATGTAAGAAATGTCTACTTTGTCACAATATTATACTCCCTCCCCACCCCATTCCACAATCCTAAAATGTGAAAGGTCTCTGTCTCGACTCTTCTAGTTGACAGAGAATAGTGCCTCTGTCAGTTACCAATAGCAATTTATTTGATGTATTTTTTTTCTCAAAACTAGTATAGATTTACTAAGGTGGCCTTTGAAAAAAAGGGCTTTACTCAAAAAAAATATTGCCCTTATTGAAATTTTTGATAATGATGTTTAATATTGTGTTCTTTGAAAAGTTTCAATTTTATTCCCACCTAACTACTCAGTTCTATAATCCTAGGTGGGAAAACAGCAAACAAGATTTTTAAAGATGGCCTAAGGCAATCTTATTTAATACATGACTATAATTTTGTATAACATACTGAAGAAACGTCATGACATCAGTTTCTGTTCATTTTCAGTCACACCCTACTACAAGACAAAGTTGCGAGGCTTGTACAACACCGCGATGCAGGATGCAGAAGGAGAGGCGGAGTAAGTATGATAAATCTGTATCAAATATAGAACCCTGTACCTTGTTACTTTGGTTTTCATTCATTTGATCACTGTTTACATTTGGATTAGAATCTAAATCAATTATATTGACATTCAAATATTTCCAGACCAGATTAGCTCAGTTGGTAGCACATCTGACTATCAATTCAAGGGTTATGAGTTCAATTCCCTACCTGGCCACAGTTCATGTGATGATTGATATACAACATAGTGTCTCATTACCATTTCTCTCACTGTTGATTCAGTTAGAAAAGTTATCAGTTACTTTGAAGATGGGTGAGCTCAAGTACAGGTTAACCTTCCAGGATCCCAGGAAACAGTTGTTAAGTTAACTGATCATCTGTTAGCCATCACTATATATTCATATAATCAAAAATTTCACTAATTGATTGAGAAATTAATGAAAAATACAAAAATAATCTGACAATGAAACAAACATGCTTATTGGCCGATTGGTCTAAGGCTATGTCTCAAGATCACTTACTTCTCACTGCTAATGTTGTAGGTTCTAGTTCCGCTTGCTCGAAAAAATTTGGTAGAAAATTAGCCAATTACTTGTGCAATGACAGTCACCATGAATGGTTCTACTCAGATTCATTCTGAGGTCCGCCAATAAAACTGGATATGCCATATATAACCTGAAATGTGTTGTAAATGGCTTTAAACACCATTTTTATGTAAAAGCATTTGACTGTCTTGCTGTGTTTCTGTTGGGGATACTCCCGGTTTAATTCATTTTTCTCTCCGACAGGATATCATGAGGATATATTTTTTGTTTGACCATCGATTAAGATAAAATTCGTGAGCTCATGAATTGCATGTGCTAGTATCTTCCAAGAAAATTGTTAATTTATTATTTATTATAGGAAAAGATGTAATTCTTATTGGTATGTAAGAAACCGAATCAGCTATGACTATATAATGGAGATTCTTGTTTGAACTAAACGTCTTTTAGCCCTCGGTGGCATAAAAGTGATGCTAAACATTTAAACAAAACCATTGCTTAATTCTGGTATAACTGTTTAGATAGAAACCTTGACAGTATCTCATTTCAGATAAAACTGAAACCTGCGGTTGGGATATACTTATGGGTATAAACACAGTACTAACCCATAAAAGATATTTAATTTCTCAACCTCATACATGAGGGAGTGTTTTGCCACTTAAGAAGAAGGTCTTGTCAACCTCCTGCATGAGGGGGTGTTTTACCACTTCAGAAGGTTTTGTCAACCTCATACATGAGGGAGTGTTTTATCACTTCAGAAAAAGGTCTTGTCAACCTCCTACATGTGGGGGTGTTTTACCACTTCAGAAGGTTTTGTCAACCTCATACATGAGGGAGTGTTTTGCCACTTAAGAAGAAGGTCTTGTCAACCTCCTACATGTGGGGGTGTTTTACCACTTCAGAAGGTTTTGTCAACCTCATACATGAGGGAGTGTTTTCCACTTCAGAAGAAGGTCTTGTCAACCTCCTACATGAGGGGGTGTTTTACCACTAGAAAGAGGTCTTGTCCTGAAGACCTGCCTATACTGACTTTAATTCAGGGATGTTTTTGCCAAGCCTTCACTTTGACTTTATTCTCATCATTCACTAGAAAATTATTTAGTATAGTATGACGAGTTGTTCTACAATATACCTTTACATTCTGTTATTTCATATAACAAAATAGTTGTCATTATTACTTATTGATTTAAGCTACAGTTACTTGTACTAGTAATTCATTTGTTTTGATGACTAACAGGTTACTGAGAAAAGCATTGGACAAAATAACAGAAATAAAAGCAATAAGGGAAAACAGAAGATTTGGTAAGATCTATTGTGCATATCACTACTTTACAATAGCCCAGTATTTATTTTCATATCAATGTTTAAGTCTTATTGTAATGGTGTATACACTATGTATTAATGGCAGTGTGTCAGGAAAATTTTCTATGAATGTCTAAAGAAATATACTGAAGAACAAATTAGATATAAAGCATCTGATTGACAAATTATTTGAAATTTCAAATCACTCAAAACCTGGCAAAAAGTCATATTTAATCAGAGTGAATAAATATAAACAGCTCCTAATTCATTACAGATTATTATTCAACAACAAAATGCTTGACTATTGCCTTTTACTATATATTGAAGTCTGATAAAACAATGAGAAGCCTGTGTTGGTTTATTGTAGATTCTGACCGACCAAAGCCAATCATGCGTCGTGGAGTACTGATGAGTATGTTACAACAAAATGCCGTCACTCTACCATTGTGGGTCAGTAAACCTGGCGAAAGGTACACTTTAGTCTTTATATGTATTTATTCAGGATTCAAGCAGAATTTCTAAATACTGTGCAATCATATATTTTACTGGTCACAAATTTGGTGAATTTCAGTAAGAAAATTGGTCTGTTCACAAGGTTAAGTGTTTCCGAGATTCATATCAAAACTTATGATTTATGAATGATAGTACTGAATCGATTTACAAACATTTACATAGGACAATGGTGTTGTGGATAGATGCTGGAGGTGACAGTTTTAAAAATCTGTGCTTGACCTGATCTTCTCAAAAAACAACACCCAGTACTGGTTCTACAAAAACAATGAGCTGACGTCTCATTCAGGTTAAAATAATATTTATCAGTATCTGTTAATTCTGTGTTGAATACTATGGGCGAACAGAAAAGACTTGCATTTTGTGCATAAAAATTACGGAATTCTATCGTTAAGGTACTTTCTGTTATTTTTCAGTCCATTATTGTGTAAGTTAATGTCTTGTTGTAATTACATGAAACAAGAGCACTGCAAGGGGTTGCAGGCACTCGTCTTTTTTCCAAATCTATTAATAAGGTCAGAGTCGGTGATGTAAACTTTTTAAACATTATGGTGATTACAAAATCAATACTATTACTGAAAAAAATCAAACAAAAAACTTAAACCTATGGAAATCTAGGTAAGTTATCTATATACATTGTTTCTATAACATAATATGAATGTTTTTATAAAAAATAGTAACTATAACATAGATAGTTTGTTCAGAAACAAAAAAAGCTAAGTTAAACATCGAACTTTAACCAGTGGATGATGCCAGTATCAGGAAATAGCTCTTTGTTATTTTTTTAAAATACGGTAATACACTTGGTACAAAATAAAGGATGTGCATAGACACTGAATGTAATTGATATCTGTATTAAACCGTGGGTCATTACATTGTTGGGTAACATCTTCTGAATTAATCATCATGTAATGTGATAGTGTTACCATTGTTAACCATTTTGCAATATTATCATGTGACCATGCCCACCTTTCATTATGCAGCAGTTACTACGCATAGCATATTAAATTGGAGTTCCCCATGTACAAGGCCTTTCTTAAAAATGGCAATATCAAAGAAATCTTTTTGTTCTTTGTCTTTTTTAGAAAGTTCACATGTAAAAATGGCCCGCCTTATGTTATGTTGCAGATGAGATGAGAGCTAATAGAAACAAACCTATAAGTCAAAACTTGTTTAGTAAATTTATAGTTTTAAAAAGTTCTTGCTTTCAGTCATTTGACGCAGTTTTCAATCATATTTCACATATTGCAACTAGTCTGCATTGGCCAATCGCCTGTAAATATTGGGTAAAAACCACTCCTTTTCTGTCAATTGCATCTGATTGTCATTCCACATATCAACACTGATTCAAGCGGGAAAGTTATTCATTACTTGCGTTGATGGGTGTGCTTGAATCTTGTTAACCTTCGAGGATCCCATGAAAGAGTGGTTAGGTTAACTAATGGTCTGTTGGCCCTTGATGGCATAGAAATGATGTTAAATATTCAAACAAATTCTGTTGTTAATCTTGTGTACTTTGTTTACATTTGTCTTTGTTTGATGTAGTGTAAAGTGAAGTAATTATGAAGCATGTGGCACTTCACATCTGGGGATTTGGTACTCAACCTCACTCATGTGGCACTTTGCAGCTGCAGATTTGGTCCTCAACCACCCTCATATGGCACTTCATAGCTGGGGATCTAACACCCAGCCTCCCTTATGTGGCACTTCACAGCTTGGCATCTGGTCTTCAACCTCCCTCATGTGGCACTTCACAGCTTGGGATCTGGTCTTCAACCTCTCTCATGTGGCACTTCACAGCTTGGGATCTAGTCTTCAACCTCCCTCATGTGGCACTTCATAGCTGAGGATCTAACACCCAGCCTCCCTCATGTGGCACTTCACAGCTTGGGATCTGGTCTTCAACCTCCCTCATGTGGCACTTCACAGCTTGGGATCTAGTCTTCAACCTCCCTCATGTGGCACTTCATAGCTGGGGATCTAACACCCAGCCTCCCTCATGTGGCACTTCACAGCTTGGGATCTGGTCTTCAACCTCCCTCATGTGGCACTTCACAGCTTGGGATCTGGTCTTCAACCTCCCTCATGTGGCACTTCATAGCTGGGGATCTAACACCCAGCCTCCCTCATGTGGCACTTCACAGCTGGGGATCTAACACCCAGCCTCCCTCATGTGGCACTTCACAGCTTGGGATCTGGTCTTCAACCTCCCTCATGTAGCACTTCACAGCTGGGGATTTGGTCCTCAACCTCCCTCATGTGGCACTTCACAGCTTGGGATCTTGCACTCAGCCTCCTTTATGTGGCACTTCACAGCTTGGGATCTGGTCTTCAACCTCCCTCATGTGGCACTTCACAGCTTGGGATCTGGTCTTCAACCTCCCTCATGTGGCACTTCATAGCTGGGGATCTAACACCCAGCCTCCCTCATGTGGCACTTCACAGCTTGGGATCTGGTCTTCAACCTCCCTCATGTGGCACTTCATAGCTGGGGATCTAACACCCAGCCTCCCTCATGTGGCACTTCACAGCTTGGGATCTGGTCTTCAACCTCCCTCATGTAGCACTTCACATCTGGGGATTTGGTCCTCAACCTCCCTCATGTGGCACTTCACAGCTGCAGATTTGGTCCTCAACCTCCCTCATGTGGCACTTCACAGCTAGGGATTTGGTCCTCAACCACCCTAATGTGGCACTTCACAGCTAGGGATTTGGTCCTCAACCTCCCTCATGTGGCACTTCACAGCTAGGGATTTGGTCCTCAACCTCTCTCATGTGGCACTTCACATCTGGGGATTTGGTCCTCAACCTCCCTCATGTGGCACTTCACAGCTGCAGATTTGGTCCTCAACCTCCCTCATGTGGCACTTCACAGCTAGGGATTTGGTCCTCAACCACCCTCATGTGGCACTTCACAGCTAGGGATTTGGTCCTCAACCTCCCTCATGTGGCACTTCACAGCTAGGGATTTGGTCCTCAACCTCCCTCATGTTGTACTTCACCGCTGGGTATTTCGTCCTCAACCTCCCTCACGTGGCACTTCACAGCTAGGGATTTGGTCCTCAACCTCTTCATGTGGCACTTCACAGCTGGGGATTTGGTTCTCAACCTCCCTCATGTGGCACTTCACAGCTGCAGATTTGGTCCTCAACCTCCCTCATATGGCACTTGACTGCTGGGTATCTAACACCCAGTCTCCCACATGTTGCACTTCACAGTTAGGGATCTGGTTCTCAATCTCCCTCATGTGGCACTTCACAGCTAGGGATCTAGCACCCAGCCTCCCTCATGTTGCACTTCACAGCTGGGGATCTAGCACCCGGCCTCCCTCCTGTTGCACTTCACAGCTGGGGATCTGGTCCTCAACCTCTCTCATATGGCACTTCACAGCTGGGGATCTAGCACCCAGCCTCCTTCATGTTGCACTTCACAGATGGGGATCTGGTCCTGAACCTCATTCATATGGTACTTCACAGCTGAGGATTCGGTCCTCAACCTCCTTCATGTGGTACTTCACAGCTGCAGATTTGGTCCTCAACCTCCCTCACATGGCACTTCACAGCTGGGGATCTGGTCCTCAACCTCCCTCATAAACACTTCACAGCTGGGGATTTGGTCCTCAACCTCCCTCATGTGACACTTCAGAGCTGGGGATTTGGTCCTCAACCTCCCTCTTGTGGCACTTTGCAGCTGCAGATTTGGTCCTCAACCACCCTCATATGGCACTTCATTGCTGGGGATCTAACACCCAGCCTCCCTCATGTGGCACTTCACAGCTTGGCATCTGGTCTTCAACCTCCCTCATGTGGCACTTCACAGCTTGGGATCTGGTCTTCAACCTCCCTCATGTGGCACTTCACCTCTTGAGATTTAGTCTTCAACCTCCCTCATGTGGCACTTCATAGCTGGGGATTTAACACCCAGCCTCCCTCATGTGGCACTTCACAGCTTGGGATCTGGTCTTCAACCTCCCTCATGTGGCACTTCATAACTGGGGATCTAACACCCAGCCTCCCTCATGTGGCACTTCACAGCTTGGGATCTGGTCTTCAACCTCCCTCATGTGGAACTTCACAGCTTGGGATCTGGTCTTCAACCTCCCTCATGTGGCACTTCACAGCTTAGGATCTGGTCTTCAACCTCCCTCATGTGGCACTTCACAGCTTGGGATCTGGTCTTCAATTTCCCTCATGTGGCATTTCACAGCTGGGAATTTGGCCCTCAACCTCCCTCATGTGGCACTTCACAGCTTGGGATCTAGCACTCAGCCTCCTTCATGTGGCACTTCACAGCTGGGGATTTGGTCCTCAACCTCCCTCATGTGGCACTTCACAGTTCTGGATCTAGTACTCAGCCTCCTTCATGTGGCACTTCACAGCTGGGGTTTTGGTCTTCAACCTCCCTCATGTGGCACTTCACAGCTTGGGATCTAGCACCCAGCCTCCTTCATGTGGCACTTCACAGCTGGGGTTTTGGTCCTCAACCTCCCTCATGTGGCACTTCACAGCTGATGATTTGGTCCGCAACCTCCTTCATGTGGCACTTCACAGCTGGGGTTTTGGTCCTCAACCTCCCTTATATGGCACTTCACAGCTGGGGATTTGGTCCTCAACCTCCTTCATGTGGCACTTCACAGCTGGGGATTTGGTCCTTAACCTCCCTTATGTGGCACTTCACCTCTTGAAATCTAGCACTCAACCTCCTTCATGTGGCACTTCACAGCTGGGGCTTTGGTCCTCAACCTCCCTCATGTGGCACTTCACAGCTGGGGATCTAGCACTAAGACTCCCTCATTGATGCAGCTTATCTACATATTTATTGTTGTTTGGTGTTTAGAGTTTGCTGCCACACTAGAGTATCATGGTACAGACACATGATATTATACACAAACCTGTCACCTTATATTGACACCAGGCCGACCAGAGCTAGAACTGTCCTCTTAATGCTGAACATCGTGAGCAATTAAGCTTCTAGTACCATTTTTTAAGTCCTTGGTATGACACGGCCAGGGATCGAACCCACAACCTTCCACTTCCAGGGCAGATGCTTTATCACTAGATGGCTGCTGCCATTATCTACATCTTTGTAACCATTGCATCATAAATTGCATATGATATTTGATTTTAATTACTGAATATTTCTCTGTCCAGACCACCACCTCTGTGTGGTGCCATGTCCGCAGACAATAACTACATCGCAAAGCCAGGTGACAAGGTTGCAGCTCGTGTCAAGTCGTCAGACGGGGAGGAGAATTGGATACTGGCAGAGGTGGTCATGTATAACACAACTACAAATAAGTATGAGGTGGATGATATAGATGCAGAGGAGGGTAAAGAGTAAGTTAGATATTCTAGTTAATGCTTTAGTTGGTTTAGCTGGGCCTGTTAGCTCAGTTGATAGCATGCCTGACTTTCAATTCAGATTTAATGAGTTTGAATTCCCTTCCTGGTCGTAATCTGTTATGATTGATATACATTATTGCACAGATAAACAGAACATAATATAATTGTACATTATTACACATATAATATATATAATCTGCTCATAAAAATGCATCTAAAATATATAGTAGAAATGTTTAAGTCTGAATTATAATCATTTATAAAATTGCTACTTTTTTAGTCATTATTATTATTATTTAGTGTAAAGAATACCTTGAACATCATTCCATCTTGCCTTTGTATTATAAGATTTTTTCAAGGGGTATGCATATTCTGATTATTTATTCAAATAGATTATGTCTGCTGCACATGTATAAATAATGTTAAGTCTGTTTAATATAAAGACTCAAAATTTTGTACTCTCCCAATTTCTCAAATTTGTATGAATATTCATGATTCTTCATGATTCCATTTTCAAGTTCTAATGTTTATTCATTATCCCATCCTCAATATAATCACAGTCCCAAATTCTAATGAAATAATTGTGAATTCTAAAGTTGTTAAATTGTTTATTTTACAGACGTCATATACTAAGTAAAAGAAAAATTGTGCCATTACCTATATGGAAAGCTTCACCAGAGACTGACCCTGAGGCTCTGTTTCCAAAAGATACGGTAAACTTAATTTTAACTTGTTTCTTTGTCTTAAATGCTAGAAAAAGAGGCGATGGTGTACTGGATAGTGTGTATGTCACTCACACCAGATTCACAGGTTTGTCCTAGAGTTCGGCCTCAGTTCACAGGCTCAACCTGTGGCCTATCATTTAAAAAAAACACCCAGTATTGATTTTACCAAGGAAACAATGAAAATGAAATTTTGAATTTTAGAAGAAAAAAAATAGAGAAAAAAAGTGACCTTGTCTTGTTTATTTCAACAGTCAACAGTTATTGTCATATAATAAACATAAATAAGTTACAAAGGTCCAAGTGAGCCTTGCGGGACACCAGATTTGACAACTTTTGGGGAAAAACATGTCTGGATGAAAACATTTTTGGAAGGCGAGCAAAGCTCTGACTTCCATAGCTGTCGTGCAGCCCTAGCAATCTGTAATACAAGATACGTATGACAGGAACCGCAATATTCATCTGACCGATAAAGTAGTTCATAAGTTTTAAAACGCATTTGCCGTAGCAGAGGACATATTATACAACAAAAGATTCAAAGTTTTTTATTTATTGCAGATTTTTTTCTGTACAAAAATTCAAAGTTACGATATGGGAAGCATACAATTTCCATAGAAATGTGGAAGAATACACTTATCTCACTGTGCACTAAAAAACGCGGCAATTTTCATTCTTATAAAAATTGTTTTACGCATTTTGACTACTATGCATAGTGATGTCATCTGGTGTGTGTGTGAGGGGGGTTGGTGACTATAATCTCTAACACCATTCGACTGTAATCATGTGTAATCATTAACAGGGTGAAATATTGACATGTTTTTGATATAATAACTCGGTAGTTTGGGTAAATAGTGACTGTTAGTGTAGTTTTATTCACTACATTTGTCCTTTTAATTTTGATAGTAAAATATAGAAATTAGGTTTGGGCTATTTTTGTTGTTGATAGAAAAACGCAACAATCTGTCATCTTATGCAAGCAGTGTTTTGATGTAGATTAACATATTTAACCGTTAATTAGGTCATCCGACCATTATGTTTGTTGTGTTTTTGCATTGTGTTTTTTAGATTGATTAAATTTAGGTCATGCAAAACTGTTTATAATGCTATTAATTGATAATTTATATTGTTGATTGAAAGCTATATGAGAATTGAACATAACTAAAGTTAATATACACGTAAATCTATAAGTAGGTCATGAAGAAGAAGAAGAATATTTTAT
The DNA here is from genome assembly GCA_029582155.1 of Panopea generosa. Taxonomy (NCBI): domain Eukaryota; kingdom Metazoa; phylum Mollusca; class Bivalvia; order Adapedonta; family Hiatellidae; genus Panopea; species Panopea generosa. The sequence goes on along the minus strand of CM055899.1, from coordinate 1,453,478 downwards.
TGATTAAACTATACATAGTTTCTCATTAAATGACAATGTTGTAATAACATGTTTGTTTTGTTCTGGACAGAGTTATGGACATGTGTTGTATATTCTCGGACAATGAGGAACATTTGTGCTGAATACATTTCGTTATCCATAAATCAAAACTATTGAACTGAAGATGTTAAAATAGACTGGAGTTGTAGCACAAAATATATGATTGCCAGACTGGAGATGATTCATGGAAAAACAAAATCTGGAGTTGAAGTTAAAACAAAATATATATCTGGAGCTGAATCATTGAAATTCTTGCTTGAGGAGTTAAGAGTTCAGATGACCCTTTTGAATTGTATATTTGAGGTTTTTTAGCTCTTCTAGCCAAAGGCCAGAAGTGCTTATGCGATGGCGCGTTGTCTGTCGTCCGTAGTCTGTCGTCTGTTAGCAGCACTTTCTCTGAAACCACTAGGCCAATTTAACTGAAACTTAACATGCATGTTTCTGTTGCATAGGAGACTATACAGAAGATTTTTTTTTTTCGATCTGAAATTCAAGATGGCCACGTTACTAAAAATAGTCCAAAACTTAAAAAATCTTCTTCTCATGAACGTCCCGACAGATTTTCAAAATGTTTATGTAGTTATGATGACCAACTATAGTATTGTTAGATTTGTTCAAATGGTGTCCCTAGGGTTAAATATGACCCCACCCCGAGGGTTCAATTAGGGGACACATGTCATTATAATATATTTTTTTTTTTTTTTTTTTTAAATGGATATGATTTTGCCTATATCTTCACAGAAGCATTGTTTGGTGAAGGAGGTTCAGATTTGTAAAAATAAATGGGTTTCACTGTCTAAAGGGGTCAGGAGGGGCCCCAAAAGGGTAAAAATTCAGAATTCTAAAATCGTTTTCTTGAGAACCGGTATGTCAGATTTGTTCATATTTGGCATAAATTATACCTATGTGAAGGGGTTTGATGCAGATAAGAATTTAGGGGCTAAAATTTATAGGGGCCCTGTAAGGGGACTTAGAATTTTACATGGGGATACTATGGGAAAACAGAAAATTCTCTTTTTCTTTCATCCTTTCTGAAACCACTAGGCCAATTAAACTGAAACTTCACATGCATGTTTCTGTTGCATAGGAGACTATACAGAAGATTTTTTTTTTCGATCTGAAATTCAAGATGGCTGCTGTTACTAAAAATAGTCCAAAACTTAAAAATTCTTCTTCTCATGAATGGCCCAACAGATTTTCAAAATGTTTATGCAGTAATGATGACCAACTCTAGTATTGTTAGATTTGTTTAAATGGTGTCCCTAGGGTTAAATATGACCCCGCCCCGAGGGTTCAATTAGGGGACACATGTCATTAAAATATTTTTTTATTTTTTTTTTAAAATGGAAATGATTTTGCCTATATCTTCACAGAAGCATTGTTTGGTGAAGGAGGTTCAGATTTGTAAAAATTAATAGGTTCCACTGTCTGAAGGGGTCAGGATGGGCCTCAAAAGGGTAAAAATGGGGAATTACTAAAATCGTTTTCATGAGAACTGGTATGTCAGATTTTTCATATTTGGCATTAATTATCCCTATGTGTAGGGGTTTGATTGCAGATAAGAATTAAGGAGATAAAATTTATAGGGGCCCTGTAAGGGGACTTAGAATTTTACATAGCGATACTATGGGAAAACAGAAAATTCTCTTTTTCTTTCATTTATTCTGAAACCACTAGGCCAATTAAACTGAAACTTCACATGCATGTTTTTGTTACATAGGAGACTAGACAGAAGAAGTTTTTTTTCGATCTGAAATTCAAGATGGCCGCTGTTACTAAAAATAGTCCAAAACTTAAAAATTCTTCTTCTCATGAATGGCCCAACAGATTTTCAAAATGTTTATGTAGTTATGATGACCAACTAAAGTATTGTTAGATTTGTTCAAATGGTGTCCCTAGGGTTAAATATCACCCCGCCCCAAGGGTTCAATTAGGGGACACATGTCATTATAATATTTTTTTATTTTTTTTAGAAATGGAAATGATTTTGTCTATATCTTCACAGAAGCATTGTTTGGTGAAGAAGGTTCAGATTTCAAATGGTGTCCCTAGGGTTAAAAATGACCCCGCCCCGAGGGTTTATGAGTCAGTAGAGCGTCCTCAGGCCCTCTTGGGCCTCTTGTTTTAAGAATTTAACTATTTTTTAAATAAACAATAATTCATTCATTGTTGGTGGTTGTTTGCACTTATTAAAAGGCACTTTAAAGTGGTACATTCTTTTTTTGATGAAATAATGGGGATAGATATTGAGCAGTAGAGATGTAAAATTGGTAGTTTTTTTGGGAAGCATGTCGATCAATACACTATTATCACAAAGTCAAACGTCAGAATATGAAGGTTTGTTTGTCAAGCTTTCATATAGATTGTTCATGTTGATAACTTTAATGTGGAGATGTGTAAGGAATCCTGGACCACCATGTTACCAGTTTACAAAATTTCCTGTTAATGGATATTTTCACCAGGGTCATCAAATATTCAGTCAATTTTCACAGGGAAGACAGTGTGTACCATGTTGTTTAGCATTTTTTGCAAATGCATTATTAAAACCGTTTGATAGCTACTGTTGGAAAAGTATTGATATGGACTCTGTATTGTATGCAGGAGATTATTTATACAGATCCACAATAGAAATATCAAACACACCACATTCTTTTCTAAATCCCAATGGATTGCCTTCTTACTTAACATATCAGAAATCTAAGTTTTCCAATTTCCTGAACTTACATTTTCGTATTAACACAAGCATCGAGCCTTCCCTCAGACCTTTCAGGCCTTTGATTTATTCCTGTCCTTAATAATTTATTAGTCAGGATATAAGTTGGTCACTTATACAATGTACCATTTTGTTTGAGTTTAAAATCAAACACTTTGGCCAAACACTTTCAAATATTTAGCCATTAAGTCTGTTTTATTAGACATTTTAAACAAAATACACTTGACCATACTACTGAAAATCAAACAAAATACATTTGACCATACTACTGAAAAATACACTTGACCATACTACTGAAAATCAAACAAAATACACTTGACCATACTACTGAAAATCAAACAAAATACACTTGACCATACTACTGAAACTCAAACAAAATACACTTGACCATACTACTGAAACTCAAACAAAATACACTTGACCATACTACTGAAACTCAAACAAAATACACTTGACCATACTACTGAAAATCAAACAAAATACACTTGACCATACTACTGAAACTCAAACAAAATACACTTGACCATACTACTGAAACTCAAACAAAATACACTTGACCATACTACTGAAAATCAAACAAAATAAACTTGACCATACTACTGAAAATCAAACAAAATACACTTGACCATACTACTGAAAATCAAACATAATACACTTGACCATACTACTGAAAATCAAACAAAATTCTGCAAGTGATTTAACAGCTAAAACTTATAATATCAAACATATTATCTTTCTGGGAAGAATAAGAATTTTGCAGTTGATGCAAAAGTATTGCTTACTGTATGACATTATCACATGGTTTAAATGGAGCTGAAACTACCCATGGACCAGAGTCTTGTACTCTAAAATGAAATTTGTAGACTCTTTCCGTAGTAGTTTTAGGTTTTGATCATTTCAGAAGTTGAACAAATTGGGAGTGAATCCTTATTCTATTTCGACCTTAATGGTATTGATTTTCAAAATAATACCTCTCCTTTGCACCACCTCAATATTAAGACTGTGATTTATAGATTGTGGATTGTTACATTGTGGATTTATAAAAACTACTTTCTTTATTTATATCTAAACTCTTTACTAAGCCTTTCTGAATATTTTTATTTAATCCAATAATATTCATGTACCATATGAATGTCAATATTTACGCATTAGTTACAAATAACAAGTCAACATACACATTTCAATTATAATCCATTATTTACATTTGTGTGATATTTCTACTTCAGCTGGTTCTGGCACTGTATCCGCAGACAACATGTTTCTATAGAGCCCTTATCCATGAACCCCCTAAAAAGGTACTTACTTTTGAAATTGTCATCGATTCATTGCTAGAATAGAACAAACCAAACCAATTTCCTTGATCTGTTTCTACAAAGTAAGACTAAAAACACACATTTTTATCTCTACTGTCCATCATCCAGCCATTGACCAGTTACTTTTCTTGTAAATACTGTTGCACCCTCAGTTTTCATTCAATCCTGACCAAATTTTATCCATGTTTATTTTCGTCAAGCTCAGATGAGTTCCTGAACCTGCAAGATTGGACCAAAACAACATAATTATGACCTTTTAATTGTTGAAAACTGCTGGGACTCGCCATTGAGGTAGTGGTTCGAGCCAAGCTCAGTCTAAAAACTTTATGAGAAAGTTTGCCATTTACCTGCAAAAGTACAGTGGTTTTACTGCTATTCATTCTTAGATTTTCCTCCACCAATAAACTGGATATTCAATCTATAACCTGTTGTGTATTCAGTATGGCATTAAACCTCTGTAAAAAAAATATAATAAAATCATCTGCTCATGTATATTTAAATATTCAATTTCAGCCACAAGATGACTATTCCGTGTTATTTGAAGACACATCCTACCCTGATGGATATTCTCCACCCCTAATGGTGGCACAGAGATATGTAATTATGTGTAAAGAGGATAAGAAAAAATAATTTCTAACCGCAATATGATCTTGTACCGGAGTACATGAATAATGGATGTCAGATGTCTCTAACTAGAATGCTGTACACTGTGAAGTTCAGCCGTGTATTGTGTGCACTATCTGCTTGGGCTGACAGATTGATTTTTTTAATCGCAACATTCATTGTTTTTCAAAGCAGAATTTAATGAAGATGATAAGAATGTTCCATGGGAGAAATCTTCTCTACAAATCATTCCTAGATAGACCGGCATAACAGCTTGGAACTTGTATGCCCAGCTTGAAACATTTTGATTTTCAATTAATTCTTTACAAAATAATTTTAAAAAGACAAAGTGTTAATAAATTTCGACAAAAAAGATCTTGCATTGAAATTTATATTGAAATTGAATACAAAAATAAGTGTTTTTTCTAGACCAGGAAAAGGGGCAGGGAGCAAAGTTTACGAGTAATTGGCATGTTCATTGCCAAATTTGTTCTTCGGTCTCTTTTATGCAAGGTTAAGATAAGATTTCACATGTCCCAGAGAGCTCTTATATCTTGACTATTATCAATACTTGATGTTCTGTATCGTTGAACAATTTTTCTGTGTTACACTGTTGTCGCCAAGTCAGCAAGTTCTAGCATTGTTTACAGCTAGGAAATTGTCAAAACAATAAAATGGTCAAACAAGTGGTCACATTGATGTTTCGCACTGTTCTACATATAAAAAAATGCACTTCTGGAACACTGAATACATAACCAATGGTTCTAAAAGTGCCTTCTTCCCTCTGTTGGTCCAATTATGCAGAAAAAAAAAACATGATTTCGACCAGGTTGCTTGATCGAAATTTCAATGGTTTGGTGACATCCATTCATTCTTGACAATTCTGGTTATCTGTTGCAGTGTATCACTATGCATTTTTAAATTGTTATAACTTCATCTAACAGATCCAGATGTCATCCAAACTTAGCAGAAATCATGAAACCTTCCAAGGTTCAAATATGCACAAAGAAATATGACAATTTTTTGCATTTTCAAAAAAAATAATGCCCAACCACTTTACAGAGCTCTAATTTTTGGGCGTAACAATCTTGCGACCATCATGTAAGGGAGATAATTCTTAAGTGAGAATTTGTGGTCTGAATCAACAACTACTTGTGTCACAACACATTTCTAAAATATTTAGATTTTATTAAATTTTATCTATATTGTTTGTATTTTTATGCCCAAGCCTTTCAAATGATGGTAAAGGTGCATTGAGTATCAGTTTGACCACCAAGGCAAAAAATAGGTTTTCTATCCTTTTTTGTCAGTGTCGGTCAAATTCTACAGGAGTTATGGCTCTTTTTTTTTACTAATTTTTGGTATTTCTGATCAATAGCCAGGTATTGTTGTCAATAGACACCCTTCTAGTTCTTTACTGTATTCATCCGGATTAACAGAGAGAGAAAAACATATCAATGAATTAACATACAAGAATTATACAAGGTGCACAAGCCCAGAAATAAAATACCAAATTGAGAAAGCTAAAAACCATTGATAGTATTGTTGCTGCAAATGGACATTTCTTAAGGAAAACATTTAAATTTTAAACGTAAAATTGTGGAAATTTGTCAATTTGCACATCATTTGTTTGGAAGCTTTCCTAAACATGTTGTTCTCTACCTGATGAGCATCACCATGGAAACTACTATTTTCTGAGTATTAGGTTATCCTGGGATGGGAATAAATCTGTACATGTAAGGTTGGTTTGTTGATGATACATTTAGTAGTCTGGGTATCTCAACCCCGCCATAATTACATGAACACTCAGCAAGTTTTGGTAGATAAGTGGTGTAAAGTCTGTTTCTAGATTGCTTGCCTTTCATAGCCCGGTTTGGTCTGAAATTTTTTATGTGAGTAAATGTGCTAGTTACTTGCAGAAGGATGTTAGTTCTAGTCTGATTCATGTTTGTACATCTGCAGTCTTCCTTCATCCAAAGCTTGATGACATGTATGACATGTAAACTGTGTTGAACCTCCATTTAAAAATGGAGGATAGTATTTAATTGTTATTTTATTTAATTAGATTAGTTAAAACAAATAATTGTGTAGATTTGAATTTGGATTCTGGATTCTTATTGCTTCTTATGGTATGTGCAAAGCAATAGTATGTCTTACAGCTGGCCCGTGTGGTTCCTAGTACAAATAGTATCACTGTCAAACTGCACAGTGATAGGAATCCTCTGAATGGGTGTCCTGTTCATTTTATTATTTTTTTGTCGTGTTCATTATTGTGGTTAAATTACCATCCCCTGTGTGGTTTCAGGGTGACAAATAAATAATTACAAGAATAATATCACTGTTGCTAATGCATGTTGTTCAGTTTGAATAATATGATTAGAATTTGCTGAAACTTTCCACTTTTGCAGGTATCAAGGTTTTAGGTTCATTCTGCATACTTGTTGATTTTTTTTTCAATTTGTATCATTATGTTAATTTGCTGTTTTTGTACATGTAGAGTGAACCTGGAATCTGCCTTCCTGATGGTGTCACATAACCTACAATTCATTCTGTTACAAACTATGAACTTTTACACTTGAAAGAGCTCACATCAATTAAGATACATTTTAATATAAAACTATTTCTGAGAGATATATCTGAATAATGTGAATATGAAATTAGACACACTTTTGAAATTAGACAACCAAAGTCTGTGTGCAAACCCTGAATTTCGTTTCTTTGTTGGAAAGGAGAATAACTCTTGTAGCTGGTTATAAGTCATCATGTTTCACATATCAGTGATTAAATATGACAATGAATATAACAAATAATTTATTTTCATCAGTTGTTTGTATAATAGAATATACTCTATGGAAATATTGTTTTGTAATTTTTGTCTCGTCGCAACGAAGGAGAGACGAGATTAAGGTGATGGTTTTCAGTCGACGGTGGCGGCAGTGTCAAACATTTATATTTAGATCCAACGTTAAGTTTTCGTTTTACAAGTGCTAGGACACTCATACTTGGATCATAGTTACAACTAACACCCTGCATCACATTATATACTGCAGATGCTGTCAGAGTGTGACCTACATTCATGGTCCATTGACATTGTTTGATGCTGAATTTTGCATTTACCTCCAACATTAAGTTTTCATTTTTACACTATTTCTCAATAAGTACTAGTGCTAGGGCACTCATACTTGGATCATAGTTACAACTTACACCCTGCATTATATAATGCAGATGCTGAGTACTTTTCTTTTTTTTAATTTACCAGTATTTAAAAAAAAATTATTCTTTTTTTATTTTTATTTATTTATTTTTTTTTTTTATTATAAATATATTAATCTTTGAAATGTTGGTTAAAGTTTTGTGTGTGCAACTACCATCAAGAATCACTTAATGTATTTGTTCGAAACTTCACACAATACTTCTTACAATATTTCTTAGTCATTAAACCTACTACATTAACCAAGTTAGATAAATCTTGCATGAATATAATATTTTCATTTTTTTCTCTCCCATGTGTGTATTAACGGTCAAAGCGGACACGGCGAGACATATCATTCCGCGTAATTCTTGTTTTAATCTTATTTTGAAAACGTACCTTAACATCACTTGTTTTATAGAAAAATGTTAATCATTTCTTATATAAGAAGTTTTAGATTTTTAAAATGTAGCGATATTATCTCAATATGGTTGTACATTTAAGGTTATGTTTTACACGTGTACTTTTTGTTGGTTTGTCATATTGCGAGATGGGCATTGAATAGCCAAAAGTTATAAAGTAATTTCAGGTTCAATTTTTTTTTTGTGATGTAAATTTGCACAAATGTTGCTTGAAGTAAGGCCTGTAACCTTTCCAAGAACTCATTGTGTAAAGTTGGTTTTGGTGTTGAGTATTGAGATTGTTTTTCCTCTTTTTCTTTTTTGATTTGAGATTTTGAGCTGGAATATGTATCTTGAACCATTTACGTTTTGGTGAATTACATGTTTGATCATGGTCATGTTAGTCGTTTGATACAGTCATGTGACACATGTGTACATCATCATCAACTTGGTATAAATAATACAGCATCTTCATTTTGTAAATGATAGATTTTCCTTCTTGCTGATCTCTTAAGAGTTTAGAGTGATCATTTTTGTGTAAATTTACACATCAGTTAGCATGCAGTCAAAATAAGTTTACCAAAAGAAGGCAATGTATTTTTTTTGATATTATTGCATTGTGTACATTTTGAGTTTTTGTATTTGATTATATAAAATACTTGTTGACTATATTTTAATACATATCGATGTAATGGTAATGCACATTTTTCCATATTTTTTTTGTAATATTGTCTGTAATAACAAGTTCCTATTTGACATCAGCTAATCAATTTAAAATTTATCCAATAAACAGAGGCAAACTTTTGGTTCATTTTGGAAACAATTATATAAACTATTTAATGAATATTTTAAAGTGACACTGCAAGCTTTCACCTAAAACTCATTTCTGAATATTGTATATGTGCACATGATTCAAATATTAACTAAAAATGTTTAAGTGTGTGCTTTTTTTTCTTATGCTGATGATAGTTTTGTATCTTTTTGTATTTTTTTTTTTTTTTCAAAAATATGGTCTTTGCATATGATAGCTGGCTAAAATCGTGCTCAGAAGTTGCAGTACCGCAGCATTGGTCTAATGACAGCATCCAACAACTTGAAAAATAGAACTAGAAGCTTGTTTTGTTGGTGCTAAGCATTTAGAAAACACAGTTCTAGGTATGGTTGGCCCGGTGTCGGTATAATGTAACCGGGTTGGGTATCATACCATGTGTCTGCAGCATGATACTTCATTGTGGCAGTGCTTAGAATGCTGTCTCAAGTAAACACTGTTGTGATATGACTGGAAAATTGTTAAATGCATCGCTAAACACTATACAACAACTGAAGCTGTAACTTTTTACATTGTTTATATTAATTGATATTAATTCATGCGGCTTCTACATGTATCTCGTTACTCACTGGTTACAGTACACGTATATGAAAAAAATAAAACAAAATTCCTTGAAAATACAAATTGACATTTTCTTGATTTTTATTATACATATTAAAGTTGAGGAATTTTTTCACAGATGACCTCATTTCTGCCACACACTTTGTCACTTTTCAAAATAGAAATAAAATTGAGGACCTGCATATATTCTAGGCTACATAGAGTTTATATTTGCATCACATGTGGATATATAATTTTCAGAAATAATGTTTAATGAAAATTTATCCTATTTGCTGTGTGTTACTTTAAATGAAGAATTTGATACCAGTGTATTTGTACTAAACAACACCGGTGCTTTTTTGAACATTGTACAGTTACTTGATACCATAGTGATATTAAATGGGTTTGTTAATAAAAGATTAAACTTTCTGTAAATAGAAGAATCAAAGAGTAAGAATAGAATCATTGTCGATCTATGCACAGTGGTAGGAATCCCTGAATGGGTGCCATGTTCATTTTATCATGTTTTGTCATGTTCATTATTGTGGTTAAATTACCAAGCCCTGTGTGGTTCCAGGGACCCATATGAGTGATGGCAAGAATAGGATCACAGTGGCTCATGCGTGTCATAGGAAGAGACAATTTGAGTAATATGATAGAATTTCCTGAAACTCTGCAGTTCTAGCAAGGTTCTAGCTTCAATCTGCACATTCATTTGTTGATGTGATTTTTTATTATGTACATGTATGTCAATTTGTTGTATTTATATGTGTAGAGTGAACCTTATTCTTCCTTCCTGTTGGTGTCGAATAACCTACAATGCGTATGCCATAAAACCCCATTCATTCATTTATTCATGGTGTATAAATATTTTGTTTACATGCTGAACCTAATATCTTTAAAATATTTTTGCCCAAGATCTTGGTTTTGCTAATAGAAGACAATTCTGCAAAAACTTTTTTGGTATTTAAAGATAGTATGTCTTTTAAAATATGATTTCCAAGACACTTGCTTTTGTGCTAATATAATAATATAAAACAATTCTTAAAAAAGTTTTCATATTTAAAGGTAGTTTGTGGGATATTGTGGTGGGCGGGTGCTGATAATCAACTGAAAAACAGAAGATAAACATCTTTATAGATACAACTCAATCAAAGTGGTGAATTAGAATCGGAATCCCAGTTTTCAAAACAATTATCGTGCATGCACCACCTAACCCATCAAGTTGAAGTCATGTGACTTATTAGATTTGTCCCTAAATGCATAGCACTTTAAAGCAGGAATATTACTGACCTGGGCACAGGTGCGGAATTCAGAAATCCCTTTTTAATATAATTTTCACTTTGGCATATTTTAAAAGATATGTTTAAGGTAATAAATTTATCAAAATGTATTGTGAAAAAAGCTGTTTTTGGCCATTCTGCAATTTGAATAAACCGGACATGCCGCCTTTAAATAAAATGAATTTTTGTTTTTACTGATGATATAATAATTCAGTTTTGTGATATTCTTTCTTTATCAATGATTTTGAATGAAGTATTCTAACATACATGTAAACTGAAAAATAAGATTTCAGCCAGCTGTGAGAAAACTTGTTTAATTATAATGAATGTGCCATGTTCATCTCTGTCAAAAAATTATGCTAGGATCATGAATATTAGTCTACCATTAGTTTGTGTTTATTTGATTGGAATTATGGATGTACTCTAATTATGTACTTGAATTTAGTGTGTTCATAGAAACGTTGTTTATGAATAATGAATTTATGCAATGTTTTGAAAAATGAATTTCGTTTTTTTTTCGTGTTTATTTTGAAATAAATTATTAAAATAATTGTATAAATAAAAATATGAAAATTATTAAAAATCAATAAAAAAAATGTTTTCATTATTTTGTGGCGAACCGTGCACGGATCCAGAGTTATTCGCTTGTACATGTAGTGCCCAACTATTTTTACAATCAGTATTTCAATAAAACGTTTGACCACATTGTTACTAGGCCTGTCTTTTTTTTCTGTCGTTTCTAAAACGGGTAGTATATATTAAATTACTTAAAACATGGATTACAGATTCGCATACTCATGGTATGATCCTGCCCAATCACATCATACTAACACAAGGCCGACCATACTTATAACTTCCCTCTAAATGCGGAGTGCCAAGCGAGCAGTTCCTGGGAACATTTTTCAAGAGTTTGAAGCGACCCGACTAGCAATCGAACTAAAGCACCGGTGCTGTTATAGTATTTTAAACCACTGTTCAATATTGACAAAATGCTACAACCATAGTCATCCTTGACGACAGTTACTATTTGAAAACTTAAAAACATGGATTCCAGTCCATATCTATTTTACGTTTTGTCAAAACTCTATCTATTTGTTTGCAACTGTAATTCATCTTAAGTTGGTAACAAGTGATCGGTCAACACGTGTTATTTGTGAATAGTGAATGATTAGTGTCAATCTAGATAACGAATTGTGTTTGATGATCACGATCGGTGTCATAGGTCACAGGTCGTATAATTAATTGTGATTGAAACATACACTTTGTTTATGTACCCTTAAAATATTTGATATATACGTGTATCGATGTGTGTGTTTTCCGTATAATAAACATGAAAGTCGTGATAAAGCATGTTGAAAATAAGACAAAGATCCGTATATAAGTTTGTAGGAGAACTTGCTTTTATTAATACATACATGTCAGTTGTGTCTATTTACATCAAAATATACAAATTATGTGTCACTGCGGCACGTAAACACACACAAACACAAGAATACACTCACACACGCACGCTCACACACGCACGCACGCACACACACTCACGCATAAAGACTCATTCGGACATTTACAGTAGAAGAAAACATATTTACACCTTGCCAAGTTACAGTCCCGTAGTGCTCATTAAACTATCATGTATTAATAATAATAAACATGTCAGTTTATTCTAAAACATACCCATCCGTATAATACACCCTTATCTTTATACACCAACGTTAGGAAACCTCTTCAAAAAGTGCAATTCCTCGCACAATTACTCTGCAGAGAAAACTTAAGTAAAGTTTATTTCTAACGTCAAAATATGACAAACTAACTTCAAGACTGCTCTTTCATATTTTTTTTTTCAAAGTTGTTGAACTTCGCTTGTTCAATTCGTGTCACAATCACTTTGTAGAGAAGTGTTAGATTTTTACCAATAAGTATTACAATTATCGATTCATATTATGAAAAACCGTGTATCTGTACCTAATGTTTGTTTTTCACTATAACCTTTGTTTTATGTTTTGTTATTTATTACATTCTGGTTTTCCGGCCATATCTTAAGCTGTTTACATCATAAAAGCAAATTGTTCAAAATATTGGTTTGTTTTAACTAAACTAAGGAAATTGTTGGATGAAAAGAAGTTCTAATTAAGAAACCTCTACGACTTTTTTTTTTGCGTCAATTGCTATAAAAAGATTGAGACATCTATCTCCGATTATTTCTTACTGAAGCGTCAATGCAACTTATACTTATGGTATGGGTGTAATATTGATTAGATATTTCATTTTTTTAAATCATGACGATAAAAACTGATTGAAATAAAACAATTGTTTCACCTTATGTAATATATGACCTAAAAATCGTATGTGCACATACAGTGGCATTTTAATTAATTTTATTTTTAAATCTTGTAGATTTTTTTCAAAAAAGTATACAAATTGCCATGTGTCCCTATGAGGAAATTAATCTAAATGGATACGTTATTGGAAAACTGTTTTTTGTTGATGGATTCATATAAACAAATACACTTCTCTTACCACTATCACCCCACATACAATATTTTAAGCGACTCGATCAATTTTTGATCAAATACAAGTAGTTAACATTGCACATTGAAAACTATTTTGCAAAAATAAATTGCAGTTGTCTGACTTTTCTGGACAGTGTATTTCGTGAAAACTGAATTAACTGTTAAGTTTTGTCAGCCTCACAATAGCACAATGTTTCAATAGCGACATAATAGATGTCTTAGTTCATAAAAAATTGTCCAACTTCATCCGCAGCCTCTTTTATCACTTCGGTTAATTTTTACACGTCCACTTCCGGTCAATTCATACACGTCATATCTGTACCTGTCTGTCGAACAAAGCTGGCCAGAAAGTGACGTCATTACTTCTGAAACAGAAACAAATTTATTTCATTAAAAATCATACATAAATATTTTCAAAGTGATGATTTAAAAAAAAATACGCCTTTTGTATATTTCTGATTGCTATATCCCGCAAAGCTAAATTATTTCTCTTGAATTTGAATGAGATGTTTGTCTAATTATTGTGGATCTGTGGGCACTTAACCAAATGCGTCTATGCCTCAGAGTGGGATATGCACTTATAAGGTGTTAAACGTCATTTGACTGACCGTTTGGCGTTATTTGACTGACTCCGGACAGAGCTACGATAAACGCTGAGATGAGTTGATGTTTCGGCTAAGGCCGTTTGCTGAGCATAGCTCTCGTATACAATTCCGTAATCTGTTTTGCGACAGTTTTGTGGCATGCTGAATATGTGATTGCCAACGCGTTCTTTGGCGTAAAAAAGCAAAAAATGTATAATAATTAGTCAACAAAAAGCACATTGTTCAATGTGATTTAAAAATCGTGTTTTTATAATATATAAAATACTAGTATGTATATATAGTATATCTTACGAGAAAAATATAAGTTAAACACTTGAAGAACGATACATTAATTTAACAATATCGTAAAAAGGTTATTGTGGTTATAAAATACGTACTATATATCACGTGATGTAATGCTTTCATCTTCAGAACCGTTGTCGTCTGCTGTCTGGAAGGACACGATGCTGTCACGTTTGTTCGATCTCTCGCTTCCTTCAGAGCTAGCGCCTTCACGTGCTCTTTCACGTGTGTTATTTCTTGGTAAATCAAATGTTATACCCCTTTTTCCACTGTTATCACGTGACGGAAGAGCGGGTGCAGTGTCATACGATACTGATTTAAGGTTTATTGTTTGAATAGGAGCATCTTTCTTTTCATCATCCTCGTCTGAAACAATCACTTTCTTGTTTCTAAACAATGCCAGTTCTTTAGCACTGTGACGTATATTTGACGTATACACAACATCATTAAACCCGCCAAAGTCTATTTCCCAGCGTCCGTTACCAGAATCAAATTCTTCAATTCGGTCAAATCGATGTCCCCACAATAATTCTTTGGGAGTATAAGATGTTCGTACTTGACAAAACTCGCCAGTTGTTTCTATCGTGCCCTCCACGTAAATGATAAGCTCGTATTTCTCGTTGCACAAATCCGCGGGTTTGATGTCCCAGAATGGACTGTCTTCCGTGATTTTATGGGTCAACACCATGGGCCACATCAACACTAAGGTATTGTTGGTCATAGCATCGGTGTTGAAGTCTACTTTATTCAAATATATTGGATAAAGAACGCCTTCTTCTGTCACGTGACGTCGGACAAGCATACCGTGTACTTCAGCTGCTAGCAGATGACTTTTTCTAATATCTCCAACTCTGACTTGAATGGCGAGCTCTCCCTCGTGGTGCGTCACACAAGCGTTCTTGCTAAACAGAACTGTCTTCTGGCGCCGCTTTGGCTGAGCAAATTTTACAAATATGAACCCTAATAATATATTGTCTAGTAATATTCCGATAGTAATTTGCAGATACACCATGAGCAGCGTTCCGTTACAGTCGGTGTTTGGGTAAGCGACGCCGTAACCGATTGTCGTCTGCGTCTCGATGGAGAACAGCAAGCATTTTGGAAAGTTGTAGACTGTGCTGACACATGGCTTCCAGGCTGGATTGTCGATATTTTCAAAGTCACCGTGGTTGTATGCTATAATCCACCACATCACACCGAAGAATAGGAAAACGATAAGGTACAGGTTGAAGAATACGGCGAACGCGTAACGCCATTTGAGGTCAATCAAACTGATGTAAAGGTCATACAAGTACTTCCGCCTGTGTCCTGCTAAGCCCGTATATCTGTAAAATAAATATAGCTGTTTACCCATAATGCCGTTTTTGCATGTGAAAAATGTGAGGTATTTTTTTTAAATATTAAAAGTAGCCAGTTTGTCAAAAGATGTCGAATATATAATATTTTACATAATAGTATTGGTGCCGATTAGCTTAGTCGTATAAAAAGTATATCCAACATTTGCAGTCCCAAACATGGAGAAATCCTCTGGAGATATAAATAATGGTACGGTGTAATATTGATTTGTGGAGTTGGAAGTAGATATAAATAATGGTACGGGTGTAATATTGATTTGTGGAGCTGGAAGTAGATATAAATAATGGCACGGGTGTAATATTGATTTGTGGAGCTGGAAGTGGATATAAATAATGGTACGGGTGTATATTTTCAAAGTGATGATTTAAAAAATATACGCCTTTTGTATATTTCTGATTGCCATATCTCGCAAAACTAAAATATTTCTCTCGAATTTGAATGAGATGTTTGTTTATTTATTGTGGATCTGTGAGAAATTAACTATGCCTCAGAATGGGATATGCACTTATAAGGTGTTAAACGTCATTTGACTGACAGTTTGGCGTTATTTGACTGACTCTGGACGGAAATACGATTAAAGCTGAGATGAGTTTATGTTTGCTTAGGCCGTTTGCTAAGCATAGCTTAATCGTATAAAAAGTATATTTTATTTTATCTTATTTGATTGGAAGTCGCAAAATAGCGGGGACTTTTAACGTGCTAACATTTGCAGTCCCAAACATGAAGAAAATCCTCCGGAGATATAAATAATGGTACGGGTGTAATATTGATTTGTGGAGTTGGAAGTAGATATAAATAATGGTATGGGTGTAATATTGATTTGTGGAGTTGGAAGTAGATATAACTAATGGTATGGGTGTAATAATGATTTGTGGAAGTGGAAGTTGACGTACGTGTTTATGGTTCATTGTACACTTGAGTGTTTTCTTAAACACCGAAAAAATTCAAGTCGTGCAGACAGTCATCACGAAATATAATAAGAAGCAGACGACTTACCTGACTCTATAATGGCCGTCTTTCTTCATGATCGCCTGGCGCTTCTCTTCCACCTCCTCCAGGGATTCCATATTTAACTTTCGTCTGCAATTTCAAATTTAAAAATGTTTAAAAACTAGATTATAATATGTCTTAAGTTATAAAGTGCATATAATGCGAACTGCATGTAACTGAGTTCCTTAAGAATTATGTTTTTAATGGCTTAATGCAATTTTCAACACATTACCGGTTATTGGTTGCATTTAATTTATTTTTAAACAGTTTGTCTTGTGGAGGAATGAATCTGAATGAAACTGGTACACTTTAGCACGTAAAGTTTTGGGACCGAGCAGGGCACGAACAAGCGACCTCAGCAGTGAGAGGTTAGCGATCTGTCGGCAGACGTTCGTCTTATAGCCATTAAAATAGGATATTGTTATCATATTTACAATACGAGGCGGAGAATAAATACTAATTTACGCAATCGGGTGTCCTATTGTTTAATATTTCTATCAATAAGACAGTGTTCACATAACCAAATAACCATGGTAACGTTGACAGTCATATATCATAATGTAAAAAAGTGTGCTTAATGTAGATGGAAAAAATCGTCTAGTTGATTCTATAGAACGGAAATAGTTGATTTTAGAATAAATAACAACGCATTTATTCTGATCTCTAATAAAAAGTTCGCAACACAACCAATGCTATATTGTGTAGCATGTAGAAACTGGAATCCAGTTGTTTGAAGGATCGCTAGTTAAAACGATTTGTTAAATACGATTTACAAATTGTTATGTTTTGAGATCAAATGCGTTTAAAGATACAGTTGTTATTTGTTTAAAATAATGACAACGTATTGTAAGTATCTAAATTGCATTTTAACTAACACGAATAAATGAATTTATAAACAAATGTTTTATTTACAAAACGGAACTTATGGAGTGCTAAGCTAACGGCTTTTTTCACAATGGTTCTTAAGTTATTATTTTTTTTAAAGATATTTATTTAAATTGTTTTTCAAAACTTGCAATACACTAATTTGATGCATTAACTAAGTATAATTTTGTTTTGAGTTCAACTATTGAGACAATTATTTCATGCTTCAGTAAATAAAACAATACTAAATAAAAATCCTTTAAAAATGTGGTTATGAGGTCTGCATCATATATAAACATATATAAAATAAAATAATCTTACCTGAAGAAATTCTTTATTCCTACCATGTTACTTCGTGATTTAGTTTCCATGTCGTCGTACAAGTATATCGATCCGACTTCTGGTATATCTTGAGTGTTAGGCATGCTGTCTGCCTTGTAAACTTATCCGATCAAAGAGGTTAAAGTTCGTGAAATTCTAAGGTCAAACCGTTATGAATATCTAGTGCTGATGATGCACTGTATATAATATTATAATTATGTTCTTACTTTAACATAAGTTAATATGTCTTACTCGTAACTCATCA
This sequence comes from Panopea generosa, assembly GCA_029582155.1. Classification (NCBI taxonomy): domain Eukaryota; kingdom Metazoa; phylum Mollusca; class Bivalvia; order Adapedonta; family Hiatellidae; genus Panopea; species Panopea generosa. The sequence goes on along the minus strand of CM055899.1, from coordinate 1,435,374 downwards.
CACAATAAAATGAACTTTTATGTCGGCCTTAAAGCACCTAGCTACGACTAGAATCCTGAGGAATTTAGTCACGTGATCAATTAAAATTCATCTACGACAGTTATAAATTAATTGTCAAATCATGCATAAGTGAGTGCAGTTAAAACATAATCGAACATAAATTAACAGGTGACAGGAATTATGTTCTGTTGTTAAGACAAATCTATATCATGTTGTATTGCCTTAAGTCTTTTATGACACCTCTATTTTATTTAATTACGTCATAGATAACAATTCATATTCTTTTTATGGAAAAATTCAAATGTATCACTTTCAGTGTCAATCACCGACACCGCGACGTGTTGATGGACGCGCGACGTGTGTATATGTCGTCTGGTGATCTATGAACCCCGATGACAGACGACAAATCGGACATTATCGTCAGAAACTGATTATTGCTACGTTTTTATGTAATCGATAGCCGGGAGTGTAAATGATATATCCTTAATTAGTATTCTGCATTGATAATGTATTTTACTTGTTCAGCTATTTTGGCTTTTTATTATATTGTTTTTGTTCGTAATTAGTCTAGATTCAACCATTGGAAATTTAACTTTTTCAAACTTGAAAATGACACAAAGATAAAAAGATTTTTCTCTTCTGTAGACATATGTACTTGGCACCAAATGCATGTCGGAGTATAAAATTTAAGTCGGCGAAAAATAAAAAAAAAATCGAAATTCAAGATGGCCGCCAAAATCACGTAATTTAATACCTAATTAAGAGTTGAAATTATTTTGTTTAAATAAGTACAATTCTGATACTATTTTTCCAGTTTTGTATAAACGAGGGCGTGTTGTATTCGAAAATGGGCAATCAGAAAACAGAAATCTAATGTCAAAATGGCCGAATTCCATGATGCCCGCAAAAATATTGTGGAATACATGTTGAATCTTGAAACAATACTTGGCATTAATTCGTGTTTTAGTAACAATTATAAGTGATAATAAGAGAACTTTTTATAAACATTACTTGGTCATTACTTGAAATTTTGACTTGTAATAAATCGTCTAATTTAATATTAACATTTAATTAAAACAATTGCATAATGGTTTTGCTGTGTTTCATTCCAAGTTGATAAAACAGACATCCCGTGTTTATATAAAATTGAAGCCGTAGACATCCAGATAGTATTAGTGAAATAAACGGTGAAATGAGCCACAACAGATTATAAACTGGAAAAAAATGTCTACAATGTCTAAATCATAAACCAAACGGTATAACATTGTATATAACTTTACTGCAAATCATCAACCAAACGGGATAACACGAGAACTATTTTAAAGGGACATACGTCGTTGGTGATATCGATTTTATTCATTTCAACACATGAACTTGTGATGGTATTACCATATGTAAATAGTGAATGTATAACCATATGTAAATAGTGAAGGCATAACAATGTGAATAGTGAAGGTATAATCATATGTAAATACTAGTCTCCAAGTATCACTGTATGAACATTTATATTTAAGAAATTATTCACATTTATAATTAAAACTAGTGGCAACACTTTAGTTACACAGTTTGAAAAGATGAATAAAAATATTTTTTAATGTTTTTAGATGTGTTGCTATTTTTGTCATATATGATTACAAATATGCGAAATATGCAAACTTTCAATAATTTACACGAGGTATGTCCCTTTTCACAATTAAAACGCAATTAAGAGTGTGCATACATGGTGGGGTATTTTAATTTCGTATTTGCATTGTGTAGATGTAAGCCTATTATTCTAAAAACTAGAGTTATGTGGATATATATCAATACCGATATGTAAATTCCATATTTTAAGAAAACTATATTGCATCCCGATTCCTAAATGATACTCACGTAAATTAAGGGATTCAGCAATATTTTAAAATTTTCACTTATCACTATTTCTCAAATTTATTGTCAGCAGGTTGACCACAGTGGACGTCAATTACTCCAGTATGTATACATTTAACATCTGAAATAGTATATGTATTTAATTAAATTGTTGTGTGCAGCTTCATAGTTCATAATAAACACGGTGTTTTGGACATCGGTGTTTGTCAACATCGGTCAATTTTAACAGGAGTTGTGGCTCATTTTCGACTTAGTTCATGGTAAAATAATGTTTTCCGATCAATTTCTTTTGAAAGTGTCCATGTATTTAAGTAATAATTGGCGTGTTACTGTTACATAATATACATACCAGGGCTGCGTTCAGCAATGTTAAACAGCAGTCACGTTAAATGCCTGGTTCCCTAAATTTATCGCGTACTGTATGCTAATATGAGGCAGAGCCAGCGTCCAGGAAAATATGTAAGCTAACGTTACCGAACGTTTATCCGAACTGAACGCAGCCCTGGTCTATAATAGTTCACGTCGGTAAAATTTACAGGAGTTATTTCCCCTTTTCTACTTTCATCTTAGTAAATTTGAAGATAAACTAACATAAAGCAGGAGCAACCGTGTCCTATGGGCACATTTCTAGTTAAAATGATTTTCTCTTTTTTTAAAAAAATAACTTGGCAAGTAGTGTTATAAAACTGTAAATTCTTTTTTGCACCAGGTCCAGTTAGCTCAGTTGTAAGCATGTCTGACTATCAATATAATGCTGGTGAGTTCGAATCCCCAACCGGCCATAGTTTCCGTGATGAGATATCCACGACATTGCATCTCATGTCTCTCACATCTCTAATTCAAGTGGGAAATGTATCAGTTACTTGCGGATATTGTTTTTTTCCAGTACTGGTTAACCTTCCAAGATCCCACGAAAGAGCAGTTAGGTTAACTGATCGTCCGTTAGCCCTCGATGAAATAAAAACGACACGAAATATGCAATTAATCAGTCAATACTGTCGGAGGTTTGTATAGTTGTGCTTGTAGATAAACGCCTCCATATACTAATATTTGTTTTTCACCTTTAATGATTATATCGCGGATATGCGTAAAACGTGTGCATATTCGAAAAAAAAATCCGAAATGTTTAATGACGCTTAAGATAAAGAACTCGAACGGGATCCATAGGTCACGGATGTCCCCGCTATGTGTATGTAGATTATACCAGATATTAAGTAAAAATGACCATTTCTTATAAGTATACAGCTACACACTAACTATCAATTACACGTAAATACCCTTTCGGAAGTTATACATCGGAATCCAATTTAACCGACGGCCCATGGACACGCACAAGTACGCTTGGACACACGTAATGTAAACTTGTATATATCTTCCATGGCCTAGTGGTTAAGGCGTCCAACTCAGAAGCGGGAGGTCGAATATTCGTATCCCGGTGGAAGTACTTTTTTCTGTTGCGACCGGTTGCTCATCCAGCAGCTAGTTATATAGGCATAGTATCACCATTGGAAAAAGGAAGTGCTTCCGTTGGGCAGTCGCTTAATGGCGGTTATAAATAATCCTCGTTTCTTCTTCTTTAAAAAATGCATTTTCCTTATTTTAATGCACATTTTTTTTATTTGAATGGCCATATGACAAGCCTTCAAACTTTTATTATTTACTATAGAATAAAGAATAAAAATCAATGGTGGGGTTACACCTATATTAAGGTGTACCGAATGTCTAACAGTCTGACGCCTGGCAAGGATAGCTTTCGGGAAGTAACTGTATTTAACATAAAGGTGTCTCATGAGCGCATCATTCTGGCCCTTTCAAAACATTAATAAACAAACATTGTACTTACTTGGATATTAATTTAATATGTATACATATGTGGATCAGCCGGGATGTTATTCAACTGTTGAAATGTAACATTTTATTTGGAAATTGAACTTTCTTTTAAATATTTATAAAATATCCATAATCTTGGAACATGAACTATGAACTCATTGTTACTTTACAGTTAAACTAATAAAATAAAGTATTATCCTGTCTTGTGTTGTTTTTTGTTGTACCCATACAACAAACAACGGTTTGTAAATAGCAACCTCTACTAAATCACTTTCCTATCAGTATGCTTATTTAATATTCCTGCTACATCTGTCACACTATTCATTTCATTCTACTTGACTATTGTTTGCCCAGGTTTTGGTACTTCTAATATTTTTATTTATACACGAAGTCTGGTTCCTGTTTCACTAAACAGCTCAACTTGAGCTTTTTCTCGAATCAAAAGCTATAACCTTATTTAAATTGTTTATTATGTGTTGTGACTTCAATTTTGTGAGGTCAGCCGGGTCCGATTAACTCAGTCGGTAGCGCGTCTGACTATCAATCCAGGGGTTTGAATCCCAGCCCGGCCGGCCACATTGTCATTGATAATTGATATACAACATTATCATTCGTCACTCACCGCTTATTAAGTGGGAAAATTGTCAGTTACTTGCGAAGATGGGGTGTGCTCGAGTGCTAGTTAACCTTCCAAGATCCCAGGAAAAAGTAGTTAGCTTAACTGATCGTCTGTTAGTCCTCGATGGCATAAACATGACGCTAAACATTCAATCAATCATCAGTCTGTGAGGACATTTAATGTGTACAGATTATTGCGCCCAAGAATTTAGAGCTGTGTAAATCATTATTTTTTGTTGAAAATGCTTAAATTTGTTTGTACATATGAGAACATTGGAACATTTTCATGAGTTCTGCCAAGTTTGGATGTCATTGGGTATTGTTTGGTGAAGATATAACAGTTTAAAGATGCGTAGTGATACACAAGAACAAATGGGCAGACTTTGAAAAAGTGAAAGGGTGTCATCAATACATCAAAATTGTGAAAAGCAACCTGGTCAACCCCATGATTTTCCTGCATATTTGGACTAACAGAGGACATCCTTTAGAAACAAGACACTTTTAGAACAATTGGAAATGTATTCTGTGTTCCAGAAGTGCATATACATGTAGAACAGTACACAATTAATTAGTGTGTTGGATGTAACAGTTCTTTGTACAACGTGGACCGTGTTCACTACTTTCCCAACATTGCTATTTAACGGGGGTTTTTTTTTTTATAAATTTCGCCAGATGTAAAAAAAATCCGAACTACCTTAAATATCGAAGGACGAAAACAGAAGAAAAACACATATAAAGATCCACTGGACGCACAGAGGGCAACCAAATGATAAAAATTAAAAAAAAAAATCATCTTTATTGTTCATGATATGTAATGGAATAACTAATTCCTAACACTGCTGACTGAGAAAGTCAGTATTTTTTTTTTTCAAAGACGATTCACGAACCAATGAACCAACTTTAGTCTTCCAATTTACAATTTATGTTCGTGTAAGTTTGTTTGTATTTCGTCTTTGTGCTTTTCTTTTTACATTGCTGTAATAAACAACGTGCTTTCTTTGATGTATTAACTTTTCACTAACACTACTTAGTAACAACTTAGTAATAATATTACTAACTTTGTGGTGCGTAAGAACACTTGCTTAAAATTGGTTTAATGTTTCATCCCTTTTTAATTTAAGTGTGACGGTAGCGCAGTGGTAATGTTGCTGGCTGCTCACGTGACAGGTCAATGGTATTAGGTAGGTACATTATATGTAAACGCCACTTTTGTATTTCCAATAGTTTTGTCGATATATTGAGTAGTGTTATTCATACATGTGTATACAACATCAACAAGTTTATTTTTTATATTTTATTCAGCCTTAATGTTCTATCATATTCAAGTTCAGATTTTAAGGAGATTGCGTTAATATTTTTTGAGAAAATACATAAAATGTCAGGTACATAAAATGACAGGTACATAACATGTCGGGTTCATAAAATGTCAGGTACATAAAATGACAGGTACATAAAATATCAGGTACATATAATGACAGGTACATAAAATATCAGGTACATAAAATGACAGGTACATAAAATGTAAGGTACATATAATGACAGGTACATAAAATAACAGGTACATATACTGACAGGTACATAAAATATCAGGTACATAAAATGACAGGTACATAAAATATCAGGTACATAAAATGACAGGTACATAAAATGTAAGGTACATATAATGACAGGTACATAAAATAACAGGTACATAAAATATCAAGTACATAAAATGACAGGTACATAAAATATCAGGTACATAAAATGACAGGTACATAAAATGTAAGGTACATATAATGACAGGTACATAAAATAACAGGTACATATAATGACAGGTACATAAAATATATGGCACATAAAATATCTGGTACATAAAATGACAGGTACATATAATGTCAGGTACATAAAATGCCAGGTACATAAAATGACAGGTACATAACATGTCGGGTTCATAAAATGTCAGGTACATAAAATGATAGGTACATAAACTGTCAGGTACATATAATGACAGGTACATAAAACAGCAGGTACATATAATGACAGGTACATAAAATATATAGTACATAAAATATCAGGTACATAAAATGACAGGTACATAAAATATCAGGTATATAAAATGACAGGTACATAAAATGACAGGTACATATAATGCCAGGTACATAAAATGTCAGGTACATAAAATGACAGGTACATAGCATGTCGGGTTCATAAAATGTCAGGTACATACAATGATAGGTACATAAAATGTCAGGTACATATAATGACAGGTACATAAAATAACAGGTACATATAATATATGGCACATAAAATATCAGGTACATAAAATGACAGGTACATAAAATGTCAGGTACATATAATGTCAGGTACATAAAATATCAGGTACATAAAATGACAGGTACATAAAATGACATAAAATGACAGGTACATAAAATGACATAAAATGACAGGTACATGAAATGACAGGTGGCTGGTTATCTGATCCGTTTAGTATACATAGTCAAAATTCAATCATAACTGGGTATTTTCAATGTATTTAAATAATGTTGGTATTATAAGATGAAAAAACGACAAATTCAATGCTTGAAAGGTTTAATACTTTATAATAAATAATTACAACGTTGAAATCGCTTAAGACAGGCGAAATTGATATGATTCAATAAATATTTTTATGCCAGTTGATCCAATATGCATACGCTATCATAAATGGTAAAAATGGTGAAATATACAGCAATGCCAAAATATTTGGTGTGATTTGATTTATTTCATCAATTAATATGCACAGTTTTAGATTTCCTTTTCTCCCGTCACGTATCTCGTTTTAAATCAAGAAACGGTTTGGATTACACGTAAAAATGACACGATTTAGTTCATTACACTGGACACTAGACTACTGAGACAGCTTCAATTCTACTGTTATACATTTTGTAAATGTCGTTTTCAAAATTGATATTTGTTTATAGGATAAAGTAAGCTATATGAGCTGCTGTCTTAACGTCTACATAATTCTTGCGGCTAATAGGATTTGTCGAGTAAAAGACTAACTCCAGTTACTGAAGGGGGAAACTGCTTCTAAACACCTTTATTCATGTATTTGCATCATTATTACGGTAACGTGATTATTACAGGAACTCCGTTTTATCAACTTCCTTTTTCAAGCATTCCTGATTTCTAGGTGTAACCCCACCATTGAATTTTGTTCTTTATTCTATAGTAAATAATAAAAGTTTAAAGGCTCGTCATTCATAGAGAGTCCCAAATGAAAGAAGTGAAACCTACATTTTACTGTTTGTCAACCTCTGCACTATCAAAATATGATGAGAAAAGTAGGGATCATGTGTCATATAAGAGATTTTTTTTCTGCTCAGTGTGTACACTGGTGACAAAGTGAAAGTAGACTTCCGAAATCATGAATTCATATCCCAATTTCCAAGCATCATTTTTTTTTCTAAATTCACAATTCAAACATGACAGTGCTATCAAAATGTTCAAAATACATCAATAATGCCATTCAAATAAAAAAATGAGCATTAAAATAAGGAAAATGCATTTTTAAAGAAGAAGAATTGAGGATTATTTATAACTGCCATTATGCAACTACCCCACGGAAGCATTTCCTTTTTGCAATGGTGACACTATGCCTCTGGAGGCGAACATCACATCCAATCGCAGAAAAAAATATTAATAACCCATTGTGTTTCTATGTACTAGCAAAAATTGTTTAATTAAACATAATTAAATATTTTAAAATGGTTGATATGAGCCATGCAGATGAGTAGAGCAAAAACTGGCATAGCATATTATAAGCGATCTCTGGTGTTTTTTATTTTGACTTGTATTTGATTTTAACAGATATATGTATTTTAGGGCATTTGTGCACTTGAATATACATTTTACCGTGGAAAACCTAGACCTTAATATATAGAACAAAGAACAAAATTTGAGACTTGACTTGTCCGTTGGAACATTATACCACGTTGCTATCTGCAACTGTTTCCACACAAGAAGGAGGATTTACTCTAACTGTCTGTCTTCAAATATTTTACAACTTTACTGCAGCTTATGTTGATAGTGAATATCTTAATTAAATACACAAAGAGAGATATAATTCCTGTTGCGACTGTGTATTGAGCTGTTACATGATGGGGAAACTGGCATGGTTGGCGATACCACACTGGTTGTTTTTGTTCCTGGACATTAACACGTACCCTTTGTCTCCCCACTGTTTGCCCCAGCTGTAACACAAAAACACAATGTTAATGCGACTATGATTGACTGAAGCGAAGGTGATAATAAAAAATGAGATGGGTGTTAAAATTTTCGTATACTTGTTTTGTTTGAATATGTCAACGAGAGTTAACAGACGATCAGTTATCATAACCACTCTTTCCTGGGATCATGGAAGGTTAATCAGTACTCTAGAACATCAGTATCTGTAAGTAACTGATAATTTCCTTATTTGAATCAGCGGTGCTAGACGAATGAACATAATACGTAATGACGTGTTTCAATCATTGCGGTGATTGTAGTGGGAGGGGATTCTAACTCATGACCCCTCGATTGATAGTCAGGCGTGCTAACTGAGCCAATTTCTGGTCTGACCTGAAAGCTTTCAGAAACGTCACAGATTAAACGTTAAATGTTCAACTTTGACTAAGGTTTGATAAGATCTTTAAAATGGACTGAGCTTCGGTTAAATGTGAACTTCGGTTAAATGTTGAACATTGGCTGAACTTCTGTTAAATGTTAAACATTAGATGAAAATGTTTCACTCTTGTCATTTAATCACTAATGCCAACCGTTATTTCATAAAAGAGTGAAGTTTCAAATCCTTTTAGTTCTAATATTTTATATTTCCCGTTTAATAATTCAACTTTTCCATATTTAGGTTGATATTTAAATGCTTGTTAGTGAAACTGTTTTGCTATTTACCATTGATAATGTTTTATTATTTTGCATTGACAATGTTTTAACCATTGTATGCTTTGTCGTTGACAAGGCTTTTATATTTGCCACTGATATTGCTTTAACATTTGCTATTGACAATGTTTAATATTTAACATTGCTAGAAATTTAAAATTCGCCATTGACAAGGTTTTAATATTTGCTATCGACAAGTTTTTGTTTTATTTGTTATTGACAATTCGCCATCGGCAATATCTTAACAGTTGTCATTGATAAGCTTTTTATATTGGCCATTGAACATTTGCATTGACAATATTTTTATATTTGCCATTTACAAGATTTTAACCTTTGCAATAGATAGAGTTTTATTATTCTTTGTTATTGACAAGGTTTTAATTGTTGCGATATAAGGGTTTTAATATTTGCCATTGACAATGTTTTAATATTTGCCATTGACAATGTTTTAATATTTAGGGTTAGGGTTGCCATTGACAATGTTTTAATATTTGCCATTGACAAGGTTTTAATATTTGTCATTGATAAGGTTAAACAAGATTTTGATATTTGCAATATACAAGGTCTTAATATTTGTCATTGATAAGGTTATACAAGAATTGGATATTTGCCACAGACAAAGTTTTAATATTTGCCATATACAAGGTTTTAATATTTGCCATTGACAAGTTTTTAATATTTGTCATTGATAAGGTTATACAAGATTTGAATATTTGCCACAGACAAGGTTTTAATATTTGCCATATACAAGATTTTGATATTTGCCATAGACAAGGTTTTAATATTTGTCATTGACAAGATTTTAATTGTTGCCATATACAAGGTTTAAATATTTGCCATTGACAAGGTTATACAGGATTTTGATATTTGCCATATACAAGGTTTTAATATTTGCTATTGACAAGGTTTTAATATTCGCCATTGACAAGGTTATACAAGATTTTGATATTTGCCATATACAAGGTTTTAATATTTGCCATTTACAATATTTGCCATTGTTAAGGTTTTAATATTTGCCATTGACAAGGTTTTAATATTTGCTATTGACAAGGTTTTAATATTCGCCATTGACAAGGTTATACAGGATTTTGATATTTGCCATATACAAGGTTTGACTATTTGCTATTGACAAGGTTTTAATATTCGCCATTGACAAGGTTATACAAGATTTTGATATTTGCCATATACAAGGTTTTAATATTTGCCATTTACAATATTTGCCATTGTTAAGGTTTTAATATTTGCCATTGACAAGGTTTTAATATTTGCCATTGACAAGGTTTTAATATTCGCCATTGACAAGGTTATACAAGATTTTGATATTTGCCATATACAAGATTTTAATATTTGCCATTGACAAGGTTTCAATATTTGCCACTGACAAGGTTTTAATATTTGCCATTGACAAGGTTTTAATATTCGCCATTAATAAGGTTATACAATATTTTTATATTTGCCATATACAAGGTTTTACGATATGCCATCGGCAAGGTTTTAACATTTGCCATTGACAAGGTTTTAACATTTGCCATTGACAAGGTTTTAACATTTGTCATTGACATGGTTTTAATATATCTCATTGACAAGGTTTTGATATTTGCTATTGACAATATTTTAATATTTGACAATGATAAGGTTTTAATATTTGACAATGCTTAATGTTTTAATATTTGACAGCAGAAATGTAAATGATCAATATACGAATTTCGAATAGCCAATTCTTGAACTGTGATTCCTTTTCAGAGACATTGTTTACGATATTTTATGGTCTTGAAAGATTCTCTGCAGCCGTGCAATTTAAAGTAAAATCGTTTAAAAATAAATAATTCTATCCCACTAAACGGTATTTTACATAAAGTGGTAACAATAAACGGTTTAGCCTGATAATGCAAAAAGAAAAGCATACGCTTTCATGATTCCCAAAATATTGACAAATATCAAACTATATTCACTTCTTTATATTGTAAATTTGTTTATATTAAAATACCTGTAAATAAATTTTTGTCAAGTATAAATGTGTTAAACTACATCTAACCTGTTTTTTACTATCCAATAGTCTTTTCTGTTTTTCGTCCCATAACCTACAACTGTCATGGCGTGGTTTGGCTGTTGACTACAATATGGGTTGTAATAGACTCCGGTTTTGTAGGCCCTAGGAATAAACAGTACATGGAAATGATGCATATTGGCAAATAACTCAAATAATGTTTTCCATAATCTGTAGAACGGACCTGATTGGGTCCTTGCAGAGAGTTGCTCAGAGTTTTCAAAATAGAACATTCCACTTTATAAAAAATGCCATGACCGTCAGTAGATGTTATCCTACTTCATTAGCCAATGAAATCGCTTTAAGAACGAGAAAAAAGATCATTATGTAAGCTGGTTAGATGTTTTCATATATTGTTTTACGTCACATTTGCATGATCATTAACAATTACATTTGTGTAAAATTTTCTTTTCAGACTAACTGCAAATTTACATTGTAAAATAATGTTGTCAGCTCTATATCTGGTACAGAAAATGTTCAGAAAGAAGTTCATAAACGATATGACATTTTCAATTATTTAAAATAGTTATGTAAAGTTTATGCATAATGAATGACCTTGCTTAATTGAAATACAAATATAGACTGGAAGTAATTTAGATGATGTCCCACGAGAAAGCAGACCAACATCTAAGCCGGCTAGAAATTACATAGAAACTTCATGTAGTTTTAAACTGGCTTAGAAGTTGATCTACTTTTTCATTCCTGGAGCGGTAAAATCAGGCTGCGGAAATAGGTCAACATTTATTGACGGTCATAACAGTTAAATATATACTAGTAAAATGGAGTGATTTATTTTAAAAGACTGCAAGTACCCTAGAGTTTTTCATGATAAAGTTTACCTTCTGCAAATATACATTTTTTTTGTGATATGTATGTCATTATTCAGGGCGTTCTGTGATAATTAATCTTAATATAAATATTTAATATATTCTGTGATAATAGCACAATGTGAGGAAATTTAAAATCTTAAATGAACTACAAATAGTCAGAGTTGTCCTCTAGTTGTTTTTTTAATTATAAGTAATATAATGTATAGGTCTTCCTTGTTATAGTAGGTCCATAAAGCTACTACGGCCAATTCTTTAGACCTTTTTATAAGGACCCCATTGGATATACGTTGTAAGACTTAATAGATTATCCTGTGTAGTATTTGTCTCAAATATATGTACCTAATTATAACAACAATTATCTATTAAAATTATTGATAAATATGGAAAGTATGTCGTACTGTGAATTAGTATTTGTATTTTTGTGATATTAATCTGTGATATATGTTTGAATTTCATGATATATGTATTCACGTCTGCCTGCCTGCCTGCCTGCCTGCCTGCCTGCCTGCCTGCCTGCCTGCCTGCCTGTCTGTCTGTCTGTCTGTCTGTCTGTCTGTCTGTCTGTCTGTCTGTCTGTCTGTCTGTCTGTCTGTCTGTCTGTCTGTCTGTCCGTCCGTCCGTCCGTCCGTCCGTCCGTCCGTCCGTCCGTCCGTCCGTCCGCCCGCCCGCCCGCCCGCCCGCCCGCCCGCCCGCCCGCCCGCCCGTCCGTCCGTCTGTCCGTCTGTCTGTCTGTTATTGAAGTTTCACTGTATTAGACATTACTGGAAGGGGGCCCTGATGTCTACAGCGATTGATATTGGTCCGACTGTTGCGACCTTCATCTGCAAAGCAGCTTCGGTTTTTTTAACTTTTTCATAGCCTTTGTCCTTAACAAGTTGTTTATTCGAGTTGAATTGGCATCTTTGGTCCTGCAATAAAAAAAATTAAATTTTAGTTTTGGTGGTTAGACACGACGTTCTATTAAATATATACTGCTCTTGAAAGGATTTCAAGTCGGGGTCTTTTACTTTATATGATGTAGTTTATGACTAAGCTTCTTCTTTTTCTTCTTCTCCTCCTTCTTCTTCTTCTTCTTCTTCTTCTTCTTCTTCTACTTCAATTTCTCCAATAAACGGAGATTCACTGTGATTCACCAAACATACAAACATGCGAAATGAATATAATTAAGGAGCAATACATAATAAATATAAAATGTCGATGAAAAACAAAAAAAATATATATATATACACTAAAGGTCTATATAATATAGCAAGTTAATATTAACAAAGATCTCTTAACGAAACTAAATATAACAGCAATGTATTTGGAATATAATGATATTTATCCACTGTCATATCAGTTCTTTTAACATTACCTACACGGAAGTAGAAAACATAAATAATAAAATGTTTTATTGTTGCTACAAGTCAACAGAACTCCCTAACTGTATACATGGTGAATACAGTTCAGCATAAATAACTTATAATTACAACATGTACATAGCATAATTTGTGAAGCAATATTTCCGAAAACTATTAACTTGGCTTTTGGAATTTTTAGATGGAAAAGGCAATTATAGATATCATATTCAAAACCATGCCAAAAATCGATTATCATTTATATGTCATTGAATAACATTTGGGTTTTCAGTGGCCCACATAATTTATCCTAATCCATGCCTTTAAGCAACAGCTAATCAGAGAGTTCCTTTTAGTCATATGATTCCATTCAACCAATCAGCGAGAAGCTTCGTCAAATTTTACAGCGTGAAAGCACGCTTCTTTGTTTAAATTATATTTTCATAAATACTTCTATTTTCTACAAATGTAAATGTTCCCCATACATAGTTACACAGAGTCTGTGCTTAGTTGTAAACAAATGCACATACAAATACAATAACTTATAACTATGGCTTACTTTGCTGAACAGAGTATTTTATATTGCATAGCTACCATGTATGTTCCATGTCTTCGAACGTTAAGCAAGAGGTGATGGAAACACAGCATTCACATTGTTATATTGATTTTGGACTAATTTATACTTAGAGTCCATAAGTAACAATTTTCAAAAATGGGGCGAATCACTTTAAATCTTATGAATGCCAGCTCGCTCGTTTTAATGTCCGATTCAAAAATCTATTTCTTTTTACGTTATCGTTCATGATGCCTTTTCAAGAATATTTCCTGGGAAAGTAACATTAAATGTACGTATCAGAAATGTCACATTTATCCAGAATATGTACACAATCTGAAATAGAGCTTTTCGTTGATGTTTAGTAATTTTGAAGGATGTATGACGTAAATATCCTAGACAGAACATCGAATATCTAAACGACTGTCCAAGAATTGTAACATTTTCTTGTCTATTTCATACTCAATAGGCAAAAAATTTAATAAAGGTAGTGCTACATCCTTCCTTAATATTTCAGCAATGATTGGATGGAATGAGACAAAAACGATAAAGATACTGATTCCGTCACGTGATGATAAGCTATTCCAGACCTTACATCAGATTATTTATAGAGTACTCTTTTTGTCAAAATCAAACATTATTTCATTATTCTTAGATTATGTCTGCTTGTGTGCGAAGTCTCTGGGCTTTTGCCAATAAATCGAATAGAAATAATGAAACGAAATGTGATACGTTACATATCAAATATTTTCAGCATGAACTGCTACCTGAAAACATACATACACATAGAAAAATGCAAAAGCCGTCGAGGGCAAAGATTACGGTGCCACACACCAACGTACGATGCTACACAACAGCGTACGATGCCACACACCAACGTACGATGCCACACACCAGCTTACGATGCTATACACCATTGTATGATGCTATACACCAGCGTACGATGCTATACACCAGCGTACGATGCAACACACCAGCGTACGATGCTACAAACTAGCGTACGATGCTACACACCAGCGTACGATGCTACACACCAACGTACGATGCTACACACTAACGTACGATGCTACACACTAGCGTACGATGCTACAAACCAGCGCATGATGCTATGTTTTCATTTGGAAGTCCCTTAAGCACAGAATTCATATTGTCCGAACCACAATAAGTTATATAATTTTCTTTTATTTCCATTCATTTTGGTATATGATATACTCTTGTAGCTATATCTTACACGTGTCTTTGTTATATTTTGTTTACAGGCAATATGACCACGATGTATTTTTTTATATTTCCTTTTACAAGTCAATCTCGCCTGGTATGGATATTCATTTTAAACTACTCTCGCCTGGTATGGATAGAACGTTTATACAACTTACTCTCGCCTTGTATGGATAGTCAGCTTCCATTTGTATTCCGTTCATTACGTATGCGTAAGCAGAATCCATCCAGCCTCCACTTTATAAAAAATAGAGAAAATGTAAATTATTATCATAACTTTATTTCTGTTTATTATATAAAAATGATACATAATTATGACCGAAATATAGTTGAGATGTTTGTATTGATACTGGTTATTGGTCTTTTTTTAGAAATATATATGTACTTAATAATAATAATAATAATGTTGTCTTTATTTAAAGAGGGTAAACGCATTAAGTTTATATATACAATATAAATCTTATTTTCAATGATGCCCTCTGAATAACACATTTAGAATTAATAATATCAAGATTACAATGTTTTACATAAACGATATTTGGAGCAGATACCTGCTAAAATCAATGCAAAGACAAATATCTACATATATATGAATTTAGTTTATCACATACTTTACTGACTTGTGTGTTCCAACTAAATGTTTCATTATGGTCAACTAAATCAAATGCCTTTCGTAGATCAAAAAACATTCCTTCATTCAGCTAGTATTTACCTTAAGGTCGACTATAAAGGCCTTCCATTGTTTAGTTATATGTGCATGTAATAAAATGTGTTTAATGACAGAATCAGAGATAGAATGTAAAGTTTGGGATATGGCAATCAGCAGTACTGAACTATATATGGCAACCACCTGTACTGGCGGAGAAACCACAGGTACACGTGTACGTCTCATTACACAATTGTGCCCCTTTTTGTCACGGTCACATGATTCTTGCACCTAACAAGTTCTATATAATTTGGTTTGAAATACTTTCAAGATGGTTCATAGTGGTTGTGATTTCTTGCTGCAGATGCATAGAGCCAAAGCTGGCATAGCATATACTGAAAGACATCACTGGATTTTAAAAGCGACTTTTATAGGATTTTAACAGATGAGTGCATTTATGAGCATTTGAGGACTAGAAAGGTAAACAAGCTTCAACGGCATTAATAGTGATCCAGATATCTTCAGTATTTTTCCCAATCACTTTAATCAACTGATCTTATGGAATGCACGTGTGGCCGATGCTAGGACACGTCGTCTCAAGTGTAACGGTTGGCTGAAGTATCCGAAAGTGTCTATTATATCATGACAACTATAAATGCTGCGGATAGCAGTCAATTTTGGGGGTATCTTCATGTATACAGATGACCAATAAAATGTTAGTGTCTATCTACCCGCAGTAACACAGTCTACAAGGTTTTGTTCAGACAAATCTTGTTTTCTTCCGTACTTATATTCCTGTCCTTCAATAGCAGCAACAGCAGCAAATGCCCAACACGAACCGCAGTTTCCCTGTTTGCAAAACAAAAACATTTATAAACTAATGACTTTATATGTTCCCGTCCATCGAATTAAAGGAAATATTTCAGGATTTGTTAAAGCTTTCAAATGGGCAAACATCGTTTTTCCAGTATTCCATATCTCTCATATCTATTTGATATACAAATATATTTAAAAATGCCAAATTAATAGAGTGAAGGTTTTTTTTTTATACGCATCTAGGCAATATATTAAACTTTACTTCAATTAACTCACATATAAGCCCGGCGAACAGTTCTCCTTTGAGCAATGAATGGGTATACGTACCTCAATCGTTTTCAGCCATAGCTTATATACAAGGAGCTAACACGAAATACATCTAGACTAAAGCGACGATAAATAGACTTAAACTACCAGGTATCCGTATATCAGTATAAAGGTATCATACCTGGTCCCTCACATCAGTCACTCGGTTAAAGTGTCTCCAGTCTAAAGCATTCGGAATTTCAAGATCCGGCTCGATTAACTCCGGATACTCTTCCGGTTGATCTTCAGGACCGTCATGATTCAACTCCATTGTCCGGAATAACGAGACCGGTTAGGTAAATCTTTTGAAACTCGTCCTCAGTCTACAAATAATTAAATAGATCGTATTGCACAATGCCAGAACAATAATTAAGCTACACGTGTAGGACCCCTAAATATAAAAATTATCACACATGAGAAATAATTTACCGCATTATTGACAAATGTGAAATTTTAAAAATGGTCATAGAAAAAGAAGAAGAATATTTTATTGATTTAAACTATAATAGTTTCTCATCAAATTACAATGTTGTAATAACATGTAAATAATTAAACACATAAACACATAACAAGTTGAGTAAATAGCATGCACTCATTTTCACAAACACGCACGCACGCACGCACACAAGCACACATATATATACACGCTCGCACCCCACCACACGTATTCGTTCTTACTATCGACATTTCAATACTCATATCCATTAGATATTGTATAATATACTCAAATTTTCTATTACATTAAATAAGTGTTTGTTTTTTAGGATGAACACATTTATCAGTTATTTATTATGGAACGTCGTTTTACAAATGCTTCGGATATTAATTTGCTTAATTTAACAATTTCCAATTTATTTTTTGATGGAAGAAGATTAATAAACTTATACATATTTGGTCTACGAATATAATGCTTATGGATATATTTGCATCTAAGTTCATGGTAAATAGGACATAGTAATACAAAATGAAATTCGTCTTTAATTTCAGCACTGAAATCTGGCAAACCCTTTCATGTCGTTCAAGTCTTTCTCTTGAATACCTTCCTGTTTCAATTCTTAAATTGTGAGAAGATATGCGTAATCTTGTAATACAACTTCGAAACTTTCTGGTGCTTAACATATTTAAATATTGTTCATATTCAAAGTTTGTTTTAAAAAAATTGTATAATGTTAATACTCTATTTGATTCTAGATCAAGATCTGAACTCCATTTTTGAACAAAACTATCCACAAGTCTTTGCTTAAATAACGTTGTAAAGTGTTTGTGATTTAAAGACATAGGATTATTCTGCGCATACATGAAACCATTTTCGAGTAAAATAAATTTTACACGATTCACCCAATTTTTACAACCTTTCTCGCAATACTCTAACGCAGACATATATACATTTTTTAGGATAATATTTTCAGTCATTAGTATCTTAAACCAATACTTAATAATTTTGACATATCTATTTATATACAATGGACAGCGTCCTAATTCCCCATAAACACCTGCATTACTGGTTGAAGATTTAACACCTAAGACTTGTTTACAAAATTTTAAGTTCAGACTCTCGATATCTTTTGATTTAGTAAAACCCCATATTTCGCTAGCATAGTTAAGTATAGACGTTACAAAAGCGTCAAATAATTGCATGGATGTCTTTGGAATCAACTCATACTTTTTTACCTTTGAGGATAAAAGGTTCATGGCCTTGAGCGCTTTGCCGCATATTGCTTGTTGATTCAGTAAAAAAGAGTCTGTATAATTAAAAATAACACCTAGGTAATTAAAATCGTCGACGACTTTCAAAATATTACTGTTATAAGACCATTTTTCATTAATATTTACCTTACCTCTTTTACGGAATACTACTATTTTAGTTTTTCTCAGTATTTACCTTTAATCCCCATTTTTCACAATATTCGTGTAAAGTGTTTAGGCTGTTTTAGAGATCTGCTATACTCGTACCTACTAGGACCATGTCATTGGCGAATAATAGTAGTATAAGTGTTATGTCATTAACTGAAATATCACTTCCAATATTGCTTTGTAAATAAATTTCCAAGTCTTCAAGGAAAACCACAAACATTATAGGGGAGGCTATTTCTCCTTGCTTTAACCCGACCGATATATCGAAAAGATCAGAAAATGTACCGCTATGTTTAATGCACGATTTAACGATAGTATACATTGCGCGAATGATTTTAAGCATTTTATCGTTTAATCCTAACTTGTGTAATTTAAACCATAGCATATTCCTATTTATAGAATCGAACGTCTTGCGGATATCAATGAATGCACAGTACAGACGATTTTTATTGTTTAGTATTTTTTCGATAATGTTTTGTAAAATAAACACCGCATCAACAGTAGATTTTCCTTTTCTAAACCCGAATTGTGCGTCAGATATGATATCATTACTGTCATACATGTAATTGAAAAATCGTGTTTTGATCACATATTGAAAAAAAATACAAATGTGAAACCGAATTTTCCCTCTAGAATTAAGAAACCAAATATTAGTTGAAAGTGTTGTTATTATATAGCACTATTTCTGTACATAAACTAAAATATGTTTTACATTTGGGATATATATATATCCATATATGTGACCATCATTGGTTTTTACATGGGCCGGTTACAAACTTGACTAAATATCAAAATACACATGTCGTAAAATTATTTCAAATTTGTGACCATTTTCACATTTACAGATGATTCCGAACAGGTTTTTGTCTAATAAGTATTTTGTGTAAAGATGATAATGGTAAAGGATTATATTCGGATTTCGTCGGATTTTCCCCCTGTATTACCCAAAGCATACGACTACTGACCGAGACCAAGTCTCTTTTTTCCACGTAAAATAAATATTCCATGAGAATTACGCTGATGAAGCTCGCTTAACAGAAAGAGCACTTACATAAAACGACGGTTTAAACTCTTTCAGTGTATAACTAAACATGATTATATTGAAAATATGGGGGAGGTGTCTGAACTGGTTGCCTCAGTACTGTTAAATACAGATCTATGTTTAAAATCAATTTACCCCGTCTTTTACTTTGATTGCTTCACAAATATATACCGAGACAAGTGCCTCGGTGCGTATGAGTGTAGTTGCGGGTCTGTATTGTATTGTTTCATATCTTGGTATACCATGAGAATCATAAACGACAACAAGTCCAAAGTAATACTTACCATGTCTGTGAAATGGTTTTCTCCAACAGTGAACGTCTCCTCTCCGGCATCGTATTTCTTGTTATGCGCCTCGATAAACCTTCGTTGTATCCTCCCAAATCAGTCGTCTATAAAACCAAGTTTTGTATATAACAATCTTGTATGTAACACTCTAACATTAAACTGTTATCTGTAACAAACTAACAATCAACAACCGTCTGCAAGATTTAAATGCCTTCTGAAACTATCAACGGTCGTATACATGTACGAGCGTACCAATCAAATGTTGTCTGACAAAAAGTCTGTAACACACAAATGCCGTCTGTATTAATAACTAAAAATATTGTCAGACTGGCTGTAATATACAATGGCCGCCTATGACCATCAAATAACATCTGCATCAATATATGTCGTTTGTAATACTCAAAAGTCTTCTGAGACGATCAAATCTTTCACATCAGAAATCGTCGTCTATCAATCAAACGACATATATGTTCCAAGTCGTCTGTAACAATAAAAAGTTGTCCATTGAATTGAAAAATAGCAGTTGGCTATGTTAAAAACTACAAAAAAACGACATTCAAAAACTCGTAATCATGTAATAATTTAGTTTATATTAAATTATTTCAGCTCATTTGCAAAGAAAGCTTAAAGCTTATATGAACCGCTCTCGAGTCCGCTTCCTGGACAGAACCGGTACTGGTCGCTATTTCAGAGGCATCGGATTGAGCTTGGACCGAACCCGCAACATATGGCGTGACCGGCCTACACTCTATCCACTACACTAATAAGTAAATAAAAAATCAAACGACGTATTCCTCCTTTAACTGATGAAAACAAACCTTTTCATTTCTTCGTCGTTATTCTGATACGTCCGGTTGTAAGACTTTTTGAACTGCATCCAATTATCGTCCAGATCACGATCTATGTACATCCAAAGGTTCCCTTCTGGAAGCTCCCACGAGTTCAGGCATGCGCACGTACCAATGCAGACGAAAAACAGGAAGACAGCTATATTTTCCTATTATAAAAGTCTATAAGTTTATTTTACATAGATATTAATGTTCAGATTGCCAAAAAATGGCAATTTACTACAAGATATTGCCATAGCAAAATAACAAAGACTCAACATAACTCAGCATGAACAATCTTACGCCACAGTTTGTTAAAAATGTATTTGTTTTAAATCGATTGTGAAATAAGTTCTATCAATTTAGTCAAATCACGCTCGAAGAATCAGTACTAAGTATATGTGGATTAAGTGTATTGCTTTCAAACTGCTTGGAAATTAGGGTATGAATTCTTGATTCCGGAATTCTACTTTCACTTTGTCAACGGTGTAAACACTGAACAGAAAAAAAAACTTTCTTATATGACACATGACCTCTACCTTTCTCATCATATTTTGGTTTGACAAACAAAAAATGTAGGTTTCACTTCTTCCATTTGGGTCTCTCAGCCTTCAAACCTCTTTATTTACTATAGAATAAAGAACAAAAATCAATGGCGGGCTTACACTTCTTATAAAAATCCACTCACATATTCTTGTTATAAAAACTGATTGACGATTATTGTGTCAGTGTTGTGTTTTAGTGTAAATAATGTTTATAAATTATGTTTGACTTGATCGATTGATTGATTGATTGAATATTTAGCGTCATGTTTATGCAATTGAGGGCTAACAGACGATCAGTACAACCTAACCACTGTTTCCTGGGATTCTGAAAGGTTAACTAGTACTCGAGCACACCCAATCCCCGCAAGTAGCTGATAACTTTCCCACTAGAATCAGCGATGAGAGACGAATTATAATGAGACATGGTGTCCTATATCAATCATCATGTACAAAATATGTTTGAGTGCTGTTTAACTTGTAGTGCTGTTTATTTGCACACAGTTACGTATGACCATGGTATACTGACAAGAAGGTGATTCAAAGACCGACTCTCAAACTACCAGTCAGCTGCCAGTTGGGGATTCGGATTCCATATGAAGATATATCCGTTTTCAATTGGTTATATCTTTAAAGAGAGATAACTTTTGATTATGATAACGAAGGCGAATTCCCAACTCCCAAATTCGCTCATCGTATAATTACATACAAATACATCATAGGCGGATTCAAGGGGAGGGGTGCGGACCCGGAGGTGAAAGAGCAAGAGATGATGATAAGAAATAATTACACCAGTTTTTGCATAAGTAGTGTTTTTTCTATAGCTCAGTAACGTGAAATCACCCTGAAAGGCAGGCACATGTGCAGTTTTTACTCCGTGATTGCAACAAACCGTACACAAGTAAACTTCTGAAGCAAACAGAAATTAACACCAATTTACAAATACTTATTTATTTTTCTTTATTATAAATAATTGCAAACAAGAACATATTTCATACGATGTTAAGTCTTCGTATAAAAAAATGAGTATAAACTCAATCTGTTAAAAATTTTAAAAAATCGTATGTATATAAATCAACATAATAATTGCCTGTGATATTGGCACTGTTCATAAATAAAAAAAAGTAAAGTTAAAGTGACATTTGAGCATACTCCAGTTGAGATGATTTGTGTAAACAAGGCCAAACACTACTTTGATAACTGCACACCTTGTTTAAATATTATAGATAAACTCACCAAATCCATAAACTAGATAAGCTTCATGCATAAACACATAGAAAAATAAATAAATTAAAAAGACAAATAAAAATGGACGGACGGGCGGACGATTGTTAATAAATAGACAGACAGGAAGATATAAAAAA
Source organism: Panopea generosa (assembly GCA_029582155.1). Classification (NCBI taxonomy): domain Eukaryota; kingdom Metazoa; phylum Mollusca; class Bivalvia; order Adapedonta; family Hiatellidae; genus Panopea; species Panopea generosa. The sequence continues at coordinate 1,412,492 of CM055899.1, read as the reverse complement.
ATGTATAAATAAATAAATAAATAAATAAATAAATAAATAAATAAATAAATAAATAAAAAATAAAAAAATGATATAAATAAATAAATAAATAATTTAGTGAATGAACGGACGAATGAATTAATGAATAAAATTAAACAAATGAATAAAATAAATAGAATAAATAAATAAAATGGATGAGTTAATGAATGAAAGGATGAATGATTGAATGAATGAATAATGAATAATGAATGAATGAATGAATGAATGAATGAATGAATGAATGAATGAATGAATGAATGAATGAATGAAAAAGAAGCAAACATGGTATAAAACACTAGGACGGTGCCAGTTATATTCCAGAAAAGTGTATAAAATCAACTTACCATATTGCCGTCCTGACTTCAAATGTCAATCAATTAAATCTTAAATGTAATTATTTAATTATTATAATTGCGGTGGTGCACGCAGGATAAATGTCACGTGATATATTTTAGACCTTAAAGCTACAATATCTGTATAATTATAAACAAGTGTTAATAACTCATAACAACAGGTATAATATAAGGAATGCCATTGTAATAAACCAGGTCATTTTGGTTTATACACCGTATTAAACACATTTTATGTTTTATTTAATTTTCTAGGTTGCATCTGTATTTCCAGGAGATCCTGCTGTAAGGTATAAGTGACTATAACAATAGCAATATTGCGTACTGTGGATGCGTCCGCATTAAAAGTCCTCTTGTACTTTGACTCAGTGTTGTTATTTATGTTTTCTTGGAATCATGGAATTCATTGAGTGTAGCTTATCTGCCGAAGGTGATAATCATTTTTGAAGAATGACCATATTTACTATCATCTTCTAATGAAGCGATACGTTACTTAGCACAGCCTAAATGTTAACTAATTACAAAGGGAATTTATTTTAATTACAGTTAACGTTAGCAACGTCCTCTCAGATGTCACAGGTCAAGTTGACTTTAAATTGAACAGTAAATTGATGAAAGGAGGAAAGAAAGAAAAAACTCAATAGAAAATGAATGAATGAATGAATGAAAAGAAAAAGAAAAGGAAGTGACAGTATACCGCTATTATAGCCAACATGATAGTTCAGGCTCACGCTCCGTGTACAAATACAACAAAATTATTTTAAACGGAATAATAATGGATACGTAGAATGAACCTAGCACATTGATACCTGAAGAATTGCAGAGTTTTAGCAAATGCTATCCTGTAAAATGAAAGTGTCAGATTTTACGACACGCATTAGCTAAAGTGGTCCTGTTCGTGCTCATTGGCAGTCTGGAACTTCACAGGGGTTTGTAACTCTTCAACAAAATATTAGGGGGGAAATGGACATGGAACTCATTTCTACCTCTCTGCAGAGAACGGCCTGGTCCTGTTTTTTCCCCGGAAATACCAAATTTATGACGGAACCAATAGCCAAAACAAAAATATCGGAACACTAAATAACATTTGATTCATGCATGAAGCCATAAATAAATCATGACTTTTTGCGATGCATTAAACTACGCTGGTATTAATTTTCAACGTTTATTATGATACTTTGTAACAAGATGTATTGACGGATTTAGAGATGGGACAGGGACATGGACCCCCCCCCCCGCCCCCCTCGAGAGAGAGATTACCTGAATGGCACAAAGGCGCATATTTCCGTAAAATGGTGAAAATAAAAAAAAATTATACTTGAACAATATCTCCTATGAAATTTGGGGAACCTCTCTTAAAATTTTACTTTGGACACTACCTCATCTCCACTCTGACTGAAAATTTTAGATCCTTCTATGCGCTTATTCGACATATATTACTATTTCTGTCCTTCAACGTTACGACCGATCACCGCATACCAGCATTAGAATGTCGCAAAACTTATAGGGGCCACACGACCATTTTCATAAATGATCACGTATTTTTTTGAAAATGAAAATACGCATCGCACATTATTTTTATTTTTTTAATTGGGTTTAACGCAATTTTAACACGTTTCAGGTTATATATGGTATGTCCAGTTTAACTGGCGGAGGAAGCCCGCAGACTGAGTCAGACTGAATAGAACCACCGTCCTTCTACAAGAAACTGGCAAACTTTCTTACATAAAGTTTTTAGAGCGAGCAGATTTGTGGTTATTTGTAACAAAAATTTCGTCAGTTTATATATCGGTATACTAGTAATCAACAATAGACAATATTAATTTGTATAGCAAAATATATATCTGATGTGCTGGTTTTGAGTGAAGTGGTCCCGGGTAATGCAATTGTATCAAATGAAGTGTTCCGTTCCCGGGGTGGTAGTGATAATCTGGCCGCGAACATGCACGCTCTCGGATACTGGCGAACATTTAAATACTAATTTGACTAGACAGAATGAACGTCTGGACAATTAACTCAAGTTAATAAATTACCTAAATTGACAAAATCAAAAGGCCGTATATACTGTAATCGGTTATCTATATTAAACAGATGCAACTCATCTGTTTTAGGAAATTGACATTCTTATCAAACACAACATAAGTATCATAACAGCATTTAACGAAAGCTAATTTGCAACTTGCACGTGGCATTTTAAAGTGTTTTCACTTAACGCTTATTCTGAAAACTTTATATTGAAATGGTAAATATATAATTTGTATTTTAGTGAATGTTAAATTTTCATATTTTCAAAACCAACCCTTATGTTTGTAACCTGGTAATTGAAACTTAGTATTTGTAGCCTAGTACTTGCAACCTGTCACTTGTAACATAGTACTTGCAACTGGGTAGGTGTAACCTTGTACTTGCAACCTGGTACCTCTATCCTAGTACTTGCAACCTGTTACTTATAACATAATACTTGCAAGCAGGTACTTGTAACATAATACGTGCAACCTGTTATTTGTAGCATAGTACTTGCAATTTAGTACTTGTAAGAAAGTACTTGCAACCTGGTACTTGTAACATAATACTTGCAACCTGTTACTTGTAACATAATACTTGCAACCTGTTACTTGTAGCATAGAACTTGCAATCTGGTAGTTGTAAGATAGTTCTTGCAACCTGGTACTTGTAACATAATACTTGCAACCTGGTATTTGTAACATAATGCTTGCAATCTGGTACTTGTAACAAAGTACTTGCAATCTGGTACTTGTAACATATTACTTGTAACCTGGTACTCGTAACATAATACTTGTAACATGTTACGTGTAACATAGAACTTTCAACCTGGTACTTGTAATATAGTATTTGCAACCTGGTACTTGTAACATATTACTTGTAACCTGGTACTCGTAATCTAATACTTGCTACCTGTTACGTATAATATAATACTTGTAAGCTGGTACTTATAACATAGTACTTGCAAAACGGTACTTGTAACAAAATACTTGTAACCTGGTACTCATAACCTAATACTTGCAACCTGTTACGTGTAACATAATACATGTAACCTGGTACTTATAACATAGTACTTGCAAGCTGATGCTTGTAACATAATACTTGCAACCTGGTACTTGTAGCATATTACTTGCAACTTGGTACTTGTAACATATTACTTGTAACCTGGTTTTCGTAACCGTATACTTGCAACCTGTTACGTGTAACATAATACTTTTAACCTGGTACTTATAGTATAGTACTTGCAACCTGATACTTGTAACATAGTACTTGCAACATGGTGCTTGTAACATAGTATTTGCAACCTGGTACTTGTTACATAGTATTTGCAATCTGGTTCTTGTAACATAGTACTTGCAACCTGGTACTTGTAACATAAAACTTGCAACCTGGTACTTGTAACATAATACTTGCAACCTGGTACTGATAACAATACGTGTAGCCTAGTACTTGCAACCTGGTACTTGTAACATAATTCTCGTACTTGTGAATGTGTACGTGTATTATCAATATTGCTGTTGAATTAGTGTACTTGTATTACCATTGAAGTCAATTTTTATTTGCGGAGGAGGTGCAGATGACTGATTCCAAGAAGAGCAAGTCTATTTGCATAATGTCGATATTACGACTGAGCTGGGTAAAGAAATCAGCCGTGACCGAGTCGTCCAAGACATCCTCTTAAGATCACCGCTGAGGTCGTAGGTTCGAGTCCCGCTCGATCTAAATACTTACACAGCTACTTGCGGAAGAACAGTTGTTCTATTCAGATTGATTCTGAGGTCTTCCTGCGCTTATAAAACTGGAAATACCATACATTACCTGAAATGTGAAACAAGACATAAAACGGTGTAGTACAGTATAACATATTTGACTTTCTATAGTTATAAAAAAAACTTACACAGTATAAAAGTGTATAATTTTATGCTCTATGAAGAAAAAAAATGGATATAATAACATATAAGTTTCCGCGGACCACTCTGACTTTAGTACTATAAATACTAACATACGTGCAGAAACTGTTAAGATTGATGCGACACACGTCAATGTTAATTCTGATTTATGCATGTACACGTATTACATCCGTTTTTACATCAATGGACGCACACCATATTTATTACTGTCTAAAATTTATGTTTTAAAAATGTTTACTTTTATACTTTTTTTCTTATAAAACCAATAGTGTCGTGTTAGTTTCGACATATGAGTACAGGGGCGTAGCGTGGGAAGTTACTCAGTGGGTGGGAGAGGGGTTTCTCTCTTTGAGGGTTGGGGTCCAGGGGATTTTTTAGAAACGGAAGTAATAATGGTGGCTTCTCAGGTAATCTTTCAAATTTTAATGCTTTATTTGGGCTAGAACACATGAAGTACTTGAATAAAATATTTACTTGCGTATTTGATTTCAAATGTTACTCAGAAGAGTAACTGAGTGTGTCACGCTACGCGCCTGGAGTAAAACTCATAATATTTAAGTTAATATGTTCTTGAATTTTTGTTTACCAATGATAAAATACGACAAAATTGAAACACAGTATACGTAATAAAATACATCGAAATTCAATTGCATTGAGCCTTTATATGAACGATGATAAACTGCGCGACACAACTTATGCCCCATTAAGCGGTGAACTATGCTTCGAGCGGGGCAAAATTACTGAGGTCTGTGAGGTCCCGAATATCCAGAAATAATTGCAACACAGAGTCAACATATACCTAGGTTGCGTTCGATTCGGTTAAACGTTTGCTCACGTTCGCTATCATATTTTCCTCGGCATTGGCTCAGCTTCTCATTCGCACACAAGACGGAGCAATTTTGGGGAACTAGGCATTAAACATGTTTGCTGAGTTTCCAGGGTTGACAAACTCTTAAACTCATAAATGATTTCACTTATTTGAAATACTTATATTGTATGTGCCTAGTAAGAATGTTCTAAGCACTACATACATCTCCGTGTGATTATTACATTGACATGTAATGCATGTAAGGTCGACTGCTAGGTAGAGGCTGAGATGAGTTAGAATTCATTTAATTTTGTTTTTCGCATTTCGATATTTAAATTGTGTATCTCTTCAATACTGGAGACACTGAATGTAGTATTACCTAAACAGTGAGACAAAAATACAATCTACATGTATGTACAGTTCTATGTGTTATGCATGTTTGTATGTCAAATCCCAACCCTGCCATAGTCTCGGTCATGATTGATCATTATACAGACATGACTCTTCCATCTCTATATGTGGGGAAGTAGTCAGTGACCTGCAGATTAGATGTGTCTTATACTGTTTAACCCCTAACGATGTTTATGTGTGCTCACCACCGCTAAATATCTCAAATACTGTTGGGGGAATCACATTACATTTATGCAAAAGTATATTTACACAATATTTTTTTCACTATTGATCAATCTGTCTGTCTGTCTGTCTGTCTGTCTGTCTGTCTGTCTGTCTGTCTGTCTGTCTGTCTGTCTGTCTGTCTGTCTGTGTTTGTGTGTCTGTCTCTCTATCTTTTGCTCTATCTTTTGCTCTCTATCATTGTCCCTCCTCTATATATCTCTCTGTCTCTCCCCCTCCATTCTGTCTGTCTGTCTGCCTGCCTGCCTGCCTGCCTGCCTGCCTGCCTGCCTGCCTGCCTGCCTGTCTGTCTGTCTGTCTGTCTGTCTGTCTCTGTCTGTCTGTCTGTCTGTCTGTCTGTCTGTCTGTCTGTCTGTCTGTCTGTCCCTCTATCTTTCTCTCTCTCATCCGCTCTCTATCAGTGTCCCTCTTCTATATATCTCTCTCTCTCTCTCCCTCCCTTCTACCTCATCTCTCTCTCTCTCTCTCTCTCTCTCTCTCTTTCTCTTACTTATACAAACACTACTATCACTCTCTCACATATATATGTATGTGTCTCTCTGTGTGTCTTTCTTCCCTCTTTCTCTTACTAATACCCTTTATCTAATACTCATACCCTGCCTGTCCCCAATCTTTTTCTTTCTCTTTCTGTCTCGCTTTCTCATTTATTGTTCAATAAAATGTATATCAAGATTGAATACTTATTTTTATAAAAAATCCAATTTCGTTTAATACTTGTCAGTTCTACTTGCATATTTATTGCAGTGCTATATTGATATCTTATTATACATTCACTTTAGTGTATAGCTTCACCATTAAACCTTAAAAATTCAATTTAAAGGTTTTGTTTGTTTTACTTCGACGCTGATAGGAGTGTTACAATTTACATGTTTGAGTGTCTATGTGTGTATTACATTTTAATAATGATCTACTTTCATGATCTGCCAATCTCCCAGTGACGCGGAACCTATTGCGAATGTAAACAGTACATTTTTTTTGTATTTGAGTGTTAAAATACCCCCCCCCCCCCCCCCCCCAACACACACTTTTTTTCACTTCATTCAAATTTTTTTGTGTTTGAGTGTTAAATAACCCTATTTTTTATTTCATTCACAATTCATGTACGAGCGCGCATTTCAGTGTTAACAATAAAAAAAAACTTATGTGCATTATTTTTTATAGATTCGCAACTTTTATACGTTCGTGTATTTGAGTGCTTTTTTATTTTTTATTTTTATTTATGTGCATGCAATAACAGTTGTTTGTAATTCATTTAAAACGTTTACGAATACAATAACTCTTCCTAGCGTATCACATTCATTTCTTTTTTGTACTAACATTTATCAATGTTATAACCTAATATTATTCAGAGCAATGTTATAACCTAATATTATATATAACATGTGCTTTACAACGAATGAGGTAAATAACCCTATAATACTTATTATTACTTCTCTGATAATATGTTTGTACATTGCAATAGGGCGTTGATAAGAAATGTCTTAAAATATCGAGTATCACCGCGAATCAGATTCGTAATGAACTGATTAACACTGGCTGCACTATGGTTTTTTTTCTATAATTTTCAATAATATAGTATATTTATATTGTTACATTAAGAATAAAATACCTTAAAAATTATTATACAAATTTACACTTATACTTAAAAAAAATACCGCAAAAGCTGATACAACAGTTAGTACAATTTAAACAGATTTATCAATGGCACGAGCTTCAAACTTCAAGGCTCATTAGCCTAAAGGTAAAATTGACAACTTGCAACAAGAGAAAAAAACACACATTCTTATGAGTCATGATATAGACATCTGACACCTTCCAACTGTTATTTTAATTGTCTGCAGGCTCCGATATCCAACAACAATATCCCTTTGAATCGCTGTCAAGCGTTTACTTGAAGTAAGGTTCGTCTATAATGATAACGAATGGCTTGGGAGATCATTCGGTTGATGGATCGTTATAGGTAATGTTGACAGGTAAACCATGATTACTTTTATTGCTTGACAATTATAAACGTTTCTAGTGATTGATTTTGCCTGTGTCTTCCACATGAAACAATTGACAGGGCTACAAATCGACACACATCAAACATGTCAATAAATCAAGAGCTAGATTAATGAGGCTTGAACAAGGACCTATTTATAACCATCGAGTATTTTAACTTCTCAAACTGTATCAATATCTCATTTTAACTTAGACTTTGAATCGAACATTTCACTAGTACTAAAAAGTAAAGTTTAAATAGACTTAGTACACTCATTCTAAGTTTGAACATATCAAGAATAAATAACTGTTATCTTTTGAATGCCTTTTTTCGGTAAACAAAAGGGGACTAAAGATGTCGCCTTGACTAAATCCTCAGAACATCTTAATAATTTAAAAGCACGAAGCTTGTTTTCTGATTCTATTTCTATCGATACTACAAGTACCGACATCATGAAACCGCAGGATACTTTTCAAATGGTTGAGTTCCCCGACGTCACCGACGGAAAATTTCACCGGGGATACCAGATGGGGCGACCTTCATTGGTCAGAAAGGGAGGGCAGTACCGGATTTCTTACAAAGGTTAGTAAGCATTTTTATAATTATCAAACTATTTATTCAAGTGTTGTTACCATCAAATTATTTATTAAACTTCTATACATTTTATCTTAAAATCAACAATAATGTCATTTTTGTAATCATTATCATTAAAGCTAGTGATGCACCGGTTTAAATTTAAAAAAATCACAACCAACACGGAACAGATATTTTATTAAGATTTGCACAAAGTACATCATTATAAACTATACAAATATACCATCAGTGTAGTTAGATCAGCAGTAATAATTCTACACCAGATGTAAAGCAACATGTACGTTTTAAGTTATTATTATCTTTCATAAACTTCCCCTGTTAATTAAATTGATAATCCCGTGCACAATGAAACGCGTTTAGCTTTAATATATGGTCATTATTTTTCAATTATGAGAGCTGGTCTAGTAAAAATAATGAAAATCAAACAAAAACAAATATTTGAATAATTTTAACACGTGCTTTCTAGGTTCCCGCCAAATGACTTGTTAACATACAATTGCTATTCTAGCTAATAGAAATATATTAAATGCTTTTTATTAAAAGTGTACATCTTATATTATTCTTACTTCTATATATTCCTTGGTAGAACATTTACTATCAAATTCATTAATTGTATATGTTACTTTATTATATGGTTTGCATAAACGTATCACATCGTAAATTTGTAATTTTGTTTTAATATTTAGAAGGCTAGCAGTAAAAGTTTTGATTAAATATATTGAAATGTTTAACACGTTTTAGACGACTAGTCCATAATTAATTACTATGCTGAAACGCCGTGTTTTAACGAATGTCTTGCATTTTTTAGCTATTGAATAATAAATGACAAATCTTCACTCAGTCATTGCGTTCAGAAAAAATAGGAGTGAAAATAAATTAAACATTTAATGTTAAATCCATTATTTTTTACGAATTATGAATTTATAAACGTTACTAGTAATAGTAGTAGGTATCATTCCCTTGAAAATGACTTAAAACGTGGCTTCATAATAGACGTAAAATAAGCAATTATTCTTTGATTATTTTCAGGAATGGGCGATAAAGGCAAACGTTTTATGCTGGATCTGTATCAATCCTTGATCGACATGAAGTGGAGATGGGTCATTCTATTCGTCGCTATAGTATTCATAATAGTTTACTTATTCTTCGCCGTTCTGTGGTATGTAATGGCATTGACTCATGGAGATTTCGACCATCTGGGCGACCCAAACTGGACGCCATGCATCGTAAATCTTAGAAACTTCGCTGAAGCACTTCTATTCTCAATAGAGACCCAAACAACAATAGGTTTCGGAACTCTGTACCCCGATACATCGGCATGCATGGCATCGCTGCCATTGGTTTATCTGCAAGTGACAGTCGGGTTTATGATTGAGACACTTTTGTTGGGTTTTGTGTTGGTTAAAATTGCACGACCAAAGAACCGTCGTAAAACGCTAATGTACAGTAGCGTAGCAACAATAGTGAAGGAGGAAGGTGATTTAGTTCTACAAGTCAGGCTAGGTGATTTAAGACAGTCACATTTAGTGGACACTAAAGCATATGGTATATTCATAAAAGACAAAGTGTCTGACGAAGGTATACATTATCCATTATACCAGCACCACATGGAATTTCAGGCTAATGGTATGGACGATAGGGTGTTCTTGATTTGGCCGTTAGTTCTTAACCATAAGATCACGGCTGATAGCCCGCTGTATGGAATGAAACCAGAGGAAATTTTACATGGTAACACTTATGAAATTGTCGTTATATTAGAAGGAACGATCGAGGCCACAGGTGAAATTTGCCAGGCTAGGACCTCATACACATCAAAGGATATTTTATGGGGTTACAGATTTTCAAATATTGTAGAATTTGACCACGAACATGGAAAATGGCGCGCAAACTTTAAACTGTTTGATGACGTTGTTGCAAGTCCCACCCCGAAATGTAGCGCACGGCAATTCGATCAACTCAGCAATGGTACTGGAAATATCGAAAGAGAACGAGAAAATGGCAAACCTATTCTGAGAAAAGCTTATTCACACAAAGAATCGCTGAGCCAAGGTTACGGAGACACAGACGCAAGTAATCTAGTGAAGGAATTAAAGGCGAGTCTGGCAGAAGAAAGTAGAAGTGTGGCTGAAAACAGATTTTGATTAAGGTAAGAATATATATTTTTATGGTTTCAAGTTGTTAGTTTAGTAATTTATTATACTTATGATGTATCAAATTAATACTATTGTCCATAATAGAGGGAAGTTTGTGTTTCAACTTTATCTTAATAAAATATCAAAATATAATTTTCCTTTTTCACCAATACATTACAGCGAAAAGGTTAAAACTAAAAGCATATGTTCATTATTACTAGTCCAAATTGTGTAGAAAAAAAAATTCATCCAAAGTAACTGACTTTTCATTCATCAGTGCAAGTTATAAACTTTTAATATATCAAAATCAAAGTTTGCTATTTTGTGAGTTCTATTTGTCAAAAAGATTGTTCGAATATTATCACTTAAAGGACATTAAAATAACCCTTTCTGTAGTATTTGATTTATCTATCTAAGTTATTATAACAGGTTTTATGCCAGTTGAATCGCTATTAACTAAACCGGTATATTTAGTTGTATAATAATTGATTTTTACGCTATGTGAATGTATCACCAATCAATCATTGAAATAATTAGAAATTTCATTAATTTTATTGCTTCACTTTTATAACATCAAGTCATTGTTTTAGTATCGCGTTCGTCCTTTTGTATTCAGAACAATAGTATTTTGATTAATTATACAAATTACGTTTTCTGCTTAAAGACAAAATTCGTCAAGTGACTAACATAAAAGATACATAACATACATTTTGTTGTCCTTTCTTTGTCTATAAAACAAATAGTGACAATATGACTTCGGAATGTTCTTTTCGCGCATAATTACAGAGTTCAAAGCAGGCCGAGCATAAACTGGTTGTCAATATACTTTTTTATTGCTTAATCGATCAGTCCTGTATTACATTTATTATGCAATTCTCCGCCTATATATGTACGGTGTGTGATTGTACTCGTCACTTGAGTTTATCAGTGGTTTAGGTGTTGGACAGGGTGGAGTTGTACGGAACGCTACGTTTCATATGGACATTAAGTCGTAAGGTGTTTTTTTTCTCTTTTTTTCTTCTTTTCTTTTGTTTTTAGGCTAAAATGATTCAACGATTTCTTACCAGTTTTATTTTGGAAACATATTTCATTGATACACAAACGGCTAAAACGTGTTTTATTTGTTAGTAATGCTTTTAGTGGTATTTTAAGTGAAGTAGTGATGTGCTACTTTTAATAATTTTACTATCAGTTAATTTGGATAATACTGACTTAAAACATGATTTCTAAGACATGCCATAGATTTGTTAATGGTTGGTAAATCTTGATAGGGAATGTAAAGCGCTGATAGTTGATATATCATAATGATCAAACAATCACATTTCCGTTATTATTTTTATTTGAGAAATATTCACGGACATTGTTTATTTATTTTTTTGTCTTATTAAATACGTGTGTTTAAATGCATGAAGATGACTAAATCACTGTAACAGCGAATAGCTAACCTGTTTATATGTATAATTATTGTCAGATTTTGTTTTATATATAGAAAGGGTAAAATATTTTATGTGTTTTATTACTGCCCAGTTTATATAATAAATAACATTATGATAGAAAATAGTTTGTTTATAAGAGAAAATGAACCTCATTTAATTGTTGGATTTAACTCTATGGTTACTTATATGACTGAACGAGCGGCACTGCTTATCGAGAAGTAAATACTACAGCGCTAAGAAAAGACAGATTAGGCTCCGGACACACTGGAAGCGATGGAATGGATGAGTAAATCCCGTATTGTGTCCGTTTCTGCAATTGTAGCGAGAACAGAATTGTAGAAAACGACACAATATAGGTTTTTGCTTAATGCAGCATACATAAGCAAAGGAAATGGATACATAACAAAATTGTAGAAAAATTACACAATATAGGTTTTGGCTTAATGCAGCATAAACGCGGAAAGGAAAGGATACAGAACATAATTTAGATTATACATATTTATTTAGCTCGATTGCAAATAAAGCGACCAGCTTATATGGTTCTCTTCTGCTGTTTGGTAGACTATACTTAGTGTTTTAGACAATCGGGTGGAGCATGAGCCCCTGGCGTGCCGAGTGGTCAACGGGGACTGATGTTCATTCACAGCAATGTGACATTATACAGATAACCTTCATGGACGATTGAACGGGAACTTTTAATAAACGATAATCCATGATTTATTTTATTCTTAAAATTCGGTATTTTTTTAACTACTTAACAAGATTGTTATCATTATTACATTTCTTCTTCTTTCAGGTGATAGTTTCCATCCTTGACGGCAAATCCACACTGACGCAGACATAGCAGTTGGAGATACAAAACACGCATTAGAAGCACACAGACTATCCAAAGCGACATTTTAAATGTTGTTTAATTTCATAGTATTAATTTCTTATACAGTTCATAAAAATGTTGTAAATCTTTGTAATTAAAAATCAAAATCAAAGAAGTGTTGTTACTTTATGATCTCTTAACAGATTTACAATTGTTAAAAAGGATCCAGAATTGTTCAACTAAAATTAAAAACAGTAGAACTTTGATGGCTCTAACCCGACGGGACTCGAAAACTAGTTCAATTTAAGGGCAGTTCGAGCCAAATATTGTTCAACATCATACCATACATGTACATGTATATACATCGAAATAGGAATTCGGCCGGGGACAGATAAGTGATTCGAGCTATATGTGGTGTTCCGGCCTTCCGTGTTCGAGCCAACGAAGTTCTATTTTATTTAATTTAATTATAAATACTGATTGAGGTATACCAGTTTATTTTGTTGTCCTTAAATTACTTGAGGAGCCTATATATAAAGTACATGAACAAACGTATGTACAAGGACTTATATAGAGATATATAAGTCCTTGGTATGTAGATGTTCCGGAACTGCCTTCTGCATATATATATGCATGAGTTGATTTAGTTAAACATTAGCATGTGCAATTGTATTCGCATATTGGACTATTTTTATGATGTCAACTAGTCATACATTTAAAAACTATTTCAAAAAGTCACTATTTTTGTCGTTCAGCTAACCTACATATACTGTAGTTAACTAACTGTTCATTCAAATATTGACACCGGTTGGCTGTTCGATCGCAATGACTCACAGACTCACTGTTCCCGGAGACGTCGTGTAAGCTGACTTACTGACAGTGTACTAAACCAGTGACTCAGTGTACGAGACATATCTCCTTGTCTGCCATCTTTCTGATCGAAATATATTTCATTTTTCAGGATCATATGTACCCACAACTCTGCATTATAATCATTGAAGTGTAATAATAATAATAATAATAATAATAATAATAATAATAATAATAATAATAATAATAATAATAATAATAATGATAGTAATATTTATAATAATAATAATAATAATAATAATTATGAAAATAACAATAATGATAATAATGAAAATTTTAATAATAACGAAAGAAATAATCATGAAAAAAATTGCCATTATTTTTGGTGAAAATGCATAAAATTGTCATATTTCTTATTTCTTTCCACATAAGAGAACATTGGAACATTTTCATGATTCCTGCCAAGTTTGTATGGCATTGATAACTGTTAAATGACGCTATAACGGTTTAAAGATGCGCAGTGATACACTGCTCCAAATGGGCAGAATTGACAAAAATTGAGGGGAGTCATCAAACAATCGAAGTTGTGAAAAAACAAGCTCGCCAACACCTCATCTTTTTCTGCATGATTGTACCACAGAGGACTATATATGGAAACAATGCATTTTTAGAACCACGATAATGCCCATTGTCCCAGAAGTACATTTTTCTATATGTAGAACAAGGCAAACTTAATTTTAGTGTAAGACGACCATCCCCGTAAACGACGGTAATAGATGATAAAGAAATACTTAGAGAGCGTGTAATATCCGATAAATCAGGTCTGTTCACACAAAATATTTCACTTGATTATGCACTTAACCTCAAACATATTGTCTAATAACTGTTTTTCCCTACCGTTGTCAATTATATTATAACGCATAAAATCGTGAATAACTGATATGACATACTTATATATATCGCTAGCGAGTAAGGTAGCAAGTCAGGTTTCGTGGTGTAGTGGTTATCACGTCCGCTTCACACGCGGAAGGTCCCGAGTTCAATCCTCGGCGGAACCTGTCAATTTTTTTTCTTGTGTAATTTTCCGTGGTGATTAATTTAAATGATATCAGATTGAAATTAGTGTTCTCGTCGACACCTGCGTCGTTTTATGATTTTTCTGTTCATTTTTTTAATTAATTATTTACTCTGTTGCGAAGTATACTTATAATATAATCAACACTTATAATAAAAAAAACCCCTCCTAAAATCAATTATCGGCGGAAGCTGTGTTATTTCCTTAATTGTTAACATTCAACATCGGAATATCACTTGTTCATATATAGCCTAAAGATATCGACGGACAAGTCATCTTAAACTGGATATATCAGTACGCATTTTTGACCCTTGTGTTTGTTTGACTACGTGTGGACTCATTTATCACTGCATATTTTAAAGTTTACACTATAGTTATAGAATTATAATTTTTTTCATAATATCAAATACATATAAACATGTAATTAAGTCACAGATTATAGTCAACTACACGTAGTTTACCTAGAATTTACTTATTCGACACGAATTCTTATGGTAAGCGAATAAGACTAAAATATATGTCATATGAGGTTTAAATAATGTTATTGTAGGTTGAGTAAAACTACGTTACAGATAGAAAGAGATAACCTATATATAGAATATGACTGCTGGAATGTAATTTACTAACTCTTTTATCTACACACAAAATGGTTTATCTAGTACGATAAAATAAACATTGTGAATTTAATTTTCTGTATATTATAGCAGGTTCCGTGGTGTAGTGGTTATCACGTCCGCTTAACACGCGGAAGGTCCCGAGTTCAATCCTCGGCGGAACCTGTGAATTTATTTTATTTTAAAATCTGGTCACGTAGTAAAAACAACCCGTCATCTATCGGAAGATAAATGGCATACAAGCATTCATCATTCTGATTTTAAGTTTTAAATTACAGTCAACCTGTGTATGTGGCCGCCTTTATTCAGCAGTCACCTGTCTTAAGCAGCCACATTTGCAATTTCCCATGTCTGTTTTCAGAACAAATTAACCTGTATTAAGCAACCACCTGTCTCAAAAGGCCACTTTTGCTCTTTCCATTCACTGGCTGCTTAAGACGACATCTTAAGTAGGCCAATGTTATTGAACGACGAAGGCCTGACTTTAAAGACAATTAAAGACAAAGCTTTTCATTCATACAACTGGCCATCCCAATTAGGCGACGAAAATAACTATAGAACAATGTGTAAACTTCATTACAGTTAGCCGACACAAAACTAGGCAACAGTATTGTATGGCTACACCGTTAGAGAACTTAACAATAGGTTTCGTTCACGCCCCCAGAAGGACCCGAGCCAAACAGTACAATAAAAAACAAAACAGGTTCCGTCGAGGATTGAATTCGGGACGATTATCGTAATGACCTTAATTTTAGCAAATATGATAATCCTGTGCCCTGTTTTCTCTGATTTTTACCTATTTAACATTAGTATCAATAAGGGAAAAGAACATTAATAATTCATATTTAACATCGGATAATAAGGGTCCATTTGACTGACAAGAACACAAGAAAAGATAAAAAGAGTCTTTGATGTTTTTCATTTAAAGAAGCTTGACGCCGATATTTTTTCGATCTAAGCAGTTAAACATCGTATATTATGGATAGCCTATTTAATAATTTATATAGTATTTTGTCTCAGTCGTGTAAAATTCTTAAATTTTGCTCACCACATAATGAATCGCGGTTCGCAATAAAGTCACTTATTGTTGCTAAAACATTGGCGAATAAAACGGAAAAAGTCGACCTGTGTATATTTTTTTTATTTTTTTTTAATGGGGTTTGACGCCATTTTCAAAGAGGACCTGTGTATAAACGAATTTCTCTTAAATAAGATAAACTACAAGGACGAAATCAACCATTATCTTCGAACAGGACCTCCTCTGTGTGATTCAAAATGTGTTCCATCATTTACTGAACAGAAAGTTATAGGTGATACATCTTTGATATACAGAAAAGGAATTGTACTTGAACAGGAAAAACAGTGTTGGAATTTTTAATAAAAGAAAATGCACGATTTATTTTATTCTTAATACTACGTTTATTTTTAACGTATCAAACAAAAACAAAATAAATGTATTTAATGTAAATAACAACAGTATCAGTATAACATTTCTACTTCTTGTTTATTTCAGGAAACAGTTTTCATCCTTGAAGGAGATCTCACACTGATCCAGATATAACAGCTGGAGATACAAAACGCTCTTCAGAAGCACAAAGATTATCAAAAGCGGCATTTAAAATGTTGTTAGTTATTTTTTTTAATAAATCTTCATAAAAATGCTATAATGACTTAAAAAATCGAAATCAAAATAGTTGTTTCCATTGACTTATATAGTACTCAAAATAAGCTAAGGACCTCGTTTTCAGTAAACCGTTTTTCTTGGTGTTTAATAATGACCTCTAGTTTTTTCTGTGTTTGTTTTGTTACTTACTCTTACAATTGTTAAAAATGATCTATAAATTTTCATCTAATCTTAAATACTTAATTTGATTGTTAGAACTGATGCCGTTATACCGGTTTATTTTGTAGTCCTTTAAATGAGGAGTATGTTTAATGTACCTACTTATGTACATGCTTTGTGACTGCCTCCAGCATACGTACATGTTTGGTTTTAGTTAAACATAAGCATGTGAACTTGTGTTCGCATATTGAACTACTTTTATGATGTAAACCAGTCATAAATTTAAAACTTATTTTTGAAAGTTACTATTTGTGTCGTTCAGTTAACGTACATATACTGTGTTTAACTAACTGTTCATTCAAATAGTATGACACCGGTTGGCTGTTCTATCATGGTGACTCACAGACTCACTGTTCCCGGAGACGTCGTGTAAGCTGGCTTACTGACTGTGTACTCTCACGGACCAGTGACTGTACGAGACTTCTCTCATCGCCTGCCATCATTCTGACCGAAATACATTTCATTTGATCTTTCTTCGGATCATATGTACCCACAACCCTGCAATATAATACAATAATAATAATGATGATGATAATGATGATGATGATGATGATGATGATGATGATGATGATGATGATAAAATGATAATGATAATAATAATAGTTACGATATTAGTTATAATTATGGAAATATCAATAATCGACTACTATACTACTACTACCATTACTACTACTATTATTACTACCACTACTACTACTATCAATGATAATAATGACAGTAATAATGAAAATAAAAGTAATGAAAATAATTATGAAATAATAATAATAACATTAATACACATAATACGAAGAAGAAGAAGAAAAATAATGATAATAAAATCACAATCAATAACGATTCTAATCTAAAAAAATATATTTAAAATGAAAATAATAATCATGAAAATAATAATAACAGCTATCAGTAGATCTATACACGTCTAATAATCATGAAAATGATAATTATAATAATAATTGAAAAAAAATTGTATCATATACTACTTATAATAATAACTATATATGATAATTAACAAATATCAAATTATACTCATAATAATAATTATGATAAATGAAATACTTCGAGAGCGTGTAATTCCCGATAACGTATCTCAACTTGAGTAAGCACACAACCTCATGTACATTTTCTGATAACTACTTTTCGATGATAAACGATATGAATTATTTAAAAATTACTAAATATAGTCGTTATCTGTTCATTGATAACAGGAACAATGACAAGACAGGTTTCGTGGTGTAGTGGTTATCACGTCCGCTTCACACGCGGAAGGTCCCGAGTTCAATCCTCGGCGGAACCTGTGTGAGTTATTTTACATCTTTTTTCCCATTTTTATGGTTACAATTTAAACCTGTGTTTATATATGTTTTGTGTTTTTTCAAAAAGTTTTTAGTAAAGAATAAATATCAGGATCAGCGATACAGTGAATATAACGTCCACGTCAGTCACACGTGGAAGGCCCCGAGTTTAATCCTCGGTATCTCATTTCACATCTTGAATGTTCTGAAATACCCTTATTCCCATGTTAGAAAAAATAAATACACAGGTTCCGCCGAGGATTGAACTCGGGGACCTTCCGCGTGTTAAGCGGACGTGATACCACTACACCACGGAGCCTATAATGACGATTCCAACGGCCATGTTCCAAACGTAGATTTGTTCTGTTAACATATACTGATATTGACTAGGACAATGAATAAAATGACAACAATATATAACTAATAAATACATAACTAGATTATCGTGTAACAAACATGTCTTATACAAAAGTCATTAAGCACCTTTATCAAATTGTATACCTGCACTAGGAGGATTACGTATGTATACCTATAATAGAATTATATTTATACAATATTCAGTATTATTCAAAACAGGTTTCGTGGTGCGCCGTTTCACATGCGGAAGATCCCGAGATCCCGGATTATGTTCCCGGATTATGTGTATTTTATTTTCACCACTTTATCTAAACATGTAGTTGACGAATAAAAATACAACTGTCTTTTCTTAATAAACCCGAAGACGTTTAGAAGGTCAGGTTTCGTGGTGTAGTGGTTATCACGTCCGCTTTACACGCGGAAGGTCCCGAGTTCAATCCTCGGCGGAACCTGTCATATTTTGTTTTTGTGTAATGTTCTTCGGTCCAATTGCACTTGCCCAATTAACAAATAATCAGGATGAAATGACAAGTATTCTGCATAACTAAAAAAATTGACTTTCGTGAAGACCATCGCTCCGTTACTAATGCAAGAAAGATATAACAAACATAGTCATGGCACGTCTTGGTTGACTGAAATATCGCTTTTGCTAAAAGTTGATTCTATGGAGTGTCTGTCATAGCATATACCCACACAGAAAAAATGAATCCACAGGTTCCGCCGAGGATTGAACTCGGGACCTTCCGCGTGTTAAGCGGACGTGATAACCACTACACCACGGAGCCTGTTATGGAGAAGTTAATGGTCATGTTTGAAACGTACATTTGTTCTGTTAAGATATAACATATTGACTACAACATTTGATAAAATGACAACATTATAATTTATATATGATAAATACAATGACTAGATTATAATACTGATATCGTGATAATAAACGTGCCCAATACAAAAATCATTGAGCACCTATATCAAAATGTATGCTTGCACTAGGACGACTACGTATGTATTACTGTATACATATACTTTTAGACTATAAAATATAGAATTATATTAACACAACATTCAGTATTCATTCAAAAGGTGTTTAATGGTGTAGTGGTTATCACGTCCGCCGCTTTACAAGCGGAAGTTCCCGAGTTCAACACACAGCGGAACATATGTATTTTCATCTAAACATGGGAAAATTACCACCATTGAGCTGACGAATGAAAATACAACTGTATTTTATTCATAAACCAGTTTGCTTCTACAACGTCAGGTTTCGTGGTGTAGTGGTTATCACGTCCGCTTCACACGCGGAAGGTCCCGAGTTCAATCCTCGGCGAAACCTGTCTTACTTTTTTCTTGTGTAATTTTCCACGGTCAAGTGCCCAATTAACAAATAATCAGGATGAAATGACAAGTAGCGTGCATATTTAAAAAAAATGACTTTCGTGACGACAATCGCTCCGTAACTAATGCAAGAAAGAAATATTAAACATACATAGTGACGTCATGGCACATCTTGGTGAACTGAAATATCGCTTTTGCGATTCTTTTTGTTGATTCTATTCAGTGTTTGTCAAACTCACGCTAGAAAAAAAGAAATGTACAGGTTCCGCCGAGGATTGAACTCGGGACCTTCCGCGTGTTAAGCGGGCGTGATAACCACTACACCACGGAGCCTGTTATGAAGAAGTCAAAGGTGGTGTTCGAAACGTACATTTGTTTTCATATATTGATTCTATATTACAAATTGACTACAACATTTAATAAAATGACAACAATATATTTAATAAATACAAAAACTACATTATAAAACTGGTATGGCAATAATAATTTTGCCCCATACAAAAATCATTGAGCACCTATATCAAAGTGTATGCTTGCACTAGGACGACTATGTATGTATCCTATACTTTTAAAATGCAAACTATAGAGTTATGTTTACACAACACTCAGTATTCATTCAAAACGGGTTTAATGGTGTAGTGGTTATCACGTCCGCCGCTTTACAAGCGGAAGTTCCCGAGTTCAACACACAGCGGAACATATGTATTTTCATCTAAACATGGGAAAATTACCACCATTGAGCTGACGAATGAAAATACAACTGTATTTTATTCATAAACCAGTTTGCTTCTACAACGTCAGGTTTCGTGGTGTAGTGGTTATCACGTCCGCTTCACACGCGGAAGGTCCCGAGTTCAATCCTCGGCGAAACCTGTCTTACTTTTTTCTTGTGTAATTTTCCACGGTCAAGTGCCCAAATAACAAATAATCAGGATGAAATGACAAGTAGCGTGCATATTTAAAAAAAAAATGACTTTCGTGACGGCAATCGCTCCGTAACTAATGCAAGAAAGAAATATTAAACATACATAGTGACGTCATGGCACATCTTGGTGAACTGAAATATCGCTTTTGCGATTCTTTTTGTTGATTCTATTCAGTGTTTGTCAAACTCACGCTAGAAAAAAAGAAATGTACAGGTTCCGCCGAGGATTGAACTCGGGACCTTCCGCGTGTTAAGCGGACGTGATAACCACTACACCACGGAGCCTGTTATGAAGAAGTCAAAGGTGGTGTTCGAAACGTACATTTGTTTTCATATATTGATTCTATATTACAAATTGACTACAACATTTAATAAAATGACAACAATATATTTAATAAATACAAAAAACTACATTATAAAACTGGTATGGCAATAATAATTTTGCCCCATACAAAAATCATTGAGCACCTATATCAAAGTGTATGCTTGCACTAGGACGACTATGTATGTATCCTATACTTTTAAAATGCAAACTATAGAGTTATGTTTACACAACACTCAGTATTCATTCAAAACGGGTTTAATGGTGTAGTGGTTATCACGTCCGCCGCTTTACAAGCGGAAGTTCCCGAGTTCAATACACAGCGGAACATATGTATTTTCATCTAAACATGGGAATTTACCACTATTGAGCTGACAACTGTATTTTATTCATAAACCAGTTGACATTCAGAACGTCGGGTTTCGTGGTGTAGTGGTTATCACGTCCGCTTTACACGCGGAAGGTCCCGAGTTCAATCCTCGGCGAAACCTGTCATATTTTGTTTTTGTGTAATGTTCTACGGTCAAGTGCTATATCAACAAATAATCAGGATGAATTGTTATGACAAGTAGCATGCATTTACATATTTAAAAAAATATTTCCGTGACGACCATTGCTCCGTAACTAATACAAGGAATAAAATATTGAGTCATGACACATCTTGGTGTAATGAAATATCGCTTTTGCTGGAGTATCTGTCATACCACGGGAGCGCCAGAATGGTCCTAAATCGCTCACAGAGGAGACAATGCCAAAAACTTTTGCAGGTGCGTGTACATAAATGCATATAATGCACTTTTTGTTGATTCAAGGACCAAAACACTCGACACCAATTATCCGATTGGGCCAATTCAAGAACTTGTCAGGGATATTATAGTATTATAACTACTGTGTAAGTTTCATGAAGATCAAATGAAAAGTGCGGGTGTTAAAGTCCACATACAGTCAAGTAGTGCATTCTTCAATGTTTCAAGGGCTACAACTCTGACACCAATAATCCGATTTGGCCAGTTCAATCATTTACCCGAGATATTATGGTTATATATCTACTGTGCAAGATTGTTGTTGATCAAATGAAAAATTCAGGTGCTAGAGTACAGACATGGTCAAATTGTCCATTTTTTTATGTAAGATATGCCCGTTACGTATGACTTTATATAAAACGCTTCGTGGTGTGGTGAATATATTCTTACAGTTTCCATTTAACAAGAAAGGCAGCGTTTTAATCGTATAATCAAATGTCTCACTTGAGAACAGCCATGTCTTCTAAAAGAAAGTATTCAAGGAAAAAACAAAATGTAAGTTCCGTCGAGGATATTGTACTCGGGACCTTCCGCATGTAAAACAGACTGCATGTTAACTTTACGTTGATTGTTTTACTGGCATACTAGTATGCAGAAAACAATTATTGCCGTATTATTTGTCAGCTCCCTTGAGTATTGTTGATATATATATTTTTCTTTCTTATCTTTTAACTACCTGTTATTATTACGTCTGGATAAACAATTTATTAACTCTATACGAAAATGATTTTATCTAGTAAGATAACCTAAATATGTGGAATATAACCGTGATGGTTATTATAGCAGGCTCCGTGGTGTAGTGGTTATCACGTTCGCTTAACACTGAAGGTCCAGAGTACAGTATCGGCGGAACCTGACAAAAATATTTTTTAAATCTAATTATGTCGTAGACCCAACGGCGAACAGCAGTTTTACTATTGATCCCAGCAGCAGTATTTAGAATAAATTCCATGTAAGATTATTTAATGCCCATAACAGGTTTCGTGGTGTAGTGGTTATCACGTCCGCTTCACACGCGGAAGGTCCCGAGTTCAATCCTCGGCGGAACCTGGGAATAGTTTTGATTAATTTCGGGCTTATTTTTACTGATTCCTTTTTTTTTGATCGACTGGTGTTCAACCAATTCTAAACAATTTGACAAAAATCACGGTTTAGTGCAAATATAAGTTAACGATAGAATTATATGCCCGTCTATCTTTAAATAAATGTTTCGTGGAGTAATGAATTCGTTCCCACGCTATTCATAAATAGCCGAACAAAAGCACAATTAAAAACAATTATATGTTCTACTTACCTGTACCACTGTCCACGTGTCATCTTTGGTAATTGGCGATCCTGCAAAAGAAGAGTAAATATGAAATACACGTGCATTACACACTCGCTATTATTACTAGCTTTACATGTCACCACGTACATTACACATTCTATACTGTTTTCAAAATAGGCGTGCTTATCGTTTATTCGTGTTTGTAACGTTTATACCGGTATTCTATTTATACAGAAAACAAACGCCGCTCTAGAACTTTGACAGAGACGTTTAGTCGTATACACAAAACATGTCTTCAGCATTGGAAATAAAACCTTCACACAGTTATGTACCGCTGTCATTGTCTGGCACATTTACTAACCTATATTATGTTTAAAATATACGATCGCGTACTATAAGACAAACAAGAGCACCACAAACGGGTCTTTTTTTCAACTCTATTAAGTAGTTCAAAGTCAGTGATGTAAACTGTCCTAGTTGATGGTGACCAGTTACAAAATCAATAGTTTTTCTGAAAAATAAACAGATTTAGAAGAATAAAATCAACCAGAGCTAAACAAAAAACGTTAACTGAAGGTATGGAAATTTAGATACGTTAGTTATACACATTGTTTCTATAACATAATATGACTGTGTTTATAAAGTTTAGTCACTATAACGTAGGTAGTTTTTAGAAACAGAGAAAAGGCTGAGCTAAACATAAAACTTTAACCGACGGACGACGACGGCAACAACGACACCAGGATCACACCAATAGCTCTGTGTTGTGTTTTTCTTCGAAAAGACCAGCTAAAAATACTATATGTTACACCTGTAAACCAAGTTTAGGCTGTCCAATGGTGGATTGCTACTAATCGTTACTAACGATGATTCTCGTTGTCCACTCGTATGTATGTTTATGTTGTGTATTTTTTAAATAACCATATTTCAGAATAACAATATAATGTTTATATCGGTTTTTAGAAGAAATACACAGTACAAGAAAAAAATATAACATTATGCAATAATTACAAAGTAAAGTAACGTTTAATATGTATTGGCAGTGACTTAATAATAGGTCACGGGTATTGGTTGGTCGAAAGTTCGCTTGTGTATTTAGATATATACATAAATACACATTTAGACAAGATTAAAAAAAAAACACAACTGAATCAGTGATCATTTTTTGTAGATCGATAGATATAGATTATAAATGTATTTAAAACAACGAGTTATTTGATCTGCATATGTTATCTCGGAGTCTACGAACGACAGCACTATTCTAGTAGGTTCACATTTTACTCTCATTAACAACATAGTGTTCTTAGAATATTTTTAGATATTTTGGTCAGTAATATTGTATTTTAATATAAAAGGATATGAAGTTTATAATTTCAAATATTTCATACGTAATTCTATTTAATAACAAAAAGAAAAGGTTTTAGTCTTTATTGCGATCGTGCTTTAAACATTGGAGCAATGGCACTGTTTGGGATGGAATTTACTTGTGTATGCATATTCCTTGTAAAATATGTGTACACATAAACATGTATCTAGACATTTATATGACTACACATGTAAACGAGCATATATATTTACAAACACATAACACAGCATTATAAACAATTATCATTTCAGACATTGGCAGTAAAATGTAGGTACAATTGAATGCAACGTTGTACTTGTTAAAATTATTATATACATGTATATTGATTATGTTTGTGCTACAGTATTGTGGTGATTCTGTCCTTTGAATGCAAATATTATGCAAGAGAACCGATGTAAAAACATGGAAGAACCAACCTTAATCGAATACAGGAATACATGAATACCAAGCGTTGTTCTATCTATTTTACGATGTTTGTATCGATTGATTGGTTGGTTGATTGATTGATTGATGATCATTCAAGTTAAAACACACACTTGCAGGTAACATTAAATGTACTCACTCAATTACAAATACACATGTAAAACTAGATTTATTAGTAAAAGGTAATTTTATAACTTTCAACCATATATAAAACTAATTAAGTATTGCAACTTATACAATATAAAGTATCACTGAATACAATTTTGATTCTACTGGCAAAATCCAATGTAAAAAGTTAATGATCTATCACAATGAAATATTCTATAGAAAAACTATTGTAACTTAAATAAATGTATAGCAAATCTAAAAGAAGTATTATTCAATTAATGCAACATTGACATAAATAACAGTGTGTAATAACCTTGGATGGCCCATAAAGCCTGAATGCTTATTTCCAATGAGGTCCTTGACAATCACCTATAAAGAATCGTTGTCTTTAATTAATACATCGATAATTATTTCATAATAAAACACATAGAGTTGCATTACAATGGCTAAATGTGTAACACTAATTAATGACATTGACTGTTTTTATTTGTCATTAAGGGTTATGTACTGGTTACGAACCTCGCCGTGGTTAGCCTACGGCATACTGCATGAAAGATGTAACCGTAAATCTCCATCACTGGGTGACCTTCGCATGCAAATCAGGTATTGCATTGTTATAAGTCAATTTTGCTATCAATTACGTTTGTTTTAAGGATGTGTGTCGTGACCTGGTACAAATCCTTCACATGTTTAAATACAAACAAAACAACATCATACATTTTAATTTATATATAAATGTTGTAAGTCTATAGTTTACTATAATTTCTTATATCTATATTTACTGTCAGGCCACTGTAAGTTATTGCTAGATTCTCATCAATTTTTTCTTAAAAACGGGGAGTGGGTGGAGGAAATTTTATTTATTAATTTTTCTTTTTTTATGAAAATAAAAAGGGTTGAGGCGTCATGAAAATTAGGGGGCCCGCGGTGGATGCTATTCTAGCAATTAATTTATTACGGCCTTATGTTTATGATGTTATAAACCGCAAATATATTATTGATAACCTTATCATAAATAAAAGATGCATCAGGTAGATATCTAACTGAAAATACGCGAGTTTATATTATTTCAATATATGACTAAACTGTATACATGTATACACCCTTACAAAAATTCAGGTAGCTAACTGGGTCATTGAGATGTAAGGTCAAATGCTCCTTAAGACTAAGGTCAAACTGTTCTCGAGATAAAGACAATAATACAATTTCTTTTATAAAAAGTATCATGACTCTCGACCTTTGACTTACTGATACAAAACGAATTCAATAGGGATCCTCTACTTTGAGGTCTCTTGGCCAAACCGTTCCTGTTTGGTCAGTAGGTAACCGAGTCTCTACAAAAAGTCACTTTGAACTACCGATGCTAAGTATGGGTCATCTACTAAGTATGACGAACCACACTGTAAAAAATCAAATCGCTAGACCAAAACATTCTCAAGTTTCCAGTCAGAAACCGATTTTCTATAAATAGCTACTGTGACCCTGATCTTTGACCTATCAACCCCAACATAAAAGGGGCCATCTATCGACCAAGAAAAATCTTCCTACAATGCTTATTGTGTGTGTATTGAGTTATCGTCCAGAAATATATATTGATAGTATACCGACACAACAACGGACCCACATAGTATGAACTAATATATGTACGCATCAAAACAAAAACAATACATAGAACGATCATAATAAGCATGTGCATACAAATATATATACATACGTAAGTGACAAAAACTTACAATTTCATAGAACACACACTTGATGCCTTCTTTAGTGTCGTCTCTAAGAAGAAATTCTTTCCCTCCGCTGCCTCTCGTCGTTGCCGAATCTAGATACCCTAAAACATACAGCAGAATTTGGTATTCGCACAGTTTTCTCAACCATGTCAACGGAATACCAAAATAAAAATATTAAGTTTTCTTCTGCTTTTTGTTTAGTTACACAATGTCGGTCTCTGAAATGGCATCAGTGTAAATTGGTGGACAGAGTAATAGTCAGTCCAACCGAATAAATATCATTAGCATTACCGTTCACGCATTGCCGTATTCGAATAAAAATCAACGAATTTGTGTGTGCTGCCTATCTTATAAACCCCGAAATTTCCTTTATATTTCTATCGAATGAATATAATTTTAATAACATGTGTGTGTATATACTGTATGACAAGTATGCTGAATAAAACTCTATTACTACTTAAGTACAATAAAAACTACAAAATAATTGACATCAGGTGTCAGCGCCTCGGAACGGCCAGTATAGATACTGCCAGTGGGGGATTAACCTTTGTTAAAGGTCAACCCTCGGTCTTCCTCTTTTCATCACATTATAAAAACAAGGCAATATAAATACAAGCTGCCTCGCGAGAATGTTACGTTTCAAAGACAGCAGCACGATCATTTGTATGGTGAAAAAACACACAGAAATTCTCAGATAAACATATATAAAAAGAAACAGTGATGCCATATTGCAGATGCTATTCTGTTACTTGCAGAAGCAAGATCTGCAATATGATAATAACAAAGTGTACAAGACGTCGATAAGGACAAGTATCCAGCGCCTCGAACTGTTTAGGCTTTAGGAGTAAGTCCCCAGTATGAAGTTCCCAGTTCTTCTGGTGTTTGCACAATCAAACAGGAAAGTGGGATGTCCAACTGTTGATTAAAGTCAACTGCCACACATGCAGTTTGCGTTAAACCGAAACGAGCATTGCCTACTAGTATTTTAATCAATTTGTTTATATGCCTTCTTGTGGAGCTTGAAAATAGCATCACCATATCTGTTAGTAGAAGATCATGCCACGGAAATGGTTTTCAATTGGTGTTTTATTTGCAAATAAGGGGCAAGTATAGTTTAGTACATGCCTCACGAAATTTATGAAAACATTAAAACCCCATAAAAAGTCAGCGTTTGCTATATCATATGGAAACTGCCTATATGTGCGTGTGGTCCACACAGCAAATAATGTGATTTTTTACCATTCATAAAATTTACCAAATACTTCAAACATCATCTGGACTGAGTCTTTAAATTTACTCCATCGCCTGATCCCTGACACGGGCATTGTAAACACGTGCATACTCTTTTGTAGATCCAGCACAGCAGAATGCTTTTTGTCTTCTACCTTCTGTACCTGCAGCATATAAGTTATATATAAGAAATATATTTTGCACTTCCATTTAAAAGCTAAAAACTAACGACGAAGATAATACCACAATGCTTAACAGAGTGCATTCATGAATGGCTATATTTTTCCATTTTTTATTCAGACGCATCACCGACGAAGTTTTTTTCTTTTTTTACATTCAGGGTTGTCTATTGCCCCGATAAAGAAGGGATAAAGAATGTTAAAGTATGTTGACTTCAAAATTGGTTTAAATTTCAGGGTTGACAGATTGAAGGAATCAGAACACGTCATATATAAATATGAAATGAACTTCAGAGTACAATTTTGATCACCGATTTCCAGGCCAACCAAGAAAAGAATCACTTTTGAAAAAAAGCAACTGAAACATAAACAAAGCCTCCATGAACCAGGTCTTGAAAGTGTTGCAAAAATAACACTGATGGTTAATATATAATTAATCACTACAGCTAATTTTGATAAAGCATTCACTTCTTCTTTTTATGCATTTAACAGACTCATTAGAACATATCGCAACCATACCCATTCAATGGAAAACGAAAAGTGATCCCACTGATCATATAAGTCAATATTTTGCACAAGGAAAATAACATTATCCACGTATTTTTATATCTTATTTCACACGAAGTCTTGAAATATGACATTGACTTATCTGTAGTTCAAACGAATAAAAAAATCTCTATAATCCAAACACTACATGCGTTCATAGAATAATTCGAATCATGTATGAATTTGAACCTTCTGTATTCTATCATAACCATGAATATTCTACAAAGAAATAAAGTTCAAATTGGCCAGTGTTGTCGATAAAGTGTATTATCCGCAATACAGTTGGTACTTCGGACGCGGTTAATGTGTCCTTTCGCTCAAAATGTATTTTCGACAAGCCTATTTCGTATAAAGCCAAAGTTGCACCTTCATTCAATCTAATTGCCATCTCATTTTTAGACCCTCCCATTCTTTGCATATATTAAAAGGGCACATAACCGCAGCAGTGGTCAAGTGGTAGAGCGTCCGTTTCGTATGCATTGAAGGTTGTGCATTCGATCCCATGTCGGTTCACACCAAATTCTTGAAAATGATACTAGAAGCTTAAGTGCTTCGCGCTCAGAGTTGAGAGGATAGTTTTAGATCTAATCGACCTGGTGTCAGTATAATTGTGACTGGGTGTGGTATCATACCATGTTTCTGCGGCATGATATTCCAGTGTCACTTTGTGGCAACGCTCTGAATACTGTCTCAAGTATACAACGTCGCTATATGGCTGAAAAGACACCATTCAATAACAGCAACCTAAAACTTGTTTTTTTAATGACTATACGGCATATATTCTTCTTGAATAACGACAGCGATAAATTCCCGTGACATCAAACGGTGAAAGAAAATCATCGAGTCATCAAAAAAACGGTCAAATTCCTTTATTTTCTAGTTAAGCTTTCCAAGAAAAATTAAATGAAAATTACTCTTTCAAAAATAAACAATTTAACATTTCATTTCTGCAAGATTCGGTATACCTGGGGTGGTTTCTCAACAACGTGTGCAGCAGTATTGTCCATAGGACCGTCCCATTCATTTATATTTGTAGCATCCCCTGAAGGTATGTTTATACCAGGAATTGTGTTTGGGACGGTAACACCGTATGGCTGACCTCCGCCTTTCTGATAAAAGGCATTGACTTCATTACTGGAAGGCCCACGGCTGCCTATAGCACATACATATATCGTTCAATTATGTTATCACCAAATAACTTGTTATAAACATGGTACACATTTCACTTTCACCTTCAATGATTATGTAATTAGGTTCATTTAGATACATGTCCATGACGGTAGAGTACAAACAATGAAATAAAATACTTAAATAACAGCTGGCACGTTGGCCTAGAATTTATGTGCAAGCACATACAAATATATCATGATGTTATGTTGTGTTTATTTTGTGTTTGTACTGCGTTGTGTTGTGTTGTGTTGTGTTGCATTACATTGAATTGTCTTGTATTGTATTGCATGTGGACACAACAAACATATATCTGAACTGGAGTTCCAAAACAGGTGTATCAAAATTACAAGTAGTGTCAGCTGACCATCAAAAAAAAAAAAAATAATAACTACATAAATAGTTGCTAGATTATGCTTATCGAAGGAAAATAAATGATTAAAACCTGATTGTGTTCTCATTTGTCTGTTTGTGTTGTTGTTGTTGTTGATGATGAAGTTGTTGCGGTTACTGCTAGGCCCGCTGTTGAAACTGTACTTGCTGCCAGTATTGTTACCACTTGCTCTATTGACATTATTGTTACAACCACGTGATCCGCCTTGAAACCCTTGCTGCGCTGTGGAACCATTATTCAAAATCATGTTATTAGCACCAGTTGATATTATTTTGTTATGATTAAACTGATTATTTAATGCATTTGTATTGTTTTGTCTGAAATCAGCGTGACTACTTTTAGCGTTCCCGTGTAATTGTCCACTGGGACCATTGTTCTGTTGGTTGCGTCCAATTCCGCCAACCAACACATTGTCCGCTCCAAGTGCAGTGTCTTGATAGCTGGAAGAAAAACGATTGTGTTTATTTACATGTAATCATCAATGTATTGGCCGCTTAGTATAAGAAAGGCGTATACAG
This sequence comes from Panopea generosa, assembly GCA_029582155.1. Classification (NCBI taxonomy): domain Eukaryota; kingdom Metazoa; phylum Mollusca; class Bivalvia; order Adapedonta; family Hiatellidae; genus Panopea; species Panopea generosa. The sequence goes on along the minus strand of CM055899.1, from coordinate 1,381,511 downwards.
TTATGCCGCGCAGTAATGATACGACTAAAACATTCAAATAGTCATGTCCATTAATGTTAAGCTGACAATCGCGTGATCTGTATCATGTTTTCTGGGACAATTGTGGTAAATTAAAAGATGATAAGTTGGGTGAAAATGAGAGCGACTATACTTGTGTAGCTGAGGTGTCCCGCGTGATTTTGACACAGGACACAGCTTGACTTAGGCAATAGTTTAGACGTAATTCAGTAAAACGCAGAGGACTTATGTGCATTAAAGTGAACATTAAGCTATTTATTGAAATTATTCCACTGAAAAAAATCACGTTATATCTTGGTGGGCGCTCTACTGCCTAAAAATAAAAAAACATAATCAAAATCGATCTATTTGTTGGCTGTGTGTCCGTATCAACAGTCATGTAGGTTCGCCACACAGATGCGTACATATCTAAGTGCATTTTACAAACAAAAACCTACGGCAATAATTATTTATAGAAAAAAAAAATATTCATCCGAATGAACCCAAAGTATGCAGAAAATGTTATACTTTCTGGAAATACCATTATTTAAAACGTCGATCAAAATTTGAACGTACAACGAATAAATTGTCAAATCGACTAAGTTATTTTGTGAAACGCAGCCCTGTAGTTTGGCAAGGATGTCCCTTGTCAATAATATCATGTAATAGTGTAAGTCTTACTAGGAATTTAAAAGTATAGTTGATGAATTCGTTTGGAGCTTAGAGCAACAGATAAACTGGTTTTAGTTACCTTGCCTGAAAACGAGAAAAGTTCCTGTTGCCATAGTTTCCACTTGTTCCAATTTGTATAGAGTTGATGTTCGATTTACCATAATTCTGAAAATTGCTAATCGTGCTCCTATTGATTTGTTGGTAGCTGTTGGAACTGTTGTTGTTGTTGTTGTTGTTGTTGTTGTTGTTGTTGTACTGACCACCTCCGGCATTCATATCTGACATAAACAGGAGGAAAAAAATGATGTTACACACTGTGATACCGGATGTAGTTATTTGATTAAATGAGAAAGTTGAATTTGTAAACAATAAAAAATATTTTGGAGAAAGATCGTGTTCTAGACCACAGTTTGTCGCTTCACCTTGTACTTTCGCGAAGGTAATATAACCGCAAACCCTATAACTACATGGTAGTATTGAAATAAAATATAAATGTACTGTATGATATTAATTGTGTTAACGTTTTATCTCACAATAGACTGGTAATACAACCAAACTTTCGTAGAATTCCTTCGAGATAGAATTACTTTACAATGTTTTGTACACGTTTATATATTATGAACGACTAAAACATAACTGATTATGTTTTCTTTGTTATACTTGTATATGTACTTGGTGGTCCATTTCTTCTGTTTATCTTGGTAGCACCACGGCCAGCTACTGATGAAATATGTTTGTGCTGATATTGTTGTTGCTGTGGTTGCTGCTGCCGACCATTACCAAAACCACCAGGTGGCATCAAATCTAATGTTTGATATAATTATCGTTATTCAGTGCTTAATTTATGCATGGTATATGGGTAAGAATATAAAATCAAATTTTAATAATAAATCAAATCTATTCACATATTAAAAAATTAAACTGTCAGATGATTTATCATTTGAAGAAAACTTGATAAAGACAATATGTAATCAGAGCATGTTCACTTTATTTTGTGTGACAATACATGCATATATGTATGCATTAATCCTCTTTTTGAATACTGTCAGATATTAACACTTTTAGAACAAATATCCGCCTTTAAAAAAAAATAGAGGATATTATTGGGAATCTCTCTGTGGTTACCAATGGATAGTTCGGTACGGAATATTGCGCAAGGTGAAAAGTGGGTAAATTTATATGTCGGTCTGTAGTGAAATATAAACATAAATGAGAGCTATTCTGTTATATGTGTCAAGTCCATATGTGTCAAAGGCTGCGTATATGTGTGAGAGAGCTATGTGTGTGTGTATTTTTTCGGCAACAAATGTGTTTTGCAAACATGGCTATTTTGTCTTGATCTTAAGCAATTGCGTCTATCTTCGTATTGGTCGCTAGCGTACTTTTGAATGCACAACCTGACTACAAATGGGTTCTTTTCCCCATATCACAATTCTTCAGTCAAAAATGGCACGTTTGTGCAATCTGTGGAGATAACAAGTCACGAGTATGTTTTTAAATAGAAAAGTGTGTTACGAAATAAAGGCACATGATTCAGTTCACCAGATTATCTCCTCCAAAGTTCCTATTTAATACATGAAGATGCAAAAGTAAATAAAAGGGATCATGTTTAAATTGTAAACCAGTTACCTGAAAATGCGGACGTGGCAGCCCCTGATGGACCCGGGGCAGAGCGTTCTAGCTGAGGATCCGCAATCACTGCCTGACGGGGACGCTTGCGGGGATTGAATATTGGGGCTGGGGTAAACTTTCCCTGTATAGGAAGATATACATGGAAAATGAAATAAAAACCAACGTATAAATTAACAAACTGTAAAATAAATTAAGGGATGATAGTATTTCTATTGGACAATTAAATACAACTAAATTACGAAACAAGTACATTGATATTTGAATTAAATGGTTTTAAGAAAATGTCAAGACAAACTTATGATTAGTTAATGACTAGTTGGTTTAAACAATATTTATTTGTTATCAACATATTACATATTTTCATTACACAGCGATACATAACAACAGAATTGAGCAGAATGCTATTTCTAGCCTGAACAGTCTCTCTTCTGGATGAAAGTATACATTTGACATGAACATTATCTAGGAAAACAAAGTTTCTTTGAATTCACGTTTAGTTTTTTTTTCAAAATGATCAACACCTGAAAGACGGCATGGCTATAACAGCAATTTGGTTAAATAAGACACTAAATTAACGTCGTTATGAAACAAGGAACAAGTATGCAAGACTACTAGTTACATTTACTCAGCCATCTTTCACAAGGTATATTGAAAAAAAATACAATAATAAGTCCATGTTATTGTGAAATTGTATCGGTCAACTCAGCAGAAATATTGAAATCCGTATCTCTTACGTGTCCTTGCATTATAGCTGTACGTTGATAACCGACTTGGACTCAATACGGCCTGCAATAGATCTATATAGAAACAGGGCATTTTAAAATAGCGTAACATATATAATGATATACCTCGATACAAACATGCTGGCTTGCTTAGCTTTAAAGGAAGTACCGGTATATCAGAATTGTTCATGCACTGTGGGGTATACGGGATGCCGTTTTACTATTTAACCATAATAAGTGATATCACTTATTCGAATCGGTCATAACACTTATTCGAATATGTGATATCACTTATTCAAACAAGTGATATCATTTATATGAATATGAATTTACTATTTAACCATAATAAGTGATATCACTTATTCGAATAAGTGATATTTAAATAAGTGATATCACCTAATCAAATAAGTGATACTTCTTATTCGAAATTAACTAGTGATATCACTTATTCGAAATGAACTACTGATATCACTTATTCGAATAGGTGATATCACTTATTATGGTAAATAATAAAACGGCACCCCATAAATATGAATTTACTATTTAACCATAATAAGTAATATCACTTATTCGAAAAGGTGATATTTAAATAAGTAATTTTCACCTAATCGAATAAGTGATACTACTTATTCGAAATGAACTAGTGATATCACTTTTGCCAACATTAGATTTGGCTCTTCCCCTATAGATTACATAATCGTTTTTTTAACAATGGCAAAAATACATTACAAAACCAAAATCATTGACAAATATTATGGTTAAATAGTAAATTCATATTCAAATAAATTCGAATAGGTAATATCACTTATATTCGAATAAGGGATATCATTTATGGTTAAATAGTAAAATGGCACCCCATATCTATGACGTATTTGAAAGGAACAAGTGATATCATTTATTCAAATCACTTATTCGATTTATCAAGCAAGAAAAAACAGAAAATTTGATTCCTGTAAAAAATGATTCAGCAGTGAAAATATGATAAAAAGTATTCAGCGGATATATAAAAACACTTGGCCAATTCCGCCATCTTTCGGTATAAGACTCCTACATTTTAATCTGTTTAAAGAAAAACACACACACATCAAACGTTGACTTGGATACGAGTTGACAGCTGCGATTAGTCGGTTACCTTTATCAACTTTTTAAGCAGACGACTGAGTGCATTATTTTTATTTTGAAAGAACATGAATTGGTATATTCAGTTAAAATATCTCGTTCATGCATAAATATTCAATACGTTTCAATGAATTGGAAAAATAAATCTAGACTATATGTAAATCGAAAGGACATTTAAAACGAATTTGAAACAACGCGCCAAACCTTGCCAAAATGGAAACTGCTGTACTCCTAACTGAAGAACATCAAGGGACAAAACTCTTGAAACTCTTTTTGTGGAGGTAATAAAACTAAAAAATTGCCAAAAATGGCTGCGGAGTCGGATGTTGTGAGAATAACTTACAAAGAACTTGAAGAAATTTCAAGAAGTAATGATGAAAGACAAGCCGAAGACAAGCAAAAACAAATAAAAGAAGGTTAATATAAAATACTGTGTGTTTACATATAACTAAAAAGGTGTCAATGTTTACTTTCAGGAAAATAATGCTGGGGATGAATTTTTTATGGGCTTCTAATTTTTTTATTTGAATATCAACGGTTTTTGGAAGGTAACATTTAAGTTAAGAAAAAAAATATTTTGCAGTCAGTCAGTTTGATTGTTATTCATATTGTTTTGTTCTAATGCAAAACAATGTTTAGCTACTAAATGTGCTGATATTTTTTGTTTCTACATATCTATTAAAAATACTTAATGTGGCTAACTTTCAGTTTCAATTTCAAGCGGATTGCACCATAATTAGATAATACCTGATGTTTTTAGCCACTCATTTAATGTGTCAAACATTTACTTCTGATCATAGTTTGTAATATTGTCAACATGGTAATCGGAAAATATGTGGTGATGAGTCGGCACATGGCCATCAGACTGGAATAAATATATATATATATATATTACATAGTGAATGTACATCTATAGGTCACTTGCACCATCTGTATCGAGAGTTAAGCAACAAAACACATGGTTAGTACCTGAATAGGACACTTTGTCACTTATAAAAGATATATGCTCACAGTGTTATTAAGTTTGATACATGTTAACATTTTATCATTTGTTGCAAAACAAATTTAAGATGATTATTTTTGCCTTATTAAAGAAGCGAAGAAGAAATGGGATGATGAGAAAAAGAGAAAAGAAGAAGAGAGAAAGAAAAAACGCCCTACAGTTGGACTATATCAGCCTCCAAGTCTTGTCCGTCACAAACAAGAATTACAAGAAAAAGATGAAGGTAATGTCACACTGTGTATGTAACCCAGGGCTTTCATTAAGTTTTGAAGTAGGAGGGTGAAAGAAAAAAGGAGAAGGGGGACTACGATTGCAAAAAAAAGGAAGTAACTGAAAATAGCCAGGTGTTCAAGTAAAATAGGGAAAACCCCAGCTTCTAATTACAGCCCTGGTAATCTGTAAGGAGAGAAATGTATGTCAGCGGTCCAGTTAGCTCAGTTAATAAAGCTTTCGCCCTGTTAGCGGAATGTCCCAGACTGGCTGTATATTTTTCCTGTCCTGTTACATTTGCACCCCACATTGGGTGCCATTGTCACAGGATTATTTATTTGAAATAAACATGTGGACTCGTGTTTCTATACGTTTATTTTCTTACACTCCTATAAGACATATATTATATAGTCGTACATAGGGTCACATGTAACAAATATAATTGATACTGTAAGTAATAATACAAATATAGGCCCTTCATAATCATACACATAGAATATAAGAATTAATTAACATACTAGTTATTCCAAATTATATCATACCTTAAACACATATTTAAAATTACGTGTCAACTACATTTTATTTGTTTTTCGGTTAAACTGTCTTAAAACAGTAACTGATAACTACAATATTTCCATAATATCTTATTTTAAACAATTTATTTCATAAAAATTTAAATTCGACTTGTGACTATAATGATTTAAACTCAACATGTAAGTGTATAAAGTTGTAGTGTCTTTCTCTTGTTGTCTGTCAGTAATATGCAGAAAGAGAAAAGGGAAAGGTATTTATATGTGGCGTGAAACGTAAAGGTTAGATGCATGCATGGTAAACATGCACCTCTCATCCAACCACATTCATTCTTACACAACTTGTGACATATATAAGGAATATATACAGTGGCCATTACTTACGAAACCACAGCAACATGTACGATAACTATAACATAAACATGTAATGATAATCAATGTAGGATCGAATTTTACACATGGCAGCATAATAGTGTAGAAATTGAGAAAAGTCACAGGATCAGTAATATATAATTATTAATTTATTATTAAGCCTGTGACAGTAAAAAAATATAATGAATAGACTTAAATCCAGCATGTTTTGTCATTTCCAATATAATCATAAGTTTAATCAATAAGTTTTTGTTATCTTTTGTGACATTTAACTGCATCATTAATAATTGATCATAAAAAGTAAAGCATTAGAATGAAACTAATTTGATCATGGTTACAGATGAATTGAACAAACCTGTTGAAGGAGAGATGGGTAAAAACAAACTACATATAAGTGAAGAAAACTCAGAGGAGGAAGTTATGAGCTCAGTTCCATCCTCAAAAGAAAACAGTGTTGAAAAGGAAGTAAGTAATTGAAGGACTTATACACATACCGGTGATGGACTAACACAAATAAAGTTAAAGTAACTTCTTCCCATTTTATAGAGAATCTTACATTAGTGCTTAAAAAGTTATTTAATTTGTTATTTTAACCATCTTGGCCCCTTTGCCGAGTATTATATCATTTTTTGCCAAGAAGTTAAGTAAATTGAATAATAAATACCATAATGAATAAGCAAAAATGTATGATTTTTTATCACCTAACCCAGGAAAATGCTAGATTTAACAGATCACCTCTATAAAGAATGAGAATAAATCAGACATGTTAGTTTCTGTCATCATAATACTATAATGTAGCGTCTCAAAATAACATCCTATTTACATGACAAATCAAAGTCATTTATATATTCTTGCAAATCAGCAAGTAGTTTGGCATTTTATGTACAAGAGTTGATTTATACAGAAAACTCAGAGCAATGAATTGGAACTGATATATTATAAAGTAAATAAAAAATATGCATGGGTTTATTACACTCCACCGTAAATTATGTGATAAAACAATGTATAATATGTTATTAAAAACTTTTACAGAAAATGTTATTGTTGAGTAACTGTGCACTGTTTTTCTCTATTGTTGTTAAAGGACAGAACTTTTACAAATTTTTCGATGACCAAAGGTAACTTTGCTGGGCTAGGCATAGCTAGTTCAATCAGTTAAAACACCTGATTTTTAATCCAAGAGTCATACGTTTAAAACCCATTTCAGCAACAGTCTCTGTGACAATTGGTCTACTGCCATGAGCCTCACACCTCTGAATGTGTAGAGAAGTAGTCTGTGTATAGCACTATCTAGCAGATTCCAGTAACAATAATTAGGCACTCTCACCACTATTAAATAACTGTTGAAAAAGGCAGAAAAAAAACATGCAAACAAACATCTATGTTTTTGCCTATGGCTAGAATGTATTTAAGATATTAAAAAAATATTTTAAAGTAAGTGCTACTAAATTTTTCTGAAATTTGTCATTAAAACTGGTAATAAATTGTGAAAGTCAAATGGGCTATCACTTAATATATCATTTATGCTGACATAATTTGAAAACATTTGCCTAAAACATATGCCCTAAGCAATAGATGAAGGGCTGTTATAAACTGTAGATTACAGTCATGCAGTTTACATGTTTTAATAAGCAATTTTCAACAAGAATCTCTGTATTTTAAACATTTCTTATATGTTTAAGAGATTTCTGTAAAATGTTGTTACAATTTATGTATTCTATTGGACAATATATTAATACAGATGATGTTAAGAGATAAGATATTGTGAAATGGTGTACATGGTCTAGTGATGGAGTATTGTAATGCAGATTTGGGACCATGGGTTCAATCCATGGCCATCTTTAGTGTCCTTGAGCAAGATATTTCATTATATACTTGTATGTGTAGTACTGGTTCTACCAAGGAAGAATTAGACAATGCTTTGTAAGAATTTGTTTCACAATCAATGTAAAAAAACAAAGTTTGCACTTTACTAGTAAATTCTAATGTCTGGTGAAAACTTAAGCTCGTATATAACATGTTATTTGAAAATAAATTGCTGCATAAAATATTTTTACTTCCAGCTTGAAACTGTGAATTCTGGGATCCAGGAAATGAAGGTATCCTCTACGTCAGGACCGACCACGTAGAAGTGAAGAGGTACGCCGTAAATCGAAGCGTCCAGAAATTCAACGATATGTTCCACGGAAAGTTTTAGAAAAACAGACTCAGGATCTGAGTGGGGAAGGATCTGGAGATTGGGACGATGAGTTGTCAAGCCCAAGTCCCAAAAATGTACACAGTCCCAGTCCAGGGCCTTCACAATTGGCCTCACCTATCCCCCGTGCATCAACGCCTCACACTCCCTCACCAAGAAAAATTGATAAAATTGACTCCAAGAATATTCAGGTAACTGTTACTAATGATAGAGGGGACATAGATAACAGTGCAAATTTGATGCCAGTTAAATCAGCTGAATGCCAGCAGTCTGACGGGAAAAAATCCAAAGAACAAACAAATACATCAAGAGGTCAAATGGGTAAAGGACAAAATCAAAATCAGGGTCAATCATACTCAAGAGGTCGAGGTCGAGGTCAAAGATTTAACCAGAGGTCGAACAGAGGTCATGGTCAAACAAAACCTCAGGTTGGCAACAGAGGGGATACTCAAATGAGGAGTGACAATGAAGTGAATGTGGGCAATAAGTCAAGTGATGCTCATAGTGAAAAACAAAATGTCAACAAGGCTTTAAAGCCCTCTCAAGATTTGTACATTGTTCCCTCACGTCCAAATACGATAGGACAAGAGGCGGATAGAACAGACACTATAGGCAGTGACGACAGAAAACACCAAATAGAAGAAACAAACAAGCAAGCAATACTTCAGAGATTTAAAAACCCACCAGTGAAAAATAAATCTCGGTCATATGACAAACTCAACAAGACAGAAAACTGGGAAGAAGACGGGTATTATCCAGATCCTAGGAATCTTACCACCATGGTGTTTGAGAGAAGTCGCAGTTCAGAGCAGTTGAATCTGTCTGGCAAGAACTCACTGAAGCCGCCCATGCCTCGGAGTGCCTCTGGTGGAGCAAAGAATGTGCAGAAGAAATATCCATTTTCAGGGGGAATGAGGAAGAGAACGGACAGCTTCAGTAGTGATATCAGCACAGGTGAGAACATTTGATAAAATAAATAGTGATAGTGCATCAAGTATTATCTCTGTCCATTTGTTTTTTCATCTTGGTCTTGGTTTCCAATGAATAATTTCTGAAAGGGTCCATATATTCAATAAATATTTGGTGTGTAGCTGTATAAATATAAAACACAAGTCAAGTTTAGATTTGTCAACTTCATTCAATTTTACAAGAGTATTGGCTAATTTTTGGTAAAATATAGTGTGGGCATCTCTGTCCTTTTGACAGAATTCAAGTTTAAGCCTTTATTTTTCACATACTAGTTTTAGGATGTTTGCCATTTTAGCGTAGTCAGATATTTCTAGATATTGTCATCAATGACTGGGTGGTCAAAGCAAGGTGCTGGGATTTAATTACCACTTGCAAAATACCACTGAGGTCGTAAGTTTGAACCCCGTTTGGTTAAAAAATTGCTATACATGTGAGAAAGTTTGCGATTAAATTGCGGAAAGTTGGTGGTTCTATTTGAATTCCTTCTTAGGTCTTCCTTCACCAATAAAAGCTGGATATGCCATATATAACCAGTCATGTGTTGAACATGGCATTAACCCCTATTTCTGGGGTTGTAAAATGTATGCTAGTATGACAACGTGCTATTCTTAGAAAAATGGTAAATCAACAAATTTGTTAAGAAAATATATACAAAAAAAAATCTGTGGTATACAAGAAGCATCAATCATGAGGATATGATTCAGATAATGAAACTTCAGCCCTCAGTATCACTGTTTTGATAGAAGTCCAAGCAAAATGTGGGTTGGTAGGTAACTATTTTTTTTAACAGATTTTAATTTGTGTAATCATTTTTAATGAAAAAGGACAGTAATCATAAATTGAAGGCTTTGAAAATCAGTAAAAAAATGTGAAGCTACAATTTTGAGTGAATATGTAGGAGCACTGCAAACAAATATTTTTTCAAGGATGGCCTAATAGCTGTGTTTCTTGTTTCCCTGCCCTCAATAAATTGGTCAGTTGGTCGGATTTTTTATTTTATACTTTTTTAGCATTAACACATTAATGAAAGACAAATAACAAAGCAAAATATGTCTGTTTTTTCAGTATTCACGTGCTGACATTATTTAAAAGATACACTGCATGGTGAGCATGATGTCATCATGATTCGAGTCTATGAAAACAACCGAAAATCCAGAACATCTGGTACATTGTAAAATCTACAAGCATCATGAAAATACACAATTATTCTATTTCATCCTCATTTTTCCAATCATTAAAATGCATTGAGTCGGAGGATTTTCAAGGGCCGGGTGGAAAACAGTAAACTCATCTATTTTTTTGTGTGGCCTAAGTTTTTGTTTGTATGTGGTGGTCTGCTTGTTTCAACAGTATTTAAGTTACTGCCTCTAATCATCATGCCTGGGATTCACTTGGAACTAAATACTCAAGTTTGCAATGTTTTGTAGAAATATTGATTTAATTTTAACATGTATCCAGGTACAGGCAGTGACTGGAGTACAGAGGACCTTGACTGGGACAAAGATATAGACAACAACAAGATAGATTGGAATGAAGAAGTGGAGAGGGAATTAGCATTACAGGTACTATAAATATATATCATACTGAACATGGATGTCAAGCTGAAAACAGATCATATTTCAGATCTCTTTCACAGTTTGGTATTTACACAATACAATGAGTGATGATTATTTATTGAAATACAAAACTGCATTCAGTACTGTTGCCTGGTTCCCTAAATTTATCATGTAATGCATGCATGGAAAATAAAGACCAGATGTTTAATCCAACTAATGATGATATTTTTATTCATCATCGCCACTGGTTTCCCACATGGGTGACAACTCCAGAAGAGTATTTTTACTTTTAGAATTTTGGAGGATAGTGCAGAGATAGAGAAGACCCTTTTGTAGCGTCCCTGGGTCTTTGACCTGTTTGGTGTAAAGCACCGATACATGGGACCTCACATTTTGTTAAAGTCTCATATGAAAGACTGATAAGTATGTTTAGGTTGAGGAGCGGGGGATCGAACCTTCAACCTGTGGTTTCACAGTCCAAGGCCTTAGCCACTGGACCAGTAATCAACTGAATGCAGCCCTTATAGCATGTGAACACAATATTTTCAGTAAAGAATTCTCATTTGTCAAAGTCACAAGTGAAAATACCACTTTTGGTTATCACTCGATAGAATAAATTTAAAAAAATACATGTAAACTGAAAATGCTTTACCTGTTATATAGTAGAGAGTCTACTAGAGACATACATGTTTTATTTCTGTAATAGATTATAAGTAAGCACTTATTGAATCACTGTCCGGGGTAGAATCAGCACTGAGTGTTATTTTAGAGCCTGTCTCGTCAAGTCCAGAATAAACCTGCAATTTATTTTGTGAAATTGACTACTCTACACCATTTACTTTATTTTCAAAAGTACCAATTTTTAATATTGTAAATGATTAATTTAGTATTTTTAGTTTTGTTCCTTTATTCAAAATAGCCAGCTGATTTTTTCAATAACAAACATATTATTTTCTGTGCTGCCAGCAAGAGGTAAGTGTCCATATTGCATGCATGTTTGTCTTTCAGTCTGTTAAGCAATGTTGTTTTTGCTTGCTTTTATTACAGTTTTGTATGTTTTAAAGTTTTGTTCCATGAGGGAAGTTGGCATTTCAGACTTTTGTCTTTATAAAATGAATTGAAATTATTATTTGATATCTGCCAAAAAGATTTATGAATAATAATAATAAAAATACCTTTGAAAACAATGGAAATGCAAACTTTGTTGTCTGAACTTACAGTGTATTCAAATATATATATAGTTCCATTTAAGTGCTAGATAAAAACAGAAATAAACACATTTATTTGTTAATGGTGTAAGTTCTTGTGATGACAATCCATGTTTTATGAGCCCCCAGCGAAGGGGCATTTAGTGTTGCCCCACTGTCAGTCTGTTTGTTGGTCCGAGGTTAAAACATTGGTATCTGATCAATCATTTTTATATATGTCTATGTATTTTATTAATATCGTATGTGTAACTACATAGTCATAAAATACTCATCAAGTTTGAAATTTGTTGAATTTTAAGGAGTTGTAGGCTCCTTTTTGGTTTAAATTTCCTTAAAAAAACTTTTTGATGAATATCATGAGCAATCGTGTCAACAAACACATTTTTATTTAAAAAACATGTATATTCAGAGCTCTTGCTCACATTTTCGGGGTTGGGCTTTGGGAAAATTAGCATCATTTTTAAAGAAATTGGGGAAATTACATAGCACAGGTTCCTTCAATATACGTAACAATATATGTGTACTGTATATTAAGTGTATAAAAAATGTGATTTCCTAGTAGAAGACTACATTAAAATCATAATATTAAAAAATCTCCAAACTTTTTCCCCAAATATTTCTTTTGATTTCTTTTCATTTTGAAATTGGGAATTTTGTTAATTTGGATTGGGAAAAAAGGATACTATTTGCATTTGGGAATGGGGCAGAACAACGACCTCCAAAATGGGCAAATGAGAGTCCTGATATTAACCATACATGAAGATGTAACTGAAAAAAGGGGATTTAATAATTTGAAACCAATCATGATCCACCTTTATATCAATATTCAGTTTTCTGTTAAATCTTAGAACAATACTTAAAGTCCAGAAGCCAGGGTTATTGAAATGAAATCAGTTCTTATGAAAAATGTAAAAGTTTCTTTCTTACCACAGGTCCAAGATGAGACGCAGAAAATGAATGCTTGGTTTGAGAAACAAGAGCTTGGCTTATCACAGACAGACGACGTAAACATAAGTAACAATGCCCTGGATAGAGATGACATTATGACCTCCAGCACACCAAACTACTCCAATCTCTTGCAGTCAAGATCAAATTTATCTCAAGAAAAATCAAACACACTACCATTTGCGCATAGACGGAAACATAATAATAAAACTATGAATGAAGAACCTCGAGGTCGCAGACAAGATAGACGGAAAGGATCTCTAGGTATTGGGTTTTATATTCAGGCTTGACTGTTCTCACCCAGTCTTATGGTACTCTAACCTCAGTCTGGTACCTTGATTGATAAAAAAATTGAACAAAAAAAAACTTTTTTGTATGTCATTTTTGGGGTCAAAGTCCGGCAGCATTCCCCTCCCATAAACATGTTTTTCCTCCACTAATTTTTGACCAAAAAAAATCCTTTTTTTAATTCTAAATGTGTTTTAATGGGATTTAATGCCAGTTAAATCAATGAAGAGCAGGGAAGCTGACCTGTAAACTGTTTTAGCCCACATACTTTCATTTTTTTATTTTTTTTATTTTCGTCATTACGAAGAGATTTTCCCTCATTAAAGAGAACTGTTTAACCAAAACCAAAAAAAAACAAAACACTACCAAATATAAAAGATACTGTTACAAAACACTGATGACATAAATCTAGTTGAGAAAGTGTCAATATGGTCATACATGTACCTCTGTCTTTGTTATTTCTTATCGACAGTCTTATCGATCCCGATGCCTCTCATAAAACAACACTCAGTACTGGTTCTACCCAGGAAGCGGACTCGAGAGCGGTTTATATAAGCTCTGAGCTTTCATCGCAGTCGACTAAAATTAATTAGTATAAACTATCAGAAAAAATCAATGTCAATGTCTAAAAAACTTAACTTAAATTCAATGATTTAAAGCATCTAATTATCATTTATAACTAAAATACCCATAATTGCGGTCTAAAAATCTTTCAAATCAAGACAAAAAATGATGTTTTATTCAGAGTAATGAAATCAAAGTGGAATTCTAATTTTAACACACTGCTTGATGACCTTCACCTAGTTATTTAGAATGGTTTTAGAGTGAACCAAATTCAATTATAGGTAAGCAATTTGAAGGATCTAATTGAACTGTATCAGTCATTCGATACATCATAAAAGTATTGCTAAATGAGATATTTATTTAGTTTTAACTTAGGTGCGTGGGCCAAGTTAGGTAATCTCTTTTCAGTACATTATTTGATATGTTTTAAAAGATATTCTTATGACAGTAAGTAGATATGTATCTGAGCATAATATTTTTTTTTTGGTTAATTATAGAATTTTTAAAACCTGATTCAGCAGTTATTTTCATTCTCTGGCACTTTAGGATTTCGCAGCAGAGACTCAAGTGTATCCAGTGTCCAGAGTGTGAACAGTGTCCAAAGTGTTCAGAGTGCCTACAGCAATGAGGGACGCAGGCGTAGAAGGCGACGTAGGAAAAGCAGTGGTGGTTCACAGAAAATGCGCAGTGGTTCACTTGAAGCCAGAAACATCAATATACAGGTCACATGCGGAGGGCGACGTGAGGTCAAAGTTGACTCGGGTGGAGGATATGGAGGTCAGAACCCCAAAAACTTTACAAGACAAATCTCGAATGAGAGTCAAGGAAAAGGGAAAGGGAAGGGAGAGAATACTTGGACAGATAAAGGGGACAAAAGCAGGAGTTTTAATAGGAACAGAGAAGGGCATCATGATAAGGAAAGGTTTAGAGATAATAAAGAAAGGGGATTTGATAACAGAGACAAGCAAGCCTATAATAGTAATGAGAGATTGGATGAGCCGTACTATCATAATCATCCAAGAGAGAATTGGAATCGAGATGGTAAACAAAATATGGACAGGCAGGCAAGGAACAATAGGGGTAGGAATAGACATGACAGTGGTGGCAGCATGCATAGTGATTCTCACAGGGGTGATTCTCATAGGGGTGGTGGTTCGCACAGGGGAGATTCACGCAGAAACTATAGAGATGATAACAGACAATATAGAAATGCTAGAGACAGAAATGATTATGGTCAAAATGAGAGAGATTATCAAGGAGATAAAAGACGGCATGATGTACAACCATCAGATAGGGAACCTCGGAGGGAAAGGAATGAAGATAATTATGATAGGGGTCAGAGGGATCATGGTAGACAGGATAATAGGGGGCCACATGATAGATTTGACCAAAATGAGGAGTTTAGGAGAAATGATCAAGATCACAGAAATGAAAATGATCCTCACAACAATTCACATGGGCTCATACATCTTCCGCCCAAGTCTATGACCCCTGATCCAGTCTCTGGTCAGTCTCACTCTCACAGACAACCCCATCATGTCCCGCATGACAACAATTGGGGTCGAGGTGGAGGTACATCCGGCAGGGGACGAGGAAGAGAGAGACAAAATTCTGGAAATCGTCAAAAAACATTATTTGATCCAAATAACCCTTCAAAACCTATTTTGATCGAAGAAGCAAAACCAAAATTAGAATTCAAGGACACAGATTCTGTTTCTTCTTCACCTCATTCTCCATCAGAGCAACACTACCATGGACCCCCACCTCCACAGATGTTTAACAGGGGTTATCCAGCTTTCTGTCCACCAGGGTACGGAGGCTATGGATACAATATGCCAATGCCCCACCCCATGATGCGACCCCCAGTTGGAATGATGCCACCCCATCCTGGTCATGAGGCAATATACTTTGGCTATCCCCAACAGTTTGGTGATAGCAGCATTTATCAGGATGACACTTATGCCAGGGATCCGTATTATCATAGGTAAGTAGTGGTTTTGTTATTGTTGTCCGTTCAATAATGTCTTGGTCATTGTGTGTGTTTTTTTCTCTGCAATTCTACAATCCCTAGTCCTCTTTAGGGGGCGGTAAAATGATTTTCTGATTCAATACAAAAAATTAAATAAGATTTAACTAACCAACCCAAAATGGCATGAGTTTGGGAGTGGCAAACAAACAATGTGGGTGGCCTTATGAATAACGTTATTAATGTAATGATTTCATATTAGCAGTTCAAAACTTGTCATTAAGATGGTTTGACCCAAGGCTGTTGGCCTGTTTGACTTTCTGAGGACCAATAACTCTGCCAATATGAAATCACCTAATAAATGAGGATTTAAACTACAAAATTACTACAAAAATCATGAAGTCATATTTGACTATGCATGTAGTTCACATTTATGCAACTGACACTTGTATACAATAGTTAAATATTTAAAATGATTCAAATAATATATAATTCAAACTCAAAAGTGGTAAGGAACTCTGCGTTTTTAAATGAAATCATCAAGATATGCAGTCTTTAACTTTTTAGCTAGCCGGGACGAAGTCCAAGGAGAGCTATTCCCATGACCCCGGCGTTGTCATCAGCGTCGTCTGTAGACACCCAGGTTAAACTTTTGCATTTTAAGTTTCAGATGTCTATGCAACCACTCATTGGATGTGATTGGAACTTCACATGTGTGTTCACCATCATAAATGGAACGCACAGAGACAAGAACCATAACTCTGGGTTGCATTTTGGCACAGTTATGGCCCTTATTGGACTTAATTTTTCAGGTTAAAGTTTTTTATCACATAACATACAGACCAAAATCCGTTCCAAGTACACCAAAAATGCATTTCAATTGCGTTCGTTTTGCGCGTCAAATGCATTTGTTTTGCGTTTGAAATGCATTTTAGTTTCGTTAATGGTTTGCATTTTTTTATGATAAACATTAGAGAAAATACGAAAATGCAGTTCAAAACGATAGTGAATGCATTTTAACCTGCGTTTGCGTTCGAATTGTTTTGCGTGTATCGTTTACCGTGTATCTTTTACCATTTAACGTTTACACGACATGTTCACCAATCGCATCATCTCTGGTCACCGCAGTAGAATAAATAATAAGAACTAGATATTTAAAGAAATCGCCGGGTTTTATATGATAATATATTAATTAAATAAATTTAAATAATATTGATTAAAATCTTTCTGAAATATTGATTAAAATCATTCTGAAATATTTCTAACTAAGCCACCCTATGTTAGATATGGTCTACCATAAAGTTGATGATTTGTAGCGTGACAGCAGATTAATATGTTACATAAAACTCAATCATTGAAATTTAATACACATGGTACGGGGCATGTCAATTACATCAGAGTAACACGTTACGGTCACGTAATCATTAGATTGGCCAAACATTGCCAGACTGGTTTACACTAACGTTAATATTACAGTATCGAAAAAGTATATAGTAAATAAATAGTGAACCAGTCGGTGTTTTTTTATATCTGCAGTGGTGTATAATCTGCTATTATGCAAGAAACAGAGTATAGACGCCTCAGCAAGTTTTTATTTTATTTACAGGAATAATGCATTATTTACAAGTATTTTCAAATTTTAATTCCAGTTATGAATTTCGATAGATTGTCATGTTAAACAATTATAACAATTCATTAAACAAAATAATTTATATAATCCGCAAAGATAAATATATTTACAAATACACATGTCTTAATTGATGTAGCGAGCGCACACACTTTATGTCTATTACTCCAACACAATTTATTTCTGACCTCGTGGCAATGTGCAATGTCGTCACTCTGACAGTTTCTTGCGTCATTTAACGTCGCGTTCTATTTCACTATGGTAAATGCATGGGGGAGGCGGAGATGTTTCCATAAAAAAAGATGCCTTTAAGGGTAAAAGTTTTATGTCTTGTGGCATGGCTTCTAAAATCGCTGGTACATGTAGTTCCGTCTGACGCTTTCAAGGACTTTTATGTACATTACACCGATAGAATTCCTCTGATATCCTTCCATCAAAAATTTCCAAGATACCCACTTAGTGAATAAAATGTTTGTTTCACTGGTGACGTAATCGAACATTGGCACAAGGTGATAGTGAAAGGGACAGCGTGTTCATTCTGTACACAAATTTAGGTATGTGTAGTTATTAATAACTCTATCAGCTTAATAGAAATCTTTTTTTAACAAATGCCTATATTGAAAACAAACATTTTGGAAGACACCCAGTAACAAACAAACACCAACCCTTTACGTGTGTTTGTTATATATATATGAACTATTTTTATATACAATTTTGAAAAAGCCCTAAGGGTTTTTGGTGTAACAAACAGATTTTCTAAAATTGCGTGAAAACATTTCCTGATTGGCAATCATATAACAGAACAGCAGCATAAATCGGTGTTCAGATAACTAAATCAGTTAATTGGGGTAGTTGTGTAAGCAGGTCATGCGTTATCTGATTGTTTTATCACACTTTTACAAGTAAAGAAACGATGCCCGAGGCAATGTTTTTCACGGGTAATTCAGGATTAAAACTTATAACAAAGAAATTTAATTAAAGTTACAGGTATAGCAATTTAAAGATTTTAAATGACAGAGAGCAATCATTTCGTTTAATTATTTATTTCATTATCAATATAACTACGACAATATTAGAGGATATCCGAATCTTTATTATTTGATGCGTTTAAGTTTGCATTATCGTTTTGTATCGTTCGTGGATCTTTCACCCTGTTGCGTCTGTGTATCGTTTCGTTTCGTTTATCGTTTCGTTTGCATTTTTAGTCCGTTTGTATATCGTTTAAAACGGGTTTGATATTCGTTTCGTTTGCGTCCATTTGGTGTACTTGAATGGATTACGGTCTGTATCTATGCAACTACTCATTCGATGTGAATGAAACTTCACATTTGTATTCACCATCATCAATGGAACACACAGAGACAAGAATCATAACTCGAGGTTGCATTTTGGCAGAGTTATGGCCCTTTTGGACTTAATTTTTCGTCTGTAGACACCCAGGTTAAACTCTGCATTTAGTTGCGTTTAAATTTTGGTGTTTGCCTCCAATCTCAATCTTTACATGGGTGGTGAGTTTTATCCGATCGGCGAGTTTTGTTGTCTTCTGACAAGTTGTTATTTCTTTTGATATATGCAGAATCTCAACTTTGGTGTCTGAAATATATACAAATCATGTCAAGTTCTTTAAAATAACTTTAGAAACTGAACAAAACAAATGAATTGGAAACAACGTCAGACATATGTTTGCCATTGCCTGACATTTGACGTAAAAGGTACCGGGCCAACAAGAGATAATCAGCACATGAAGACAACCTACTTAAAACATGAGGGTCCTCCGTGGCCGAGTGGTCTAAGGCGCCGTCTCAAGATCACTTACCTTTCACCGCTATGGTCGCAGGTTCGAGTCCCGCTCGCTCCAAAAACTTTATGTGAGAAAGTTTCCAGTTACTTGCGGAAGGACGGTGGTTCTACTCAGTCTGACTCAGTCTGAGGTCTTCCTCCACCAGTAAAACTGGATATGCCATATATAACCTGAAATGTGTTGAAAATGGCGTTTAACCCCATTCAAAAAAAAAAAAAAAAAAAAAAAAAATTAAAACATGTTTGTTTTTGATACTATATATAGTAACATATGTATTAAAGATATTAAATACTTTTCTATGAGAAAGTGAAATAGTTGAGTAACCATGTTGTCCAACAGCTCTCAGTGTTTTATTACCTTTTTTGGGGCTGAAGTTTGGCCTCATTTCCTTACCCAAAACAAATATTTTTTTTCCCCAAGCGTAAGAAAAAAATTACAACGCTATTATCCCTGATTGAAGTGACCCACATCAATTCCTACAAAACAAAAAAACACTAGCTCTTGTTAGTGATTTTAACACATGCTTGAATAGTTACCAATACTTTTTTGAGTAATCAATAAATGACTCATTAAAAATTTCAGTGGGATGGAGCAGGAGCAACAAGTGATTGGTGGCAAGAGTCGTTCTCAGTGTCGAATGATGGCAGAACACTTGCTGCGGGAATCACTGCCCATGGATAAACAGCTCAATAGCCTGATAGCTCGGCGGATAGGCGGTGAAGACACGCTACACCTTATACATCAGTTAAGGTCAGAACTGTTCTATTTATAGAAAGTTGGTTGAAAGGTTTCTATGGATGAAAAATCTGCATGATCCAGTGGTAGAGCACCAAACCCATGATTGGAGAGTTGTAGGTTCAATCCTCAACCATGGCTATGTGTGGCGTCCTTGATCAAGACACTTTTTCCATATATGCTTAGTACTGGTTCTACTCGGGAAGACTGAGTGTGATTTGTTTTGCAATCAAATGTTTGAAATGATGATTGAAATGACTTCTATGAATGAAAATTTTAGAGTAGCACAGGGTTTCCTTAAAGCAACACATCCACGTTTAAACTTTTTTAAAAAGTTTTTCAATTGAGTTGTGAGCACATTTCCCATACATAAATATATGGTCAGTGATCTGTATATGTGCTAACAAACACTATCCAGAACGCTTTAGAATTATAAAAAGAGATGTCCAAATTATAAAGCGTGACAAACGCTTTATAAATTATTTTTAAATTGCCGAGGATTCCAACTTGGCTTCAAATTGAATTATGCGAGTCGTATTAAAAAACTTCACGTTTTAGTGCGTAGTGTACTTTACCTGCCTTGAAAGTCATTTTGACAATTTTTTTTGACTCGGGTGAGTTACACGCTTGTTTTATAAAGTGTTAGTCACACATTATAATTTGGGCATCATTTTGTTCGGGATTGTGTTTATATGCTCATATATACAGCTAATTGATCATATGTTTGTATGGGAAATGTGTTCATAACTCAATTAAAATTTTTTTTTTTAAAGTTCAAACGTGGATGTGTTGCTTTAAGTTTGATGAAAGTATTAATTTCAAGGTCAGGGAGTTTTCATGGAATTTTTAAGATGGTTAGTGTAACTTTGATTGAACAGAAAGGCTGAGAATTTAGGAAACATTTGAAATTCTTGAGATTTTGAATGAACACTTTTGATTGAATCCTTATTTTTTTGATTGATGTTAACTTCACAAATTTGAAATTTAAATCTTTGTGTCGGTCTTTAGTAAAATGTTAATGGTGAAAAAGGAAGAGAAAGAGCAAGGCTCAGAGACACCACAATGTACCGTCGTGACGTGGCAACATATCATGATGAAATGTATGTTGGTTCATTTTATTAATTTGCCCAAATCTTACATTCTTTCCCATTCATATTTCTTTGCAAAGTGACTGATGTCATGTGGTATTTTTATTACAGACGAGAACTACAGGTGAGATTTGAACAACTTATACTGCTGGATCCAGACTTGGCCAACAAACAGAATGTGGAGCAACTGTTGTGGAAGTCTGTGTTCTACCATCTAGTGGAATTGATCCGTAAACAGTTGCCCGAGGATCATGAAGGAGAAACCAAGATCAGACTGCATAAAATCCTGGATGAGGTGAGGGGTTGGCTAACAAGTGATATGGTCACAGTGTTGAAACAATTCCATTGGCATGTCCATGTGTTCAAGTTAATTGTCTCTTTTTTTGTGCTGTACTGGCCAAACGATCACAGTCATGGTCTTTGTTACTGAAAGAGAAGAATGAATTTTGCTAAATAACTGTACTACTCGTACATAAAAATAAACATGTGAAAAAAGTCATGGGAGATGATATTGATGATATTGTTTGTTATAGTGTACACTATACATATATGAATTTCAGTAACATGACCTTCTACTGTGATGTACTGGTAGTTTTCTATATTTTAAAGGGAATATATCAGAAAAAAACGCTATAAATGCCTTAAAAATTAAAATAATTATTAAAATGGATAAAAAGCATGTGACATCAAGATAAAATCACGCGACTCATTTAATATGTCACAAAATATGTTGCAATTTTAAGCAGGAAATCTATTTTAGTCTAATCTAGGCGCATAGCCCAAGTTAGGAAACCCCTTTTCAATATATCTTTTTTTGGCGTGTTTGAATAGATATCCTTTTGGCAATATGGGATCAGTGTGCATATATAGACATGATATATTAGAAAAAAATTGTTTATAGCAATTTTGAAATTTTGAAAAATCATGAAACATTCCCTTTAATAACTACATAACATAATGAAACATTTAAATATGATTCTTGTCATGGTATTTCAGGAGTCCATAGTCTATAGAGGTTGTAGGTTCAAACACACATCTTGTTGAAAACTTTATGTGAAAAAGTTTGCCTGTTACTTATGAAAGGACAGTGACCTGATTTTTTTCTCCAACAATAAAATTGGAGGCCATATACATGAATAACCCATAATGTATTGAACATGTTGGTAAACCTTGTTAATTTAAATAAAATTAATTGGAAACTTCTTAATGTTACATGAATTACACCTTGCTATGGTGAATCTTGAATAAAGATTTCACTTTTTCCCCATCTTATCTAAGCATCTCTATTTTCTTTTTCCATTGCTCAGTAGAGCTGTCATCTTACAACCACGAACCTCTAACCACTGAGGTTGTGGGTTAGAGCCCAGCTTGATTAAAAAACTTGATGTGGGAAAGTTGACCAGTTATTAGCAGAAGACAGTGGTTCTTCAACCCTAACCCTAACCCTATATGTACATTATGTTTGTTTGCATAAACAAGATACGATCTCATACAGGGCACTGCGTTCTACGAGAATCTCCTGGATAAACTACAATCTACGTTTAACTTTAATCTTGACATGTTCCTCGACCCAAACATCCTACCTCCAGAGAACCTCAGTCGTACCATCAAACTTGCCTTGCTCAGTACACAACGATGCATGATCTGCCTCGGGGACATTGCCCGCTACCGGGAACAGAGTAATGATGGTGGCAAAGTCAACTATGCCAAAGCCAGAAGGTCTGTTGTATTGTTTATTTGAGTTGTCATAAATGATGTTTATTTCTCAATTTTCTAAATACCTTCCAAATTGGATGTTAATGTTAAATCATTATTATTGATAATTGTGTTTTATTAATTTATTATGTACTGTACAAATTCATTTTTTGATTAGTTTGGTCTCATTAACTTGAGTTATAACAAACCTGGAGAATCATTCAAATTATCAAAGTTCAATATTTTTATTACCTTACCTACAGGAGTTGCGTTTAAAAGTAATGATTATTTAACTGAACACATTATTTAAATAAATTCTGGATAAATAATTATTTAAGGATTAAAAGCCAAATTTTGAGTTTTCATCGGGTAATGTAAAACATTAGGCTAGTTTATTGTATGTTGGATATTCAAATAGAAAACGCTGTAATGGCACATGTACTTTTGTTTTCGGAAATGTATTTCTGGCAACATTGTATTAACAGTTTGTGGTGAACGCAAAGGTAATAAGAATGGAATTATTTTAGTTTTTAGCTCTACTGTACGCCAGTCTACTGACCAAAGGCCAGCAGGGCTTTTGTCATGGTATATTGTCTGTCGTCCATCCGTCCATCGTCCTTCCGTTGATCTTTTTCTTGTAGATGCATTAGCACCTTCATTTTCATTGAATCTTAACCAAACTTGCTAAGAAGTTATATATTGACAATATTTCGGATGAGTTGGTGAACATTTAGACCTTAGACATTTTTCATGTAGCATTGCATAGAGGTCCCCTAAAAGATTTGTTGATGTTGGGTTCCTGGGGTCAAATATGAGGCCGCCACAGTGGTAACTGTTTTACATAGAGTTATATGGGAAAATTAATGTTGTAGACACAATAGCATCTTCATCTTTCATTGAATCTTAACCAAACTTGCACAACAGTTATATAACCACAAGATCTAGGACAAGTTCTTGAACCAGAGTGATTCACCATAAATGTCAATGCCACTGGGCTTATTAACCACATTTTAAGCAAAATTTTAAAAAACATTTTCTCTGAAAGTTTAAGGCCTAGACCTTAGAAATTTTACTTGTAGCATTGCATGGAGGTCCTTTAAAAAGTTTGTTGAATTTGGGCCCGGCACAGAGGTCACTGATTTACATAGAGTTGTAGGGAAAATATTGTAGATGGGAAAGCACCCCCATTTTTTTATTGAATCTTAACCAAACTTGCACAGCAGCAGTGTTTCATTTACCCTTGTGCCCTACGTCCTAGAGGCACAAATCTTGTGGCAGACACACAATTCTGAAATATGTGCATCCGCTGGACGCAGAAAAATTGCAGCCGATACGTCCCCATTATCTCAAATACAGACATTTAATTCCCGACACACACTGCTTGTAAACACTAGTGCGCACATCATCCGATGAATTTCAGATGTATCGGGTTACTACTGCACCACTTTCTAAACAATGGTGCGCGCACATCTGGCATAATCAATGTCATCAGACGGTCTCTGTTACCGTTGCGAGTGGTAAATACGCAAGCTGCTCGCCGACCTTGAATACTTCTTGTGTTATAGTTTCACTATCGAAACGGTGTTATCATTATGATAAACATTTCAATCAGCGGCGTAGCTGCCTTTACGCCACAACTCCCAGGCTTGCATATATTTTTGAAAATGCATCATTATATCTCCTGGAAATGCCATCAGAATGCAGGAAAATGCCTCGTGAATTTTTTTTCTGATGGGGAGAGGGGCATGTTCCCCAGACCCCTCCCCAAATCCTTCTAGAATCCGATGGGCTTGCACATCATTTTAGTGTCAGCTACGCCACTGTCAATAAAGGAGATACCATGTGTAATGTTATTTGAACCAAATCAACAAACACTGTCTGTTTTTTTGATAGACTAAGCTGCACAAGTGTTTTTTTTTAATGTTTTTAAGTGTTCTAGTCAATGTTTACTGTTGTTTAATTCCCATTTATGCTTGTAGTTGTTTAAATTGTGCACAGTTAAAGGTTCACACAGTGCAATGGTGAAGTATCTTCATTTTCACAATGTTGCATCATTTGAAATTATAATAATTTAGTTAAAATGTCTCGAAAAATGTGACTCACACTTCTAATTTTTTGACTCACAGATTTGTAGTCCAGCGAGTCCTGGGACTCGTACATTGAAATTTGTAAATAAATCACTGCAGCAGTTATATAACTACATTTTCTCTGGAAGTTCAAAGCTTAGACCTTAAATAGTTTACGTGTAGCATTGCATGGTCTCCTAAAAGATTTGTTGAAGAGAAACTTACAAACATATTTCCACAATGTGACAGTAATTATCACCTTTACCTGGACATGAGCAAGTGTGACTGATCTGAGAACAGTTTATTTATTTTCACACCTTGACTAAATAAGTGATAGTTACCGGTACACTAAGAAGGCAATTGAAGGTTCCAATTGAGTGAATAAACTATTGAATTGAACCAAAATACTAGCTTGAGTTACAACACTGAGAAAACACTTAGCAATTTACATTGGAAATGAAAAGATTAAAAAGGAAACCAGGACTTCAGTCAGTAAACCAGAGTATTGGAATAAACTAACTTTGAGAAAGTGAAGTGCAATCGTTGTATAGGCTTAATATATAAGTCAAATGTTACTAAATAGTTGACATGATGGGATGAAAATTCTTTGCATGTATGTATGTATGTTTCAGTTGGTACACTAAAGCTCAACAGATTGCACCAAAGAATGGACGACCCTACAATCAACTAGCCATTTTGGCCTTATATACGGTATGTGTTGATTATTGTATTGTTGAAATCTACTTATTGGCAGTTTTGGTATCAACCATCTTAGTTTTAACAGAACATACTAACAGTATTGAGTTTAAATGTATCTGAGATATACATCTGAATATGTCTGGGGGATATGCATGTAAATATGTCAGGTATGTACATGCAAATGTATAGGTATGTACATGCAAATGTGTTAGGTATGTACATGCAAATGTGTCATATATGTACATGCAAATGTATAGGTATGTATATGTAAATATGTCAGGTATACACATGTCAATGTATTTGTGATATACATATAACTATGTCAGGGATCTACGTAAAGGTGTCAGGAATCTACATGTGAATTTGTCTGGTTTGAACATGTAAATGTTTTTGGGGATCAACATGTAAATGTGTCTAGAATCCCAACGTTAATTTGTCAGGTTTGTACATGTAAATGTATTGGGTATGTACATGTTAATGTATTGAGGATATACATCTATCAGGAGGGGATATACATGTAAATGTATCCATAATTCACATGTACATTTGTCAAGTTTATTCTTGTAAATGTGTCAGGTATGCACATGTAAATGTTTTGGGCTTGTGGGGGGAGGGGGTTGTACATGTAAATGTTTAGGGGTATCCACATGTAAATTGTTCTGGTTTGGTACTTGTAAATTTGTCAGGTAGGTACATGTAAATGCATTGGGGTATTCATGTTAATTTATAAGGAAGGGGGAAAGGGTGTCTACATGTAAATGTATCCAGAATCCACATGTAATTTTGTCAAGTTTATACTTCTAAATTTCCCTGGTATGCACATGTAAATGATTCAGTGGTTGTGGTAAATGTGTTCAGTATGTACATGTTAATGTTTTGCCGGGAGATTTACATGTAAATGTGTCCAGAATCGACATGTAAATTTGTCAGGTTTGTACATGTAACTTTGTCATGTCTGTACTTGTTAATGTGTCAGGTATGCCCATGTAAATGTTTTTGGAATCTACATGTAAATTTATCAGGAAATTACATGTAAGTTTATTGTGATATAAATGTAATTTTGGTATGTATCTGTATCAGGGATCTACATGTAAATTTGTCAGGAAATAACATGTAACTATGTTTGTGATATTCATGTAAATGTGTCAGGTATGTACTTGTAAATGTTTCGGGGGATCAACATGTAAAAATGCCTAGAATACACATGTAAATTTGTCAGGTTTGTACATATAAATGTGTCAGGTGTGTTCATGTAAATGTGTTTTAGATATGCATGTAAATGTAAATTTATCAGGAGCGGGGCAAGGTGATTATATGTCAAACATTCTAGAATCCACATGTAAATTTGTCAGGTTTCTCTTGTAAATATGTCAGGTATGCACATGTCAATGTGTTAATGATCTGAATGTAATTTTATCTGGAAACAATATGTAAATCTTTTAGCAATATAAATTTGTCAGGTATGTATCTGTCAGGGATCTACACTTGTCAGGAATTTACATGTAAATGTGTTTGTGATATTCATGTAAATGTGTCAGGTTTGTACATGTAAATGTGTGAGGTATGTACATTAAATGTTTTGTGGGATTTACATGTAAATGTGTCCAGAATCCACATGTAAATTTGTCAGGTATGTACATGTAAATATTTTAGGGAAGAAGGTTGGGGAGAGGGTTTTGATATATATGTAAATTTATGATGACACGGGAATGGAGATTACATGTCAATGTGTCCAGAATCCACACATAAATTTGTCAGGTTAATACTTGTTAATGTGTCAGGTATGCACATGTTAGTGTTTTGGGTAGGGCAAGGAGAGTGTTGATCTACATGTAAATGTGTCTGGAATCTGCATTTAAATGTGTCAGTTATGTACATGTCAATCTAATAGGAATTTGAATATAACTATGTTTGTGATATTCATGTAAATGTGTCTGGTATATACATGCAAATGTGTCAGGTATATAAATGTAAATTTATTAGGATTGGGGAAAGGGTCATGTAAATTTGTCATACTTGTAAATGTGTCGGTCATGTTCATGTAAATTTGTCAATTGTGTCAGGCATGTACATGTAAATTTTTCAGGTTTGTACATGTAAATTTTTTGGGGGTTATAAATGTAAATTTGCCTGGTATGTACATGTAAATGTTTTAGGGGATCTACATGTAAATGTGTCCAGAATCCACATGTTAATTTGTCAGGTTTGTACATGTAAATGTATTGGGTATGTACACGTAAATGTATTGAAGATATACATGTAAATCTATCAGGAGGGGGATATTCATGTAAATGTATCCAGAATCCACATGTAAATTTGTCAAGTTTATACTTGTAAATGTGTCAGGTATGCACATGTTAATGTTTTGGACTGGGGGGAGGGGGTTTTACATGTAAATGTTTAGGGGTATCCACATGTAAATTGTTCAGGTTTGTACATGTAAACTTGTCAGGTAGGTACATGTGAATGCATTCGGAGTATTCATGTAAATTTATAATGTAGGGGGAATGGGTGTCTACATGTAAATGTATCCAGATTCCACATGTAAATTTCTCTGGTATGCACATGTTAATGATTCAGTGGTTATGGGGGAGGGTGAATATGTCCAGTATGTACATGTAAATGTTTTGCTGGGAGATTTACATGTAAATGTGTCCAGAATCCACATGTTAATTTGTCAGGTTTGTACACGTAAATTTGTCATGTCTGTACTTGTTAATGTGTCAGGTATGCCGATGTAAATGTGTTTGGAATCTACATGTAAATTTATCAGGAAACTACATGTAAGTTTATTGTGATATAAATGTGAATTTGTCAGGTATGTATCTGTGTCAGGGATCTACATGTAAATTTGTCAGGAAATAACATGTAACTATGTTTGTGATATTCATGTAAATGTGTCAGGTATATACTTGTAAATGTTTCGGGGGATCAGCCTGTAAGAATACACATGTAAATTTGTCAGGTTTGTACATGTAAATGTGTCAGGTGTGTTCATGTAAATGTGTTTTGGATATACATGTACATGTAAATTTATCATGAGCAGGGCAGGATGATTATATGTCAATGGTTCT
This sequence comes from Panopea generosa, assembly GCA_029582155.1. NCBI lineage: Eukaryota > Metazoa > Mollusca > Bivalvia > Adapedonta > Hiatellidae > Panopea > Panopea generosa. The sequence goes on along the minus strand of CM055899.1, from coordinate 1,352,776 downwards.
AGAATCCACATGTGAATTTGTCAGGTTTATACTTGTAAATGTGTCAGGTATGCACATGTCAATGTGTTAATGATCTGCATGTAAATTTATCTGGAAACATGTAACTCTTTTAGCAATGTAAATTTGCCAGGTATGTATCTGTCAGGGATCTACATTTGTCAGGAATTTACATATAAATGTGTTTGTGATATTCATGTAAATGTGTCAGGTGTGTACATGTAAATGTGTGAGATATGTACATGTAAATGTGTCTAGAATCCACATGTAAATTTGTCAGGTATGTACAAGTAAATATTTTAGGGAAGATGGTTTGGGAGAGGGTTTGGATACATGTAAATTTATCATGAGCAGGGAATGGAGATTACATGTCAATGTTTCTAGAATCCACACATAAATTTATCAGGTTAATACTTGTCAATGTGTCTGGTATGCACATGTTAATGTTTTTGGGTGGGGCAGAGAGGGTGTTGATCTACATGTAAATGTGTCTGGAATCTGCATTTAAATGTGTCAGTTATGTACATGTCAATCTAATAGGAATTTGAATATAACTATGTTTGTGATATTCATGTAAATGTGTCTGGTATATACATGCAAATGTGTCAGGTATATAAATGTAAATTTATTAGGATTGGGGAAAGGGTCATGTAAATTTGTCATACTTGTAAATGTGTCGGTCATGTTCATGTAAATTTGTCAATTGTGTCAGGCATGTACATGTAAATTTTTCAGGTTTGTACATGTAAATTTTTTGGGGGTTATAAATGTAAATTTGCCTGGTATGTACATGTAAATGTTTTAGGGGATCTACATGTAAATGTGTCTGGTATATACATGCAAATGTGTCAGGTATATAAATGTAAATTTCTTAGGATGGGGGAATGGGTGATCATGTAAATTTGTCATGTTTGTAAATGTGTCGGTCATGTTCATGTAAATTTGTCAGGCATGTACATGTAAATTTGTCAGGTCTGTACTTGTAAATGTGTCAGACATGTACATGTAAATTTGTCAGGCATGTACATGTAAATTTGTCAGGTCTGTACTTGTAAATGTGTCAGACATGTACATGTAAATTTGTCAGGTCTGTACTTGTAAATGTGTCAGTTATTTACATGTAAATTTGTCATTTCTGTACTTCTAAATGTGTTAGGTATGCCCATTGAAATGTGTCAGGTATATAAATGTATATCTATAGGAGGGGGGAAGGGGGATCATGTAAATTTGTCATATTTGTAAAAGTGTCAGGCAAGTACATGTAAATTTATCAGGAGGGGAGATTTACATGTAAATATGTCCAAAAACCACATGTTAATTTGTAAGGTTTGTACATGTAAATTTGTCAGGTATGTACATGCAGATGTTTTGGGGGTTGTGCATGTGTAAGTGTAAATTCATCAGGTATGTACTTTTAAAGATTTTGGGGGTTGTACGTGTAAATTTGTGAGGTATATAATCTTAATGTTTTCAGAGATCTACATGTAAATGTGTCCAGAATCTACTTGTAAATTTGTTAGGTTTGTTCATGTAAATGTTTTGAAGGTTTTAAATGTAAATTTGCCTGGTTAGTACATGTAAATGTTTTCAGGGATCTATCTACATGTAACCCACATGTTAATTGGTCAGATAGTTTTGGGGAGTGGGATAATGGGTTGATATACATGTAAATGTGTCAGATATGTACATGAATCTACATGAAAATTTTACAGGTATATACATATGAATGTGTCCAGAATATATATGTAAATTTACCAGGTTTGAACATGGAAATGTTTTTGGGATTCTATATGTAAATTTGTCTTGTATGTACATGTAAATGTTTAAAGTGGGATGAGGGGGTTGATTTTCATGTAAATGTGTCTTGAATCTATATGTAAATGTGTCAGGTATATACGTGAAAATGTGTTTGGGATATATATGTAAATTTATCAGGGAGAGGGATCTGCATGTCAATGTGTCTAGAATCTACATGTAAATTTGTTAGGTATAAACATTTTCATATAAATGTGTCCGGAATCCATGTCATGTAAGTTTGTCAAGTATGTAAATGTGTTAAGGATCTACATGTAAATTAATCAGAAGGGGATGGTGGGGAGGGGGATCTGCATGTAAATATGTCAGGTTTGTACATGTAAATGTGTCAGATATGAACATATAAATGTGTCAGGTATGTGCATGTAAATGTGTTAGGGATCTACATGTGAATTTATCAGGTGTGAAAGGGGGATCTTCATGTTAATGTGTTCAGAATCCACATGTTAATTTGTAAGGTTTGTACATGTAAATGTGTTTAGGATCTCCTTCTAAATTTATCAGGAATCTACATGTAACTGCAGGTTCTTTATGTAAATGTGTCCAAAATCTACATGTAAATTTGTCTGGTTAGTTTGTCTGTTATATGTATACATGTAAATATTTCAGAAAGTGGGAAAGGGGTTGATCTATATGTAAATATAGGTTTTAACATGTAAATTTGTCAGGTATGTACATGTAAATGTATTGGGATATACATGTAAATTCATCAGGAAGGGGAAGAGAATTCAATTTGCTAGGTATATATATGTTAATATGTCCATAATCTTAATGTAAATGTGTCCACAACCTACATTAATGTAATTTTGTTAGGTTTGTTCATGAAAATATGTCAGGTATGTACATGTTAATGTGTATGCGATATACATGTAAATTGATTATGAGGGGGACGGGGATCTTACATGTAAATGTATCCATAATCCATGTGTAAATTTGTCAGGTTTGTACATGTAAAATTGCCAGATATGTACATGTAAATATATCAGGTATGTTAATGTTTTGGGGATATAAATGTAAATGTTTTGGGGAAGGGGGCAGTGAATTGATCTACATGTAAATGTGTCCACATTCCACATATAAATGAGTCAGGTATGTAAATGAAAATGTGTTTGGGATATATATGAAAATTTATCAGGAAGAGGGAATGGAGATGTGGAGGGGTGGGGAATAGGGTTGATCTAAATTTGTCAGGCATGTACATGTAAACATGTTTGGCTTATCCATGTTAATTTATCAGGAGTGGGGAAGGTATATTTGTCACATATATACATGTAAATATGTTAGGAAACTAGATGTAAATGTGTCTAGAATCTACATTTAACTGTGTCAGGTTTGTACATGGAAATTTGTTTGGGATATACATATAAATTTATAAGGAGGTGGGAAGGGGGACCTGCATGTAAATGTGTCCAGAGTCCACAAGTAAATTTGACAGATATATAAATGTAAATATGTTGGGAAACTACATGTAAATGTGTCTAGGATATACATTTAACTGTGTCAGGTTTGTACATGAAAATTTGTTTGAGATATACATGTAAATTTATCAGGAGTGGGGAAGTGGGATCTACATGTCAATGTTTCCTGAGTCCATGAGCTAATTTGTCAGATTTGTACATTTAAATTTGTCAGATTTGTACATGTAAAATTTTCAGGTATGTACATGTAAGTGAGGATATCAATGTAAGTGTTTTGAGGAGGTGGGAAGGGGTAGGGGGTTGATCTGCATATAAATATGTATGGAATCCACATGTTAATGTGTCAGGTATATACATGTAAATGTTTTGGGGTGGGGAATAGGGGGTTGATCTACACATAAGTGTGTATTGAATCTGCATGAAAATGTTTCCGGAATACATATAGATATTTTAGGAATATACACACAAATGTGTCTTTTAATCTACATGTAAATTTGTATGTTATGAACATGTAAATTTTTCATGGGGGACAGGGGTTGATCTACATGTAAATGTGTCAGGTATGTATCAGGAATCTACATTTAACTGTGTCCAGAATGTATATGTGCATGGAAATGTTTGGGGTGTGGGGGTAAGGGGGTTGCTTTACATATAAATGTGTCTGGAATCCAGATCATGTAAGTTTGTCATGTATGTAAATGTGTCAAGTATGTAAATGTAATGTGGTTCTACATGTAAATTGATCAAAAGGAGGTGGCGGGGAGGGGGATCTACATGTTAATATGTCAGGTTTGTACATGTAATTTTGTCTGATTTGTACATATAAACGTGTCAGGTATGTACATGTAAATGTGTTAGGGATCTACATGTAAATTTATCAGGTGTGGAAGGGGGATCAACATGTAAATGTGTCCAGAATCCACATGTTAATTTGTCAGGTTTGTACATGTAAATGTGTTAGATATGTATATTTAAATATGTCAGATACATATATGTTAATGTGTCAGGTATTCAGGTATAAACATGTAAAGATATATCTAGAATAAACATGAAAATTTGTCTGATTTGTACATGTTAATATTGTGGTAGAGGGGTGGGGAATGGGGTTGATCTACATGTAAACGGTCTGGTATTCACATGTAAATTTGTCAGGTTTGTACATGTAAATATGTCCGGTGTGTACATTTTAATGTGTTAATGTGTTTGGCTTGTCCATGTTAATTTATCAGGAGGGGTGGGTAAATTTGTCACATATATACATGTAAATATGTTGGAAAACTACATGTAAAAGTGTCTAGAATCAACATTTCACTGTGTCAGATTTGTACATGAAAATTTGTTTGGGATATACATGTAAATTTATTAGGAGGTGGGAAGGAGGACCTGCATGTAAATGTGTCAAGAGTCCACAAGTTAATTTGTCAGATATATACATGTTAATATATTGGGAAACTACATGTAAATGTATTTAGAATATACATTTAACTGTGTCAGGTTTGTACATGAAAATTTGTTTGGGATATACATGTAAATTTATCAGGAGGTGGGAAGTTGGATCTACATGTCAATGTTTCCAGAGTCCATGAGTTAATTTGTCAGATTTGTACATGTAAATTTGTCAGATTTGTACATGTAAATTTGTCAGGTATATACATGTAAATGTGTTGAGGATATCAATGTAAGTGTTTTGAGGAGGTGGGAAGGGGTAAGGGGTTGATCTACATATAAATGTGTATGGAATCCACATGTAAATGTGTCAGGTATATACATGTAAATGTTTTGGGGAGGGGAATAGAGGGGTTGATCTACACATAAGTGTATATTGAATCTGCATGAAAATATTTCAGGAATACATGTAAATGTTTTAGGAATCTACATGCAAATGTGTCTTTTAATCTACATGTAAATTTGTATGTTATGTACATGTAAATGTTTCATGGTGGATGGGGGTTGATCTACTTGTAAATGTGTCAGGTATGTATCAGGAATCTATATTTAACTGTGTATAGAATGTATATGTGCATGAAAATGTTTGGGGTGTTGGGGGGGGGGTTGCTTTACATATAAATGTGTCCGGATTCCACGTCATATAAGTTTGTCATGTATGTAAATGTGTCAAGTATGTAAATGTATTGTGGATCTACATGTAAATTGATCAGAAGGGGGTGGTGGGGAGGGGGGATCTACATGTAAATATGTCAGGTTTGTACATGTAAATGTGTCAGATATGTACATGTAAATGTGTCAGGTATGTGCATGTAAATGTGTTAGGGATCTACATGTAAAATTATCAGGTGTGAAAGGGGGATCTACATGTAAAATGTCCAGAATTTACATGTTAATTTGTCAGGTTTTTACATGTTAATGTGTTAGATATGTATATTTAAATATGTCAGGTACATACATGTAAATGTGTCAGGTATTCAGGTATGTACATGTAAATATATATCCAGAATATACATGAAAATTTGTCTGGTATGTACATGTTAATATTGTGGTGGAGGGGTGGGGAATGGGGTTGATCTATATGTAAATGTGTCTGGTTTTCACATGTAAATTTGTCAGGTTTGTACATGTAAATATGTCAGGCATGTACATGTAAATGTGTTTATGTGTTTGGCTTATCCATGTTAATTTATCAGGAGGGGGAGGTAAATTGTTCGCTTATATACATGTAAGTTTATTGGGAAACTACATGTAAATGTGTCTGGAATATACATCTAACTGTGTCAGGTTTGTACATGAAAATTTGTTTGGGATATACATGTAAATTTATCAGGATGTGGGAAGTGGGATCTACATGTCAATGTTTCCACAGTCCATGAGTTAATTTGTCAGATTTTTACATTAAATTTGTCAGATTTGTACATGTAAAATTGTCAGGTATGTACATGTAAATGTGTTGAGCATATCAGTTTAAGTGTTTTGGGGAGGTGGGGAGGGGGTAAGGGGTTGATCTACATATAAATGTGTATGGAATCCACATGTAAATGTGTCAGGTATATACATGTAAATGTTTTGGGGAGGGGAATAGAGGGGTTGATCTACACATAAGTGTATATTGAATCTGCATGAAAATGTTTCAGGAATACATGTAGATGTTTGAGGAATCTACATGCAAATGTGTCTTTTAATCTACATGTAAATTTGTATGTTATGTACATGTAAATGTTTCATGGGGGATGGAAGTTGATCTACATGTAAATGTGTCAGGTATGTACCAGGAATCTATATTTAACTGTGTATAGAATGTATATGTGCATGAAAATGTTTGGGGTGTTGGGGGGGAAGGGGGTTGCTTTACATATAAATGTGTCCGGAATCCACGTCATGTAAGTTTGTCAGGTATGTAAATGTGTCAAGTATGTAAATGTATTGTGGATCTACATGTAAATTGATCAGGAGGGGATGGTGGGGAGGGGGGATCTACATGTAAATATGTCAGGTTTGTACATGTATATGTGTCAGATATGTACATGTAAATGTGTCAGGTATGTGCATGTAAATGTGTTAGGGATCTACATGAAAATTTAGCAGGTGTGAAAGGGGGATCGACATGTAAATGTGTCCAGAATCCACTTGTTAATTTGTCAGTTTTGTACATGTAAATGTGTCAGATATGTATATTTAAATGTGCCAGGTACATACATGTTAATGTGTCTGGTATCAGGTATGTACATGTAAATATATCCAGAATCTACATGAATATTTGTCTGGTATGTACATGTTAATGTTGTGGTGGAGGGGTGGGGAATGGGGTTGATCTATGTGTAAATTTGTCTGGTATTCACTTGTAAATTTGTCAGGTTTGTACATGTCAATATGTCAGGCATGTACATGTAAATGTGTTTGGCTTATCCATGTTAATTTATCAGGACGGGGAAGGTAAATTTGTCACATATATTCATTTAAATATGTTAAGAAACTACATGTAAATGTGTCTACAATCTACATTTAACTGTGTCAGGTTTGCACATGTAAATTTGTTTTGGATATACATGTAAACTTATTAGGAGGTGGAAAGGGGGGATCTGCATGTATATGTGTCCTGAGTCCACAAGTAAATGTGTCAGATATATACATGTAAATATGTTTGGAAACTACTTGTAAATGTGTCAAGAATCTACATTTAACTGTGTCAGGTTTGTACATGAAAATCTGTTTGGAATATACATGTAAATTTATTAGGAGGTGGGAAGGGGGACCTGTATGTAAATGTGTCCAGATTCCATAAGTAAATTTGTCAGCTATATAAATGTAAGTATTATGTTGGGAAACTACATGTAAATGTGTCTAGAATATACATTTAACTGTATCAGTTTTGTACATGAAAATTTGTTTTGGATATACATGTACATTTATCAGGAGTGGGGAAGTTGGATCTACATGTCATATTTCCAGAGTCCATGAGTTGATTTATCAGATTTGTACATGTAAATTTGTCAGATTTGTACATGTAAATTTGTCAGGTATGTACATGTAAATGTGTTGAGGATATCAATGTAAGTGTTTTGGGGAGGTGGGGAGGGGGTTGATCTACATATAAATGTGTATGGAATCCACATGTAAATGTTTCAGGAATACATGTAAATGTTTTAGGAATCTACATGCAAATGTGTCTTTTAGTCTATGTGTAAATTTGTATGTTATGTACATGTAAATGTTACATGGGGGGATGGGGGTTGATCTACATGTAAATGTGTCAGGTATGTATCAGGAATCTACATTTAACTGTGTCCAGAATGTATATGTGCATGAAAATGTTTGGAGTGTTGTAGGGGAAGGGGGTTGCTTTACATATAAATATGTCAGGAATCCACGTCATGTAAGTTTGTCAGGTATGTAAACGTGTCAAGTATGTAAATGTGTTGTGGATCTATATGTAAATTGATCAGAAGGGGGTGGCAGGGAGGGGGATCTACATGTAAATATGTCAGGTTTGTTCATGTAAATTAGTCAGATATGTAAATGTGTTAGGGATCTACATGTAAATTTATCAGGTGTCAAAGGGGATCTACATGTAAATGTGTCCAGAATCCACATGTTAATTTGTCAGGTTTGTACATGTAAATGTGTTTAGGATCTACTTGTAAAATTATCAGGAATCTACATATTACAGGTTCTTTATGTAAATGTGTCCAAAATGTACATATAAATTTGTTTGGTTAGTTTGTCTGGTATATACATGTAAATGTTTCAGAAGGCGGGAAAGGGGTTGATCTATATGTAAATATAGATTTTAACATGTATATATGTCAGGTATGTACATGTAAATATGTCAGGTATGTACATGTAAATGTGTTTTGGATATCCATGTGAATTAATCAGGAGGTGGAGGAGGGGATCTGCGTGAAAATTTGGTTTTATACATGTAAATTTGTCAGGTATGTAAATATGTCAAGTATGTACATGTAAATATATCAGAAATCTACATGTAACTGTGTTTGTGATATAAATGTAAATTTATCAGGTATAGACATATGAAGGAGTAAGAGTTTTCAAGTGTAAATATGTCTGAATTTACATGTCAATTTGTCTGGTATGTAAATGTTTGAGGAGTGGGAAAGGGGATTGATCTACATATAAATGTGTCTGGAATCCACATGAAAATTTGTCAGGTATGTACATGTTAATGTGTCAGGTATGTACATGTAAATGTGTCAGGTATGTATATGTTAATTTGTCTAGTATGTACATGCAAATGTGTTAAGAATATACATGTAAATTTATCTGGAAGCATGGCAAGGGGAAATACATGTAAATGTGTCCAGAATTCACATGTAAATTTGTCAGGCATCTACATGTTCCTGTGTTTGTGATATGCATGTATATATGTATGTGTGGGAGGAGGGAATCTACATGTAAATGTGCCAGGTATGTATATCGAAATTTGTCAGCTATGTACATTTAAATGTGTCTGAAATCTACATGGGAATTTGTCAGGTTTGTACATGTAAATGTTTTGTAAATGTTTTGGGGTTTCTACATCGAATTGTGCCTGATATATACAAGTAAAAGTTTCGGGGGGAGGGGGAGGGGGGGATCTTCATGTAAATGTATTCAGAATCCACATTTAAATTTGTCAGGAATCTACATGTAACTTTGTTTGTGAATTACATGTACATGCTTGTGTTGTGTGTGTATGGGGCAGGGAATCTTTATGTAAATTTGTCCGGTATGTACATGTAAATTTGTCAGCTTTGAACATGTTAATGTTTCGGGTCCCGGTTTCTGCATGTAAATTTGTCAAGTATGTACATGTAAATATTTGGGGGGTTCTACATGTAAATGTGTCCAGAGTCCACATATAAATTCATCAGGAATCTACATGTAACTCTGTTTTTTTTTATTGTCATGTTTGCACATGTATATGTGTCAGGGATCTACATGTAAATTTGTCAGAAATTTACATGTAAAGTGTTATTCATTTAAATATTTATGTGATATGCATGTTAATATGTCAGCATTCTATATGTAAATGTGTTAGGTATGTACATGTAAATGTGTTTGAGAACTACATTGTTAAGTTGTCAGGTGTTTACATGTAAATGTTACGGAGGTTCTATATGTAAATGTTATGTGTGTGTGTGTAGGGGGGAATCTACATGTAAGTGTGTCAGGTATGTACATGCAAGTGTAGGCATTTACATGTAAATGTGTCCTGAATGTAAATGTGAAGGGTTTCTACATGTAAATATTTTGTGGGTTCAACATGTTAATTTATCTGTAATGCACATGTAAATTTTTTGGAGGATCACAGTAAATTTGTCCAGCATCTACATGTAAATTTGTCGGGTTTGTACATGTTAATTTGTCAGAAAATTACATGTAATTATGTTTGTGATATGAAATGTAAATTTGTCAGGTATGTATATGTGTCAGGAATCTACATGGAGGTGAGGGGATTGATCTACATGTAACTATGTTATTTTCATGTAAATATGTCTGCATTCTACATGTAAATTTTTCAGATATGTACATGTAAATTTGTCAGGTATATACATGTTAATTTGTCAGGAATCTACATGTTGTTGTGTTTGTGATAGATATATGCATGTGTTTGAGGAGTTCTGCATGTAAATATTTCATGGGTTCTACATGTAAATTTGTCAGGTTTGTACATACTTATGTTTCAGGGGATCTACTTGTAAATGTGTCCTGAATCTAAATGTGTCATGTTTGTGCATGTAAATTCAGGAATGTACATGTAACTATGTTTGTGACATTATGTAAATATGTCAGCATTCTACATGTAATTTTTTTAAGGGATCTACATGTAAATGTATTGCGGATCTATATGTAAATATGTGAAAAATCTACTTTTAAATGAGTCATGGATCTACATGTAGATGAGTTGAGGTAGATGAGTTGGGGATAAACATGTAATGTGTCAGGTATCTATATGTAAAATTTTCAGGAATCTACATGTAACTGTGTCTAGAATATACATGTAAATATGTCAGGGATCTACATGTATTATGACCATTGTATGCTGTTTTCTGTCTTACAGAAACGCAAACTGGATGCTGTCTACTTCTACATGCGGAGTTTGGCAGCCAGTAATCCGTTCCTTACTGCCAGGGAGAGTCTCATGTCCTTGTTTGATGAAGCAAGAAAGAAGGTAATGTCCTGTATGGCACACTTATTTGTAAGATGAATTATTAAATTGTAAATATATGCCGGGTCACATTAGCACAGTCAGTAGCATGTCTGACTATCAACCCAGGAGTTGTGAGTTCAAACCCCCACCCTACAGCAGTCTGTGATGATTGATATATGACAGTGCATCTCATTGTAATTTGTCTCTCACATCTGATTCAAGTGGGAAAGTTAAAAGTTACTTGCTGAGATGGATGTCCTCTAGTTAACTGGTTGACTTTCTAGGATCTGGTTAAGCTTCCAGGATCTCAGAAAGAATGGTTAGGTTAACAAATTGTTGTTGTCCATTAAAAATATGCTAAATATTATTCAATCAATCATTAAATAATCTAATTCTCTATCTCACTGATGCAGTTGGAGAACACTCATTTCTCACTGATGAGATTTTACTGAAGTTCTTAGATATTATTCCCTTTCATTGTGGCCATAATATAGATCAAAATAATGGTTTAGTGGAAAAATTAACGACCACTTGAAATATTCCAAAGTACTTGTTTTTATGCCCCCCTCCCCCCCTGTAATTTTGTCATGTATAGATGGATTTTATAAATGCTTGCTACAAATGATCACATGTAACATGACGATGTGTTATGAGTAAGACCCATACCTGTATCTCAAAGGTCAAGGTCACAATTTGAGTTTGTTTAACAACACTGAGTCTGTGAGATTTTGTGTCCGGCCTGTAACTTTGTCATGCATAGATGGATTTTAATGATATCTGCTACAATTGATCAACATAACATGACGACGTTGGAAGTAAGACCCACACCCGTACCTCAAAGGTCAAGGTCACAATTTGAGTTTGACAACACTTTGAGTCTATGTGAGATTTCGTGTCAGCCTGCAACTTTGTCATGCATAGATGGATTTTTATAAATACTTGTTATAAATGATCAATATAACATGACAACGTGTTGCACTTAATACCCAAACTCCCACTTCAAAGGTCAAGGTCACAATTTAACTTTGTTTGACAACACCTTCAGTCATTTTAACATTTTTTGTCCAGTCTGTCATCTATTGATAAATTTTAAAAACACTTGGCTCATTTGATCAACATGACATAATTAAATGTTGCATGTAAGACAACGAACCTTTCCTCAAAGTTCAATGTCACACTTTCAATTTGTTTGATATTGTGTGTCTGGTCTGTGACTTTGCCTTAAACTTTGCTCAATTTATCAAGATGACATCACGACGTGTCATGAGTAAGACCTAGACCTATACCTCAAAGGTCAAGGTCACACTTTCAAGTCAGTCCTTTAGCTTTATCATACATGGATGGATTTCAAAAACACTTGGCTCAATTTATCAACAATTGATCTGTAACTTTATCTTACATTTAGGGATTTTGAAATAGCTTGACACAAGTGATCAGCATATCATGATGATGTTTCAGCAGCATTTAACTGTTGAAATACCCAGACCCTTACATCAGATGTCAAGGTCAAGGTTACACAAAGGTCAAGGCCATTCTTTAATGTAAAAAACATGAAATTGCATGTCTAGTCTGAAACATCAGTCCATTACTCTTTATATTCATGGATACATTGCTACCTATTATAACATAATTATGTTGTTTTTTTCTCAACAATCATTTGGGGGTTATGCGACACCTACCAGTGACATTCCTTGTTTTTTTAATAGAGTTTAAATGACATTTTCAACACACGGCAGGTTATATATGACATGTCAAGTTTTATTGGTGGAGGAAGACCTCAGAATGAATCTAAGTAGAGCCACCGTCCGTCCGCAAATAACTGATAAACTTTTTCACATACAAATTTTGCAGCGAGCGCGACTTGAACCTACAACTTTAACGGTGAGAGGTCAGTGATCTTGAAACGGAGCCTTAGTACACCTTAGCAGTGTCCAATCTTTGGTACTTTTATTTTATGTTACTGAGACTTTATTGTTTATTTCAGCTGTATAGACTAAAGGTAAAAACAGTTCATTTTTTTTTGTTATTTTTTCATTTTGAATTGTTATTTTCAATTTATCATTTTATTTCTTTGAATTTACACACAAGTGAGACAGATATGTGTACAGGTATGATTTCCTCTGCACTCATTTAATGTTGCTGGGAGTCTATAACCTGTGTCTTGTACTTATGTAGCAGTATAAGCTGATTGTTAAACAATTGTATTCATGAGATACAGAATGTAACAGCCTATATATTATGTTTGGTTTTAAATATATGAAGAATTGTGCACACAAAAACATTTATTAAGCATATACATATCCTGTAGAACCTGGTTAATAACTGGATGCACTTATATTAATTTTAGGGACACTTTTTTGTGCCTATTTTTGAAAATATTTATGAATACATTAGCCCCTAAACTATTCGTCTATATTTGAGATACGCTTAAACATCAGTCCTATGCACCTATTTTTGACAATTTGGACAATGCTTACCTCAGTCGAAAACGAAAGTTAAATTCCGACATGCACAGCGGAATACATCAGTTTATTGTTTACTCGATAATCTTGATTATTTCTTTCTCAGGTAGAATTTCCTTTTTCAAGGAGTTTTTTCCATGTTTAATAACCTCAGAATGATTGCAAACAAACTGATTACAACTCCGTTATTTACTAGCATCAAATTCTTATTTATAGTTACTAAAAAACTGTTCAAACAATATGACTCTCAGAAAACAATTACATTTCATAAATGAAAAGATGTTCAAAATAACTTTTAATGATCACAGCTTACTCAACAGATAAAAATTTGTGTGGTGTCCTTGAGCAAGACACTTTTTCCACATATACTAAGTACTGGTTCTATCCAGGAAGAGCGTGATTTATCTAAGTTGTTAGAACTTGTTTCACAATCGAAGTACAATAAATAAGTTTAAATTAATTATCACAGTATTGATAAAGACCTTTAAGTGTTTATTTACCAGATTATACGGTATATCTAGATGTGTGTTAACATATTGAAAGGCAACGCATTTCTTTCTTATTCTTGATCTCCTTTTTTCAAGGTTATTTTATGGTTTTAAATACTTTTTTCATCTTAGGCCATCCTTAAAAAATGTTGGTTTGCTGTACTCAACCCAGTATTTTTCATACGAAGGACAGTCATTTTCTAGGTGGACTTTTGTTTAAATATTGCATAATATATAAGGCATATCGAAAAACACGATGTGCACGGGTAGATTATACCTTAGCAGATGACATGAACAATAACTTTTAAAATCAGACAATGTGTTGTACCAAAATCGGTCACTTATACATTGCATGTATACATGGTAATATGGACTTAACATATGAAGACCAGCGTGCCGTAATAAGATTTGTTCTTGAAGAAGGGCAAAAACCGGTTTTTATTTTTATTCGACTTCAAAATAGGTTGAGGGATTCATGTATGTCAAGTAGCGCGTTTTATTCTTGGGTAGCTTGTTTTTGTGATGGTAGAAACGACGTTAACGATAGACGTGGCAGGGTGCCAGCTTGCATAGTGACCCCACATATGGTAAAAAATGATGAATCTTATATCATGAAAGATCGACGAGACACTTTGCAAGAAGTTGCTAATAGATTTAGCATCTCAAACGGATCAGTATTTAAGATCATACAGGACAACCTTGACTTGAGCAAGGTAAGTGCTAGATGGGTGCCAAAACAGTTGTCAGCAGACCAAAAATTGGTTCACAAGACCACTTCTAAAGACATTCTGGCTCGTCATAAGAGACTGGGAGATGGATTTCTGCACCATATTGTGACAGGGGACGGAACATGGATTCATCACTCTGAGTCTGAATCCAAGGTGCGGTCCAAACAATGGGTACGAGCTGGTTCCCCTCCCCCAAAGAAATTCAAATAGTCACCTTCTGCTGGAAAAGTTATGGCCATTATTTTCTGGGATTATAAAGGCATTGTTTTCCATTATGTTCTAAATGGTCGCATGATTACTGCAAATTATTATTCTGATGTAGTTTTACCAAAATTGAAGCAAATTTGTGTAAACTTAGGTCTAGATGGGGGACATGTTGTGTTGAAAGTATTACTTGGTATTGTAGTATGGGTTGGTTACTAAATAAATTTCTATTTCTAGGCAGAAGCTGTTGAGAAGAAACGAATGGAAGAAAGACAGAAACAGGGGAACATGCAAAAGAATCGGCCAGTGAACCAACACCGAGTTGAGATATGGGTGAAAAATGATGGCACCAGCAGCGAGTCAAAGGTGGATTATAATTATGACGAGGATCTTTCAAAGTTGGACTCTGCTGAGGTAAAGTTGTTTAGTGCTTTTATGGGTCCTGTGGAAATGTAATACTTTGCTTTATATATTGCTTGGTAGTCAGTTCTTTGGGTTGTAGCTGTGCTGCAGATGTGCAATAGAAGAAATAGATGTCATAGAGTCAGTCTCTGTGAGTGTCATATGAAACTTTAAACAATTCTAGTAAGCAAACCTCTAACTCTGCAGGATCAGTAGAACCAGTGGCAGGAAAATATGACTTGGAGTATCATATTATTTAACTATGCAGTGGCTTTTTTTGGCCATTTTAATAGCCGTTATTAGGTCATAATCTTCCCATAATGGTGAAAAAACACTTCTGTGACATGATGCTACAAAAACAAGAATATTTACAAAACATTTCCTCTACTGGAGTATGCAGTCAAGCTGGTATTTGAAGACTGCTTCATAAGAAAACTTAGGATAATTTTTCATAATATTCTAAAGAAAAACCCAGGCATATTAACAATTAGTGTTATCGAGATGGTCTGTTTATTTACAGAAGCCAGATCCCTATGTAATGCACACAAAGATGTTTTCTGAAGTAGTAACAATGTACTGATAGCTGTGATTATTTGAGTCAGTATAAAGGTGCTATTAATAGTCATCTGTTGTCTAAGGAACAATCTCAGAAAGCACTTAACTCTCATAACTAAGGTCAAGGGTCCAATCCCAGCTCGGTCTCAACTCTTAACCTGAGAATGCTTACCAGTTGGTTGTAGTGGTTTCACATTTTGATGTCAACATTTGCCAATCAAACTGAATATGCCATATATAACATGTAATGTGATGAAAAAAAGGTTAAAAACCCGTTTTTTGCTCACTGGGCTGAAGTCCAAGGAGAGCTATTGCTATGACCCTGGCGGCGCCGGCGTCTGTAGACACCCAGGTTAAACTTCTGCATTTAAGTATAAGATATCTGTGCAACCACTCATTGGATGTGAATGACACTTTGCATGTGTGTTCACCATCATCAATGGAACACACATAGACAAGAACCATAACTCTGGATTGCATTTTGGCACAGTTATTGGACTTAGACACACAGGGGTGAGCTTTGTTGTCTTCTGACAACTCTTGTTTTATATAGAAATGACATCATTATGTTATTGTTACCCAAGAGTTGACTGGATATTGATACAAAATTTCAATATCAAAATAAATACATCTATCTATCCAAGTCTATCATTTATATTAAAAATATGCTGAAACAGATTTTCCTATTTTCCATAATTATCTTTGTTTGCTCCACTTCTGCATTCAGTCTGTTTTAAACTTATTTAGTGTACATTGATTGTGAAATAAATCCTTATAACTTGCTCAAATCTTGCTCAAAGTCTTTCTGAGGGAACCAGTACTAAGAATATGCAGATAAAATGTCTTGTTCAGGGCCAAGGCTGAGGTTCAAACCCACAGCACCCTAATCTTTGATCAGCTCATGGCACCTCAGTCTTTGATCGCCCAACAACATCCTGTTCTTGGATCAGTCGATGGCACCCCGATCTTGGATCAGCCTACAGCACCCTGATCTTGGATCAGCCCATGGCACCTGGATGTTGGATCAGCCCTAGGCACCCTGATTTTGGATCAGCCCATGGCACCCTGATCTTGGATCAGTCCATGGCACCTGATCTTTGATCAGCCCACAGCACCCCGATCTTGGATCAGCCCATGGCACCCTGATCTTGGATTAGCCCATGGCACCCCGATCTTGGATTAGCCCACAGCACCCCGATCTTGGATCAGCCCATGGCACCCTGATCTTGGATTAGCCCATGGCACCCGGATCTTGGATTAGCCCATGGCACCCCGATCTTGGATTAGCCCACAGCACCCCGATCTTGGATTAGCCCATGGCACCCCGATCTTGGATTAGCCCATGGCACCCCGATCTTGGATAAGCCCACAGCACCTCGATCTTGGATCAGGTCATGCCACCCTGGTCTTGGATCAGCCCGCAGCATCAGCCCATGGCACCCCGATCTTGGATCAGCCCAACGCACCCCGATCTTGGATCAGCTCATGGCACCCTGATCTTGGATCAGCCCACGGCACCCCGATCTTGGATCAGCCCAAGGCACCCCGATCTTGGATCAGGTCATGCCACCCTGGTCTTGGATCAGCCCGCAGCATCAGCCCATGGCACCCCGATCTTGGATCAGCCCAACGCACCCCGATCTTGGATCAGCCCATGGCACCCCTATCTTGGATCAGCTCTCGGCACCCCGATCTTGGATCAGCCCACGGCACCCCGATCTTGGATCAGCCAACGGCACCCCGATCTTGGATCAGCCCACGTCACCCCAATCTTGGATCAGCTCTCGGCACCCCGGTCTTGGATCAGCCCACGGCACCCCGGTCTTGGATCAGCCCACGGCACCCCGATCTTGGATCAGGTCATGCCACCCTGGTCTTGGATCAGCCCGCAGCATCAGCCCATGGCACCCCGATCTTGGATCAGCCCAATGCACCCCGATCTTGGATCAGCCCATGGCACCCCAATCTTGGATCAGCCCATGGCACCCCGATCTTGGATCAGCCCATGGCACCCCGATCTTGGATCAGCCCACGTCACCCCGGTCTTGGATCAGCCCACGGCACCCCGGTCTTGGATCAGCCCATGGCACCCCGATCTTGGATCAGCCCACGTCACCCCGATCTTGGATCAGCTCTCGGCACCCCGATCTTGGATCAGCCCACGGCACCCCGGTCTTGGATCAGCCCACGGCACCCCGGTCTTGGATCAGCCCATGGCACCCCGATCTTGGATCAGCCCACGTCACCCCGATCTTGGATCAGCTCTCGGCACCCCGATCTTGGATCAGCCCACGGCACCCCGATCTTGGATCAGCCCACGGCACCCCGGTCTTGGATCAGCCCACGGCACCCCGATCTTGGATCAGCCCACGGCACTGTGATCTTGGATCAGCCCAAGGCACCTTGATCTTTGATCGGCCTGTTCACTAGTATTTATTTGTGATTTAGACATGACAGCGTCATAGAAACAAATGGCAGTACAATATGTTATCTGTCCTATCACTTTATATGCGGGTTGTATAATAATTGTGATGCCAATTAATAACTACGTACATTTTGTCACAAAACATTGACACCTATCATTTATAAATCTGTATATCGCTGATATTCAAATCAATATATCAATATGAAATTGTTCGTCAATGACACATTCCTACTTACATTTCTAAAAATTTGTTATAGTGATTTGAAAGAACACAATGAAAATTATACAACTGATATCTGATCTGACAAAATACATGATGTGAATATGTCATGTCATTAGTTGAGGTTTGTTTTAATATTTATATTTTTTTTCTACACAAATAAATGATAACTCTCCCACTTAATAATCAGTGGTGAGAGATGAATGCTAATGAGACACAATATCATATATCAGTCGCCACAGAGACTGTGGCTGAATAAAGATTTGATCTCATGACTCCTAAATTGATAGTCTGACATGCTACCAGCTGAGCTAGCCAGGTCTAGTTCTGTGGTTTAGGATAAAACATGTATTTTAGGTAGATGTATTATGTTACATTAATTTAAATTCAATACTGGTAGCTTAAATTCTCATCACAGTCGAAATACCACAAGAGCTTAATAACCAGGGTAGAAATACTTTAAAACATTACAGTATAATACGCTGTTAATTTTACATTGATGTACAATTCTGTTTCTTGTGCAGGAAAAAATACATATAGCATGAAAATGTAGTCGGGTAAGATATTATTTTTAACTAAAATGTGCATAATTTTGTATTATTATTATTTCAGCTTAATAGACGTTTTGTGTTGAGTTTCCTTAATGTCCATGGTAAATTGTTTACAAAGATTGGGTAAGTCACAGAATATTTTAGAAATAATATATAAAAGTATGTTAGTAATTACCTGACTTAGTGCTCAAATCATTCATAGTCACTTTATTTGTTTGTATTTATTGTTACATTATAAAGAATGAATGAATTAAGTATTTACACCATACCAGAACAATGCAGGTTATATGATGCTAATAAGTACAAATATTCCAGGTTCATTTTCAATGTACAAACACAAAAGACTAACATGCAGATTTTAAAAAAAGGATAACCAATATGCAGAATTAATATAAAAGCCTGTTTCAGCAAATTATGTCTTATTCTTGTTTTGTTGCCTCTTTCAACATACAAATATAGACGAGCTACAGTGGCTATGTTTTCATCATCTTTCTTATGGAGCCACAAAGGAATTGATAATTTTAACCATAGTATTGAATTTGACAAAAAATGATGAAAAGGATAATCGGAGGATCAATACTTCACAGAGGTCAACAGTGATCTTGTCTCCCGGAACCACATGTTTACATTATAAAAAAATTAAAACTGAAAGATATGATGACAATTGAGAGAGTACAATACAGCTGTCATGGTTTTATAACTTTGCTTAACTGTGGTCAACTAGTTGTACAATATGAATAAACTTATTTTTTCCCTGCTTGTTCACACGTATCATGGTGACAAAAAATTAATTTAAAACCTGAAGTGGTAGAAAGCAATGTTCATGTCATTATGCCAAGTTTCATGTTCCTTTGCTCATACTTGCAACCTATACATATCTCTAAATCATTGTTCCAGAAATGTGTAAATGCTCCATGTGTATTAGGTTCAATAGGCCAGCTGCTCTGATTTCATTAAAAAATTTTATTGTGGTACCTTAAAGAAAACCACCAAATTGGAAATAGAATGATGATCTAACATTTCTATTTTTTCTCAGACAAACAGCCATCTGTGATATGAAATTTTTCAATTGCTAAATATATTGTTAAAGATATTGTATGAGTGATATATTGTAAAACAAATAATCAGAGACACATATCATAAAGCTAAATATGTTAAAATAATTTTAAAGGAATCCCTTGGATTTGTCACCAACCAAATTTGTTTACCAGTACAATATTTCCTATAATGTGTGATATTTCCTAAAATGCAAAATACCATTATTTCCTATATTATGTGATACCATATTTCCTATAGTGTGTGATATTTCGTATAGTGTGTGATATTTCCTATATTATGTGATATTTTCTATATTGCAAAATACCATTATTTCCTCTATTGTGTGGTATTTCCTGTCTTATATTTACTGTATTATGCAACATTTCCTATATTGTATGATATTTCCTATATAACACAACATTTCCTATATTGTGTGATATTTCCCGTTTGATATTTCCTGTATTCTGTGACATTTCCTATATTGTGTGATATTTCCTGTGTGATATTTCCTGTATTCTGCGACATTTCCTATATTGTATGATATTTCCTGTGTTATATTTCCTATATTGTGTGATATTTCTTATATTGTGTGATAATTCCTCTGTGATATTTCCTATATTGGGCGATATTTCCTATATTGTGTTATATTTCCTGTGTGATATTTCCTATATTCTGCGACATTTCCTATATTTTATGATATATCATGCTCAGGATGGAAATGTTTAGCGACAGCTGTGGACAGATGTTACAGGAATTTAATGTCTTGCTCAAAGACAGTGCCATCAGTCCATCCAGGATGTTGCAACTTATGGCAATCAACATGTTTGCCATAGAAAATACAGCACTCAAAGGTACGTTAGTACGAGTATATTCTTCTATTCAAGATGGGTAATCTGAATGGAAATAGCTTTTTCGTTGGAATGGCATCCAAATTATTTTGCTATACTTATATACTTGTGTTCTGATTCATGTGTATTTGTGTATAGAAATTGATTGATTGATTGAATATTAAGTGTCATTTTATCCCACCGAGAGCTAACAGATGATCAGTTAACCAAATCACTATTCCTGGGGATCCTGGAAGGCTAACCGGTACTCAATCACACCCGTCTCTGCAAATAACTGATAACTGCCCCACTTGTATCAGTGGTGAGAGATGAATGATAGTAATATGCAATGTTGTATAGCCGGAAACTGGTGGGGTTTCGAATTCATGGCGCCCGGATTTATATTCAGAGATGCTACTGACTGAGCTAATAATTTGAGGTCTAAAAATTTTATGAGCTGCAATGTGTTGCATGTTTGTATTTGATATGAGCTTATGTGTGAGTGAAGTCACGAATATTTGTTTAAAAATTATTATTAGCTCCCTGTTGCATTTTGTTTATCAATGCCCTCTTCTTCAATCAATGGTAAACACTCATTGTGATGGTAAACATTCCAAAAGATTTCTTTTTCTGTCTGAGGCTTCATAGCTAAAGTGCAAAATTTCAAAATAGAATTGACAATATTAATACTGTCATTCACTTTATATCTCACACCATTGTTACATTTACCATAGAGCTCCATTGTAACATTTATGTCCAAAACACAGTGAAAAAAAACAAAAAATCTGCAGTATGTGTCTGGGCTCAAATTCTTCACTGGTTCAAGATCAGCAATTATAAAGAAAAAAAATCATACATTGACCTGTTTTGTTTTTATTATATTCAGTTGTGTTATGATGCTTATCAACTATCAACTATTTGCTCACAATTTGGTTTGAATCAAAAATTCTTAAATCATGCAGATGTGCCTAGAAATTTGATATCAGCATCAGAGTTTTTTTCTAAATAAAGACCATTTAACACCTGGTAGGGAAAACTAAGTCACTGCAATACAAAGCCCTGAAAAAAGAAGAAAAAGATAACTGAAGTTTTATTTTTACCTCCTTCATCTGAATGTCCTGAGTATTCAAGGGAGATAATAGTGGTGTGAGTTCTTAAGTTTGCTATCAATACTTTCTGGCTATATTGATATGTGTCCAAAATAACTACTCGCATTTGATTTTAGATGAGTCCCTGGAGTCTACGTGCCGATCACTACTGCAGCAACACTCTGTGCAGATGGGCCTTGACATGTTTGGTATTCTGGTCGATCGCTGCTCGCGGCTGCTTGGAGTTCATGTCAAATCTGCTGATTACCCGGGCCGCATGTTTAGTCGTGAGCTAGAAGAGCTGGTACCCAGTGTCAAGGTGTGGACAGATTGGATGATCTGTCACGCAGACCTCTGGAACCCACCTCCAGCTGTGAGGGATCCCAGTATGGGGTAAGATATTCCTGGGACTTTGATATACTTAAATTGAAAATGACCAAGCTCATCATTTTTATGCCCCATCAAGAATTTTGAAGGGGCATTCCTGTTTGTTTGTTCTTAAGTGAGTCCAAGTTAAACAATTAGTTTCCAATCAATAACTTCCAAAGCTGTCTGTGTTTGATTAATATTACATAATACTATGTTGTAAACATATAATTATAAAATAATAAAACGCAGGTCAGGTTAGATATTTGTCAATGCTGGTCAAGTTTTTGAGAAGTTTTTATTTAGATTCAGATCAATGGGGATGGAGGGTTACTTAAAAATTACATGAAAACCTACCGGATTTGATTTTCAGTTCGGTCTTTTTGAAAAAAAAAACGAAGAGCTATTGTCATGACCCCTGCGGCGTCTTTGTTGTCCGGTGAATGCAAATTTATGCTTAGCTGAGCTTTTTCTCTCTTTCTGAACAGACTACTTAAGTTATAGTGACTAAACTTCATTCATATCATGTTATACAAACAATGTGCATTGATCAGTTACCTAAATTTCCACTTTAGTTTAATGTAGGTTGTAAATCTATTTTGTATTTCAGTTGATTCTATAAACTGATCACAATCATTCTAAAAAAAAAAACGTTTACATCACTGACCTTGACCTTCATAATGGACTTAAAGGGAATATATCAGGGGTTTTTAATCTTTTAAAATTGGCTAAAAACATATTTTTCATGCCTATATATATTCACTGACACTGTATTGACAAAATGATACTTATTTAAACATGCCAAAATAAAAGATTAAAAAGGGATTTCCAAATTTGGGCTATACGCCTAGGTTAGACTAAAATAGATTGCCCGCTTAAATGTGCAATCTATTTTGTGACGTATTAAATGAATCATGTGTTTTCATTTTGATTTCAGTTTGATCTGTTATACACAGAGCAGATCTAGGATTTCAGTTTACAAAATCCAAACAGTCACACATATTTTTCAGAGAAATATAGTGAATTTTTAATAAAATATAGGAGTTTGTGGGTGGGAGTGGTGAGAGCGTATGCTGTTTTTTTAAAAGAGTAGACCCGTCATTGATACTGGCTTACACATAGTAAAATTGTATGAGTCCAAATGACATCAAGCAGTATTTAAGTGTTGTCTATTTTTAGGAAGGAGATTTCCTGTCAAGTTTACCACTCCAACTTAAATATAGATTTTGTCACATTTTGGTGAACTTGATTCACCTAACTAATTGGATTTTATTTATAAATGATAATGAGATGCTTTTTATCCATTTTAATAATTATTTTATTTTTTAAGACATTTATAGCGTTATTGTCTGTTATATTCCCTTTAAGTTAATACTTACATTGTCAGATTAAAGTTTTATGTTTAGCTCCGCTTTTTTTCTGTTTCTGAATAAACTTCTAATGTTATAGTGACTAAACTTTATAAGCACATTCATATCATATAACTACGATATGTAAATTTCCATAATATAGGCTCAAAACCGTAGGTTAAATTTTTTTGTTGATCTCGGGCTTGATTCCTTTTTTGAGTCTATTTTATTTTTCAGTAATAAGTACTGATTCTGTGAACTTCTCACCTTCAGGTTAAAACAAGTTTTTACAATACTGATCTTAACATACTAGGTTGACTTTAAAAAGGTGAGCATCGGCACCCACTTGCGGTCCTCTTGTTTTTAACTGTAGTGAATAAGAGAAATTTTAATTGTAATTTTTCTTAACAGCTGATTCGAATTTCTATCTGTTCTAATTTCATTGAGTCAGTGGTAGACATGTAGTCATTTGAACTTGTTATCAAAATGAAGTTGATGTCATGTAACTGTGTCTTCATTTATACTTGTGGTTAAAAAATGAATGTTTTCATATATATTTTGCAGGCCTCACATAGATGTATGGGATAGTACAGCCATGCTGTGTAACATACTGAAGGATATGGATACGTCTTATGTGAAATTTTACATGGACAAGAGGGACGGTAAGTTATCCTAAATAAATAAATAAGTAACACTTTTAATTAAAATGTGTTGAAGTCACTTTCAAGGCAATAAAGATTATGTATGGTGGCCAGATTTATTATTGAAGGAAGGCCTCAGATGCATGTACACAAATAGATATCTCAGTAGCACTTTTATTGTTTCCCGGGTAACTGCCAAAACTTTCTCTTGTACTGTCTTTGGACCTAGTCAGCAACAGGAAAATAATCTGGAGATGTTGGTTAAGACCACTTGTCCCCTTGTCTCCACTGACAGAATGTGCTGGACAGAATAATGTGTTAGAAAAATAATGTGTATGATACTTGGTATGTTTATGTCCTTCAGTTTTTGTTTTTGCTTCCTACAATTTCCCTTCCTAACTAAGTCAGTATGATCTTCTTTAATCAAATGTTAGAAAACCCTTTGACTTTCAAAAAAGTATAACTCAACCCTCTTAGAGCATCTAGTTGCTACATGTATGTGCCTTCATGTGCTGTAAGGGATCGAGCTGTAGCTCACTGTACCTGGTACACGTACATCGATAAAGATTGGGTCAAACTGTAGCTCACTGTACTTGGTACACGTACATTGATACATGTACATTGATAAAGATTGGATCAAACTGTAGCTTACTGTACCTGGTACATCTACATTGATAAAGATTGGGTCGAACTGTAGCTCACTGTACCTGGTACCGTAAATTGATGAAGATTGGGTCAAACTGTAGCTCACTGTACCTGGTACCGTACATTGATGAAGATTGGGTCGAACTGTAGCTCACTGTACTTGGTACACATACATTGATACACGTACATTGATAAAGATTAAGCCAAACTTTAGCTCACTGTACCTGGTACATCTACATTGATAAAGATTGGGTTGAACTGTAGCTCACTGTACTTGTTACACGTACATTGAAAAAGATTGAGTCAAACTGTAGCTCACTGTACCTGGAACATCTACATTGATAAAGATTAGGTCGAACTGTAGCTCACTGTACCTGGTACATCTACATTGATAAAGATTATGTCAAATTGTAGCTCACTGTACCTGGTACACGTACACATTGATAAAGATTGGGTCAAACTGTAGCTCACTACCTGGTACACGTACACATTGATAAAGATTGGGTCCAACTGTAGCTCACTGTACCTGGTACACGTACATTGATAAAGATTAGGTTAAACTGTAGCTCACTGTTACTGGTACACCTACATTGATAAAGATTAGGTCGAACTGTAGCTTACTGTACCTGGTACACGTACATTATCAGATCTTGGGTTTGATGCTCTACCACTGGACCACGCGCTCCACTATTGAATATTTAATATGAAACTAACAATATTTTATCTAAGGCCATAGAATTTATCTGATGTAGGTAATGTTTGTTTAAGTTACATGTACATATTCATTATTAGATATGACTGACATAACTTCATTGCATTCAGGTATAGAGCCTGTAATATTGTCAGAAGATACGATGATGTCAGGATTTGTACCACTACTTAGTACTCCGCTCAACAACACCTTTGTGGATAATGATGTAGAAAAGGTATGTTGGTAAACAGCGTTCCTATTATTATTATGTTACTGTAATGTTTTAATGTTGATTTATGTAAGGTTTTTGTAATTCCCTTGTTCTGTATTTTGTTTTAACAGTCCGTGGTAGACTGAATTTTGTTCTTTGTTTCTTTTGGTGTTCAAAATAATAAATCCTATAGCAATGAAATCATGTTAGTTTTACTTTTAACTTGCACGTACCAGACTGATTGGAGCTTGTGTTTCAAATAATGCAGTCTGTAAATAGACAATATGTCTTTGTTTATACATATAGAAGAATTAAGCTGGCCAGGTTAGCTCAGTAGTGCATCTGACCAACAATCCAGGGGTCGTGAGTTCAAATCCCAACTGACAGCAGTCTCCTTGATGATTGATATACGACTTTTTATCTCATTGTCATCAATTGGTCATTCACCACTAATTCAAGTAAGAAAGTTATTAGTTATTTGCGAAGATTACTGGTTTACCTATATAGATCAGGATTTATGGATAGGGTGGTTAGATAAACTGATGTTCTATTAACCCTCGAAGGTATAAAAATGAAGCTAAATATATGTATTCAAATAAACAAATAGAAGAACTTGTTATGTCTGTTTAAGGACATGGCCAGGGACTGTCTACGCATAGAGAAACTACGAGTATTTGGAGAATATCTATGTGGTATAGAACCTCCAATGCTGGCGTACAGCGTCGAGTCTTGTAAATACTACAGTGTGGCGCCACCTGAGGGCTACGAGGATGATGATGACCCAAAGCAGGAGAAATCTCACAGTTTATCTGAGGTATGAATAAAGGTCAATAACTTGAACACAGTGTACAATGAACATAAAATGTTTTATTTCTGGAGGTGAATTTGAAATAATGAGCTGACTTTCTTCTAATGCTGAAACTTCCATATATGCTTAAAGATTGTATTTCTGGCAACGATTTGAAATATTGAGCTGAAGTTTTTCAATGCTGAAACTTCCATATATTTAAAGGTTTCATTGATGCATGGAGATAGGTAAAAATAAATTCAAAGATTGCCATGTGTCTCTTTCTTGGGATTCTAAAACTTTTAAAATATTTTTTATTGTTTAAAAATTGTCTTTGAATATGCAATTGGATGAATTCTGTGTTTTCTCTTTAATGCTCTTACTATTCAAAACATAACAGAGGCTGTGAGTTTGAATTAAAGTAAATCACCTATCACTTTACTGCAGGCATCTTTAGTCCACCATGTGTTTATGTTCTCGTATGTCTTTCTGTACAAATCTAAATTATGCAACCTCTTGCAAATGTCACAGTAGGCTCTTTGATACTGTACATACCCATCATTTATTGTGTATTCAGATTTGTTTTTTAAATATTCTATATATCCTTCCTCATCTTGTCCCAGCTTCTTTAGAAATTCTGCTAGATTTTTAATTGATTTAAATTGACTTGTGTCAATGTAAGTTCTAGGGGGCAGCGATTTTTCATAAGTCCGAGCCCCACGTACAATGTTTATTATATCCGTCTGAAACCAAAAGAAAACCTTTTCTGTAATGTAATCCCTACAAATAGAGTTTTCAAATGATAAGTAAAACTTGTAATCATTAGCTATCGTTGTCATGCATTTAAGCCCTTCCTCCTTGGTGCAGTTTTTGAATGAGCCACACTTACCGTATATGTCGACATTTATATACTGTCTTAACTTGTTCACAAATTTTTCTCTCTTACTCTCTGTCTTACAGTCGCTCACAAGCCAGGCTACACCTTTAGTCTTATTGTGGTAAATTTCTGAATAATTCTTTTTCTTGTTGGCGTGCACACTCAGATGTGATTTGGGCACTACTGCTCCGTATTTGTACAAAATATCCGAGTCTTGTCTGTAGGTCATTGTCCAGTTAATGGTGTCATGCCACGAATTGCTTCTTCCACCATGTGTCACTTGCAAATGAAGAGGAGATTCGATACTAGCAAAAATGTACACCTGACGATTGTTTGCTCGCACTGGAGCTTTCTTTGGGAGGCGACCTCCTTGGAATATGATGGCATCGGCATTCGCAAAGTATTCGTTATAATGCATATCATTGTCGATAAAGCTGATTCTACAATTCTTGTATTCACATTGGTTCATGTCTGCTCTCCTGCTATCCATTCTAAGGCCTGTCAGAGAAAATTAAGAGTAATGTATAAAACATTGAGGATGTCTTTCACAAAATAACTCGGTAATCCAGTTTGACATTTTTTTTTTGTGGAATGTTTACATTTTGATTGATATTTAAAATTATTGTATTTTTAGAAAATATATCTTTTTCTGCATGATTTATGCCAACTTTGGATTAATTTGGATGAATATTCAAAATGTTGTGAATAATTGTTGGTTTACATTTACTACGACTTTTGTCGTAAGTTTTTTTTGTAAAACGCATCCTTAGTCTTTAACTTCAATACTATGGAGGCTATTCATTGCCAAAAATACAGATTTGTAATTATTAAGTTTACATGGTAACATTTAACATAAATATTCCTGTTTTATTTCTGGTGTAAGTCTCAATCATGCATATTTAAATTAAAACAGTGTAACAATTAAATACAGACTTGTGATTCTTAAGTTTATGTATCATGAAAGAACGTCTACAGTATGTCTGATATTTTTCTCAACCATCATTTTTAAATATACAGACTTCATGGCGAGAAATGCCAACGTTCATTTACAGATTCTATGATGCAAAAGTCAATTTACAGTGTCTGCAATGCCAATGTCCATTTACAGAGTCTAAAATGCAATGTCCATTAACTGAGTCTATAATGCCAACGTCCATTAACAGAGTTTAAAATGCATTATTACTGCGATGTTGGCAAAAATAAAGACTGATTCAAATTATGGTATTATACTGACAGTTCATGAATAGATATATCCTGGTGCCAACGGTTTACACACATGATGCACACACATGTGACAAGGAAATGACCGTCTTGTGTGATAGATACAGGCCAAACTATATTACAGGCCTTTTAATCATATATATCAATCAAAATTTGGACAATAGTTTAAAATGTGTTGTTCTTTCGTCTGATTTGCTATTTTGATGGATCACCCTACACCAAGTAATTTGTTATATACATCACCAGATTTCACGCAATTTGCAAGTTCACAGTATTGAATTCGTTCCATGTAGGTGGATATCTAATAAAAAGCATATACTATAGTGTAGAAAAACATTTTTTGAAATGAAAATTTAGAAGGTATTAATTTATGTAAATCATATTTGAGCATACGAGGGGTTATCCGGAAGTTCATGGACAAATTTAATAAAATCCATATTCATGCAAATACATCGCTATATTTTGCACAGCTTAAGTATTGGTGTATTTGTCATAAATGTACAGTATTTTAGTGCATTTATTATGAAATAATAATGTTCTGGTTTCTATAGCAACATGCATACATGGTTAGTGCTACAGCTCAAATTGTTAAACAATTTGACAGATAAACATGTGAAAAAATAAATGATTTCGCTGTAAAACTCTTGGTAAATCATATATTATTGATGACACGTCATCAATGTCTACATTGGTAATTCTGGCAATAGTATGGTGCACAAGTGTTAGGAGTTAAAACAAACTTACACAAAAAAGGCAAACTTGTTAATAAGCAAAACTTCCATCTGAGAAAAAGGTGAAACAACGAGCGGAAATACATTTTTGTGTCAAAATTAGCAAAACACTGATCCAGGCGATATATATGCTTATAGTAGGCCATCCAAAAAGCAAAATGACCCTTATTTTAACTTTTGATGGCAATTTTTAGTAGAATTGTTTTAGTACCATAACATTATTCCCCAATATGTATAGCATCGTGTGATGATGGATGCCACTCATGAAATTGCGTTTTAAGGTCACAGTTGAGGTCAAAGGTCAATCAGATGCAAAAATTAACAAAACGGTATTGCATATAAATTATTGTCACTAATGTTACAATTATGTTGTTTTATATAATTATTTTTCTGTAATGACATGTTGTTAATAGTCTAATAGACAATATAGACAAATATACAATATTTTATTTGAGTAATGTAGGCCTCCGGCCCATAATACATTTTTAAACACATGGTAAACGTGGAATCTAACAAATAAACATTCATAATACGAACACTATAATTTCAATACAGTTTTGATAAAATTAATGCAATATATTTATTTATATATTTTGCTGTTTTTTTTAATGTATTGACTGTTCTGTTGTTTTGCTCATGATCAATGTTTGTGTCTATTTTATTTCAAATATTGAAAAAAAGAAAAAAAGTAATACACAATTTCGAGATTTAATTGTTTTACGTCATTTTGTTTTAAATTTGGAGGTAAAGAGTGTTTTTTTTAAACATCTCAAATACAAACTTTGCCAGTTTGATTATCTTGTCAGAATTGGTTGTGCTCATCAAACTGTAGAATTCATATACATTATGATAGTTGTGATCGTTATAGTTAATAATGAAACAGTGTAAAGGACAATGAAGCAGCTATTTAAAGGATATTGAAGCATGCCTGTCTTTCTGCTTGTTTTTATACGAGTCGAAAGTTCAATAAGTACATTTAAAATGTAAACAATTTCAGTAGTTGTTGTTTATTGCAAATCTCCAATTTGTTATTAACCTTGAATTTTATACATATCTTTGAAGATAAATACTAAAATCAATTTAAAAGTTAAGTGTTCGCTTGGACGTCCGTATGTTCTACACAATACGATAATACACTGGTGCATATTTTTTTATCATGTATTCTTTTCCAATTGAAATGCGATTCAAGGAGAAATAACAATTACGAATATATATACCTTAGATTAAAAGTAAATGTAAAAGAAAGAGAGTTTATGTTACGATGTAATGAAATTACCTTAATTGTACGTAAAACTAGAAAAACTTGTCCTACCATATATAAAGATGCCACACAAAGTATCTGAGATTCGAAGAAAATTACTTGTTACCTCGAGTATAGAAGTTCTTGACAGAAATGACAGTTTTGATCATGACACTTGATTGAAACTTTTTATGGCATAAAATTTGTTATAGTGTATTCACTTCCAAAAACAAAATTAATAAACTCAAAAGAAAAATGGGATCTCCTGGACCTTCTACTAGTAGTGTCGAAGAAGTGTTGAAAGATGCTCCTGTCCGTTCAGCAACTTTAGCAAAATATTACCAACTGATTCGAGTTGTTGTATTTTATTTCAGTCGGAAGATGTAAAACAGTTACACCGCTTATGAGTGATATTTTTCAAGAATATGTATTGTGGCTGTAAATTATCTTATTGCGTCCGAAGTAAAATACATTCTAAAATGTTTAAGTTTAAAAAACAAATTGTGAAGTATGAGGATACTATCGAAGATGATACAGTAATGACAGAATTAAGAGGATTTAGCTCTGGTGATTATTGGTGGCGACTGGAGTAGCTATTTTACAAGGAAGCGGGTATCAATTCAGACTGTTCCAAGCAAATATGAAGATCGTTCTATGAAGACGTCAAAACAGCTACTGACCCAAAGCACAGTTTATTAGACCATCATATATGCGTCTGATTTTGGGTCATATACTGATTTATCTGATAATGTTTCAAGTATTCTAGAACCATATGAAAGTATACTTTAACAGGAAAGTGTTGACTGCTGCTCAACAAGTAAGAGGTGAGATAGACATTGATTATGTAGACAAAGTAATTCCTGGAAGGTTCTTTCTCTATCTTGCCTGCTATTTTGTGGTATGACAATTATTCTAGATGGCAATGCTGAAGTCAGAACCTATACGGAGAACTGTTACGTTTGTATACTAGCGCAGGAGATATAGTATTTGGCGTATCTAACGGCATACACAATCTCAAGATATTGGCCTTGGACATGCTCTTCACAAGACAGCTCGTTCTGAAATGAGTGTCAGTCTTTTTCATGCTGTCAACCACACTGTAATTAATATTATCAGTAGAATTGACAACTTAATTGCAAATGGGATGTATATCGAAAATGGATATGATCTGTTTATATCCTGTGATAATATTGGTGCTATTGAAGCAACGTTAGATGAAATAAACATAGTTAACAGCACAATATGATGGTTGGGAAATACAGTCAAACTCTAGAGAATATTATGTGGGTACTAATACCAGAACTTAATAATTGGGCAAACATTCTTCTGCTGATACTATGAAAACTATCCACTTAGATAAAGCAACGATGGTAGGCTATAACATGGACCTGACAACATAAATGCAAGTAGTTGGTACACAAACAATAATGAAACACGTTAAACAACATATATTCGGAATATTTGAATAGATTTTTAGCAAGATAGTCAAAATGATGTGCAAACAGTTCCGACTTGGAGAGTTTACAATGAATTAAGCAGTCCAGATATTCTGCCAATGACAACTTTAGGAATGCTTCCAATACTACAATCATATTTAGATGAACTGAACACATTTACTACTGCTATCAATATATTTGAAGAAATTTCAAATCATATTGGTCAAAGCAACACCGTTATCACAGCAGATCAGCCATCCTTTCTAAAAAGAAATAACTTGTATGCGGCAATCAAGACCTGTTTACTTAGATGATAATTATGAAGTCTCTCGAAAGACAGCACCAGATATGTGTGGGGAATTTAAAGTTAGGATTTTTATAGTCAAAAGGAGCAAAATCACTGAACACTGACCAAGCAACAAGCTGGATGAAAACATTTGTAACATGAACAATAGGAAAAAAGGAATCACGCAAAATGACCAAGCCAGAGACAAATTCTGTGTCACTTTGACAGCTCAGTCGGATGGGTTAGAGAAGTCACTATAAAGAGAAAGTGATGCAGAGGAAGACCATACCTACACCAGATATGATTGTCTGCCTTTTGGAACTGATCTCAATGAGTCTGATGTTCAAAGCTCTGATCAAACAAATGGATACTTTTGACATTTTCTGAGTATGATCCTTTGAAGAAAGAAACAAAACATCTGCATTGATATATGATGTTTCAAACATGCAGAAAGTTCTGTGCTGAAACACAAGTTGTCCTTATTACCTCTGCCAGTTGCTAGGGTTATACGATTTAGGAACTCTACCACAAAGACTGAATGATTGAATGTCTCTGAATATGAAATGATTTTAACTTGATGACTTTCCCAATTCTTCACTGCAATGATACATTATCATTGATAGTCACACTATGATTCAGGCTTTTGGAATGCATGCTATCCGAATAGTTACTTTCTTCATTCTAACAAATATCCTTATTATATAACAACGTATTAACTAGTTTACTAGTGTATATTAAAACGACCATAGATCATTAGCTTTCTTTGTTGAGCAATATCAGAGAATATTAACTATTTCTATACCGCTATTAGTTTTATCCGACTTCTATTGTGACCTCATGAAGCTCTTTCCTTCTATTTTGATATGTTTAATTTCTCACAAGGTTTGTTTATGTATTCACTTCATTTGATTTAAAATACTTGCCTGTTCTTAATTATTGGAAGCTTGCATTTCACAAGAAATTCAAAATTCATAAATTTTACCCACTTTTTGACCTTTGACCTCAATTTGACAACACAATTTTTAACATATTTTATTCATTTTCCTAGTAGTTGCTTACAACAGACATATTTCTATAGTTTTCAGTTCAATAAATAAACAAATATTTTAACAAGACAGTTTCCTTAATTCTATATATCAATTACAGCACCCAATTGACCTTTGACCTAATTTTGAGATTATGAGGCGATTTCATGATTGGCATCCACCCTCACAGGTTTGTGTACATACCAAGGAAGACATTAAGCATGGATGCCAAATTCTACTCAAGTTTGCCATCAAAAGTTTTTTTCCTGTGTTTGGATGGCCTACTATTAGTAAAGCTCTAAAAATTTATTTGTAGTGTGTTTTATAGTCTTTAAATGGCACAAATGCAACAGTGAGGAACAGGAAACAATATTGGATGATAACATGTGTGGTTGCCCTGTGTCAAAATCGCATCAAAGACACGTCAATGTGGTAAAAGGTACCTCAATAAGAATCGCCGTAATACAATTCACGAACTATGCTGTGAACTAAGTATAGGTTACGGTACAGTGCACATGATAATTAAGAATGAATAACGTGCAATTCTTTAAAGTGATCACAGAGTTCCTCACTTGATCAAATGTATGAGCAGACAGACCAGCCAGCAAGAGCAGTGAAATAAATTGATGTAGCGACAGCGTAATGTGAATCTGACCTGCGGCAGATAGGCGTACATGACATGTTTGAAATACATGTAGCTATTTAATTTTAATATATATTTTCTATATATTTTGCATACGGTTTGAAGTTATATTATATATAATACATGTAAAACTCCAAATAAATCCGACATGTCATCTTCATATTATGAGATTTGTCCACGAACTTCTGGAAAAACCCTCGTATATTCACAACTGCTCGCAACATTCTGTTTTTTTGTCTTCGAAGAGACATTGGTGTTTGTTTGAGTGTTGTGAATGTGGAGATGAATGGTTTAGTATAACATCTGACGTAACGTATATATATTTTTTGGCTAATAAGCGATACGCAGACTGCTTAATTACAGATTTATATTTCTGTTTTACACTTTGTTTAAATTAAAAATGAATGATTGAGACTTACAATAGACATTAAGCAGATATATATAGGTTAAATGTCCCATGCAAACTTGAGAATTACATGTCTGTATTTTGGCAACAAATGGCCTCCATACAATACCATTGAAAATAATTAGGTGAAATATTGTTTAAATATACATGAAAGGATTATGATAGTCTTATAGATCACGGGTTAATAAATTTAAAATAGAAGAAAAAAGAATTATTTACTCTCCGTATCTTTCAACATCACTGAGGTATTGAGACTATTTGCCTCTCAATTGAGCCAAGAGCAATTAACATAAACCTCAAGCAAAATTAAGAGGGTGTTTATTTTTGCTTTCTGACATTATTAATCAAATATCTTTTCGGAAACATCTTGTGATTTTTTGTGTATTTAAGAACAAGCATTTAGAAATTAGTCTTGGTCACCTACCTCCATGATAAAGCATATACCAAACTATAGTCTTTGGTGTCGCATTTTGCCATGTGTAATTGAAGTAGACTGGGTCCAACTGTTCATAATATTTTTCGACTGGTAAACTCATTTTCCTGTACTTCATATGCAGCGTGACAGCTGCCAGGACAACTGCTGCTAGGAACCAATATGACTTTGTGGATGTCTTGTGGCACTGAAGTCGACGTCTGATGTTCATGACAGTCTATAAATAAAATAATTCATCTAAGAATGAAGATAGCTATTCTACTCACCCAGGTGTTGGTGTTGGCGTCAACGTCACACCTTGATTAACGTTTTGCGTGGAAGTCCTTATCTCAGTAACAATTGCATGTATTGATTTGAAACTTTACACAAGACTTACCAGTCATCAAACCTTCTACTATAACTAAGTTAGATATCGTGTACCGGTAGATGACTATAATGCAAAATTATTGCCCTTTTTTGACTTAGTTTTGCATGTCAAGTACCATCAAGTCCATATCTCATCAACCACTTAAGGTATTTGATTGAAACTTCACACAAGTCTTCCCAGTCATAAAATGTACCATAACAATTACGTTAGATAATTTTTGCTTGAATAAAATGAAAATTATTGCCCTTGTATGACTTAGAAATTCTAGTTGATGTTTTGCGTGCAAGTACCATCAAGTCTATATCTCACCAACCACTCAATGTATTTGAAATTTAACATATGGCTTTGTAGTCATGAAACCAACTAAATTAAAATAGTGGGATAACTTTTGCCAGATTTTTTTGCAAATTAGGACGTTTGTTTGACTTAAAAATTTTATAACTCAGCAGTCACTGCATGTATTGGATTGAAACTTCATACAAGGTATTGCAGTTATAAGACCTACTCAGTGTTGTCAATTTTGTAAGTTAGATAACAGTTAACTCTTATTTGCTTTGATTTGTCAAATGATCAACATAACATCATGACATGTTGTGGGGGGGGGGGGGGGGGCATGTGATACTTAACAGTGACATTTCTTGTTGATATATCATTTCGGGTTAGGCGAGGTGACAAAAATTTAGCCGTGAAAATTTATGGTGCCTCATTACTCTGAATGATACTCAGAATGAATGTGTTTCTGTGAAACTATAAAAGGGCTGATTGATTAGTCATGAGGACCAGGTCTGAAATCAATTTATCACACATCAGTCTCGTGATGATAAATTAATTCCTAGATTTTCATCCGTGTCTGCCTGTGTTTTTTACCCACCCAGATATATTCTATTAAAAAAAAGTCTTAAAAAAGGAGTTTGATACCGGTAATAAAAGCATCTCTTGTAAAGTATTGGTTGTTTATGCCATTGTTATAAGTCTGAGAAATGGGCCTTGAAAAGTCCTTAAAAAGTTCTTAATTTTTTTTTTAAACTCCTGTACGAACCATATACAGAATGTGTTCTGTGATATACAAGATTCTTTAAGAAAAGCAAGTAACCGAAATGATCAAGAGTAGTTCGTCTGTATCATATAAATGTTCAAACATATACAACAGATGACAGATTAACAGGTTAGCAATAATTATTTCACATCCATCACAATAAAAAATGACAGGTACCGCAGTCTGGTATCAGTGCATGTCACTAATAAATTTACACCTCAGTGAAGCAAAGATAAAATAGAAGTTAAAATAAAATATAAAAATGATGTACTGGGTACTGAGTTACCAGTCATTTCAATATTTTAAGCAGCTTTGGATAAATACATGTACCAATTTTCAGAGGCAAGTATGGCTATGGCAATGACATGTTAGAATTGTCCATCGTCAGGCATCCACCTGGTAATCTTTTTCTGGTAAATATTTTTAATCAGGCAGGTGCGACCACAAACACCCTAGTTGTATATGAGAATCCATCAGGCAACACAGTGGGTCAAACCCACAACTTCTGGCGTGAACAGCCAACTCTGTATCCATTACATTATTACCCAGCTTGCTAAAATAAAACATTCAAAACCTACCTTTATCAGTTCTAGAATCCATATTCCATATTAACTTAAAGTTTTTTAAGACTTCTGTGTTGTTTTTGGTATGTTTTTATCAGATCTGAAGACACAATGAATTATAGAAATAACTTTTTGTTTCGATACCTCAAGTTTTAATAGCGAAGTTCATGATATAGTTAAATTCACTCTTACACATTGTACAATATTTGTTGTTATAAGAAACTAACATGTATATAATTAAAGTGGCCTGAGGTTATAATATCCATTAATTACAAAGATAAAGATAAAAATGAGAATGTTTTAACCTTGATATTCAATGAGAAGTCCTGAAGGCATTATGTGATCATAGACAAGATAACATGTACTGATAGTCAGCATTGTCCATCTCACAGCTAGTTTTGGGCAATAATCACAATCGAATTTACCTTTCTACAGTGACTGATTGGGCTTTTTAGCTCACCTGAGCTAAAGGCTCACAGATCGCCTGGTGTCCTTTGTGAACTTTTAGCTTTTAAAAACTTTTCCTCTGAAACCACTGGGCCAATTTTGATATAACTTCACAGAAATGTTCCTTGGGTGACCCTCTACCAAGTTTGTTCAAGTCATCTTGATTCGTCAAAAAACATGGCACCCATTGGGCGGGGCAAGTTTAATAAGTAAAAACTTAAAAAAATCGTCTTGTCAGAAAGTACTTGCTCGATTTTAAAATAATTTCACAGAAATGTTCTTTGGGTGACTCTCTTCCAAGTTTGTTCAAGCCATGGCGGCCAGGGGTGGGGTTAGTTTACTATATAAGCTATAATAAAAACTTAAAAAATATTCTTGTCAGAAACCACTGGGCCAATTTTGATATTACTTCACAGAAATGTTCCTTGGGAGACCATCTACCAAGTTTGTTCAAGCCATCTGGATTAATAAAAAAACATGGCTGCCAGTGGGCGGGGCAAGTTTAATTAGTAAAAACTTAAAAAATCTTCTTGTCAGCAACTACTTGCTCAATTTTTAAATAATTTCACAGAAATGTTCCTTGGAGGACCCTTCACCAAGTTTGTTCAAACCGTAGTGATACCTAAAAAAACATGGCGGCCAGGGGAGTGGGGTTAGATTACTATATAAGCTATAGTAAAAACTTAAAAAGTCTTGTCAGAATCTACTGACCTGATTTCGATGTAATTTCACTGATATTTACCATGTGTGAACCTCTACCAAGTTTGTTCCAGCGATTGCGATTCGTCGAAAACATAGTCGCCAGGAGGGGAGGCTGGTTTTATTTATATGGATATACTTGTATAGTGAAAACTTTCTTTCGATATCTGATAGCCAGATATCCACACAAGGATACTATTGTTATTGCACAACACTTCTATGCATCTGTTACATCTTCAGACAAATCAAAATTCTAACTACTCGCCTATCTCGTTTTTCTATAATTTTGAGTGTACATGTTTTATATAATCTACTTAAGTTGGGTGACTCAATGTCATTTAGGTGAGCGATATAGTGCCATCTTGGCTTTCTCGTTTTAAACTTGTTATCTCCTCTATTGATGTGCAGTAGGATATGTTTGCATTCAGACATTTATGGCGGGTCCGATTAGCTCAGTCGGTAGCTTGTCTGTTTTGAATCCCCGCCTAGCCACAGTCTTCATGATGATTGATATACAACATTGCATCTCACTGTCATTCTTCTCCCATCACTTATTCAGGCAGGACAGTTATCAGTTCTTTGCGGAGATGGGTGGCTTGAGTAGTGGTTAACCTTCTGGGATCCCATGAAAGAGTGGTTACATTAAGACCTTGATGGCATAAAAATGAAGCTAAATATTTAAACAAGCAAATCTGACGTGTATACCTCCTTCATTCAAAGAATAGAAGGAGAGTTATATAGTGTAACCCCTGTCTGTCTGTTTGTCTTTTTGTACGTCCCGAAATAATTTCTATTCAATGAATGAAGTTTTGAATATTTTGAAAGCGGGGCGGTAGTCTAATGATATTGTGATGGTGCTTCATAAAAAATATTTTGATCATGCTTAACACAGTTTCTGTCTATCAAGTCTGCTTCATGGGTCATGATTTTGCTTTTTAAAATGTTTGTAGTTTAGAAGTTGATAATAGGGTTTAAAATGATTATATCTTTCTAATAAAGATCTAAACTGGTTTTTAATTGAAGTGTTTTGGTGTATTGCAATCTAGTGTCACAGCTATATACTAGAAATATGACAGTCACTTACAGAAAATAGCATTATACATATATAACAGCACCTGCTGTATACTAGAAAATATGACATTCACTTACAGCAAATAGCATTATATATAACAGCACCTGCCAACAGCTATATAGTAGAAAATATGATAGTCTCTTACAGGAAATATCACTATTTGACAGCACCTGAAACAGCTATATACTAGAAAATATGACAGTCACTTACAGCAAATAGCTGTATATAATAGCACCTGCTGACAGCTATATACTAGAAAATGTGACATTCATTTACAGCAAATAGCACTATATAACAGCACCTGCCAACAGCTATATACTAGAAAATATGACAGTCACTTACAGCAAGTAGCACTTGATAACAGCACCTGCCGA
The DNA here is from genome assembly GCA_029582155.1 of Panopea generosa. Classification (NCBI taxonomy): domain Eukaryota; kingdom Metazoa; phylum Mollusca; class Bivalvia; order Adapedonta; family Hiatellidae; genus Panopea; species Panopea generosa. The sequence goes on along the minus strand of CM055899.1, from coordinate 1,313,412 downwards.
CAGCTATATACTATAAAATATGACAGTCTCTTACAGCAAATAGCACTATATAACAGCACCTGCTGACAGCTATATACTAGACAGTATGACAGACACTTACAGCATATAGCACTATATAACAGCACCTGCCGACAGCTATGTACTAGAAAATATGACAGTCACTTACAGCAAATAGCATTATATAACAGCACCTGCCAACAGCTATATACTAGAAAATGAGACAGTCACTAACAGCAAAAATCATTATATAACAGCACCTGCTGACAGCTATATACTAGAAAATATGACAGTCTCTTACAGCAAATAGCATTATATAACAGCACCTGACAACAGCTTTATACTAGAAAATATAACAGTCACTTACAGCAAATAGCATTATAGAACAGCACCTTCCAACAGTTATATACTTGAAAATGAGACAGTCACTTACAGCAAATAGCTGTATATAATAGCACCTGCTGACAGCTATATACTAGAAAATGTGACATTCATTTACAGCAAATAGCACTATATAACAGCACCTGCCAACAGCTATATACAAGAAAATATGACAGTCACTTACAGCAAATAGTATTATATAACAGCACCTGACAACAGCTATATAGTAGAAAATATGATAGTCTCTTACAGGAAATATCACTATTTGACAGCACCTGAAACAGCTATATACTTGAAAATGAGACAGTCACTTACAGCAAATAGCTGTATATAATAGCACCTGCTGACAGCTATATACTAGAAAATGTGACATTCATTTACAGCAAATAGCACTATATAACAGCACCTGCCAACAGCTATATACGAGAAAATATGACAGTCACTTACAGCAAATAGCATTATATAATAGCACCTGCCAACAGCTATATAGGAGAAAATATGATAGTCTCTTACAGGAAATATCACTATTTGACAGCACCTGAAACAGCTATATACTAGAAAATATGACTGTCACTTACAGCAAATAGCACTATATAACAGCACCTGCCAACAGCTATATACTAGAAAATATGACAGTCACTTACAGCAAGTAGCACTTGATAACAGCACCTGCTGACAGCTATATACTAGAAAATATGACAGTCTCTTACAGCAAAAAGCACTATATAACAGCACCTGCTGACAGCTATATACTAGAAAATATGACAGTCACTTACAGCAAATAGCACTATATAACAGCACCTGCTGACAGCTATATACTAGAAAATATGACAGTCACTTACAGCAAAAAGCACTATATAACAGCACCTGCCAACAGCTATATACTAGAAAATATGAGTCAATTACAGCAAATAGCATTATATAACAGCACCTGCCAACAGCTATAAACTAGAAAATGAAACAGTCACTTACAGCAAATAGCACTATATAACAGCACCTGCTGACAGCTATATACTAGAAAATATGACAGTCACTTACAGCAAATAGCACTATAAAACGGCACATGCCAACAGCTATATACTAGAAAATATGACAGTCACTTACAGCAAATAGCATTATATAACAGCAACTGCCAGCAGCTATATACTAGAAAATGAGACAGTCACTTACAGCAAATATCATTATATAACAGCACCTGATGACAGCTATATACTAGAAAATATGACAGTCTCTTACAGCAAATAGCATTATATAACAGCACCTGACAACAGCTTTATTCTAGAAAATATGACATTCATTTACAGCAAATAGCACTATATAACAGCACCTGCCAACAGCTATATACTAGAAAATATGATAGTCTCTTACAACAAATATCACTATTTGACAGCACCTGAAACAGCTATATACTAGAAAAATGTGACAGTCACTTACAGCAAATAGCACTATATTACAGCACCTGCCAACAGCTATATACTAGAAAATATGACAGTCTCTTACAGCATATAGCATTATATAACAGCACCTGCCGACAGCTATATACTAGAAAATATGACAGTCTCTTACAGCATATAGCATTATATAACAGCACCTGCCAACAGCTATATACTAGAAAATGAGACAGTCACTTACAGCAAATAGCATTATATAACAGCACCTGCCAACAGCTATTTACTAGAAAATGTGACAGTCACTTACAGCAAATATCAGTTCATAACAGCACCTGCGGACAGCTATATACTAGAAAATATGACTGTCACTTACAGCAAAAAGTTTTATATAACAGCACCTGCCGACATTTATATAGAAGAAAATGAGACAATCACTTACAGCAAATAGCATTATATAACAGCACCTGCCAACAGCTATTTACTAGAAAATGAGACAGTCACTTACAGCAAATAGCATTATATAACAGCACCTGCCGACAGCTATATACTAGAAAATGTGACATTCATTTACAACAGATAGTATTACATAACAGCACCTACTGACAGCTTTATACTAGCAAATATGACAGTCACTTACAGCAAATAGCATTATATAACAGCACCTGCCGACAGCTATATACTAGAAAATGATACAGTCACTAACAGCAAGTAGCATTATATAACAGCACCTGCCAACAGCTATATACGAGAAAATATGACAGTCACTTACAGCGAATAGCATTATATAACAGCACCTGCTGACAGCTATATACTAGAAAATATGACTGTCTCTTACAGCAAAAAGCATTATATAACAGCACCTGCCAACAGCTATATACTAGAAAATGTGACAGTCACTTACAGCAAATAGCATAATATAACAGCACCTGCCTATAGCTATATACTAGAAAATGAGACAGTCTCTTACAGCAAATAGTATTATAGAACAGCACCTGCTGACAGCTATATACTAGAAAATATGACAGTCACTTACAGCAAATATCAGTTTATAACATCACCTGCCGACAGCTATATACTAGAAAATATGACAGTCACTTTCAGCAAAAAGCATTATATAACATACATGCCGAAAGCTATATATATACTAGAAAATATAACAGTTAATTACAGCAAATAGCATTATATAACAGCACCTGCTGACAGTTATATACTAGAAAATATGACAGTCACTTACAGCAAATAACATTATATAACATCACCTGCCAACAGCTATATACTAGAAAATGAGACAGTCACTTACAGCAAATAGCATTATATAACAGCACCTACCAACAGCTATATACTAGAAAATGTGACAGTCACTTACAGCAAATAGCATTATATAACAGCACCTGCCAACAGCTATATACTAGAAAAGGAGACAGTCACTTACAGCAAATAGCATTATATAACAGCACCTGTCAACAGCTTTATACAAAAAAATGAGACAGTCACTTACAGCGAATAGCATTATATAACAGCACCTGCTGACAGCTATATACTAGAAAATATGACTGTCTCTTACAGCAAAAAGCATTATATAACAGCACCTGCCAACAGCTATATACTAGAAAATGTGACAGTCACTTACAGCAAATAGCATAATATAACAGCACCTGCCTATAGCTATATACTAGAAAATGAGACAGTCTCTTACAGCAAATAGTATTATAGAACAGCACCTGCTGACAGCTATATACTAGAAAATATGACAGTCACTTACAGCAAATATCAGTTTATAACATCACCTGCCGACAGCTATATACTAGAAAATATGACAGTCACTTTCAGCAAAAAGCATTATATAACATACATGCCGAAAGCTATATATATACTAGAAAATATGACAGTTAATTACAGCAAATAGCATTATATAACAGCACCTGCTGACAGTTATATACTAGAAAATATGACAGTCACTTACAGCAAATAGCATTATATAACATCACCTGCCAACAGCTATATACTAGAACATATGACAGTCACTTACAGCAAATAGCATTATATAACAGCACCTTCCAACATCTATATACTAGAAAATATGACAGCCTCTTACAGCAAATAGCACTGTATAACAGCACCTGCCGACAGCTATATACTATAAAATTTGACAGTCTCTTACAGCAAATAGCATTATATAATAGCACCTGCCGACAGCTATATACTAGAAAATGTGACATTCATTTACAGCAGATAGTATTACATAACAGCACCTACTGACAGCTTTATACTAGCAAATATGACAGTCACTTACAGCAAATAGCATTATATAACAGCACCTGCCAACAGCTATATACTAGAAAATGTGACAGTCACTTACAGCAAATGGCATTATATAACAGCACCTGCCAACAGCTATATACTAGAAAATGAGACAGTTACTTACAGCAAAAAGCACTATATAACAGCACCTTCCAACAGCTATATATATACTAGAAAATGTGACATTCACTTACAGCAAATAGCATTATTTAACAGCACCTGTCAACAGCTATATACTAAAAAATGAGACAGTCACTTACAGCAAATAGCACTATTTACCAATCAACACCTGCCTTCATGAACATCTATGGCATTCCATAATAGTGCCTTTAGGATAATGTTTAAAAGTAATTAAAGATAATGTCTCGTATTGACACTTCAATATAAAGTACACCACCCCTTGGGGCTTTTGATATTTATTATATATATTTTTTATATATATATATTTATTTAATACAATACAGTAGTTTAAATTTGCATTGGAGTGGTTTTGAGAAAATTTAATATTTATATTATTTGGCTGAAACATGATTAAAAAATATATCTAGAATTTTTCTTGCAAATAATTCAAGACTGGTAATCAGAACATAACATACTGATATGTTCTGATTGTTGTCTAAAATGTCTGACAAATCCAGCACTTTTATCAGGGAATTGAAAAATAATTTTTTACCAAGCTGGTTCTGACAGTAAAAAGCAGTATCATACATGTTGTATATACTGATATTCTGGTTATATGAATATGTATTATATAATATATAGTGACAGTAAGTGAAAATGAACCACGAAATTCAATCAATATACTTTGATACCGCATCTAACTATTTTGTAAAAATTTGATATAATTGACTTTTTAACAGAAATAGTGAAATATGATATTCTTGTGCAATTTCATTGTCTCGAATATTGAAGAGTTAAAAAACCTGCTGGTCCTTCAATGCAAGCACTTACTGAAGAGGTGGGTACCCGAATATTCACAGTATTAGACACAGATCTGATACCAAGCAGTAGTAAACGCAAACAATAGTCACACGTGGTCCTGTTTTGTGAAATTTGACTTTCACCCTTCAACAATTAAGACAATGAAATTCCTCAGTTATATGATAACCTAGTTTAATATGTGTATAATAATTATCTCTATTCAGGATGAGGACATTGTCATAGAAGGGGAGGAGATAGTGGAGGAGGCAGTACATGAGGCTGACGACCACGTGCAGCATCTGCGAGCCAAAAAGGAGGAACTAAAGAGACAGATGCAGGAAAAAAAGACACAAAGGGAATACAGAGAGGTGTGTTGGTTACTGCTGACAATGGCTGTCAGTTACAAAAATATAAAGATTTTCATGTTTTTGGAATAATTCACAAATTATATATTTTGATAATTCTGATACTTTTAGGGTGTTCCCTGATAAAAACACGGTCACTAAGTGTAGTGAATACCTCTTAAGGCAGAGGTTGCGGGTTCGATCCCCAGCTCGACCCGATGTCTCTTTAAACAACACTCAGCACTGGTTCCAGCCAGGCAGCAGACTCAAGAGCGGTTCATATAAGTAGAGTTTTTCTTGCAATCAAGCTGGAATAAATTAGTATAAACAAACTGATAAAAATACATATACCTTGCCCTCCATTCCTTTTTTGGGACCACTTTCGGCATTTACAAAATCCATAGTGGTCACCTGCCCCACTCTTCACTAACCTATAACTATTGTTTATTTCTGATTTAAATAATATATCTATGATGGTAAAGTATTTATCAACAATATGAATCTATATTCCCAAATTAAAGTATTTATTATTTCTGTTGGTATATTTATTTCAGAAGAAAACCAAAGCATGGAAAAACACTATAGGCTACTTTTATTAGCTCACCTGAGCTGAAGGCTCACAGGTGAGCTTTTGTGATCGCCTGCTGTCCGTCGTCCGTCGTCTGTCTCTGTCGTTAACTTTTAGCTTTTAACAACTTCTCTGAAATCACTTGGCCAATTTTAGTGTAACTTCACAGTAAAACTCCTTGGGTGACCCTCTACCAAGTTTGTTCAAGCCATCTTCATTCATCAAAAAACATGGCCCCAAAGGGACAGGGCAGGTTTAATTAGTAAAAACTTAAAAAATCTTCTTGTCGGAAACTTTTGGCTCGATTTTAAAATAATTTCACAGAAATGTTCCTTGGGTGACCCTCTACCAAGTTTGTTCAAGCCATCTTGATTCGTAAAAAAAACATGGCGGCCAGGGGGTGGGGTTAGTTTACTTTATAAGCTGTAGTAAAAACTTTAAAAATCTTCTTGTCAGAAACTACTGGCTTGATTTTAAAATAATTTCACAGAAATGTTCCTTGGGTGACTCTCTACCAAGTTTGTTCAAGCCATCTTGATTCATCAGAAAACATGGCAGCCAGGGTGTGGGGTTAGTTTTATGTCAAATTAATGCCATTGTTTTATAGCATTAATGTCAGTATATAGCAATTATTATAAGAAGAGGTAATAAACTCTTTAAATAAACTTTTTTTTTGCTATTATTATAGTGAGTGAGTTTTGTTTAAAATGACTCTTTAAAACATACTGAAAGGATTAAAAAAAGCACTGGTAAAATTGTAGAGCTGTACTATCACAGAATATGTTTGTAAAGGTATTTCATTAATGACTTAATAATAATAATAATATTGACAAAATCATTAATAAAAAACCTTCTTTATTCTTTCAGTATAAGTTTGAGCTGGTGTTTGTATGTTGCATCATATAACTGACTATAAATAAATACTATATTATCTTACAATCTCCTGTGTACAGAGAGTACTGGAAAAGAATCGTCATCGCTCAATTGAAATCAAGATACGACCGATCTTCCTCATTCCTGACACAAATTGTTTCATCGACCATCTACCAAGTGTGCAGAAACTGATCGGCGACAGGGAGTACACCATTGTCATTCCTCTTGTTGGTAAGTCAGCTTTGTGATTTTAGCTGTACTGGCCACTTATGCGATGGCCGTGTCCGTCATCTGTCATCTGTTAGCAGCACTTTCTCTGAATCCACTTGGCCAGTTAAACTGAAATTTCACATGGATGTTTCTATTGCATAGGAGACTAAACAGAATTTTTTTTTTCAATTTGAAATTCATGATAGCCTCCGTTACTAAAAGAAGTTCAAAACTTAAAAAAATCTTATTCTCATGAACGGCCCAACAGATTTTCAAAATGATTATGTAGTAATGATAACCAACTATAGTTATGTTAGATTGTTCAAATGGTGTCCCTAGGGTTAAAAATGACCCAGCCTGAGGGTTCAATTAGGGGACACATGTCATTGTAATATATTTTTTTTTAAATGGAAATTATTTTGCCTATATCTTCACAGAAGCATTGTTTGGTGAAGGAGGTTCAGATTTGAAAAAAATGGCTGGGTTCCACTGTCTAAAGGGGTCAGGAGGGGCCACAAAAGGGTAAAAATTGGGAATAACAAAAATTGTTTTCTTAAGAACCAGTATGTCAGATTTGTTCATATAAGGCATAAATTATCCCTATGTTAAGGGGTTTAATTTCAGATAAGAATTTAGAGGCTAAAATTTATAGGGGCCCTGTAAGGGGACTTAGATTTTTACATAGGGATACTATGGGAAAACAGAAAATTGCCTTTTTTCTCATGTATTCTAAACCACAGGGCCAGTAAAACTGAAACTTCACATGGCTGTTTCTATTGCATAGGAGACTTTTACAGAAGATTTTTTTTTTCGATCTGAAATTCAAGGTGGCCGCCGTTACTAAAAATAGTTCAAAACTAAAAAGTCCTTCTTCTCATGAATGGCCATCAGATTTTCAAAATGTTTATGTAGTAATGATGACCAACTATAGTTTTGTTAGATTGGTTCAAATGGTGTTCCTAGGGTTAAAAATGACCCTGCCCCGAGGGTTCAATTAGGGGACACTTGTCATTATAATAATTTTTTTTTTTTTTTTTTTCAAATGGAAATGTTTTTGCCTATATCTTCACAGAAGTATTGTTTGGTGAAGGAGGTTCAGTTTTGTAAAAATGACTGGGTTCCACTGTCTTAAGGGGTCAAGAGGGGCCCCAAAAGGGTAAAAATTGGAAAATACAAAAAACGTTTTCTTAAGAACCGGTATGTCAGATTTGTTCATATTTGGCATAAATTATCCTTATGTTAAGGGGTTTGATTGCAGATAAAAATTTAGGGGCTAAAATTTATAAGGGCCCTATAAGAGGACTTAGAATTTTACATTACTATGGGAAAACAGAACATTCTCTTTTTTTTCATCTATTAAGGCAAAATTATTATTCATTTGGAGTTGTGAAGTATCATCAAAATATAGGAAATAAGATTTGGTTCATTAAGGAGAATTGACTTTCCGTAAGGGGCCAGGGTGGGTCAAAAAAGGGTTTAAATAGAACATTTTCAAAAATCTTCTTCTCAACAACCAGTCAGTCAAATTTGTTTATATTTGATATGGATTAACCCAATGAGTATGGTTTAAAGTTTGTACAAATCAAGGGTCTTGTATTTATAGAGGCCCTGTAAGCGGACTTTTGAGTTTTATATAGGAATACTATTGGAAAACTTAAAATTCTCTTTTTTATCATTCATTTATGACTTTTTTTAGTTTTGAAGCAACTTCTGGTCAACAAATACGATTTTATTCGATACGAAGGATTGACTTTCTAAAAGGGGCCAGGTGGGGTCACAAAATGATTAAAATTGAACATTGTCATAAATCTTATTTTCAACAACCGGTCAGTCAAATTTGTTCATATTTGATATAAATTAACCCTATGATTAAGAAAACTAAGTTTGTACAAATCAAGGGACACTGGGATGTATAGAGGCCCTATAAGGGTCTATGAGTTTTACATAGGAATAATATGGGAAAATGGAAAATTCTCATTTTTTGTCCATTTGAATAAATAAAGCATTGTCTAGTAACAATAAATTTGATTTTGTTCAATAAAGAGGATAGAATTTCTATAAGGGGCCAGGGGTCGGATGGGGCAATAAGGTTAAAATTGGGAATTTTCACAAATTTCCACTCAATAACCTTTCAGTCAAACTAGTTCATATTTGATATACATTATTCTTACATCAGCAAGGATTGAAGATTCTGCATTTCATGGGGCTGGGGTATATTGGGGCCCTTTAATGTGACTTTTACATAGGAATATTATAGGGAAAACTGAATTTTTTCATTTTGCATCCATGTGTACAAAAAAAAACATGTTTTTAAAATTTGAATCATTTTTGCTCATAACAAATCACTAAGAGTGGGTGAATGAAGTTCTGACAAATTAATGGGCTGGGTTGTATAAGGGTTCTGTACAGGGAACTATATTTTTTTTTAAATATGAATGGTATGGGAATATAAAGTATTTCCTTTCCATAGCAATTGAATTTTTGTTCAGTATGGGTGTGGTGTTTTTTTTATCCATATATTGCTGAGACAACCCCCTAAAGAGGGTAAATTTTGTGGAATTTCAAAAAGTGCTATGACCACTATGAGTCAGTAGAGCTTCCCTCAGGCACTCTTGGGCCTCTTGTTAGGTCCCTTGAGGCAAAGTCTCAGGTGACCTTTTGCAGTCGCCTTTTGTCCGCCGTTGTGCATCATCCGTCCATAAACAATTGACATTTTCAATTTCTCAAAAAACATATGCTCAATCATAATGTAATGTTGTATGCAGCTTTGGTACCTAAAAGTGAATTAAAATTGTGAATTACATGTACATGGTCCCCACGCCCCTAGGGCCTTCTGGGCGAATCCAAAACAGTCAAATGCATGGGAAACTTTGAAAATCTTCTTTTTGATATAGGTAGCACTGGGAGCATGATTATGGATGTATAAAAAATATCCCTCGGTCTCACAGTTTGGCCCTGCGGGTGGGGCCTACTTTACTACTTTACTTAATCTTTATAAGAGAAATTGACAAAAAAGTTTATTTCTTATGATTGAATAGACTTATGTGAAGGTTTTTAGCTCTACTGGCCAAAGGCCAGAAGTGCTTATTTGATGGCGCGTTGTCTGTCGTCCGTCATCTGTCGTCTGTTAGCAGCACTTTCTCTGAAACCACTAGGCCAATTGAACTGAAACTTTACATGGGTGTTTCTATTGCATAGGAGACTATACAGAAGATTTTTTTTTTCGATCTGAAATTCAAGGTGGCCACCGTTACTAAAAATAGTCCAAAACTTAAAAAATCTTCTTCTCATGAATGGCCCAACAGATTTTCGAAATGTTTACGTAGTAATGATGACCAACAATAGTTTTGTTAGATTTGTTCAAATGGTGTCCCTAGAGTTAAATATGACCCCGTCCCAAGGGTTCAATTAGGGGACACATGTCATTATAATATTTTTTTATTTATTTTTTTTTAAATGGAAATGATTTTGCCTATATCTTCACAGAAGCATTGTTTGGTGAAGGAGGTTCAGATTTGTAAAAATGACTGGGTTTCACTGTCTTAAGGGGTCAGAAGGGGCCTCAAAAGGGTAAAAATTGGGAATTATTAAATTTATTTTCTTAAGAACCGGTATGTCAGATTTGTTAATATTTGGCATAAATTATCCCAATGTGTAGGGGCTTGATTGCAGATAAGAATTTAGGGGCTAAAATTTATAGTGGCCCTGTAAGGGGACTTAGAATTTTACATAGGGATACTATTGGAAAACAGAAAATTCTCTTTTTCTTTCATCTGTTCTGAAACCTATAGGCTAATTAAACTGAAATATCACACGGATGTTTCTATCACGTAGGAGACTATACCGAAGATTTTTTTTTTTTCAATCTGAAATTCAAGATGGCCGCCGTTACTAAAAATAGTCCAAAACTTAAAAAATCTTCTCATGAACGGCCCAACAGATTTTCAAAATATTTATGTAGTAATGATGACCAACTATAGTTTTGTTAGATTTGTTCAAATGGTGTCCCTAGGGTTAAAAATGACCCTGCCCCGCGAGTTCAATTAGGGGACACATGTCAATATAATATTTTATTTTTTTTTAAATGGAAATGGTATTGCCTATATGTTCACTAAAGCATTGTTAGGTGAAGGAGGTTCATATTTGTAAAAATGACTGGGTTCCTATATCTTAAGGGGTCAGGAGGGGCCCCAAAAGGGTACAAATTGGGAAATAGTAAAATCGTTTTCTTAAGATCGATATGTCAGATTTGTAAATATTTTATATAAGTTATCCCTATGTGTAGGGGTTTAATTGCAGATAAGAATTTAGGGGCTAAAGTATATAGGGGCCCTGTAAGGGGACTTAGAATTTTACATAGGGATACTGTGGGAAAACAGAAAATTCTTCTTTTTTTTTCCATTTATTTTTAAACCACTTGGCCAATTAAACTGAAACTTCACATGGATGTTTCTATTGCGTAGGAGACTATACAAAAAATTTTTTTTTTCTATCGAAAATTCAAGGTGGCCACCGTTACTAAAAATAGTCCAAAACTTAAAAAGTCTTCTTCTCATGAACAGTCAAACAGATTTTCGAAATGTTATGTAGTAATGATGACCAACTAAAGTTTTGTTAGATTTGTTCAAATGGTGTCCCTAGAGTTAAAAATGACCCCGCCCCAATGTTTCTATTCCATAGGAGAATTTCAAAAAGTGCTATGGCCACTATGAGTCAGTAGAGCGTCCTCAGGCCCTTTTGGGCCTCTTGTTTGGATAGTCAGGTGACCGTTAAGGCCCATGGTTCTCTTATACTTTGTGTATTAGTTATTATATCAGGAAAAAAAAATATGTTTTTAAAGAAGGAAATCTATTTTAATTTAACCTGAGCTCTTAGACAAATTTAGAGCAAATCCCTTTTCATTATATTATATTGGCATGTTTAAATAGCTATCCTAATGGCAGTATGGGGTCTGTGATTTTATATAGGCATGATAATATTATTGAAAAAAAAAAAAATCAGTCAATTTTAGATTTTAGCCAAATTCTAATATACTACAAGGTACATTATGTTCACATTTTTGCAGCCATATTGTTGTATGCAGTCACTTCTGTTTGTTCTATCTGTCACAGTTAGATTTCATGTTTAAAGGTTTATGTGAAAATAAACATGTACTAGGCAGGTGACTGCCTGGGGAGGTCATTTTTTGTTTTACCCAAGGGTTCTCCATGGCCGAGTGGTCTAAGGTGCCATCTCAAACATCACTAACATCTGACCACAGAAGTCATAGGTCTGAGTCCAGCTCAGTCAAACAACTTAAAGTGAAAATGTTTGCTAGTTTTTTGCGGATAGATGGTGGTTCTACTCAGATTTATTCTGAGGTCTTCCTTTACTGATAAAACAGATGATTGGATGCCTTGCATAATCTGTAATGTGTTGAAAAAGTTCTTGTTCCTTTGATTATGTGATTGCAAGAGGCAGAGTATAGAATTGATAAAGTGACCGACAGATGTAGAAATACACATTGAATATGTCCTATTTTAATTTGCTGAGCACTATATATTTTCGCTCATAAAATAACCAGTGTACAAGTTGTATAGAATCTAGTGTGAGCATCAAACACTCTATCCTTTGCACTACAGCCCCACTTTCATCATATAACTTGAGTGTTCATGTCTCAGTTTGTACTGTTCTACATATAGAGAATTGTACTTCTGGAATACTGGACACATTACAAGCGCCTTCTTCCCATACTTAGTCCTCAATTGGTCCAAAATTTGAAATTACGAACAAAAGTCATGAGCTTCATTTGTTGTTTCACTGCAAACGTAAATAATTGAAAGCCTTGTAAGTAAAATTCTGTTTTAATTCTCAATAACACCTCTTTGATGAAATACCTGTAGACAGCACTTAAATACTGCTTGACGTCATTCAGGCTGTAACTCCCCCAACTCCTATATTTTATATAAATTCACTTTATTTCTACTGAAAAACATTAAGATCCTTAAGATTTTGTGTTGCGCCCCTCTTAACTGAAATTCTAGATCTGCCCTTGTGCATAACAGATCAAATTGGGTCAAAATGAATGCATCACAAAGTATGTTTCATTTTATGTGGGAAATCTATTTTAGCCTAACCTAGGAAACCCCTTTTTAATATTTTTTTTGGCATGTTTAAATGTATATCCTTTCGGCAATATGGGGGTCAGTGAGTATATTTAGGCACAATATATTGGAAAAGTATGTTTTTAGCCAATTTTAAAAGTTGGAAAAATTCCTATAAAGGGATTATATCAGGAAAAATTTTATAAATGATTATTGAAATGGATAAAACCACCAAAATGTGACAAAATCGATATTTGATGAGTGGTAAATTTGAAACGAAATATGTATTCTAAAAACATAAAAAATACACGTACATGAGTTATTACTGAACACATAAACAGCAGCAGTGGTCTAGCGGTAGAGCATCCACTTTGAATGTGGCAGGTTGTGGGTTTGATCCCTAGCCAGGTCATACTAAATACTTGAAAAAAGGTACATGAAGCTTCCTTGCTTGGCGCTCAGCATTGAGAGGATAGCTGGATAGAGGATAGAGAGGATCTCATCTACCCAGTGTCAGTATTAATGTGACTGGGTGGGGTATCATACCATGTGTCTGCGGTGTGGCAGTGTTTCTCCAGTGTGGCAGCACTTAGAACACTGTCTCAAGAAGACACTCTCACAATATGACTGAAAAATTGTTGAAAGTGATGCTAAACGCCATACAACAACAACTAGAAACATTGTTATTATTTTGCAGTGATAAATGAACTAGACGGACTAGCTCAGGGAAGAAAGGCTGGGCAATACGACAGTGAGACACATGCCATTAAGGTGAAGTCACGCGCACATGCAACTATAGAGTATCTTGAGCAGGAGTTTGACAAGAAGAACTCGCACCTGAAAGCTTTAACCTCAAAGGGATCTGTAATGGAGACCATATCATTCAGGAGTGAGGAAACAGACATGGCTGTGAGTTGGTTGTTCAAATAGTTAAAACTTTGTTTTTGTTAAGGTGTTTTTATTATATAATGAAAAATTAAACACAGGATTTTAACATGTGTCTTGTAGTTTCTAGTACAAAACTGTGGATTACACATTTACTTTTGTTTCTTGTTTCACTAAGCATCTCAAGTCTTTCCCCAATGTCAACCTGAGATTTTCCAGCATTAGATTAAGATTTTGTCAAAAAATGTTTTACGAAATTATTTGAGAAATTTGTTTGTGGCTTGTCACTACTTTCCTCGAGTCTGAGTTATGAATATTTATGAAACAACGAAAGAAATTGAGAAATATCAATTGAGTGAGAATTTATATTGCATGATAATAAGATGCTCTCATTCTGTCCTAATTTTAGCTCTACTGGCCAAAAGCCATTAGGTCTTATGTCATGGTAAATCGTCTGTTGTCCGTACGTCCGTTAACCTTATTCATGTAGATGTGATAGCACCTTCATTTTTAGCTCTACTGGCCAAAGGCCAGAAATGCTTATGCGATGGCACATTGTCTGCCGTCTGTCTTCTGTCAACTGACATTTGTCGTCTGTTAGCAGCACTTTCCCTGTAATCACTAAGCCAAATAAACTCTAAACTTCACATTGATGTTTCTATTGCATAGGGGAATGTATAGAAGATTTTTTTTTTTTTTTCGATCTGAAATTCAAGATGGCCACCATTACTAAAAATAGTCTAAAACTTAAAAAATCTTCTAATGAAACTCCCAACTGATTTTGAAAATGTTTATGTAGTAATGATAACCAACTGTAGTTCTTTTAGATTTGTTCAAATGTTGTCCCTATGGTTAAAAAATGACCCCACCCTGAGGGTTCAATTATAGGAAACATGTAAACACAAAATAAACATTAATTTTTTATTTTTTTCATTTTTGCATCCATGTGTACAAAAAAACTTTTTTTAAAATCTAAAGCATTTCTGCTCATGACAAATCCCTAAGAGTGGGTGATTGAAAGTCTGACAAATCAAGGGGCTGAGTTGTATAAGGTTTCTGTACAGGGACTATATTTGTTTTACAGATGAATGGTACAGGGAATTTAAAGTTTTTCCTTTTCATTGCAATTAAGTTTTTGTTCAGTATAGGTGTGGTGGGGATATTTATCCATAAGTTGTTAAGAGGACCCCAATAGAAGGTAAATATTGTGAAATTTCAAAAAGTGCTAGGCCACTATGAGTCATTAGAGTGTCCTCAGTCCCTCTTGGGCCTCTTGTTTGGTCACCTGAGACTTTTCCTCAAGGGATCTTTTGCAATCGCCTTTTGTCCACCATTGTGCGTCATCCACTATAAGTCAGTAGAGCATCCTCAGTCCCTCTTGGGCCTCTTATTAGGTCACCTGAGACTTTGTCTCAAGGGATCTTTTGCAATCGCCTTATGTCCACCATTGTGCGTCATCCACTATAAATCAGTATAAGGTCCTCAGTCCCTCTTAGGGCCTCTTGTTAGGTCACCTGAGACTTTATCTCAAGGGATCTTTTGCAATCGCCTTTTGTCCACCATTGTGCGTCATCCACTATAAGTCAGTAGAGCGTCCTCAGTCCCTCTTGAGCCTCTTGTTAGGTCACCTTGAGACTTTGTCTCAAGGGATCTTTTGCAATCACCTTTTGTCCACTATTGTGCATCATCCACTATAAGTCAGTAGAGCGTCCTCAGTCCCTCTTTGGCCTCTTGTTAGGTCACCTGAGACTTTGTCTCAAGGGATCTTTTGCAATCGCCTTTTGTCCAGCCATCGTGCGTCATCCACTATAAGTCAGTAGAGCGTCCTCGGGCCCTCTTGGGCCTCTTGTTCATTGAATTTTAACCAAACTTTTATTGCAGTTATGGAATCACAAGATCTTGGACCAGTTCTTTAACAAGCATGATTCGACCACAAATGCCCCCACCACTGGGCTCATAAGCATATTTTAAATGAAACTTAAACAAATTTTCTCTGAAGTTCAAGTGCCTAGACCTTAGATATTTGATGTGAAGCATTATATGGTGGACTCCTAATAGATTTGTTGAAGATGTTGATGTTCATCTGTCCATTTGTAATCAGTAGAGTGATTCAAGTCCCTCTTGGACCTATTGTTTACTTATATTCGAATGGATTTGTTTTGCAGGGTAATAATGATGCTCTCATTCTGTCCTGTTTTTACTTATATACAAATGTATCTATTTTGCAGGGTAATAATGATGATCTCATATTATCCTGTTGTACATATTACTGTAAAGACAAAGCCAGAGACTATATGCCCAAAGATAAAGGTAATCAAGTGCTGTACTAAAGTTCTGTTTTGTATACATAAAATTTTATATAAAACCAAAAGATGTATAAGCAAGTTTTTATAACGAATTCAACACATTTCAGGTTATATATGGCATATCCAGTTTTACTCGTGGAGGAAAACCTCAGATTGAGTAGAACCAATGTCCTTCCACAAGTAACTGGAAACTTTTCTCACATCCATACTTAATTCGAATTGGTTTCCTTAATAACTGAAGGGGCTTTGTATTCAATTAATAATTCATAGTGCAGCTGTATAATTGTTATAATTCAAATTTTACTCAAGTTATAGCCCTTTTTCAACTTCATTTTTTTTTTGTAAAGATTACCAAAAGCGTGGGAATCTGTGTCCTTTGGACACATTTCTAGTTTTGATTCATGAATTAAGTAATAATTTGCACAGAGATGACCCAGGAGCAGTGGTGGTTTGATTCATGTCCGAAATATAGCAATTGCTTTAAAACTGTTATGGGCAGCTTCATTGTTTGACTCTCATGCCCAGCTAGTAATGTGTCTGACTGACAATCATCGGGTCAAGAGTTTGAATCCCTACCCAGTTTCAATCTCTTTGATGATTGGTCATAACCTTTGTTCTGCAGCCATGAGTCACCTGAACATATTGGGAAATAGTCAGTGACTTGCAGAGATATGGTGTTTCTAGTACAGGATAGAAGCTAATTGATTCTGTCTCTGGTAGACACCAATATGATGGGAATATTGTTTAAAATGGCCATAAACACCTTTACAATACAATTTTTTTTTGGCACAGGATCATAATTATAATTTCCTACCTAGTACTGTAGTGCATACAAGAATATACAAGAATACATTTTTTAGCTCTACTATAAGTAGAATATTGTACTTGCCCTGGCGTCGTATCACTGTTGGTTAGAGCTTCTTGTAAGATGAGATATCTATGTTACCGCACTAGTTGGATATGAATCATCTATGTGTGTTCAGCATCATTAATGGAACAAGCACAGACATGGACCATAACTCTGGATTGCATTTTGGCACAGTTACGGGGTTTTTGGACTTTATTTTTTAGGTTAAAGTTTTTTATTAGGTAAGATATTTATGCAGCCACTCATTGGATATGAATGAAACTTCACATGTGTTTCCACCATCATCAACGGAATGTCGAGAGACAAGAACCTATAATTCTGGGTTGCATTTTAGCATTATTATGGCCCTTTTGGACTTAGACATTTGGTTAAAGTTTTTGATATTTCATCAACCTATCATTGGAATATGAATGAAACTTCACATGTGTGTTCAGCATCATCTAGAGACAAGAACCATAACTCTTGATTTCACTTTGGCAGAATTATTGCCCTTTTAGATTTCAATTTTTTACAGTTTTTAGCTGGTTTAAGTTTGTAGTACAAGGCCTTGAGCTTAGATTTTTACAAATAGGGTCACTTTGTGGTCCTCTCAAATTTATTCAAAAGCATGACCCTGGGGGCAAAATTGGTCCACCCACAGGGGTCAAAATTCTACGTACTGTTATATAGGTAAAATTTAAAAAGTGTTTTATCTACCAATGTTGAACTCAAGGAGCTCAGATATAAGGTTTCCTTTTTTCTTTTGGGGGGGGGGGGGGAGGGGTTTTGTTATTTATTTATTTTTTCAAATTTATTTTTTTCATTTTCATAAAAGGGTATCCAGCTATGATACACTGCATGTTGGTACAAAATTATTTCAACTATAAGATCCATTTTCATGAACTGGTACCGATATATTGCCCTATCATGTGAACTTAATGCATATGTTGTATGTGTAAACATTGAAACAATATAGAATGTGAAAGGATATCCAGCTGTAATAAACAGTGCATGCTGGTACAATATTATCCATTTTCAAGAACTGATACCAAAATATTGCCCCATGATGTAAAGTAAGTGCATATATTGTAAATATAAAACAATGTAGAATGTAAAAGGGTATTCAGCTGTGATAAACTGTGCATGCTGGTACATGATTATTTTAACTATAGATCCATTTTCATGAACAAGTACCAATCTATCCCTATGATGTGAAGTTGCCCATAATTTATATTGTATATATGTAAAAAACGTAATAACTTAGAATGTGGAAGGATATCCAGCATTGATAAACTGTATGACATTGGTACAAGACTAAAGATGCCATTAACAAGAACTGGTATAATTATTACCATTTAAAGGTAGTGTATTATTATATTGCATATGCAAAACATTTTGTATGTAAACTACTCTTGAAACAGAAGATCAACTCAACAATAGCATACACTTTATCTTAAATTCTTGATGGAATTATTTCAGGTAATATTTAATTAGTATTTCTTGATATGCTTGACCAATTTTAACAAATAAGAACGACACAATTTTGAAAATTGAAGCGATTCCATTGGTTGGCAAATGAGGTTAAACTCTAAAATATATTAGTATACGTACATAGTGTGCCTTAAGTTAAGTATTGGCACACCTATCAGGTTATTTGTCAGCAATGGTTAATGCATTGATAAAGCAATTTTAAAGTTTGAAAAACAAATGTAACTTACGGTAATGGTAAATTAAACAATATTAAGACTATGTGAGCCATCCATTCACTTTGCGGTTTTCAACAAAACTGTTGATAATGAAAATAAAATTAATATTGTTGTTGAATTATTTTGCTTATTTATTTTTAACAGACAAGCAAAATTGATAGCTAAATTTTACCACCCTTGAAATTTTATATAATTGTCTTCCATCTGATACTTACATGTATGTATTTCCTGAAAGAGCTGTTGTTTTAGAACACCATCGAAAGTCAAGCATGCTGTCCCTCCGATAGCTCTTGCTGTTCCTTTAACATGGCAGTGGTGTTGCTTTGATCACAGAGATGCACCTGAAGTATTGCTCAACCTAAAGCTTAAAAGGTATATAACTCTGTTAAAAGCAAATCTCAACCTGTTTCTTTACAGACACTCCAGTACGGTTGTACCGAGAGGTGGTACTTCTCACAGATGATCGAAATCTACGTCTGAAAGCTCACACACACAATGTGCCTGTCAAAGATATACCTGCTTTTGTGAAATGGAGCCTGGGAACATGACTTGGAATATAATCAGGACATTTCCATGTATGGGGAACTCGAAACTGAACATGGCTTCGACAAAGTGCCAGTGGTCTCGCCACCCATAGATTATTACAGGTATATTCCTGTATGTAGACTGATTCAGCATCCCTTGAGAGCTGTTTTACTGCTTCTTACCCCAGGAGTTACTTCCCTTGATTGCGACTTTTCAGACCTGGAGGTGTAAAGGAATAATTAGAGACAGCTACAGGTTGTGATACCTTTATAACCGGACAGGGAACGAGATCCAGTACAAATGTTTGACAGATTGATATCTCAAAAGGAAATTCAGAAAGAAGGATGGAAGTTTTTAATGAAATATTTCAGTAGTGAAGTTTTGTGATACATTGATTATTTGTAGAAAAGAAAGCCAACTGGCTTCAGTTTTACCATCATGTTTTTAGGTACACCTATGTATTAACAACTTTAATCTTAGTGAAGTTTCAAGGTGATAATGTTGTTAGACAGGATCTATTGCAAGTGCATATTATATTATAAATTTTGATCACTGAGCAGATCAATAACCAGTCAAAGCACATGAAAAAAAACTATTTAAGGTTTTAAGTATTTAAGTAAAATCTATGATAATGATGGTGAAACAGAAGCCAGAAGGTTTGCAAATTGTATTACACCAACTTGATCAGTAGAGGAGTTAAAAATATAGAGGTGATCATTATGAGTACAGCAGGTGGCAATGAAATTTGTGTTGAAAAGTTGAATATCATTACACTTTAATGTTTTAAATTAAAATTAAATGTTTTTGACCATTTTGGCCATTACTTAAGGGAAATCAATTGGTTAAAAACATTTGAATTTGTGTAATGACCTTTTTATTCCCCCACGTATTGTTACATTTACATATAACGATATTTTGATTTCAATTTCTGCTAATGTATTAAATCAATAAATTAAGAATAAAAATATTTTTGCTTTTATAGTGCTGACAATACATAGATTGATAATTTTATTTATGAAACCAAAGTACTTAAGTACTGATAGCTGGGCTTTTTTAAATATTAATACTCCTTCCAAATTTGATTGATGTTATTGTAGGGTTTGGTTTATTTTATGCAACATTTTAAAAAATATAATTTCATTGTTTGATTTATTCGTATATTAAATACATAAAAAATCAATTTGAGGCCTTAAAGTAGTCCCTGTCACGTATGATAATTTTAGTGATGGAACAAGACTGCAAAGTTTTGATTGCGACAACATAAGCAGGGTTATGCTTTTAGCTTCAGGGCTTTGGCGTTTATAAAAAAACAACACATGTTGCTGCTGCCAGCAAACAATTACATTTGATTGAATAAAGACTTAGTAATTTATTTGAGCCCTTGTATACATATTGCTCAGTAGAGCAAGCTACCAGTTATTTTGATTCAAGAATCACTTGCACCAGCACAATATGTATTTCCCTGGCAGCTGGTATTTATGTACCAACATGGACTATAAACTTCCTGTTCCATTGTTCTGTTCACTCAGGGTTGCAAAATTGCACTTGTCCGCTTGCCATGATGAATAAACAATTAACTTCAATATTTATTTGATTTTAAGTGTTAAAAAAATGTTTGGGAAGTGAGGACAAGTAGCTGTGATAACAAATTTCAATCTCTGTCAATGCTGGCAGTGTAGAGGTAAATAAACTTCAAATACATGTAGCTGAATTGCCTAATTTGACATCCAAAAAGTATTCTTTACTTGCTTTATATGTAACATTTAAAAAATTGTCTGTGAAGAATTAATTATATGTCACTCGGATTAAACGTAGGTAAATTGCTGCAATTCTTTTGTTTATCTAAAATAAAATCTTTGCCTGACTAAAATGTTATATCCTTTGGGTTTTACAAATAATGGGGATGTCACTTATACAAGACATTATCTTGTTATATCCTCCAAATATGAAGATTTCAATAACAAAATACATGTTGTATACAGGTACGGTAATGTTTTAATACCTGTTTCAATGGAAACGAAGATTTTTTATTTATAAAATTATTAAAAAAAAAAATAGGACGAAACGTTCTGAAAGGCAGATGTTTAAATTAGACATATTGTTTCGATGTTTGCAAGAAAAGTGCTACATAATTAATCACAATGTTATAGGTGGCTTTGAACCACCATTAATATTATATTGTATTCCTGGACTTGACTTAATTATAGTACCATTTATAAGTAGATAATCACCCATATCTAACAAGAAAGCAGATTTGTACTCGATGTACAAATTATTTCTTGATAGAATAGCTGGGTATGTGATTTTTCAGTGCCTCAACCATTCAAAGAATTTTAAGAGTATTCAAAAGCATGTGCAATTGATTTTTTTATATATACAATGTCCATAAACCATTTGAACCAATGCATCACTTTTAAATGAATTTGTTTGAACATAATTATTTTATCTTACAAAATTGATGTGTTATATGTATGTTAGTTTGCACTACTTGTATGAAATATGAAAGTATTTCAGGTATTTCAAGAAATCTTTATATTAAATACAATGTTTGAATGGTAAGCATAATTTTTTTCACATCGTGGGCTAACCCTGGAAGGTTAACCGTTTGTACAGCACACCTATCTCCATAAGTAGCTGATAATTTTCCCACTTGAATCAATGGTGAGAGAAAAATAACAATGAGACACAATGTTGTATATCAATCACACACCTGGATTAATAGTCAAACACCATACGGACTAAGCTAACTGGTCTAAGCTATTAAATACAAAACTCATAAATTTGTCCTACATTTGTAGTGGCTTTATCTATTTTTTAAACTGTTATATTTATTTTTTTTCAATATTTCTCTACAACAACTTATAACTATATTTTATACAAATGAGAGGTTAAGGTTACTCATTAGTTTGTTTTTTTAAACTTATTTATTTTACATCAAATCCTGCTCACCCACGGGTCCAATACTCTACTACTGGATCATGTGCTTCACATACTGGTTAGTTAATGTGTATGATGGAACTAGACATCTCAATATTCAGCGTCCATATTGTGCACATCTCAGATAATCAATTTCTTCGATACAGATAGTGATTATAATTTGAAAAAATTAACAACTTGTATTGAAAGAGTATTTGATTTTTGTGTATACATTACCTATTTTTTGTCTTCCATGGTCAGTCATCTTATACTTTCATACTTGCGATCTATCGATTGAAAATATATATTTCTAATGTTCAATTAACCATATTTATTCTGTTACAAGTACTTGTTGGCAATATAAACTTCACTTTCGCTTGTTCATACACACAAATGTACAAGTTTGGTCTGTTGGAAGAGTTTTCTAAATATCTTATTATCATTCAAGGCTTCTGTTTCGCCAACATTTTCTGAAATTTTACTTATATACTTTAAAACTTAACATTTTGGTTGGTTAATTACTCGTTCTTTAATTAATGGTAATGGAACCATATGCAGTTATATTGGAACCAGTCTAAAATCATGATCAGCAGGATGCTTTTCTTAGATTTAAGTTTTTGAATATCTGAATATATCTGTTGGTGAAACGGAAGTCAGTTATCATGAATGTTTTTTGGGATAAGATTTGAGTGAGGATAAAAACTGTCGTGTTTTATAGGTCAGTCAATAATTTAGTTCAGTTAAGGTGGAGAAACAGTGATGATAAATGTTTGTTGACCACCTGGCTTCTATGGGCAATATATACTGAATGTTTGAAATTGTAATCACGAAACTTAACATAAGTACAGGTGGTGCATGACCGCTTTTGTTTCTGTGTCAATTAAGGACATGATCACTGACATCAGATATTTTTAGCAGCTAAAATAGGCAAGCTATTCTGGCAGCACATATTACAATGAAATGGTATATGAGATTATTTCTTGGATACAAAAAAGTAAGACTTACAACTTTTCCGCATGCATCTTATAATATCATTGCTTTCATGTCTTGTTAGTGTACAAGATGTGATCTAGTTTTTGCATTGATTAAATTTTTAGCTCGACTATTCGTGGAAGAGTTGGGCTTTTGTACTCGCCCTGGCATCGGCGTTATTTTTTTTGTTTTTGTTTTTTTTTTCAGATCAAAGTTTTTTATCAGGTAAGATATCTATACAACCACTCATTGGATATGGATGGAACTTCATATGTGCTTTCAACATCCTCAATGGAACACAAAGATACAAGAACAATAACTCTGGGTTGCATTTTGGCAGAGTTATGGCCCTTTTGGACTTGATTTTGCAGGTTTAAGTTTTTTATCAGGTAAGGTATCCATGCAACCACTCATTGGATATGAATGAAACTTCACATGTGTGTTCAGTGTCATCAACGGAACACTCAAAGACAAGAACCATAACTCTGGGTTACGTTTTGGCAGAGTTATGGCCCTTTTGAACTTACATATTTGGTTTAAAGTTTTTGAGCAGGTTAAAGTTTTTGAGTTGGTACATATTTCATCAACCTGTGAGTGAACTTCACATATGTGTTCAGTATCATCTAGGAAACTCATAGATACAACGGGTCATAACTCTTGATTGCATTTTGGCAGAAATATTTCCCATAGAATTTTTGTTAGAGTTTTTAAAGTTTGTAGTACAAGGCCTTGAGCTTAGATGTTTGACAAATAGGGTCAGTTTGTGGTCCTCTCTCAAATTTGTTCAAAACCATGACCATCAGGGCAAAATTGACCGACACTAAGGGGGCAATATTTTACATAGTGTTATATAGGGAAATCTTAGATTTGAAGGCCTGGAGCTAAGATTTAATTTTTACTTTTCTTTTTTTTTTTTGAAAGTTTAATATTCTATAATTTTATTCCTTCATTTTCATGAAAGGGTATCCAGCTGTGAGAAACTGTGCATGCTGGTACAGGATTATTTCAACTATAGATCCATTTTCATGAACTGGTACCGATATATTGCCCAAAGATGTAAAGTTCATGCATAGGCCTGTATTGTTTATGTATAAAACAGTAAAACCTAGAATGTAGAAGGATATCCGCTTTGATAAACTGTCTGTGTTGGTACAAGATTATAGATCAATCAACAAGAACTGGTATATTACCATATGATTTGAAGGTAGTGCATAATTGTATCACATATGTAAAATGTTGATAAACTACTCTTGAAACAGAAGATCATCTCAACTATAGCTTACACTATATTTAAAATTCTTGCTAGAATTATTTCAGGTAATGTTAATTTAGTATTTCTTGATATCCTTGACCAATTTATATTATTCTAGTCACGTAATTATAGTATTTAGTATTTTACCCCTCCTGAATTTTTAATTGCCTTCCATTTGGTACTCACTATCCTGAAAAAGCTGTTGTATTAGAACAGCATCAAAATAGTCAAGCATGCTGTCCCTCTGACAGCTCTTGTGACTTCTGGCATGGAAGAAAAAACAAGAACACAAGGCACAATACTTTTTTATTTAAAACAAAAATTGCAAATTGAAAGGTATGGTAACTGGTTTAGGTTTGCATATTTCTGTATTTTCATAGCTCCATGTTTCATGATGTATAGATCTCAGACAGTCGTCTTGTTACGAGATCTCTGGAATTATATGTATATATTTGTTGGAAGATCTAATATATTTATACACCTACTATTGGATACATTATCAGTTCAATATTGCACGAGTCAGTTATATTCCTATGCTCCCTCTGACACATAGTGTCCAATAAAAAAAAACTTACCTTGTCAATGGTAATCCTTCACTTTTCCATTCAGGCATACTATATAATCGCTTCAGCCTTCATGGTGCCTTAAAAATCACTTTTGCAACTTCAACAAACTCCTTTATCTATTGTAGCTTTCCTTGTCAACTTCAATATCAAAAATATGTTTTATTATGTCCCCTTTAGTTAGAAAACGAAGGAGACTTTAATTCCTGTACCAGCTTGAGAACGAGAGTATAACTTCTTTAAGATGTAGAAGTTCTTTTGTAATTGGCTTGTGTTTAATTGATTTCTCTATTTTACTGTTAACGCTATGATTTGTTTGGTGCAATAAAGATCATTAGAAGTGTGAACAGTCTTTCTTCTTATCTATAACAAGAGGCCCAAGCTGGCGTGAGGATGCTGTACTGGCTCATAGTAGCCATATCATTTTTGAAACTACACAATATTAACCCTCTTAAGGGGTCGTCTTTATGGATTAATACCTCCACCACACCCTTACTGAGCAAAATGTTAGTTACAGTTTAAATTCCCATACCATTCATCTGTAAAAAAATATATAGTTCGTGTATAGGACTCTCATACATCCAAGTCCCCTGATTTGTCAAAATTTCAATCACCCACTTGTAGGGATTTGCTATGAGCAAACAATGCTTTATATTTTAAATAGAAGTTTTTTTGTACACAAATTTTCAGAATCTTCAATCCTTTGCTTATATTAGGATAATTTATATCATATACAAACAAGTTTGACAGAAATGTTATTAAGAGGAAGATATATGAAATTTCACCTCTTCAACCAAAATGGTCCTTTGAGCCCTTTTGGAAATTCAATCCTCCTTGTTGAACCAAATCTAATTGGCTAAGACTATTAACTCAGATATTAAACTATCAATTAGTATTGAACAAATGGATATGAAAATGGGAATTGTCCATTTTCCCATGATATTTGTATATAAAACCCAAAAGTTCCCTGACAAGGTCCCTAATATATAATATACCCTAGCCCGAGGACTCCCAAAAGCTTCAAACACCATAGGCAATAATTATACCAATTATGAACATATTTCAATGACTGTCTGTTTAGAAAAAACATTTATGAAAATTCCCAATGTTAACTATATTGGCCCCACCCGGCGGCCCCTAATGGACATTCAATCCTCTTTATTGAACAAAATCAAATTTCATATTACTCGACAATGCTTTGGATTTCAAATTGAACAATATATTTACACAAATGGATGAAAAAATAAGAATTTTCTGTTTTGCCATAGTATTCCTTTTTAAAGTCCTCTTACAAAAAGTGATAGTCCCCTCACCTTATTAATAATAGCCCCTTGATTTGTACAAACTTCAAATTTGACTGACCAGTTGTCGAGGAGAATATTTTTGAAAGTTTTAATTTTTAACCATTTTATGACCCCTGCCTGGTCTCTTTTGGAAAGTCAATCCTTATTAAACAAATATTATTTGTTAAGACTAGATGATGCTTTATAACTCAAACTGAATAAATAAAATCATAAATGGATGAAAAAAATAGAATTTTCTGTTTTCCCATAGTATTCCTATATAAAACTCAGAAGTCCTCTGACCCTTATAAATACAAGTCCCTTGATTTGTACAATCTTTTAACCCCAACCAATAGGGATAATCTATATCAAATATGAAATTTTTGACAATTTTCTATTTCAATTCTTGTGACCCTCCCTGGCCTCTTATGGAAAGTCAATTCTCCTTATTAAACCAAATCTTATTTTCTATGACTAGATAATGCTTCAAAACTCAAATTGAATAATAATTTTGCTCAAATGGATGGAAAAATGAAAATATTCTGTTTTCCCATAGTATTCCAAATCCAAAATTCCAAGCCCCCTTACAGGGCTCCTATAAATATTAGCCCATTAATTCTTGATTCAAACCCCAACACATAGGGATAAATCATGCCAAATATGAACAAATTTGACCAGTTCTCAGAATGTGATTTTTGCAGTTCCCAATTTTAATCTTTTTATGGCCCCTCCTGACACCTTAAGACAGTAGAACCCATTTTTACAAATCTGAATCTCCTTGACCAAACAATGCTTCTGTGAAAATATATGCAAAATCAGTTCCATTTTTAAAAAAAAAACAAATTAGTGTTTATTATAATGGTAGGACTTTGTCCCCTAATTGAACCATCGGAACGGGGTCATTTTTAACCCCAGGGACATCTTATGTTCCATACAAATCTAATAAAACTATAGTTGTTTATCATTACTATATAAATATTTTCAAAATCTGTTGAGCGGTTCAAGAGAAGATTTTTTAAGTTTTTAACTACACTGTATTTTTAGTAATGGACACCATTTTGAATTTCAGATCGAAAAAAAATAAATTCTTCTGTATAGTCTCCTATGCAAAAGAAACATCTATGTGAAATTTGAGATTAATTGGCCTAGTGGTTTCAGAGAAATTGTTGATAACGGACAACAAATGACAGATAAAGCGCCATCGCATAAGCCTTTCTGGCCTATGGCCAGTAGTGCTAAAAAACCAGTTTGAATTAGTTGACACTTCAGCTGAAGGACTAGCAGAGCAGATGCAGCATCCAGGGTCAGAGGCTATAAAATTTGTTCCATGCTCCACTCAAAATTTCATGCTGAACTAAAAAATTGAATGAACTCATTATAACAAAGTAAATGTAAACACCAGTTACTTTCTACCTCAAATCTGCATTAATATTTTCAAGTTGGAGCTTGAGTCAAGTGTTTATGCTATAATTAATTAATTTGTGTTTTTATTGAAGTCTTAGAAATTTTAATCGAGTACAAATTCTGAGTTGAACATGAAAGAAATGAGCTCCATGGTCAGCTATCACTCCGTAAGCTTTTTGTTTGTGATGACCTGTGAAACTACTGGTTGGTTTTTCATAAACTTTTTATAAATGTTATATCTGCTGCTAAGTTGGTCCAGAAGCAAGACTGAATTTAAATCCAAGAAGGCAGTCACATTTATTTTTGTAGGTTAATCTATCGTTGCTAAATAATAAAATTGACACGTACATAGTAATTAATCAATTATTAATTTTTTTAATCATTTTAATTTAACCATTATAGAGAGAGAGCTTGTTAGTTTATTCTACATGTAATTTATTTTAACTTAGTTATGAAGAAAAATCAAAGCTTGTATGAACTGCTCTCGAGTCCACTTCCTGGGTAGAATCAGTACTGAGTGTTGTTTATTGAGAGGTATCTGGTCGAGCTTGGTATTGCACCATCAACCTCTGGTGTGAGTGGCCAACACTATCTACTACACTTCTGCCCTGCTAATTGAAAGAAATATGCAGAATTTGGGATTATAGACTCGCTCTCCATTTATTTGATATAAATATTGGTAAAATTTCAATTAGTAACATGTATATAAAACTTCATACACATATAAATAGTATGGTTGTTATGGCAATAAAAATATATTTTGAATTCTAAAACTCAAATTTATTCCAAATTTATTTAAAATTGTTGAAAACACATTTTTTTCTTAGAAAGTGTTAATTGCACCAGTTTTGTCTATTTTTTACACATGTTCTATACCAATCTCCAGTTTTAACACTTGTTTAACATGCAGTTCAACATGAATTTAGTATGAAACATAACCTGTTAAGGCACACAATTATGACTAAAAATCAAAACAATATTACAAAGACTTATAAATAAGGATAGGAAACGTACATCTGCCTAAATGTTGATAAAATAGCACACAAAGGATTAATTATTTGGCAAATTAATTATTCAGAATTCACAGACAACTGCTTTCTTAAACATAAAATGTAAGTTGTAGTCAATCTTAGATGTTTTTATATGTTGATCAGGCAAAATGATCTTGAATTAAGGATATTTAAGGTTTGAAGTAAAATTTCTCACAACACTGCTGTTATTTTAGCTGCAGTATATACATTTTGTAATCAAAAGTACTTCAAACAATTTTAAACACAAATTGCTTGGAATGGTATTGTTTTGATGAGAATTTCATTCTGCAATGAAAGAATTTTGATTTGTGTTTCTAAGGTGAATGGAAGTTAAGATAACTGAAAATGAGATATTGCGAGTTTTTGCGTGAATACACGAGCATCACAAAATTTCAGTTGACATTCCTTCTCAATATAAGTCCTTGAATTTTACAAGCAAAATTTGTGATTTACAGTTCTTGTAAACTTGCCATCTAATTGCATGTACTTAGCTTTAAACAAGTAAAATTTATGTATCAATATTTTTTTGTAACCATGGTTTTATTTATAAAGTAAATGGTAAACAATTTCAGTAATTAACGTATACTGAGACAAAATAAAGTATTTAAAAAATCTTTAATGGGTCATCAGTTGAAACATGGAACATCAAGCAGGACTCAAGGTTTTATATAAATTGACATATTTAATAACAAATGTAGTGAATTGGCAGTCTTAGTGCACTAAATTACAGTTTATAAAGTATGAACTGTGATAGACTGCATGGTAGTACACAATATATTGCTAATCTTGAATTTACTGTAACACTGATGTCATGGTTGTACACAATAAATTGCTGATTTGCATGGATTAACTGTTACACTGACATATTCATAGACACACAACAATTGAAGATGGCCATTTGCATGAAGGCTTTAAACTGGAGAGATGATAATCTGATCAGCAGTTTAACAAGTATCACAGACCGGTTCAAGATGTAAGTCGAGATGAGTTAGTTGAAAACAATTATATCACAGTTTAACACAAAACAACAGATAACACCTCATTCTTGTGATTGTTTATATATAAAATTATATAACAAGTAACAAAAGGCTAATTTATGTTTATACATTGTGTGTATATAAATCAAATATCTGAAACATTTAATTAAAACAAGAAGCAACCGTGTTTAACATAATGGTAAAACTATGTGTGCAAATATTAACAAAAAACATTTTCATGACTAAATTTTCATTGATTAACATAGGTAAACAAATTGAATGAGCAATTGTTTTTTAAATTTGATAAAATCTGTATTAAATAAAAGCAACATTATAACTTGTAATAAATAACAAACTTTAATTCCAATTAAGTAATGTTTAACAACAAAAATACAGAGAATAGTTGTTGTTTTCAGTGAAATATCATTTTTATTTCACTGAGGAAGCATTGAACTGGAATGGTCACAAGTGGGCATGTTAATTGCAGTGTTCAGGTAGTGAAATTAAATTGACATTTTACTGAAACCATCTTTATTTTAGTTTTGAAAACAGTGAAATTGCACTTATAATTTCAATATTTTTAACAATGAAATTATCAAAAAATCTATAATTCATCAAAAGACAGAAAATAAAAAATTAATATTACATTCTAGTAATTCCTTTTTTGAGCTTCACATAAAGATATAATTCTGATATAAACTTTATTTATAATTAAACAATAATAAATTAATATTCCTTATTAAATTTCTTGTTGATAACTTGATGGGAAATTTAAAAGTCTAAGCAAAGCTATGGCAATCTCAACAGCAGTGTCAAAATTTCCCATCCCTGCTTGAAGTCTACTATATTCAAATATTATAAGCAGAGTAGATACATTAACTCAATTTATGTTTTTAAATTTAAACAGCATGCTCATTTTATCTGGTTGATATATTTATTGAATTCATGTCTTTGTGTAAAATTATGTTTGATCACAACAAATTTTATTTATATTTTCATTATTGTGCTATTTTTTTCAATCGAAATTTATGAAACTGTTTAATTACAAATTTGTATCTTTTTATAATATATTTTTGTACCATCAAATGAAAGCATCTATTTATTGTACATATACAATTAAATGTGAACATCAAAATGGTGTGCACAGCCATTATTCTTGCTCTAGTAATAATCTTCAAATGGCATGTTTCCATGTCTATTATGTTGGTGTGTGACGCCATAGGTTGGTTCCCTCTGCATGGGACCCATGACAGAATACACCGGGCGCCGATACGTTGAAGTCATATAATTGGAGAATGGGTAAAGGTTATCGTTCCTGGGTATGGAAAGCCTGTTCATGCCTCGGGCTCTCTGCATCTCAGTCGGTGGGCGACCTTGGGTGTTAAATTTGTGGTTAATTGGCCAGTCCTTGGCCTCTTTATCCCATTTCCTGACAGCTGAAGTTCCAACGTTGTATTGCCAGGGCTGAGAGCACGGCTCATGGCGATCAGCAACTTTTGGGAGTTCTTCACGTCTCAGGGTTGGGTAGCCAGAGTCATACCACTTATCTGTCCAGTGCTGTGAAGTTAAGTTTATAAATAATTAAATATTCATAAAATACGGTAAATAGTTCATCTTTATTGTGATGACAAACATGGTACCGGAAGATTAAAGAAATTAACTAAAGATACATTTTTTTCTATCTAAAAAAACTTGTTTTCCCTGTTAAAACAATGAAATGAAATGATATTTAGAAGGGATTTACGATGTATCCATATAATTTTGTTAGTGTTATTATATTTCACTTTATTGTCTTTGTTATTGTGTTGCTTATATGGAATGTTTTCCATATCCGGTTCCAGAACATTTTGAATTGTGATTATATCTTTCTCACCCTTTTGGGGAAACAATGTTTTTAGCTTGGATGTCTGTCTATCAGACACAAACTGTGTCTACTCATTTTCATAATTTTGATTAAATCAGTTGGTATAAATGTTAACCATATTGAAATGATCCAGTTATGTTGTTTCAAGGTCAAGGTCATACTGTCAAATAGGCAATATTTCATGTCTGCATTATATTTTTAAATCATTTCAGGAATTTTAAATTAGCACAAATGTTTGCCATATTAAGATGAAGCACTTAATCCATGTCAGTTCATGGTCATGGTCATACTGAGAGGTCAAAGGTCAAATAGACAGTTTTTAATTTCCACTCCATATATTTTTAAATGCATGAAGTATTTTGTAATTATTTGTATATAGCATGCATTCATTCATCCATCAAAATCAATTCCCAAGGTTTTGACTGGGAGAGGGAAAGACAAAAAAAAATGCCTATTAACCAACCATTTTTTTCTGAAACAAAACAGTATATACATTATCTAATTTAAGATCTTACTTGATGTGAGGCCCTTCCTACTTTTGCTGTAAATTTGTCTTGTCGATCAAATCTGTAAAGACAATAATTAAATTTCATAAACAAGCAAATTAATTGATGACACCCATAATTCAGGTGTGATAGACTACTAATATTAGTTACCTGAAATATTAAAGGATTTAAGGGCATAGTCACATCTAATGTTGAGAAATCTTGTAACCATAACCTTCTGCAAACAACCATATGCTTATATGCACAATATGTAAATTATTAATGTTTATAAAAAAAAAAGGAGAGAAAAATTATAAATAAGTAGTTTCAAGTACACTTGGTAAATAAAATATGACTTAACAACCAAATAGATTTTTATGAGCAGTTTCCTACTGCATATATGCAGCCATCCTGTCAATAAGAATTGGTCAGTGAATGTATAGGAAGATAGAAAAAGAGAGAGAAGAGAGACAAAGAAAGAAACATATATATAGTGAAGCAACAGACAGATAGAAAGAGAAGGAGGGAGAAAAAGAAGAAAGCCTGGTCAGTTACAGTATGTTCAAATATTTGATTACATTATGGTAGTTGCAGCACTTCACAGTTTATTTTGTTAAAAAATCCAAAATGTTGATGTTCCTATTCAAATAGTCTAGCCAAGGAATAATATACAGAAGGTTTAGGCAACTGAATGATATTTTAAGAACGCTTGTCACAGTATTCACGCAACATCTTGCAATATCTTGTTTTCAATTATCTTAACTTCCATTCATCTCAGGAACACAAATCAAAAGTAATACATTGGAGAATGAAATTCTCATCTAAACAATACCATTTCAAGCAATTTGTGTTTAAAATTGTTGAAGTACTTCTGATTACAAAATGTGTATACTGCAGCTAAAATAATAAGAAATTATGAGAAATTTTCCTTCAAACCTCAATATCTTTAATTCAAGACCGCGAGTCTAAATTTTTTTCAACCATGTAAAAAATGGCATCAATAATAAACAGTAATAAGGTCACTCAAGTGTGCTGAGTAATAAACAGTTGCCAATATGAAATGCAAACAAATGACGATGCTAACATAAGTTGGAGCTTTGCGCATGTCTTCCCAGATTGTTTTTATACAGGCATTCGTGATAATAGGTATATCGTGGTATTAGGTATACAAACATACATTTCTGTACAAGAAATCAGTTGCCTGTGAATCATGAATGATTAATTTGTCAAAGTATTAATCCTTAGTGTGTTATTTTATCAACATTAAATCAGGAGATTAAAGTTTCCAATCCTTCTATACAAGCCCTTGGTCTAACTTAATTAAAATTACAACATATTGGCGAACTGGATTGTGCACGAATGTGGTGTATACAGTTTATAGGAGAGCAAGTAAACATTTTTTTCAAGTTCTAAGGAAGTAAGTACACACAAACCTGAACATTTCTTGGGAGCTTGGGTATTTCGGAACATTTGGGGGATAGTTAACCCAGTACGGGGTCTGGGTTTGGGTCCCATTAAAAAACAGAGTGCTGGCCTGAGACATTTTCTGTTGTCAATTACGCTAACCGCTTATATCATTTATATATTGAGTCTATAAATTTCTATAATCTGGTGACTTAACATTTAATCAGCCGATATCAATATGAGAAAAATGACATATTAGCCATATATTCTAATTTTCCAACATTTAAATGTTAATGGGTGAAAGGAAGTTTAAATATAATTATCATTTTCTCATTGATTGGTTGAGCGTTGCCATGGAGTCGCGTATACAATCAGTCGCTTACAACGTTAGTAATAAAAATATATTTTATAATTTATATATAATCTTTTCATAAATTAAAGTAAAACTAGTCGATTTTTACACACGTGTGTGTCAGACACTGTAATAGTGTTTTCACGCATGCTTTTATAAACTAGAAACAGTGCCCATTGCCCAGATTTCTAGTTGATATAAGCTACAGACCACCCACTGTTGTCAGTGAAATTAAACAAGGATGGCAGCTGCATACGGGTTTCTCTCCACGCCTGCTAAATTGTCGAAAGAATGGTAAGTTTTGTCTGAACTTTAAGACGGCAGAAGAAAAACAAATGTTTTTAAAACAAGCTGTCTTGATATAAATTAGATAATACGTAGATCTTGCTTGATTGAAGAAATGAAAAAAGTCAAAGAAACATGACAAATATATTAATTTATTAGATCTATAACAACAATCTATAATGTTGTCTGACAGTTAAGCAAATTAGCACGAATTTTCTTTCATGATCGTAAAAAAACAAACACATTTTGAATGATTAAGGAAAAAATAAAATTTTTAAAAGAAATATTCATTTAGAATGACCAAAGACGCTTTAAGAAGCTTAAGAAAATGCAGGGCAATAGTATACTGGTCATACCTAATACCACGAGTCTAAAAATATTTCAACCATGTAAAGAATGGCACCAATACTAAACAGTAATAAGGTTACTTAAGTGTGCAGAGTAAATAACAGTTGCTGATACAAAATGCAAACAAATGTTGATGCTTAATGGAAGTTGGAGCTTTGCACATGTCTTCCCAGATTGTTTTTATACAGGCATTCGCGGTAATAGGTATATCGCGGTATTAGGTATACAAGGGATACAACTAATAGAATGGCCCCACAAGCTGGAGGTTGCAAGTTTGATAACCAGCTCGAAAGATTGGACTATCAAAAAGCACTCAGTACTGGTTCTACCCAGGAAACTGACTTGAGAGTGATTCAAATTAGCCTTAGCTTACTTGCAATCAAGCTAAAACCATTTTCATATACAAGCTAGAGCTTGTGAAACGTCCCTGACCTTAAGTTAAAAATCTTGTTACTGTTCTAATGATGTATATATTTATTGTTCTTTCTATAGATTTGGTCTATAGTTTCATTGCGTCTTTGTTTTTACAACTTACTACTCCAGTTAGTTTTGATGTTAATGAAATTGCATTATCCCGTACGTTGCAAATTTTACAATATATTTTTAAGATTTTTTTATATTGTTAATGTTATGTAATATTTTAGCAATTCAGAAAAACATAGCCTGATTATATAAGGTATGGATAGACAGTTATTTTACTATTTGGATATCTGACTTGCTACCAATAGCCAGGGATGCAAAAAAAAATAAAAATCACCAAAAGGCTCCTTACAACCAATGGAGGTAGTGCAGTGGATAGTGTTGGCCACTGATCCCTTATCCCTGTAGCTGTCCTTATCCCCAGTCTCCACCTGTTGATCATCATCAAATGTACATTGTTTTAAAAGTCAAACTGTATAAATTGCACCCATCATAACTAACAATTTTAAAACATTTTATTGTGCCGGCACAAAATCTTTATTAATGAAGGAGTATTGTATTTTGAAGAAGAAACAAAACTCACCACTGGTTCTACCCAGGAAGCAGACTCGAGAGTGGGTGATATATATAAGCTCTGAGCTTACTTCCAAATCAAGCTAGAATAAATTGCAATAAGAATAAATAAACTAATAAAGGCTCCCCAGGGACATGTATGCAATATGTCACATCACACTACGGAAAACAATGCCACTAAAAGTGATGCAAACCACTGATATCTCAAGCAATAGCAGGGTCCACTACACACATTGATCTGACCAGGCCACTGAATGAACCCATTCTGGCATCTTTGACTACATTATCATGTGGAATACATCTATAAAAACAGAATTCAGAATAATGAGACTTCTTTGAAAAGAACAGAATAAAATATAATTAACAAATTGCTGTAATACCTGAAATTTTGGACTTTTTCGTCTATCCAGTACTAAGAAGACATGTGTACCGGTACATGATAAGTACAGTCGTTCTTGGGTAAATAGTTTATTCTCTCAATATCATATTCTCAGGAATAGTTGATAACGTTAAAGATCATAAATTTTCTTACATGTTTATTTCTGATTATTTTGAACATAGCGTGAACTTTATTCTATCAGTTGTATTATTTTATGACTCATTTTTATTCTTTTCTAGGCAACCCAAATTACATGAATGGAGTGTGTACCATTCTAGCCATCCAGATGTAGCCAGAGTAAGTATAAGTCTATGAAGTATATCAACTCTCAGTATAAAATCTGATGAAAATTATATGGACTCCTGCCTATGGTATAGACACAAAATGTAACTGAAAATTGCTGACAAACTGTGCTCATGTATTGATGCACTTAGATTGAGCAATCCAAATACACTCCACTGTATACTTGTTATAGTTTTGGTTTCATAAGAATACAGTTTTATTCTCATTGAAACTCAGTGAGGCGAGCGGAATGGAGTGGAGTAATGCAGTGCAGTGCAGCTGTGTAGATACTTTAAAAGCAATGGTTTGAACTTACAAGAGATCTTACAGAGTCACCTGAATGATCTATCATTTCTGCACAAGTTAAAAAAGTGCCAATTTTTGTTAAATGAAATTCCGCATCCTTTGGGTGCATGATCAAATCATGTCTGAGCTGTACAGTAAGATTAATGTTTCGAAAAACTGTTAAATGAATTGCAGACAGACTTCGAACATGTAGTATATGGAAATCTGTACAAACTGACATATATATATATTGGTGGATGGGCACAAGCATAAGAATGATGCTTAATAACATACAAACTATGCTGTTGCAGAGGAGATAGTATGGCCACGTTCACTTAAAGATGAGCTGCAGGTTCATATTAGCTGCCAATTGACCCTACACGAGAATGACTATCACCACACATGGAATTGTTTGTCAAAGTACATACAATGTAGTATTTGTTTAACTTGGACTTTATATGTTTGTCTAAGGAAAATGATGACTTGGCAACCAATATTGATTGCTGATTGGATTATTGACTTGTTTGATCAGGTCAATTGTTTTGAGAGTGCAATATAAAGGTGATAGTGTACATAATGATGATGTGAATGACGTACTTACAGGCAGGTTGGTGTAAATGGAGTGCAGAGAGACCAGACTGGTATGCCTGGAAAGCTTCTTCCACTAATCCAGATTGGTACAGACGTCGAGTGAACACAGTCAGAAGAGGTATATATAAATAACATACTTCTACAGTAATGGAAATGATTCATGATACATACAGTTTTGAGTAATCTAAGGCTCAATGTATGCAATTTGCGCATGCACAATAATGTTATGTTTTTGGGTTTTTTTTCTTAATTTTCACCAACTCAATTTAAGCATATACTTAATAAATAAAAAATTTAAATCAAGGAAAAGCATTCAGATAATTAAGATTTTGACTGGCTCTTGAAAAACTGCATTTGGTTTTATTGGCATTGGTTCAAGAATATTAAAATAACCAGTCAACATTGAGTTAGTATTTAGATCTAAGTAAAACTAAATATTTGTGAAACACTGGTGCCAGTAAATAAATTATTTACTAGTTTATTATTATTTAGGACAAATAAAATGCTGTCTTATTGTATTGTGTACAATTATTCTTGATTGAGATGTAGACAAGGCCACCGTGTTTCTACATATCTTGCACACCAGATAAGGACAAAGACAATATCTATTTTTTCTTATTGTTGATAAACACATTAAATAACAAATGTTATATAATTTCTCCATCTATCTAACATATATACATGTTTTATATCCTATCCTATTGTTATTTCAGCTGACTACAAAAACATTAACTGGGCATACGAGTATCCCTCCAAACCAACAAGCCGAATAAATGACGACTTTATATCTGTCACAAATGAAGTAATGCAAAAAGACATCCTGAAACCAATTCCACCCAACCGGGCATACACTGGATGCAACACATTCCCAACTCCGGACCCTATTCCAAAAGAAGTGCCAGTCCCCAAATGGGGCCTCTATAACCCTCCTGCATATGAGGAACCAATCAGATACAACCATTTTCCACCAATCAAATACAACGGTTATAAGTAGACATTGATTCCAGTAAACATTATCCTTGTTTACTGAATAAGCTTACTTGTAGACACAGCGTTTAGACAGTTTTTCTGCCATTCAAATACAATGGTTAATAATAGACAGTGAATAAGCTTATTTAGACATTTATTCCACCAATCATATACAATGGTTAATGATAGACAATGAATAAGCTTATTTAGACATTTATTCCACCAATCTAATACAATGGTTATTAATAGACATTGAAAAGGCTAATTTAGACATTTTCCCCCACCTATCAAATACAAAGGTTAATAATAGACATTGAATAAACTTATTTATAGATACAGCATTTACACAATTTTTCCACCAATCAAATATAATGGTTATAAATAGACATTGATTTGTTCTAAGTAGATGTTTACACTTGTTTAGTTAGCTTATTTATAGATTCAGCATTCAGATGGTTAAACACTTTCAGCTTAATCTATTTTTCTATTTTGTTTACTCTTATGAGTTATCAAGTGTCCATTAATTGTTATATTTAAAGAATAAATAACATAGCACAGTTTTAGATTCAGCATTTACTTGTGATGTGGAGTGATGTATCTATTCAATTGCGAACTATATATGGATTATATCTGATATCTGTAGGTTAACATTTGAACAAAAGTCTTCTTAGAATGTTCTGTATATGATTACTTTCAATATAATCAGTAAATTTAAATCTCAGTAACATTGCCATTAAAAGAAGTATCCATATACAAAAGGTTTTCAAACTTTTTAAATTGGCTAAAACTTTCCCCCAATAAATCATGCCTATATATACTAACTGCCCCAGTATTGTCATTAGGATATCTATTTAAATAGCCAAAATAATAAACTGAAAAGGGATTTTCTAACTTAGCTTTCACACCCAGGTTAGACTAAAATAGATTTTGACATATCAGATAAGTCACTGGATTCATTTTGATTTGATCTGTCATGCTGGTTTGCATATTGTAGAATTTGTTTTATCCAAGAAAGCGGTTGATCAACAATATCATCAAGCAATATTTAAATGCTGTCTAGTTTTAAAATGGGAAGTTTACCACTCCGGTTAAAATATTGATTTTGTCACGTTTTGTTGGATTTGATATACCGAACCATTCGGATTGTATTCATTTATAATAATGAGATGCTTTGCATCAATTTTAAAACTTTTTTTCTAAGATATTTATAGCATTTTTCCTGATAAACTGCTTTTAAGATCAACATTAACCCTCTTGCAATGAGTTACATGGCTAATACTGTACAAGGGTAAAATTTATATAAATACTATCATAGTTAATGTAAGACTAACTAAGAATAAGTAGCAGATTTTTTATTAATGTATTAATTAAACAATCTATAAATAGAACTTCTCAATTAGTCGTAATTTTATATTATCACATAAAGACTTAAATAGATTGTATAAGAACATCTGTAAAGCCTTATCAGTGATATTATCTGTTGTTGTTTTTTATATTTTTAATATACATTATGCCTTGGGTATTTTTATTGCTCTTGCATCTCTATATTCAAAATTCATTGCCTGTTCTATTTATACTTATTTGTTTTATCTTCAACTGATTTATGAGAAACTGCAGAAAATTTATACCTCTTATATTGATATATATGTCATTGCTAGATATATATGTCATTGCTAGATATATATGTCATTGCTAGATATATATATATATATATATATATATATATGTCATTGCTAGATATATATATATATATATATATATATATATATATATATATATAACATTGCTAGATATATATGTCATTGCTAGATATATATATATAACATTGCTAGATATATATGTCATTGCTAGATATATATATATATAACATTGCTAGATATATATGTCATTGCTAGATATATATATAACATTGCTAGATATATATGTCATTGCTAGATATATATATAACATTGCTAGATATATATGTCATTGCTAGATATATATATAACATTGCTAGATATCTATGTCATTGCTAGATATATATGTGCTGCTTACATTTTACAACTATTGATGTTGTATACAAGAAATGTAATGAATCAAACAAAGTTGACATTTTTGACAATTTTTACACATAAATGTTATCAAGTTTGTTTATTTCGCACCAAGTGCCGTGACAGTGTTGTTATTCAATGTGGGTATCTTGTTACAATGAGAAGATTGTTCCTGTATGCAAACTTTCTTTTCAAGCATGTTCTTTTTTCTGATGTTAAGACGTCTGCTTTTCGTTAATTTTTTGTTGAGTTTGCCATGTCATTTTGTTTTTGGTTATAAAAAGATCTGTGATAATCATTGAAAATAAAAGTTATGTTTATTTTTATGTTATAAATACTGAATAGACATATTATTGACATTTTTACAGTAAGGCCAACTGTTAAAAGTTGCTTGTTTGTTGCTTCTCTGCTGAACACATGAATTTTGTAACAAAGCATTAATGTTATTCTTAATTTCAGCATTTATAATATTTCCAAGGTATTAACATATTCAGTAGGTGTAACAAACACTTTTACTCGAATTTTATCCTTAGTCACTATAGAATAAATCGGAATTGACATTTGAACAACATGAAAATAGAAAGCTAGCTTTTTAAACAAAGTCTAAATTTATACATTACAGTTGTTTGAACACCACTGATAAACACCAAGTTATAAACCTACCAAAATGTGGTGGTGTGCCAAAATATTGATCAGTGATTGGTTGATAACATTTAATGACATCATTTCAAAATTATGAATACACCAATAAATTTAATATGTGTTAATATTTTTTTGGGTTGCCAAATGGAAATACATGTTATTTATCTGCTATTGTGAAAATATTTCACAAATAATATATACATAAATTGATGTGTGCTGTTCGAACTGCCTAAACAACACCCCTTTATCGTCTTTTATATTCTAATTGAGGAAACAACAAACAATGCTTTTTTTATGGTTGGTCTGCATATTTCACATTTCACAAATGATTGACAATATTCAGTTTAGTTTGCTCAACTTGTTATATAATTTTCAAGAGTATAAAATCTGTTATGTTTCTTGGTCAATCATTTTAGTATGCAGTTCAGATAATTATGTTTGTTTTCAGTTACTGCTATGGCATTTCAGTTCAAATGTAGATATCTAGTATTTGTATATTTTTATTGTACATGCCTAAGCAGATTATAAATTGTATACTTTTATAAAGATTTAATTAATATACATTTTATTGATTATTACTATTTTTACTCCTAACTTTTAAAATCTAAATATATTGATTGTATTAAACAGTAATTCCCAGTACACTTTATGTTTTTGTTATGTCTTGTCTTGTTCTTTACCATTTTTTTATAATGATGATAAAATTTTGAATTTATTTTAATTTGATTGCAATTTTTACACTTGGAGCCAAGTAGTCCATTTTCTACTGGGTTTGGATAGACCATCGACTCCAGTGTGAGATCTTAACAAACAAACTATACACTACTCCCCTACTGTTTATAGTGATAAAAAATTAAAATAGATGAGACACTACATTGAAACATGTTCTTGTTTGCTCTTTGTTTTAATGAGCACTACTTAATGTCTTCTTCATCTGACTGGAGATTCGTATCATATCTGATAAAGTTGTATGCCAGTCTGGCCAAAGATAGCAAGTAAATTCACAAGTGTTGGTCCATTCACAGCCACTGCTTCATCTCCTTTCAGCTATAAGCCCTTACTTTACGGGAGCCAGCCAGATATACTTAACAGTATCAGGAACTTACATGATAAATTTGACAGTATCAGACATTAACTTGATAACATGACAGTATCATACACTAATTTGATCAACTTGACAGTATCAGACACTTACTTGATAACATGACAGTGTCATACACTAACTTGATAACATGACAGTATCAGACACTAATTTGATAAACTTGACAGTATCAGACACGAACTTGATAAATATGACAATATCAGACACTAACTTGATAACATGGCAATATCATACACTAATTTGATAAACTTGACAGTATCAGACACTAACTTGATAAATATGACAATATCAGGCATTAACTTGATAAACTTGACAGTATCAGACATTGGTTTGATAAACAGTTTTGGGCATTACACAATAGATTTTACAGTATCAGACACTAATTTGATTACATGACAATATCAGACACTAACTTGATAAACTTGACAGTATCAGACACTAACTTGATAAACATGACAATATCAGACTCTAACTAGATAAAACTTGACAGTATCAACACTGACTAGATACACTTGAAAGTATCAGACACTAACTTGATAAACTTGACAATATCAGACATTGGTTTGATAAACTTGACAGTATCATGCATTAACACAATGAATTTGACAGTATCAGACACTTAACACAATAGATTAGTAAACTTGACAGCATCAGGCACATGATAAATTTGACAACAACAGACACTCGCTTAAGTAAATTTGAGATTATCAGACACTGTCTTATTAACTTGACAGTATCGAGTACTAGCACAATAAACATGACAGCATTAGGTACTAACATGATAAACTCCACAATATTAGACGTTCCCATAATAAATTTGGCAGTATCAGGCACTAATATGCCTTAACTTGACAGTGATAAATTTGACAGAATCAGACTCTGACGTGATAATCTTGATAGTGATAAACTTGACAGTATCAGACTCTAACATGACAAACTTGAGTATATTATTTAATTAAAATTGATTCAGCTAAATTAATAAATCTTCAGGGTGGGGTCACTTCTTGAACAGCAAGAGCTGTCAAAGGGACAGCGTGTTTGACTATTCGAATATTTGTCACAAAAGTATATTATTTAATTAAAATTGATTCAGCTAAATTAATAAATCTTCAGGGTGGGGTCACTTCTTGAACAACAAGAGCTGTCAAAGGGACAGCGTGTTTAACTATTCGAATATTTGTCACAAAAGTACAAATTTGATTGAAACTGATGACAAATCCAAGCAAGTAAGAGTTATCTAACTTAAATGAGTAGGTCTTATAAACTGCAATACCTTGTATGAAGTTTCAATCCAATACATACAGTGACTGCTGCGTTATAACATATTAAATAAAAAAAAGGTCTTAATTTGGAAAAAGATCTGGCAATATTTATCCCATTTGCCTAATTTAGTTGGCTTCATGACAACAAAGCCATATGTAAAGTTTCAATCAAATACATTGAGTGGTTGGTGTGATATGGACGTGACGCTCCTTGCAAACAAAACTTTAACCAAAAATTCTTAGTCAAAGAAGGGCAATAGTTTGTATCATATTCAAACAAGAGTTATCTAACTTAGTTATTGTAGTAGGATTGATGACTTGGAAGGTTTGTATAAAGTTTAAATCAAATACATAGAGTGGTTGGTGAGATATGGACTTGATAGGACTTGCTCGCAAAACTTTAACCAGATTTTCTAAGTCAAACAAGGGCAATAATTTGCATTATATTCAAGCAAGAGGTATTACTTAGTTATTATAGTAGGGTTAATTAAAGTTTCAATCAAATACATAGAGTGGTTGGTGAGATATGGACTTGATAGGACTTGCTCGCAAAACTTAAACCAGATTTTCTAAGTCAAACAAGGGCAATAACTTGCATTATAATCATGCAAGAGTAATCTTACTTGGTGTAGTAGGATTGATGACTGAGAAGGCTTGTGTAAAGTTTCAAGTCAATACATGCAAAGGTTACTGAGATAGGGACTTGCATGCAAAACTTTAATCAAGGTGTGACGCCGGCTCTTGGGTGAGTAGAATAGCTCTCTTTATTCTCCGAATAGTCAAGCTAAAAATCATATTACAGGCAAAATATCAAAGCTTCAGGCCTTGCACTTGTGGAGAAGAATTTTGAACTTTAAAACAACAGCAAATAATAAAGCCCCTGGAACGGAGCAAGATTCAGGTCATGACTGAACAAACTTCAGATAGCTTCATATGTTCCACACCAATCTTGGTGAACATCTGTCCAGTGGTTCCAGAGAAGAAGTCATTTGAAGCAAAATTCAATGAGACA
This sequence comes from Panopea generosa, assembly GCA_029582155.1. NCBI lineage: Eukaryota > Metazoa > Mollusca > Bivalvia > Adapedonta > Hiatellidae > Panopea > Panopea generosa. The sequence continues at coordinate 1,269,391 of CM055899.1, read as the reverse complement.
CAGGATGATCACAAGAGCTCACCTCAGAGCCTCTAGCGTAAGTGAGCTAAAAACAGTTGATATCTTTAAAACACATGGTAGTTGACAATACAGATGTTTAAAGTTTAATAGATGATGGCTGACAAATGACATTGGTCACAGACCTTTACTCAGTTGAATACAAAAAGAGCCTCTGATTCCAAGAAATCATGATCAAAGTTTTAATGGATTAAATACAACAAATGGCCCATGGGCTTTAACAGTCGCCTGAGTATCCATGCAATTCCATAAAGCTATGTGAATCTGTTTATGCAAGTTCATAGCCCCATTCTTTTATGCCTCAAAGGAACAAGGCGGTTACATTTTAGAGGGTCGTAACAGTCAAGTGTTATTTTACTTATCACAACAATTTTCTGATATGAATTGTGTACATCTTTGGGGTAGAAACCCATGAAAATCAATAAATCATACAACATTTGATATGGAGGACCATATATAACTATGAAAAACCATGACCCCTGTGACTGCCCCAAATTTTACCCCATGGACCTAACTCCAACAAACCTTTTAGGAAATCTCCATGCAATGCTGTAATATTATGTAAAATATCATAAAGGAACTTGAACTTTCAGAGAAAATATTTTTTAAAGTTTCACTAAAAAATGTGATTAAAAGCCCTGTGTTGGTATCACTTTGTGGTCAAATCACGCTGGTTCAAGAACTTGTCTGTATTGTTGTGGTTATATAACTGCTGTGCAAGATTTGTTAAGATATCAGGCCACAACATTTTCCCTATATTAAACTCTATGTAAAACAATGACCCATGTGGCAGCTGCAAATTTGACACTTATAGGGGACCTCAGTGCAATGTTACATGTTAAATATTTAAGGTCAGCATTGAATTTTCAGAGAAATTTGTTTCCCACAGCTTCACATATCAAGATGAAAACTTTTTAAGTATACCACGAAATTAGCTGTTTGGGCCCCACCTCTAAGGCCCCAGGGGGTAGGGAACATGAAATTCACAATTTTGATTTACATTGAAGTACCAAAGCTACTTATAAAATTTCATTATAATTGGGCTAACAGATTTTGAGAAGTAAAGAATGAGAATCATTTACAGATGCACGACGAATAACAAACGGTGATCGCAAAATAGTAGGTGCAAAAATAACAAATAGTCCTAAAATGTACCACCTTTAATTTGAAACAACATGGTAAAAAAACACAATAACAGTATAGGATAATAATAATAAGTTACAAATCACCAAACAACAAATGTGTAATCATGAACAATCATTTATATGTGATGCACTCTATAACTAGTGAGTAAGCACAACATACTAGCATAAACTTAATGGTAATGATATTGAATGGGGAAGTAACTGTGAGAGTTCTAAATAGAAGTCAATACATTATTTTTTATTTCGTGATATAATACATTGTACAACATACTTTGAAATAGGTCATTATGATGCATCCTAGTAAGTTTCATAAAATCCCAACATGGGGTTGTAGAGAAATAGCCCTGACAAAAATTTGGTCACAGACTCAATTAAAGGGCCTGAACTCCGTGAAAAATCATGGAACCGGAACACAAAGACAATATGCGCATCTGCACTTAGTAATAATGCATCCTAGGAAGTTTCATAAAATTCCAACATGGGGTTGTAGAGAAATAGCGCGGACAAGAATTTGGTCACATACATAATCAAAGAGCCATAACTCCGTGAAAAATCATCGAACCGGGACACAAAGACAATATGCACATCCACACTTGGTAATGATGCATCTTAGCAAGTTTCATAAAATTCCAACCAGAGGTTGTACAGAAATAGCGTAGTAAAAATTTGGTCACATACTCAATTAAAGGGCCATAACTCCATGAATAATCATAGAACCGGAACACAAAGACAATATGCGTATCTCCACTTGGTAGTGATGCATCCTAGTAAGTTTCATAAAATTCCAACATGGGGTTGTAAAGAAACATTGCAGACAAGAATTTGGTAACAGACAGATTCAAAGGGCCATAACTCCATGAAAAATCATCGAGACAGAACACAAATACAATATGCCCATATGCACTTGGTAATGATGCATCCTAGCAAGTTTCATAAAATTCCATCCTGATGTTGTAGAGAAATAGCGCAGACAAGAATGTGGTCACATACTCAATTAAAGGGCCATAACTCCATGAAAAATCAACAAACCAGAACACAAAGACAATATGCGCATCTCCACTTGGTAGTGATGCATCCTAGCAAGTTTCATAAAATTCCAACAAGGAGTTGAACAGAAATATTGCGGACAAGAATTTGGTCACAGACAGATTCAAAGGGCCATAACTCCATGAAAAATCAGCGAACCAGAACACAAAGACAATATGCGCATCTCCACTTGGTAGTGATGCATCCTAGCAAGTTTCATAAATTTCAAACATGGGATTGTAGAGAAATAGCGCTGACAAGAATTTGGTCACCAACAGATTCAAAGGGCCATAACTCCGTGAAAAATCATCGAACCAGAACACAAACACAATATGCCCATCTGCACTTGGTAATGATGCATCCTAGCAAGTTTCATTAAATTCCATCTTAAGGTTGAAAAAAAATAGCTTAGACAAGAATTTGGTCACATACTTAATTAAAGGGCCATAACTCCGTGAAAAATCAACGAACCAGAACACAAAGACAATATGCGCATCTCCACTTGGTAGTGATGCATCCTAGCAAGTTTCATTAAAATTCAAACATTGGATTGTAGAGAAATAGCGCTGACAAGAATTTAGTCAGACAGAATCAATGGGCCATAACTCCGTGAAAAATCATTGAACCAGAACACAAAGACAATATGCCCATATGCACTTGGTAATGATGCATCCTAGCAAGTTTCATAAAATACTATCATGAGGTTGTAGAGAAATAGCTCAGACAAGAATGTGGTCACATACTCAATTAAAGGGCCATAACTCCATGAAAAATCAACAAACCAGAACACAAAGACAGCGCATCTCCACTTGGTAGTGATGCTTCCTTGCAAGTTTCATAAAATTCCAACATGGGGTTGTAAAGAAATAGCGCGGAAAAGAATTTGGTCACTAACAGATTCAAAGGGCCATAACTCCGTGAAAAATCATCGAACCAGAACACAAAGACAATATGCCCATCTGCACTTGGTAATGATGCATCCTAGCAAGATTCATAAAATTCCATCATGAGGTTGTAGAGAAATAGCTCAGACAAGAATTTGGTCACATACTCAATTAAAGGGCCATTACTCCATAAAAAATCAACAAACCAGAACACAAAGACAATATGCGCATCTCCACTTGGTAGTGATGCATCCTAGCAAGTTTCATAAAATTCCAAAAAGGAGTTGTAGAGAAATATCGCGGACAAGAATTTGGTCACAGACAGATTCAAAGGGCCATAACTCCATGAAAAATCATCGAACCAGAACACAAAGATGACATGCGCATCTGCACTTGGTAATGATGTATCCTAGCAAGTTTCATAAAACTCCAACCAACGGTTGTAGAGAAATAGCACGGACAAGAACTTAGGGATGGATGCACGGACGAAGCGGCGACTATATGCTCTCCCCACCTTGGGGGAGCATAAAAAGGTTGATGAATAAGCCATTTTTATTCAATTAAAGGGAGATAACTCTAGAAACACATAGGCTTTGGTACTGGATAATAGCTGATTGTCATTTGAAGATGATAATAATCGCCCCATTGGTGCAAGACGGTACCAAGTGCCTTCTTATTTCATATACACTTGGTACCTTATTGCAATAGAAGGATGATATATTTATCTCCGACATCAAAAAATCTTCAGTCATTAGAATGATTTTACAAGCCACCTTATGAATAAACAAAATAAAGTATTGACAAGATTTCCCTGTAACTTTATTTGGAGTTCATACAAGCAATGCAAGTATTGTATTTGCCCTATATAATTATGTTACATAAAACTTTTGGTCCCTTCAAATATACACCTGTCAAAAGTAAAATAATCTGAAGGTTTATTTTACTCTTGGTAATAATTAATTAGCATTAAAAATGCAATTGATATTGCATTATTGCACATATTTTAATTCATAATAAAATTTTTTTTACATAATTGTTATTATGTACATAATGATGGCAAAAATGGTTTAAATGGGAAATGGTTTACAAGTATATGCATGGAAATGGTTGAAGACAATTTATAGAGAAAAAATACATCTAACATTCTTTCAATTGAAATTTCCTTTAATAACATAAATTATATGACCTTTTCTGAATGCACTCTCGTTCCGTATAAAGTTTATAGTAATAAGAAAGCTTTCCTTGTGCCGCCTATGGATCTTTCAATTTGTAAAGTCAATCAGAAAATTTGAAAAAAAAGTTTAATATAGACATTGTTAAATCTATATATATACTAAGATAAATGTAAGAACAAAAGAACAGTTGACATCTCCAACTTTTCCCCAAATAAAAATAAATATGCATGTAATCAACAATGCGCTATCAAAATTTATTTTTGTGGAAAAATTTCTTATGTTTATTCTTTACTTCCATTCAATGTAAGTTACAGTCATATAAACTGGGTGCCCTTGGACCTACAATTACAGTAAATAAAAGTAGGCATAATAATTAAATAAACAAAAAATAACAAAGTATAGTGAAATAAATGTAACATGAATTGCTGGCATTTCCAAATTTTCATAAATAATTACGGATCAAAAACAGAATGTATACATTCAAAGATTAATTACAACTATTTATCTGAACTGATGTTTTCAGTGAAGTAATGTAATTTATTCTACCATTTATGCCTCAATATAACTACCCAGCAGATGTAAAATATGTCCATCCTGACAAACCTATTAAACTTTGAAGTTTAAACCTATTCTTTTAATAACATTCTCCAACACATGATGATTGATACATATATAGGCATATCCAGTATTATTGGTTAATCCTTTACTCACTTCCTGCACTGTTTTCCACTCTGTCAGTTAATATAAACATAATTCACCCAATAATTCAAAAGCCTTCTACGTTAGAGGTGTCTTAAGGCGTCTATATGAAGTAAAGGGTTAAGAAAGACCTCAGAAAGAATCTAATTAGAACCACCATTCTTCTGCAAGTAACTGTCAAACTTTTTCACCTAAAGTTTTTGGACCAACCTTGGCATGAACCCATAACCTCAGAGATGACAGGTTAATAGTCATCAGACAACAAACCTTTGACCACTTTGTCATGGACGGCCCCAAGTTTAAATCTTAAACTCGGATACAGAGTTGACAGTAACTGTTTTTGATTTTTATTTTAAACCACAAACATCAATGGAAGTCATCATAAAAACAAAATAATTGGAATTTAATGTTAATTAAAGTGATAAAAATATTACACACATAGTTTTTTAATCATTAAAAAGGAATAAATATTTCTGAGTATTTATCACGAGTTATATTTATTTAAATTAGTTTTTCATAAGTTTTGAAAATGAAAAAATTGGCATTATTATATCAATCATTTTGTTGGGGGATATTTTAATCTGTTAGGTTTTTTTACGTTTAATTGACAATCGTACCCAAACAGTGCATACAATTTAACCCTGATTAAACATCCTTGGAGGAAAAACATCTTTATGGCAATAACAATTGACAAAACCCTGTCTATATGAAATATTTTACATGTACAAATCTAGATCTCCAATATCTATCAAATTCTGATATGGAAGTAATTTATACAAATTCATTTTCAACACTCTATCCACTGGACTACCGCCCCCTTCTGGATGTTCAGCTTTATATCAATGCGTTAAGAATAAAAACTGTAAGTTTGCATCCACCTTGTATTTGATAGAGAAATAATTCATAATACATGTAAGAGAAATTAAGTAAACAATTTGAGTATTATGCAAAACAAAATTCAACAGCACATGAGCCTGTTATGTCAGTCATCTCTGTCAGCATTCACGTTGTATTGACTACATGTTCTGGCCCAACAAACACCGCCACAAGCCCAAATTTATATAAATGCTTAAACTGCCATACACTGATACACAATGTATGTATTTGGATGCCTTGACAAGTAGAGAATTGAAATTGTTATCAGTTTGTGAGATATTTGTATGCAAGTACAATAAAATCATATCTCATAAATATTCAGCAAATACAATCCATTTCCTGCACAAAACCATATAGCATGAATATTACCGGTACTCTGTACAGATACTTATAATTTAATAGAGCACTTAATCATCCAAACACCAACTCACATATCACCATCACACAAATGAAACCAGCTATTCACAAATGAAACCAGTCATTTTAATACAAAACCAGTCCTTCACATATGAAGCAAGTCATTCACAAATGAAGTGGATCATTTGAATATGAAACAGCAATTCACAAATGAGAGCAGCCATTCACATAATATGAGACAAATCATTTATATACAAGACCATACCATCACATATAACTCCGACCTCTCATATACAAATCCAATCAATTGTAAAAGTTATCACTCACATCTATGTGTAACGTCAGACTTAGATTCTAAGCCCAACACAAACATGAGGCTTGTCATTCACATACAAGGTCAATTTCATACACACAATTGTGTAGATAAATCATGAATGTCTTTTGCTGTTCGGGACTTAACTCTCATAGAACCCTCCTCCACTTATTAATCAAATCAAATACTGATGTACATGACATTTTGTCAAAATGTCTGGTACTTAGACAAGTACATTAAACCTCATTCTAAATATTCCAAGGTTTTGCAGCAACTACCAATGTGCAGAGCACATGTTAATATATCAAAGTACAGCATAAATTATTTCACATAATTCCATTCAAGTAGCAGTCGTAGCCGCACTATTCGCATTCTCTGTTTCCATAGGACAATCTGCTTCCAATTCATTCCTAGCCTCCATGACAACATTGTCTGCTGACAGCGGTAGCAGAGGCGACGGCAACTGATCTAAAGTTTCTGAATCCTCGTCCATATCCACTTTCATTTTTCTTGGTTTAATTGTGAGTGGCGTCCTTTCTAAAACGTTTTGCACTTCTTGTTTAAATGTTTTTTTGAAGTCTTTCATATCTTGTTGAAGCTGAAGTGCTTCTGACATCACTTTTTCTTGTCTCTGTCGTAGCTCTGCGAGCGTTTTAAGATTGTCATACATGAGTCGCAAGCCTTCACACATGTATTCGTTGCCACTCTGCGGTGGCACTGCCTCTCCCGACATGTAACGGTCGAACTCGTGCTGCGTCAAGGCCAGTGAATCGGCTGTTATATTTTCTATAAATGCTACAGCACAGCACTGAAACAAACCAGGAAGCAAACAGGTTATATATTAGATCTTTCCAAACAGTCATACAGTTATTGATAAATTATTTTATTTCCTTAGTGTTTTATACATACATACATACATACATACATACATACATACATACATACATACATACATGTATATAATATTATATAAAATTATATGTAATATGTAGCATACAGCCAAACCTGTATAAGTGGTCACCTCTGTTAAGCAGACACTTGTCTAAAGCAGCCATATTTGTCATTTCCCATTTATATACTTTCAGGGCAATTTAAGATAGGTTTGACTGTATATAATATAATATTATATAACTCTTTAAGGTTTTATGTAGTGTATATTATAATGATGTATTTATAAATGCACATGTATCTCAATATACATGTATGCTGTCATTTCAAACATCTTATTTGAACAGCAGTTACTTCCCTTGATATAAAATTGAAAATAAACTTTTTTGTAAAGAAAGACATTATTTCTAATAACAGTTTCAAAACCTTTACAAAAGTTTTATTGTCTTCCATGCAACCTTTGCTACTGATTCATAAAAAGTATCATTTTTCTAACACATTTTCAACATACATGTATTTCAATCATGTTTTATACTTGTACTTTACATGTACATTGTACTTGGCAAATAGTTTCATAAGTGGGATGATCCCTTCACAATAACTTCCGAGCTTCCTTATACAGTGTTTGAAAAGAGCAGAGATCAAACCCTTAACCTCAGCAAAGCGAGGCAAGTGATCTTGAGACAGGGCCCAACACTATTTCTATGTGGAGGACCGTAAAAACACATGGGTGTAAAGGATCTTAAAACATATGAGCGTGAATGATCTTAAAAACACATGGGTGTGAAGGATCTCAAAAACATATGGATGTAAAAGATCTTAAAAACATATGGGTGTAAAAGATCTTAAAAACGTATGGGTGTAAAGGATCTTAAAAACACATGGGTGTGAAGGATCTTAAAAACAATAGGTGTTAATGATCTTAAAAACACATGGGTGTGAAGGATCTCAAAAACACATGGGTGTAAATGATCTCAAAAACACATGGGTGTGAAGGATCTAAAAAAACACATGGGTGTTTAAAAACACATGGGTGTGAAGGATCTCAAAAACATATGGATGTAAAAGATCTTAAAAACGTATGGGTGTAAAGGATCTTAAACACATATGGGCGTGAAGGATTTTAAAAAAACATGGGTGTGAAGAATCTTAAAAACACATGGGTGTAAATGATCTTAAAAACATATGGGTGTAAATGATCTTAAAAAAATATGGGTGTGAAGGATCTTAAAAACACATGGGTGTGAAGGATCTTAAAAACAATAGGTGTTAATGATCTTAAAAACACATGGGTGTGAAGGATCTCAAAAACACATGGGTGTAAATGATCTCAAAAACACATGGGTGTGAAGGATCTTAAAAACACAAAATTTCATCTAATAATTTCAATATCAAAGTTGTAGAGCAAAATATAACAAGGTCTAACAATGTAAAGCAAGTTCTAACAAGGTATAACAATGTATAACAAAGTATAATAATGTATAATAACAAAGTATATAGCAATGCATAACAAGGTTTAACAATGTAAAACAAGGTATAGCAATATATAATAACAAAGTATATACCAAGGTATTACAATGTATAACAATGTGTAACAAGGTATTTAACAATGTAAAACAAGGTAAACCAAGGTATAACAATGTAAAACAAGTATATGCCATGGTATAACAAGGTATAACAAAATATATAACAAGGTTTAACATTTGATCTCCTACAAGTATTTAAGAAGACAACAAACCAGATTTGTAAAGTAGTAGCCTGCCTCTCCACTCATCAGTCGACTTGGACATGAAAACCTCGTCACAAACTGGATATTTGACTGAAGGAGAGGGGGATTAGCCTTCAATATTATGTAGATTAACGCAGGTAAGAAAGTCATCTGCATTTGCAGGACCCTCCTTGGACACTCGTAGAATCTCGAAGATGTGTTGACAGCATCGGGTTATACTTGACAACTTGTCCTGCGGAGCTTTCTTAGAATTTACTTCTATGATTTCTGAAATTCAAGGGTTGTTTATTTATATTTATAAATCTGTAAGGTTTACAGGTATTAACTTACATTTTGTTTAAAACGAGACATTAATTATCGGTCTATGGCAAAGGTGTCAGTTTTAATGACTGACAGAATGTTGCAACATCGCGTAATCAAATTGGATGGTTGCATGTAAATTTAATATCATTTGATTCAATCAATCAGCTTCAACTTATATCTCACTGCTGAGCAACTAAAAGAAAAACCCGGATATGAGCATTTATCATGACAATGTAATTCAACTGCACGGACTGTAATATGAAAGCAAAAGTACAACTGACATACGACAGCTGAGAGCAATTATCCAGTTATGAAAATAAATACTGATCTTAAGACAAAATCTATGTTGACATTCGAATATCTCGATATTTTTGTTGGCAGTCCCTCGGGATAATGAGTTTTGACTGTATTCACTCCTGTTACTGAAATAATATTTCTGGAGTTGTTCATTTTGATTTGATCCATCGTCTTGGTTAGATGTTACTGACTTTTATTCATCTTAGAAAAATTCCAAATGATGAGGTGAAGGTCCTCATGAGGTTATTGTCATCATGCAGCGTGTGCATGAAAATTTAGTTTCAATTTCAACTATCTGATTAAAATGTGGGTTTTTTTCACATTAAGGCCATAGTGATCTTCAAATAATTCACATGTTAATTATATACACATCTAAATAATGATTAGATACTATATATTAATTTTAAACTTAATTTTATTTTTTAAGCATTTATAGTGATTTTTCCTAATGCTCTGACTTTAATGTGCATGGAATAGTGTTGCAGATGCTACTGATATTGAGTTATTACCTCCCACCCCCACCCCACTCTCCAACCAAACCCTGATGGAAAGTATCATATTCTATATGACCAGTGTTATTAAATCCTAACGAAGGACTATATATATACATCAAACCTGTGTAATCAGTTGCCTCTATTAAGCAGCCATTTGTCTTAAACAGCCATATTTGCTATTTCCCATTTCTGTTTTCATAGCAAATTAACCCGTATTAGGACAACAACATGTCTTAAATGTCCACTTTTGCTCATTTCCTTGACTGAGAGCTTAAGATAGATTTGACTGTATATACTCAATATGCTTGATTTGTGTACCATGGTATTCTTCATGTAACATACATGTATGTAATGCTGATTTCCTGTTTGTTCTCTATTGCAATTGCTTTATCTTTTCATATATCTTCAACTTTTCAAAATGCTTAAGTGTCTCATATATTTGTAACTACATGTATTGAATCTGTCACTTTTTGTGTTTAAAATATGTATATATATATATGTATACTATGGAAGTACACATGTTGGGCTGTGTAATCTCTTGAATTAAAAGTCTTCATTTTCATTATTATAAACAGAAAAAGATGCTTACTAACTGGTACTTTAATTCTAGTTTACATACATATATTTATATACAGTAAATATACATATATTCAGTGTTTATAACTACCTGTAATCGCCTGATCTACATGGGTGCGTACGTCTGTTTCCCGTTCGTTAATCATGGTGTCCAGCTGCTGCGCCGTCACCCAGTGAAGACTGCGTATCTGGGTCTGCATTTGGAGATCTTTACTTTCATCGTCAGTCATGAGTGGACAGAACAACTGCTGGTACATCTTTACAGTGACATACTTCTCTGCATAGTCCACCAGGGTATCCGCGTCCTCCTGGCTGATATCTATATAACTAGAGTAATTTGTTTACTACTAATTCATTTACAATGTACGTAGTGCTTAGCTTTACTTCCGACAATATTGCAGTTATATGATGAAGTTGTTTGAGAAAGTAAAACAATGGTAGCACACAAAACTAACATGTCTCAAAAATGACACAACACCTCTATCTTTTCTGTTCAATAATTATTAGAACTGCTTTTTTGCTAGTAAATTAAGTAGTTTACTTGTTAAATTTTCATAATGTGAGTGAGAGTCTGATCCTTTGACTCAAAACATTGATAAGTCAATGCATTCTAATAACCAGTCTGAGTTACTTGATGATGAAGTTATCTGACGTTCCATTGTTGGTATGACCTGTCCTAAAACTGAACCTGCAACAATTGAAAACGAAATGATCAGTGAGGTCTGGAAACTCTCCAAATTGTGCTGTCAGAGGAAAACTCAATACGTGTCTGTGTTAACCATAAAAATGATGCAAAACATTGAAACATCGAAACAACACTGTCAAACAGAATAGGGAAGAATTGTCATTGCATCAACACAAACAAATACAATCTGTCCAATATCTGCTAGGTTCAGTCATGTTAATTAACAGAACTGTTACTATTCATGTTGAGTCAAAAAATGTTCAATAACAATCCCTATGAGTTCTATATGAGGTACCAGTCAAAACACATCAAGGTCAGTGTTTAATTTAACCATATCCAGTCAAAACACAGCAAGGTCAATGTTTAATTTAACCATAACCAGTCAAAACACAGCAAGGTCAATGTTTAGTTTTACCATAACCAGTCAAAACACAGGAAGGTCTCTGTTTAATCACAACCAGTCAAATCACAGGAAGGTCATTGTTAAATTTAACCATTATCAACATGTCTACCTTTATATAATCCGTTGACTGCTATTCTCTCTGTCAAGTCTTGGTAGAAATCCTGCACCATCTCGGATACTTCCTCCACCTGGCATGTTAGAACTCTGGTACAGCTTGTCTATTAGACTTTGTATGACCTTGACAAAGTCCTGTGACGTCTGCTTCTTCATTGGCTTCAGAAACTCAAGAAGTTCCATCTTGACCTGCTGAGTCTCCTTGTCTTTACGTGGTCGATGCTGCTCCACGGCAGTCTCTGAAATATTTATTGTATAAGTTAAGACTTGGTGTGAAACCAGTTCTTAAAACATATAGAAACCTTAGAAATTGTGTCCTGGGAACTTGACATATACAATCAGTACAGTCCTGTTTTTTATTTTACTTCTTTTTTGGGGGAGTTTGCAGAGTAGAGTGAGTTTATATATTATATTGAAAGGATAAAAAAAAAACTTCGGGTGAATTCAGAAAAACTAGTGTAGGCAATATTTACAATTTTTGAATATGTATATAAATATTTCATACAAGGATTTTGTCATTACAATCATTATTATTGAAAATTATTAATGAAATACCTTGACACACATATTTTAAAAGGGAAAATGATGCTTACAATAGTTAAATATTTGATCATGTTTCTGGAGGAGAGTTTCAGAACAAATGTCAGATAGAATCACTGTCCTTCTGCTGAGTTACAGGCAAACTTTCTCACATAATGTTTTTGGACCAACCTAAGCTTGAACCACATCAGCAGTGAGAGGAAAATGATATGGAGATAGAACCTTAGACCACTCAGCCATGGAGGAAACCCCCTTGTGGCAATCTAACTCAAATATTATACAATATGTGGACCCTACATGAGTAAACAAGAGGGCCAATATGACCCTATATCACACACCTGAGTGACCTTGAGTCACCTAACTTAAGTAGATTATACAATTCATGTACACTCAAAATTCCAGAAAAACGAGATGGGCGAGTAGTTAGAATTTTGATTTGTTTTGAAAATGTAACAGATGTGTAGAAGAGATGCTCAATAACAATAGTATCCTTGTGTGGATATCAGATATTGAAATAAAGTTTTCACTTTATATCCATACAAAGAAAAACCAGCCTCCCCTCCTGGCAACTATGTTTTTCGACGAATTGCAAAGGCTGGAACAAACTTGGTAGAGGTTCACCCATGGTAAATGTCAGTGAAATTACATCGAAGTACAGGTCAGTAGATTCTGACAAGAAGGCTTTTGAAGTTTTTACTATAGCTGCCTATATAGTAAACTAGCACCTAACTGTGGCAGTCATGTTTTTTAACAAATAACAACGGCTTGAACAAACTTGGTAAAGAAACACCCAAGGAACTTTTCTGTGGGGTTATATCAAAATTGGCCCAGTGGTTCATGACAAGAAGATTTTTTAAGTTTTTACTATAGCTTATATAGTAAACTAACCCCACCCCCTAGCCACCATGTTTTTGACAAATCACTATGGTTTGAACAAACTTGGTGAAGTTTTACTAATTAAACTTGCCCTGCCCCCTGGCAGCCATATTTTTTTGATGAATCAAGATGGCTTGAACAAACTTGGTAGAGGGTCACCCAAGGAACATTTCTGTGAAGTTATATCAAAATTGACCCAGTGGTGTCAGAGGAGAAGGGGTTAGAAGATAAAAGTTAACAACAGACAAACGCGAATGGACATCAGGCGATCACAAAAGCTCATCTGTGAGCCTTTGGCTCAGGTGAGCTAAAAAGGAATGGTCAATGAGGTCATGTTCTGACTGATATTTTTGATAAGTTTTGTGCAAATTCTGTTTATTCCCATATTTTGGATAAAAAAGATACCAGTATACACAACTAAACCTCACACTGATCCTTCCCGGCAAGTTTCAACTAAATCTTACTACAGATCATTGCCTGATGTAAGTCATCCACACAAGAATTTTAGACCAACCGACTGACCAACCAACAGACAAACAGACAGAAAGCACAAAAACAATATGTCTCTTTGAGAGAGATGAAACACAACATTAGGCAAATGTAGTTAACAGGAGAAACAACATGCACATTACCTGCCATCAAGTGCACACCTCAGTAATCAAGCAAATAAACATTTTGAGAAACTGTACAATTTTTAAAAAAAAGAATTTCTCCTTGCAAACCCGGTAATTTAATATTACTGTAGTTTACATGCTTGTTTAAATTGCTGGTTTAATTTTGATTAGATAGAAATAAAAGATTTAGCATATTTTAATACTGTTTTTCTATCCCAGCAAACTTACATGTATCTTCGGTAATAACATTGAAATTTTTGTTCATTTTAAAGTACATCTAATTACAAAATTACTTACTTTTTTTCCTTTTGATTAACATTTTAAAATAAAATCCAATTTCATGTCACTACAAACTGTTCATATAAATACACACTACACTTTTTCAAAACTCAAGTCAGTCAAAAAATAATTCCAAATCTATACTTGTTGAGTTACACTCAAAGGTTAAACGAACTTCTCATGGCGGTGTGTCAGTGAATCACTTTTGAACTTTTTTTTTAAGATGTTCTTCCTCATTTCTAATGACCACTATCATATGAACTCTGACCCTGGCAATTAAATATCATTTAAGTCATCAAACTGATATTAAAACTGTACTTAAAAATAAATGCAGTCATGTGATGTTTATGTGGAACATAATTGAACATAATCAATCAGTGTTTTAACTATAAATATAATCTCCTGTCAACAAGAACACTGTTTGGTGTCAATTTCAAACTACACTTGTATCTTAATCAAATGTTTTATATAACATGTGAAATGTTTATATGGATTTATGCACAGTTGTTGTATTATCTTAGTCAATTAACACATTAATTAATCAACTGGTATATTGTCTTTCTAATAAAAGGACTTTAATACTGGTTTGAGCATGATTTGAAATTACTTAGGCGGCTCTGACCCCGGACCTTCCACTTAATGAAATAATCTGTGATTGTGTGTTATGTGTATACACTTTGTGCCTTCTGTGCAGTTATTTATACAGCTGTATTCGTTCATAAATACTGTGTTATTTATTCTAACGAAGAAACTTGAATGGAAGTTATGTGTTTATAATACTGACATTACAACTACTGTACATATATTATAGAATTCTAACTTTCAATTCAGTTACAAGTGCTAAGTGTTATGAGAACACTGATACAACTGAAGTCAAACAACTGTCTTGATATTTTAATGTAATATGTTAAATTAGCTTTTGGAATACTAAATTGACCCCCAGGTAACCTGCAAAATAAACAAGTGAATATTTGATTTATTTTAAACAAACACTTTGTATATACATGTACAACCAAGTCATATGTTCCTATGATATTTAAACCCAAATATCAAAATCCACTTTTACAGAATTGTAAATATAAATACATTTTCATGTGTTAATAAACATTATACACTTGATTTGTCAATTTAAATTTGTACAGAGAGCTTCCTTAATTAGATATGATCAAGTTGTTAATTACTGATAAGATCAATAATTGACAAATTCAATTGATATACAGATGTATCCATTATATACAATAGCCAGTCATTGAAGGCTGTCTATAATGTGACATTTCCTGTAAATGTATGATAAAGTTTCCTGTATACATTATAAAATATTGCTGAGTTTAATAAATTCAGTCTGTTTAATATATTTAATGAGTTACAGCACACACTTCCTTTCTTCTAAGCAAAAGTTTGATTTTTAACAAAGTGAATGAAAGGGAAAATATCTGGAGAAAACTCTATAAATGTCCTTAAAAAATAAAATTAATTTTAAAATGGATAAGATACATCCCATTATCATTAATAAATAAAACCTGAATGGACTAAGTATGTCAAATCTACCAAAATGTGACAAAATCCCCATTTAAATTAGAGTGGTAAACTTGAAACGAAATTCCCATTCTAAAAATAAACAGCACTTCAATACTGCTTGATGACCTTTCGCATCATCATTCTGACTCTTTCTGCGATAAAATCATTTTTACTACGCATAAAGCTGTATAACGGATCAATTCAATATCAAAATGAAATCATGTGACTCATTTAATACGTCACAAAATACATTGCAATTTTAAGCGGAAAATCTATTTTAGTCTAAACATGGTGTGTAACCTAAGTTAGGAAATCCCAATATATTATTTTAGCATGATTTAAATACATATCCCTTGGTAACACTCAGTCAGTGAGTATATAGCATGATATATAAGAAAAAAAATGCTTATGTCACAGTGTGTAACATAACCTACAAGGAGAGAAATGTATGTAAGCGGTCCAGTTAGCTCAGTCAGTAGAGCATTAGCCCCATAAGCAAAGTGTACCAGTTTCGAGTCCTGTACTTGCTGCATATTTTTTTTAATTTTTGAAGAATATGAATATATATTCATTGATTATTTTTCATTTTTTTAAAGTTTATAGTAGTTTATATTTTAATATAAACTCCACAGCTTATATTAATCTCTCTCCAGATGAACCAGTACTGACTTTTGTTCTGAGAGGCCATTATAGGGTCAAGTCTGGGATCGAACAAGTGACCTCTGGCGTGAGGCCCCAACAGTCTGTATCCCACCGCACTACAGATTTGAGTTCTTTAAAGTTATCTGGTCATCTTCAATTCATGTTTACATAAACTTGAGTACTTACTGTAGGCATCATAACCAACCTAATATTTTGAATCACACTGAATGATAATTTGGATTCTTTAATTAATAATGTGAAATAAGCTGATTGAGCTTATTTATTTTATTTTGATTGTAAAACAAGTTATAACCAGGCACAGTAAGCATATGTGGATAAAGTGTCTTGCTCAAGGACACCACACAGCCATGGCTGTGGGTCGAACCCATGACCCTCTGATCCTTGGTCTAATGTTCTACCAATGTACCACATACTCCACACAAGAACTAAAATGGAGAAC
This sequence comes from Panopea generosa, assembly GCA_029582155.1. Lineage (NCBI taxonomy): Eukaryota > Metazoa > Mollusca > Bivalvia > Adapedonta > Hiatellidae > Panopea > Panopea generosa. The sequence continues at coordinate 1,252,480 of CM055899.1, read as the reverse complement.
ATGGTGTATAATTACTTGATCATGTAGAGAAAGGAGAAAGTCAGATACCACATGACATCCCATCTACTCATGTGCCACCTCCTTAATAATGCAGAAAGAAGGTATTTGAACATGAGTTAGTCAATTTTATTTTTTCTTTAAATCACAAAAGTGGAGACTTACCATTTCTAATCCTGTAGATTTCTATTTCACTTGATTGCATATTGTTCTCCATAGTGTATACTGTGCCATCTATATTGTCTATTAACACAAACTCATCAGATGGTTCCATTTTCATTCTTACAAACTGAGCTACTTCACCAACTATCTTAAAATCTCAATAAACTCCTTAACGTATAATCTTGTTCTCCTTTTTTCCTACTGCTATTATTCACCTCTTGTGGGGCTTCAACTTTTTCACATTTTTATCGGTCAAAAATATTTGTTCCTTCTTTAAAGACATCAACTGTTTCGATAACATTGTCTAAAACCAGTATCAGGTTAAACAATAAAGTTAGCAGCAACTGCAGACATTATCTCTCTTGTTAAAGTTTCATGTTGTGTATGTCATAATCATTCTATTATCAAATTAAAGCAACATTCCAAATAATATTTCTAATGAAAATAATGCTCAAAACTATTATTGTAATATCTCTCTATTAATCTTGCAATATTTAACTTTTGAATGTGTAACCACTACAAAACCATCTGGCATGAATCTATAATTTTGTCTTATGGGCTCCTGACCATTTCCAAAAAAACATGTAACAAGTATAAGACCAGCCAGCAATGTATTCTTCATATGATCTATTATCAAACACAATTTATCTGAACAACCAAAGGAAGCAGGTGTCAATCATTTGCTTATTGCCCACAGCAACTATTCAATATGGCAGTTTTATAAGAATTAAAACCTATAATTATACCCAAGTTGTAATGCACTGCCAAGGAAATACACACTCCATTAAACACTGATCTCCTGCTTTAATGCTTGTTTGATTCACAATCACAATTTATCTCAGATAACACTGTGTTTCAATACCTTGTCATTATTGTGCAATCTTATTCCAACAAATTATCCACTCAGGTATACTGTCTGATTTCTGAATAGCAAAGTGTACTAAATTGACCACTGACCTATATATTAATCTCTTCTTTTAATTATCAAAAATAATTTTATAAATTACTACAAGTTCATGCTTTATTCTTTGTGAATTTTTCCAACAATTGCTCTCCTGGGCGTTGCTTTTAAAGAGTCTTGCATTGAACTTATAATGCTAGTAATCCCACTTGTTTTATAAATCATAGTTATTTTACTGTGCAACTTCTGCAAAATATCCATTCAGCTCTGTGTACTTCAATATCTTTTAACAGATTATCCAAGTCTTGACTTGCTTTAACAAAAATGTTTGCTTTCACCTTAGCAACAACCAATTAATCCTAAAACTGTATTGCATCAGCTATTACGAGTGAGCCTATTGGTCAATTCAAAATTTATCTCTGCCTGAAAAACTTCATCTTAAATGGTTTAATTGAATCCAATTAGTCGCAAAGGGTTAAGATCAACAGCTTATAATCCTGTAAAACCTCTTATTTATAATAAGTATTATTTTACATAATCAATTGAAATAATAATTTCTACTATGTTATCTATCATTATTAAAATCACAGTATTTTCTTTGAAACATGTGTCAAACTTATCACTGCTAATACAAATTTTGTATCAACTTCAAAAACTTAAAAAAGTAAAGCTTTATGGATTTTAAATTAATATTTCCCTTTCTAATTCTTCACATGTTTTACACCATATTTTACATATTTTCCAACTGACCTTTTTTGTATGGGTCAAGGTAGTTTGAAGCAAAGACGAGGTATTGCATCATTCAAGAGGTCAAGCAAGCTATTTAACACCTTTAGCTCGCTCATGTATACTTACCATGATTTGTATGAACTACCTGTCACATTCACATATTTACTATGAATTGCTTGAATAAATTAGCATTCTATCTGCTCATTCCAGCACATGTATTTTGACAAACAGTGTAACTTCCCATAGGTCACCAAGACATATGTTATGTAAAGTTACCTTGTACCTATGTCCTGGGGCAACCAGTGAACTGAATAGAAAACATCGTACGATCCAAATTAACATTACAAGTCCAAAGACATTATCTATAGAATATATTTATTCAGTACTGTCTATGTCACAGGTAACGGACGACCCTGTGCAACCATCCATTACATGTACTATCTACATTGTATCTATGAAAGATTCTTATAACATACTGGGTACATCTGATGACCAATTAAAATGTTATATGCTTTGCTATCATTCAATTTGTTTGAATATTAAGCATCATCTTTATACCAACGAGGGCTAACACATGACCAGTTAACTTCTCAACTATTTCCTGGGATTATGGAAAGTTAACCAGTACTCGAGCACACCCATCTCCACAAGTACATGTAACTGATAACAATCCCACTTGAATCAGCAATGAGAAACAAATGACAACGAGATGCAATGTTGTATATCAATTATCGAGCAGGAATTAAAACTCACAGCCCCTGACTAAGTTAACCACTACTCAGAGCAAGATAATTTGCTGTTCTGGTCAATGTGCATTATAAAATAAAAAAAGTGGAATGGAATTGAACACCATTCTGAGGACATTGTAGTTTATATCTGGCATTGTCATAGGGAAAGACCTTAGAATGAATCAGTAAAACCAAAGTCCTTTCACAAGTAAATGGAAAACTTTTATCACATAAACATTTTGGATGGGGCAGGGCTCAAACTCATGACTTCAGTGGGTGGTGAGAAATAAATGACCTTGAGACCTAGACAACCAATCTTACACGACCTTGAGACCTAGACAACCAATCTTACACGTTATAAATAAACACAAGAAATAAAGTTGTAAAGCAAAAGTGTCTGATCACCAGCCATCACTAAAACAAAATAATAAAACATGCATATTTATCTTACAAAAAAAAAAAAACATTACCCAATGTCCTGCCACAAGGAGAGATACAAGTCATATCCTGGCTATGATTATAATGAAGATCCTGTGAAAAAATTGCTTTTTTCCATTTAAGATGAAATTACAATACAAAAAATTAAGCCAAATAAATAATTAAATAGACTGTCCAAACTGAACTTAATCCAAAATCATGCAAAATGCAAAATTAAAAGAAATGCAAGATTAACAGAGGAACTACTACAGAACCAAGTATCCTGAAGAAATTCTCTTCAAAAAGTTTAAGCATCCAAAAAGTAACAAACACAGTAAAAACGTCCTGTTGCTACTATAAACATCCAAAACAAAACCTAACATTACCGGTACTTTATGAAAGTGTTCTAGGCATTATGACTAAGTTTAGAATTTCCATAAATATATGACTTCGGTAGCTACGCGACAACAGCAGGTGTGGTGAGATAATATTGTCACTTGTTATATATAGATATAGACAGCCTTTGTTGTCATCCCTTTGTCTGACAATGACCAGAATCAATCTGTCACATGGTGTATTGGCTACAGCTGAGGCTGCTGGTATCATTATCTCAATATAACATTAACCAACACTTAACCAATGGCGGCTCTTAGGGATTGGTCTAGTAACTGATCTCCCATTTACCATTAAAAGTTAGTAATTAATATACAATATTCCCCCCTAAAAATAAACGCCACTCCCTAATAAATTATTTGGAGCTAATACGGGTAGTATATTTTGTGCTTATATCATATTGCAATATAGTCTCTTATGATACAATTATGAATAAGTGCATATGTTTTGTAATTAAAAATTAATTGCTTTTTTATTAATTTACACTTAACGCCATGTTCAATACATTAATTACATATTACTTTATTGCTGGAGAACAACTGTCCTGGCACAAGTAAGTGGCAAACTTTCACATTAAGTTTTCTAAGCTTTAGGACCAACCATCAGCAGTGATAATAAGATGGCCACTTAGACCTGCACGTGCATGGGAAGGATCCACTGCTTGTTTTATATCTTGTGAAAGAAAATATTACTTCCAAAAATGAATTTCAAACCCATTCTCTATCACCAGAAATCTCAAAATATGATCTACACTTATATATAAATCATGGTAGTTTACAATTGAGTCAGATCCTAATGTAGGTTAATACGTATGGCGGACATTCTCACAAAGGACAGCATTAATACGTAGTTTGTGATTCATCCATTTAAGCGAAATGTGAAACATGTTGTTTTTGTGTGCCATATAAATATTACACTATAATAATGGTAATGACAAGTGAGTGTGCGATGTCTGTCAGCCACTGTATGTAATTATTGGTATTTATCTTCACTGAAACTGTGCGTAGCTATTTTGTTGTAGCCATAGATTGGTTCAACTGTTTTATTTTCCACAAACAATATCATTCTATTTTCTGCGTCTTATAACAGTAACCCATTTTCTACAAACCTGATTTACTTTCTATATCATGACCGTATATTGAGGCTGTTATACTGAACTGCATGCATAATGATATTATATTGTCTTTTAATTAACTGGTAAGTGTGCATGATTAGGTAAATTATAATGTCTGCTTTGGGCATTTGATAGTTTTGCTACAGTTTCATTTATAACAGAATTTCATTAACTACAATTGTTAGTACTGTTTTTTTAATAGGGTTTAATGTGATTTTTAACACATTTCAGATTACATGTATATGTGGCATATCAACTTTTATTGGTGGAGGAAGAACTTAGAATTCAGAACACTGTCCTACGCAAGTTGCTTGCAAACTTTCTCAAATAAAGTTTTTGGAGAGAGCGGGACCATAACCCACGACCATAGCGGTGAGAGGTAAGTGATCATGAGACAGCACCTTAGACCACTCAGCCACGGATGACCTAAACCCACGACCTTAGCGCTGAGAGGTAAGTGATCTTGAGGCCACTTGGCCACTGAGGACCTAAACCTAGTTGACCTGATACAGATTTACAATCAAACAAAATGATATTGGTTCTGCCATTTTCCCATAGACAAGTGAATCGTCTCTAAGAAAACACTTCATTATATTACATTGTATTTACTTGGACAAGCAATGTCACATGGCCAGTGGACGAAGAGATAGTCGCTCAGTCGATTGTAAACATACATTAAACATTTAAATACATTGTATTATATAATGTATATAATATTATATATCACAATTATGTAAGGGCGTTATTGAAATTCTTCAAGTTTTACCATTTTCAAAAGTGCTCTCACAGGAATTTCATATCTATTGTTTTATACAGAAAAAGTATAATTTCAAACAAAATGCAAAATAGTTTCAGTAAGAATTTTAATTTTCAAATAACAGCTGATACAGAGTTTGAACATATCAACATCACATTTTAACATCACACGTTGCACATTGATAGATCAATATAATTACTGAATCTAGGCACCATGAAAAATAACAATAACGCCCTCATAATATTAACATTTTAACTATGGCTTCCTACTGAACTGACACACACACCAAAGTCGTGCATTTGTTGTCATTTTTTTAATTGTTATTTAACAGATGGAAGAATGAGCAGATTAGGTGGATGAGTAAAACTGGTACAATAATTGCATCACAAAATAAAAAATATTGCATCATTCTAGCTCCAGATTGCATCGTACAGCTGGACAATACAGGAGACCAGCCCTGGACAATACAGGAGTTCAGCCAGGATTATAAGTTTGTTTGTTCACAGATATTTACAGTAAGTGGCACACTTATAAATAAATCAATAGGACAGTCTGTCAGTAGGAATGACAACTCCAGCTTTTCACAGTTTAATATCAACACTAAATTATCAAATACAGGTAATTGACTATCTAATCACTGTTATCCTTGCTATCATGAACAAACAATATTAAGGCACGGAATGTTGTGTGTTTACTGTGTTCATTCTGATATGTGTCTGAGAAGGCATGTTATTCAGAGGTGATATAGTTATTTTTTCAGAACATGTCATCATTATACACACTAGTTTCTGTTTCAAATCTCAGTTTTTAACAACTCTTTTATACCTTAATACCTTGTTAGGCCTATGGTCACAATTAAAATTATTTTGTCAGTTCTATTTCATGTGCATAATTTGCTGCTGTAATATTGTGTGTACATTAGGCAATGACTACATTGATTGAATATTTAGCGTCATTTTTATGCCATCCAGGGCTTACAGATGATTAGTTAACCTAACCACTGTTTCCTGGGATCCTGAAAGGTTAACCAGTACTCAAGCACACTCCCATCTCCGCAAGTAACTGATAACTATCCCACTTGAATCAGCATTGAGAGATGAATGATAATGAGACACAATATTGTATATCAATCAATCATAATACTGTTGCTGGGTGGGGAAACTCACAACCCCTGGATTGATAGTCAGAAGCAAACCGCAAACCGACTGAGCTAATAGGGCCCAGCTGGATCTAGCTGCAACTGTTTTATGAGATAACTCATGAAGTGATTTGTATTTATAACTTGCTTATTCATATAAATATTGGCCAATAGCCACACAAAGCTTATGTTTATTGTGTTTTATATCATGCCTGACTATAAATAAAAATTTTGTGTATTGTGTGTTTCCCAACCATTATCAAAACCTGTAACTAGTACAAACAAATTCTTATACATCGTGGTGATTTACACAAGATATTTTAATGCAATATTTCTTAATTTGAAGTTGCACACAGAAAGTTACTTCTGTAAAAACAAGCAAAATCAGGGCAGTACTAAGTAGTGTAGTGGATAGTGTTAGTCAATCCTGCCAGTGTTACAGGTTCGATCCCAAGCTTGAAGCGTTGCCTCTTGAAAAAATAACACTCAGTACTGGTTCTACCTAGGAAGTGGTCTCTAGAGCGGTTCATATAAACTTTGAGGTTTCTTCATATCAAGCTAAAAAAATACTAGTACTTACTAAATACTAAACTAAAAAGCTAATTACATATTAGTTTGATTTTTGCTGGAAAAATTAATGAGTTTTATTCAAAGAATTCTCTTTTAAAAAATAAAATCATTATGATTTATTCACCCTCCATATCATTTTTTTAAAAAATATTTCTATTTGAGTACTTGTGATGTATGAAATCGAGAAAGCGAGCGTTTCTGCTATTCATATTCCTATGTTTATTTGCTGTCACTTAACTCCATAATTTTTTTATACATGTCTTATAAAACATAGCCGGGGCGGTTAGCTCAGTCAGTAGCACTGTTTGACTAATAATCAGTTATCAGTTACTTGCAGAGATAGGAAACAATGGTTAGGTAAACTGTTTGTCTGTTAGCCCTTGATGACATAAAAATGATGATAAATTTTCAACAAAACAAAATATTTCAATATCTATTTATTCTTAAAGGCACTTAGCACCATGTACATGTCCTGTAAAACGTTACCATTATTTTGAATTAACTAGACCTATCTATCCATCTGAGCATATTTTGAGCAGAAAACATGTGCATATGTCTGTATTTGATGAATTGATAACTTTTATAAGTCAAATTAAGTCAATAAAATTTCTGTTCTCACAGTGAGAGTTTTAGTTTCATATCATAAATACATATTTAAATAAAAGCTTTATAGCAGCAATTATTCAATGTTTATCCTGTTAACCATAAAACACAATGTTTAAATTTTCATGATCATATCGTTTTTATAGAATGACACTGTTGTAACTTCTATTTAATATGTTATAGTAAACTCTCACTACCGGCAACTTTAACAGACCTTGAAAATAATTTGACTTATCTGAACTTTGGGTTAAAAAAGAAATAATGCTTTCATTATAACGCCCACCACCATGACCACAGTTAAGTTAAGAAATTGAATATTAAATTGTATACATAGTATTTGATTGATAATTCTCACATTATGTTACAGTCATGTTGGATGATGCATACATTAACTATACTTTATCAAACTCTTTTTTGTTACCACATTTTCTTTACAACCGGGATCTTCCAATTTGTACAAATATTTTCATGGTACTTTCACTTTCAAAAAAGCACTTCCGGTTGACATTTTATTCAATAGGGCATTCTTTTTCCTGATAAATGAAAGTATGTCGGTCAATTTTACCTGCAACAAAGCCGGTAATTCACTAAGGTAATTATTTTTTTGAATAGGCTTGCTAAACTTTATGACTATATCTTGTAGAATGAAATGCAATAGTAAATTACCTACCGTAATTCAAATAACATAATCTTAGTAGATATTCCTTTAAATGAAATACATGGAAACTCTGAACTCAATTCTTTAAATAACTAATTGCAAGCAATGCCATAATTAACTGATTGCTAGCTTATCATTCCGTCCCATCTCCTAATTGTCATGCCATTCTGACCCTTTTTATTGTCATAAAAAATAAAAAAAAATAAAAATAAATATATATACCCCACCACCACACATTCACCCTTTTTAAGAAATATTTGGATGATAATCAAGCAATTAATTTATGATGGCCTTATCTTGGATCTTATGTCTGTTTGGGAGCAAACACTTCTTCCTCATTTTCAAATTTGGTGCTCAATAACTCTCTAATCAAAACAAAAGTTATCTGGGGCTCTGTTTGTATGAAACTAATGATTGTGATGCTATATCTTAAAACTAACACAAATAACACTTGATGTCTCTTTCTGGATATAACCCGTACATGCTTTAGCTCCACCTCTCTGACTTTGTTATGCAAGGAGGTCAAAGGGTACCCAAATGTAACACTGCATGAATAGCTGGGTCTGCTGCAGGTTCAAACATTAATATATGGAATACATTCACATATGACAGCATTCCTGATATGTCACTAATGGTGCAGCCATACATGTAATCAGACACTACTTTTAAGAGTGCAAATGCTGGAGGGGGATTTACTATATATGACACAATCTCTGACAAACACCTGCATGTATATCACACCAACAAGTGTTGAATATTAATCTGTACAGTATGTCTTGTACAACTACCCTGGACAGACATGAAGGACAATTTTAATGTCCCATACTGCAGTAAAGATATATTCAATTTCAGGTTTATAATACAGTATTTGATTATCACACACACAATAAACAGTTTTAACACAAGTTGTCAGAGTACAGCATTAACATGACTACTTGCCATGTCACAGAACAGTATTTAATATAATATATGATAGTGAACCAGAAAACAGGCATATCTTCATCAATCAAACCATCGTTAATATCAGCAAATTAGCAGATGTACACATACATGTACATGGAGTGGAGGTAAGAAAGTTCTTGGGCAAGTACCAGAGATGAAATAGGGAAGAGTACTATTTATTGTTTTACAGAAACAATATTTTAAAAAGAAATGGTGGTAGGGCTCAGACAGAAAAAAAGGGAGGGAGACGTCGCGGGCAAGTGCCAATGTTAAACAGAGTCAAGTATTTTGATACAATAATATAATAATAACAATAAAATTGGGAGTGGAGAAAGGGGGACTTTGGCTTGACCCAAAGTTGAAATTGGACACAGTATTTAATTTAATAAGCCAGGTCCTATTCGCTCAATCGAAGAGTGTCTGACTATCAATCCAGTGGTCGCGAGTTTGAAATCATGTCGGCCACAGTCTCCAAGATGATTGATATACAACATTGCATTTAATTATCATTTGTCTCTCATCACTGACTCAAATGGGAAAGTTATCAGTTACTTGCTGAGATAGGGTGTGCTTAAGTACTGGTTTACCTTCCAGGATCCCAGGAAAGAGTGGTTAGGTCTGGTTATTTAACTGATCGTATGTCAGCCCTCGATGACATAAAACTTCAATTAATCAATTTAATACAATACAAAATTAAAAAAAAAAGAGTGACTTAGGGGAAAGGGCTTGGGCTCCAAAGTTTTAAATTTTAAACAGGGCTAAGTATTTCAACACCATATAAAACATAAAAATGGTGTTTGGGAAGAGGGATCTTGTGTATGTAACAAAGTTAAATATGGGCGGAGTATTTCACTCAAAACAAAATTTAAAAAAAAGTTTCCCGCCACTAATAAAACAGGATATGCCATATATAATCTACCATGTGCTGAAAAGGACATTTAACTCATTCAGAAAGCAAAAATGAATCGGTCCTTTAGGAGACCAGGGAGAAGACACTAACCTGTTATCAGTAAGATTTATTTTGTCATACCCATCACCATTTAATTTCACAAGAATGTACAATTAAGGTCTATGATGAAGCCATAACCTCAAGATCAACAAATAATAACACAGTCAACAGGGTAAAGATATTTATCTTGTGTTTGTATTTTTTCTCGATCTGTATCACAACCGAAGACTGTCATATTAATTGATAGGATGCAGAATGGCACTGACTGGATAAACAAGAAAATATTGGTGGAACCAATGGATGCTCCCCAAGTGGTCATAGACTCAATTAAAGGGCCATTACTCCATGAAAAATCATTGAACCGGAACACAAAGACAATATGCACATCTGCTCTTGGTAATGATGCATCCTAGCAAGTTTCATAAAATTCCAACCAGAGGTTGTAGAGAAATAGCCTGGACAAGAACTTGGGGATGGCAAAAGGACAGAGGCACGCACGCACGAAGCGGCGACTATTTGCTTCCCCCCTTTGGGGAAGCATAAAAACTGTTTTCATACCTTTGGTAGGTGTTTTCCTGAAGATGGACTTCATGGTGTGAGTGCCTTTATGAATATGCTTCGTCTTTTTCTCCGCAAACTTGGAAAACAATGGGGTCCTGCTCTCCGATCCTTCACTAGAATTGGAGTATAGCAAAAAATAGAAGCTTCGAAAAAGGGATTTTGAAAATGCACCTTACAAACAGGTAATTTTAATGCAGAAAATTTCATCCAATTTCAAAGAAACATTTAACTTAATTTAGGAGCAGTCCTTAACCTCAAAAGCTCACCATGACACTTTGGTCAAGATTAAAAGTTTGAATACTAGTCTTATCCGAAATATATTACTGGTATTAAAATAACATCATCAAATTCCATACAGGTATTTCATAAAAACGTAAATCAATGTACTTACTGTTTGTTTTCCCTCCTCTGCGAATCGTTTGAAAGTTGTGCCACTTTTGCCTTCTGGCACTCCTCCCTGTAACACTTGGAACAGTAGCCCTGCCATAGTTGGTTACCATAGAAACCACACCCATTCTTACACAACAAGTCAGACTCTCCTATATGGAGTTTAGTAGGCTTTTTCGTTGTCATTGTAAATGCTTGTTAAATGTTTGATACAACTAGTATGGCCAGTATGTAGTTTTTCTGAAATAGAACAATTACTCAAGATGTTTGATCACATGAAGAACAAGAGACCCATGATAATCTGTATTGCTCTACCTAACAGACTGGATGCCGCTATGAGAGGGATACTTGTTACAGACACCACAGCTTCTATGCAAGGTTATCTTTTTAGGCCATAATAAATTCCCCCTCCCCCCCTCCTTTTTAAGAAAAATTTGGATGATAATTTAGCAATTAATTTATAATGGCCTTATAGGAAGTTATAGGGCCATCCATAAAAATATTGTTTGCTGACTTCCGACCCTTTATCAAGTAGGTAGCTATTTATTAACCAGATTTTAAACTTTTAGTGCCATATTGAACAAATAGAATAGTCATAAATCATGAAAATCTATCAATGATTTGAAAGTCAACAATTAAGTTTGGGTAGCTGCAATATGAGAGGGTAGTAAGTTAGTAACATGTCAAACATTTTTTGTCAAAGATGTAAGAACTTGTTTAACAATCATTGCAAAATAAATATATTTTAACTCTTATTAGCAGCATACTGCCTGGAAAGTTTCCACACATAACATGAACATATATAGCAACAGTACATCTGTCATAGACATTGAGTTTAAGTACTGTGATTACATTGACAAAATTATGTATTCTCACATAATGTGTCTGTTTCATGTGTCATTTAGACTTGAAGCTGATGTGTTGAATCGCATCCTGGGAGAATTGTTGAAATGTTATTTCTCTGAAAATTGATGTCATATAACTATTGCATTAAAAAAAATATAACTATTGCATTAATAAAAATATAGCCAATGTATGTTATATTTGGGCATAATAGCAGATCCTGAACTGAGCCCAGTCACATAAAGTAATTTAGGCATATATCAGACACCTGATGTCATGGTTTTCTGGACGATTTGAAAATGTGCTATTTGCAGCTTCCTGCATCTAGTACATTTGTTTTCAGACCCTATCAAAGCAGCGGATACAGTAACACATCCTGGATAATATACAGGTGTTTATGTACTGTGACAATATGTGATGACAATTTTGATTGGAAGAGAACGGCTCTGGTAAACAAGTTTCATCTCACATGGTCGCTAAGATAGCACTGGCGACAATTTTTTAAATCGCATTTTCAACATGAAACAGAAATGTTAAACTGGTTTTACAGTTACCGATTTTCAGTTTATTTGATAAAATAAATTAATGTTGAATAAGAAATTGAAACGAATATAATGTTTTATTATATTATGAATAATTCAATAAGCTGTCTGATGAACCAACATGAGATTTCAATGTCCGATAGATCCTACTTTGTTGTCCATTAAACCCCACACAACGTCTGATACTCCCCAAGTAGTGCAGTATTTCGTAAAAAAATCGACTGGTAAGTGTTGTTCTAGTTTCACGCAATTGGACCAACACTTCTTGGTCACGAACATAATATTATCTATCAAAAATACAAGAGTTTATCTGATTTTCATAGCATTTGGCTAAGCAAGACATACACAAATCTTAAGGTGTCGGTTATTACTGATTACCCCATATTACTCTAATGGAGATTTTGATTTTTCACTATGTTTTGGACCTTATGTCACAATGGAATCACACTAGAAAATTTAATTGTGGAGTGAGAAGTTATGGGTAAAGCACTATGAGGAGAGAAATCTACTGTCAAGGCGGAACATGATGATGAATCCGATGATCAATACAGGATACATTTATATAACGATTTCTGCGTAAATCCAAGCAAGTTAAAACGGCAAAAAATATCATTTTTAAGTGAATAGTTATTCCTTTAACAATCCAATAAAAGCAGTATTTTAACTGCTTATTTAAAACTGTTATAATACCTTGTAAATCAAGAAGCAGTACGACCGTGCTAAGTGCTGTATTTATCCATTATTTTGATGCTTTCTTAGGCCAGATCACAGGATCAATAATCATACGATTCACCGGAAGTTGAGTTTGAGGTCAAGGTCGGTTTTCAATTTTTCAAGAACGATAACTGCTTTGTTTACAAAACAATTACCAGTCCGATCTAAAATTATATTTAAGATACAAAGAAATATAACAAAGTAGATAATTTTTATAGTCGGAATGTTGATTGTGATAGTCTAGTATACCGGTATACACAAGGACAGGTAATGACACCGGCATTTTAATCACTTGTGGCCGTTATTGAGGATGGTACATGTAACGCACGAACTCAAGGGGGCGTGGCATTATTTGTTTTCGTTCGTAGTTTAAGATTTAAATTGAAATATAACTGCATTTATTCTTAGTAAAACGGACAAAGTTTTTTGTCTGAACTTCTGCAAATTCTCGACTGGTATGAATAACTTGACTAACTTGTGTCGAATGTTCAGGTGTAAGTTTTGCGATCACTGTGTCAGATGTATACTTGATGTGTTTTCGTCCGTTTGCCAGTTCACCTGTCAGTTTACGTTCTCTATACAGCAGCAACATATTATTTCTAGCAGGCAAAAGGTCCACAGTAAAGTCATTTGGTTCACATATGCGTTACTGCAGATACATATTAAGTCACTGGCTATTGCATACTAGTTTAAACTTATTTATTTTACTTCGATTGTAAACCAAGTTCTTATAACTTAGGTAAATTACGCTCGAAGTCTTCCTGGTTAGAACCAGTGCAAATCATATGAGGAAAAGTGTCTTGCTCAGCATATGCGGAAACGTGTCTTGATCAAGGCCACCACACATAGCCGTGTCGGAGGATCGAACCCACGACCCTCCAATCATGGTTCGTGTCCGGTGCTTAACCACAGGACCACGCGCTCCACACTGGCCACTGATAGTTTAACAAATCACTATATATACAATATATTCAATAATGTACTGAATATATTATGGAACTGACCCAGTGGAAACTGTTTCTATGTTATAAGCCGAGTTCTTCTTTTTAAACAATTGACAACTAGGTCACTAAGTATGATTTGTGTGTATTTGTCTGTACGCTCAAAAATAGAATGTTATTAATATATACTATGATATACATCACTCCTGACATCATCATAGAAAAAAACTCAGTTCCATTTCAATGAAGCTAGTAACACAGAAGTCTTTTATTTGGCTGGTTCGCGCAAAAGATATCGACCAACTGGTGTTTGAAATTAAAAATAACAATTTTATTTTGTGTTCATATGTGCACCACACATTTTCCTTTCGAGGTATTGTCCTTAAAGTTACAGAACAATCACACACGATGTTTGACAATTTCTTGAACTTGTCATTTAGAATGACTGCTGCCCGACACATGACACTGCATTGTCTGAATAGGATATAACTTTACAAAATTAGTTAATTTAGTTTACAAAAACAACGACACTATTTATTTTACACAGTAGTAGCATACAGGCATTTATATACCAAACTAGTTATACATATATAACATTAACTAAAAAGTGTAAATATAACATACATATCGTCATCCTGTCTCACTACATGTGTTACAAAGTAAAATTATGTACATTTTGATTCGACTTTATTGATTGCTATTTTCATAGATTTAACAACTAAAATATAAATATACTTCATTTTAAATTTGCAGTTTGTTCCTTTAAAAGTGCTATTTCTCTACATTATCTTTATCTTTAACAGATTTTCGTTTTCTGTGAACTGTAGTATTTGTGGTTATTGTATGATTTATTTAATATATTCATATGTGTGTTATATTTATGTTCACTCTCGTATTGCTGCGTGCATGCATTGTGTTTTATTTGTGCACATAACGTTAAACTGAGTGTGTTCAAGTTATACTGAATACATTTCTGTTCTGTTCTGTTTACTCTAAGGACATGAAAGATTCTGTCATGAGTGGTTAATACAAGTGTTGACGTTCGCCTCGATTTATCACATTCATCACCATGGTAACATTAAGTGGACTACTGCAGTCCCCAGTGCAGGCGCTGATGAGACCCTCGATGTGGTTGCCCTGCGTTGGAAGCTTTCATAGTCACAAAGAAATGTATGTATAGATTTGTTGTTAAAATGCCGAATGTAAAACAACGAAAAAAAAACATGTTCAGTTCATCGACATTCTTCTTCTTTTTCTTGTTACTATCTTTGTCTGATTGCTAGGTTGTTTTATACTGTTGGAGGTACACACTGCAAAGTAAATAAATGGATTGAACAACCTTCACTTTTGAATTATTATTTAAACCAAATGACCCTGATCTTACCATAACTTCATGCCAGGTGAACTGAAGGTAAACTCAGTTTGTTATTATTGTGTGTAGAAGTCGACCTTCCATAAACATGTTACCATCGTTAACTTGGGAAGAATAATTCTAAATAACTAATAATCTAAATGTCCAGCAGACACAATCTCAACACATTACCCCGTGCACTTGACCTTTGATTTATTTCAAAACTAGCAAAGGTCTTCCTCTTTCTCATTTAAATGAACTTTATGATTCAGCTTTACCAATTGCTTAAATAAAGCATGGAACTATAGAAGAAGTGTTCTCTTTAATTCCTTGAATAAAGTTTGTATTAAATTTGCGTCTGTTCCTTTAACTATATTATAGGAGCTCGCATGTAAATTATTTAATGTATATAAAAGAAAAACAATAGTACGTCTTTATTAAAAAAACAACAGTTCACCAAATAAGTTTGTTTGAATTTTTTTGTATCATTTCATTCCATCGAGGACTGACATACGATCAGTTAACCTAACAACTCTTTCTTGGGATCCTGGAAAGTAAACCAGTATTCAAGCCCACCCATCTCCGCAAGTATCTGATACATTTCTCACTTGAAACAACAAAATATGAATGACAACGGGACGCACAGTTGTATATCAATCATCACAGAGATTTTGATCGGGTGCGATTTCGAACTCGCGACCCCTTGATAGACAGTCAGACGCATCACCGACTGAGTTTACCGGGCCCGGCTCAATGAGTTAGAAAAAAGGAGAGACACATATTGAAGCAATCTTCCTCTTTCTGTCTTTCGTTTTAAACCTGATCTAGTTAGTTATTATATTTAAACTCGTTTGTGAAGATGGAGGACAGAAACAAACCCACGTGACTTCAGCGTTGCAGTAGTCGAAGCAGTAAAGACTGTCATGGAACATGAAAATAACACGGAATATCTGGACATCCACAAGGTATGCTTTAACTTTGAATATCTGGTGACACCGTTATATCCGTAGTAAGAGTGACTGTTCGCTGCAATCTGACTAAAGTACACATCTTCCTAAATGTAAGCGAAGCGTTCTTGAGGCTGATTTGAATGAGACTGTGATCGGTCCAAAATGTTTACGTGAGAAAGTTTGCCAGTTATTTGCGGAAGGACGGTGGTTCTACTTATATTCACTCTGAAGTCTTCCTCCACAAATAAAACTGGACATGTCATATATGACCTGTCATGTGTTGAAAATAGCGTTAAACCGCAGGACTCGTTGTTAGTTGTATTCAAATGGTCGGATGAGCAGACAAACAGACATATAGGTGGATGATTTTCATAGCAAAATGCCGACATGGCCTATCAGTATACAATACCTTTGTTTACTTGAATGTTTAGCGTCTTTTTATACCATTGGCTAACAGACGATCAGTTAACCTAACCATTCATTTCTTTGATCCTGGCTTATAAGTACACAAGCAAACCCATCTCCGCAAGTAACTGAATAGTTTCCATCTTAAATGTTCAAACTGTTTCAAACGGTATTAATTTTACAGTTTAGAATATGTATATAAATTCATTTCACTGATGCTTTTGTCAACATGACCACTGAAATACGTACCTTTGCATAAACTGTAAATATTGCTTACAGTAGTTGGATATGGTTCTGAAATTCACCCGGCGTTTCTTTATCCTTAAATGCCGGGCCCAATTAGCTCAGTCGGTAGCGCGTCTATCCATCCAGGAGTTGTGAATCCCGCCAGCCATAGTTTCCGTGATGATCAATAACAATATTTGCGAAGATTGGTTCGGGTACTGGTTAACTTTCCAGGATCGCAGGAAAGAGTGGCTAGGTTCATTGATCATCTGTTAGCCTTCGATGGTTTAAAATGACCCTAAACAATCAATCAATCAATCAGTCATTGTATCCTTTATGTATATGTTAGTACTAGGACCATGAATCCATTTAAAAAAAAGTGACATTAAAATGAAAATAATTGAATGGTTCACAATCTTTTATACAGTCTGTAAACTGGTTCTATGATGGTAGATAATCAATGTTACGAAGCGTCTTGATATTTTACAGGTGTCCGAAGACGGCGAATTTATCCGAATATTTGCCTTCACGAAGGCTGAATGGCTGGACGTCGTGGAGCTGACATACAAGGACGGGTGCTATGAGGTAACACATGTAATTGTCTATTGTATTTAATTTAAGTTAGTAAAATCTACCATTTATTAAACATGAGGTGACATTTGTAAATATCACCTTAGTGAATTATTTATTATTTTATTCATTTAACACGATGGGACAGTTATCATTATATATAATATAGTTTTGTTCAAACAATATTACAAAACTACGGAAATTAACCTAAGGATACTTTGTTTTACGTTCAGTCTGTAACGGTCACGTGGCAAACACTGTTTCTTGTAAAGGAATCAATTTCATTGTAAACTTCCCTTTACAAAGAGCTGACCTACTTCATTCAGAAATCATATAGAAGTCAAATACACAAATATTATTTTTAAAGGAAGTGCACTGAAACATCAGAAACTGTCAGGACGCTAGCATTAAATATGTTACTACAAGGTTGTACTAATAAATAAAATAATATTTGCAGAACATTGTCAAACATCTGTCATGATCACATAACGCTGAATAAATTTTGTGTTTTAATAGATAGTTTTATTTACCGAAGTACTTACCCGTAAACGTAGTACAATCAAGAGTAACCACAAGGCCCAATGATTGAAAATAAACATAAAGCCGCCATATGTTTGTGAAATATAGTGTTTATAAATAATTACAATTGTGACTGAGCTTTTTATCCGCTGGATGCATTTTTTGTCTACAACACCTTTTATCCGTAAATTTTTGTCCCCATACGGACTAAAGTCATTGTATGTTTTCTGTGGACAAAAGACGTGATGCGGACAGAAGTCGACGTATTTCTATTTTTTGCGAACAAAAAACGTCAAGCGGACAAAAGCTCCTGTACACACGATGAACATTATGTTTAATTGTTATTCCAGGCGTATTCGTTTTCTTCCGGTGTTGTGCCTTTAATCGTGCCGCTAGCTTGCATATGTAATTTTGTAAGTATATATACTTTAAATACTGGCTATGCAATGCGTGACAAAAATATAACATTATGTTCATGATTAAGTTTTGTATTTGCTTTCATTAATATTTTATTTCATCTTTGCTTGCATTTTGGGGTGTTGTTTTTACCTTAAGGTAAACTATCATTTTTGTCAAAACGCAGATGAAACTCAAATAATAAGCTTTTCAATGTTGTAAACTGAATATATGCACGTTGTCTATAGTGTCATTCCGTGATCACTGTAAATACACTCTGTAATCAACATTATGTTCGATTCTTGTTTGCGATCTGTTTCCAAGGGTTCCTTTTATCAAGCAGTATGTACCACAACGGCAGCAGGTTTGTGTGCTGTACGGCAGTCGCCGCGTTCTTTGTCTCCGTGTTGTTTTATTTGTAGTTCTATCAGAATTAAGATTTTCTTGTTGATTCAAACAAGATACATCTTTATATGTAGATATATTTGAATTAGCATTATATCTATTAAGTAAGCACCTTATATTTCTATGTTTTTATGACACAGGCTCTGTGCTGTGCGCCTTTCCTCGACATGGATTTTAACAAGATGCGGCTACAAAGAATCCGTGAAGCACTGAAAGTGGAAGTTGACCTGGAGGAGATGTAAACGCACATGATCAACGTGTACATGACAATATACTTCATGCCAGTACGATAGTGCCAAGAAATCCAAAATTTGTTTAAAATATATAGCAACGTATGCTGTCTTGTTTTTATGACATGTGTGGTATATTCCGAAATAATCAACATATTGGTAAAGCTACTTGTTTATCAATCTTTAAATTTCTCAAGTGAACCAGTTGTATATATTTGTATGAATCTGAGAAATGATGTTGTTTTCTCCAGAAAATCGTAATTCATATATTTTTTTCTATACCAATCACTGTGTGAATTTTTCATTGTCCGTTGTGCTGGATTTTGTAGTTTTCCGAGTTGTTCTATTTTGTTTATTTAAAGTAAAGGGTATTGCATAACAATCTAACACACGAATGATTGATATAAAATACGTTATGACGTGATGGAGTGTAAGAATGAATTCCCGTCTATGTACATTTTAAATTAGATAACAATATTTTATCTAACAGAAAAACAATTTCTAATATTCGTATTTTACACAAGGACCATCAAAATGATTAAATTCAGTGCAATTACAAAGGTTGAACATATATCATTTACATTTGTTTGAAGCCACGTGCGTATTTATCTTTATTATATAGAAAACTTAAGTATTATCACTCTCTGCCACATTTGACGCATTACATTCATCTGTCATTGGCTCCGGACTACTTTCAGCTTCACGTGACCTTCGAGATAGTTCATCATTTATTCTTGTAAAAGTTGCTTTGCTGTTTTTGTTCTAATGTTAAATAATGATGATTTGTTTCTAGTTTTGTTGTCTGGTTTTTACAATATGCTAATGACTGTTTAAACTGTAATTACTAAGTTTATTAAAAAAAATCCTGACATTAGCCTGTTGCAGAGGTGAATGAGTGTAACGAACGATAACTCTGCGAAGGAGATCGAAGTAGTATATGTATGTTTGTATTACAGACTGTTATCCATTGTTAAAGAGCTATATTTTAATGTTGTTGTTTTTTACTTTATGTTATTTGTTTCCTGAAAATTATTTACCACTGATCTCAACCGATGCGATATATTTGAATGTGATATCTTGTTATATTTCAAGTCTCAAATGTTGCAATAATAGTTACATGGGAGCAGATTTACACACGTTTCCAAAATAATGTTTCTGTTATAATGTAAACTGTGAAGTTCTGTTAGCCAGGCTTTAATACATATTCATACACCATCCTAAATTGATTGGTTTTATTGTAGCGTTTTCTTTATAATGTCCACAATATATTTTTATTGTTTGATATGTTGAATATATAAAATACATAATAAAATTAAATTCGATGAATAAAAAGTAGTTCCTATCGCGTTCGGTAATTTTGGCGGTGATCAGGAATGCGCAGCTTGATCACGCCGAAATAAGCAGGGCCATGTGTTTGGTATAACGTTCTACTAAAATGGAGGTGGAAATAAACTTACTAACACATTGTTTAAGCAAGTTTTTGAAATTGAACAGTATTGAAAAAATTGAGCAGCGTTTGCAAAAAAATGTTATGGTTGCACCAATTCGATTAGAAACTGGAAGGCATGACCGACTGCCAGTTGGACAAAAACTTTGCCATTTTTGTAGGTAATATTGAATCAGAGAAATATTTGATATTAAAATGTCCTTTATATGAGGATATAAGACAACATTTTATTGAAAAAATTATATGCTTTACGGTGTGTCAGGTAAAAATAAGCTTTACTTTGTTGTTTACCTACCATATGTATCGTTACAAAACCCTACTTTTCAATTCTTGAAACAACATATCCTTTTTAGCTTGTCGAGACGAAGTCCAAGGAGAGCTATTGCCATGACCTCGGCGTCGTCGCCGGCGTCGTCGTCGTCTGTAGACACCCAGGTTAAACTTTTGCGTTTAATTTAAGATACAATGTATCTATGCAACCACTCATTGGATGTAAATAAAACTTCGCATGTGTGTTCACCAACATCAATGGAACAAACACATACATGAACTATAACTCTGGATTGCATTTTGGCACAGTAATGGCCCTTGTTTGACTTAGACACCCAGGGGCGAGCTTTGTTGTCTTCTGACAACTCTTGTTAAGCATATAAGTCTAGTAAACTTGATCTTAATATGTTTACAATGGCTGGCTGTTAGGATTTCATTTGTTATTGAAGATGCTAATAATGAAGTTTCAACAATTGCTACCATGTTGTCCTCAATATATTTTTTTAGAATTCTGCCCTTTTGCGCAATTGCATAAAGATAATGGATTAATACAATTTATTTTAATACATTTTAGGCAAACTATTAAAATGAAGATTAATATTCTTCTTTTGTCTAGATTTACAATGGTTGTGTATTTTTTAACTAGCAAGTATATTATAGAAGGGTTTTATGTGCTTTTATTGTAAACTTACTGTGGTATTATGATATTGTTGTGTTGTCTCTTACAAGCTGTGTTAACTGTGATATGAGCCAATGTTTGATATTGTATATGCTATGATGAGAATAAAATAAACGATAAATATAGGGTTAGGTTTATTGTATCAATTGAACACAGTACTCGTGTATTTTTGTGAATAAAATATAATTGTTTTAACTAAAAAAAGTTCAATAACCATAACACGTAACAAGGTTTGGAAGAGTATATTGATGCAATATTAACACAACGTAATACATCACTGCTCATGTGTTATAATTATTTAGTTTGTTACAAGTCCAAGAGGGATCACTCGTACAAATAGCTTTTCAGAAAATTACACAGTATTTGCAGCATGACGAATGAGTGAAACATAATGTTCGCCTTGCATACATGTTGTGTAAATCACGGAACATCATAAACGTTTATAAATACGTGGATCTGGCTCGTTAACTAATAATCATCACGGTTATTCAAAACTTGCAAAGTAGAACTATAGAAATAAAAAAAAGTGCCACTCACGTTTGTAACACACATGACAGAGAAGGTAACGTCAATTTCATTTGAATTTATCCTTTGTACGAATATTTTCGTAAAATATCAAGTGTGTTTGTTTTTATAAAATGTTGTTGTTGAATGATGTTTTGTGTCGCTTTCAACAATATTTCAGTTACATCGTGACGGTGCCTTCTTGAGTCTATTCTGACTCCGCACTGGACTATCCTTCACGATATGACCGGGTTGAGGCTGGAACCCACGATCTTTCGCATTCGAGGCGGGCGTTCCACAACTAAAGAAAGAGAACTGCTAATAACATTGGAAGGTCTAGTGCAAGAGCGCCCTCTTTTTATCATGATTTATTCAATTGCAGTTAAAATTGAATATACAGCCCAAATACCCCCTTCTCTAAACAGTGTTCAACATGTATACTATTGGATTTAACTTACGCATTTTCAGCAAAAATGAGTTAAAACATACTTGAACCCCTCCACCACACCGAACTTTACAGACTCCTTTATTAATAAGTTGCAGTGTATATTCATAGAAAATTAGAAAAAGGATATTATCGAACCCCTTTGGAAATAATATCTACCGTCAGTGAATTAGCAAATCCTTCAACACATGAAATATTGACTCTGTATTGGGCATTTGGTGGTTAATTAATAAAAATATTATTTGGTGTACGTATGTAAAGTCCTGTCAGTGACATATTTATTGTTATTAAGTCACTGGTCCTGCTCGTTCTAAACACTTTATGCGAACACGTTTGCCAGTGACTTGCGTAAGGACCATTTTCCCCACATAACTGTGAAATATGATTCCTTTCAACCACTTGCTAGAGTTATTCCCCTTTCCAAAATAGAAATGCATACACATTTATGTAATTTAGCTTCGTTTTGCATAATGTAGATACTGTATATAGTTACTTTTCACAAAAAAAGTGTTAGTATTTTGTTTTAAATATGCCATGTACGTCCTAGTGGCATGATTGGGTTGCGGGCCTGTCTCGATTCACTGATGTGCGTTTTATACCTGTAATGGTTTTCTGTTTCAATCAATTGATGTGTTGATTAGTCAAAGCTAATCCGAACTGAAAGTCATTTACTCTTAAATTATTTTAGATGTCGTTTGAAAACTATGGTGTAATTAGTGTTGAGCCCACCGTCTTGTGTAATAGTATAATACCCTACTGTACGTGTATAATTACGTGCATACAGATTAAAGGAAACGTTCTTATATCGCACTTGATGGCCCCCCGAGTACAATCAGTACAAGTCATGTGAAATGGAGTTGGCAGTCAAGTCGCAGAGCACTTTCACTAAACTTCAGAAGTATATCGCTTGTTTGTTTGAAGATTTAGCGAAGTTTATGCCATCGAGGTCTGACAAACGATCAATTATTTTACAAATGTTTGTTTGGATTCTGGAAGGTGCCCGGTCACACCAACCTACGCAAATCTGATAATTTTCCCACTTGAATCAGCAGTAAGACACGCACTGTCGTATATCACTCATCATGAAGACTGGTGCCGATGGGAATTCGTACTCACGACCCCTGGATTGATAGTCAGACTACTGACTGAGCTAACAGGGCTCGGCATAAGTAGTAGCGCGCGGAGAAGTAATATACTATATGTGGGCTGCTCCACTAAATTTTGCAAGAAAAAAACTAATAAAAAAATTGATGCTTGCAGAACAAAACAAAACACATTTTAGTACACATCCGTTTCATGAATCGGCATGGTTCGTGCAAAATATAAAACGTATTTCAGTATTTTATACCCCCGAAAGGTAATGCTATTAATTTACTGTTTTTGCTATTTTTTCGAATTTCAAACATTATCTCTTAAAATGTTCATAGCTTACGAACGTTAAGAAATGTGCCTTTGGATCGGAGAATCTTGGGTCCGATACTCCGCCAGGAATATGCGTTGAGTCATAGGCATACTCAATAATATTTCTGTTTGTGCTCAATACTGTATCGACAACGGAACTAATATAACTAACTTAGGTTAACTTCATAATAATAAGATGATTATATCTTTTTAATGATTCACATGCGCGCTAGATATAAAGTATTTAACCAGTGTCATGATAATATAAGAGTAACTGTTGTGTAAACTAATGCTTTAGTGTATCGGTAAAAGCCGTTCCATCCAAATGTCTACCTGAACGAGTGAGTTAAGTACATGTCAAAAGCCATCGCGTTCGAATATCATTGGTTCTGATTTTTGAAGAATTTTTGTCATTGCTCATGAGCTAAGAAAATTGCGTTTTTATTTCCTATTTAAGAAAGCAATAGTTATTATATATGTAGGCAGTTATCGTATAACATTGTTTGTGTGTGGAATGAACGTTTGTTATTCTTCAAAGAATTGAATATAATCAAAGTGCTTAGAGTAATGGTGTTTATTTATTGTTATAAACAGTTTTTCTCTAGAATTTATTTGTTTTTAAAAACAAATATGGATTTGAATAAAATCAGAATCCCCAACTTCCAACTGGTTGGTAGTTGGCGATTCGCGGCGCATCCCCAACTAGTAATTTTGAATCGTCTCCTGATGAATATACTCATGGTATTGTAGGAACAACGCGGGAATGGTGCTATTTATTGTTATAAACTGTTTTTTTATATAGAATTATTTTGTTTTTAAAAACAAATATCGATTGGAAAAAAATGCGAATCCCCAACTGCCAACTGGCCTGTAGTTGGTTATTCGAATCCCCGGGGCCAACTACCAACTGCCAACAACCTCATATTCAAAACTCTTTTTCTCAAGAACTGATAATCCAAATGTGTTCATATATGGTATAGATGATCCACATGAACAAGGGTGCTAAGTTTAATTGATGGGTTAGGGTTCGGTTAGAGTAGAATCAACCAGATTAGTGACACTTTTAGAAAATGGCGTTATCGTTTATTTGATAACTATTGAAGTGTTTCCGGTGTAATCTAACATTTCTATTGTCATGTTTTAAAAGGTTCACATGGGAACATAGACGGGACTTTACATTATATTTATTCCGAAAGTTAAAACGAAAAAGCCAGGTGGATTTCAGGGCAACATTATCAAACTATTGTAAATGCTATTTACAGTTTTATAATATGTATGAAAAGATAGGATATTTCTTAATATTTTGTCAATATGATCATTATCACCGAAAAAGTTATTAATGACATACCTTTTTATACAAATATAAATAGTTTGATAATGTGGCGCTGATTTTCACCCGGCGTTTCTTTATCATTTCAGTATGTATTCTGATTGAAATACAGACCATACAGTTAAATTATTTGCAGACGATATTTATAAAGAAAGCATACAGATTCTGGACTGTGGCAATGGTCTTTCTCTTTGGTCTTAGATTTCTGGCTTGTTAATTTTAATGCAAATACATTTGTGTTATTTAGTATATCGCACGCACACACGTACACACGTACACACGCACGCACGCACGCACCAACCCACACATTTATAGAAAAAAATCTTATATATTTTTTGTCCATTCATGCATGATATACCTAAATCTACATAATTTTTTTTTGTAATTTAGTTGTATAAAAATAAACTTGTTGATACATAAATATTTCATGACAAATTGCATATGCATTTAGTAATTTCTAATAACCATTAAGTGTCTGTGAGAATTGAATAAAACTAATAAATAACTTTCACTGGCGGATATAGAAGATGGACAGAGGGTCTGGGACCCTCTCCCCGAGATATTCCCAACATCAAAGAGGTATATATTTCAATGAAAATTAATAAAAATCTCAAACTTGAAGATTCCACATATGAAAATATGGTATGGGATGTGTTTTAAATTGTCATAAAATTGCTAGTTTTCGAGATATATTTATGTAATTTTCTGTGCATATTCAGGAATGGTGTATGAAATGTATGTTAAATTTTTACAAATCTCCTTCAACTATTTCTTAACCTATACATGGTATATTGGGACAACCCTCGTACGATACCGCCCAGTGACATTACGCTGACACTGGACCGACCCTAGAACTATCCTTTCAAAGCGCCAATAAAGAGGAATCTTATAGTACCGTTTTACAACAACTTTAGTATGACCCGAGCGGGGATAGAACCCACGACCTTCCGCATGCGAGACGGACGCACTATCACTTCACCGCAGCTGCTGTTTAAGTTGGAAAACGTGACCCAGTGGTAGAGTATCAGATCTATGATCGGACGGTCCTGGGTTTGATCCCTGTTACTGCTATATGTTGAGTCTGGAGCAAGGCACGTTGTCCACATAGTATGTACTTGGGAGATTTGTCTCAGTTGTAAGAACTGTATTCACAATCGAGGTAAAATAACTAAATTTTAAACAAAACAACCAAAACAGAACCCTCAAAAATAATCCATTGTGCCTTGGCAGGAGTGTTGATGAACTATCGTCAATGTCATCGGTATTTGTATGTGTAAATATAACATTTAAGCACCTTGACCCTGTACCATTGACTGGTCATAATATAAATGATGAATTGATGTGTTGTCAGTCCGTGAGTCGTGTCTGAACATATCGCAGTACATAGCAGAAATGTAGTGGATTTAATAATATATCGCAACATCATTGCAAAAAATATGCATCGTTATACTTCCTTAACAGTAACGCCTTTTGCATGTTTTGTAAATTTCTCCTGAAAAATAAACGTTTCAACACTCAAATTGCATTGCGAAATAAAAAAACAACCGATGCTATTTTGAGTAAAACACATACCCTCAGTAACGTTTAAGAGAACGATGTCAGCTAGTGAGGAATGAAAACTGGTTGATTAGAATAAAAAAAATAAGAGACTATATGGCAAACAGAACAGGAAAGACTAGCAGAAAAATGTTTCAAAACCCCAAACAGTATAAACATAGCACACATAAAACTAACTGTAATAGGTAAAAAAGATATATACGAAAGAAAGCCAAGGGAGTCACCGCCTAAGAACCGCCAGTAGCATAAATGACAACTTATAAGTTTGAAACTGCTAAACTGGTTAGCCCCTTCGGAACTTCTAAGGCACTGATCGAACTTTTTGTGCTTCCGAACGAAGTGTTCCGAATGCTGGTTAGCCCAACTTCGCTCTTCCACCGTCATCACATCGTAAAACGAGGCGGTGTGAATTAAAAAGTCCCCCCCCCCCGCCCCCTCCTCCCCTGCAAGACTTTTCTATATGCGACAACATCCACAGTCATGTGTATGGTGTTTAACACAGAAATGGTCAGGTAAATATATTGAACTGAACAGCTTCTTCGCCACTTTTGTATTTTCAATATTTTCGTCGGAATATTGAGTAGCGTTATCTAGATGTATATAAAACATAAACAGGCAGGTATCATTGATTATACATTGCCTAACTGTTCTTTCTTATTCAAATCAAAATTACAGGAAATCGATCGAATACTTTTTGAGAAAATACATAAAGTGTCAGGTACATAAAATGGCAGGTGACGGGTTAGCTGTTCCGTTCAGTATAAATAAAAAACAAGAAATGATGCACGCAGATGTTCTCGATGAAGCAAGAGAATAACAACTAAGGGAACAACAAGACGCAGATGTCCATGCATCAAGCGAAACCGTCCCTTTGATGCTTTAGAATCTAGAAGAAATTCCTCACAAAAATGCAGCTGCAACTGATAAAAGTGATAACTTGTAACAATTCAAAATTCTTAATC
This sequence comes from Panopea generosa, assembly GCA_029582155.1. Classification (NCBI taxonomy): domain Eukaryota; kingdom Metazoa; phylum Mollusca; class Bivalvia; order Adapedonta; family Hiatellidae; genus Panopea; species Panopea generosa. The sequence continues at coordinate 1,224,788 of CM055899.1, read as the reverse complement.
TACTTTCAACAAAGTCCTATGTCCCTTTTTTCGATAAAGATTTGTTGATTGAGCAGTTCTGTTTGACACTGAGGGATTTGTTGTAAACTGATATCGGTATCGCACACTTCCTAAAATAAAGTACCGGGCTATCTTGTATGTTACATAACAACACAAGTGACCTGTCTGATGAGTTAACTGAAGTAAAACAAAATCTTCAGTGACAAGTTTAATGTCATAAAGTTATAGTTTCCACACGTGTATAGTAATCTAGGCGAGACATTTGTTGTAAGTTAAGATATTGCAAAACAATGGAAATGGAAAGTAGGAGGAAAAATGCCATGGAAATGACAAAGTCGCAAAAAGTGGTGAAGACAGTGTTTCTGGTGTTAGTATGGGTGTGCTTGGTAAGTACTGCTTTTCAGCTAAAACTTTAACCTATTTTGTTATGTTTTACGAATAAACGTTTACTCGTTACTTGCAGAGAAACAAGTTTAATCTCGTGTTTTGATCACTTTTTATTTTTAACCAAAATTGAACTTCATCAATTGTGACAAGATAATTAATTCGGATATGTGTGTGTTTTCAGGGTCTGTATCTTGAAATAACAGGTCCTACATTGATCGATCTGAAAATTCGAACCAGGGCCGACTATGAGGAGGTAGCAGTAGCGGTATCCGGCCGGTCAGTAGGATACTTCATAGGATCAGCCATAGGTAAATGATTGATTGATTGATTGATTGATTGATTGATTGATTGATTGATTGATTGATTGATTGATTGATTGATAGATTGATTGAATATTTAGCTCATTTTTTTCCATCGAGGGCTAACATACGATCAGTTAACATAACCACTGTTTCCTGGGATTAACCGTACGATTAACATACGGCTTACTAATGTGATTGATATAATGGTAGCGTTTGGTTTATTATTGCAACATTTTTTTAATGACATAATGCAAAGTCCACTATATATTTTTATTGTTTAACTTGTTTCTGCCTGCATATTTTAGATACATGAAAAAATGAAATTCGAAAGTATATAGTAGCAGCTGTTGTGTATGGTCATTTTGACTGTGATCAGCACTGTGAAGCTTGATACCGACGACAGTTGTCATCAGCACTGAACCTTTTAAAATAAAAACGCGAATTGAATAGCCAAATAAGCTGATTGTAAATGCATGTTTTATAGGCGGGGTACTGGTGGACAGATTTGGTGGCTTCTGCGACTTAATGATCGGCATATGCCTGAGTGGAGGGGCCGTGGCAACAGTGTTCGTGCCCTGGTCGCCGATAGTCCAGTTGCTATGGTTCATCATAGTTGTCCAGGGAACGTTTGAAGGAGTCATCAATATAGGTACATGTATATATTTTAACTTGTTTGTGAACGCAATTCAGCATTCATCCAGTATAACATAATATCCAGGCCCCGACGTTAGTAAACATGTTTTATGCTCAATTTAAATTCATACTCACGCAAAATTTCCAGCATTCATGTAAAATAAACCAAAATAACGCACGTACACTTGATTGAGAACTTCTGCTAGTTACAAGTATTTACATTTATTTAATAACGATGAGTCAATTCGTTTTTAAGTTGAGCACTTTATAACCACAGATTCAGTGTTTCTAGGTTCGGTTTAGAGCAACGGATAATTAAAATGAATATTTAGCGTCAGTTTCATGCCGTCGATGACAGACGACCAGTTAACCTAACCACTATTTCCTGGGAACATGTTAAGTTAAAGATTACTCTAAAGTACCCATCTGCGCAAATTACTGATGACTTTCCCACTTGAATCAGCGGTGAGAGACGAATGATAATGAGACGCAATGTCGTATATCAATTATCGCGAAGACTGTGGCCGGGGATTCGAACTCAAGATCCCTGGATTAATAATTAGATTATCTACCGACTGAGCTAACCGGACCCCGCTCAAAAAGACGTAATAAGTACGAGAGTTACAAAATAATAAGAAAACTGTTTTTAATCTGAGATACAGTAATCTTGCATTAAAGTCTCGATATTCAACTAGTAATAAGGCTATTTATGTATGTACGGTATTTGAAATACTAGAATCATAAAAACTGCACTCATGACTGTGCATAGATATTAATTGTAATTGTATTTTAACGCATTTGTTAAATAATCAATATATATTTCTCCATCATTGTTTCACAGCCGGCCAAAAGCTGATACTGAACATGTGGAAGAAGAGCGCTGCTTCCCCGCTACACATCCTGCACGGAGGATTCGGCATTGGATCTTTTATCATCCCTTTAATAGCCAATCCATTTCTTGCCGTCCCCAAACCCAGACCAATGGTTAACTTCTCCATGTTACCGATGTTAAATACTTCCGATGCAGATATACGAACCGGTACTGTAGAATTTAAGCCCGAAGAACCAGCAGCAACAGAAGCTAGACTTTCCAGTATGACCACAGACGTATACATCGACAATAGGACCATGTTTAACGAATCTGAACCTGTATTTGAGACAGAATATATCAGAGAATCGAGAATTGAGTTTGCGTACATCATAGCTGCGGTACTTACCATGGCGTTGTCGATAGTATTTTATGTTTACCATATTAAAGAACGCAAACGTCGACAGATTCAACAGGCAGAAATTAAGCGCAACCGCCTTGTGTCAGAAAAGCGTTCCATTAAAGACATGGTTAATCCTGCATCTTGTGCTGGGGGGAAACTCTTTTACGGCATTGAAATATTCTTTCTTCTTTTTATTTACTTCTTCAACATTGTTGGTGGAGAACGAATCATGGGGAAGTTTATAAGAGCATTTGCTATTGAACAGCGCGGTTTCTCTGTGGATGAAGGCAGCTACTTAAACACGGCATTTTGGATCAGTTTTGCCATCGGACGGATTTCTGGGTTCCTTGCGGCTCGTTGGATTCCTATAAGAATTCTTATCCTCATAGAGACCAGTGGTGTCCTGGTTACGTCTATTTTGATGAATATTTTTGCGGCAGATAATTCTACTGCATTATGGGTTTTAACACAACCTCTTGGACTGTTTCATGCACCATGCTTTCCTTCTGGCATAGGTTGGGGAGATTTTCACGTTGAAATGACGGGTATAGCAATAACGTTTCTTCTTCTCGGCGGTTCCCTTGGAGGAATAGCATATCTCCGTTTGACCGGTTATCTATTCGAAACGTTCGGTGCCAGATCTTTTCTTTACCATATTCTGGGTTACGCAATCGCTTCGTTTGCACTTGCAATAATACTGGACTTGGTGGGAGCGCAGCATGGGAGCAGATTTAGGAAAGCATCTGTTGATTCTAACGAAGATGTCAGTATGCAGGCAATATCAGACAAGGATCCTGATGCAGATCTGCTGAATTATAAGGACAAAAGAACTATAGAGTAAATGAAAATTCGTTTAAAAACTACCAAGATAGCATGGCCACATAATTATAAAATATGTAGACAATAAATTGGTCATTGATTTATTTGGATATTCAGCAGCAGAGAAAGACGATGGTGTTAATGCTTGTAGATTCGTCTCGTAACTATCACGATATCCTAATATAAAGTTTACATGTAACACACGTTTCGCCAAGCCTTATAAATATGATGCAGTGTACTCTATGGCCGAGCGGCCCAGGAGGCTTTCTAAAGATCAAACTAAGGTACAGAACCTCTCACCGCAGGTGATGTGGGTTAGAACTGAGATACTGTGTCTATCGCCCCTAAGGATGTGCTTGATCCAAACACTTTATGTGCAAGTTTTCAGCTACTTGCGGAATTGTGGATGTTCTTATCAGATTCATAAATAAATATCTGAATTCTCCTCACCTATCAACAAAACTGGTAACTATACTGAGCAAAAGTAGAAACGTCCCACTTATGGAACCGACATATATCCGGCTATGTTTATGTTACACATTCAGTGAATGTACATGCGAGACACTGGTCATTTATAAATACACCCGTGGAAGGTTGACACCAAACGCACCCGGTCAGCTGATATGGATTTACTATAGGATTAAATTCGGACTTAATTTGATTTGTGCGTGATTCGACATTCTTTACACGTGCATAAAAACCAGAAAAATTGAATTTAATCCTTATAATTCCAATCCTTATGATTTTGTCTAATTTGAGACTCCTCAAGTGAATGAAAAAAAATAGAACAAAAATAACTATACGCTGCAAAGTAAACACGTAAGAATACCTCTGTCTGGTTGACATCAAATTCTCGAGATCTAATATACAATTATATCGTAACGGCTATTGTTTCCATTATCAGATGAACTCTGTAACATTAGTTGGTTTATTGTAAAATGACGAAATATAATGCGGTGAAAAAATTAAACACCTGCCTTTTATCTCTCGATTTAGACAAATAAAAAATCAATAATTTCAAGAAATACCCACAAAGTGTAGATGCTGACGTCATTGTTTAGTTTTTGTCTACACGCTTGTTTTTTAAAAAAATGTGTCAATTTTTACGAATGTCATATAAATCCACGCTCATTGATGGTGAATACATGTTTTTATTTCATTTTTCCTGTAGAATAAATTGCTCTGTGAAAATTTTTGTCAACGACTATAAGGCCTATTCGCGTTCGGTAAACCAGGGTTGTGTTCAATGGTATACTATACATCTCAAATGTGAACATTTTATGACCTACTGCATTGTTTCTCAAAAACTTATGGTCTGATTGTGACGCCAGGTTAAATATCTGAACCAAAGAAATCTATAAAACAATAAACCGATGTAAACAGCTAGGACTAGATCTAACATTTGTTTTTGTTTTATTTTATTATTAAAATAAGCGTGGAACCGTAGTGAACGTCATATAAGTTCGTTTATTGTTAAACCGACCACCAAAATGTCGAGGCATAGTACCACCATTGCAAAAAGGAAGTGCTTCCGTGGGGTAGTCGCATAATGGCGGTTTTAAATAATCCTCATTTCTTCTTCTTTAAAAATGCATTTTCCTTATTTTAATGCTCATTTTTTTTTATTTGAATGGCATTATTGATGTATTTTGAACACTTTGATAGCATTGTCATGTTTGAATTGTGAATTTAGAAAAAAAAAATGATGCTTGGAAATTGGGGTATGAATACATGATTTCGGAAGTCTACTTTCACTTTGTCACCAGTGTACACACTGAGCAGAAAAAAAATCTCTTATATGACACATGACCCCTTCTTTTCTCATCATATTTTGATAGTGCAGAGGTTGACAAACAGTAAAATGTAGGTTTCACTTCTTTTATTTGGGATTCTCCATGAATGACAAGCCTTCAAACTGTTATTATTTACTATAGAATAAAGAACAAAAATCAATGGTGGGATGACATCTCGATGCTTCTTTGTTTACGCGAGAAACGTAAAAGTAGTCCGGTTCCAGGGTTTTATCGAAAAGTAAAAGTCTTTAAAAAATTGACGTTGTCCAATGAAAATGCTTTAAATACATATATGATAATGAGATTGGAATTATAAATGAATTAACTTCATTTTCTGTATAGGTGTTAGTGCCACCAACCTTATAGATTTCCAGCAATCTTTCTTTGAATATGGTTGGACGTTTCTACATTTGCTCAGTATATATATATATAACACATAAAGTTAAATTCAATTACAAAAATATACCGTATATGCATTTGATGTTATGGTCTCTATATTTTACACACACATTTTATTCTAGCATTTACGTATACAGAAAAAGGTTTAATTTACAATGCAATTTCAAAATGCCATATTTTTAATTATAATCTGAAACTTAATAAATAAAGATAATACTGACATCATATTACTACCGAGAATTGCTGAACATTTTAAAATGTTATAACTATCGTAACTGAGCATTGAATAGTGATATGTTTTTTACTGTAACTATTTAAAATTTATTATGGCATATATTTGTAAAATTAATAAAACATCGTGTTAATTTACACATAAACATAATATAAAACTATTATATAAAAACATTTATATATATATATATATAAACTTATTTTCTTATTTGCATGTGTATATACAGAACATCTTTTATTTCGTAATATAGAACATTGTTATATGGTCACATGAATACATGAACTTAATCTTTTTTACTCATAAAAAACACGAACGCTCATATTTTTAATATATCAAAAAGGATATATTTAGTAAATATTTTCATATGAATATTTTCACAATATAGATACATTATAAAACTGATCATATGTAGTTTGACATTTATCCCTACCTAATGAATCATCTGTCATGGTTTCATTGGTAGACGTTTCAGGATAAACAGTTAACTTTTTGTCCCCTTTTGTAAAACAGAGTTTTGTGAGATAAAATCGATTGTCCACATTGCACGGCTGTAAGGAAAAATATTGTTCAAGAGTTTTGGTACGTTTCGATATAACTAATACAATAAAGTTCATGAATTAGTATTACAACCCATGCGGTCTTAATACCTCTTGTATCTTCACATTGTCATTATCGTGCTATGGCGTTGTCTGTCGTACTAGTATAAGCGTAATGATATTTCGAAGTATTACAGTTCAGTTTAACCTGCGCACTCACATTTAAAAAACTTCATCGTCGTATGAATATGGAAAAGACTACAGGAATAGATTATAAAAATGGATACGTGAATATTTTTTAAGCATCTGTGTGCATGATAATGCCGTGGCAGTACGAATGCAAGATAAAGTTGGTATGACAATATCTTGATACAGTAACGTAATTGCTAAAATTACGACAGCACATGTGAAATGACAATACGACAAATTTCATTAGCATATACACACTGTGGACGTACTAGTATATTGATCACAAGTATCAGTAAAGTGTTTGGTTTTAGCCATGCTCGTCAAAAGTTCATTTACCTATCACCGTTGAGTCGTTGGTTTGAGCCGAGTTCGGTTCAAACATTTTATACAATTTGACAGATGTTGCTGCAAGGTTCATTCTTCGGTTTTCCTCCGCCAGTAAAACTGGCAATCGTGAAACATCGGGTATTTCCGTATCCTCCGTATAATACATCTCCTGTAAAGCTCTAGAATACACCAACGCTATTCGCCTGTGCTACAAGTCTGTGTTCATTCGCGTGAAAGTAACACATTATGTATCCGTCTATGGCGTTATTATACAGGTATGAAAGGGGAGTTAATGGTAATCACATCTAGGGTCTTCCTTCACTAGTTAAACTGGATGCCATATTAAACATGTTATGTTTTGAAATTGGAGACAAACTCGGTCAATCGGATATGAATGTGCCTAATCCCCCAAAAGGTTACAGATTGGTAAATATTTAATCTAGTGAATGAAGCAGGCTTAAGAAGATTACCTTGTGTTGATTAAACACTAATTAAACTTAGGATTACGTGTTTCGGCTTTAGTAAAGACTTTAAATTAATTATTTGGCTCGTAAAATTAACACGCTTTGGCTCTAGCCGGACAGGTAAATAATTAAGTAATTAGCATATGGACTTTACACATGTGTATGTGAATATTTACGTGTGATAATTAGTATCAATGTTCATTTCGATATGCGCTTATCTGATATATTGAGTCTTAATTAATATCAACCACATTAAATCTGTTTTTCGTGAGAAAAAAAACAAAGCTTACCGTTTCTGTTGAAACTTACAAACACCGTAACGATGAAGAGTAAACACTGACTGGAAATGTATAAGCATTGAGGTGTCTTTCTTCTTTTTCTATGTTTGTTCTCAAACTGTTTTTCCTTATTGATGAAATGTCTAAAACTGACTTGTGTGTACGGATAATAAAATAAAGTGGCGTTCAGCGCCAGTTGTTACATTGTCCAATCAGAATGCTTTCATACAAAATAACTAGGTCAACCGAAAATTGAATATTGTTAAATTTTTAAAGATAATGCATGCGCAAACTTATTGATGAAAATAACAATGATAATAATTATAATAGTAATTATTGTTAATGAATTTACTTAACGCGGAAACTCAGACGGAATAAGTTCAATCTTCCCAGATATCGTTAACAACAAATGTTAAACCAGAAAACTTATTCATGTTATTACTCCTACATAGAAGAATGACCGACGATGTGACTTGCGGGTACTATAAATATATATAATCATATATTGTACTATATTGGTAATGATATAAACTTAGAATCAAGGTAAACACAAGTCTGTCGTCATCATGTCCGTAATTTAATTTTCAAAAGCATAATTTCTCCGATGTTTTGCAAATTAAAGTCTATTACAGACATTTATAAGTAAAGAAAGACAGTTCAGAAACGAAATAAAAAACAAACAGTTCAAGAGCAAGTGGATAAAGTATATAGGAATACGCCGTGCCAGTGACAAATATAATTTCAGAAAATACATTTCAAACAGTAGGATGGCAATAATTGGTAAGCTTAATAAAACTAAAACATCAAAAGGTTTATTGGGAATCTAAACACGAGAAGATACCAAATAAGTGAAGAGAAGACAAAGAAACCATAAATAACAACAGTAACAGACACAGTCAAGATTACATTGGAATTAATTTACTAAGAAATTAGCAAAAAAAAATAGACACGTGATGCCAAATAAGAAAAAATATATTGTCCAATTTATTGGAAATCTATTTTTCAAGAATTGCAATGCGCCAGATGTTCATAGATTAATGGTCATTGACCAATTTGATATGTATTGAAACATATGAGTTAAAAAGTATCGAACTAATAAAACAATTCGGAAATAATAAGACACTTAAAGAAGTGATACCTACACTTGACAACTTTTAAAAACACTTTGTAAATCTTTAAACTACAGAACGGCTTCTGCTAAATTGTAGAATAAACATTTTTGATAGTATTTGTAATGATTATAAACCACTGACATCATTGTTTGCATGCCTGTTAAGCGAACAGTGATGTCAATATCAGTTGGCGATGTGGAACGGTAGTTTTAAACAAGAAGCCCAAATCGGATTAGTCACTTACCTAATTTCACTGTTACTTCTTTTCAAATTTTGAGAATTATCTGTGTTCACTTAGTATTCTTAAGTAAAAACTAAAGTTCCTTTGCTAGGCCCCAACATTTCCTTACCCCTTGATTTGAGCAAACTGGGGGGGGGGGGGGGGGGGGGGTATTTATGCCAAATATAAATGGATTTGGTTCGGTAGTTCTTGAGAAGAAGATTTTTGAAATTTCACAATTGTATCCCTTTTTGTTCCCCTGCTGACCCCTTATGCATACTAAATCATCTTTAAAAGACCCAGTCTCAACTGTTATGACTAAACAATGCTTCAGACATCAACATGATTGGAATAATACCAAAAATGGATGAGAAAAACATCATTTCGTGTTTTCCCATACTATTCATAAATTATGTAACAATCAAAGTCCCCTTACTGGGTCCCAATAGACCCTAGTCCCTTTATTTGAGCAAACTTGAAACCCCTACTCATAGGGATCATTTATACCAAATATAAAACAAATATGACTGGTCGGTTCTTGAGAAAAAGAATGGACATTTTTTAATGGAAATTTCCCTATGTTAAACTGATAAGTTCCCGGGTAGGGGCTTATTTTGACCCTAGGATCATGGATTGAACAAATCTGAGAAAAACTGATAAGTTGATACTATATGCAAAATAGGGTTTGGGTTAGGTAACTGATGATACAACTGATGATACCTTGGGACTGGGTCAAATTTGATCCCAGGGTTATGATTTGAACACACTTGAGATAACTTTATGTAACAATGCTCCACACCAAATTTGGTGAAAATCTGTCATGCGGTTTCAGCGATGTCGTTTTAAGGAAAGGTTAACGGCGGACGACGGACGGACACTGTACGATCAGAATAGCCCAATTGAAAATAATTATATAAATCAATTTTGTTTGATCCACTATACTGAAAATCTTTTATTTTCATAAAATGAGAATTGTTTTCCCTTATTATGATAATTACAAATAGAAGGGAAAAACGCCTGAAAGTAACATGACCAGTTTCAAATACTGAAAAGCATAGTTTTAACTTGTTTTTTTTTTAATGTAAACAATGGGTATATTTTACGAAAGTGTGTAATCGACTTGAAATCCTATACAGGTCTTAGGTTCATATCTATTAATGTAGTATGCTTTAGTATCAAACTATTTAACAGGTAAAGTATTAGATTGAACAAAGAATTAAACAGACGACCGGTGATACTGTTGATCTATAATGAATTGTCAGAGATCGGCATTCTATGTCATATTTTCCAACTGATGCATTGAAGAATAGTCTAATGGATATGTTCAGAGGGACATATGCATGAATAGCTTAGAGATTAAAGGGTTTACAATAATTAAAATAAAAACATTTAATGATGAAATAGTGTTTTTTTTCAAATTAAATAGACTAATTACCATAAGTTAAACATGCCTGATGCGTTTTCCGTTCTCTAAAACTAATCTAAAACAATATCAGATGTATAAAGGTATCAAGTAAACTAGGTGTTCTGTTCCATTCATGTCCAATGATTTTAAGTGCAGTTTAATAATATCTGCGCCAGATAATTTACACGTTCCATGAGACACAATTGATTCAATTAGGTAGACTGGACTACGGAGCAGCCTCTGTATCACTTATGATACTGCACGTTCCATGATAGAAAAGTGATCCTAGTTGGTAAACAAGACTACGGCACAGCCTCTATATCACTTATGATACGGCACGCTCCATCGTAGAATTGTGATCCTCGTTGGTAGAGAAGACTACGGCACAGCCTCTATATCACTTATGATACGACACGCTCCATGGTAGAATTGTGATCCGCGTTGGTAGACTGGACTACGGTACAGTCACAATATCACCTATGATACTTCAAGCTCCATGATAGAAAAGTGATCCTCGTTGGTTGACAGGACTACGGCACAGCCTCCATATCACTTATGATACTGCACGCTTCATGATAGATGGTTGTATGGTGTTTAGCGTCGCTTTCAACAATTTTTCAGTCATATCGCGACGGTGTCTACTTGAGACAGTATTCTGAGCGCTGTCACACTGGAGTATCATGCCGCAGACACATGGTATGATACCCCACCCAGTCACATTATACTGACACCGGCCGACCAGACCTAGAACTCTCCTCTTAATGCTGAGCGTCAAGCGAGGGAGCTTCTAGTACCATTTTTAAAGTCTTTGGTATGACCCGGCCGTGGATCGAATCCACAACCTTCCGCATGCAAAGCGGACGCTCTACCACTAGACCACGCCGCGGTCGGTTCATGATAGAAAAGTGATCCTTGTTTGTAGACTGAACTACGGTACAGCCACAATATCACCTATGATACTGCACCCTCCGTGATAGAAGTGATCCTCGTTGGTAGACAGGACTACGGTACAGCCTCCATATTACTTACGTTACTGCATTCTCCATGATAAACAGTTGCAGCTATTTCATTTTGTTATTATTTTCATTGTTATGTGTTCAGCATATCATATTCTTTCCAACAGTTGATTAAAAACATGGTTATTTAAAATGATTTACATTAACTCAGCAGAAATTTGTCAAAAAAAACCACAAAAAACGGCGCAAAATCGCTTCAGGATCTTAATATTTTTTTCTCAATATTTTCTTTTTTAATTTACAAATGACAAGCATAATGATTTTAAATTAGTGCATTAAAACGCCACAATTATTATATAGCACACACCGCCTTTGCCTCTTATCTGCAGCTGGGAAATGGCCGGTCAGCCAGAACCTGGCCTGATTTTAGTACCACACCAATCTCATAAGGCACTATAAATTAGAGCATTAAAACGCCCAGGCATTATTACACACACCAACTGCATTTAACTTTTAATTGCATTCAGAAAATGGTCGGTCAACCGAAACCTGGCCTTGTTTTAGTACCACCCAAATCCCATAAATCACTTTTTGAAAAGCAATGGCAACCGCCTTTTGACGAATGCAAATATTTTTAACACGTGGTCGTGACGTTCCAATATGGCAGCGCCCACAATCAGTTTCTAAAGTGGCCCTTAATATAGGGTTCAGTCGCAGCCGCTCATGCGACCTAACCAAAATTTGACTACTGCACCTATAAACTAATTTTAAATTAGGCCCTTTCTCAAGCCCACATATCGCGCATTGTGGACGTGCGAATTGCACACAGTCTAGTCTATTATAAAAAAGGGGGGAAACGTTTGCAAATTTTCAGGGAATTGTGACATCAGCATTTACTCTGTGTCATAATAATCTATGCTGATCTTAAATCTGTTGGATTTCCTGATCGACGTCATTCTGACAAACATATGTACAATAATATAACCCATAATTAAGGAATGTCTAATTAAACATAAAGGATCCTGTTTATTAATCAATGATCATATTCTATGTCGACTTATCATGATGCGATTGATCTGTAACAAAATTCTGATAACAGTACCGGTTTAATTAATTATGTACTCTTATATCTTACAGATATCCGTATTATAAAGGAGGATGATGAACTATTGACGCGTTGGTGAGTTCCAAGTAGTTTTCAAGCAGTCAGAATTAAACCAATGTTTTAAAGAAGCTAAAGTAATGCACATTGATTTTAGTAACTGTTACTAAAATGAGCTGTTGATTTTATATACGCTCGTAAAATCTATTTTACTTAACCGATTCACAATAATGAAGTAATTGTATTTACTCCTGAGAGAGACTTGTACCCTGATGGTGACATGAACGTTTACTGCACAAATATACGTTACGTAAAGTATGATAGTTTACTAGAAAATCAATGCTTGTGAAATAACAAAATATACTATGTCACACGTCAATCAGTTAAGGACGTTCCGTTTTCGATCATGCCTTGTGAATTATATAATAGATCGTCCTGCTTCACATGATGAGTAAACACTCCAGAAGTCAACGTTGCAACTAAATACATCAACTCACACCACTGTCCTCCGTCCGTCCGCACAGGCGAATGGGTAGTTACGTGTCTAGAGTTAAGGGTTAGTTATTTTTTGAACGGTTGAAAAGCAGTTAACAAAAATTCTGTTGTTGTGTCTGGACACTTAAAACCAGCTTTTTTGTGGCTTTTTTTCTTTTAATAAGTTGGGTACAAAGAAGTCACATAAATACCAATTCGTTAAAACGTCTGTATGTCCGTCTGTCTGTCTGTCTGTCTGTCTGTCTGTCTGTCTGTCTGTCTGTCTGTCTGTCTGTCTGTCTGTCTGTCTGTCTGTCTGTCTGTCTGTCTATTACTAGCGACGGTTGTGCAGCTACATTTTATAACAATAAACTTGTTATTATACCGTTCAATCAAATCATAATCAACACCATGTTTGAGTAGAGAATAGAAGTCTATATTCAAATATGGAAGTACTGAAAAATGACGTATTTTCTAAAGAACGTAACACTTTTACCAATATCTGCATGCTTATATATATAGTGATGTACAAGCAACGCCGGCTCAGTTGTGGTGCTGGCATCCGTTTACAGAACTTAACAATAATTTCGATGTCTTGTTCTTGGCAGGAATCATAAAACAAACAAGGTAATGTGATGTTTAGGTTGATTTGTTTACATTTATTTTCATAAACGTAGTAGTTGTTTTGTTCATTTTGGCAGATGGGAAATCCCTAAACCAGTTATTTTGTTTTTGGAGTGTGTGTTTTTTTTTACCTTTTTGGTACATTATTTATTTTAACTTTACGTTTTGGTTGATTTGTAATAAATCTATCGAAACTGGATACTATACACCAGTGTTATTAACTGGATCCTAATGAAGTATATGTTCAATGTGTTTGGTTAGTGTACTATGTTATTCTTCATACAATAAATAGGGAACAAACGTTCTTAGCTCTAACAAAAATAATCTTGCTATGTAAATTAAAAACGAAACAAATACAAACGTACATTAATTCCAAACGTTCGACTGAACAAAAATCACAACGAAACTGGGAAGAAAAGTTAAACTTTAATAATATTGATTGCGTTTGGATAAATATCAAAAAGATTTACTGCTCAAATAATTTCAGTGGAAATTTCTACACAATTCATTTTATTAAACACCGATTTAATTTAAAGGGCGTATCTTACGGTCTTTGTAAAATATGCAAACGTGAAAGAGGAACTATTATTCACTTTTTCTTTAATGGTGAAATTATAAAACCCGTTTTAGCGAACTTCGAGATTATACTTAATAAAGTAATTGACATATTAGATATACATGTAGGCTTGCGCAATTTGCAATTTGCCGACATTGTACTTGGTTATTACAAAGTCCCAAATAAATGTTGTTTGTTAAATACTATTGTATTTGAATTGAAATGGAATATATGGAAGTACAGGAATAACTGTAAATTTGATAAAAAAGGTAAAAGTTTCGGACACATTATTTATTAATGCAATACGCTACATAAAAAAACAGATTGTATACTAAAACCAAGGAAAGAAAATATTGCCGCAATAAATTACTTATTGAGAATTGACACAAACAATTTTTGATTTGTTGATTATTGCATTCTTTAAAATAATAATCTTTTGATACATAGCCTAACCCTTCTGTTTTGTTTCATCATAAATCTTTCTATCATTCAAGAAACTGTTCCTGATGATTAGAAGTCAGCTTGAGTTGTACTTCTTTTTAAGAAAATGATAAAACTGGAGTTGGTAATTATCGCCAATGACCATGTATACAAAGATACTTATGGTAATGTCTCTTATTCAGTGTCACTTGACTTCGCATTTTCATTTTGGTTCTTAGGTTTGTCTCAACGTTTGAAAAAAAAGCTTTCAAACTACTCTAAATAAGATGAGTCGGCATGTGTCTAAACCTGGAAACTAGGTCACATATTAGACCTAGCCATTTCAAATATCTTAACTGGTTACCTGTTGAAAAAAGAGTTCATCAAATAACCCTTTCTCATATTTTTTAATTAAATGAGGATCAGCTCCAGATAACATCGGTGAGCAATTTGTTCCAGTCAGTTCAATGCTTGATCGGCGTACAAGGTTTAGTGTGACTCCAAGTTCTATTACTGGTTCCCCATCCAGTGACTGCCTGTTCTATTACTGATTCTCCATCTAGTGACTGCCTGTTCTATTACTGGTTCTCCACCTAGTGACCTGCCTGTTCTATTACTGGTTCCCCATTTAGTTTTACTTTAAGTGATAATGGGTGTTAATCATTACCCAAAATGAAAATATTTGCCTTTTAGATTTGTTCTCTTCTGGAATTGTGTCCACAACACGTCAAACATATTGGTGCTGCCGCATTTGTTATCTTTTGGAATGAGTCGCCATAGCACGTCAAACACATTGGTGCTGTCGCATTTGTTATCTTTTGGAATGAGTCGCCATAGCACGTCAAACACATTGGTGCTGCCACATTTGTTATCTTTTGGAATGAGTCGCCACAGCACGTCAAACCCATTGGTGCTGCCACATTTGTTCTCTTCTGGAATGAGTTGCCACATTATTGTTGTCTTTTATGTTGAAGATCTCACATGCATCCTTATTTATCATTGAATTTATTAAACGAGTTGGAGAACATATATTAATGCGATACTCGGCCGATCAATTTATCATTTTTTCCCAACGAGTTTGATAAATTCATGTTCATTGAGCACGAATGTTAGGTTTGTTTTATCACATAATTCGAAAAAAAATAATACATTTACCACTTATTTAACATATCTTCTCTGTAAAGAACGAGAACAAATTGCAATATTTGTTTCTATGAGTCATCGTATGACATAACGTACCAAAATAATGCCATTTAACAATGACAACTTTATATATTCGGGCAAATCCGAAAGTACTTCGTCAATTTACGTACGAGCTCCGAGTTGTACGAAAAACACCGAGCGATTAACAGTGATATTACACTAGTTTATTATTAAAAAAATGTCAGGGGTTTATTACACTCATGCACCGTAAATTATGTGAAAGAATTACTTACATATAAATCACCTTTCCCAACAACTGTTGAAAATGCCATCTAATCCTAAACCTTACCCAACGTTATACTTTTACCAATATATCTATGTTCATAATTATAATATAGTGCATACTGAACAATAGTCGCATTGTTAATTGCCTTGCACGCATCCGCTCATCATGGTGCGGTATCATTCGATGGCTCATTAATTGATTGATAGTTTATCAGTCGGTGTATACAGAACACAATGAAGGCTACGTTATACGTGTTATTAGAATTGATTTATTTAAACCATAAGAACGTTTACAAATTTGATGTAAAATTATAAAATAAGGAATCCCACTGCTTGTAATATAATGCTGATTTCTTTACCAAATGCCTAATTCTACTTTAATGAAAATATATACAACATAATAGGAAAATTCCTCACTCTAACATATTAAGTTACAGAGATTCAATTGAACTTATATAGAAAATAAAACTTATATGTTAATATACTTATATATTTTATCGCAATTCAATATTACCCCCCTCGAACATAATCAATATCGGTTGTACATTTTTATAGTTTTGGTTCTTTAACATCAGTATATAATATAAAACGCATGTTTTATTGAAAACGTTTTAAACTCAGTAACTATTAAATCAGATTAATTAGACTAAAATCATCAAATTACAATATTTCTTTAGTTTTCATACTCTTTTTATGTTTTTTATCTGTCTCGGAATACAAGAGTTCATTGTTCTTTGCAAATATATCAAACCTGACCACTGTTCTACAGACATATTTAAATATAAATCTACATGTATATGTAAATCTATATGTCAATCTATATATGTAAAGATATATGTAAATAGATATATATATATATATATATATATATGTAAATATATATATGTAAATATATATGTAAATTTATATGTAAATCTAAATGTAAATATATATATAAATATATATATATATATGTAAATCTGAATGTAATATATATATAAATCTATATATGTACATATGTATATATGTATCTATATAATTATGTAAATACTCAAAAACAACTTAGATTGAAAACTTCAATCCAGGTGTTCATTCTTATAAACATTATTTGTTTTCATATCAAGATACTATTACTTTTGTAATCAGGATCCTGTTTTACCATACGTCTTAATAGTCTAAATATATACTTAAAAAACAAACAAACATAAATATATGAAAAGCATCCAGATGATCATGATGTTTGACTGGCGTCATAAAAATTGCAGTTGGTTTCACCTATATTGGTTTAAGAATATTTACATCAGTCAAATCTAAGTTAAGTTTTTAAGTAAAATATAAGGAAAATGTTGTTTAAACTGAAGCCAGTCAAAAACAGGTTAAGTTTATGAATATTTAATATTGGAAAAGCAAACGTCTGGCTACTGTTTCACCAACATATACTTAAATACATGAAAACTTAAATCTAAGAAAAACAGCCAGGTGATCATGATTCTAGACTGGTTCGAGTAAAATTGCATATGGTTTCATTGATATTTATTACATAATAAATAAATAACCAGTCAAAACTTAGTTAAGTTGTTAAAAAAATAAGTAAAATGCTGGTGAAACAAAAGTGTGGTATTTAAACTTTTCTCAAATAAGATAATTTTCCTCCTATTTTTGCTTCCTTTAATCTTTTATCATACTAATTTTATGTTGGTCCTTTATTATTCTTTGTAGGGTTCTTTATATTTTTTTCTCCATCTGTCTTTATATTTGTCTTTTATACATCATCAATACACAGAATTCATTTTAATTTTCCAAATGAATACTCTTTCCACGGATACCTATTGTGTTTAACTCCCCCAGTCATCATTATTGCATTTTTTTCTGATCTGTTGGTATTTTGATAAGACATTCAGTGGCAGATTCAGTACGACCTGGTAATGTGGTGGTACCATATTCGCTAAATATGGACATTTAATATGGTTTTTATGATACTCATTAAACACATTTCGACATAAACAGTGTCAAGTACTGGAAAATAAACTACTGGACACGATTTTGCCACGATACTATACTCATACAGTGGACAAAAAATGAACGATATGCCGTAGACGTATAGGTTTTAGTGTGTTTGAATAACAACGGTAAGACACATGTTCCACAAATGAGAGGGGAAATTTGTGCTGTCCTTTACTATGCGACAAACACAACGACGTAAGGAATTGGAACTCCGGTAAGATTTTTCAAGATATGCGTGCACATATTCACTTGTGAATCTGGAAGTTAATATAGATATAAATGGAAATATAGCAATGTACATAATAAAAACATTATTCTAAGATGTTGTTTTTAAATGAGATGTGTTGCACGTTCCGTAAACATCTCAACCATAAAATGCTTACAGTCCTAAGTACTTTCCAAACGTCAAATTAACTGACTAATAAGCGTGCCCTTACTATTTGCTTAACCTTTATTTTCTATATTGTCTTATAAGACATGGCATTTGTATCAATTCCATAGCCATACTTGAGGAAGGACGGTGGTCCTACACAGATTCATGTTCACGAGCCGAAGGTCTTCATCAGTTCAATGAAGCCTGATACCAAATATAACTGTAAGATGTTGAAAATGACGTTAAACTCAATTTAACAAAAGTGTTAGATAGTCTACATTTTCTGTAATAAGGGTCTAAGGGGCAGGTGAAGATTCAGTGTAAATTAATATATGCTCCGTTGCATTTCATCATGAATTATTAGAAACAATAATAAACGGTTAATTGATCCATAAGTCAAACAAAACAAATTTATCCCCGCAAATGTATTGATTTAATCAAAGCGAATAGTGTTTTCAAAGCAATTCAGGCACTTGATCTAATAGCTGCACTTTTGAAATGGTGATAACATGTGTTGCAAATCAACACGATATTACGCATACATGTTTCTGATGGAAATATAATGGAAATATGACAATGCTTTTTATGATTTGATTTCAGTCTAATTCGGTTGGTTCAGTTAAAGTTAGATTATTTCAGTATATTTATAAACTATTTAACTTGTTTGAGGTGGGAATAGGTTCTTCGTCTAATTTATTACGTATGCATATGATAGTTGAGTTAATTGACGGTTCAATACTCTGACAGTGCACAGTTTTGTAAGCAGTTTTTATATTTGATTGGTGAAAACGCATGCTCGGAGATGCATTCTATTTTCAAGTATGTCTGTTGATTAAAGTTAAGATTTAATGATTTTATTTCGTATATCCTGTTGTTTGATCATGTGGTTACTATGCAATGTTACCTGCATATAAATATAGACTACTGAGATACTGAGAATTCCGCGGCTAAAATACACCTTATGCAGTCCATATTTACAATCAATAGAAGTAACGTAATAAATCTGACAAGTGTTAGTGCACCTTTGATTTTTGTTCTTTATTCGTAAATAAAAAAGTTTGCATCCTTGTCATTCATTGAGAGACACATTGAAAGAAGTGAAGCGTACATTTTACTGCATGTCAACCTCTGAACTACCAAAGTATGATGAGAAAAGTAGGGGTTATATATCATAAAAAAAAATCTAATCAGTGTGTACAGTATTGATAAAATGAAAGTAGGCTTTCTAAATCATGTTTTAAATTTCCAAGCATCATTTTTCTTTTCTAAATTAATAGTTCAAGCATGATAAAGCTTTCAGCATGTTCAAACTACATCAACAATACCATTAAAATAATAAAAAAATATATTTTAAAGGGTAACCAAAATGCAATTTTTTTATATTATTTAAATAAAATCGATTAGAGGTTTTTAAAAATGGTTTTGTTTTCTTGAAATTCGCACTTGTTCATTGGTAAATCATGGAAACAGTAACGCACATTACACCTCTCGCGGAAATACACGAAAAATTAACGGAGTTACCCGAACGAGGTCCCCGATGACGTTATACCCTTACCCATAACGCACTTTAATTCAAGAACGGACGAAAACATTTCACGAGAGAGTTATCTTAATGAGGATTCCGACGTAAGTGACATTTTATCGGACTTCTCAGGCTCAAGCAGTGATGAAGAACATGATTATGGCATCCAGCCATACCAGTTTGAACCGGTGGTACTCGATGGAGAACAATTGTTATTCATAACCATCATTATGTCTATCACGGAAGCATTTCCTGTTTCCAATGGTAATACTATGTTGCTTAAAACCAAAACGACCATTTTTCACCAGTTTAACTTCGTATGTTCGAATCTTTATCTCCACATAAACATTGAGAGTTACTGCGGATATACAGTCGAATAAATGAGTAAGCCCATATTTCTTGGCTTATTCCACCAAAATGACATTGGTGGTATCTTCATGAAAATGGTTTGAGAATATACAAAAAATAACCACAGTTCATAGGTTTAACACGACAATTGTCTGCCGAATCAATATTTTAATACATTTGATGTGAATATATGTACCACGCATGTACATTTGTTACACGTTATATATATTCACGTAGCAGAGACAGGCTTTATTGAAATATAATACGAAGTAGTCACTATGGTTTCCAATGTGTTTAATTTGTTTAAAATGCCTAGTTCGTATTAAATTCGTAGTTGTCTGCAATATAAATATAATAATGTTTTTGCAGTAATACAAGAACAATTAAGTAATGTTAGTACGTGTTATTGTCAATCATACCGGATGACACGGTCTCATATCCATACCCGGTGGTATATGAAGAGTAGGGTAAGTGCACCTAGTAAAGCTATAGGGCAACACGTTTGTTTCTGTAAGAAAAAGTCATCACTTCATGAAAAAGTGATATTGATATTTTGTTATAATTATTTTTGGGTTAGAGGATATTTATTTTGATACTATTGAGTATTTACATAAAACAATCGCCACGGTAAAGATCAGAACACCCTTAATTCCACAGGCAATGGTCACAAAGTCTACTTATATTTATAATAAATTGATTATGTGACAGATGGCAGATGTAAGAGAGTGTGGTGGTCCAGTGGTAAAACATGCAACCCAAGATCGAAAGGTCGTGGGTTCGATCCTCCGTCAGGGCTATGTGTGATTTACTTGTGCAAGACACTTTATCGACATATGTTAAGTACTTGCTCTATACCCAGATAGACTTCAAACATGATTTATCGAAGTTATAAAAACTTTACTACAATCGATGTAAAATAAATAAGTTTCTTAAATATCCATTCCAGTGTTATATATGGGCATTTATTCTTACTCGAAATTGATGTACGAGCATTATAGGCAGAAATGATGTATGTATCTCCGAAAATATTATTTGTATACAAGAATAATATAAAATCTAATTACTTTACTCAAAGTTTGCATTTGAAGTACTTTTAAATATAAATAAGAGATAAAGGGCGGACGTTAAATCACATAATACGAAAACATGAATAATCAACGACTGCATGTATTTGCCTCTGTGTTTAGTAAGTAATATACTGTAATAGTTTTGAACATCGTCGCTTGTTTTGATTGAGAAAAGAAAACGTCGTAGATGACCAAGACTACTACTGTACACAAATATCAATTAATAACACCGCTTTACAGTCACAAATAAACACTATGAACTATTCTCTATTGAAATCATACATCGTCTTCCTCGTAAATGTGATGCTGTTTATTGAAAATTCTTATATCTATAAATACACCAATAAATCAATTTATATTATCAATCATAAAAGATAATATTGATCATGAAAATATAATGAATGTCGTATATCTCTTTTAAATGTCACTTGATAGATCTGTGATAGTTTCAGACACAATGTATTAAATGTACGTAATGTATTTCAATTCCACAATTTTCGTCGGTATTGCTTGAAAAACACACAACAATTTTAGCATTAAACTAGCATTTAACCATTAATAGTTTCTTTCTCCTGAAATATCATTTAACCATTAATAGTTTCTTTCTCCTGAACTATCATTTAAAGTCATTCATCTAAATTACTTTCGAAACCTAATTTTTAGATTTAGTATTGACTCAAGTGTCCCATTTTTTCTGATTTCCATCTAGGATCATCTAGAAGCGGTCTATCTTTGTTTTGGAACGTCCACAGTATATACCGCAGATAAAGAAACAAAGATATAAAACAATATTTGTCAAATGACTTTAACAGTAGATCTAATATTTTCGTATACAAATATATATTTTCCTTGTCCCTGCATGTAATTCTGACCCTTCAGGTGAGATTTTTCTGTCCCACATGGCTACTCATGATTGATTCTTGTATCTCATATAATGCAAGCGTATTCAAGCCTGGATCGCATGATCGCTATGTACACATTCTTTTTGCAAACTGCTTCGCAGAGTCTAATGTTCCCCTCTTTGTTATAGTGGTGATCTGGGTTTTCCATGTGTGCTTGTCAGAAAATGTTATATCAAGTTATCAGTTGTCTCGTATCTGCTTCAGTATCTGATTGCAGATGGTATAAAATAAGTGCCTTTGTGTCTTGTGTTTAGGAGATATTACTATATACATTTAATTTCATTTTCAAAATCCTTTGGCCGCTGTTTGGGATTGTTGAGATCCTCTTAGAGATGTTGGTGGTCTCAAAACAATTTGACAGATCTATAGCGAAGACAGTCATCTGCAAAGAGGCGTATCTGCAACTTAGCACTATCTGGTAGGTTTATGATGTGACACAATAATAGTAGGGAAACGAGAACTGTTCATTAATGTTAAGTTTTAGTATATAAAAGTCCAATACATACAGGCATATATTCCTTATTTCATATACACTTGGTACCTTATTGCTTTAATAACATGATTTAATTTGCATTTTTTTTAAAAGAATAAAAATATTTTATGTAAGACCCTTTTGTAGCGTCCCTGGTTCATTAACATGCCTGGTATTTAGTAACGATACATAGGGAGTCTGTCCCACAATGTATAGTGCTTTAACGCGTACCAAACTGTGACATCATTCAACTTTCGCTGAAGTAAAGCAACAGACCAATCAGCGTGCTCAAATCCCACTGCTATCTGCGGAAGTAAGCGGGGAATTCTGAGTTCATTTAAGTCTACAGGTCAGTGCTTTAGCGCCACCAGTGTTTTAGCGCCACCTGCGCAAAATATATTTGACAGATAGGTTAAAACATTTTATAAAAATAGTACTCTTGTAAGATTCTTTACATTTCTGTGTTTTTTAATTGCAATGAGACCTGTGTAATTATAAAACATAATGAATCGTAGCAGTTATCGATCTTCCGGGTCTGGAAGATCGAGTGTCCACGCAACCTTATAAGAATATGAAGCGACACATTTCCGCAAGTCTTCTTTAAAACGCTACCGACTTTTGTATCTATGGGAAATCTGAGAAATTAATGTATAGACTGGCGGCCGAATTGGCTACGTGGATTTTGTTCAGAATAAGGTAACTAGGAACACATAGAAGGTAGTATGTATTGTATTGTCGTCTTTTAATCTAAACAGGTAACTCTATTCCAAAAAAAAATAAATGCCGGAACATCGCCGTGAAGTTGATCGCTGAAATTGTTTAAACTTATTCACTTTACTTCGATTGTGAAACAAGGTATTACAACTTAGACAAATGACGCTCGAAGTTTTCCTAGTAGAACAAGTATAAAATGTCTTGCTCATTGACACCGCACATAGTCGTGTAGGAAAAACGCTGAAATTCCTTTCGTCAAGGCTTAATATTTGTAGTTGTTTACATGCGTAAACTAGGAATTTGTATTTGAATCGTAAGTTTCTTTTTGTTAAGTATATAGAAGTGGAATGGTCTAGCATCAGAGCAATTACAATGAGATAAAAATACTACGATTTTATTCCGTTTTTTCTAATAAAAATGTTTTCTTGAATAGTAATTCAATAAATTATTTCAAAAGGTGTTTCAATTAAAGAACTAAGCTCATCTAGGTTTTTGTTGGCAAATGCTTATTATTTTGTGAATAACTTTCATTCTGTTTCTTTTAAATTGTTTTTTTTTTCTGTTCCAGACGGTTTTGCTTCTTTGATGTGCCAAAATTAATCAACATTCTGCATCAAGTCCATCGTCTCATTTACTATCTGCATTCACGTCTGCTGTGCACACATTTGCTGGTGAACCCATCCACTACCTTAGCATGATTTGAGAATGTTGCGTCAACATCTCTATACTGGATATTTATCTTTTTGTACTATCTGTAAACATGGTTAATGCGTTTCTGATAGCTGAGGACTTAGTTATGTCAAATATGTCATATAAACATAGGGTGTATAGCGAGTATGCGAACTCGCGGATGTACTTGTCTAATCTTCGTTGTGACGTTTAAACTGTATTCATTTACAGTGTGTGTGTGTGTGTGTGTGTGTGTGTGTGTGTGTGTGTGTGCGGCTGTGTTTGATAAAGATGTATGTTGGATTGAAAACTTTCTAAATATTAGAAAACAAAAACTTGTAATAACTTCTTACTGTTCGTCGTAATGCCCATAAAAGCCGAAGTTCAACAGAGATCAAACTATTCTTGTCTTTACATACGTTAACGGCATGATATAACTTTCATTAAGTTTAACATAACTATATGCTGATGACAGTTCGTTATATTATTCAGCGACGAATATACGGGACATAGAGGGAATCACTGTTCACGATTTGAATATTCTAGTATTATATCTAAATGGGCTAAACAATGGTTAGTGAAATATATTCCAGATAAAACAGAAGCAGTTATTTTCTCTAAGATAATCTGCTGAAGTAACAAATTCGTAGATAAACACGCGCTGCATTAAACAAAAGAGGCAAATGGAATCACCATATTCAAAATATTTTAGAAGCGTCCTATAATATTATTGGTATTATGAGAAAGATGAAATTCACCCTAAGAAGGAATGTGTTAAAGCAAATTTACTTGTTATATATACGACAAACTCTTGAATACAGCCCAGTGGTATGAGACGGTTATACCAAGTACAATTTTGAAATGTTCGAATTACATCAGAATGAAGCAGCACGCGTTATAACTGGTACAGCACGATCCGTATCATTAGCTGACTATACCGAGGCTATCATTATCATTAACTTATACCGAGGACTCAACTGGGCTTCACTCTCAGAGAGAGATCACAAATTACATTCATAATAAGACACCAATATTTATATAAAATGCTTCCTCCTTCCGTTGGCGAAACTGATCCGTATTCGTTGGTGAATAACACCGATATATCAATATTCCAATGAGCCAAACAGAAAAAAGCAGAATATCCGCATTTTTTTTCGTCATTTATAACATTTTGGAACTCGCTGCTCGAAGAAGCTAATACATTCAAATTCAGAATGAAAGCTCAGAATTTGACAACACCCTGTCATATTTTAGTTTTGGAAAATATATTCATATACATGTATGTCATGCATGCAAGTCTAAGAAACAATTGTAGCAATTTATATAATGACCTTTACCTTAACAATCTTAAGGCAGATACGTTTTATAATTTTCTATTGAAAATGCTAAGCATTATTTCTTCCACTGTGTTCATCATAAAAACCAGAATATTAATTCCAATTAACTAGAAAATTTCATCCACTTAATATTGATTCTTCGGAAAATCTGTGTTCTCCACGAATTTAAATATTGCAGTTTTCAAAGTGGTTCATGACTTCCATAAAGTATTTTTTCTATTTTAGTAGCAATCGAAATTAATTCTGATTAAAATTATTTCTGTCATACCGGTTTCGGTATTCTTCGCTACTCTACCATACACACAACGTTTCTTGAGTGATAGAATTCCTAACGAAACAGTTGCGACTATCTTGCGAAACTTACGCAAAACTTTACTTTATGTTCATAAATCTACCATTCTTTCCGTCTTTTTCTTAAACTCCTTCTTCTTTTCCTTATTATCATTATATTTCTCTCCATAGATGTTTTGTTATTTGAATCCCATCTGTTCTCTTTACATCAAACGTTATTGTCAGTATTGTGAATAGTCATGTCTATATACACTTGTATAAGTCTATGCCAATTACAGTTTATGATATGATGAGAGAAGGATCAACTCTAAGTTTGTGAACTTGTGGTCCAACCCATTTGCTGTATACATGTTTATTTATAGGCAATACAATATATTTAAACTAAAACATATATATGTGTAAATATATAAATGTATATATGGACAAACCAATTTGTTTTATTTATTTTATTTCGAATAGAGAGAATGAATTGTTTCTGGATTACTACAGGACAAATAGTGTTGCGTGTAAAATATACCCAAATCACCTGAGATTGAATCAGTTATATATACTGCACAACGACGAAATATTACAAAAGCAAACGTTTTAGCAAGGATATGAACTATTTTTTATTAATTTTAAGCGCGTATTGAGGCTATGCAAGGCGTATTAAATAATGATTATGAAAATAATTGTTTACAAATATGCAATAAGAAAGTAAATGCACTATTATAAATAGATCCAAGATGACTGGTATTTATTTTCGAGCAGACGTTCGATAATCGGTGAGGTATTCCGAATAGAGTGCTATAAATTGTGGGACAGGCGGAGAACTCCATGCTCTCATATAAGTTAAAAATCCCGAACAGGGAGAAAACAAATACCAGGATAGATTAGAACTAACGTCAGTCATATTTGTACACTGAACGCCAAATAAACAATTCTGACAAACACTTTTCCATTTATGGAAATCGAATAGCAATCGTTCCTTATATTCCTTTTCAAAAAAGACTAAGTCATATATGAATTGCACATATTTCTGATGTGACAGATACTGATTTCTGATTTCCTCTCCTTCGTTTCATTCACAATATATATCCGATTCAATCCGATTCGAAGTGGTAATACTTTTCCGGTTATCGTGACAATTGTTTCATTGTTTTATTGGAAAACGTAGACTAAGAACATCAATCGTATTGAAATACGAGATAGCAAGTTCATTACAAAAAGGCACACATACAAATGTTAGTAAATGTTGATATCTGAGGTACGTTTATGACATACTTTACGCTGCAGGAGTGTAATAAACCCATGACATATATTTGATATCAACCTAGTGTAATATCACTCTCGATTCATTGTTTGGTGTTTTCTGTATACCTTGGTACTCGTACTTAAAATGCCGAACTACGTTCCGACTTCCCCGAATATATAAATGACGTCGATTTGTCATGGTTAAATGACGTTATTTCCGGCGTTACCTCATACGGAGAATGACAGAAACAAATATGGCTTTTTCCTTATAGACATGATATGTTAGATAAATAGCAAATGTGTGTATGTGGACATTCTGCTGATGTGTGGGACTCTTTAGTTTTTTGTCCTCCACGAAAATAGCCCCGGGGTAACCTTACATTACTATACAAATGTAGACAACTGAAATAGTATTTGTAATACTATTTTGTACCCCGCTTAATCTGACTTATGTGTCACTTATTTTAGATAACATAATATGTAAATTTGTTTAAAAGTTAAATAAAGAAAAGTGATCTTTTAAATTAAAAATACAGTGAATCATAAAAATCAGTCAAATCAATATATCATATTATCTATAAAATAAAATAAATCACGAAGTGTTTGAAATAAAATCTGCGAACTATGACGTTATATTTTCATTCAAAAATCTTTCTCAGGGAAGTAACCATATTACACAAGTTCAATTTGATTCACTCAAAATTTAATTTTCGGCCACCTGGCCTTTATCAAAAATTGAAATTTTATATTGCAGCTATGTAACGTCCATTTTCCTTTAGATTGTTTTTCTATAATGATGACGTGACGTCACATACTGTATGGACAACGTCAAAAGACGTAACGTCATTTCCCGCACTATATAATAATTAAAGAAGTTGAATTCAAATGTTATATTTAACATTGCAACCATGTGGGAATTTTGTTGCCAGTTTCCTTATCCATTTCTCCTCTACTATTTGTCTGTAAACACGACCTTCTTGTATATCCTTTGCAACACAACAACTTTCAAGTCTGTTTCATAATGTCCTACAAAATGGCAATTAATCTGTTTGTCAGATTGCTGCCTTTTATCACGCAGAAGTTCACAGTGTTGTTAATGCTCGTAGCTTGTCAAAGTTTTGTATGCTTTTTTTTTCAATGTGCCAAATTTCACTTCCATGTCTTCTTTATAAAAGTAAAGTAACATAACCGAACACCAATGATTTGAGTAAAACCTATTCTAATATAAATAAGATTCAACACATTATCTGATTGATTCTTGAAATATTTTGTTTTTGAAATTTCACATTTTCTTCCCTTTGGACCTATCCAGACCTTTATGGACTTTGATATCATGTATTTGGCAAGTCATCTTGCTGAGATATCCAGTTATAGCTGAGATATCCTGAGATATAGCAGACATTTTGATTTTTCAATGATATCCCAATATAAAAAACAAAGCCTCTCTACGGAACCACAGTAGACCCAAACACCTTCAGTTATAAAAAAATTGAAATCTCGACTGAAGGGAATATTTTATGCCTAATAAGAACAAATTTGACAGATGAAGATCTTGTCAATTCATAATATTACCCATTGAAATAATTGCCATTATGGAATTAAACCCCAGAATGGACTGACTCTTATTTGTATTAGCAAATTTTAAAGTATATTGCACTCTTAAATTCATACAGACACACACGAACTTCCTATATCCCTGCAGCAATTAATAGACAACCCTCGTATCTAACCATGTAAATTGAGACAACCAAGCGGGTTGCAACTGTCATGTTGTGTATCTTATCTTATTTATTTTATAATAAGTGAGTGGG
The DNA here is from genome assembly GCA_029582155.1 of Panopea generosa. Lineage (NCBI taxonomy): Eukaryota > Metazoa > Mollusca > Bivalvia > Adapedonta > Hiatellidae > Panopea > Panopea generosa. The sequence goes on along the minus strand of CM055899.1, from coordinate 1,196,199 downwards.
GAGAACTCCAGTTGAAATATTTGTATGTAGCGACACTATACGATAACTGCAAATACGTAACATTTATATACTGGCCACAAAGCACGAACCCACTCGTATATTATATAACCTTGTCAGAACGCTACACAAATTCATTTGCTTTACACCTAAAACACATATAAAACACGGTCTGATATTTTATTTTATATTCGACTTAATGTAAGTTCACAATAGCCTAACAATCCTTTTCTGGAAATCCAGTATGGGAATCTAGAATATACATCTTGAAAATAAGTAATGCAGCTTCCCAGTCGCAGAAGTCTTGGTTATATTCGATAGTTTGTGCAGAAAAAAGTTTGAATCAGAAAGTTTACCACAGAGAAATGTCATTGTACTTGATACAGCAGTTTACCGCAGAGAAATGTCATTGTACTTGATACAGATGTTTACCTCAGAGAAATGTCATTGTACTTGATACAGCAGTTTACAACAGAGAAATGTCATTGTACTTGATACAGAAGTTTACCTCAGAGAAATGTCATTGTACTTGATACAGAAGTTTACCTCAGAGAAATGTCATTGTACTTGATACATCAGTTTACCGCAGAGAAATGTCATTGTACTTGATGCAGAAGTTTACCTCAGAGAAATGTCATTGTACTTGATACAGCAGTTTATCACAGAGAAATGCCATTGTACTTGATACAGAAGTTTACCTCTGAGAAATGTCATTGTACTTGATACAGCAGTTTATCATAGAGAAATGTCATAATACTTGATACAGCAGTTTTCCAAATTGAAAGTGACTGTAACAATATACGACATTACAATAACACGAATAATAAAAACAAATGCATCACAATTCAAACAAGCGCATGCGGCGTGTCTGAACGCAATGGTATTCTAAAAATATATAAAATGAAACAATTACAACAAAAAAGACACACTACCCTGCTCCATTGTAATCGATATCGTAATTATAACCTAGCATGGTTTATTTAAAACATTTAGTTTTCATTCTAAGGAGACGGAGACTTCGTTTGTCTTATATAAATGTTTCGATGTACGTCTGCTACTTTCTACTTACCTAGAATAAAATATTTGTATTTCATTATTGCAGATGGCCAATGTGGTGTTTGTCAGTGGCTCTGTCTGTCCTTACACCTATGACGTCATTGATGACCTCACTGGGAAGAATGTGACGGAAGATGACGCCAAGAAATGGCCATGTGAACTTAGAAGCTACTGGATGGAGATATACCCTTTGGTCAAATTGGTCCGCTGGTTACTTTCCTATGGCACGTCTGTTATCATAATAATTGGCGTCTGCTTGAATGTTTTATCCTTCATCGTCTTGACACAGAAACACATGCGTAAAACAACATCGAACCTTTACCTTGCCTTTCTGGCCATGTACGACATTTGCTCGCTGACATTCAACTTCATGATAGGCGTCATAAGAGGCAACAGCGAATCGGCAAACAGGAATTTCCAGGCTAGTGAATCGTTATGTACGTTTCATGGCGTCATAGTAGAACTTTTCAACCTGTTGTCTGTTTGGATCATCGTTTCTTTCACCATCGAACGAGCATTGATGGTCAAATTTCCACTGAAAGCTCGCACATGGTCGCCTCGAAAAACAGTTGTTGTCCTGGCGGTGGTTTCAGTCGTGGTTGCATTTATATCCTTGCACAAAATCGCAGTTTCCGGATTCGAGGGAGATTCAGTGTTTGGGTATAAGGCATGTAAAACCAGGAGAAAGATATTCAAGGAGATCATTTATCTGTACGTCGCTTTGAACACATGGCTCCCGACGTTCGTCATCGTAGTCCTCAACCTCATCATTGTGCTAGAGATCGCCAAGAACCGGAAGAAACGTCAACAAATGGTGCAAGCGTCAATGTCCAAATCAGACGAGAAAGCTACAAGGCTACTGGTAATGGTTTCCAGTACCTATGTTTTGCTAGTGCTGCCGCTAGGGATTGTACAGACGATAGAATTGATCTGGAACGGTACCATGGCTGTACCAGCCGGAAGTTCGGGATACGTCAATTTTATGGTCACCAAAATAAAACTTAAATGGACGCGAGCGTTCTTTTTTTTCTTTTACCAGTTCAATTTTGCAATAAACTTTTTCTTGTACGTGGCATCGTCGTCAGCAACGCGCTTTCGCGCCAATTTGCGGAAGGTTCTCCGAATGAAGCAAAATACAGAAGAGTCCATGTTTACACGCGCGGTAAAGACAAACTCCGTAGCCCCTGCATTACCAAGTAACGTTCAGCCACCGGAGGTTTCACAGCCTTCAGGTTCCAAGGAAGATGACGAGGGATCATGTATGGCGTAAAACAACACCAACAACTGTAATAAAGGCGGCACCAGAAGCACCAATAGCAGAAACAGCATTAGCCACAATAGTAACAACAACAAACACACACCATCAACACAGTGGTATATCAGCAATGATAGTGACAGCAGAAGCATACAACATTAACATTATCGTCAATAACAGCAGCAACAGCAGCAATAACAAAGGAAGCTACGTTTACAACTTTCAAATATTTAAACGGTGTGTTATACCTATCTACGAATTTCTATAGCACTGTGGTCGAAAGTGTCCGTATATCGAGGCTTAACATGCATTACCAATCAGTACTACAAAGCTAAAACCGAGGCTAGACATTCAAAGAAAGATATCAAAGTGGATTCAAAAGTCAGATGCGTAATTCATAATATTTCAAATTAAAACAGTAACCATGTCAGCCTAAAAATGACTTCTCAAAGTGTTTATGGTTTACACGTAATAATGTAAGTCGGAAAGAGACGACATGGTCGCTTATAAGAAGGGACTGTTTACAGAAATTTAAAAAGTTTACTTAAGTTTAAAATGAACAACACGACTACAGTCCGAATAACATGATTGCTATTGTTGTGATAAATGTAGACATTGGTATCCCGTCCTTAGATAGAGTGATTGTTTAATGTCAGAGCGTCGAACGAACCAATAATCAGCGGGAGTTTGGTTCGATTTTATACTTGGTCCACGTGTTGTGTCCGTAAACAAGAACTTCGTCCGCATTTGCTTATAATATTAAGTACTGGTCCCATAAATATTTGTAATATCACAAATTGTTTTATAACTGACTGTGATTTAAAAAAGGCAAACAAGTGAATCAATTGAATCCATTGTCCTAGTCGCCACAAGAAATCGTAAAAACACCATGGGCATTGCAAGGAAACAATTGAAACAGAATACCATGACAACACTTGTCCAATTTATACTTGTATATTAATTGTATTTAGTTGAATAGCACCAACATTTGGTTTGTGTTTGTTTGACAAGCTATTAATATGTCTGTTTACTGAGTGTCAACTTTCAGCTGAATGGCTTCAAAATTGCAAGAGGAACAGGTTTGAAAACGTTAGGATGCACTATACAAATACATATACATATATGATAAATGCGGAAAGGGACAAAACTTTTGCAATACTAATCGGAATGACGTAACCACATGTGCATGTCCATAGAATAGTACTACATGTTCTGAACTTTAAACTTAAACTGAAATTGTGCATGGTAATATAAATAAATGGCATAGAGTCGATTTAAAGGGACACAGTGCATTTGCTTATAAATTTTCTTTTACAATATTTCCGAAGATTATGTGTGAATTTACAATCATAGTATGTGTGCAGACTCCTTACTTTCGTTTCTATTTTGGAAAGGGGGATAGTTCTTGTTAAGTGTTGAAAGGCAAAGGGGCATAATTCTTGTTAAGTGTTGAAAGGCAAAGGGCCATAATTCTTGTTAAGTGTTGAAAGGCAAAGGGGTATAATTCTTGTTAAGTATTGAAAGGCATTATATTTCGTATATTCTAGGTCAAATGTCATAAAAAAAATCATCAGATTTTATCATCAAGATAGAACTAAAGAAATCAAAGAAATATCAGTTTGCATTTTTTAAATATTTTTACTCAATATTTCCAAAATTGGCATAACGCCGCTACTTTTATAAAGATGCAAATACTATGGAAGGGTATCACCGCCATAACTCTTAGTCTGAAATGTGTCGTCTGTCTTTGTGCAATGGGTGTAAATGTTTCTTTCTTCTTAGTTCTTTGTGGGAAATGAAACATTTCACCTTTGTAACTTTGGTATTTGTTTATACTACTATATCCTATCATTGTAAATGTTACATAAGTCTTGTCTCTTCGTGTTAGATTAAACATTACTTGCTGCGTAAAATGTATTTTTAGAATTTGATGCATGTTTCGATATGTGCAGTCAGTCACGAATATCTTTTTATTCCAATGTTCATTCCCTTTGTAATGAGTGTAGGGAATGTATTTGGACAGGGTACCGGACTATTTCGACTGTGCTGCCGCTGAACGTCATCATTGTAATAAATCCTAACTTCCCATTATAACGTTCAGTGGCGCTGCAAAATTACAGACAGGTCCCCTGTAAACAACCAAAGAAGTTGCGAATGCAAATATTTGATGTAAACAGTCATCAGAGGTCAGCTACCACCTTTGCATTTTCCATAGACTTACATTATAACGTTTGACCTTATTTTCACTATTTCTACCATTCGTGAGCTAGGAAGTCCTACATCATATTAAAGTACTATCCTAGACTCAAATTAAAATGTCCCCAAGATGGGGTCAAAAGTACTCCTTTTTACCATTGTTTTGCCCCCTGAAGTTGGTTACCCCCACTTTTAGTATGAAAAAACACTAAATTTCACCAATTTTACTTTCCATACAGTTTCCTTTATAAAATGAATTTAGTCAGTCACAAAAACATAATTTTAATTTTTTATTGACACAGACATAATAAACTGTTTATTTAAACAATATTTTATTGTGATCATTTGCCAGTTTGGCATTTTCATTCAACCAGAAATAACCTTACTATAAAAATATATCCCCTGAACATCCCTATACTTTTTTTAGCAAATCAGAGAGCTTCTCTCAATGGTGGTAGCTGACCACAAAAGGTGTGAGGTTTCTTTTAGGTTAGCCAATCCCATTGCGTTTTCCATAGACTTACATTATAACGTTTGATCTAATTTTCACTATTTCTAACATTCGCGGACCAAAAAGTTTAGTTTCAACTTATTTATTTTACTTCGATTGTGAAACAAGTTATGACAACTTAGGCAAATCTCGCTCGAATGCTTCTTGGTTAGAACCAGTACTACCCACATGCAGAAAAGTGTCTTGCTCAAGGACACCACACATAGCCGTGGCGGAGGATTGAACCCACGATTCTCCGATCATGGGCTCGGTGCTCTGCCACTAGACTACGCGCTCCACCAAAATGTCTTACATCATAGTAATGTACTTTCCTAGACTCAAATTAAAATGTCCCCAAATGGGGTCAAATGTATCACTTTTTACCACTTTTTGCCCCCTGAAATTGGGTACCCCTACTTTCAGCATGAAAAAAGTAAATTTCACCAATTTCACTTTCCACACAATTTCCTTGATAAAATTAATTTAGTCAGTCACAGAAACATACTTTTGATTATTTATTGACACAAACATAATAAACTCATATTTTATTGTGAACATTTGCCAGTTTGACATTTTCATCCAACCAAAATTAAGCTTACTATAAAAATATATCCCCGAACATCCCTATACGTTTTCCAGCCGATCAGAGAGTTCCTCTCAATGGTGGTAGCTGACTATATGTTCCATATGACCAACGATGAAAACAAAGCCACGCCGATTCCACTAGGGACCAGTCGTTATTATTTTATATACGTCTAGCGGCACCTGTCGTCATAATTGACAATGCCAACTGTGTATTTCGCATTGTAACATATTGCCAAGTGCATTGTACAACATGATTACTGCATAGTTTAACGTTTTCAATTCGAATCCTTTTGAAACACGTGATAATGCTGAACTCGTTATATTATGACAGGAAGTAAGTAACTTTTACAATGATAGGATATAGTAGGATAGACAAATAGCAAAGTTACAAAGGTGAAATATTTCATTTCCCACAACTGAGAAGAAAGAAACATTTACACACATTGCACAAAGAACAAACGACAAATTGCTAATTTAGAGTTATGGCGGTGATACCCTTCCATTGAATCATCCCACGTTGTGACAAGAGTTCCACGACTGTTTTCATGTGCCATAGCCAAAGAGTGTGCAAACACAGACTGACATGCGCAGTGGAAAACCAAGAATTATGTAAACAATTGTGACCTTGACATCAACCCCATGTGTACAGCACATGAGGGCGCATGACATCGAGCTATGAAATTAGACAGGAAAGAACACACAAAAAAGAACCAATGTATTAAACACACATGCACAATATGATTTCCGTTAAAAAAACAACATAATCAACAGGACTATCCTTTCACGCAACACAACAAAAACGAAAAATACAATATAACTAAAATCAGTCGATGCAACATTCGTTGTTTATAACAAGAGTTGTCAGAAAACAACAAAGCTCGCCGATGGAATAAAACTCACCACCCATACAAAGATTGAGATTGGAGGCAAACACCAAAACTTAAACGCAACTAAGCGCAAAAGTTTAACATGGATGTCTACAGACGAAATATTAAGTCCAAAAGGGCCATAACTCTGCCAAACTGTTATCCACAGTTATGGTTATTGTCTCTGTTTGTTCCATTGATGATGGTGAACACATATGCGAAGTTTCATTCACATCCAATGAGTGGCTGCATACATGAACTACATGGTTGAGTCACTCCCCAACTTGATGCACCATCCCATGTACTTAAATTCCTGAACTGGCAGCTGAAGTATCCAAAATACAGCCAAACCTGTAGATTAACCTGTATTAAGCATCAACCTCACAGGGTCACTCTTATTCCTTCCCTTGACTGGCTGCTTAACACAGGTTTGAATAAATCAAATCTACAATCTGGACATAAGTTTCCTTCAGTTCTTGTCCAGACTCTCCTACAATCTAGTTGCAATACTAAACAGGAACGAACAAAATTGACAAAAAATATAGTCTCAGCTGGGACTCGAATCCAAAACTAATCACTTTGTATGTTAATCACTCTACCTTTAAAACAGCTGCGTTTTAAAGAGAACATTGTTAACTGCAGGCCATGGAAAATTTATGGAAAATTTATATAAAATATATTTTTAATGGATCGCAGTCAGAAAGAGTAAACACAAAAGACCTTGATGCCTCATAAACTTAAAGTATTAAAAGAAAATTGTGAAAATGTGAGCAGCAAATGCTCTTAAATTAAAGGTATTGAAGTTTTAAGGAAAATTTATGGTAATAGCTGCGTAATATACATTTTTTTTTTGCAACCACAAGCACGCCAACACACATTTCTGGGAATAGTATTGTTTTGATGACATGTTCATTCTGCAGTGTAAGAATTATGATTTCTGTTCCAAAGTTGAGTGGGAGTAAAGGAAATTCAAAGCGAGATATTGTGATATTTTTTGTTTGCGTGAATACAAGCGTTCACAAAATCTCAATTAGTTCCTTCTCTATATAAATTAATGTCAGAGGGCTTAAATAGTAACAGCAGCTTCTCCATGCTGTTAACCATTGATATGCAAGGAAACGGAACAAGCACAAACTCACATTATGTGTATGTATAACTAACATATTAGGAAAATAACCATAGCTCTACAACACTGCTTTTTGCATTAACAAATTGGAGTAAGTATGCAGAACATAACATATGCAAGGAAAATCGAAACAACAGACACACAGGGCAGAATGATCGTAAACGTTTTAACAACGAAAATGCAATTATATACGTACATATCAGAATCAGACCATGACTACATAAAAACATCGACGCTACCATACTTCTTGTTTGGACAAACACGGTATCATATCATGACAGGAGTGAGCTTATACGGTTTCAGAAAATCAATAAGCAAATTTCAAGCCATGAACCGGAAAGGAAAGCTTATTGTAGTGCCAGTCAGTCATTCAATGGAAAATGACAGAACTATGAAGTAAATCAAGCAATAATCAAGCATATATATGCGTATTGAAAGTGGGCGTCGTGTCCTCGATAACAACCCAAATTTCATAAAACTAGGCTGCCCTGACATTTTGCTGTATCGTGACTACATGCACATATATAAAAGGAGGCCAAATGTTAGGCAAAAGTATGAGTGCATGTTGTTGGTATGACGCCATGTAAGAAGAATGAACTACCCTCATATAATGGTAAGTCTTAATTTTGAAAAGAGAGGATTCCAGGGGTGAGAGATGCGTTTCAGATTGGGGTGAGGGTATTAATGCCAACTGAGAAATCAAAATGCATGGAATACTCCAATTTACTCTGTTATTTATGACATTTTCAGGTTTGTGAGGACTAGGTGTCCTGAATATATCCTGGTCAAAGCTGCTTATCGTATCAGCAGTTTTAATTTGTGTTAATTGTTTTAAACGTAATAATTGTAAAATTGTGTTAATTGTGTTAAAGAAAGTTGTCTGATATTCAAATCATAAGGTCCAAGAGCTGTTCTCATTTAACATCTCAAGTTATGTTCCAATTCTAAAATCTCGTGTTTTAAAAATGATAATTTGAACTCATTAAAATTTAAATTTAGCACAAAATCACAGTCATACAGAAAACGTATTAATAGATGATAGCATGTCTAATGATCAATGTAACTAAACTTGGAGCATTTAAAAATCTCAAGTTGAGACGTTTAGTGAAACTAGAGTCTGTACCATGTAAACAAGTCTACTTATTGTGTGCATTGGGATTTAAAATTTAAACGTGTTCATATTGTTTAGTATTTGATCACTATCAAATGAATTGTGAATGGGAACGGTGTAATATACGGAAATATTACTATAGTGCATTTTTATAATAATGTTTAATGGACTTATTTACGGCGTTATCCCACTCACTACGTTTGACTTCATCTTTTGGGAATTACGTTACGCTCACATGCTCCAAGAAATGAACACAAATTATGGAACTTAGTAATGTAGTTGTTTTGCGCCTATCGAGTCAGAATTAATAGACGGATAACAGTTATTATTAATAACAGTATCTAAGTTACAAGCTCTAACAAAAAATGTGTCAATATAAATCAATATAAATATTGTTGAATGTACATAATGAACTAACTGCACTGCTTGCAGATATGACTCTGTAAACAATTTGATGTAATATACATGTCTCTATATATAGAAAAGAGCATGACGCATGAGAAAATAATACTATCAGAATATTATAAGGGTATCTGTATTTGATAAGGAAGGTATCAAAATAAAGCTGATAAAAGTGTTTATCATTTCATATGATCAGTTATTTCTATATTTTTTTAATCGAAAACGTATTTTATGGCTGTTTGGTTTGTCTTTTTATAAGAAATACTAGCTGCTTCTATTGCATGCTTATGCGAGAAGCTGAACGGTTTCCTACCCTATTAGCTTCAACGAACCCAGAAACTTCCTGCAACTTCATGTCCTGAATTTTATCGCCGAGGAGGTCGAGATGGATATCGGTAACACCGCCGCCCCTCGCAAGTACATCGCAAACAATTGTTTTCCTGTAGTTTGCATCAGTGTAACAGTTTGGGTACTTAACTATGAATTTGCGCGTGTCCGTTTGCAAATGTAACAATGCAACAGCTACGCATATGTTCATCACGGTTTTGGCGCATGATGTGTAATGTGACTCTGGCCACCGTCATGTTTTCGTTAGAACAGCAAGTTTTTATTGCGACCAGCAACTGTATATCAGTTTATAAGTCTTTGTCTAGATGTTCACAACGGCTGGGACCATATTTTTTTAATTTTAGCAATATTTTGCCGATCTTGAAACATGTGATCTCTTACGATGAAAGAATAGTTTGTTTAAATAATTGGCGCATGCGTCTTTTTCTATATATCTTTGTAATATCTGGACAAGGAATAATCAAAAGTTAGTATTGAACTACCTTTTCAACGATTGAATTTCATGGACGTCCGTTGGTTTTTAAAAATTGTTTAGAAAGTGCATGTATTACGTAGTAACACTGAGCCGAACAAACCAAGAAGTTTCCTTTAAATACTGAGCGCCAGGTATGGAAACTTTTAATACAATTTTTTCAAGTATTTTTGAAGTAAGTGGAGCGCGTGGTCCAGTGGTAGAACACCGAACCAATGATCGGAGGGTCGTGGGTTGATCTTCCCCAACTGCTATGTGTGATGTCCGCGAGCAAGACACTTTTCCCGCATATGCGTATTACTAGTTCTATTCAGAAAAACATCTTGTGTGATTTGTATAACGTGTTTCGGTTGCAATCGAAGTAAAATAAATAAGTTTAAACTAAGCATTTTGTTTAGCCCAGTCTGGGATTGAACACATGGTATTCCGTATGCCAGATAAAAGCACTAGACCAACACTATCAGGACTGGTTATGTAAAATCAAACAAGAGAAACACCGTTTATCGATATTTATATATATATATCTTTATTTTGGTTTCTTATTGTCATTTGTCTATTATATATATATTATTACCCGTATTTACAAAAAATGAGTATTATACACCAGTAACAAATAAATAACAGAACATAAATAGAGTTTTTCATTTACAATACAACAATTCATATATGTTCTACAAATATATCATGGCGAATAAATATGTCATGTCAAAAATATCTGACAAATGGGTCCCTGGTAAGAGTACAGAATGCGTCCAGGAAAATACAATAGTAGGTTAGGTGCTATGGAATCAATTCACGAGCGGTGATAAACTATACAAGCTTTCGGGGAAATATAAACATGTATATACAATTGGAACAGCAAAATAATATTTTAAAATTATTTTGTAAAATTAATATACATTCGGAATATAACAAAGTCATATACCTCCGGGTTTTTTTTTATTCAAACACAGACTACGTTTCCCGAATACATTCTGGCGTATGGTAAATTATTTACGTCCATGTAATAATTTACTTTTTGAATAATTTTGCGGACATAAAATTATGAAAGACGATATCAAACAAACAGTAATCTTCACCAAATCACGTACAAATTGTCTATTAGTGTTGTACACTACATACACGAGGGTGATGTCGTATTAATAAGAGCACAATCTGCTGTCTTTGTGTTGGGTTCACCCGTAACCCATACTTACGCGCCACAGGTGGATTTGCTGTGGACCGTTTACTATATTGTAGGGATTCGAACTCACGAGCATCGGCTTGATAATCAGACGCTTTATCGACTGAGCTAACCGGGTCTGACTACGTGGTGGTTGAGCTCTACGAATGATACGTAACCTGTTGGACATATATTTCCTTATTTTAGGATCAAATTATTCAGTATTTGAGGTGTTGCGTTACAAGGGTGACGAAACATGAAGATATCATCCTTTGTACACTCCATATCAAATTGCTGCTTTGGTGATATATGCATCGTGTAGGCTATATTTTAATTGTATATTCATCAAAAGGAATGGGTATTTAAAAAATGTCATAAAATAGTACTCTGATGTAGTTTTTGCTTAATATGAATATACAAATCTGATAGAGAAGTCCGTATTTAGATTATATATCTGTTGTTGTTGTTTTTTTAATTTGAATTAAACATATTTTCAAATCGTAATAATTCACGTAGAATTGCTTAATATCTGTTATTTAATCTGATCCAAACCTTTGGGGAAAATTGTTTTAGTTGACTCTTGTGAAAACAAACTTTAAGATAAAGACATAAACAGACATAATGTCTATGGGAAAATATGTTTTTACACAGTTACATACACATGTCCTGGCATACGCGTACGTACAAACGTATGTTGTAGGCCCTGTCTAGAGTCAGTAAAAGATTAAAAAAAAAATAAGTAAAATTCAAACTTTCCTTATCTGTAGATTTCAGCTAAACACAAAAAATTTGATATTATTTCTCAGTTCAACTTGAACACTTGTATTTTATCTGACATCCATGACGTCACGATAAGTCTGTCATCAGATGAGCAATGGCTGACGTTCAGCGGTTGATGTATTCCATCTTTTTCAGTAAGGATCAGCTGGGCGCTTCCGTCAGGCAACATCTGGTGAATGTTGTTTGAATCACGTCCACAGACGTACACATTTCCTTCCGGGTCAATAGTCATGCCAAGCGGCCCAACAAGATTCCTGCTTCTGTAAGTTTTTACAGCTGTACCGGTTACGGTAACACATGGTACAGTATACGTACCCCAGTCTGAAATGTAAATGACGTCATTGTGGGACACCACATACCATGGCGTATGAAAAGGATTCCCTTGTATAGTGTCAATCACGCGCTGAGCATTACCGAAAAGATCGATGATAACTACTTCGGAACCACCACGTGACCAACACGTGACGTATAAATTGTTTTTGCTATAGGAGATACCCCAGCAGTTTTTAGCAAGAATTAACGAGTGTCTCTGTGACAGTTTATTATGATGCGTCCCGACAAGTTGCAATTGTTTTTTATCAGGCAAACTCACAACTGCCAATTCAGGGTCGATAACTTCAACATCCCATGGCATGGAGTGTAAACTTACCACAGACGTACATTTATATTTCTTGTCGAACATTTTGATTTTTTTATTGTTGTTATCACACAAAAGTAAACATCCGTTTGACATAAACTTACATCCGGTGATGTAACATTTCTCTCTGTCGAAGGACCATCCAGACAAACGCGCTGAGAAGTCTCTCTCTTTCACGGGCGCCCTGTAGATGTACGGCTTATCACACGTACAAGAATAGGGTATTTTACACATCATAGTTTCTGATTTTTTGAATGTCCAAAATTTATCAACATGTGTCAGTAAGATTTCGAACTCTTCACACGGTTTAAATGCCATCACCAAAGCGTGTGTGCTCAGGTGAAATTCACGAAGCTTACATTCATACGTTTTTGCCTCTTGAATGGCTTCTTGGATGTCAAATATAACACCATTCCCCACAGTGTTAGCATTATTTTGAAACCGTCCAAGACACCTATCTATGTTTGAAATTTCATTCTCCAAGTGCTTTAAGTTATTTTCGATTTTCTCTTTCTCTTCGTGAAACACAACGTCCATCTCTTGGAGAGCTTCTTTCTCGATGCGATCGATAATTTCTATGATGCTGTTTTTGAATTTCATCACTGACTTGGTATAAGTTTTTCTCATTGCGTTTAACTTTTCATAATGTTCTGTGTTTTCACTTTTTACTTTGGACAATCGTTCACGCATGCATCGAAGTTCTTTAACGGTGTCGTTATACAAACCCGTCTTTAACTCCGGAGCTATTTCCGGAATGTACTTCACCTTTTCTTTGCAGTGGAAGTTGTGTAATTGCACACATACACTGCAGTATATCTCATTATCCTTGAAACAAATGTAACAGGGATCTTCTGAGTGAAACTGTCCACATAGCGGACGAGACAATTGAATGTTACTGGCTGATTTTATACCCACAAACCCCGAGTTACCTCCGTTGACTGAATCAAATGTTCCACCCTTCACTTCCATTTCATCCTGGTCGCCAATTTTATAATTTTCAAAATCAAGTATATCAGGCAACGAGCAGGATCGACGAGTCCTGGAACTAGACTTGAAAATACGAGAAACGTCACCTTTTCTTTGGCTTTCGTCCAGAGAGAATCTCGTTTTCGGCGTCTGAATTTCACAATGGCTATTCTCTATCATCTCCTCGGTTTGCTCTTCTTTTGTCTGAGAACTGATAGATATGCCACTGTCAGCATAAACGGATGACGACGTTGATATTTTACTCCGATATTCGTGTTCAGTAAAAGTGTCACTCTCGTCGGATAGATAGTAAGGAGATTTTAATTTCGGGAAGTCTTCAGTTTCGTGTTGTCCAGGTTCTGCAACCGTTTTGCTTAATTCTAGGCGTCCATTTGCAATATTTTCGTCAGCCTTAGTTAAATCATCTTCGTCTAGCACATTGGTTTCAGCTACTTTCCGCATGGTATGTTTACCGTTGTTAACTGTTATATCTATATCGATACGTGATAGCATTTGCTTATCGTCGACATTATCAGACCGTGTATCACCAGTGTCTGCAGATTCGTTATTCTCCTCACACGACATATTTGTAGTTGCACGTTCTATATGTTCCTCAGTAATCCGGCTTAAATAAATGTCGTTTGGTGCTTTATCTTATTATTGATATTCCGGAGAGTAATTTCCTGCCCGAATAAGTGTGTCATTATCTATTACTTGTATCTGTAGTCTTGTGTCTGGAATGAAAGAAAAGGAAATATAAGCTCTTATAATACTGTCATAATATGAGAGAGAGAGAGAGAGAGAGAGAGAGAGAGAGAGAGAGAGAGAGACAGACAGACAGACAGACAGACAGACAGACAGAGAAATAGAAAAAGAAGATACAAGGATAAATATCTAGATATTCCATTTAATAATTTGAAACTCTACGTCAAAATAAGTGGCACGTACACCCAACTCTGAATTTAAGTGGTCAACGGTGCAGTCATCTAATGTACACATATCTTTCACCGCTGAGGTCGTGAGCTCGAGACGAGCTCGATCCAAAAACTTTATGTAAAACAGTTTGCCAATTACGCACAAATGAACGAGGTTTCAACTAAGATTTGTTCTAAGGTCTTCCTCCATCATTAAAATTGAATATGCCATGTATAACCTAAAAGTTGTTAATAAGTGCGTTAAACCTCATTAAAATGTCAACTGACCCCGGTGAATTGACATTATTTCAACGTACTGGAAGAAGGTCCTTTAATGTAAAAAATGAAAGGTAAGAAAGTTTCATCTGTGCTCATAACTTTTAATGTCAAAATACTAAATATGACAAATGTTGGCATTTGAATAATAGTAATAATATTGATATACAGAAATAGGGAATTAATTTATAAATTATTTTTAAAAAAAAATTATAACTTATATATTTACGAAATAAACAACATTTCAAAGAACGGTCCTTCATCAACTTATGTAAACACTGTCATGAAGATATGTTTGTGAAATCATTAATATTGATAGTAAATATAAAATGTTTTGAATATCTAGAATTAATTTGAAATAATCTCTATTTTAACTGCGATGAAATAAATTATAGTACACGTCAATATTTTGGGAGAAATAGTGGGTTATTAGAGTTAAAATGAAGACACACCATATTGTATTTTTCATCGGTACGTGCAATTACAACACATTCGGATTAGACAATAACATGTATGATAAAAAATAAAACTTATCGGGGTTTTTTCGTTAACGAAATGTAACCAGTTGTTTAGCGTGTATGTACAGAAATAAAATAACTATGCTTTGATTTAAGCAGTTAAAGATGGCAAGATAATTAGTATTGTACTAGAGTGTCGTCTGTGTGCATTCGTCACGGCCCGAGTATGCTTACGTTTGGTGTGATTGTATTGTGTCAATATCTTGAATGGTATCTTTTTAATGGGGTTTAACGCCATTTCCCACATATTGCATGCAACATACGACATATCTAGTTTTCCTGGTGGATTAATATCTCAGAATGAATCTAAGAAGAACCACACACCGTCCTTCCGCTGATAAACTTTCTCCCATAAATGGACATATTTCTAGATAGTGCTTCAGATCTTGGAGAGGTTCGTATTGTCAGATATTCCGAGACAAAATCGGACATATATTCGTAATTATTAGTTTGAATAAACCCCTTCATGTGTTTCGGTATCACCAGTGTTTGATATCCTTTATCCTGTATACATGTGTCCATGTTTTTTACAATATACTTAACGTATTTAGAAGCGCAAGTATTGGTAATGTATCAAATATAGCTGTGTATAGCCCTTTACTCCATAGATACGCGTTTTCCCGCACCAGTCACAGAAAGCTTTTGTAAACAGTGCACTGTCAGTTAATATAAACATAATTCACCCAATAATTCAAAAGCCTTCTATATTAGTGTTGTCTAAAGGCGTGTATATTAGAGGTGTTAAAACGCGTCTATATGAAGTAAAGGGTTAACACGAATGATAAGCCAAGACAAGACTTTAGTTTCTTATCCTCAAATTCAATGAATGCATCACTTTAAAACGCTCAAATTTAAAAATTTAATTGACTTTGTAATATATGTGAACCGACTTAAGTTTCTTATCGTCAATTGATTCATCACTTTAAAACACAAATTAAAAAATCTAATAGACAAGACTTAAGTTTCCTATCCTCATTTTCAAATAATTCATCACTTTAAAACACAAACTTAAAAAATTAATTGACTTTGTAACACATATAAACCGATATAAATGATAGCAGACCTAGGATCAAATATATTCAATATCATAAAGTAAGTATATACGTATTACTGCACCATTTTCTGATTTAGAGTGACAAAACCATCAGTGGAATCATGTTCATTTTGATATTTGTCTAGCCGTTTCAATAAATAGTTTAATATACGAAAATATGAATCCGTGGCCTTGTGGAGTATCAACACAGAAAATATTAAATGATGTCTGCAGAAAAAGAAGATTATAGGCTTAATCTCTATGTGCAAAAAAAAACAACAACAAATTAACAAGCATATTGGAGACCAAAAACACAACAAATGAATATGCAAACTGAAGGTAAAACCATGATACCTGCAGAACTGCTGAGTTTCAACATAGTCTTAATTGAATACTTAATTAGTCGATCGCCTTCTATATTATCACACGCACGAGCGTCAGTGGTCCTATTCTGACTATCACATATCCCGTACCATGGAACCACAATTAAACCACACAAATGAATACGACAATAAATCGAGGGTTCGGCGCAACACTGTTATATCTACATATAAACAAATAAGTAAATAGAGCAAAATTGCGTTTAACTATCGAAATGTTACTATGGACACGAGTCCTTCTGGAGGAGTCCTCTAATATCAACAGTGGTATTAGTCTTATCCGAAAATATTCATCTAAATCACACCAATTACAATATGCGCGTTGGTTTTATAACACGCAAATGATATGTGTCACGTTTCAAACATTCAGTATTTTATCCGTTTCACACATCAAGATAAGGGAAGCTCAATGGTTTAGTTACGTCAGCATGTGTATGCCGGATATTTTGGTTTTTTTTATTGATATATGTATTTCTACGTGTTTATCTTCAAGTGGCAGTCTAGGACAATAAGTGTCTCACTTCCTGATACAGATATCGGGAGATTTCCTTCAACAATACATTCCTGACATATATAATAGCATTTAAAAAAAATGTAATAAAATTAGTTTAATTCATTATTAAGCAAAGGTAGCCCATCACATATACATGTATGCAAAGACTTTTATATTGAAATACCTTGATGTTAAAGTATAAATAAGTTTAAAAAGGTATAAAATATTTTTTTTTACATTTGTGACGCTTTATGTGACATTTGTGACCATCGCCATGTTTTTAGACTTGTGAAAAGTTTTTTATCACATTTGTGACCATTTTCACAATTTATCCAGATTTCTTCTTTTTATACCGCTTAACGTAACTAACTGCATATATTTTGCTAATACAGGTGAAAGGTACTACACAGCCGGGAATATGGAATTACTCTACATTTTGTTGCAAAACACGTCCGTTATTTTTTATTACAAATTAGTTGACGGTTCATTATATTTTTATAAATATTCTCTGTTGTTTCACAAATGAAGTATATTTCTACACACGTCTTTATTTCAGCTAACAATAGAGTTCTGCCAGCGTGATATAGTTCGTGATTGTTGACAGTGCTACTCAACGCCGTACAATACGATTCATTCATCTGATACCATAGGATAAACAAACCTTGATGAAAACTTGGCATAATCAGATATTCATTTACATTGCCATTGTGGTGTGCCAGCTATCTAGAATTTAGTCAACGTGTTTAAAGAACCAGGAAATAAAGCAGAGATAAAATACATGTGTTGTTAATTTGTTAGTGTGTTATATGGTTCACTTACAGAAAACAATGCCAGAATCGTGATCTCTTGAACCATTGATTAGATAATGTCTAGATTCCCAATATTTACTGTATCCAGAATATATTGTTTAACAGT
This sequence comes from Panopea generosa, assembly GCA_029582155.1. Taxonomy (NCBI): domain Eukaryota; kingdom Metazoa; phylum Mollusca; class Bivalvia; order Adapedonta; family Hiatellidae; genus Panopea; species Panopea generosa. Next base: position 1,178,221 of record CM055899.1, on the reverse strand, counting down.
AATACGGATATAAATATTGGGAACAAAGAAGCTGAAGGAAATCCACCTAGAATTACGTATTGACTTAATGCTAGCATTGTCCAACAAACATGTTAATTCACTCAACCTATTTCTCTGTTGTGCAGATCTTTAGTTGTTATTCTAGGCGGATCTCTTTCAACTTCTTTTTTTCCCAATGTAATATTGTACTGTACTGTACTGTACTGTACTGTACTGTACTGTACTGTACTGTACTGTACTGTACTGTACTGTACTGTACTGTACTGTACTGTACTGCACTGCACTGCACTGCACTGCACTGCACTGCACTGCACTGCACTGTACTGTACTGTACTGTACTGTACTGTACTGTATCTTGTTTAAATAGTATATAACTATACCATATAATATAATATCATATCATATTATCATAAATGATATAATATCATTATATGTAATATCATAAATTACACTATTTTGATTTTGTTAACTATAAACATATGTTTATTTTGTTATGTACTATGATGCGATATGCATGATAAATGTATAATAATCAATAATTTTAAAACATATCGGGAACATTTTTCCATTTCATATATGATATATTAATTGTTCAAAAGATTTGGTATTAATTCCTGACACTAGCTGAACTATCAATTCAATATATTCTCAGTTTCCCTCATAATGAATAACAGCAAAAACGAAATCTTACCATTAATGGCAATAGCAATAATGTTCCAATGACATAAAACACGACCTAAACAGTTCAGTCTAGACACAATAAGTATTAAAGTTTAAATCCTCTCAGGTTCACAATATAGTGTTATAAAATACGTTCTATGTTTCATTGCACGTCAAAACCAGCTTCCCCTTGCACGTTAGAAATTGAAATAAAAAATAAACGTTGCCTTTTCGTAAGTCATATTTATAATAGATAGAGCATTCGTCATATTATAATAGAGTTACTCCTACATTCGCTATAAATATAGACAGATTGTGTTATTATTAAGTAGTTTTTTAGTAAAATACACACGAGCCTAATAGGAAATACCGACGTCGGCGAACCACAATTACTTCCGAGATTGAAGTAGGCAATGGGTGTACAGGGAGGTGACTTAGGACAAGGGGTGTAAGAAAAAGTGTAAAAAACTATTTTTTATTTCATCAAATAAGCCCGGACGTATGGTCCTGAATGAAATTTAAGTTATATATCACTGAACCAACATATTTAAGAGATGAAAAACTTAAAAATTCCTATTAAAATCATTTAGAAATCTTTATAATCCACATATAGATATAATGGTATAAAACCTGAACAGGAAGTTTAAGAAACATAATAAAGTACGACAAACAATTCGAGTATAAAAGTACAGACAGCCAGACAGCCACACAGCCAGACAGACAGACAGCCAGCCAGCCAGCCAGCCAGCCAGCCAGCCAGCCAGCCAGCCAGACAGACAGACAGACAGGCAGGCAGGCAGGCAGGCAGGCAGGCAGGCAGGCAGGCAGGCAGGCAGGCAGGCAGACAGACAGACAGACAGACAGACAGACAGACAGACAGACAGACAGATCTCTTCACACGGACAGACATACAAGAGACAGGTCTGTCCAAACGGGCGGGCAGACAGGCAGGCAGGCAGACAGGCAGACTTCGAGCGTGATTTGTCTAAGATGTATAAGCTTTTTTTCTTCAATCGTTTGTTATATCAGGGATTCAGGCAAACGTAGCCTCTTGTCGAGGCCGCCCCTAAGCTAAGTGTGTATCTAATTAGACAATTATTCATTCTAACAGTACTTCAGGAGTGTAAAAAAGTTCAAAACGTTCTTTACAACAAGTATTTAAGGGTATATACCAGATGGCATGAATGAATCAGTGTTTTTTATATATTTTCCGTATGTATTTATAGGAATGTTATAATAAAATGTAAACAAGTCGTGATTTTCACAGAGTAGCACATTTAAGCGATAATAGTAGTTATAATCAAGCAAAGTGTATTGAAATAGACAGATCGAACCGTTTGTATTGAAGTTTAACTGTATTTATGTTATGGGTTGGTTAGACTTCTAAAGCTAGACTCATAGAATAAAAGTTGCGACTCCAGCATGCATGCAAAGTCAGTTTTATAATTTTTGAATATAGTCAGTTAATATTTGAAACAAAAGATAAAAATAAAGTAAATCAATAATAAGAATAAAAAAAAAAATTATGATGATAACATAAATAAAGATGAGTGGTGATGATGACAATGCTGCTGCTGTTACTGCTGCTGCTGATGATGATGATGATGATTATGATGATGACGATGATGAAGATAATGATGATGATGATGATGATGATGATGATGATAATTATGATGATGATGATGATGATGATGATGATGATGATGATGATGATGATTAATGCACCGTAGTAGCCGACGGTCACTTGTCTCTATATTTCACTTTTGCTTTCTTTCAAATCTCATAACGTTTACATGTATATATACTATTGGTCGACGGACTAAAATCCAGTTTGGTATATAGGTACGTACTTGTAATAAAATGTAGTAACATATTTCCAGTTTTTCAAATGTCAGTATAATCAAACAATTATGTGGTCTCATTTATGTGATCTCATATACATTCCGCATAGTTGGTATACAAAAGAGATATAAATAAACTGTGTCGTCGGTTATACTGCGTATTTTTATTTTCACCTTAAACAACGTTGTAAAACAGTTTTAAAATTAGTCAAATTTTAGTCATTCGTCGACCATTCATTTGTGGTCTATAGCACAGACTGAATTCCATACCAGTCTTTGTTAAGTGTTCTTAATTTGCTATCTTTTATGTTTAACCACACACAGTTGCCAAACAGAGATGTCTAAAGTGTTAGTCAATGTTTATGTACTACTATCGGCCTGCTGATGGGCGTGACCGAGAATCTACTAGTATCATTTACCATCACACTATTTCAGGAGATACTTGACGGCATGGCTGTCTCTCTGGTTGGTGTTTTCCATAACCGATTGATTAGTCAATTGATCAATTGATCGATTTGCTGGTTGGCTGGTTGACTGGTTGGCTGGCCTACTGGGCGTTCGATCAACCGATCGCGACTGACCGATAAACATTGTTATATCATGTATGGGTGTGGGGTAGATTGCGACTGACCGATAAACATTGTTATATCATGTATGGGTGTGGGGTAGATTGCGATTGACCGATATACATTGTTATATCATGTATGGGTGTGGGGTAGATCGCGATTGACCGATAAACATTGGTATAAAATGTATGAGTGTGTGGTAGTTTTAGTGCTGAACAATAAGTTGTTTTATTTAAACATTTGTTTTAAAGCGTGTGTCGTCTTTGATTTTATTTATTTACAGCGCTGATTGTTGTATTTATTGTTTCTGTAACAGTCATACAGTGACAAACGAAAGTTTCCTTCATTGTTATCATAAAGAAGACATCTTCCGCACTACACTATAGTTTAATCCGAATCATGTTTTGTTTTTAAATAGATTCTTCTGTCTTTATTTTCCGAGAAAAATACATGTATAAGTGTTTACCTAATAGAGGTTAATATTTTCAATACAATATTTAATGTTCAAATCCATGTCTGAATGAATGAATGGATGAAGGGGTAGATTGTTGGATGGATGGGTGAATGAATGAATAAAAACAATAATGAAGATATAATGAAAAAATCAATGAAAGAATGAAGTAATTGAATGAATGGATTAATAAATTGATTGAATTAACAAAATCAATCAATGAATCAATCAATGAATGAATCAATCAATTAATTAATGAATTTACCAATAGAGAAATTATTGAAGGAATGAATTAATGATTTAAAGAATGAAAGAATGTACATAAGCGGACGGTTAAAAAGTCGAACGGACGGATAAAAACAAAGGAAAGAATGAATAAATGAAAGAATAAATGAATGAACATGCGGCATAATTAACCAAAATACAAACAAGAAAATTTATGTACGATAAAACATGAGCGTTGAGTTTAAGGTTGTTTAAAGTAGTCGATTTTATATTAGTACTTGATAAAAGTACATTTCCCACCGCTATACTCTATCCACAACAACAACAACAACAACAACATGAAGTTAATATGAGAGTTACATAACATTAGCATTGCAAACAGGAAGTACTCTCATGTGGTCGTTTGTTGGTTAGCATTTCTTTATTTCAAAACAAAAGCATTTTTATATAACTGTATGTACTATTATTTGATTTGAAAATAGGGATATTTTTATGATTTTGAGTTTAGTGGAAATAAATTGGGTCAAACAAATAAATATATGAATATATAAAGCCTAAGCTTTACTTCCGTTTTGTGTGTGTGTGTGCGCGCGCGTGTGTGTGTGTGTGTGTGTGTGTGTGTGTGCGTGTGCGTGTGCATGTTTGTGTGCGTGTGCGAGATAGTGAGTTGTTGTTTTATGTGGTTAATCTCTCGTTTTTCAACACCTGTTACATATATGTTTGTTATATCCATATTTATTTTTATTAGTGGAAAATAACCTAAGAATGACCCCATCTTTTCCCAAGTAACTGGAAAACTGGCTTTAGTTACATAAAGCTTTTGGTTGACCCGTGGTTGAACCCATGACCTCAGCAGTGAGAGGTCATTAGTCGTGATCGCATTAGATCACTATTCTGCAAAGGACCCTTCACTCGAGATGTGTAAATAACATATAAATTTTCTTTCTCTGTGTTAGCTATATTTGGGGATAACAACCTTGCTAAAATGTATTTTATTACATACGGAAACAAGATTGAAACTAAATTTCAAACCAAACTATTACACAGCCGCCGCTGCAGCTGTTTATATTACATGCGGCAATTAAGCTCACCACCGCAAATGTTAATCAAATGTTACGGATGCATTTTTTTTACTAAGCATGCATCCGCGTTTTAATTAATGTATGCCACTTAGTCCGCCCTCTAGTCCATAAAAAAATGTTATAATTACATGCAGTATTCTTCAACGGATGCCGTGTAATAGAAACACTCCAGGGCTCGGCGTCACACACATCGGGTACTTTAACATATCAAAAAATACTTAACAAAATGCAATACATGTAAATGCAACAAGTTTTAAACAATGTTTTATCTACAGGCTATAATATTTAACATATAACACTACCACGATGCATGAAGAGATCGATTAGCGTGTGGTGTCCAAGTGCAGACGACACTATTGAAATCAACTTTTATTCATGCTCATGCATAAAACCAATCTTTACCCACATATATAAACGTACATTTTTAAACATTGGAAGATATACATGTAATAATTTGGTATCACTGCCAAAAATTTAAAAAGTACACCATGTCTAAAACAGAAACGGGCATATTCTGAGAATATCAACATATGTATAAATACATATACTTTGGTGACAAACAAACAACATACACTATGGTTACAAATAATAAACATAAAATATGGTGGCAAATAATTATAATATACTATGATGACAAATAATAAACATACACTATGGTGACAAACAATAAACATACACTATGGTGACATACAATAAAAATACCATATGGTGACAAATAATAAACATATACTATGGTGACAAACAATCAACATACACTATGGTGACAAATAATAAACATACAATATGGTGACAAATAATAAACATACACTATGGTGACAAACAATAAACATATACTATGGTGATAAACAATAAACGTACACAATGGTGACAAATAATAAAAATACAGTATGGTGACAAATTGTAAACATATACTATGGTGACAAATAATAAACATACAATATGGTGGCAAACAATCAACATACACTATGGTGACAAATAATCAACATACACTATGGTGACAAATAATAAACATACAGTATGGTGACAAATAAATAACATACAGAATGGTGACAAAAACTAACATACACTATGGTGACAAATAATAAACATACATTATAGTGACAAATAATAAACATACACTATGGTGACAAATGATAAACATACAGTATGGTGACAAAAACTAACAAACACTATGGTGACAAATAATAAACATACATTATGGTGACAAAAAAATAAACATACACTATGGTGACAAACAATCAACAAACACTATGTTGACAAACAATAAACATACACTATGGTGACAAAAAATCAACATACACTATGGTGACAAAATATATACATACAGTATGGTGACAAACAATAAACATACACGATGGTGACAGATAATAAACATACCGTGCCCTATGGTGACAAATTATAAACATACAGTATGGTGACAAATAATAAATATATACTTTGATGACAAACAATCAACATACACTATGGTTACAAATAATAAACATACAATATGGTGGCAAATAACTAAAATATACTATGATGACAAATAATAAACATACACTATGGTGTCAAATAATAAACATATACTATGGTGACAAACAATAAACACACACTATGGTGACAAACAATAAACATACACTATGGTGACATACAATAAACATACACTATGGTGACAAACAATAAACATATACTATGGTGACAAACAATAAACATACACTATGGTGACAAATAATAAAAATACAGTATGGCGACAAATCATAAACATATACTATGGTGACAAATAATAAACATACAATATGGTGGCAAACAATCAACATACAATATGGTGACAAATAATCAACATATACTATGGTGACAAATAATAAACATACAGTATGGTGACAAATAATTAACATACAGTATGGTGACAAAAACTAATATACACTATGGTGTCAAATAATAAACATACATTATGGTGATAAAAAAATAAACATACACTATGGTGACAAACAATCAACAAACACTATGGTGACAAATAATAGACATGCACTATGGTGACAAATGATAAACACACAGTATGGTGACAAAAACTAACAACTACTATGGTGAAAAATAATAAGCATACATTATGGTGACAAATAAATAAACATACACTATTGTGACAAACAATTAACAAACACTGTGGTGACAAACAATAAACATACACTATGGTGACAAACAATCAACATACACTATGGTGACAAATAATAAACATACAGTATGGTGACAAATAATTAACATACAGTATGGTGACAAAAACTAACATACACTATGGTGACAAATAATAAACATACATTATGGTGATAAAAACATGAACATACACTATGGTGACAAACAATCAACAAACACTATGGTGACAAATAATAAACATACACTATGGTGACAAATGATAAACATACAGTATGGTGACAAAAACTAACAACCACTATGGTGACAAATAATAAACATACATTATGGTGACAAAAAAATAAACATACAGTATGATGACAAATAATAAACATACAGTATGGTGACAAATAATTAACATACAGTATGGTGACAAAAACTAACATACACTATGGTGACAAATAATAAACATACATTATGGTGATAAAAACATGAACATACACTATGGTGACAAACAATCAACAAACACTATGGTGACAAATAATAAACATACACTATGGTGACAAATGATAAACATACAGTATGGTGACAAAAACTAACAACCACTATGGTGACAAATAATAAACATACATTATGGTGACAAAAAAATAAACATACAGTATGATGACAAACAATCAACAAACACTATGGTGACAAACAATAAACATACACTATGGTGACAAACAATCAACATACACTATGGTGACAAAATATATACATACAGTATGGTGACAAATAACTAACATACACTATGGTGACAGATAATAAACATACCGTGCCCTATCGTGACAAGTAATAAACATACAGTATGGTGACAAATAATAAATGTATACTTTGGTGACAAACAATCAACATACACTATGGTTACAAATAATAAACATACAATATGGTGGCAAAAAACTAAAATATATTATGATGACAAATAATAAACATATACTATGGTGACAAACAATAAGCAAACACTATGGTGACAAATTATAAAAATACAGTATGGTGACAAATAACAAACATACACTATGGTGACAAACAATCAACATACACTATGGTGACAAACAATAAACATACACTATGGTGAGAAACAATAAACATATACTATGGTGACAAACAATAAACATACACTATGGTGACAAATAATAAAAATACAGTATGGTGACAAATCATAAACATACAATATAGTGACAAATAATCAACATACACTATGGTGACAAATAATAAACATACAGTATGGTGACAAATAATTAACATACAGTATGGTGACAAATAATAAACATACACTATGGTGACAAATAATAAACATACATTATGGTGATAAAAAAATAAACATTCACTATGGTGACAAACAATCAACAAACACTATGGTGACAAATAATAAACATACACAATGGTGACAAATGATAAACATACACTATGGTGACAAAATATATACATACAGTATGGTGACAAATAACTAACATACACTATGGTGACAAAAATAAACATACCATGCCCTATGGTGACAAATAATAAACATACAGTATTGTGACAAATAATAAATATAAACTTTGGTGACTAACAATCAACATACACTATGGTGACAAATAATAAACATACAATATGGTGGCAAATAACTAACATTTACTATGATGACAAATAATAAACATACACTATGGTGACAAATAATAAACATACATTATGGTGATAAAAAAATAAACATACACTATGGAGACAAACAATCAACAAACACTATGGTGACAAATAATAAATATACACTATGGTGACAAATGATAAACATACAGTATGGTGACAAAAAAATAAACATTCACTATGGTGACAAACAATCAACAAACACTATGGTGACAAACAATAAACATAACACTATGTAGACAAACAATAAACATACACTATGGTGACAAACAATCAACAATCACTATAGTGACAAAATATATACATACAGTATGGTGACAAATAACTAACATACACTATGGTGACAAAAAAAAAATACCGTGCCCTATGGTGACAAATAATAAACATACAGTACGGTGACAAATAATAAATATAAACTTTGGTGACAAACAATCAACATACACTATGGTGACAAATAATAAACATACAATATGGTGGCAAATAACTAACATTTACTATGATGACAAATAATAAACATACACTATGGTGACAAATAATAAACATACACTATGGTGACAAATAATAAACATACAGTATGGTGACAAATAATAAACATATACTATGGTGACAAACAATCAACATACACTATGGTGACAAATAATCAACATACAGTATGGTGACAAATAATTAACATATTCTATGGTGACAAACAATCAACATACACTATGGTGACAAATATTCAACATACAGTATGGTGACAAATAATCAACATACAATATTGTGACAAACAATCAACATACACTGTCGTGACAAATGATAAACATACAGTATGGTGACAAATAATTAACATACACTACGGTGACAAATAATAATATACAATATGGTGACAAACAACCAACATTCACTGTGGTGACAAATAATAAATATACACTATGGTGACAAACAATCAACATACACTATGGTGACAAATAACCAGCAAACACTATGGTGACAAATAACAAATTTGCACTATAGTGACAAACAATCAACATACACTATGGTGACAAACAATAAACATACACTAGTGTGGCAAATAATAAACATACACTATGTGGACAAACAATCAACATACACTATGGGGACAAGTGATAAACATACACTATGGGGACAAATAATAAACATACACTGTTGTGACAAATAATGAACATACATTATGAGGACAAACAATCAATATAAACTTTGAGGACTAATGATAAACATACACTATGGTGTAAAATAATAACATACATTTTGGTGACAAATAATAATAATACACTTTTGTAACAAATAATAAACATACACTTTGGTGACAAACAATCAGCATAGTCTATGGTGACAAATAATGAACATACACTATGGTGACAAATAATAAACATACACTATGGTGACAGATATTTAACATACACTCTGGTGACAAATAATAAACATGCACTATTGTGGCAAATAATAAACATACACTTTTGTGACAAATTACTAACATGTTATATGGTGACAAATAATAAACATACACTATGGTGACAAATAATAAACATACACTATGGTGACAAATAATAAACGGTGACAAATAATAAGCATGCACTATTGTGGCAAATAATAAACATACACTATGGTGACAAATAATAAACATACATTATGGTGACAGATATTTAACATACACTCTGGTGACAAACAATAAACATGCACTACTGTGGCAAATAATAAACATACACTTTTGTGACAAATTACTAACATGTTATATGGTGACAAATAATAAACATACACTATGGTGACAAATAATAAACATACACTATGGTGACAAATAATAAACGGTGACAAATAATAAGCATGCACTATTGTGGCAAATAATAAACATACACTATGGTGACAAATAATAAACATACATTATTGTGACAGATATTTAACATACACTCTGGTGACAAATAATAAACATGCACTATGGTGGCAAATAATAAACATACACTTTTGTGACAAATTACTAACATGTAATATGGTGACAAATAATAAACATACACTATGGTGACAAATAATAAACATACACTATGGTGACAAATAATAAACGGTGACAAATAATAAACATGCACTATTGTGGCAAATAATAAACATACACTATGGTGACAAATAATAAACATACACTATGGTGACAAATAATAAACGGTGACAAATAATAAACATGCACTATTGTGGCAAATAATAAACATACACTATGGTGATAAATAATAAACATACACTTTGGTATAAAATACTAAACATGCAATATGGTGACAAATAATAAACATACACTATGGTGACACATATTTAACATACACTATGGTGACAATTAATCAACATAAACTGTGGTGACAAATAATAAACATACACTATGGTGACAATTAATCAACATAAACTGTGGTAACAAATAATAAACATACAATATGGTGACAAATATTTAACATACACTATGGTGACAAATAATAAACATACACAATGATAACAAACAATCAACACACACTATGAGAACACATAATTAACATACACTATGGTGACAAATAATCAACATAAACTATGGTGACAAGTAATAAACATACACTATGGTGACAAATATTTAACATACACTATGGTGACAAATAATAAACATACACTATGGTGACAAATAATAAACATACACTATGGTGACAAATAATAATTATACACTATTGTGGCAAGTAATAAACACACACTTTGGTGACAAATGATAAATATACACTATGGTGACAAATAATAAACGTACAGTATGATGACAAACAATCAACATACGTACAATGTGTGGTGACATTTCACTAACATTCTAATATATATGAACTGCATGAAGTGTAATTGGATCTAATCAATACAATTTGACAAATGACTGACGAATGGTATCAAATAAGCAAGAGAAACGAACCTTAAAACACGAAAAACGAACATTCTTTAACTACTTGAAATCACGAAGTTGAAGAAGATTTAAACTTACCTTAATGTACGTGGGAATCATTCTCTTTTTATTAGAACGACAGCATGGTTGATAGAGATCCAACTAGAAAACAGTGTTAGCCAGGAATGTGACACATATATATGAATACTTTGTCAACTTGAAGAATGTGGATATATAGTATAAGCCTATTCACAGGTGAGGATGACAATGGTATGTATTTGTCCCATATAAAGCGTGATATTTTAAATCTTGCTATCATGTTCACTTCACTGGATCACATTTTATGCAAATTGTAAATCTTCGGGTTGTTTACACGCCGGGGATATGTAAGTAATGCAGTTATAAGGGGGACGTTTTTACATACAGTATAAACTGCGTACATCGGTGTTAGGTCGAAACGACACTTTGGTTAAGATAGAAATATCATGCGTGAATAAATGTAAATTTTGTTTGATGTCGTATAATTCGCTTCTCCTAATTTATTCAGTGTGATGTAAAAGTAATCTTATAATAGATTATATCAATCGCACTCGAGTTGGATATTCCAAGCTGGGCGGTAGTGTAATGCCGCTCATGTCAGAGGTTGCGGGTTTAATCCCCAGCTCGATCCGATGCTTCTTAGTTCAGGTTCTACCAAGGAAGCGGACTTGAAAGCGGCTCATATAAGCTCTAAGCTTTCATTGCAGTGGAGTTAAAATAGGTTAGTATACACTAGTCGTTTTCCTACGTAGAACCTCTACTGAACACAGGCAGGAGTAACGTACCTTGGTTATTCCCCCTACCCCTGGTTTTTTTTTCACAAAAGGCCTTCACTCAACTTCTACATACTCTTCATATGCTTAATTCCGCTTCTACCAAAGAAGCCACACGAAGATACCAAGCGTGAAAATTGTAGTATCCAATATAACATATCCAATATAACATATATAATATAACATATCCAATATTACATATATAATATAACATATCCAATAGAACATATCTAGTATAACATATCCAATATAAAATATATGATATAACATACCCAATATAACATATATAATATTTCATATCTAATATAACATATCCAATATAATATATACAATATAACATATTCAATATAACATATATGATATATCATATCTAATATAACATATCTAATATAACATATCCAATATAACATATATAATATAACATATCCAATATAACATATCTCATATAAAATATCTTATATAAAATCTCCAATAAAATATATCTTACATAACATATCCAATATAACATATATGATATAACATATATAATATAACATATTTCATATAACTTATATAATATAACATATCTAATATACTGAACATATCCAATATAACATATCCAATATAACATATCCAATATATCATATCTAATATAACATAATAAAAATTATATCATATAACATATCTAACATAACATATCTAATATAACATATCCTATATAATGTATCTAATACAACATATCTCAAATAAAATATCAACTATAACATAATTAATATAACATATCCAGTATAACATATCCAATATATCATATCTAATATAACATAATAACAATTATATCATATAACATATCTAACATAACATATCCAATATAACATATCTATTACAACGTATCTTATAAAACATATCTAATATAACATATATAATATACATATCAAATATTACATCTCCAATATAACATATCTAATATACATATCAAATATTACATCTCCAATATAACATATCTAATAAACATATCAAATATTACATCTCCAATATAACATATCTAATACATAAAACTGTTGCGATGGTCCAAACTACTGACCATCCGTTTATAGTTCAGATTGGTTTGTGCTGATGTCCTTGTATGTAACTAGTAACTTCCTTGTTCAATTACAATCTTGATGTTACTTACATTAACTTCCTTGCTTGATGTATCAACTGAATGTTAATGTATCAACCTGTCTTATGTATGTCAGTGTGGGGTATTACATACGTCTTCGGCATGATTTCTCAGAGCTTCAATAGAGTACTGTCTTAATAGAATATCCAAGGATTGTTAAAATCTAACAGTCATTTTTCTATCAATATCAAACTAATTCATTTTCATCTACTTATTGATGGTAACCTGGCCTATGTTTCTCTTAATTAGCTTAACATTTAAATATAGGAAAACATCCAGCCTGGGCCAAGTTGTTAAAAGCTTGGTTAGCTTAACCGTGGGTTAAGTGAAATTTTTTCACTTCAATACTGTCTAAACTTAATGATTTTATGGCAATTTAAATGCATTTTTAGAAACAAAATGGCATATTGTCATAATGTTCTAAAAAAAAATATTGTGATATGAAAATTTCACTTAACCCAAGATTAGGCTAACCAAGCTTTGACCAACTGGGCCAGGTGATTATGATTTAAGACTGGTTCAAGAAAGCTACATTTCGATTCATTACAATTGAAGAATATTAAAGTTACCAGTCAAAATTAAGTTTAATTTCTTTTCTAAACTTAAGAAAACGTTCGTGAAACAGGAGACTGTTAGACATTTAGTATGTTAAAAGTATTGACCATTGTTATTTGTCGTATTACATTTCATTATATACTACATGTATTAGATATCGTAAACACGAGGGTCCTCCGGCCGAGTGATCTAAAGCATTGTTTCAAGATCACTTGGCTATCTGGGTTCATTTTTTTTAAAGTTGTCAGTAACTTGTAGAAGTAATATGACTGCAGGTCCATTCATGTGGTAATAAAATAATGCAATATATAACCTGTGTGTTTTGTTGAAAATTGACTTAAACCTTATTTAAGAGAAAACACTTAAATACCAGTAGAGCTCAAATTTCTGCCGCTCTGCAGGACCATCAAGCAGCCGTTCTATTATAACAGCTTGTTACCGCTACAAGGTAAATAACGACAACCATGCTCACCATCCCAGATAGGCAGACAACAATTGTCTCCCTTTATTAGAGTTTACAGTTTCTTGCTAAAATTGTGTCTTTGAATTTAGTATTAGCGTTTTATCTTTCTGTCCCCAAAGCTTTAATTTAACAGTGTCTGTTTTTATGGAAATATTCTCGTTCCGTTATTGTACACTATTCTACACAGCTATTGAATAGTCACCATTACTTATTTGGTATCAAATAAAGGTATTACATTAGTTGAAGACGAAGGAGTCATTTTATGAATTCATCCCTGATCGCAAATTTGTTTTAAGGACTTCTCCTTCGTTTTTATCACACTTCATGTTGGAAACACACTAATCGCTTACAGTGTGACGCTTTAGATTAATTATTTGAATTATTCAATTCATTTCAATACAATTATTCATCCATTTGGTTGGTTTACATTTTGGACGTTGCATTTCTTTCTTAAGGGACATGATTTGAACAGTTTATAAATAAATCTTCTAAAGCGTCGTCTGGTTATCGCTCACGATTATAATGGCACTTCAGATAGATCAATAAAAAACTTATTTTCATCAAATCCTCTAATAGACCCGAAAGTGGTATGTTTATGTACCGGGACTTTAATATTTTATGCATTGAATATACCGATACATCATGTGTATGTGATCACTAAATGAATTCATTCAATACATTCTCACATCAGATATATTTGTATATCAGATTTTTTGTGTGTGATTCTGTTTTGGCCTTGTTACCAGATGATTAAGGTAAACATACTCCAAGGGTTCTATCAAAATGGCAGAGTTATCATCTGCTTTCAATAAATCAAAATTAAAGTCACCGAGTATTATACATTTTTGTCTTCTGAGATTTATCTTTCTAAATACACTGTATATTGTTTCAGCAAACCCATTTTCGAAGAAGGTGGCCGACAAATATACATAATTTGTAATGTTGTTTTATTGCTAACATTATTTAAGCATTCGTTTTACATTCAAGCTTAATTCGTTGAATACAGGACAAATCACACCAATCACACCTTCTATATATAATTACCCCACCCATCTCTACTCCCATTTGCGATAATGCTTTTTTTCGAAATAATTTGAACTGTTTGAAGTTTGAGGAATTATCGCGAAAGTTTTCGAATGTATTTGACATTGTGATATCCCGAATGTATATTAATTTTACAAAATATATTTTAACATTTTGCTGTTCCAACTGTATATACATGTATATATCTTCCGAAAACTTGTATATTTTACCACTCCTCATGACCTCATTCCAAAGCACCTACTCTGCTATTGTATTTTCTCTTCGGACTCGTCCTTTGTTTCCAGGGGATCCGTGTATAATATATTAATAACTTGACATGTTCATTCACCACGAAATATTTGTATAGTATACATGTATATATGACTTGTAATATTGTAAATGAAAAATAAACAACAAGTTTTATTTATTTTCTGTCGTTTATTTGCTACTGGTGTACTTGTTTTTTTGTAAATACGGGTAAATGCCTAGTATATATAAAAGACAAATGACAATTGAATAAAGATATATGTAAATATCGATAAACGGTATTTCTCTTGACTGTATGAATTTACATAGCCAGTCCTGACATGATTGACGAGAGGAACGTGTCACAAGCTGTGTTCAAATATAGCTCTCAGCAAAATAGTTCCAGATTACTTCATCCCCATTTTGTGTGTAAAATGGGAAAATATGACAACGTTTCAAAGCTTCAATGTTCTATAAATATATAAACTTTCACAAACTGAATGACGTCTATAAAATTCTTCCATTGAGGTCAACAAATGAGTTCGTCACAACAACTTAAAATGTATTCATATACAACAACGACTAGAAATTAAGCGCATTCTGCATTAGTATATAAAGTTGTAGCGAGGAAAGTGCGAACTATTTTGATCAATTCTAGCATATATATCACATGTTTAAAACATTCACAAATATTTATATCTATTCACACTAAGGAATTGGAAGAAAATCAATATAGCTGTTTGTGTATAAACTGCTTTTTGGATCGGCAGACGTTGACATCAATGGTGAATTCTAACTTTTATTTAACTGATAGTTGTATCCAGATATTTTTTCCTAGATTAAAAAACTGTCGTTAAATCGAACCCACGTTTTATATTTAAGGAACTAAGGCCAAACGTGTTGATATATCCTGCGTTTAGTATCACTTTTAATGTAAAAAATACTTTGAAATGCTCATACATTGTAACAAACGCAGAAAAATGCAATAAAACAAAATTCAACATGAAATTATTTCACTGCAATACTAAAATCAAAGGGATATGGTTCAAAAGAAATATCATTATATTATTTACAAAACCGAAGAGTGTTTGAGTGTTCATTGGCAAACCGATGTTCAAGTGTTTGCATTGGTCACTTGATGTCGTATTACTGCATTGTTTATTTCAAGAGCATCATTCGCGACTGTGTTAAGTAAGTTCCGTAGACATACAACAGTAACACCATACGATACCCCCGCTGCAATAACGCTTCCAAGAATTGGTAATCCGAACTTAACTGTATTTTCTACAGCTGCAGATGCACCTAGCTGTACACAAAGTTTTGATATGCCTTTAACTGTAAAACTTAACGCGGCTGTCGCTAGTTTTAAGTCTTTCTTTAATTTGCCAACATCCATATTTAATCGCTCTGCTTCTCTTTTCAGATTCGCATCATTCACACCAAGCTGGTACCGATATAAAATGGCTTCCTCAAGCATTATCAACGCGTCAGCAGCTTCTCCAACACCGGGTACCGGTACAGCGCCTGCAGCTGCAGAAATGGCAGCAATTTTCCAAATACGTTTTTGCAAAGTTTTTTTCTTCACCTCTATCACTTCAGTTGTAAGCACTGATAGTGACAAGGTCATTGCCTCTCTCTTTAAATCAGGGACATCTTCAATTAAGCGAACCAAAAGTGTGCCAAAGTCGAAATCATCCGTCTGATAATTGTCAATCAGATACACATGGTCAGAAGGCACTGCAGCAAGTTTAAGGTTTTTATTGCAGTCCTCTTTGATGATATCAAGTACATTACTTCTGTCGTGATTTGAGCCCTTTGTTCTTTTGTCGTTGTCTATATCCGTGCCAATATTCGTCCGAATTAAATAGAATTTTTTCTTTCGGGAGTTCACTTCTTTGGCCAGCCAGATGTCGTTTTCAGTGAATCTACAGCTGTAGAAAATGAGGAAGAAATCATAACGGTCGAACTTTACCTTTTTTAGATAAGTTTCCCGCGGAAAGTTTGGCGTGCCGACTCCTGGCAGATCCCAGTAAACTAGGTTTTTGTGATTCGGATCATTGTATTCTTCTGGTTTCGTCGTTGTTTCTACTACTCCCACCGCAGCCGCCCCTTCGTCGTCAGCCGTCAGACCTCGGGCGGAATTAATAAAGCTTGATTTTCCAGTACCCGCATTTCCGGTTATTGCAACATTCAGAGGAACCGTTTTCCATTTATCCATATATTTCTTCAATCCTGATACCCCGTTTTTTACAAATATTTCTTTCATGTCTTTTTCCTCATCTTCTGGTGGGTTTTGCCATCCTTCTCCCGATGTTGCCATGTTTCTGTAATTTATAAAATAAAATAGCAGAATAAACCTCACAGTAAATTGAAACGTAATTTAAATGAAATGAAGAAATGAAGTTTAGTTTATGCTATTGTTGTTGTTATAATTGTGTCACCTTCATCTCCAATATTGGAGAACGATGCGGGGAGTATATTTAAAATACATACACTTGTTCGTCACCGATTATAATCTATGCAGCTATGAAAGTTTTTAGAATGTTCGTGAGTGGTAGTTTTCAAGTCTTTCTAACAACGTTTTCAATTTTCATAGCTTATGAAATGATTTCATCAATTATGTTGTCTACCCTTGGAGGTTCTCATATATGTTAAATGTTAGTAATAACAGTGATTGCCATATATATTATAAACCAATCACTTTAGGTGTATATTGGCTTAGCTCTGGTGGACGCATTTCATCTCAGCCGGTTATACGCATTGCATCTCATTATACCATGTAAATTGAGTTAAATCCCATATCTTGTTATAAACTTGTGACATTTAACTACTGTTACCCGCTGGGACAGTTAACAGTACCGCGACGTTACTTACTTTACCCGCTTGGGCAGTTAACAGTACCGCGACGTTACCTACTTTACCCGCTTGGGCAGTTAACAGTACCGCGACGTTACTTACTTTACCCGCTGGAGCAGTTAATAGTACCGTGACGTCACAAATTTTACCCACTAGGACAGTTAACAGTACCGCGACGTCACTTACTATACACGCTGGAGCAGCTAACAGTATCGTGACGTCACTTACAATATACCCGCTGGAGCAGCTAACAGTATCGTGACGTCACTTACAATATACCCGCTGGAGCAGCTAACAGTATCGTGACGGCATTTGCCAAACCCTCTGAAGTGGGTTAATCTAGTGGACATACGTGTTTTTTACATAATGTATAATATAAGTTGCATTTCAAAAATAGAAATGAGGTAGAACTGAAAGTTTGGGGGAAAAGCACCACTAGTTCCCTTTCTTATTTCTATATTGAATAAAACATTTTTAAACGCTTGTCATTAATAGAAATACCCATAAATCCAAGAAGAGAAAAATGCCAGTATTTTCTTGTTTGTTGATATATAAAGTGCCAAACTATCATAAATAAAGTAGGGGTCATAGTTCATACAAGATATGTTTCTGTTCAACGTGTACAATTATGTGAAAGTGAAAGTAAACTTCAGAAATAACGTATTTATACCCACATTTCTAAGCAACGTTTTTTTTCTGAAAACACAATTCTGATCAGTACAATAAGGAAGATGCATTTAAAAAGAAAAAGAAACAAGGAATGCACAGCACCGTCATCGTGCTGGCCGACTACCACACGGAAGCACTTTCTTTTTCCATTTGATGTGTTACGTCCACAAGGCAAATATATCTAAACTCTACTGCTGGTATATGTTTACAATTATAAGTATTCATTTTATAATTATATTGTTAATTTCGACAATTTCTCTTGTACTTTCGTTTTACTTTTATTTTACGTTCGCACATATACATATATATGTACTAAAGATCAGGTAGAACATTAATAACAGATTTAATTTGAAATAATTAAAACATAGATTATGTGAGAATCACTGAAACGTAGAATTGATGACCGTACAGCGGAAAAAATGGAAAGTTAAGAAATCGGACTCAAGGTCGTTTACGAATTGTCGGCAATAACTAACTGCACCAGCTATTACTTATTACAATATGTGTAACTATTGAATATTATAATATATATGTTCACTTGATGAAATAAACCACAATAAAACGTACCTTTTAGACCTTTTACAGACAGAATGGTCGTCCCAAAATATAATCCCTCTTAATTGGCCACACGTAAATCAAGGTACAGAGTAATACGCAAATTGTACAACTATGCAAAACTTCCTTGTCATGATAACGCGATAACAAACGTATCATTTTACAAAATAGCGTGCAGGCGCGTACCTAGGTTATATTGTAGTGGATTCATGAATCTACGTTCCGAAAGTCGCCGGTTCGAGCCCCTCCTAGTTAAGAATTTAATTGCCTCTTATTAAGTGCAAAAACACTTTATTATTGTTTTATTCCCAGGAAGCGGACTCGAAAGTGATTTACATTAGATCTAGAAACTTGTAACACTTAACATTGGTTGATTGATTGATTATGCCGTCGAGGGCTAACAGACGATCAGTTTACCTAACCACTGTTTCCTGGGATCCTGAAAGATACTCGAGCACACCCCATCTCCCCGAGTAACTGATAACTTTCCCACTTGAATAAGCGTTGAGAGACAAATGATTGCGATAACACTTAAACAATGTTGTGTGATCGACCCATCACATTGAGCGTCATAGTCTTGTTATTAGGGTGTTAGGTTATCTCGTTTTTAAACAAATTCTGCATTCTATTAAGTATTTGTGCAGATAGGTAGTAATCTAAATATCCTAAGTAATATCAAGGAATTATACAATCTAATCACCTCGGCCTTTATGCTGCTATATGGAGGGAAACAGAAATACACGATGTTTCACGATTGGGAATTATATAGAGTCCTTGGTAGTATGCAGTAAATAAAAGAGTGTTTATACGTTTAAAACATAACACAGTGGCACATACGGATAAACAAGCAAATAACATGGGCGTAAGACAAAAGTGCGGCATGGTGCGGCATATATCGTACCAATAATTTTAAAACTTTCCTACATCTTTCAGTTAATTTTGTATTCCGCACCGATAAATTTTCATTTTTTTCTTGCTTTATAACTATATTTAATTTGTAAAATATTTCACGGCATCATGTCAAATTTGTGTCTACGCCCCTTGATAAAATTAATTCAACAATTGTGGGAATGTTATGAAGACGATGATGACACACACACATATGTCATTCCGCTATGAATTTAGTCCAATTTTTTTCCCAATCAAAACAAAAAATGTCCGTCGTCTCCCTTCTATTTTTGCCTGGTGCTGCTATCATCACAAAGTCAACAAATAAAAACTACATATGCGTAGTTTTTATGTTGTATTTCGTTTTCTTAGTGCCTGTTCTTTCAGTTTCGGATAGAAAAGTTCTATTAAATGTGTCAAGGCTTGAAAAAACACTGTTTAAAAGATTGACAGCTGGCGGTCAGTCAAGCGGAACGGAACTGTCAGACGAAGTTGATGCAGAAATTTGGGGGAAATTACTTGAAATTGGCGGAGAGAATAACGCAGCGGGGAGAATACACCAGGTTCGAACGTGTACAAACAAAGCATGTATACAAATAGTCGTTAGCCATTTAATGATTCATACCAACACATGGTTCAGATCAGGGGGTGGTATTCACCAACCGTTCTTCAGAATATTCTTAGACTTGAACTCAAGAGTGAACTTTGAAAAACACACTTAGAGACCATTGTTTGAAACCTGGAATTTGGGATATTCAAGCCCAAGCATGCATACAAGGCACTTGTCCAACCAAAACTAGAATATTCATCCACTGTTTTAGACCCTCACACCAAATCTCAAATAAATCAGATTGAAAAAGTAGAACGACATGCCACCAGATTCATCTTACACAAATATCATAACACAAGCTCTGTAACTAACATGTTAAAAATCTTAAATAGGCCCACTCTTGAAACCCACAGAACCCGATCAAGTCTAATTAATAATGTTCTAAAAAAATAATCCCCCATCTTATAGCTATCAACCCACCAAAAAACCTACTAGTCCCCGTTGACTCCAGATCCAGACTTAGCAATATCCATTGTTACAAACATATTCAGAAATCCAAAGACGCTTACAAATACTCATTCTACCCTAGAACACTAATACAATGGAACATTCTCCCAACCTCTGCACATGAGCGGCGATAGTGGATGCTTTTATGGCCCTAATTCCTGTAGCTGTCCTCACCACCATTCTCCACCTGTAGACCATCATCAAATGTACATAGTTTTAAAAGTAACACTTGAAAGTCATGTCTGAGCACCTCAAACTGTATAAACTGCACCCATTATAATTCACAATTTTAGAACATTTTATGGCATCGGCACAAAAACTTCATTAATGAGGGCGTGCTGTATTTTGTAGAAGAAGAAGTCTATGAATATTCTCAAAAGTGGTTGGTGAATACAACCCTGGACAATCTTAAATTACTTGACATAACCAACATCAGCAATCACTTTCTCAGACGAAATATAAAAGCGCACCAAGATTAACTCAGATCAACAGCATACATGATGCGTGTAAGCCCCAGCTATTCTGTCTGGTCTTCTAACACTAGTGTTAGGATCAGCTGACAAATTGAGTCCATACAGAGACAGGCTGCTAGTTTGGGCAATGCACGTGTAACAGGATGCCTGGACTCAAACCCGGGAACCTTCCCTAACAGGGTAAATGCTCTACCAACTAAGCTAACCAGACCGCTTACCTATATTTCTCTTCTAGTAGGCTACGAACACACTGTGACATATAATATATAATATGAGTTCTAACTAACACAGAGTTTATTGATGTTGATTATCACAGTTTTGTATGTCACAACCAATCCTAGACTCAGACATGGAACCCATTCCTAACAGGGTGAATGCTCTACCGACTGAGCTGACCAGACCCCTTACATATATTTCTCTCCTAGTAGGTTTTGAATACACTGTGACACACGACTATGGATGCATTGCCAGTGTCACTTAGATATTGACCATTTCAAACAGGAGATGAGTCATGACTTGACCTCTGTCATATTGAACAACGACTAGTAATTCTCTATAACATCATCCATAACCTAGACGCAATTCCACACAAAACTTTTCTTATCCCTATTAAAAGAACAAGTCTTCTATCCCATTCTCTGACCTTCAAACAAATTATGATTCTTGCAAGTTTTCATACTTCCCTAGCATTAATGTCCAATTTAACTCGCTCCCTGGAATTGTCTCTCTTGAGCCCGTTCAGTTCAGACAGGCAGTGT
Organism: Panopea generosa; assembly: GCA_029582155.1. Taxonomy (NCBI): domain Eukaryota; kingdom Metazoa; phylum Mollusca; class Bivalvia; order Adapedonta; family Hiatellidae; genus Panopea; species Panopea generosa. The sequence continues at coordinate 1,155,272 of CM055899.1, read as the reverse complement.
GTCAGGTTGAATGTGTGTCCCCCTAGGAACCTGCTCAGTTTTTAACCTACTTTTAAATACAACCTGTATAAATTATTATCTCATTATGCTTTTAATCTTTTTTTCTCTTTGTCAGTTGACGCGCATCAAAGCCTATGTCCCTGAGAGGTGTTTGGTTATATGGCAGATATATAGATAAGATGAATTACAGTACAGTCAAATCTGTATAAGCAGTCACCTCTATTAAATAGCCACTTGTCTTAAGCAGCCACATTTGTTATTTCCCATGTATATGCTTTCAGAGCAAATTAACCTATATTAAACAACAACCTGTTTTAAAAGGCCACTTTTCCTTCTTCCCTTGATGGGTTTAACTGTAGCTTCATATTAGTATATAACTACTCCCAACAGTTTACATAGGTACTGTACTATGACCATTGAGCTTCTATTATATTATATTGCTAAGATTTTTTATTAAAAATATACAATGTTTATCCTTTACCATATGGAGATCAAACAATAAAACTTGTCATAACATACATTAATGTATTATAGATCGTTTTTGAACTGGAATGATTGGTCATATACTGTATTGATAAGTTGTGGCCCTCTTATTATAGATAGTGGCATATTTTACTTTCAAGTCTCAGGAAGTCCATTCTGTAAGAAATGATAAATATATAAAATCTTTGAACCAATTAATTGATTATGTCTGATTTGATAATTGTCAAGTAGGTTACATAATTCAGAATGGTTAGATAAGTCAATAAATTAAGATATCAATGTTTTTGTTCATACAAAGTTCTACAAGGAATTTAAGAAAAAATATAATTAAATATAATTATGTCATGGTTTAAGGCATTAACAAGTATTTTCTTACATGAAGTGAGCTATTATGAACAGCCACCTGTCTTAAGCAACCACATTTGCTATTCCCCATTTAGTGTGCTTTAGAGCAAATTAACCTGTATTAAGCAATAACCTGTCTTAAAAGCTCACTTATGCTCCTTCCCTTGACTGGCTGGTTAAGACAGATTTGACTGTATAACTAATTATTGTCATGGTTTCACACATTAAAACACATTCTCTTACATAGAAGGTTCACCTGTATATATAGTCTGTCTTGGTTAATCTTTTGATATGCTCAATCCTAAACTGTATATAAGGCCATTATAAATTTTTTAAAAGGGGAGGGGGGAATTTTTTTTTTTTTTTTTTTATATTATGAAAATGAAAAGGGTCAGTGTGGCATGAATAATAGGGTGCAGATGGGGACGTTAATCTAGCAATTAGTTTATTATGACCTAATATATAATCTCACAATTCCCTTTCCAGCTTCCGTCTGACTGCGAGGATGACAAGAGGAGTTTTGCGAGACTTCCTCAGGACTGGGTGGCCATCTTACACTACCCAGACAAACTAGGGAGTACTACAGATGAAGGTACAGCCAGAGAATGTGCCAGCGTCGTAGAAAGGGTATGTGTATTGAATTATAAGTTTTACCTCATTTATGTTTCCTCATTTATGTAATTCTAACTTTTGTAACTGCTGTACACATGTATCTGACCTCTATGGTTCAGGTAAGTTTGTTTGATTTATTGAATATTTAGTGTCATTTTATGCCACCAAGGGCTAACAGACAATCAGTGAACCTAACCACTTTTTCCTGGGATCCTGAAAGGTTAACTAGTACCTGAGCACACCCCATCTCAACAAGTAACTGATAACTTTCCCACTTGAATCAGTGGTGAGAGAGGAATGAAAATGAGATACAATGTCATATATTAATCATTACTGAGACTGTTGTTGGCTCGGATTAGAACTCATGACCCCTGGATTGATAGTCTGACATACAATTGACTGAGCTTATGGGGCCCCTCAGGTTCAGGTAAGAATAAGATCACAGTTAATATCTGCAGAGTGGGAGAAGATCACAGTTAATCTCTGCAGAGTGGGAGAACTCATCCAAATGTATGTCATGTCAATTCATGTTCATTATTGCCAATAAATTATCAACATGTTTGATTTCCGGGTGCCAAACGAGTGATGGCAAGAATAGAACCACTGTAGCTCATGCTATAAGAGATGAATTATTTGATGTAGGATTATCTGCAGGTACATGCATAAAAGGTTTACTTTTATTCTGCATATTTATTTGTTTGTTTTTATTTCCTCTTGGTTTGTTGTATTGGCTGCAAATTGTCGAAATTAGTTAGAAAGAGTCCAGATGACCAGGACCTGAAACAATGTGCTTGATAATATGATGATTTTTGTTTTTAATTTCACTTCTTCAATTAAAACAATGCAGACTTTTTGGTCACGTTTTGTAAAATCTGAAAATCCAAATCATAAAATTTTGAATATCATATAAATTAAAGATACTAATGACATGCTTTATAATTTTCTTAAAAAATATTTTTACTGGCACACTGCCTTCAAAATAACTATAGTGATTTGTGTTGAATTATTATTATAACTGTGTCATAGAATACATTGAAATTAGATTATGTTTATACCAGATGAAGACGGCCCTGATGTTTGGAGCATCTGCCATTATTATCCTGACCTTAAACCCAAAGATTATTAAGGAGGTGAGTTCACATTTTCACATAGCTTCCTGTATGCTGGTTCCCAGCCCTAACAATAGGTATCGGATGATTATTAATAAAATATAACTTATAATTACTTATCAATATAAAAATTTCAATGATTAACGCAATTCCATATGTTTTTAAATATATCAAAAAGTTTTTAATAATAATGATATTTCAATTTTATTATACAGATATACCATACACCCATGAATAAACACTCTTACCAAATCCCCTCCTCCCCATATACACCCACACACATACTTTTATTGAAATTAAAATGAAAATGACTTGCTTCTACAGAAGTTGGTATTCAGTAAAACTTCTCTTTTAACTGCTTATTACTCAGCTATTCTCCAACCATTAACCTTTACATGACATTTTCAGTTGGACATTGCTCAGCTATTCTCCACCCATTAACCTTTACATGACATTTTCAGTTGGACATTGCTCAGCTATTCTCCAACCATTAACCTTTACATGACATTTTCAGTTGGACATTGCTCAGTTATTCTCCAACCATTAACCTTTACATGACATTTTCAGTTGGACATTGCTCAGCTATTCTCCAACTATTAACCTTTACATGACATTTTCAGTTGGACATTGCTCAGTTATTCTCCAACCATTAACCTTTACATGACATTTTCAATTGGACATTGCTCAGCTATTCTCCAACCATTAACCTTTACATGACATTTTCAGTTGGACATTGCTCAGCTATTCTCCAACCATTAACCTTTACATGACATTTTCAGTTGGACATTGCCCAGCTATTCTCCAACCATTAACCTTTACATGACATTTTCAGTTGGACATTGCCCAGCTATTCTCCAACCCGGTGTTACTGGTGGACATTGCAGAGAACATCACAAACATGTTACAATTGTTGTCAAGGTTTGTTTGAATATTTGGCATAGTTTATTTATGTCATCAAGGGCTAACAGATTCTCAGTTAACCTAACCACTCTTTTCCTTGGCCTTGAATGTTAACTAGTACTCAGCTAGTAAATCCCATCTCCACAAGTTACTGATCGCAGAGACTATGGCTGGGTGAGTGGATTGATAGTCACATGTGCTACCTAACCTGTTGGAGCCATGCTGTGTTTTTCAAGGTACATGTAACGATGTTCATTGGCAAAATTCTGATCATTTTATGATTAAAGGGTTTTGACATAGGTCTTCTTGTTTTATATAAAACTGTATTGAACATTATTTGAATTTTTTAATGGTGTTTAACTCCATTTTAAAGTTAATTTCAACCCATGACAGGTTATATAAGGCATATCCAGTTTAATTGATGGGAGAAAATCTTAGAATGAATCAAACCAACATCATTCCAAAGAAAGTGGTAAACTAGCTTACAGAAAATATTGGGACCAGGCTGGACTACGACCCACGACCTCAGCGATGTGATGTAAGTGATCATTAGATGGCAGAATCTTTACCACTTGGCCACAGAGGAACTGAACTGAAGTGATTTATTACACGATTAGTATAAATTATATTATAGAGAATACACAAGAAACATATCAGTTTCTCTTCTATGACCAAGGCAAATATTAGTACTCGATAGTGTTATAATGTCATTTTTTCATTTTCAGGAAAATCAAGCTGAAAGCAAAGTTTGTTTATAATGCCACAATAAGTGCCTCTGAATCCCAGGTATGTATTACTTTAGAAGTTGTATTAGCTTCAATAATTGTTATGGGGCCCTCTGAAGGGGGTTACCTGTTCCCTGGATCTCTTAAGTAATGGCCATAGTTCCCAAAAAGTATTTGCCCCAGATCTCTTAAATTAGGACTTTGATATCTGGATCCCTGAAAGTAATGGTCAATGTTCACACCATCTCAAAAAATAATTGGCATGGTTCCTGAGATCTCCAAAACCCTTTGGAGGGCCTCTGTTATGCCCAGCTATTCAGAGAATGGTGATGGTTAGTAAGTTTTCCTCTGTGCCTCCTTCCATCAAATTGGTTTGCGATGAAGGACTTCTGAAATTGTCTATGTTTTAATGTATTAAATTAATATTGTTTTAATAAATGACTAGAGTAGCATTTTAATGTATTGTTCTGTTCTAGTAAACCAAAGTGGTGGTCTAGTGATAGATGCGTCTGTCTCACATGCAGAAGGTTGTAGGTTCGATCCCTGGTCATACCAAAGACTTGAAAAATGATACTAGAAGCTTCCGTTCTTGGCGCTCAGCATTTAGAGGATAGTTCTAGGTCTGGTTATCCCAGCGTGAGTTGGTAGGATATCATACCAGTAGCGTTTAGGTAACTGTCCCAAGTAGATACCATTGTGATATGACTGAAAAATTGTTGAAAGCGATCCTAAATACCATACAATAACAGCTGTTTTAATAAACGAATACAGCAACATGACAGTTCTTGCCTAGTCCTTGTATAGTTTTTAAAATGAAATATTATAAATTTTACATATTGCCTTGTATTGAATGCTAGTTTTTCACCTATAATTACAGAAGTTTTTCACCACTGTGACACTCTGGGGTACCTGTGGTAGATATAGTGGACGCAGTTACCACGAGTGGGATGGGGTTGTCTGCCTCGGCCAACATGACACAAGCAAGGATGGCAAGGTTACAGCAGTTATTTTACATTCTTAAATAGTAAATCCACAGAGGGATTGATCATTTCTGGAAAATATTAATTTGATTTAATAGTATGAATTGAAATAATAAAATACTATCTGACAAAAGGGTGTCCTTGGGAAGTAACTAACAATAATAGCAGACATGTTTTATTGAATGTTCATGAAGTCTATGATCCCTAGGGACTAAAAATGATAAAAATAAATCTCATTTAATTTGTATTATTCCACATTATAAATCGGGGTAATGTAAACTTTTGCTTTTTGGTCTCAGGGAAGGTTTATCTTGCAGCAACACACAAATTGATGACATCATTGTTTTTGCGTAGTAAAAATGATTCAAGTGGGGAAATGATTAGTTACTTGCAGAGATGGGTGTGCTCGAGTAATGGTTCCCAGAAAGGGTAGTTAGGTTAACTGATAATCTGTTAGCCCTTGATGGCATTAAAAATTATGTTAAATATTCAAACAGGTCCCAACTCCATGGCTGAGATGTCTGATTACTTATCTCAAGATGAGTTACCACTGAGATTGTGAGTTCCAGCCCAGTTCTATAAAAAAAAATAAGATACAGATGAGAAAGTTTGCCTTTTATTTGTGGAAATACAGTGGTTCTGCTCAGATTTATTCTGAGGTGTTTCTCAACCAAACTAAATGCCATATATAATATATAATGTATTGGAAATGGTGTGAAACCCCATTGCAAAAGATGAATTTCATTTCTCAGGTTGACCAGGAAAACTTCTGGAACTATTTCTACACAGCAATACTCTTCCTTATGATGATGCATTACCTGAGGACAAGAAGAGGACAGTACTGGGAGGACCCAGACTATATAGAGGTAGGTTTATTGGGAAGACCTACACTATATAGAGGAAGGTTTCACTGACAACAATAGTGGGAGAACACAGGCTATATAGAGGTATGTTTCACTTACAACAATAGTGGGAGAACACAGGCTATATAGAGGTAGGTTTCACTGACAACAGTAGTGGGAAGACCAAGACTATATAGAGGTAGGTTTCACTGACAACAATACTGGGAGGACCCAGACTATATAGATGTAGGTTTCACTGACAACAATAGTGGGAGAACAAAGACTATATAGAGGTAGGTTTCACTGACAACAATAGTGGGATGACACAGACTATATAGAGGTAGGTTTCACTGACAACAATAGAGGGAGGACCCAGACTGTATAGAGGTATGTTTCACTGACAACATTAGTGGGAGGACCCAGACTATATAGAGGTATGTTTCACTGACAACAATAGTGGGAGGACCAAAACTATATAGAGGTAGGTTTCACTGACAACAATAGAGGGAGGACCAAGACTATATAGAGGTTTGTTTCACTGACAACAATAGTGGGAAGACCCAGACTATATAGAGGTAGGTTTCACTGACAACAATAGTGGGAAGACCCAGACTATATAGAGGTATGTTTCACTGACAAAAATAGTGAGATGACACAGACTATATAGAGATAGGTTTCACTGACAACAATAGTGGGAGAACAAAGACTATATAGAGGTAGGTTTCACTGACAACAATAGTGGGAGGACCCAGACTATATACAGATAGAGTTCACTGACAACAATAGTGGGTGAACAAAGACTATATAGAGATAGGTTTCACTGACAACAGTAGAGGGAGAACACAGACTATATAGAGGTAGGTTTCACTGACAACAATAGAGGGAGGACACAGACTATATAGAGGTAGGTTTCACTGACAACAATAGAGGTAGAACACAGACTATATAGAGGTAGGTTTCACAGACAACAATAGTGGGAGGACAAAGACTATATAGAGGTAGGTTTCACTGACAACAATAGTGGGAGGACAAAGACTCTATAGAGATAGGTTTCACTGACAACAATAGTGAGAGAACAAAGACTATATAGAGGTAGGTTTCACTGACAACAATAGTGGGAGGACCCACACTATATAGAGATAGAGTTCACTGACAACAATAGTGGGAGGACAAAGACTATATAGAGGTAGGTTTCACTGACAACAATGGTGGGAGGACAAAGACTATATAGGTAGGTTTCACTGACAACAATGGTGGGGGGACAAAGACTATATAGGTAGGTTTCACTGACAACAATAGCGGGAGAACACAGACTATAAAGAGGTAGGTTTTACTGACAACATTAGTGGGAGGACACAGACTATATAGAGGTAGGTTTCACTGACAACAATAGTGGGAGGACCCAGATTAAATAGAGGTATGTTTCACTGACAACAATAGTGGGAGAACAAAGACTGTATAGAGATAGATTTCACTGACAACAATAGTGGGAAAACACAGACTATATAGAGGTTGGTTTCACTGACAACAATAGTGGGAGGACCCAGACTATATAGAGGTAGGTTTCACTGACAACAATAGAGGGAGGATCCAGACTATATAGAGGAAGGTTTCACTGACAACAATAGTGGGAGGACACAGACAATATAGAGGTAGGTTTCACTGACAAAAATACTGGGAGGGAGGACCCAGACTTTATAGAGGTGTATTTTACTGATGACAGTAATAGGGGAAATAGACAATTTACAGCTATGTTTACTGATGACAGTACTGGGGTATTAAGACTATATAGATTGGGTTTCACCAAAGACAGTACTTGGGGATCCAGATTATACAGGTTATGTTCACTGAGGACAGTACTTGGGGATCCAGACTATATAGGTTATGTTCACTGAGGTCAGTACTTGGGGATCCAGACTATATAGGTAATGTTCACTGAGGACAGTACTTGGGGATCAAGACTATGTAGGTTATGTTCACTAAGGACAGTACTTGGGAATCCAGGCTATATGGGGTATGTTTTAATGAGGACAGTACTGGGGGATTCAGACTATATAGGTTAATGTAACACTATATGGGGTATGTTTCACTGAGGACAGTACTGGGGGATCCAGGCTATATGGGGTATGTTTTACGGAGGACAGTACTGGGGAATCCAGGCTATATGGGGTATGTTTTACTGAGGACAGTACTAGGGGATTTGGACTATATAGGTTAATGTTTTTCTGAGGACAGTTCTTGGGGATCCAGACTATATAGATTATATTTCACTGAGGACAGTACTGGGAGACCCAGACTATGTAAAGGTATGTTTTACAGAGCACTGTACTGAATGATCCAGACTATAAAGGTTATTTTTCACTGAGGACAGAACTGGGGGATTCAGACTATATAGAGGTATGTTTGACAAAGGGGGATCCTGTCTGTGTAGGTTAGTTTTCACTGAGAACAGTATTAGGGGATCAAGACTATATAGGTTATGTTTTACAGAGGACAGTACTGGGGATCCAGACTATATAGGTTAATGTTATACTGAGGACATTACAGTACATTTTATATGGCTGAACTAGTGTTCTATGACTGCCTGAATTTTACCCATCTGTCAGTCTCAAAAAAATGAATATACAATGTACCTTCAGACAGAGGTCGTATTGAAAAACTTATTTATTTCAAAAACAAGAAATTGATTTATGAAAGTTATATATGCCTATAACACATAAGTTAGTCGTAAGCCCTGCAATCCCCAGGCAGGGACATATAGCGGGGTCTTTGACTCTTCTCTCTTCAGAGCCCAGGTAAAGGGACATTTTGCTGGTAAAGTGGTTGAGGGTTGTTGTTATTGATGTATTGCCTGCTGTTAACTTTTCTGTTTTTCATTCTCACGAGTTACCACTGCCCCAGTAGTATCTGTGTAAACCATGCACAAGATCTGGTACTTCCCAGCAAGAGGTATCACTATAATCCCCTGAGAGAAGCCGGAATAACATATATAATATACATGCCCTGATTTCTTGCCGGAGTAGTGGAAATTGACAGCCATTAAATGTGTACTTATATAAATGGCTCAAATATGTCTGCTTTGCAGGGTCATATACGCCAGTTGGCATATCAAGCATTAGCTGTGATGAAGATAAAGAGGTATTCAAGTGATGGCAACCAGGATACTTGTGCTATTTGTCTAGAAAAGTTCTTCCATAAACAAGTAGGTGAAAATGTATAAAGAGAAATAGATGTAATAGGATCAACAAGTATACCTAACAGGTCTAACAGCATAAACATGTAGGTCTAACAGCATCAGTAGTAAGTCTAATAGCATAAACTAGAAGTTCTAACAGCATAAACATGTAGGTCTTACAGCATAAACTAGTAGGTCTAAAAGCATAAACATGTAGGTCTAACAGCATAAATAGTAAGTCTAACAGCATAAACTAGTAGGTCTAACAGCATAAACATGTAAGTCTAACAGCATTAATAGTAAGTCTAACAGCATTAACTAGTATGTCTAACAGCATCAATAGTAAGTCTAATAGCATAAACTAGTAGGTCTAACAGCATAAACATGTAGGTCTAACAGCATAAACTAGTAGGTCTAACAGCATAAACTAGTAGGTTAACAGCATAAATAGTAAATCTAATAGCATAAACTAGTAGCTCTAACAGCATAAATAGTAAGTCTAATAGCTTAAACTAGTAGGTCTAACAGCATAAATTAGTAGGTCTAACAGCATAAACTAGTAGGTCTAACAGCATAAATAGTAAGTCTAATAGCATAAACTAGTAGGTTGAACAGCATAAACTAGTAGGTCTAATAGCATAAACTAGTAGGTCTAACAGCATAAACTAGTAGGTCTAATAGCATAAACTAGTAGGTCTAACAGCATCAATAGTAAGTCTTATAGCATAAACTAGTATGTCTAACAGCATAAACTAGTAAGTCTAATAGAATAAACTAGTAGGTCAGACAGCATAAACAAGTAGGTCTAACAGATAAACAAGTAGGTTTAACAGCGTAAATTAGTAGGTCTAATAGCATAAACTAGTAGGTCTAACAGCATGAACAAGTAAGTCTAACAGCATAAACAAGCAAGTAAAATAGCATAAACTAGTAGGACTAACAGCATAAACTAGTAGGTCTAACAGCACAAACAAGTAGGTCTAACAGCATAAACAAGTAGGTCTAACAGCATAAACTAGTAGGTCTAATAGCATAAGCTAGTAGGTCTAACAGCATGAACTAGTAAATCTAATAGCATAAACTAGTAGGTCTAATAGCATAAGCTAGTATGTCTCATAGCATAAACAATAGGTCTAATAGCAAATCAAGTTGATCTAATAACATTAACAAGTACATGTAGGTCTTTAAGCATAATAAACATGTCTTTAAGCATAAACAGTTTAGTTTAATTGCATAAACAAGCAGGTCATTTAACATAAACAAGCAAGTCTAATAGCATAAACAAGCAAGTCAAATAGCATAAACAAGTAGGTCTAACAACATAAACAAGTAGGTCTAACAGCATAAATTAGTAGGTCTAACAGCATAAACAAGCAAGTCTCATAACATAAACTAGTAGGTCTAACAGCATAAACAAGTTAGTCTTATAGTCTAAACAAGCAAGTTTAATAGCATAAACAAGTAGGTCTAACAGCATAAACAAGTAGGTCTAACAGCATAAACAAGTAGGTCTAACAGCATAAACAAGCAAGTTAAATAGCATAAACAAGTAGGTCTTACAGCATAAACAAGTAGGTCTAACAGCATAAACTAGTAGGTCTAACAGCATAAACAAGTAGGTCTAACAGCATGAACTAGTAGGTCTAACAGCATAAACTAGTAGGTCTAATAGCATAAACAAGTAGGTATAATAGCATAAACTAGTAGGTCTAAAAGCATAAACAAGTAGGTCTAAAAGCATAAACTAGTAGGTCTAACAGCATAAACAAGAAGGTTTAAAAGCATAAACTAGTAGGTCTAATAGCATAAACAAGTAGGTATAATAACAACTAGTAGGTCTAATAGCATTAACAAGTAGGTATAATAGCATAAACTAGTAGTTCTAACAGCACAAACTAGTAAGTCTAATAGCATAAACTAGTAGGTCTAATAGCATAAACTAGTAGGTCTAACAGCATAAACAAGTAGGTCTAACAGCATAAAGGAGTAGGTCTAATAACATAAACAAGTAGGTATAATAGCATAAACTAGTAGGTCTAATAGCATAAACAATTAGGTATAATAGCATAAACAAGTAGGTCTGACAGCATAAACTAGTAAGTCTTATAGCTTAAACTAGTAGGACTAACAGCATAAAGTAGTAATTCTAATAGCATAAACAAGTAGGTCTAATAGCATAAACAAGTAGGTCTAACAGCATTAACTAGTATGTCTAATAGCATCAACTAGTAAGTCTAATAAGTAGGTCTAATAGCATAAACAAGTAGGTCTAACAGCATTAACTAGTAAATCTAATAGCATCAACAAGTAATTCTAATAGCATAAGCTAGTAGGTCTCATAGCATAAACAGGTAGGTCTTAGAGCAAAACAAGTTTACCTAATAGCATTAACATGTACATATAGGTCTTTAAGCATAACAAACGTGTGTTTTAGCATAAACAAATAAGTTTAATTGCATAAACAAGCAGGTTATTTAGCATAAACAAGTAGGGCCAAATCATCAACAAGTAAGTCTAATAGCTTAAACAAGTAGGTCTTATAGCATAAACAAGTAGGTCTTATAGCATAAACTAGTAAGTCTAATAGCATAAACAAGTAAGTCTTATAGCATAAACTAGTAAGTCTAACAGCATAAACTAGTAAGTCTAATTGCATGAATAAGAAGGTCTAACATCATAAACTAGTTAGTCTAATAGCATAAACAAGTAGGTCTTATAGCATAAACAAGTAGGTCTAATAGCATAAACTAGTAAGTCTAATAGCATAAACAAGTAAGTCTTATAGCATAAACTAGTTAGTCTAACAGCATAAACTAGTAAGTCTAATTGCATGAATAAGTAGGTCTAACATCATAAACTAGTAGGTCTAACAGCGTAAACTAGCAGGTCTCATAGCATAAACCAGTAGGTCTTATAGCATAAACAAAAAGGGCTAATAGCATAAACAAGTAAGTCTTATAGCATAAACTAGTAAATCTAATAGCATAAACTAGTAGGTCTAACAGCACAAACTAGTAGGTATAATAGCATAAACTAGTAGGTCTAACAGCATAAACAAGTAGGTCTAACAGCATAAACAGGTACGTCTTATAGCATAAACAAGTAGGTCTAACAGCATAAACAAGTAGGTCTAACATCATAAACAGGTACATCTAATAGCATAAACTAGTAGGTCTTATAGCATAAACTAGTAGGTATAATACCAGAAACTAGTAAGTCTTAACAGCATAAACTAGTGGGTCTAACAGCATTAACAGTGCTCCAAGAATAGGATAGTCCGATGCCCAGTGCTTGTCAAATCTGGATCCAGACATGTGCCTTTTTCAAAGATACTTGCCCGTCGGGCTTGTTTTAAAAATCGGACAAGCTAGTTTTCACAATACACAGGTCTGCAAATATCTCTATTCGATACGACACAGGTCAAACTCTTGTTTATAGACCATATCTAATCAGTAAAAACAATTTACCCCTGCAGTGTTTATCAGACCACATGATTGAACTAAGTCATTTTGGCGAGCCGGATAAGATGATTATTCTAGGATTCAATCTCGGACCAAACAACCAAACGGGGGACTTAGGATTTCTCTAAGATTCAATTGATATAAAGTCGAAAAGTGTTACCATATTTTATTTTCACAATATAACATAATCAAGTATTCCCAAATTAAATCAAATCACTTAGTTTGTTTCAGTATAAGTGGAGCGCATGGTCATGTCCGTTGTGACTTCAACAGATAACTGTTATTGAAGCTAAAGACTCACGCAAGGAAGCGACCGAGGGCATATATAACCAAAACTTTGTTGCGCTTAAGTATGATAGCCACACACCCCTTTGGTGTACTAAAAACCAAACCAGGTACCCCATTGGTACCATTATAGCAACAGGTACCCCATTGGTACCATAATATCTGGTACCCCCTTAGTACCAAATAAAAGCAGGTGCCCCTTTGACACCATAATACAACCAGGTAACAGCGCAACTTCGCCTACTTCCTGTTTCAATATAAAGTAGTCTTACATAAACGGGTGAGACAATGTAAGAACGCCTAGCCCTTATCGCTCTCTGGCCAGTTCTTACATGCTCCGAAAACCACTCCCAAAAAACTAATTTTTAGCCGCATGAGTCTCCTCCATATCACAGATGACTGCTATGGTATGTTGAAAGACCCATAGGCATGCAAAAGAATGAATTTGAAATATGCCAATACATAAGTAATATTTCGTTATGCCCCCGATCGCATCCAAACGTAAGAATTTTCCGCAGACATGACAAAGAGAGATGAAAAGAAGAAAAGGAAAGAAAGCAAAAGAATAATGAAGAAAAATAGGAGATAGCAACTTTCATAGATACATAGCAATAAAATATACAGTTCAAACTATTTGTCATTATTACGTTTGCCTAAGACAGTCACTTTGTTAGCTATCGTTGTTTTCACTTGGAACTATATCAACGTCAGTTCGTTTCCGCCACTGCTGGCACACTTGAAAATGTAACATGTTAACACTGAATTGTCACTGTTACTCGTTTAAACTCGACGGTTCACAAACAACACCTGGACAGAAATGTTCATTGCCTGCTCAGTTCCGAAGATGAGATCGCCACATTTCGGACTGTTGTAGTGCGAAGCCTTTGTGTCTTTGAACATGCCTCAAGTCCATGGTGTATAACATGTAGTTTGCCTAAGACAGTCACTTTGTTAGCTCTCGTTGTTTTCACTTGGAACTATATCAACGTCAGTTCGTTTCCGCCACTGCTGGCACATTTGAAAATGTAACATGTTAACACTGAATTGTCACTGTTAATTGTTTAAACTCGACAGTTCACAAACAACACCTGGACCGAAATGTTCATTGCCTGCTCAGTTCTGAAGATGAGATCGCCACATTTCAGACTGTTGTAGTGCAAAGCCTTTGTGTCTTTGAACATGCCTCAAGTCCATGGTGTATAACATGTACTGAAATTAAATAACTGACCAACAGTTAACATGTTAATTCTGTATGCATAAAATAGAGGAGATTTTTAGAAATTGTAACTTGGTTAAGGGTGCGGTGGGTGGGTTGATGTTTTGCTTTTACCTGTGCAATATGAAAGTGCGAGGGCGACGTGGCGGTCACATGGCCTTATATACCTGACCAGTTCACGTCCGATCTCGCGAGGATTAGTTACTATAGAGAAACTAGCGTCTTTAAAATACAACTTGCTTCCGTAAAGCGTGTCCGAAAATATACAGAAATTGTTACCAGAATAACCAAGATTAATCTTTAAAATTAATCTCTATTATTCTAGGATTCAATCTCGGACCAAACAACCAAACGGGGGACTTAGGATTTCTCTAAGATTCAATTGATATAAAGTCGAAAAGTGTTACCATATTTTATTTTCACAATATAACATAATCAAGTATTCCCAAATTAAATCAAATCACTTAGTTTGTTTCAGTATAAGTGGAGCGCATGGTCATGTCCGTTGTGACTTCAACAGATAACTGTTATTGAAGCTAAAGACTCACGCAAGGAAGCGACCGAGGGCATATATAACCAAAACTTTGTTGCGCTTAAGTATGATAGCCACACACCCCTTTGGTGTACTAAAAACCAAACCAGGTACCCCATTGGTACCATTATAGCAACAGGTACCCCATTGGTACCATAATATCTGGTACTCCCTTAGTACCAAATAAAAGCAGGTGCCCCTTTGACACCATAATACAACCAGGTGCCCCTTTGACACCATAATACAACCAGGTGCCCCTTTGACACCATAATACAACCAGGTGCCCCTTTGACACCATAATACAACCAGGTAACAGCGCAACTTCGCCTACTTCCTGTTTCAATATAAAGTAGTCTTACATAAACGGGTGAGACAATGTAAGAACACCTAGCCCTTATCGCTCTCTGGCCAGTTCTTACATGCTCCGAAAACCACTCCCAAAAAACTAATTTTTAGCCGCATGAGTCTCCTCCATATCACAGATGACTGCTATGGTATGTTGAAAGACCCATAGGCATGCAAAAGAATGAATTTGAAATATGCCAATACATAAGTAATATTTCGTTATGCCCCCGATTGCATCCAAACGTAAGAATTTTCCGCCACAAAATAAAATATTATTTTATTTCCCCAAAATTCTTATTCTAAAATCTTTAACAGATACTCCCTAACTGCGTCTAAATAATAGTCAATGCCAACGTCTGATAAGTGTACGCCGTCGTTCCGATAGAAACCAGGAGTTTTAGTAGTTTTTTGATAAATGATTCTGAGATATCATACCAACTATTAATTTTATGAGAACATGACAGTCCTGATATATATGTTGAAATAGTTTTTGGCGATTTAGGTTTTTTCGAAAAGGAAAACAATGAAAAAGGGTGATATCTTTCACAGGCGCCGGCCACACATCTGGCAAATTATAAAGTGTACGGAATGATTGAAAAGCGTTTAACGCCGTGTTGTAAGTGAATGCCGTATTTCTGGCTATCCCTGCACGAATCAGTTGCTTGTATCTATTGTGAAGATACGCCAAAGTTGACGTGGCCCTGGTGTTGGGTTCGAGTCTGCTTCCGGCGCCAACATTCTGAACCGAGAGAGCTGAAAGCGAGATAACGCATCACTTATTTCGTTTTTTGCCCCATGGATATGCGAGGCTTTAATCAAGCAATTAAAATGCAAACACTGCAGTGAGAGTATTCTTAGTAAGGTTACTACCGGCGATGACTTTGAAGTCATGGTATTTAAGATGTGAACTACAGCTTGATTATCGCAATGAAAGCATATTTTCTTGTTACGCAACTGCTCGCTCATATAAAAACCGCTACGACGATAGGAAACAATTCTAACGCGGTAATATTTTTTGTTATGCCGTTCTCTTGCCACTTTAATGGCCACCTCGCATTGCACCAATGTCCCTTAAACCAAATTCCGAAGCCTATGCTGCCGGCGCTATCGGTGTACAATTGCTCGTCGTCATTTGACACCCAAAACTTGTCATGAAATACTGAGATGCCGTTATAATTTCTGAAAAAATGTAGCCACATTTCTAGATCTAGTTTTATTTCTTTGCTCACGCGAACGTGATGGTATGAACGTGTCACGCCGCAGATGGAATTAATAAGCCATCTACAAAACGGTCTTCCTACAGTTATTGCGCGACAACAAAATTTTAGTGACCCTATGAGCGACTGCATTTCTTTTAATGTTACCGACTTTTTTGACAGAGTGTATTGAATTTTTTAAATTACTTCAGTAATTTTTGCTAGCGGGATTCGAACCTCCATTTTCTGAGAATCCAGTTCTAAGCCCAAGAAAACAAGAACTTGAGTCGGACCTTCGGTTTTCTCATCTGCTAGCGGTACACCCAAGTCTTGCATAGTCGTTGTAAATACTTGCATCAGAGCATAACAACTTGCATGGCTTTTTTCGCCTCCTAAAAAATCATCTAAGTAATGAATTAGACCGCCTGATTTCATGTTAGTCTTGACACAGAATTCGAGGAAAGTTGAAATTTTTTTTTTTTTTTTTTCAAAAAGGCTCGGAGATATGCTACCGCCAAAAGGTAGTGATTTATCAAGATAAATTTTACTGTTGAGAGAAAACCCTAACAGCTCGTAATCTTCGGGGTGTATTGGCAATAATCTAAACGCGTTTTTAATGTCCATCTTAAATAAAAAACAGTTTACCCCAAGATCATGAATTATTTGAATCGCTTGGTCGAACTCTGTGTACTTAACCGAGCATAATTTGGGGTCGATGAAATCATTGATAGACATGCCCTCCGGGTATGATAGGTGATGTATAAGTCTATATTCCCCTGGATTTTTCTTGGGAACAATGCTTATAGGTGAAATTTGTATGTTTTTAATAGGGCTGTCGTCGAAAGGGCCTGCAAAGCGGCCCGCGTCGATCTCTTTTTGTATTTTTTTTTTCTTGAGCGATTTCTGGTAGTTGCTTAATAGATTTGAGATTTTTTGACAAGCGGGTTTCACGTGGACCCGTGTAGTTTAATTTAAAGCCATGTTTAAAACCGTTCAAAAGAATAGTGGCATCCGATGACTCATAATTACTTAACCAAAGTTGTAAGGCTTGTATATTGATTGGTGAAAAAGCAAGCTTGACGATGTTAGATAACATGGGTGTGTTTTTAACTTCTGCTCGAGCCTCGTTGACCACGGGGGTAGCCACGCTGCCCTCACCACATTCCCCGGCCACGAAAAGAACTAGTACTGGAAACTGGCGGGGCTTGATTCGCTTTGTCCCCTTTATTTTCTGTTTGTGGGGCGTACGGTGCTGTGTGGGATTTAGCACCCGTGTTACAGTGAAGCAAGGCATGAAAACGGCCACAATGGAAACAGACATGCCTGAATTTGCAGTTTTGCCACTGACACGCACCCTTATTGAAAGCTATACAAATTTTAGCGGCATACGGTTTTTGTTCCACGTGACTAGCAACAGGCTCATTACTGAGCGGCATGCACCTTATCCAAAGGTCGTGATTAATCGCAGCCCACGAGGCTGGGGTAAGAGCTTGGCGCATGCGAAACTACTGATCGTACACTTTCCAGAATTTCCCCCCATGACGGGAGGAACATTCACGGATTACATAAAGATATTGCAGCAACTCGTGAATTTTGTTCGGATGTGTCGCCAAATAAATAGATATGTAAATTATAAACGCATCTGTCCAGCGTTCAATAGAGCCGATATCATCTTTACACTCGCTCGGGCGGCTTTCTATAATACCGTTATGTGATAATCTCAAAGTACTACCTGAAGTAAATTCGGCCAGTTCCACCGCACCCTTTAAAAGTAAAGCCAAATTTAGATATTCGCCTTTACATATTTTCTGTTTTAGCGTAGAAGGAACGTGTAAGGCGATATCATCTTGTGCTATGTGTGCAAAATAGCCATGTGAACTAACGTTATCAAGGTTCGGTAATTGATTCATTCCTGTAAAAATATTGCTATTCGGGTCTGTCTGTTGACCCACGTGTCTGATAACGCCGGGTAGGTTCGAATCCGGCATGTCACTATCAGTGTTGAAATCTTTAGGCGGGTTATCATGCACATTACTCGTGTTAGTTTTGCCACTTTTCCCAGTCTCCCTCTGAGGTAAAATTTTAGATGCCTGAATAATTTGTTCAAAATCGATGACGTTACCTTTATCTATGTCCGTTCCATCAACCACTGAGGGTTTCCGCCGTTTTACAGCTGCCCGTGTAACTACCTGTCTCCTCTTAACATCTTTACCCCTCCCCGGCATAGCTATATACGATATTGATGTTTTGCTTTTACCCGTGCAATATGAAAGTGCGAGGGCGACGTGGCGGTCACATGGCCAGTTCATGTCCGATCTCGCGAGGATTAGTTACTATAGAGAAACTAGCGTCTTTAAAATACAACTTGCTTCCGTAAAGCGTGTCCGAAAATATACGGAAATTGTTACCAGAATAATCAAGATTAATCTTTAAAATTAATCTCTATTATTTAAAAATATGATGACTATTTAAAACCAATGATAATGATGAAGATGATGATGAATGATGATTATTTACTTTGGAGTTTAATTATCTATTTTATTTATTATATATATATATATATTTATTATTTTTAATTTAACTATTTGTTTAGTTGAATATTTTTTATTTGCTAATATTGATGCAGACTTTATATGGGATTTTCTTTGATGACTAAAAAGTTGACGATTAATTATTAAGATTTTGATTATTTTACTCTACCTTTTGCAGCCAAATGATGAGTTAAAATAGTAGTGTTAAGTGTATAAGTGTTATTATGGTACTTTACTATATGTAATACCTATATGTTAGGCCAGGCACTTTTGCTTAAAGTGCAAATAAATTTGCTTGTGATATCATAAATGTCCAACTCAATTTGAACCCTCAACAGGATTGATTTCTGTTGATTGTATATCTGTGCACACTAATTGTGCTCAGTTGCTATGGTAAAATTTGATTTGTAAGACAATATTGTTACCAACTGTGTATACAAAATACAAACAGTAATTGTCAATATCAGAATATCAACAAACCAGAGTATGCCGCAAAACACGCAACAGTATTATTTTTGTTGCTGGTATGGTAGGTGACTTAAAAAGAATGTGGCTGCATAGGTATCTAAATTTAAGTGAACGAAGTTTAATATATTAGTCTGTTTTTAGTTAATTATCTTGCATAGCTCTATATTGAATGCCCATGATACTAATAACATCAATTGACATTCCCTAAAACCATTAAACAGTAGTGTTTACTGTTAATGTTGAACCATATAACCCTGTATATACGTACATTGTTATTTATATACATTAAATTGTATATTTGTATTGTACACTATAAAAGTGATAGAACTTCCAAGAGTGTACTCACATTTTTATTAATAATATATCGACAAGTACCGTTATATCATAGCTTGAGCTACGCAAGTAGATGATTAATTTAGTTCTTGTCAGTAAATATTAAAATGTATTCGTCGGCCTTGCAATATTTTATTAGTACACCACATTATTAAGATGTGACCAACCACCGCTTATCTCGCATGGTGTATCACATAGTGGTACACAATGGACTAAAAATGTGTTAAAGGTTTTTATTAAATTGTGATGTTTGTAAAGAAGCACCCGGCAATTGCTTGTACCATAAGTGCCATAATTAAAAAATATCTTAAAAAACCCGATATCCCCTCAGATCAGATCTGCTGAGAACTGATTGGCAGAAGTTGGTCACTATATATTTATTAAGTAGTCTTGTGTGATTCTATAATGAGTATCCTGGCATTTCCTAACCACGATATTCCCTAGAACCGTACTCAATGCTGTGTAGTGAATACGGAGTTGCCATATAGTCCCGTAGTCAACATAGTCTACGTTACTATTTAAATGATTATTAAATATTATAATCATTATATATTGATATAAACATGTAAAAAACCCTAAGATGTGTGTAAAACACATAAATTACTAGGTATAAAGCGTTCATGTCCATATTTATTAGTACATCTCTTCCCCAGATCAACATCAGACAAATAGATCTACAGCATAAACAAATTGATTTATAGCATAAATAAGTAGGTCTAATAGCATAAACAAATAGATCTAATAGCATTAACAAGTAGGTCTAATAACATAAACATGTAAGTCTAATAGCATAAAAAAGCAGGTTTTTTAGCACAAATACATACATCTTTTAGCATGAACAAGTAGGCCTTTTAACATAAACAAATTGGTCTAATAGCATAAACAAGTAAGTTTTATAGCCTAAACAAGTAGGTCCAATAACATAAACAAGTATGTCCAGTAACATAAACAGGTAGGCCCAATAACATAAACAAGTAAGTCTTATAGCATAAACAAATAAGTCAAACAGCATAAACAAGTATGTCTAATAATATAAACATATGTAAATTACAACTCTCCCTTACTACATTTTTTTTTATATACTGAGTGGTACTCTTTTCTTTCCAATTTACTTGGATCTTGCTCTACATCAAATGAGTGCTTGGTCATATTTGTATACCTCTTGATTTGGTATACTTTTTGTAATGATAAAGTTTCAAAATCTTTCATTTTATTTTATATAAAAGAATATACACATAGTTTAGGTTCATGTGCGTTGTTTGTTTGGTACTTAAAAGGACATATATATAGAGAAGGAAAAGCAACTGATTGAGATTAAGTGAACGCTTGTGTATTCATGCAAAATCTCACAATATCTTGTTTTCAGTTACCTTACCTTCCATTCATCTTAGGATCACAGATCAAAAGTATTACATTGCAGAATGAAAACCTCATCAAAGCGATATCATTCTGAGCAATCCCTGTCTAAAATTGTTAAAGTACATGTTCTTCTGATGACGCATTTTGTGTACCACAGCTAAAATAACAACAAATTACGAGTAATTTTACTTCAAACCTCAATATTTTTAATTCAAGATCATTTGGTGTAATTGAAACATTTTAAAACATCTAAAATTAAATACAACTTACATTTTATATACAAGAAATTAGTTGCTTGTGAATAATAAATTGTTCTTGTGCTATTTTATAAACATTTAGTCAGCAAGTTTCCTATCATTCTATATAAGTCCTTGATACTTATAACTATAAAAATGGGTTTGTTAGAGGAATAAGATGAACCTTTTATAATTTCAGAAATTACGTGTTCTTCCGTGTGGGCATCATTTCCACACCAAATGTGTAGATCCTTGGTTGGTACGCAATCATACGTGTCCGCTATGTAAACTTAACATCATTGGTGAGTTTTGTTTAACTGGGATAATAAACTGATCATATTTATCAAAACAATGTAATTTTATGTATGTGGTCTATTAGCTAAAGCATCATACCCAGTCTGTGGTGAGTTATGCCTCCTACTAGGATCAGTCTGGTGAGTAATGTCCCCTACTGGGATCAGTCTGTGGTTAGTTATGTCCCTAAACAGGATCAGTCTATGGAGAGTTATATCCCCTTACAGAATCAATCTGTGGTGAGTTATGTCCCCTACCAGGATCAGTCTGTGGTGAGTTATGTCTGCTACCAGAATCAATCTGTAGTGAGTTATGTCCCCTACCAGGATCAGTCTGTGGTGATTTATGTCCCCTACCAGAATCAATCTGTGGTGAGTTATGTTCCCTACCAGGATCAGTCTGTGGTGATTCATGTCCCCTTTCCAGCATCAGTCAGTGGTGATTTATGTCCCCTTCCAGGATGAGTACTTGGTAATTTATGTCCCCTATCAGGATCAGTCTGTGGTGAGTTATGTCCCCTATCAAGATCAGTCAGTGGTGATTTATGTCCCCTACCAGGATCAGTCTGTGGTGAGTTATGTCCCCTATCAGGGTCAGTCTGTGGTGATTTATGTCCCCTACCAGGATCAGTTTTTTGATGTTTTATGTCCCCTATCAGGGTCAGTCTGTGGTGAGTTATGTCCCCTTTCCAGCATCAGTCAGTGGTGAGTTATTTCCCCTACCAGGATCAGTATTTGGTCAGTTATGTCCCCTATCAGGGTCAGTCTGTGATGATTTATGTCCCCTACCAGGATCAGTTTTTGATGTTTTATGTCCCCTATCAGCATCAGTCTGTGGTGAGTTATGTCCCCTATCAGCATCAGTCTGTGGTGAGTTATGTTCCCTTTACAGCATCAGTCTTTGGTGAGTTATGTCTTCTTTTCCATAATCAGTGAGTGGTGAGTTATGTCCCCTTCCAGAATCAGAATGTGGGGTTTTATGTCCCCTATCAAGGTCAGTCTGTGGTGAGTTATGTCCCCTTTCTAGCATCAGTCAGTGGTGAGTTATTTCCCCTACCAGGATCAGTATTTGGTGTTTATGTCCCCTATCAGCATCAGTCTGTGGTGAGTTATGTCCCCTATCAGCGTCAGTCTTTGATGAGTTATGTCCTCTTTTCCATGATCAGTGAGTGGTGAATTATGTCCCCTACCAGAATTAGTATGTGGTGAGTTAAAAAAAAAAAAATATTATTCAATGTTGTTTAATCATACAGTCTCTTAATACATGATTTGACTTTGTTATATAATGCCAGTTTCAACACTGTTTATGTTATATATGCTATCAAGCTTTTTATTAATTGAGCCAAATCACCATCCTTTTTCAAGAAAAATGTCACTTTTGAAAGATGAAATGGTGTGCAACATAGATTGGGTATTTTAATTCACTGGCAATTTCGCAACTTTTAAAGTGTATTTAAAACTAGTGTGATGTTGCATTTTCACTTGTTATTACAGCAATTATAAAATAAATATGATTTACCTGTATATTGGTTATACATGTTATATGTTAATCTGCAGACCCTGTCTGAACATTACTGAATTTATGTACTTGGACATAATACTTATACTTTGATTCAAAGTTCTTTAATAACTGGGAGAGTTCATTATTTAACAGAATAGGTAAAGCACAATAAATATCATTCCAACTGCAAACCATTCATAAATTATCACCTGTACAAGTCCCAACTGTATCCATTTTAAAAAATCAATATACTGTTTACAACCATTCTCAAATAAACAAAAAAAACAGACTGTAGTTGTAGATATTAAGAAATATGTTGTTTTTTGTTTTAGAAAAACTGGAGTGCAATATGGATGATATTTGATGATCTACCTCAAGCTATGTGTACATCTCCACAATGTCATGTTCCTGCCCTGAAAACAGACAGATATATTATACAATATACATTTGAACCTGTACTAACAACTGCACATTTAGTAATCCTTCATTCATTTGGATTTTTTATTGTTTTATGGAAACAATGCAATCCAATGTATGGTAACAGTGAGATAAGCATGTTAACATTGCAAACCAATGTATGGTAACAGTGAGATAAGCATGTAAACATTGCAAACCAATGTATGGTAACAGTGAGACAAGCCTTACAAACCAATGAATGGTAAAAGTGAGATATAAGCACGCAAGCATTGCAAACCAATGTATGGGAATAGGGTGATAAGCATGTAAACATTGCAAACCAATGTATGGTAACAGTGAGATAAGCATGTAAACATTGCAAACCAATGTATGGTAACAGTGAGATAAGCCTGCAAACATTGCAAACCAATGTATGGTAACAGTGAGATAAGCATGTAAACATTGCAAACCAATGTATGGTAACAGTGAGACAAGCCTTACAAACCAATGAATGGTAAAAGTGAGATATAAGCACGCAAGCATTGCAAACCAATGTATGGTAATAGGGTGATAAGCATGTAAACATTGCAAACCAATGTATGGTAACAGTGAGATAAGCATGTAAACATTGCAAACCAATGTATGGTAACAGTGAGATAAGCCTGCAAACATTGCAAACCAATGTATGGTAACAGTGAGATAAGCATGTAAACATTGCAAACCAATGTATGGTAACAGTGAGATAAGCATGCAAACATTGCCAACCAATGTATGGTAACAGTGAGATAAGCATGTAAACATTGCAAACCAATGTATGGTAACAGTGAGACAAGCCTTACAAACCAACGAATGGTAAAAGTGAGATAAAAGCATGTAAGCATTGCAAACCATTGTATGGTAACAGTGAGATATGCATGCAAACATTGCAAACCAGTGTATGGTAACAATGAGATAAGCATGCAAGCATTGCAAACCATTGTATGGTAACAGGGAGATAAGCATGCAAATATTGCAAACCAATGTATGGTAACAGTGAGATAAGCATGCAAACATTGCAAACCAATGTATGGTAACAGTGAGATAAGCATGTAAACATTGCAAACCAATGTATGGTAACAGTGAGATAAGCATGTAAACATTGCAAACCAATGTATGGTAACAGGGAGATAAGCATGCAAACATTGCAAACCAATGTATGGTAACAATGAGATAAGCATGCAAACATTGCAAACCAATGTATGGTAACAGGGAGATAAGCATGCAAACCAATGTATGGTAACAGGGAGATAAGCATGCAAACATTGCACACCAATGTATGGTAACAATGAGATATACATTCATTGAACCATGTAGTTATATCTAAGCTTGTGGTTTTGTTTGTAATTCATGGGCAGATCCAGGAATGTATGTCTAGGTCTTAAGTGTGAATTTTCTTTTTTATCTATGAGGGGAGGTCCTCAAATTCCATGGGATGTCAAATTAATGCATATGTGTTTCACTGTTTTCACTGAAATTGGAATCATTGGTTAATAAATTAGAAATCTAAATGAAAGAGGTTGTCTGCTTTTCACCCTAAATCTGCCATTATTGAACATTGGATGATTTGGTCCACATCCTATATCTCTTCACTCTATATCCCCCTGTATGAAGCATGCACCTGGGTCATATTGGACCCATAATTGAATCTCCATAAATAGAGGAAGGCATAGTCTAGGAGCGTGTGATGTATTGATAAACCATTGGTCCCAGGATCGAAAGGTATTGGGTTTAAACCCTGCCATTCAGTTAGCAAGACACTTTATCTGTTTATGCTTTGTACTGGTTTTACCCAGTAAAATTAGAGCATGATTTGTGTAAGTTACAAGAACTTGTTTCATAATCGATGTAAAAATAAATTAATCTAAACTAGTAAAATTTTACATTTTGCTGTTCATAAAATAAAAAGAGTGGTTAGGTTAAATGATCATCTTTTAGCCCACAATGGCATAAAATAAAGATAAATATTCAAAATGTCTAACAGCCTGGCGCCTGGCAAGAATAGCTTTCAGGAAGTAACTATGTACAACATAAAGGTGTCTCATAAGCCTATTTTGGCTGGCCCTTTCAATAGCGGTGACACTATAATAAACAAACACACTTTACCTTGCTTTTATTCAATCAAATAAAGAAACTTTATTATGCTTGTATCTACCCAAGTATAATTGAAAGTAAAGATAGAAAAGAAATGGGGCTTAGTGGAAATTATCAAAATACTATCAAAATGATCTTGTTCTCTTGCCCTGTTTGTAATGGTCTCACTCTGATATTCAAGTTGCCAAGGAGTGACTCTGCTAACTGTAATAATTCTAAAATTAACTGTCACAAAGGTAAAAGAGAGCTAAATCAAACTGAAGCAGATTGATATCTTAACATATTGGTTTGTTATTCTGGTGCTATACGTTTATGTTACTTGTAATTTAAGTTTAATTTTTTTGTTGTTGTTTTGATTTTGTTTCCACATTTTATATTATATTGTTGGACCACATCTTGTTTACATAATGTACATACTATAACTACATTTAACCAAAGAATGTTGTCCGAGATTGCTGGGATTGTTAATTGTGCTTTGTTTCATTGATGTGCTACTAGCATGCAAGCATGCTTTAATAACTTATTGATTTTTATACTTTTGTGGAATGGGTTGTGGGGCGTAATTTGTTTTTTCTTTATAATATGTGCTTTAGTAAAACATGTGTTTCATTTTTTATTAATTTTTGTTCAGAAATGACTTAATCTCATCAAAATCAAATCAACCTTGAAGCTTCAATACTCTACGCAAAGTAATATGAAATAAAAAATTCAAAACAAAAAAAAAATTGCTGATATGTTAAAAAAAAGAAAAAAAAAGTTTCTGAACATGTATAATCATACTGTTTATTTAATTGTATTGACGGGTTGGGGAGCAATGGTTTGCCTATGAGCATTGACAGGTGTTGGGGAGCAATGGTTTGCTTATGAGCATTGGCAGGGGTTGGGGAGCAATGGTTTGCTTATGAGCATTGGGTCTTGTTTTAGAGAGTTAAAAGTTTTCCTGATTTTATTAATTTGGCAGAATGTTCTTAGATATTAGGTCACTTAACACGTTCTAGTTAAAAATCTTTGCTGTTTTGTGTCGAAGTCCGAGACATAAAAAATAAAAATTACGGTAATTATTTTTGTATTCCCTGCAGTGGAGATTAAAAATATCAATACAAAATATAAAAAGTAATTTATGAAAAAATAACTGCTTTTAACATAACATTTTAAGTAAATCATTTGAGACTTACTTTAATGTCGGCAAAACCGTTTTAGTGGTTGAAAAATTCATTGTACATATATAAAATTCTGCAATGACCTACAGTGGCATAGCTGAGCCTAAAATGATGTGTAAGCCAACCAGGTTCTAGCGGGGTCTGAGGGCGTGCCCCAGCAGAAAAAAATACTGTCAGGATACATTTTCTGCATTCTGAGTGCGTTTCTGGGAGTTACAATGATGCATTCGCAGAAATATGTGCAAACCCAAGCATTGTTGTGTAAAGGCAGCTACACCACTGACCTTTAAGATGTTGCAAAAAAACAGAGAAAATATAATATTTCTCTTAATAGTTGATTTGACCCCATTTAATCTTGTGTCGGTATTATGAACTTGATACCCAGTACATTTAAAATATCGAAGGTTGCTGAGGCAGAGGTTGTCTTTCAGTTAAAACAAAAATCACGGAAACAGCTTTTGTGCGTTACAAAACATACTAAAGTTTATATTGTTGTTGTATGGTGTTTAGCATCACTGTCAACAAATTTACCATCATATCGCGATTACCTCTGCTTAAAACAGTATTCTAAGTGCTGCCACACTAGAATATGATGCCACAGACATATGGTATGAAACTCCACCCAGTCGATATGTCACTGATCATACTGACAATGGGCTGACCAGACATAGAACTTTCTCTAAATGCTGAGCGCTAAACGAGGCAGCTTCTATTACAATTATTTAAATCTTTGGTATGATCGAACTCGCAACCTTCGTCATGCAAAGCGGATGCTCAACCACCAGATCACCTTTGCGATTGGAGTTTGTGTATATGAAGGTCACGTGATGAATGAAATCATGTATTTCAAAATTTTTATTTTTCTTTATTCTTTATAATGAGTTGACATAATGTAAATATTATTTAGAAAAAAAACATGTATTTAACCATGTTTTAAACAAAATGAGCAAAAAGTGCCGGAAACTGCTAGGACGTTGTTAGATTATTTGTTTTACCTGGTGGTATAAAAAATAAATTGTATATCATTTTATGTTTTTACTTATATGTGTTGACTTGTTCATAATGGCATTCTGTGAGCACTGTTGATTATGATAAATACAGGTTTGTTTTATATATATCATTATTATTTATCTACCCATATATCTGTGTGCACATGATCACTGCAACCATTATTTGTTTAAAATGATTATTTTTACCTTCCCTGTTTTCAGGCATGTACATTGAACTTGGTGTTAATTTCTACTGTATATTAAGGTATACTAGTATATGATAGAAGTATTGTCAATCCTTGCAGAGGGGTTGCATGTTCAGCCTAATGATAATAAAGCTCCCTGATAAAGGTCAGTGATGGTTTTGTTTTCTGTTACTCCTCATTCTATGATTTGATGATTTCAGTAATAACCCTTAAGGCCATTATAAATTAATTGCTAGATTCTCATCCAATTTTTTTTTAAAAAGTGGGAGAGTTTGGGAGATTTTTTTTTTTTAAATTTTTGGTTGGATCTAAAAAAAATAATTTTAATATATTTTTTTATTATTTATTAGTCTATTTTCTTTATGAAAAAAAAAATGTTTGGGCAGCATGCAAATTAGGGGGAGGGTGGGGATGATAATTAAGCAATTATTTTGTTATGGCTTAAAGGTACCATATCAGGAAAAAATGCTATACATTTCTAAAAAATGAAATTGTATTTAAAATGGATCCAAAACATCTAGTTATCATAATTAAATGATATCTAAATGTTCTGGTATATCAAATCAACCAAAAACCTGACAAAAATGATATTTAAACACAAGTTCTAAACTTGAAACAAAATCCATATTATAAATATAGACATCAATTCTATATGTTCATAGGGTTTGTGCATATCAATGTGCATCAGTACCGGACTTTGCCAGTGAATGGACACGACGACCACGACCATTATGTCGGCCATCGCCACAATTGATTGATCAAATGAAAACATCGGATTGTTTTGTTGTGGGCGTGGGACATCCGGCGAGTGATGAGAAACATATAGAATGGAGATTGTTGTTCTCTCTACAAGAAAGACAACTCATGTTTAACTTTAATCCTGTACAACACAAGTGTTACATTCTCCTTAAAATGATTAAACACGATTTGATTACACGTTATATTGGGAAGTCAATCAGCTCATATCATTGTAAAACATGTATGTTCCACGTGATAGAGAATACACGAGCATGTATATGGAGGCCTGAAAACCTATTGTCATGTGTGCGTTTGTTTTTAATGGTGTTACGTAGCTTTGTGGTGAATGGGGGAATGCCCGAATTATTTCATTAAAGAGGAAAATGTGTTTGACCGGGATGTTCACAGAAATACCCCACCGCATCTGATAGAATTACTGACACAAATGATATCAGAGGGACCTACACTGTTGTTGCGTATCAGTTGTGATCACATAGGTCGGGCTAACATTTACCGAATATCTAAAGCCAAATTGATTCACTCAACAAAGCTTAATGTATTGATGATCAAAGATCAAACTTGCATGAAAAATGATATGAAAAGATTATTGAAAGGCCACGACTTATCTTCCAACTGCCGCTGGTTGTCGACGTTTATTCGTAACTTAACTTCGTGTGTGGTCTTTAAAGATCATGATGAACAACAATAAGGGAACAACTTCACCACATACTTACTTTCTTACATTCAAGATTAGCACAACAGACTGTTTCTTTGGCTTTTAGTGAAGGTGTCTAGGCAACATCATTATCATTTCAGGAAGGGAGCACGTGTGACGTGACGTCATCACGACTTGCGTTTGCTTCAGTGTTTTACAAGCTAGGACAGTATGACAGTTGTCTAGGACTGCTGGATCAGATAAACTCGGACTTACACCCGGGTCTAGAAACACTTTGTCATTGTGAAGTCGATAAATCACTTATAAACATTTTAAGGGTCAACTATCCATCCTTTTTCTCGTCTAACGCTTCCTGTGTTATATTCCTGCCGTCAGAAATGACAATAGTTCCGACACCTCTTCAGTACGAGATGTTCAGTTCGGGTGATGCTCCCCTGGGATCACGTGATGAGAAAGACGAATACTACTGGTACGATTGTGCTGTTGTAGACGGTAGAGTCTACATCCACTTCCTGAAGTACCTCGTCTACTCAGAGTTGAATCAAATAATGCACAAGCGGTTATCCATTTCTAACCTGAGATGTGTGATAGAGAATGAACGTAACCTTGGACGCCGAGAAACGGGATATAATCTGCTAGGGTGGATTTATGTACAAGAAAATCGTATTGATGAAGGTGTTCGGTGTTTCTGTGAGTCGTGGAAGATAAGGCCGCACCACAACGCCGCCAAGTGGCATTTCAGAAGCGTGATGGACACGTTATTGAGATTGCAAAAAAAAACGCTAGATATAAATACTACGGTAGAATATATCTAACATGGCCATCATATTAAACTGGGGCGTTACAAGTGTATCATGATAACTCAAGGCGACATTCCTATAATATATAAACAGTAGCTATTGTTTTATCTGCTCCAAACGAGCGAAAAGTAAACTTACACCTATTTACTCTTGTGTCGGAGAACGAATTACTAAGAGCCAGAGTTGAGGAACTTGAAATAGAAGCAAACGATGCTGAATAGTATCGGAATTTTATTCGGATTGTTGATGTGTCAGATACCGAAACGAAAAGCAATACAAGACAGACGAGCACATCCTCCAAATGTGCGAGTCCATCAACATTGCCATGAGCATACTTAGTTTAAATCAATTTATTTCAGCTCGACTGCGATGAAAGCTCAGGGTTTATATGAACCGCTCTCGAGTCTATTTCCTTGGTAGAACCAGTAATGAGTGTTGTTTATGAGAGGCATCGAGTCGAGCTGGGGATCGAACCCGCAACCAACACTCTATTCATTACACTATCAACCCCGCTTGAACCTACTTGACATCGACTGTAAACATGGTTACAAAACTTTCTTTAGTGTTTGTAGAGTTTATAATTCATTGTAATTGTATTAGATTTTAATAGTTCTTGCAAAATCTGATTTATTTAATCATTTAATAAAAGTTTTCGTTTTATTGAGTAATATCATCATTGAAAGTCGGACTTAAAAGTTATACTTGGTATTTTACTTTCCTCTTTCTATAATGTTTACAGGTTTTGTATCAATACATTTTCTAATTCATTATTATCTGCAATTTGAGTCTTTATATCAATCGTCTACCTACCCAGATCAGCAATACCTTTCCATACATGTTTTTTTTTTTTCTTCATCTTTTTAGTTTTTCATTCATCAACCACCGCAGCGTCATTTTTTCTACATCTATAATAACATTGTTGAAAGTTTTAATCGTTTCTTCCAAACTATTCTAAGTTTCAACCATTCGTACTCTGTTTGTCATCAGTTGTGTCGCGATATCTACATATATTTTTATTATATCAGTTATCATCTGAGGATTTTCATTAAGATGGTGTACAGAGATAGCTACATGTTTGTGTCCGTTTAAAAACCTGCATCGTCAGGTTTACTGCTTGTCCTAAATAATAATTATATTTCACTTATACGTACGTCACTTCTTATTATTATTATCTTGATTTCTAGTTCATACAAATTATCAACTAACTACAAATACACCGACTACACGAATGCCTTAAGACAGTGTAGTAAAGTTATATCCCTATAAGTGTTGGTGGTGATTTTATCTCTCTCTTTATGCAATGGTACAACAGCATTCTAAGTCCATTTATCTGCCTACTGAATGTGTGGGCCCACCATTCATTTTTATTCTTTATTCAGCGTGTTTGTGATAATGCGGCAAAATCGTACTTTGCCGTCGTGTTGTCATTATTTCCAGTTCATTGGAATCATGGACCTTACTTGGTGTAAAATAGGATACCGCCTCAGGCGTTCATTATTTAATAACAAATAAAAAGTGTGAATGCTTGTCATTCATACAGAGAGAGACCCAAATGAAAGAAATGAAACTTGCATTTTATTGTTTGTCGACCTCTGTACTTCCAAAATATGATGAGAAATAAAGGGGCCATATAGCATACAAGAGATTTTTTTCTGTTCAGTGTGTAGACTGTTGACAAAGTGAATGTAGGCTTTCGAAATTGTGCATTCATACCCGAATTTTTAAGCATCCTTTTATTTTCTAAATTCACAAAAAAGTAGATGTACATTGGTTAAATATAAAAACACGTAACGCGCTGTGGTAAGCATTTTTGGTTTGGATACAACCAATGTCAAACAAATCTGCCGATCGTTAAAACAGTAAATCCAATAGGCTA
Source organism: Panopea generosa (assembly GCA_029582155.1). Classification (NCBI taxonomy): domain Eukaryota; kingdom Metazoa; phylum Mollusca; class Bivalvia; order Adapedonta; family Hiatellidae; genus Panopea; species Panopea generosa. Next base: position 1,123,374 of record CM055899.1, on the reverse strand, counting down.
TAATTGTGAAACTACGTCATTCTGAAACTTACTGCATTAGAGGTGTTTTGTCGTTTTATAAATTTTGGAAATAAAAACACGAGTTCCCTGTGTAGATCTGAGTCGTGCACTAACTAGGTATAAAATCTGCCTTCATACTAAAAAACCACCGTATCGATTACGAATATCACCACTTACGGTGCCTAGCAAATCAGTACCACCTCAACCACATCCCTCCACAATCTCTATATACCCAACAATTGCAAATAAAATTATATAAACAAAATATTTTACTTATATAAAAATATGGAAAAACAAGTACACCTTATTATTTACGGTTAGAAAAAGAAATGTTTTGGCTTTCCAACTGTGTAGTATTTTACGATGATGTAACACTATTTGTATATAGTGTATATTTAAGCCGTTTCTTGGGCAGATAGAGATGACTTTTTTTTGTTGTTTTTTTTAGGGGGTGCGGGGTATTTTTTTTCTGCTTTTTTTGTTGTTGTTGTTTTTTTAGGTAAGGTTGGATGCAGGTAGTATTTGCTAGGCGCCGTGCTCCTGTGGTCTAAAATTGACTTTAACCTCGAAATTTATGTTAGTGTGAATTTTTATAAAAGAGTGAATTGTATTTATATTTGCCAAGTAGATGCTTTCATAAGAAGCATTCTTGATCATTTATTTTCTTTTAAAATCTCTTTACTCCTGTTAGTTTAAATAAAAATAGTTTATTCAAAATACATTAATTCAGTTCTTTACACCGATGACAAATAGTAAATGACAATCATACCCCAGTATTAATATTAGGAAAGTCCTATTTAATATTGAAATTTAATATTATCTTAAATAAAATTAATGAAATATGTTTGTTTGTTTGTTTGTTTGCTTGCTTGCTTGCTTGCTTGCTTGCTTGCTTGTTTGTTTGTTTGTTTATTGATAATATGACGCAATGGCGCATATCAGTTATAACGGAGACTGTGGCTGGGCGGGATTCGAACTTACAACCTCTAAAGTAACAGTCAGACACGCTACCGACTGATCTAACCGGGATAGGCAACTAGTAAAGTCACAGTAGTTTAAAAAAAATAGTAAAAAGTCTTCAAAAAGAGAAGTTGCCACAATTTGATATTTCTTTGTAATTTTAATTTATTTCCATCAGTTTCCACCGTATGAATCGAAACGTTAACAACATGGCTATACCTCCAAATTTCCAACAGCTATACGCAGGATACGAATATCCACAAATGCCGCAGGTATTGCCAACCCATCCAGCAGCCCCTCCAACCACTCCGAAATGGGCATCAAAAATGATGGATGATATTGAAATTATCAAAAGTTATTTGCCAAAAATAGAACAAATCGAAATGACAGACAGTTATACGAACATGATAGTATGCCAAATCGAAACAAGACTACAAGAACTTGAAACAAAAGTACACGATGTCGAATCTGCCTGCAGCTTCATAAGTAACGGAACTGATAAACAAAGAAACGAACTAGAAAACACAAAAACAGAAATAAAAGAATGAAATTGGCATGTAACCACATAGAACAAAAACAACATGACTATCAACTTGATGAAGAAGTATGTTTACCAAAATATATGTCCTCTGTATCGAGCGTAGTGCGTCATATTGCACGTCTCTAGGGATCCTTTTAAAGATTTTTATTTTGCGTCTCCCGAGACGACAGCAGATCAGATATCAAAATAATAAAAAAGCTGTCCATTCACGCCTTATTTAATCAGGCTATATCGAGCGAAATAATCAATTATATGTTATTGATTTTGTTGTTATTTTAATTGTTATAGATTCAGCATATCTTAATTTTTGTAAGAATTGATTAAAATCATGGTTATTTACAATGAATATACTTTAAATAGCCATTCAAACGCAGCCGGAATTAGTCAAAAATGGTGAAAAATCGTCAAAAAACGTCATAATAAGGTAAATTTCAAGACCAAATTTAAGGTATTATTTTAATTTTTTCATATATTTTCTTGATATCTATGTCAAGGGTAGTCCATTATTAATGGGATTAGGGATGTTTAACATCATAATCACTAGTATACACGCCACATTTGCCTTTCCCCACGGTCGGAAAAGTGACCGGATCGGCCGGAATTTTACCGGGTTTTAGTAGTACACGATCGATCAAATACTCTCTCTAAAGGAGAATTAAACGGGTATTTACAAGCCAGGGTGTCGGCAGTCACTATTTTCTGCTTATTAGAAGGAAATTGACGGTAATTAAACACATGTTTTATAAAGTAATTCACAGTATATACATATTTACAGTGTCATACTTGCAACTTTATCGGAAAAGGACATCTAGCGACTGTTTTGTGGCTGTGACCAGTGGTGTTTCTGACAGTAGTTGATTACAACAAAGTTACATAAAACGGACATGAAAAGAAAGAAAACAATTAAGATATGGAAGAAAATAAAAAAAATACGTTTCTCATGATAAAATAAAAATACTTTTTATTGTGTGCGTGTCTGTATACTTAATTAATGCTTGATTTCTCAGTGGTGATGGGTGGGGTAATTTGTAAACTTGAGAAGTTTAGCAATGGCGTAGCTGACTTAACGCTATAACACCCCGGCTTGCACATATTTTTGCGTACAAATCATAAAAAATAAAAAAGCTGTCAAATACATTTTCTTTTTTTCGCTAAATAAGGTTTTATTTATTATTCTCTATGAGCCCGTTAAATATATGTAAAGGACCATTTTTTGCTTAAATTCCATTCCTGATTTAAAATGGTGAATTTGATAATTTACTGACTGCCTGGAAAACAGTGTATACCTTGACAACACGGTGTGGATGACCAGGCTGATCTGGGTCTTCATCGGCACTAACCACAATATTACTTTTGTTTTCTTTATCAAATGAAGGGTTATTTTCATATTATACAAATTCAGTCATGCTTGCTTTTGTAATGACTGCCAGACCCAATAAGCTCAGTCGTTAGCGCGTCTGAATATCAGTCCATGGGTACCAGTACAAAGCAAATGCAGAAAAAGTGTCTTGCTTAAGGACACCACACATAGCTGTAGCAGAGGATCGAACTCACAACGCTCCGATCATGGTTTGGTGCTCTACCACTGGACCATGCGCTCCACATATTGCTTTGTTAATTTTAATATAGTTTTTGTATTTTTGTTTTTTCTTGTATATATCTTTTTAAAAGTATCGACTTGAGATAGAACGAGGGAGAGAGATGTATATAATTATATTCATTGTTTATGATTATATTAATTAACTAATTATTAAATTGAATTATAAATCAACGTGTTTAATTCCTAAAATATGTTACTATTCATTAACAGTCATTGATTATTGTATGCATTAAATAATTCCCGTTTTTCAATAACAATCCTTCAGTAATTAATATGTGCATTTCAGATCATCTTATCACATTCAAATATTTCAGTATTTCATTAGAAATACCAAATAATAAATGATATTATTTTTTAAATTAATGTGGGGCCGGATTTTCCATGCTAAATGGGGCCGGATGTTCCAAGGACGTTTCATCCAGGGGCCGGATTTATAACACGGCCTGATTAACATGGGGCTGGATATTCCATAACTCTATTGCCGTATTAAGTAAGGGATATATTAAAAAAAGAGTTTTTCTAACTTGAGCTATGCACCTAGGTTAGATTGAAATACTTTTTCTGTTTAAAAGTGCAACATTTTTTGTGACGTTTTAAATGAGTCACATGATTTCATTTTCAATTTGATTCGTTATACACAGGGACGGATTCTGGATTTCAATTTAGAGGTGCAACACAAAATCTGAATGGGCACTCATGTTTTTTAGCAGAAATATAGTAAATTTAAATGAAATATAGTCCCCGAGTGTTTTTCATTTTTTAAAGATTCTGAATGATGTCAAGTACCGTAGTATTTAAGTGCTGTCTATTTTTAGAACCTATTTGAATAATTATGCTACTTTTTAACACATTTATAGCGTTTTTTCCTGATAATTCCCTTTAAAATCATGTTAATGTAATATTGCATAAAGTGTTAACTGATTTTGATAAATAAAGTTTTTTTCTCACTGTTCAAATGATACACATTCTCATAGTCCTCCGTGGCTGAGTGGCATCGTCTTCTCAAGCTTACTTACCTCTCACTGCTAAGGTTTTAGGTTCGAGTCTCGCTTGCTCAAAAAACTATGTATGAAAGTTTGCCAGATAGTTACTTGCAGATGTATTGTGGTTCTAATCAGATTCATTCTGGGGTCTTCCTCCTCCAAAAAACTGAATATGCCATATATAACCTGATATGACATTAAACCCTATTTGAAAAAAAATGTGCTGTTGAAACAAAAAGCTGATATTTCATTATTTCAGGTGTATGAAAATTTGATTAAAGGGAGAGAACTGGAATAAACCAGTGACATTCAGTATGAGAATGACAATTAGACGTCCAAAAGGAATTAAAGTATTGGCCGGAGTTATCCTTCCTTTTGTGGCACTGTACTTTATTGGTAAGTTTTGTTTCAACATGATTTGTTTATTATTATCAAAATTTATACAGAGGTTTTACAAAATAATAAGCTGTTAAATTGTCTGATTGATTGAATATTTAGTGTCATTTTTATGCCATTGATTGGCTAACGGATCTTTCCTGGGATCCTGTAAGGTTAACCAGGGGTCGTATTCACTAACCATTCTTTAGAATAATCTTAGACTTAAGCTTGATAACCCAAATTTCAACCTTAGATATAAAGTTTACTATGACAAGCAGAATAGTTGTGAGACTTTATTTGACTATATAGTGGGTGTCCCTACATGCTTGTAAATTTTGGTCTAAAAAAATGGTCTCTAAGTGTCTTTTTCAAAATTCTTTCTTGAGTTGAAGTCTTAAGAATGGTTGGTGAATACTGCCCCAGTACTCGGGACACCCATCTCTACAAATAAATTATAACTTAAGGCTATTAAGGGATGTCGAAGGATTAATGGGATGTCGCAAATTAGTTTCCAATTTGAAGGTATGTCAGAGCAGACATGTGTTACGGAGAACCCTGATCACTGTGGCCGGGTGAAGACACAAACTAAGCATTACTGATAGTCGGACACACTGGTGACAGCTAACCAGGCATTGCAGTTAAATGGGGAAATATTAATGTTGTTCTGCCATTCTCCTTCCCAAATAAAAGACGGCTAAATCAAGTCTGAGATATTTGCCATTCATGCCACCGAAGGTCGCAAGTTTGATCCTATTAATAACCTCATTTGAACAAACACCTTCAATGTTTCATAGCAGTTTAACTCTAATCAAAAAAGTGTTCCTCTGGCACATTGATGATCAATCAAGTTATCTATGGCATATTTTGAGGGTGGGCGGAGTTGTGGCATGGTTTTGCTACAACCACCAATATTATTATAGTAGTACCTAGAGCTTACCGTTAATGTCGCCGTTCTTGTAACACATACATTGACATACACACGTAACATTTGTGCCCATGAGAACAATCTTTTTCAACAGTGCTGTGTCTTTAATGAAAGTGAGTTACATTGAAAAAGTTATTAGGTGTAATACTTTTGTATTTCATGAATTGAAGTGACATCCAGCAGTTAGCATGCTTGCTTGAAGACCCGAATTCAAATCTTGGTAAAGCCACATTTATAATGATTGTATTTCTAGGAAAAAGTACATTTATCATTTTCCATGACCCTTTTAGATCTATTACGGGGTAAATAAATGGAACACAGTTTGTGGTTGAATTAAAAAAAAATCTAGAAAAAAATATCTTTTCAGCAGGATTTGAACCAACTTCGGGTTAATTTGGATGAAATAAAATGTACTGTGAATAGTATAAGTTCTGTTTACAACTAGTTTTGTCTTACCAGTACTTTTTTTTTTTTTTGTAAAATGCACCCCATGACTCTGGCAGAGATACAATTCCCAGCACTTATTTTGTTTAAGCTGAAGTATAAAGTACATACTCGATGATTTTTTATACTGTTAATCGGTACTGATACATTGGTTCATTACTATTGTTATTGTTTTTCAGTAACTTCATTTGGAACAAGGAAGGGTAAGTTGAAAGTTTTGGTATATTTATGAAATACAAACCTCAGATTTGCTTTTAATTCAAGTTTACTTGTACTGGTTATCACTGTCAGTGTTAATGCTCGCATTTATTTTAAGCAAGGTGAAGTGGATAGAGTGTAAGTTGTTCATGCTCAGTTTTGATCCCAATCGCCTCTGAAATTTTTTAACTGTTAATGATTGACAAGGGCATAACTCTTGTAAATGATTGAAAGGGGCGTAACTCTTGTAGATGATTGAAAGGGGCATAACTCTTGTAGATGATTGAAAGGGGCATAACTCTTGTAGATGATTAAAAGGGGCATAACTCTTGTAGATGATTGAAAGGGGCAAAACTCTTGTATTCTAGAGCAAGCCATATAAAGTCTGAGTTAACTTCACAATATAATAGCTAACATAAAAATAAGTATATAAACTTAACTTAAATTTTAAACAAAATATAAACACAGAAATTTATGCATATTGCCTATTGAATTTTATTTTATGTACCAATACGTACTTTATAAATAAAGTTTATAAGGCTTCTGTTTCATCAACATTTTGCTTAAATACTTAAAAACTTAACTAAGTTTTGACTGGTTATTTACCTATAATATAATCAATATCAATGAAATCGTATGCAGTTTTACTTGAACCAGTCTACAATCATGAGTGGCTGCTTCTGTTAGAATTAAGTTTTTAAGTATTTAAGGAGCCAGTTTATGAATTGGAACACTAGAATTACTGGAATAGATTTTTAGGTCACCTGAGTCTTTGTCTCAAGGGACCTTTTGCAATCACCATTTGTCTGTCGTGCGGCCGTTAACAATTGACATTTTCGACTTCAGAAAAACCATAAGCTCAGTCGTATTGAAATGTTGTATGGTGATTTGGTACCTGTAAGGGTGAATCAAAATTGTGAATTGCATGGGGGGAGGGTTAAAACAGTCAGATTCAAGGTAAATTACGAAATTCTTTTTCTCAAATTTAGGAAGCACTGGGAAACAAACGGTGAGCATAATTATGGACGTACAGTCAAAACTTGTTATTTCGAATTCCGTGGGACCTTTAAAATAATTCGAAATATCCGAACTTCAATTTATCAGGAGTTTACCTTTGTGCATCTTTTTACCGTTACCCCACCCACTTCACAAATCATTGAAAATATATGTGTACATGTAAATACCTCTATTTGTTGTTTTTAACTCAATATAACACGTTGTTGTTATATTTACACATGATATAAACTTTGTTTATATTGATGTGTACTGTGGATTGATCTTAAATCGTGGTAATATACTGTTTATACGCGTCATTTTCTTCTACGCAAACGTATGTTGTACGTTGTTATCCATGTGTAATTGTCTATTTACCCAGTGCGTGAACATTGTAATAAAGTGTGATATAATAGAAAAACAACATTTGTTTCATGAGATTACTTTGCGTTTCAGACATTGTGAATAATGATTCTTGTTTGAAGATCTTTAGTTTTTATTCATATCAGACGACTGTCAATATTTACTCAAATATGCTAAATGTCAATTAGTGTTTGATTTCGTTCACTCAATTTTCCGTGTTATCGCTTTTACCCAAACAAGCAGCAGCGTTGTTTGCCTAATTAGCGTGTGTCTCGCTTGTATTTGTATCATAACAATTTGATGACCCAATTAACTTACCTGCCAGTACAGATACATGAGGCGATAAATTACAGGTATGGGATTAGCAATTATCACCTTCGGCGGTTTGCTTTTCATCTTCACGCGATGATAAAAATTTCAAAATAACGAGTGAGAAATCAATAAGTTTTAATATGGAGGGACCGAAGAACGAATTCGAAATAACGAATAATTCGAATTACTGGAATTTGATATATCCGGAGTTAATTAATATAGAAATAGAAGAAGAAAAAACGGGACCGAATTTCAAATTTGAGATAACCGGAATTTCGAAATAAAAGAGTTCAAGTTGGTGAGTAACAACTGTATATGGGTCCTTTATAAAAATTGTGAATTGTATGTCCCAGGGTCTCAAGGTTTGGCCCTGGGGATAGGGTCTACTTTACTAAATATTAGAGATATTGACAAAAAACATTATTTCTTATGACTGAAGCCTTTGTGAATGTTTTTTGGATAATCAAGTGACTGTTAAGGCCCATGGGCCTCTTGTTATATAATAGAATATTTTGCAAAGATAATGCACATTATACTACAGTATAATATAGTGGCATATTTTTTTAGGTAAAATGTTACACCTTTTGGAAATTCACACTAGCAGATCTGAAGAGGGAGTCTTTGTGAACATGTATGGGTAGTGTGGGCACATATGCGGGTAGTGTGGGCACATGTGCGGTAAGTGTGGGCACAATAGCTGGTAAGGTGGGCACATGCGCAGGTAGGATGGGCTCATGTGCGGGTAGGGTGGGCACATGTGCTCCAAAGCCCACCTTAATGTTTGTTGCAAGAATAATCAAATTGAATAAAAGTACTAAAACTGATATTCTATCATAACCCCAATGCCACCCCACCCCATCCTTCTGAAGAAAACCGGGTGGAGTGCAAAGGTTAATGTAGTTTTATGAATGCATATTTTTTTATATGTTTATATCAGTGCTTTTAACTGGCATTATTCCGTCACATATTATAAAAATATTATTTTGTATTTCAGTGCAACGTTTATTGAAAGATAACACTGTTTGCAATGCCAGTCTGGGCCCAACCCGAGAGCAGGACCTGGAAAAAGTTCTTTCTTACAAATTTGACAATGCCCAATACTATTTAAAAGGTAAATTGTTTCACATTGACATTCACCTAAATGATTTCATTTGCAAAGGTACACACCTAAATGATTTCATTTGCAAGGGTACTCACCTAAATAATTTCATTTGCAAAGGTACTCACATAATTGATTTCATTTGCAAAGGTACTCACCTAAATGATCAGTCAGTTACGCGTCTGACTATCAATCCAGGGGTCGTGAGTTCAAATCCCCAGCCCGGCAACAGTCTCCGTGATGATTGATATACGACATTGTGTCTCATTATCATTTGTCTCTCACCACTGATTCAAGTGGGAAAGTTATCAGTTACTTGCGGAGATGGGGTGTGCTCGAGTACTGGTTAATCCCAGGAAACAGTGGTTAGGTTAACTGATCGTCTGTTAGCCCTCGAAGGCATAAAAATGACGCTAAATATTCAATCAATCAATCAATCAATCTTTTGCATCAGTGTTTACCTTAATAATTTCATTTGCAAAGTTACTCACCTTAATATCATTTGTAAAGGTACTCACCTAAATGATTTCATTTGTAAAGGTGCTCACTAAATGATTTCATTTGCAAAGGTTCACACCTAAATGATCTATTTCCAAAGGTACTCACATAAATAATTTCATTTTCAAAGGTACTCACCTAAATGATTTCATTTGTAAAGGTACTCTCCTAAATAATTTCATTTGCAAAGGTACTCACCTAAATGATCTATTTCCAGAGGTACTCACCTAAGTGATTTCATTTGTAAAGGTGCTCACTAAATGATTTCATTTGCAAAGGTACACACCTAAATGATCTATTTCCAAAGGTACTCGCATTAATAATTTCATTTGCAAAGGTACTCTTCTTTATGATATCATTTGTAAAGGTACTCACCTAAATGATTTCATTTGCAAAGGTACTCACCTTAATAATTTCATTTGCAAAGGTACTCGCCTAAATGATTTCATTTGCAAAGGTACTCACCAAAATGATTTCATTTGCAAAGTTACTCACCTAAATGATTTCATTTGTAAAGGTTCTCACCTTATTATTTCATTTGCAAAGGTACTCACCTAAATAATTTCATTTGAAAGGTACTCACCTAAATTGTTTCATTTGAAAGGTACTTTCCTTAATGATTTCATTTGTAAAGGTACTCACCTTAATATTTCATTTGCAAAGGTACTCCTCTAAATGATTTCATTTACAAAGGTACTCACCTTAATATTTCATTTATAAAGGTACTCACCTAAATGATTTCATTTGAAAGGTACTCACCTAAGTAAAAAAGTTTTGCATAGGGACTCACCTAAATGATTTCAATGTAAAGATACTCATCTAAATGATTTCATTTGCAAAAGTACTCACTTAAATGAATTTGTCTGCAAAGATACAACATGTAGTGGTGTTAAAAACCATCTTAATATTATCATCATGGATTTGAGACTAGCTCATTCAAATACTGTTGTTAGAAAGTTTGTTAGCTACTTTCAGAAGGATAGTGTTTCCTTCAAAGGTCTTTCTCCACAAATAAACTAGATGCCATATTTAACCTGTAATTTGTTGAAATGACATTAAACCCTCATTAAAAAAACATTTGCATAGAGATATGGTCTGTATGGGATCTACTTGTCTTATTCTCTGCCTTATTTCATCCCTACTAAATGAAAATGGAATGATCCAAAAGTCAGGGTGGAAGGTTCTATTACAGAAGTTTAAAGGTTTAAATGTAGTTTTCGTTAATTGTAGTACAGTATATAATTATAGGCATTGACAATATAGACAATTTCTTGCATACTGGACAAGGATTTCAGCGTAGTTTTACTGGGTATTGATTTTTAAACCGACGACCCCAATATGCACTTTTCATACCCTCCTTGCTCTATGAGCAATATAATCTAACATATTCATAAATTATAGCATGTGCTTTGATGTAAATATTCATTTATACAATGATATCCTTGCACAACTATAAAAGAAATAGATAGGAATAAAAATCTTAAAAAAAATACATATTTCATGCGGTTTGCGGTACGGATGGAAAATCAGTTCATTACTGTTTTGGTGGTTACACGGCTATGCAGTTACCACTCAGAACAGAATTTTCCATTTGCACCTCAAACCCATTAAAGAGTATTATTTATAATTGGAAACTGCTGGAACTTGCCTGACCCAGTCTCTCCATGACTCTGTAGGCACAGATGTTAAAGGCCACATGACTTGTTAGTATTATTGATAAATAATTCATACATAAACATGATTTGTTTTGTCTTTGCTGACCATGTAAAAGTCATAACATAAATGCAGCTACATCTGCAGTGCACCATATAAGCACAATATGGTGGTATTTGAGCATTGAACTTTTGGAATAATGCATTGGAATTTAAAGTAACTGGTAAAATAGGCCTTGGATATTGACAATTTCAGTGTTGATTGGTTTATTTACATAGCAATTTAATTAAAATGTTCATTTTTATCCTTTACATTTTGAAAATAAGCAATGTATTATAAATATTTAAGGATTAAAATACAGTCAAACCTGTGTAAGCGATTACCTTTAATAAGCAACCACTTGTCTTAAGCAGCCATATATGCTTTTTTCCATTTGTAAGCCTTTAGGGAAAATTAAACTGTATTAAGCAACAACCTGTCTTAAAAGACCACTTTTTCTCCTTCCCTTGACTGGCTGCTAATTACAGATTTGACTACTCATTAGAAAAAAAGCTTATCTGAAACACTGCATTTAGTTATGGAGAAAACCAGTCTTTCAGTCATTCAACTTATTTTTCCAGAGTTGTTTCTCCTATCATCATCAAGTGACACGATGCCTACAATGCCTGTCCTGGTCACAGCCTTCTCTTCCAGCCATTTCATTGAAGGTATGGCGATGGTGAGAAACATAAACAATGTGGTCAGAAAACGGCACAAAAATATGAAGTTCTTCATATACAACCTGGGATTGACAGATACGCACCAAAAGGAGGTAAACATTCTTACAATCCTCATCATGCACCTGTCATTTGGTGGGGTGGGGCTGCGAGGGGCACACCCAGAGGAATTGGGAGACATTTTTCAAGTTTGTTTTATTATTATACATCTCTTAACAGAAATGGCACCTTAGTCAAATATACCAGGGTGGGATTGTACTGTATTCAATTATTCTCATGGTAATTGTTTATATTTCCACCTAGGTTTCGGCTTAGGCATAAGGTTGCTGTCTATTCCTTGAGTGTGCCTGCCACCCCTAATATTGATAGGTGCATTACCCTGACAGTGTTCTTCATACCTTGTCACCAGCTATATCAGGGAGAGCCCACCTCTCAGTGGGAATGCTGGTTGTACTTTGTGCTTATTGTTCAATCATTTAAAATGCAATTGCCATAGCAGAGAGCATCTAATTAGCAGCACTTTGTCATGATATATTGTCTGTTCACAATTCTTTTGTGTATATGACATATATATACATGTATACAGTTTTTAACAAGTTTTTGTGCCCCACAAAATTTTGTTATTTTGTCATGCATAGATGGATTTTATACACTTGCTACAAATGATCAACATAACTCGACTATGTGTCGCGCGTATTACCCAGAATCCCACTTCAAAGGTCAATGTCACACTTTAACTTTGTTTGACAACACTCTCAGGCTGTTTGAGATTTTGTTTCCAGTCTGTAACTTTGTAACCTGTGGATAAATTCAAAAACACTTGACTCAATTCATCTTCATGACATGACAACATGTCACATGTAAGACACACACTCATACCTGAAAGGTCAAGGTCACACTTTGAGTTTGTTTGAGATTTCAAGTCGGGTCCGTTACTTTGTCCATCAAAGATGGATTTCAAAACACTTGGCTCAACTGATTAATTGATCAACATGACATGACAACATGTTGCGTGTATGACCCTGAACCTTACCTTAAAGGTTAAGGTCACAGTTTCAGTTTGTTTGATATTTCATGTCTGGCAACTTTGTCTGACATGGATGGATTTTAAAATACCTTGACACAAGTGCTCAACATGTCATTATGATGTGTCATCTGCATTTACCTGTAGAAATACCCAGATCCTTACATCAGATATCATGGTCAAGGTCACACAAAGGTCAAGGTAACACTTTTATGTAAAAAAACACATTAAGTTGCATGTCTAGTCTTAATTGTCGGTTCATGACTTTTGATATTCATTGATACATTTAAATCCTTACCTAACGTTATTTTCACAGACCATTTGGGGGGCATGTGACACTTACAAGTGTCATTTCTTTTTTGATTTCCCAAATCCTAATATTAATTGATTTTCTCAATAAAAGAGCCTTCCCTCAGTCCATTTAGGCTTCAATTTATTCTCAGTGGTCTAAGGTGCCATCTCAAGACCACTGACCTTTCACCACTGAGGTCATGGGTTCAAACACAGCACAATACAAAATCTTTATGTCAGAAAGTTTGCCAGTTATTTATGATATGATGGTGGTTCTACACAGAATTATATTCAGGTATTCCTCAACCAGTAAACTGGATATGTCATGTCTGCTCACATATGTTATGTCTTAATTGACCATCCAATGGTTGGTTGGTTGGTTGAATATTTAGCGTCATTTATATGCCATTGAGGGCTAACAGACAATCAGTTAACCTAACCACTATACCTGAGATCCTGGAAGGTTAACCAGTAAGCGAGCACACTCTATCTATGCAAGTAACTGATAACTTTCCAACTTGAATCAGCAGTAGGAGATGAACGATAATGAACAATTAGCACGGAAATTGTGGCTGGGCAAGGATTCAAACTCACAACTCCTGCATTGATAGTCAAACACGCTACCGAATGATCTTATGGACCTGGCATATCCAATGGAATCAGTTATAAAGGTTGCCTACATGTAAGACGGGGTCGTTATATATAACCAACTGTTTGTGAATGCACCACTGATACAATTCAAATATTAATAGATTGTGTGTTTATGTAAACAGTATATATACGACATGTGTTGTTCACATATTATATCAGTAACTGTTATCGATTACAACACATCCATTAGGCCATAATAAATTGCTAGATTATCATCCCCGCCACCCCCTAATTTTCATGCCACTCCGACCACTTTTTTTTCCATAAATTTTTTTTTTTTTTAAAGTTTATTAAAAAAACATTAACAATTTTAAAAATGAAAATATAAAATAAAAAAAATCCTCCTGCCCTCCCTGTTTTTAAGAAAAATTTGGATGATAATTTAGCAATTTAGTTATAATGGTATTTTTTTATTTTTATTTTTAACTTGGATGCTAGCTGTCGATTCCATAGCTTTGAACTTTGCGTTTTTAGGGAGTTTTTAAAAAATTTTAAAAATGCATCTCCTGTGACTTTCTGTTCAGTAAATGATGGAAAGTTTATTGAATCACAAAAACGAAGGTCCATTCTGAAGATAATGGCCGATTCAGTTCTTATAGTTTACTTTATTTATGAGAAATTTGTTTATACACAAGACAGCATTTTCTGTTCTATTCATCAATGTTTTAGCATAACCTGATACTGCATAATGAGTGACTTTATATTGGGTTACGATTAAGTATTTGCTCAACAAAATTAAAGAATTTTACACTACAGAGACAAAATACAATATAGGTTATTGAATAGAATATCTATAATATATGATTTTTTATATAGATGTGCAGTTTTACTGCTAAGGTCGAAAAAATATCGGCCATATAGGTGATGCATCTTTAAGTTGGCCATTTGACACGCACTTAACAGTCACGTGATCAACATGTGATAAATAATATCAGAGAAATCAATAGATGACTTTACTCAATCAGTGCAATAGCACGACCTGGTGGTGACAATGAGGCTGTGATCATATTTAATGGCTTCTCAGCTGGAAAGTCAGCTGGCAATTTCAGCAAATGTTTAACAAACTCATTCTTGTTATGTGTCGCATTTGTCGGAGTCAGATGTAAATCAGTTAAGAGAAGAAACTGTTATGCCATTATGTTTAATTAAGGTGTAAGTTTTACCTCGTGCTGTGGGGGAAAAAAACATGATCAATAATTATTTTTAAAAGATTATTGATTTTGGATTTTATGGTCTTATGTCACTTAAGTCAGACACGTAACTGATTGAGCTGATGGGGCCCGGTCAAATCAAGATGAATAACAGACACTATTGTGTATAATTAAGACATGTTTGCTGGTCCTGATTAGCTCAGTCGGTAATGCGACTGACTATCAATCCTGGGGTCGTCAGTTTAAATCCTTGCAACAGTTTCTGTGATAATTGATATACGACATTGTGTCTCGTTATCACTCATCTCTCTCTGCTGATTTAAGTGGGAAAGTTATCAGTTACTTGCGGAGATCGGGTGTGCTAGAATATTGGTTAACCTTTCAGGATCGCAGGACACAGTGGTTAGGTTAGCTGATCATCTGTTAAAAAAAATGTATCATCTCAAATCATACTTGTTATTAACTGATTGATATTATCTTCCCAGACACTACTGTGCGTTACAAAATAGTAACTTTTAATATGAAGGGGAGCAACTACTGCAGTTAACCTGTTAAATTTTTACCAGTTAATCACTTAATCTGTAACCATACACTTATCCAGTTAATTGTTTTAGCACTGCCTGGTATATAACATGTAATGTGGTTGAATTGATTTAAAACCCCATTTAAAAAAATAATTATAAAACATTATGCCAAATCAAATCAACTAGTGCGGTTAACTGTTAGATTTGTAATACATTAATCACTAAATCTGTGACCATACACTTATCCAGTTAATTGTTAGAGCACTGTATGAGGCCTTTATTAATTAATTGTTAGATTCTCATCCAAATTTTTCTTAGAAATAGGGAGTGGTGGGAGGATTTTTAGCTCTACTGGCCAAAGGCCAAAAGCGCTTATGCGATGGTGCGTTGTCCGTCGTCTGTTAGCAGCACTTTCTCTGAAACCACTAGGCCTATTAAACTGAAACTTAACATGGATGTTTCTGTTGCTTAGGAGACTATACAGAAGATTTTTTTTTGTTTGAATTGGAATTCAAGATGACCACTGTTACTAAAAATAGTCCAAACCTTAAAAAATCTTCTTCTCATGAACAGCCCAACAGATTTTCAAAATGTTTATGTAGTAATGATGACCACCTATAGTTTTGTTAGATTTGTGCAAGAAGCATTGTTTGGTGAAGGAGGTTCAGATTTGTAAAAATGACTGGGTTCCACTGTCTTTAAGGGTCAGGAGGGGCCCCAAAAGGGTAAAAATGGGAATTACTAAATTTGTTTTCTTTAGAACAGGTATGTTCATGTTTAGCATAAATTATCCCTATGTGTAGGGGTTTGATTGCAGATAAGAATTTAGGGGCTAAAATTTATAGGGGCCCTGTAAGGGG
The DNA here is from genome assembly GCA_029582155.1 of Panopea generosa. Classification (NCBI taxonomy): domain Eukaryota; kingdom Metazoa; phylum Mollusca; class Bivalvia; order Adapedonta; family Hiatellidae; genus Panopea; species Panopea generosa. Next base: position 1,107,210 of record CM055899.1, on the reverse strand, counting down.
ACTTAGAATTTTACATAGGGATATTATGGGAAAACAGAAAATTCTCTTTTTATTTCATTTATTCTGAAACCACTAGGCAATTAAACTGAAACTTCACATGGATGTTTCTATTGCATAGGAGACTATACAGAAGATTTTTTTCTATCTAAAATTCAAGATGGCTACCAATACTAAAAATAGTCCAAAACTTAAAAATCTTCTTCTCATGAACGGTCCAACAGATTTTCAAAATGTTTATGTAGTAATGATGACCAACTATAGTTTTGTTAGATTTGTTCAAATGGTGTCCCTAGGGTTAAAAATGACCCGGCCCCGATGTTTCTATTGCAGAAGAGAATTTCAAAAAGTGTTGTTGTTGTTGTATGGTGTTTAGCGTCACTTTCAACAATTTTTCACTCATATCGCGATGGTGTCTACTTGAGACAGTATTCTAAGCGCTGTCACACTGGAGTATCATGCCGCAGACACATGGTATGATACCCCACCCAGTCACATTATACTGACACCGGGCCGACAAGACCTAGAACTCTCTTCTAAATGCTGAGCGTCAAGTGAGGAAGGTTCTAGTACCATTTTTAAAGTCTTTGGTATGACCCGGCCGGGGATTGAACCCACGACCTTCCGCATGTGAGGTTGACACTCTACCACAAGACCACGCCGCGGTTTTCAAAAAGTGCTTTGTCCACTATGAGTCAGTAGAGTGGTGTCAGGCCCTCTTGGGCCTCTTGTTTTTAAAACTTTTTTTATGGAAATAAAAAGGGTCAGGGCAGCATGAGAACTAGGGGGCTATTTTTAGCACTACTATCTCACTGTTACATGTCTTGTTATTTCAAACAGGTGATGGCAGTTTGTGACTGTGAGTTACGCCAGTTTCCGTTTGATAACTTTCCAGACCATGTCAGAATTATGAAAGGTTATGCATGGAAACCATTGGCGATACAGGTAAGGCCATAATAAGTTAATTCCTACATTTTCATACAAGTTTGTTTTCAAAATAGGGTTTAGGGGATGCAATTTTATTTTTTATTTCTCAGATATTAAAAAGAAAATGTGAGATTAGGCAAGAAATGAGAAAAAGTAATTTGAATATAAAAGTTCTAAATTGTGGCATCATTTTTGCAAATTACATTTTGTTTTTTGACAATAAAATATAAAATATATTAATTTATCATAGCCAAAGCCAGAGATTTTATTTTCTGATTCAAATATAGCTTCCATTTTAATTGTATTTCATCCAAACCCAACACCCACTCTTCTAAAATTATTTGGAATAAACCTGTCTGCATATATTTAAAAGGAGGGAGAAGATCTTACATGTGTGCTTATTTATTATCTATTAGTTATTTATTTATGAAACAAGTTGACAATATATTATCAGCGGCTCTGCTAACTAGTTTAGTAAATTCAATAATGAATGTGCATAAATGAAGGATTCTTTTTATCACATAACTCAGGAAAATGTTACATTTTCTGGGCACATTTATTTTCAAATCAACTGTATAAAGAATGAGAAAAAATTACACACGTTTCCGTCAGTCATTGTTTGATGCAATGTCTAAATATAATGTCCTTTAATCATGACAGAGTGACATTATTTATAATTATGTTCAGGCAAGTCGAAAACAGTTTGGCATTTTACATACAAAAGTTGTGTTATATGGAAAACAACGAGAGATTGCTGGACACTAGGTTAATATCAGAAATATGTCATTGGTTCATTACAATCCAGCACTGTCTTCTTTTTTTTTGACTTAAGCAGTAATGGATGGTGTTCATATTTTTGATGGTTGAAGAAATTTTTTTTTATGGCATCTAGTTTTATTGGTGGAACAAACCTTCTACAGGTTACTGACAGACATTCTAAACATTAAGTTTTTCAACAGAGCTAGGTTCAAACCCATGACCTTAGCAGTGAGAGGTAACTGATATTAAGACAGTGTCTTTAACAATTAGTCACGGAGGAACATCCGAGGTAGACTCAATGTCCATGTATCTAATTTCTTTTCATAAAAAAATGGAAAATATGTTTATGAGTTAATTTAACCTTACAAATAGATTTTAGGACTAGAGTGAACTATTTTTTATTGAACTATAATAACATAACAATTTGTCTACCTTTAAACCATTGTACATTTTCAGTTGATTGCTCGTGAACATCCTTTTGTAATTTGGATGGATGCATCTGTTAGATTCACCACTGACGACCTCAACTTCCTGTTTGAAGATGCCAAAAAGCTAGGTGTCATGGCCTCCGAGGGATATGCAGCTGTTGCCATGAGAACCATGGAAAACACATTTAAACTCCTCAATGAAGAGCCATGCATATTTCGTGACAAAAATGAGTTTGAGGCCACTTTCATAGTCATTTATGCAGATGATTTTGTTATGAATAATTTTATGCGTCCGTGGGTTTCTTGTGCCTTAGAGGAGGGATGCATGGTCCCAGAAGATGATCCAAGTAAATACATACATTGTAATTACAAAGGTGATCCTGTATACTTCCATTGTCACAGATTTGACCAATCAATGTTGAGTATTTTATTACATAGGCTCTACCATAGTGACATTGACAAACACAGAATGAAACATGCCTTCTACCAGTTTTGTAAAGGAGGTGACGAACTTTGGTTTGCCCCCCATTTTGTCAATGAGATTGTTATAAACTACCAAGAAAGGTGCTTCTAAACTACCTCTATCCCCAAAACTCGAATAAGTGACTGACTTCCAAATTATGGCATCATTCATTCACTGTGAGTGATTTATAGCAGTTGTGCAGTTAGTAGAGTGATGGCTGTTCATGCCAGAGGTTGTGAGCTCAACCGGTGGCCTAGTATTAGGCCCAGTGGCTGAGTGTTAGGCCCAGTGGCTGATTGTTAGGCCTATAAAACCCCAAATCATTCATTCAGTCCTTCATGTTGTCACCTACACTGAAAATTGCTAGTATTAATGAAATGATATATAAATCAGTTGCCTTGACATCGTGATTTATGAATCAATTACATTTGTATTCTTATTGATCAATTACATTGACTTTCTGATCAATTACATTTACTTTCTTATAAATCAATTACATAAACATTCTTATTGATAAATAACATTCACATTCTTGTGAATCAGTTACATTCACATTCATATTAATTAATTACATTCACATTCTTATTGATCAATTACATAGACTTTCTTATTAATCAATTACAACAACATTCTTATTGATAAATTACATTCACATTCTTAATGATCAATTATATCAACATTCTTATTGATGAATTACATTCACATTCTTATTGATAAATTACATTCGCATTTTTATTGATCAATTATAACAACATTTTTATTGATAAATTATATCAACATTCTTATTGATAAATTACATTCACATTCTAATTGATCAATTAAATCAACATTCTTATTGATAAAATACATTCACATTCTTATTGATCAATTATATCAACATTCTTATTGATAAATAACATTCACATTCTTATTGATAAATTACATTCACATTATTATTGATCAATTATATCAACATTCTTATTGATAAAATATATTCACATTCTTGTGAATCAATTACATTCACATTCATATTAATTAATTACATGTACTTACATTCACATTCTTATTGATCAATTACATTAACACTCTAATTGATCAATTATATCAACATTCTTATTGATAAATTACATTCACATTCTTATTGATCAATTATATCAACATTCTTATTGATAAATTACATGCACATTCTTATTGATAAATAACATTCACATTCTTATTGATCAATTATATCAACAGTCTTATTGATAAATTACATTCACATTCTTGTGAATCAATTACATTCACATTCATATTAATTAATTACATGTAATTACATTCACATTCTTAATGATCAATTACATTAACACTCTGATTGATCAATTATATTGACATTCTTATTGATAAATTACATTCACATTCTTGTGAATCAATTACATTCCCATTGCTGCCCATTAATACATGTGCCTTATTTATAGAATAATTCAACCATGAACAGTGTCCAATACTTAATTTTGGAAATAAATAATGTATAACATGTGATTTTCTTGCATAAATAACATGCCATTTATTGTTTTGTGAACACATTTACACAAATTATTACAATCAATGTCGACTCGGACCAACAGAAATGCTTGAGTTTCATGATATCTCAAGTTTTCGATGTTTTCAAATAATTACACAAAAAATACGAATTTCAGGTAAATTTCCCATGTTTATAGCGTTGTAAACATTTTTTTTCTTCAAATATTCATTTATGTTCTATATTTTTTTATCATTAAAATAACATATTTTGTTTTCATCTGTTTTGCAGCATTTTGCTAATTGTCAAATGTAATGAATTAACACTTCTGTTAAATTCACACTTGTTATAATCTGGGATAATACAATTGTAATCATTTGAACATTTAACGTAATGGATGCTGTAAAATAATATTTAATTAAGATTTGCCAATTAGAACCAAACAGATTAAAACAAATGGAATCAAAAGAAACATTTCAGAAACATATTCTAGTCTCAAAAACCTAACAGTTAAAACTGTGTTGTGACATGTTAATCATAATATAATAGTAAATGATTGTAAAGTATTATCATATTTTTTTATAAATGTATTAAAGCTTCTAAAAGATTCTAGCCTATTTTATTTAGAAATGGTTAAATGAACTGTAAAACTGTATAGAAATAGAGACAATAAGGAATTGAAAGTATTGTTAGAAAAATATGTGAAAGTTTTCGAACACAGGCATCCTAGAAATACATGTACCTTACTTTTATTCTTTGTGTTGATTGCATCTTTTTGTTTTTTATTTCGATCTTTTCAACGTGACCTCTAAGGAAACTTGACATTCATATTTTATGTTGTTTAATGATACTTACAGTTTTATAACTATTGCTTTTTTAAATAAAACTTTTACTTTTGAAAATCTGTCAAATAAAAAAAAATTTACTGCAAAAAAGATTTTATTTGGGTAAATCAATGCAAATTTATTGTGAATGAAACAGCAAACAGATAAATATTTGCAATAAGGATTGACAGTCATGAAATATTGTATTAAAACTTTCAATATTTCTTAATTTCTCTTCGATACATATCAAGTTTTAGCATAAATTTTGGAAATTAGTTTGTTCTATTTTTAAATTACCCAACTAAAATCATCTTCATGTGATGTTTTAAAAAGTGCATTAGAAATATTTCTATTTACCACCAAAGAAGACTGTTTGACTGATACATAAGTCATGTTTTTTCTTCCAAAATACTGTATTCACATCTTTAAAAACTTAAACTTAGCTAAAACATGTCCCCCAAACAATATCTCTCTCTCTCTCTCTCTCAGTCATGGTTGACACCAAATTTATTGGTTTGGCAGTGACCTTAATATTGTGTCTATGGTTTGCATTGTAGCTAGACGCACTCACCATAGTCCGGTCTGTACATTTATGTCTTGGTTAATCACAAATAGTTATCTCCATATATATCATGCATTGTGAATGAGCATCTGAAAAGATCCCAAAAATAGTAAATTCCGTTGTTGTGAATTTAATTATCTTTTTTAATTATATTTATAGATACTGAATGGAACAGCATGGCTTTTGTATTTTCAATATCTTTGTTGATATATTTAGAAGTGTTTTTAAAATGTGTATACAACGTCAACTGTATTGATTTTTTGAATGTACATGTATATAGCCTAACTGTTCTTTCTTGTTCAAGTCCAAATTTCAAGGTAATTGCGTAAATACTTTTTGAGAAAATACACAAAATGTCAGGTACATAAAATAACAGGTGGCAGATTAGCTGTGCTGTTCAGTATATTTTTGATCAACATAGATGTGACATAGTTATAAAATTTTCTGGTATCTTTATATTATATGTATATGTAACAAAATGTAAGTAGATATATTTATATATCAAAGTTAAAGTCAACTATTTTTGAATTGTTTGACATCTTGTCATTTATCTAGATCTATAAACAATGTATACACATTTTGGGTTACATGTTTATATATTTGACAATCTCTCTCAGGCTACTACAAGTTGATATACAGTCAAACCTGTCTTAAGCAGCCAGTCAAGGGAAGGAGCAAAAGTGACCTTTTAAGACAGGTTGTTGCTTAATACAGATTAATTTACTATGAAAACATAGAAATGGGAATTAGAAAATATGGTTGCTTAAGACAGGTGGCTGCTTAATAGAGGTGACTGCTTACACAGGTTTGACTATATACATTCTGTGCAATTTGTTTATTTATATATTATAACCAAATCTTCGTTAAAAGTTTATATATTTAATATCTTTTGAGTACACATTTATATATTCAACAAATCTTTGGATACCAATTTATATGCATGTATTCAACATTGTGGAGCACATAGTCCAGAGGTAGAGCACCAAACTCATGATCAGAGGGTTGTGGGTTCGATCCTCTGCCCCAGCTATGTGTGGTGTCCTTGAGCAAGACACTTTTCCGCATATGCTTATTACTGGTTCTAACTAGGAAGTCTTCGAGCATGATTTGCCTAAGTTGTAAGAACTTGTTTCACAATTGAAGTAAAATAAATAAGTTTAAACTATTCAACAAATAACAGTTTTTTTGACTACAAGTTCATATTTTTAACAAATCCTTAATTGTCGATTTATTTTTTTTAACAAACCCTTTGCTAGAAGTTTATATATTTGACAAATCCTTTGCTACACATTTATATATTTGACAAATCCTTGACTACAAGTTTATATATTTTATAACAAATCCTTGACTACATTGTTATGTTTATTTACATTTGTATTTGATAATATTTTTATTATATAGTTATATATTAAGCTAATCCTTTGCTACAAATTTATGGGATTTAGCAATATTTTGACTACAAATTTATATATTTAAGAAATCCTTGGCTATGAATTTATATATAAGGATAGGATCACTGTGCTCATGCATGTCGTAGAAAGAGACAATTTGAGTAATACGACAGAATTTGCTGAAACACTACAGCTCTGCGGGTATTATGGTTCTAGGTTCATCTGCGTTTTCATTGGTTGATGTATCTTTTTTATCAGTATGTTAATTTGTTGTTATTTGTACATGCAGAGTGAACCTGGAATCTTCCTTCATGTTGGCGTTGAGTAACCAATGATGTGTTGGTACCCCACAAAACTCTATTCATTCATTATATATCTATTATCTAACAAATCCTTATACATTTAGCAACCTTTTCAGTTTATTGTTTTGTATATTGAGATGCTTGTTTGAATTTAATGTTTTTATGTGTTTGATAGACTTCAAGGCCATGGGCCGCATTATCCATGTACAGTTTTATAGTTTTGCTATGTATTTTTCATCACATTTCCCTTTTTCTTCTATTTTTTTTTTAAAGATTCTCATTACTAACATGAATGTTTGGTTATATTGGATCAGCCAAACATTAAAAATGGCTGTCATTTCTAGCATGGCCTTATCTTTAAAAAAAAACTGCTTGACATACTTTTACAGTTGTTTTGTAAAAACTTTTTATGCCTCCGCTATTTAAAGAATGGAGAAGTTGCAATAGGTGTTCCCCTGTCCGTCTGTTTGTTCCTTTGGACAAGGTCAAATTTACCTTCAATTGGTAACTGCTGTAAGGGTGGATGTATTTAAATGACATTGGGTGTGTAGATGTATGCTAATATAATACAGGCCAAGTTTGATATTTGTCAATGTTGGTCAAATTTTACAGGGGGTTTGGCCTTTTTCGACTTAATATTTATTAATATGTAGTTTCTTATCAATAACGTTTGAAAGGGTGTATGGTTACCAGTAATCAGTATTTGGTGTGAACCTGTATAATTATAAAATACAGGTAAAGTCCAATTTTTGCCGGTCAAATTTTACTCAAGTTATGGTTCCTTTCCAACTGAATTATAAGCATGTAGCATGGGCATTCTAGCAAGTAAATGTCCTGTTCAAGAAGACTAATCAAACTTCTGACTAACTTTATCTCAGGGCTGTTCCATTTAAACATACATCCCACCCATGGATGGCAAAATAATATACTTCTAAGGTGGGAGGGTTTTTCAAAATGGGGGGCTTGATAAAATGAATTAAAAATATAAAGGGGGTGGGTCCAATTTCAAAGTGCCTTCCGTGGGTGGGTTGTATGTTTAAATGGAATAGCCCTCAATAAACAAGTTTGAACAAATTGTAACTTGGGATCAAAGTTTGTCCCACCCACAAATAGAATTTGCTGAAACAATGCAGTTATGCAGGTATCAAGGTTCTAGGTTTATTCTACATGTTCATTTGTTGGTGTCATTTTTTTAAGCTGTATATTAATTTGTTGTTTTTATACATGTAGAGTGAATTTGAAATCTTCCTTCATGTTGGCATCAAATAATTTATAGTGTGTTAGTATGCCATAAAACTTCATTCATTTATTCAGTTATTGACCCACCCACAAGATTTTATGAGATGTACAGATACATGTATTTATTGTTTTTAATTTAAGTGAAATGTTAAAGAGCCATTCCATGAAATCCTACTGCCAGGGGCCAGCTGTATAACGAAAAGTAAGCTTAACAATTTGTTGAATTGGATTAAAAATGAGAATATTTTGAAATTAAATGCATATTCAGCATATCTTTGGACCAAACAACTGTCATTTGATTATTAACATTATATTAACTTAACAGAGCATTAAGCTTATTAATATTTATACAACTAGATCCTGCACTTCTATTCGGAAAATATCTGCGTATTGTCCAAACATGTTCCAAGTTTGTACTGTTCTTTTAAGTATTATTTTCGGTCAGAATTGTAAAATAAGTTGATAAAGTATCAAAGTTAATTTTAACTGATTTATCTGTAAGATCTGCCTACAGATAACCTAAGTGCTGGCAAGTATGTTCAGATCACTGTGGCACTTGTATGCCATAAAGGACAACCCACTGAGTATAAAGTCCATATTCCCTCTAATAAACAACACTCTAGGGGTGCATTTTTCAAAAGGGGGAATATATTTGAGTCTGAGAAATTATGAAAAATTCTTTGAAGCGTTTTAAAAATGATCATGTTTCATAATTGTTTCACAAACAAATACACATCATAATAATTAATTTGATAATAAATTTTTGTTTGATATCTCAGACACAAATTGGTGATGGAGGGAGGTGGGGGTGCTGATTATTAATGGAAATATGGTATATGTATTTGTTATATGACGACCAATATTGGAAATATCATGTCAGTTTGTTTTGCCAATGTTTTTTTTAATTCTTTATATTGTAATGCTTTTTTTTTTATATAGAATATGAAATAATATAATAGTAAAACTATGTTTTTGTTAGACTGTCTTTTTTTTATTTATTTGAACCCATACAGTCAGAAGTTAAATATCAGCTTTCATTATGATAACATTTTAATTTAACCTTTTACTCCATAGATACGCGTTTTCCCACACCAATCACAGAAGGCCTTTGAAAACAGTGCAGGAAGAGTTCAGATTGCTTGTAACGAGCAATCTGAACACTTCCTGCACTGTTTTCCACTCTGTCAGATAACATAAACATAATTCACCCAATAATTCAAAAGCCTTCTGTATTAGAGGTGTCCAAAGGCGTTTATATTAGAGGTGTCCGAAGGCGTCTATATTAGTGGTGTCCAAAGCAAAGGGCTAAGGAATTAATTTAATTTTTTCTTCTTCTTCCGGTTAAAGGTCAGGACTCTTCTTAGACTGTAAGGTTGACCTAATTTGTTGAACGTTCATGAAATATGAACTTACATGCACAAAGAAAATAAACCACTTCGCTTGATATTCCCCTGCTGGATACCCGAGGTGTGAATTGTATTTACTATGAAAACTTGGACCAGTCTTTAACTGGCCATATCAGACAAATATGTTGTTTTTTTTTATCATGCCTTGTAAACACTTAACACTTTTGTTTTTTTTTCATTAGTTGCCAAACATTGTCTAAATATGGTCTTCAACATTATACCAAGTTTGGTCATAATTAGATGAAAATGCAAGACAACAACCTGTATTTTTAGCTCACTGGCACGAAGTCCAAGGAGAGCTATTGTCATGACCCCAGCGTCGGCATCTGTAGACACCCAGGTTAAACTTTTGCGTGTAAGTTTAAGATATCTATGCAACCACTCATTGGATGTGAATGAAACTTTGCATGTGTGTTCACCATCATCGATGGAACACACACACAGACAAGAACCATAACTCTGGATTGCATTTTGGCACAGTTATGGCCCTTTTTGGACTTACACACCAAAAGGCGAGCTTTGTTGGTCTTATGATAACACTTGTTAAATATAAAAGGGCAATAACTCTGTCAAATCTTATTTTGTCTAGCTAGTCTAAGAACAAACTTAAGAATAAATAGTTTGACAAAGTTTTAAGCTTATTAATTTTCTACCTAGATTTGGTCTAGATGGAATAAGAACTGATTGTGTTATATTTTTACAAGGTGATAGTCAGTATTTAAGTTCACCTGAATAAAACTTAATGTGAGCAATTCTGTCTCTGTGTGCTGTCCATCACCTGTCATCTTGTTAAATACATGATAGAACCCATATTTTTATTGAATCTTTATCCCACTTTCAAAGTAGTAAATTAAATAACATAATACGTCGGACAAGTTCTTCAACTGGCCAAATTGGGGAATAATATCAGAGGTGTGGTTGTTGAATTGTCACACATTTTAGTGTTTGACATTGAATGCACTTATCTTCTAATTTACGGCCGGACCAGAACAGCTCAGTTGGTAGTGCATCATTCCAGGGGTTGTGAGTTCAAATCCCAGCCGACCAAAGTCTCTGTGATAATTGATATATAACATTGCTTCACAATATCATTCATGTATCACCGCTGATTCAAGTGAGACAGTTATCAGTTACTTGCGGAGATGGGATGTGCTCAAGAACTGGTTCAGGACTCACACCATTATTATCTCCCTTGAGTACTCCAGACCTACAGAAGAAGGAGGTAGAAATAAAACTTTAGTTATTTTTTTTCTTTTTTTTTCCAGGGCTTTGTACTTCATTGGTTTGTTTTTTTGCTAGCATGAGTTAAATGGTCAGTATTTTAGAAATCACCACTGAAAATTTGATGCTGATACCAGCTTTCTGGACAATTCAGTGTCATTTCAGAATTGTTGGTTCGAACCACATCGAGGGCAAATGGTTGACATATTATTACTCTGGAAATTGATAGGTCTCACAAAAGCATTGGATTTAAAAAAAACAAACAAACTTATCAAGGTTTGTTTTTTTCCTTTATAATTGCACATCTTGAACCAGTAAAGAATTTGAGCCCAGACACATGCTGCAGAATTTGATTTTTCACTCTGTTTTGGACATAAATGTTACAATGGAGCCCTATGGGAAATTTAGTAGTGGTGTGAGACGTTAACCTTCCAGAATCCCAGAAAACAGTGATTAGGTTAACTGATCATCTATTAGCCCTCTATAAAAACTAACACTAAATATTCAATCAATCAATAAGTATTATAATTATGTTATGGCCTTGAATTGTCCAAAATTACATGGTCTTTTTTATATCTACTAAATTTAAAGTAGCTACATAACACAATGTTTTAATAGCCCATGAATTATTGAAAATGTCTATTGTCATATGAAACAGGGGAGCAATATAGATCTGTCTTGGTCCTCTTGTTAACAATGGCCACTCTAATGTATCTATTCATGGAAATTGACTATGTGTGGCTTTGACTTTGGAAGAGTTCACTTAAAATGCATATGGAGCGAAGGTATATACATGATGATATAAAAACAAAACACAAAATCCATACACCAGCTATAATCATATGAAAATTATACCACTAACATCACAGTATGTAATCACTATAAGTCATATTTTTAGAATAAAATATTTAACACTGATTATCTAAATGTTATCATATGAATAAAGCTATTTTATGTACTTTTTGTTCTGAAACATGTGTTCTATTCTGCTTCTGTAATGTGTGTTTTACCGGCAGAATGTGAAGTGTTGTTGTTGTCAATTAAATCACATCCTGCTCTAAATGCTACAATAACAACAGATACTCCCCTAAATCTGATAATTCCAAAGCAAAACAACACATCTTCGGATTTCCGGTAATCAGCGAAGTGCGATCTGAAATATACAGAATTGGTATCACAAATACAATTGTTTATAGACAACCTTTTTAACCCTTTACTCCATAGGTAAGCAATCACAGAAGGCCTTTACGAGCAATCTGAACTCTTCCTGCACTGTTTTCCACTCTGTCAGTTAATATAAACATAGTTCACCCAATAATTCAAAAGATTTCTATATTAGAGGTGTCAAAAGGCTTTTCTATATTTATTAGAGGTGTCCAAAGGCATCTATATGAAGTAAAGGGTTAAACACTTATTTCTAGAAAGTAGCAGATGTTGTAGAAAATCACACCGATAGGCCTTGTCTATACATTTTATGTCCACGAAATGATCCAACTGTACCTGATCTGAACAAAACCCATGTAACTTGAAGACATTGGTCCATTACAATTTTCAGTAAGTGGAAGTGATTTGGGAGTTACTATAACAAATACAGTGAAACCTCTCATAAGCAGCCAGTCAAGGGAAGGAGCTTAAGTGGCATTTTAAGACAGGTTGTTGTTTAATACAGGTTAATATGCTCTGAAAGCATAGGAATGGGAAGTAGAAAATATGGCTGCTCAAGACAGGTAGCTACTTAACAGAGGTAATCACATAAACAGGTTTGACTGTAATTGTGACCCAAGTGAACAATGTGCAAAAGTTGCCAAGAAAGCAATGCATTCTGGGTCATGCAACGCTTAGGGGATTTTTAGACGTACATTAAAAATACTGATATATACAGTTTTTATGTAATTTATAACACTTGTATGAGACCCAATAATATGGAATATTGTGTTCAGTGTTGGAGTCTTTATTATGCGAAAGATATTGAGACTTTAAAAAGGGTCCAAAGGTGTTCCACCTGTCTCATATCTGATATCAAAACACTTTCGCCCTATGAGTGCCTACTAGAACTAAATCTATATCCCTAAACCAGAGGATGCTAAGGGGTGATCTTATTGAAACATACAAACTGATGACCAACAAATACAATATAGATCGTGAAGTTGTTTTTTTTTCTCTCTGATAATACAAGTGGACACGAAATGAAGCTGTTTAAACCAACTCTCCATAAAGGATTAACATTGAGGAAAAACTTTTTCAGTTTTCGCATCATCAATAGTTGGAATGACCTTCCCGAGGATGATATTGCATCAGATTCAGTGGACAAACACAGATTAGATCGCCACTGGATTGAAATTATCAAGGATCTCTATAGTTCCTTGAAATTATGAAAAATGGGACACTGTAGAGGAATATGCCTAAATCTTTAACTCCTATAAAAATTGTATGGCTTATTTGAACAAACACTGAATAACAGATGCAAATTTTATATTTAGTTGACAAGTAGGTGGTGGGGTTTGGTGGGGTGGGGGGGGGGGGTGCATTTGTGTTTGACAGACACAATTCTAGTTTTTATAAAGAGGGTCATTTGCAACACCACAGTCAACATGAACAGAACCAATGCTGGTAAAAAAACATTGAAAATAAATGTGCAACAGATTACTGGCACAGATCTCTATCATGAAAAATAAACAATTGCTTATATTAAATCAAGACAGGAAGCGCATGTTACATGTTTTCTGTACTTTAATTTAAATATACATATCCTCTTAAACAGCCAGATCCATGTTGAACTAAAATCTAGCACTTAATGTCTGCTCTAAGTGGCTCTAAATCTGTTTCTTGTTTTAAGTGCACAAAATTATCACTCAAATATAGAATGCCTGGTGAGTCTGCTCCACTGAACATGTTGAACACCAGTCTTTGTAGTATAATGCATGGAATCCAGCTGCTCAATAATATGATTATGATTTAATGTGCAGATGGTGGGTGTATTTTCTTTTAATAACTATGACAACCACAGGTTTCTCTCTCCTTGGTTTGTTTACATGTAGTCAAGGACGATTTTTTTTAAAAAAATTATACTACACTTTATTTGAAGTAAATTCAGTTTCCAGTACTGAGTTTGCAATAGATAGTGTGTTGATCTCTTATGCTGGAAGTTGCAGGTTTGATCCACAGCACAGACAGATTCAAATGTTAACAAAATATATATAACGAAACCTGATTATTCTGAAAAGGTTTCTTAAAATACATGGTTGTATATATATCCAGTATGTCCGGAAGACAGATGTGTTATTTTATAGGTTCCAAAAGGTGAACAGTTTCCTTTAAGACTTTTAAATGTCGGAAACTTTTATTCAATTTATAAGAACTATGTAACTGGACTTTTGTCATTTTTGCTTGTGAACTTTTCATAGCCACATGAAAATAAAACTTCCAGATAATTGCTCTTCTAGTTTGTGTTTCATTCATTATCTGGAAAATTTCTTCTTATATTCTAATTACATCTCTTGTACGTAAATCTCATAAAAACTGATACAAAAACCATTTACAAAAAAAACAAACAATAGATATGTTAATTGTATAGGGATACCATTGAAATAAATCAGTAATTGAACTATAACTGGACCTGTTGTATAATATACTGTCAGAACTATGTAACTGGACCTGTTGTATAATATGCTGTCAGAACTATGCAACTGGACCTGTTGTATAATATGCTGTCAGAACTATACAACTGGACCTGTTGTATAATATGCTGTCAGATCTATGCTACTGGACCTGTTGTATAATATGCTGTCAGAACTATGCTACTGGACCTGTTGTATAATATGCTGTCAGAACTATGCAACTGGACCTGTTGTATAATATGCTGTCAGAACTATGTAACTGGACCTGTTGTATAATATGCTGTCAGAACTATGCAACTGGACCTGTTGTATAATATGCTGTCAGAACTATGCTACTGGACCTGTTGTATAATATGCTGTCAGAACTATGCAACTCGACCTGTTGTATAATATGCTGTCAGATCTATGCTACTGGACCTGTTGTATAATATGCTGTCAGAACTATGCTACTGGACCTGTTGTATAATATGCTGTCAGATCTATGCTACTGGACCTGTTATATAATATGCTGTCAGAACTATGCAACTGGACCTGTTGTATAATATGCTGTCAGAACTATGTAACTGGACCTGTTGTATAATATGCTGTCAGAACTATGCAACTGGACCTGTTGTATATTATGCTGTCAGAACTATGCTACTGGACCTGTTGTATAATATGCTGTCAGAACTATGTAACTGGACCTGTTGTTTAATATGCGGTCAGAACTATGTAACTGGACATGTTGTATAATATGCTGTCAGAACTATGTAACTGGACCTGTTGTATAATATGCTGTCAGAACTATGTAATTTAACCTGTTGTATAATATGCTGTCAGAACTATGTAACTGGACCTGTTGTATAAAATACTGTCAGAACTATGTATTTGACCTGTTGTATCATATGCCATCAGAAATATGTAATTGGACCTGTTGTATATTATGCTGTCAGAACTATGAAATTGGACATATTGTATAAAGTACTGTCAGAACTTTGTAACTGGACCTGTTGTATAATATGCTGTCAGAACTATGCTACTGGACCTGTTGTATAATATGCTGTCAGAACTATGCTACTGGACCTGTTGTATAATATGCTGTCAGAACTATGCTACTGGACCTGTTGTATAATATGCTGTCAGAACAATGCAACTGGACCTGTTGTATAATATGCTGTCAGAACTATGCAACTGGACCTGTTGTATAATATGCTGTCAGATCTATGCTACTGGACCTGTTGTATAATATGCTGTCAGAACTATGCTACTGGACCTGTTGTATAATATGCTGTCAGATCTATGCTACTGGACCTGTTATATAATATGCTGTCAGAACTATGCAACTGGACCTGTTGTATAATATGCGTCAGAACTATGTAACTGGACCTGTTGTATAATATGCTGTCAGAACTATGCAACTGGACCTGTTGTATATTATGCTGTCAGAACTATGCAACTGGACCTGTTGTATATTATTCTGTCAGATCTATGCTACTGGACCTGTTGTATAATATACTGTCAGAACTTTGCTACTGGACCTGTTGTATAATATGCTGTCAGAACTATGTAACTGGACCTGTTGTTTAATATGCGGTCAGAACTATGTAACTGGACATGTTGTATAATATGCTGTCAGAACTATGTAACTGGACAGTTTGTATAATATGCTGTCAGAACTATGTAATTTAACCTGTTGTATAATATGCTGTCAGAACTATGTAACTGGACCTGTTGTATAAAATACTGTCAGAACTATGTATTTGACCTGTTGTATCATATGCCATCAGAAATATGTAATTGGACGTGTTGTATATTATGCTGTCAGAACTATGAAATTGGACATATTGTATTAAGTACTGTCAGAACTTTGTAACTGGACCTGTTGTATAATATGCTGTCAGAACTATGCTACTGGACCTGTTGTATAATATGCTGTCAGAACTATGCTACTGGACCTGTTGTATAATATGCTGTCAGAACTATGCTACTGGACCTGTTGTATAATATGCTGTCAGAACTATGCAACTGGACCTGTTGTATAATATGCTGTCAGATCTATGCTACTGGACCTGTTGTATAATATGCTGTCAGAACTAGGCTACTGGACCTGTTGTATAATATGCTGTCAGAACTATGCTACTGGACCTGTTGTATAATATGCTGTCAGAACTTTGCAACTGGACCTGTTGTATAATATGCTGTCAGATCTATGCTACTGGACCTATTGTATAATATGCTGTCAGAACTATGCTACTGGACCTGTTGTATAATATGCTGTCAGAACTATGCAACTGGACCTGTTGTATAATATGCTGTCAGAACTATGCAACTGGACCTGTTGTATAATATGCTGTCAGAACTATGTAACTGGACATGTTGTATAATATGCTGTCAGAACTATGCAACTGGACCTGTTGTATAATATGCTGTCAGAACTATGCTACTGGACCTGTTGTATAATATGCTGTCAGAACTATGCAACTGGACCTGTTGTATAATATGCTGTCAGATCTATGCTACTGGACCTGTTGTATAATATGCTGTCAGAACTATGCAACTGGACCTGTTGTATAATATGCTGTCAGAACTATGTAACTGGACCTGTTGTATAATATGCTGTCAGATCTATGCTACTGGACCTGTTGTAAAATATGCTGTCAGAACTATGCAACTGGACCTGTTGTATAATATGCTGTCAGAACTATGTAACTGGACCTGTTGTATAATATGCAGTCAGAACTATGCAACTGGACCTGTTGTATATTATTCTGTCAGATCTATGCTACTGGACCTATTGTATAATATGCTGTCAGAACTTTGTTACTGGACCTGTTATATAATATGCTGTCAGAACTATGTAACTGGACCTGTTGTTTAATATGCGGTCAGAACTATGTAACTGGACATGTTGTATAATATGCTGTCAGAACTATGTAACTGGACCTGTTGTATAATATGCTGTCAGAACTATGTAATTTAACCTGTTGTATAATATGCTGTCAGAACTATGTAACTGGACCTGTTGTATAAAATACTGTCAGAATTATGTAATTTGACCTGTTGTATCATATGCCATCAGAAATATGTAATTGGACCTGTTGTATATTATGCTGTCAGAACTATGAAATTGGACATATTGTATAAAGTACTGTCAGAACTATGTAACTGGACCTGTTGTATAATATACTGTCAATACTATGTTATGGACCTGTTGTATAAAATGCTGTCAGAACTATGTAATTTGACCTGTTGTATAATATGCTATTAGAACTATGTAATTGGACCTGTTGTTTATAATGCTGTCAGAACTATATAATTGTACCTGTTGTATATTATGCTGTCAGAACTATGTAACTGGACATGTTATATAATATGCGGTCAGAACTATGTAACTGGACATGTTGTATAATATGCTGTCAGAACTATGTAACTGGACCTGTTGTATAATATGCTGTCAGAACTATGTAACTGAATTTGTTGTATATTATGCTGTCAGAACTATGTAACTGGACATGTTATATAATATACTGTCAGAACTATGTAACTGGATTTGTTGTAACAACAACAACAACAACATTTACTTTTATTGATATCGGGCTACACAAAGGTAACAACATGATTCATTTTGTTTAACATATATGTGGGTATATATCCAGGGGAGAGAAATAAATGAAATACATGTAGATTTCACATCAGTCAACATTTAAAACAACATTTAATGAAAAAATGTATTATGGTGTTTTACTTGTGTCCATATATTTTTCAAATTTCATGCCATTTGCCAAATCACAGGTAAATTTCGATATACGTTAAGTTTATATTATCTTTTCAGTGCTATGTTATATTATTTATGCTATCAAAAATATGAAATTGGACCTGTTGTATAATGTGTTGTCAGAACTATGTAATTGGACCTGTTGTATAATATACTATCAGAACTATGCAATTGGACATGTTGTATGATATACTGTCAGAACTATGCAATTGGACCTGTTGTATAATATGCTGTCAGAACTTATATGTAACTGGACTTGTTGTATATAATGCTGTCAGAACTATGTAACTGGACCTGTTGTATATGATGCTGTCAGAACTATGTTATTTGACCTGTTGCATAATGGACCTGTTGTATAATATGCTGTCAGAACTATGCAATTGGACCTGTTGTATAATATGCTGTCATACTTATGCAATAAGACCTGTTGTATAATATGCTGCCAGAACTATGGAATTGGACCTGTTGTATAATATGCTGTCAGAACTATGCAATTGGGCCTGTTGTATAATATGCTGTCAGAACTATGCAATTGGACCTGTTGTATAATATGCTGTCAGAACTATGCAATTGGACCTGTTGTATAATATGCTGTCAGTACTATGCAATTGGACATGTTGTATATTATACTGTCGGAACTATGCAACTGGACATGTTGTATAATATACTGTCAGATCTATGTAATTGGACCTGTTGTATAATATACTGTCAGAACTCTACAATTGGACCTGTTGTATAATGTGCTGTCAGAACTATGCAATTAGACCGCTTGTATAATATGCTGTTAGAACTATGCAATTGGACCTGTTGTATAATATGCTGTCAGTACTATGCAATTGGACATGTTGTATATTATGCTGTCAGAACTCTGCAATTGGACATGTTGTATAATATACTGTCAGATCTATGTAATTGGACATGTTGTATAATATACTGTCAGAACTCTGCAATTGGACCTGTTGTATAATATGCTGTCAGTACTATGCAATTGGACATGTTGTATATTATACTGTCAGAACTATGCAACTGGACATGTTGTATAATATACTGTCAGATCTTTGTAATTGGACCTGTTGTATAATATACTGTCAGAACTCTACAACTGGACCTGTTGTATAATATGCTGTCAGAACTATGCAATTGGACATGTTATTTATTATACTGTCAGAACTATGCAATTGGACATGTTGTATAATATACTGTCAGATCTATGAAATTGGACCTGTTGTATAATATACTGTCAGAACTATGCAATTGGACCTGTTGTATAATATGTTGTCAGTACTATGCAAATGGACATGTTGTTTATTATACTGTCAGAACTATGCAATTGGACATGTTGTATAATATACTGTCAGATCTATGTAATTGGACATGTTGTATAATATACTGTCAGAACTCTGCAATTGGACCTGTTGTATAATATGCTGTCAGTACTATGCAATTGGACATGTTGTATATTATACTGTCAGAACTATGCAACTGGACATGTTGTATAATATACTGTCAGATCTATGTAATTGGACCTGTTGTATAATATACTGTCAGAACTCTACAATTGGACCTGTTGTATAATATGCTGTCAGAACTATGCAATTGGACATGTTATTTATTATACTGTCAGAACTATGCAATTGGACATGTTGTATAATATACTGTCAGAACTATGCAATTGGACCTGTTGTATAATATGTTGTCAGTACTATGCAAATGGACATGTTGTATATTATACTGTCAGAACTATGCAATTGGACATGTTGTATAAAATACTGTCAGATCTATGTAATTGGACATATTGTATAATATACTGTCAGAACTATGCAATTTGACCTGTTGTGTAATATACTGTCAGAACTATGCAATTGGACATGTTGTATATTGTGCTTTCAGAACTATGCAATTTGACCTGTTGTGTAATATACTGTCAGAACTATGCAATTGGACCTGTTGTACAATATGATGTGTGTATATACTATGTAAGAGAGATTTTATAGTATATTAAACAGATGCTTTAGTTGGGGGGGTAATCATTTCATTCCTGTCTAAAGTCCTCCCTAATAAAAATAAACACCTTTCAATCATCAAAGTTACTGCACTGATATGACCCTGACCCAGGTCATGACCTTTGCAAGTATATTCTTTATGAATAAATAATTTGAGACTGTGAGTTTATGGAGCGCAGACAGCAGATATAGCTGTGTACATGTCTGCAAACATCAGTTTACCTTGTTATGCTGATCACATGTGGTGATGGCTGCAAAATAAACTAGAAGTAGCATAAACAAGAGGTAAGGAATATAATTATATCTCAGTACACATCTCTCTTATTATTTATACTACATGTATTACAGAAAGTGTTCAATGTTTTATAATGAGAGAATACAGTCATATAATAGGTAAAAAGTTAATAACCTTTGTACTTCTTACTCAGAAATTTGAAAATAACATGTGATGATTTTGATACTTAAAACTTATCATTCATTTGTAAAATTGTATATATTTTTGTATGACTACAGTACTGCAGTCATGAAGTTTGGAATATTGTGTGATCATTTTAACACTTTAATTTTTAAGAAACTTGAGTACAATTTTAATAATATAATTATTTAGTCAGCAGATTAAAATGAAAAGATTAATTTAAAAAGACATATGGCATTTTTAATGATTTGTTCATTTTACTGTATTTTTGAAAATTGTAAATCTAATGGATTCCAATACTTATGTAAACATGCAGACCTTGAATTTCATTTTAACTTCTGTAATTCATTGAATTTTGGCATCACCTTTCACTTATTTGTGGTCATAGTTGGTGAAATAATTATCATTATTTTTAATCAGTATGGTAACAAAAGATTAAAGGAAATATGAATTTAATATTATGGGTTTTAAAGAATTTTTACTAATGTTTTCAAAACCAGATGCTGCCAGCTTTATATAAATGGTGATTATTTTTGATAGCAACACTTGCAATTTTGGAATTGAATTTTACATGTGTTCACACATCAAACCGATTGTTTAACTTTTTAACATACATGTATTACCAAATGTCTCCATTGCAAGTAATACTTCCTGAAACTTTATACTGCTAAAATAGATATCTTTTTGGCAATACACAGTCAGTGAGTATAATATAATCATGGTATATAATGGATGTTGTTGTTGTATGGTGTTTAGCATCACTTTCAACAATTTTTCAGTCATATCGCGACTGTTTCTACTTGAGACAGTATTCTGAGCGTTGTCACACTGGAGTATCATGCCGCAGACACACGGTATGATACCCCACCTAGTCACATTATACTGACACCGGGCAGACCAAACCTAGAACTCTCCTCTAAATGCTGAGCGTCAAGCAACGAAGGAAGCTTCTAGTACCATTTTTAAAGTCTTTGGTATGACCCGGCCAGGGATAGAACCCACGACTTTTTTTTTTTTAAAAAGATACAAAAAGTTCCTATCAAACTGATTAAAAAAATAAATATTTGTTACACTGTTTGTCACATTGATCACAAACACCGGTACACAAATTATGATGCTTCTCAGCCATTTAAAAAAATTATGTTGTTTTCCAACGAAGCAAACAAACTGGGGTATTCTTACTTTATATTTGCATTATGCGCATGCATGTGATTATATAGAATATAATTTTCAGAAAAAGTTTTAAAAGTATCAGGAAGATTCGTTATAAATGCCTAGAACTATATAATTATTTTTCCTGGTCCTGGCTACTCAATCTGACTATCAATCCATGGGTTGTGAGTTCAAATCTCCACCTGGCCAATCTCTGTGAAGTTTAATATATGGCATTACATCTCATTGTCATTGGTCTCTCACCACTGATTCAAGTAGGAAAGTTATCAGTTAAAGGGATTATATTGGCAAGTAACACAAACACGCTGTTAATCCAGACTTTTCCTGTATGCAGTGTGCACAAAATAATGCTTATGTATTGATGTATAACCTTTATTTACTTGGAAGTTATCAAATTAACAGTAATTGAATATTGGCCAAAACTTTAATACGTCCCGCAATAAAGTATTGCGCAATGTTTACATTGAATTCCGTAAGCTTCTCGAACAAAGCCTCGAAAACAAGATCAGGAATGAGTCTTCACAATGTTATCCGACGATTGTTCGGAAACTCGAAATCGGTTCGTTGAAAATGGGGAATGTAAACAAAAACGTGGCTTCAGAAACCCGATGTTTGTAATAAAGAGGTTATGCAATTAGACACTTTAGACGCATATATCTCTAAGTTATAAGTGTATCTTCATGCTGGGCATGTGTATTTAGGACAGGGAATTGACCGTAATATGCCAATATAATCCCTTTAACTGCAGAGATGGATGTGAAAGAGTGCTTAGCTTAACCCTTTACTCCATAGATACGCGTTTTCTCCGCACCAATCACAGAAGGCCTTTGAAAACAGTGCAGGAAGAGTTCAGATTGCTCGTAACGAGCAATCTGAACACTTCCTGCACTGTTTTCCACTCTGTCAGTTAATATAAACATAATTCACCCAATAATTTAAAAGCCTTCTATATTAGGTGGCAAAAGGCGTCTTTATTAGAGGTGTCCAAAGGCGTCTATATGAAGTAAATGGCTAAGAGATCATCTGTAACATCACTCAATGGCTTAAATGATAATTTTTTAAACAAACACATCAAATTAACTTCTATTGTATTTCAGTTTCCTGAATCTCACCGCCCTATTGAACATTTCTAATCTCTCCGTTGGCTGTGTAATTTCATCACTGAGATTTCAATGCTGTTCTGTTGTATTTACATATAAGTAAAGAGAGAATTACACCAGTGTTACATTCAGCCATTGTTACCATATCAAGTTCTGTTTTTAAATACTCAAACTTCTATACTGGTATCATTAAAGAAAGAAAATTACCAATGGTTGTCGTGGTGACTGAAGACAGTTGCTGAGTGGCTGAATTAAAGAGTGTAGGCAGTTTTGCTACATACTTGTAGAAGCACTCAGACATTTTTTTATTATTTAGATATTGGATTATTTTCCCTATTAAGTTAATCACAACTGACGTGTTTTATAAGTACTTTGGTAGAGACTGTTATTGGATATTTTCTCTTAACATATGATGTACATGTTAATGGATTTCCGCAGAATATTGTGAAAGATTGCCATTAAAAACATATGGTAGGTGAATTACAAAACTTTACTTGTTTGCTGAATTATTAATCCACTGATTTCATCCAGTGCTACATTTGCATGCTTTTTTTTTTAAAATAAGAAACCTCAATTCTTGATTAAGAAAATTGTTTAACCCTTTACTTCATATAGACGCCTTTGGACACCTCTAATATAGACGCCTTTTGCCACCTAATATAGAAGGCTTTTCAATTAAAAGTCCTGATCACCCAATGAAAGAGTGAATACCATCGATAGAAATTATTAAAAAGTTTATTTTTGTTTTTTTAATGTGGTTTTAAATGCCATTTTAACACAGTTCAGATTATATGGCATATCCAGTTTAATAGGTGGAAGAAGACCTCCTAATGAATCTTAGTCAAACCACTGATCTTCATCAGGTAACTGGCAAACTTTCTCACATAAAATTTTTTGGAGCAGGACTTGAACCAATGACTATAAAGCGGTGGGAGGTAAGTGATCTTGAGACAAAAACTTAAACCACTCAGTTATGCGTCTGACTATCAATCCAGGGGTCCTGAGTTCCAATTCCTCGCCCGGCAACAGTCTCCGTGATGACTGATATACGACATTAGGTCTCATTATCATTCATCTTTCACCACTGATTCAAGTGGGAATGTTATCAGTTACTTGCAGAGATGGGGTGTGCTTGAGTACTGGTTAATTCCAGAAAACAGTGGTTAGGTTAACTGATCATCTGTTAGCCCTCAATGGCATAAAAATGACCCTAAATATTCATTCAATCAATCAATTAAACCACTTGGCCACATAGGACCCAAAATATAGAAAATGTATAGCCCATTGTTTATTTTTGTGTGATCCAGATTGGCCCTGGTTTGGAGATTAGTTGGTTCCATTCCTTGCTTCGCCTATGTTTTGTGTCCTTGAGCAAGACATTAATATGCTGAGGACTGGTTCTACCCTGGAAAACCTCAGTTGTGTTTTGTCTGAGTATTTCTCAATTGATGTAAAATAAAGTTTTAAACTCAATTAGTGAGGGTGGTGTTGTTGGAAGGGGTCCTATGTGGGGATGCTAAGGAAGTAGAAAAAAGTTATTTCTGACATGTCCTGGCTGACAGATTCCTATTTACAGCATGTCCTTCAACTTCTTCTGATGTATTACAGAGCAAAAAGCAATTTAATTCTGAATGAATGTTTGTCTGGCTCAGTCTCTGGTGTGTTGCCTTGTTTATGAATGAAAATATAATCAAGTTGAGTGGCATTTTAGATGTTGAGTTAATTGGCAGTTAATTAACATCCACTCTTGGTAATTGCTAATTTCTTAATGAAGTGCATCACCTGCAGAAATGCAGTGGAATTTTAGAGGTTGTAATGAAAGAACAGAATATATGAGGGGTGTTCAAGAAGTACATAGAATTTTTTCTAAAATCTTGATGATAGTTTCTTGTTAATTTTGGGTCAGCCCCTTTGGATGATAAGAGGATATATTATATGCACTTATTAACAGCTTTCTAATGGTTTCAAACTACTCAAGAGAAAGTAGTTTTTTATATACCGGTAGCTCTCTTTAATTGAAGTAACTTTTCAATGTACAAAAAAATAAACTTACACAAGTTTTTGAATCTTTATTTTTTAAATTTGATGTCTGCGCAAGATTGCTATTTAATAGACTGTAGCAAAGGCTGAAATGTAGGGTTTTCCATATCAATGAGTTGATCTGATAAAAACAGTAATCTGGGCAAGATAATGTGTTATACTTACTTACTGTATTGTATTGTATTCATGTATTTTGTTATTGTGAACAGATACTATGAAGAAATTATCATACATTTCAAAAATACGGCTAATACAAATTGTACTAGATAGTAATATTATAACTATAATATTTTCACTGTGATAATCAGTCTGCAGAGATGATATACTGTTTTAGAGTGTCCACCTTGTATGTGTATGGTTGTACGTTAGATCCCTTGCAGGTGGTACCAAAAACTTAAAAATGGAAACAAGAAATTTCCTCGCTTAGTGCTCAGCATTTGGAGGATAGTTCTAGGTCTGGTTGTCTTGGTGTTAGTATAATGTGACTGGGTGGAGTATATACCATGTGTCTGCGGCATATGTGGCAGCACTTAGAATACTGTCTCAAGTAAACACAGTGTTGCGATATGACTGGAAAATTGTTGAAAGTGATGTTAAACACCATACAACAAGTAATGCAATTGCAAACACTGCCTCGGATGCATAAGAAAAAAAATTGTCATTTTATGCTGATTCTGATGTTTTACTTCCAGGATAACTGAAGTCAACTTTTATTAACCATCACATTAGAAATATTTACTGTACTGTTAGATCTTGTTTATAAATAATTAAATTCCTAAAATATTAACCTAATAACTGGAGAACCCCCTGCTGATATTCCACGGAATGCTACATTCCATTCCACTTTAGTCAGGTAGGAATCTCACAATTTGTATGCCATTATATTTAAAGGGGGGTATTCAGTTTTTATGCCATTATATTTAACGGGAGATATTCAATTTTTATGCTATTATGTTTTAAGGGTCATATTCTATTTCTATGCTATTATATTAAAAGGGTGATATTGAAATTTTATGCTATTATTTAAAGGGGGATATTCAATTTTTATGCTTTTATATTTAAAGGGTGATATTTAATTTTTATGCTATTATATTTAAAGGGTGATATTTCATTTTCATGCTATTATATTTAAAGGAAGATAATAAATTTTTATGCTATTATATTTAAAGGGTGATATTCAATTTTCATGCTATTATATTTAAAGGAGGATAATAAATTTTTATACTATTATAATTAAAGGGTGATATTCAAATTTCATGCTATTATATTTAAAGGAGGATAATAAATTTTTATACTACTTTATAATTAAAGGGTGATATTCAAATTTTATGGTATTATATTTAAAGGGGGATATTCAATTTTCATGCCATTATGTCTGAAGCAATTTTCATGCAAGTATATTCAAAGGGGGATTTTACCGTTGCAGTAGTGTAGTGGATAGAGTGTTGTCTACTCACGCTAGTGGTTGCGGGTTCAATCCTAAACTTTCTTAACAAACAAGCTAAAATAAATTAGTATAAGCTAAAGGAGGATATTTAGATGTCATGCTTTTATATATAAAGGAGGGATCCTTAGTGGTCTAAGGCGCTATCTCAAGATCACTTACCTCTCACTGCTTAGGTCATAGGTTCGAGTCCCATGGTTACTTTCGAAAGGATGGTGGTTCTAGTTAGTCTGACTCAGTCTGATGCTTACTCCACCAGTAAAACTCAAGGCTAACAGATGATTAGTTAATCACTTTTTATGTGATTCTGGAAGCTGACAGGTTATCTAGTACTCCAACATTCACACATCTCCCCAAGTAGCTCATAACTTTCTCACTTGAAGCAGCTGACAATCAGATGCAATATCGTATATCAATCATCAAGGAGATTGTAGCCTGTTTGATAATCAGACGTGCTACCTACTGAGGTAACCAGTTATGACATGATGATAATAAAGTCTCTGAGTCAGTGGTCTTAGCATCTACCACTGAACCATGCAATCCACACTTCAATACAGTAACCATGCAATCCAAACTTCAATACAGTAACCATGTAATCTGCATTTCAATACACTAACCATGCAATCCACACTTCAATACAGTAACCATGCAATTCACACTTCAAAATAGTAACCATGCAATCCATAATTCAATACAGTAACCATGCAATCCACACTTAAATACAGTAACCATACAATCTACACTTCAAAATAGTAACCATGCAATCCACACTTCAATACAGTAACCGTGCAATTCACACTTCAGAATAGTAATCATGCAATCCATACTTCAATACAGTAACCATGCAATCCACACTTCAATACAGTAACCATGCAATCCACACTTCAAAATAGTAACCATGCAATCTACACTTCAATACAGTAACCATGCAATCCACACTTCAATGAAGTAACCATGTAATCCACACTTCAATACAGTAACCATGCAATCTACACTTCAGTACAGTAACCATGCTACAGTAACCATACAATCCACACTTCAGTACAGTTATTATGCAATCCACACTTCAGTACAGTAACCATGCAATACACACTTCAGTACAGTAACAATGCAAACTACACTTCAGAAAAAGTAACCATACAATCCACACTTCATTACTGTAACCATACAATCCACACTTCAGTACAGTTATTATACAATCCACACTTCAGTACAGTAACCATGCAATACACACTTCAGTACAGTAACCATGCAATCCACATTTTAGTACAGTAAACATGCAATCCACACTTCAGTACAGTAACCATGCAATTCACACTTCAGTACAGTAACCATGCAATCCACACTTCAGTACAGTAACAATGCAATACACACTTCAGTACAGTAACAATGCAATCCACACTTTAGTACAGTAACCATGGAATCCACACTTCAGTACAGTAACCATGCAATTAACATTTCAATATAGTAACCATGCAATCCACACTTCATTACAGTAACAATGCAATCTACACTTCAGTACAGTAATCATGCAATCCACACTTCAATATTATAGTCTTGTTCACAAGTAAATTTCTCTGTCATTCTAGATCCCCTTGTTTCCTTTAAGTGTTACACAATATTGATATATACTGCCATGGTAGTCTAGTGGTAGAGTGTTGGCCTTGCATGTCAATGGTCATGGGTTTGATCTCTAGTCAGGTCATACCAAAGACTTTAAAATGGTCCTAGAAAATTCCTCATTTGGTGCTCAGCATTTAGAGGATAGTTCTAGGTCTGGTCGACCAGGTGTCAGTATAATGTGACTGGTTGGGGTATCATACCATGTGTCTAGAGCATGATCAATACTCCAGTATGACAGCACTTGAATATTGTCTCATGTAGACATCATTGCGATATAACTGTCGAAAGCGATCTTTGAACTCGATACAGTATTAATACCAATATAAAGTAATTTCATACCAGACAAAAAATTCATAACTGATTGTTTCTATTCCAGTATTCTTTTACAAAAATCTTTGATAATTGACAAGAAATTCTATCTTAAGCAGGAATCTGGGTTGGATGTCGCCAAACATCTTTAGCTGAGACTTTTTCAACTACAAAATATCAATTTCTCTATATGATTATTAATGAGATGACAACAAAGAATTGAAGTTGGAACAAACAGTTTCTCATTGTTAAATGATTAAATTGTACAGGAAGTTATATAATGAGAGTTGAGAAGATCTCAAGTTTAGACAAATAGCGAAACTGAGGCATGTTATTCGTTGATAATTATAAAAAATCATCAGATCTCATCTGTATGAGGATGTTCCAAACAAACTATAATTGCCAAAGAATTATAATGTATAATTACATGCAGTACTGTTGATAAAGTTACCATAGAAACAGTCACTTTCGTCCCCCACTTTGCGAAAAACAGGAGACACTAATTTGGGTCCATCCATCCGTCAGTCTGTTCGTGAAACTTTGGTTTCAGAGCAATAACTTAAGAATGCCTGAGTCAAATCTTTTGTAATTCTACTACAATGTTTATAATGATAAAACACAGGCTAAGATTTAATTTCAGGGTTTTGGCTTTTGGGGTTGTAGAGTTGTGCCCCTTTAATTTGTGAAAAATCGTAATTTCCGTCCGTCTGTCACATTTTTGGGGGTTTCTTTGCAATAACTTAAGAATGCCTGTATCAAATCTTTTGAAATTTTGATACATATGTTTATAATAACAGAGTATAGGCTATGTTAAATTTAAGGGGTTATGGCATTTGTCGTTCTACAGTTATTTCCCAGTAATTTATAAAAAATTGTATTTTGGGGGGTTTCTGTGCACTATTTTAAGAATGCCTGAATCAAATCTTTTGAAAAAAAGGGGGACATAAATTCACTGAATTCACTTGTTTTTATTTTTTTTTTAACATTACCATTTGATGTTTTGTGAAATTAGGTAGACTGTAGTAACATGATCATTGTAGTTTGGAGGCTAATGTAAACTGAACTTCATCAGTGTGGGCATGCAAAACCATAAAAAATATTATGTAACGAAGATCGATGCATGACAATTTTCAAAATTTTCGTTGAAAACTTTTTCTGAAGATAATACATCTGTATGATATGAAATTGGAATACCACAATGCAAGTGAACACCATAATTTTGTTTCTACTGCCATGAGCCTCCCACCTCTGTATATGTGGAGAAGAAGTCAGTGAGTAACAGAGATAAGATGTGTCTGAGATATTCCTAGTGAATATATTATATGCACTGACCTCTGTTAACAACTGCAATAGTGTTGAATAAAGGGCATTAAGACCTTGTTCTGGCCTTAAACTCAAAATCAAAATAATACATATAGTGGGTCCTCCAAAGCTTAGTGGTCTAAGGCACCGTCTCAAGATCATGTACCTCTCACTGCTGAGGTCATAGGTTTGAGTCGTGCTCATTCCAAAAACTTTATGTGAGAAAGTTTCCAGTTAATTACGAAAACGATGGTGGCTCGACTCAGTCTGAGGTCTTCCTCCACCAGTAAAACTGGATATGCCATATATAACCTGTAAAATGTACTGAAAATGGCGTTAAACCTATTTAAAAAAAAGTAAATAAAAAAATATAGCATGACTGTTACTTGTTCAATATCCCTCTTTCCCTTTCAACATTATTAAGTATTTGTTTGTCTTCTGACTGACAGCACACCTACTATCATTGACATGGTCACAACTTGGTCAGGAGATTGACATTTTATGTAGATTATACACTCATGACCACTTCACCATTAAAGGACAGTTATGTCCACTTTACCATTAAAGGACAGTTATGTCCACTTTACCACTAAAGGACATTTATGTCCACTTTACCACTTAAGGACACTTATGTCCACTTTACCATTAAAGGACAGTTATGTCCACTTCACCATTAAAGGACAGTTATGTCCACTTTACCATTAAAGGACAGTTATGTCCACTTTACCACTAAAGGACATTTATGTCCACTTTACCACTTAAGGACACTTATGTCCACTTTACCATTAAAGGACAGTTATGTCCACTTTACCATTAAAGGACACTTATGTCCACTTTACCACTAAAGGACATTTATGTCCACTTTACCATTAAAGGACACTTATGTCCACTTTACCATTAAAGGACACTTATGTCCACTTTACCATTAAAGGGACAATTATGTCCACTTTACCACTAAAGGACATTTATGTCCACTTTACCACTAAAGGACACTTATGTCCACTTCACCATTAAAGGACACTTATGTCTATTTTACCACTAAAGGACACTTATGTCCACTTCACCATTAAAGGACAGTTATGTCCATTTTCCCACTAAAGGACACTTATGTCCACTTCATCATTAAAGAACATTTATGTCCACTTTAAAATTAAAGGACAGTTATGTCCACTTTACCATCAAAGAACATTTATGTCCACTTTACCATTAAAGGACAGTTATGCCACTTTACCATAAAAGGACAGTTATGCCACTTTACCATTAAAGGACATTTATGTCAACTTAACCATTAAAGGACATTTATGTCCACTTTACCATTAAAGGACAGGTATGTCAATTTTTGTCAAGCCTGCTTGCGGTGAACGTGACTTCACTTGAGTTTTATACAAAATGTGAATATGTAACTTAAAAATAAACATTTTCAATATTGTTGTACATCATATACCGATATGTAATGATGGATTTGATACATATTTTTATATTAAATGGAGCGTATAAAATGCTATAAATGTCTTAATATTTGGTATGTTTAAATAGAGGATGATCACAAGATGAAATATTATTTGATCTTACACCAGAACAAACAAATTTTATTTTATTTTATGTATTTACATGTACATAATTATTTTGTTTGTTTTAGATTAAAGTTTATTTTAAACCTATTTATTTTACTTTGATTATGAAATAAGTTTTTCAAGTTAGGCAAATCATGCTCAAAAACTTCCTGGTTAGAACCAGTACTAAGCATATGTGGAAAAGTATCTTGCTCATGGACACCACACATAGCCGTGACAGAGGATGGAACCCATAACCCCCGATAATGTATCCAGTTCTCATAATTTCATTGTTTGAAACAGTGAATTACCGTCAATAATCCATTGAGAAATCTCTATAAATCATCAAAAAGCATAAAATAAAATGAATTATTTTTGGCAATACAGGGTCAGTGAGTATATAAAATAGGCATGGTATATTGGCAAAAAAAATTTTAAAATTTTAAACAAATTCTGATACACATGTATATATTCCCTTTAATAAAGACAAACATCTGCGCCTGCTCGTGGTGCTGTTGTACTGATAACACTAAGAAACATAATGAATTGAACGAAATTGGTGGTGGTTGAGGGGGGAAGGGATATTAGTGGGGGAAACATTTATACAGGGGTATGGTAATGCTAAATGCCAGTGTATCTGTGCTGCAGTAATATGCAGAATTTGATACATGGTCACAATAGTAGGTATCAGCAGATGTTGTTGTTCTCAGCTGGGATTTTTTTTTATTGGAGTTTAATGCCTTTTTCTTCACAGTACTCATTAAATAGTTATAACTAAGTGAACTAAATCTGAGTAGAATTACCATTCTTCTGCAAGTAAAGTAATTTATACAAAACTTCTTCACATGAAATTCTAAACCCAGCTGGGCTCAAACTCATGACCTGTGCAGTGAGAGATGTGGTCTTAAATCAGACACTTTAGAACTCCAATTTTTTTAAACAATTTAACATAATGTAATATTTTGTTTGTTCAATTTGTTTTATATTTTGTGATTTGTCTGAAACCTTAATTTGTGTCACTTTTCCACCAGATTGCATATTTTATCAACATTCTTATGACAGGTTTTTTTTATTTGTGTAATTCTGTTTTGAACCTGGTACTGCATCTTGAATGTATTTTCAAATTATGATAACCTGTCCACTCCAGGTGATTACCCTACAATCTCTATAAAATGAAATTCACCATTGCCAAAGAAAACAGAATGAATTCCTAGTGTTTGAAATTATAACCCGAGCGTAATTATACATGTAGATTGTGTTATATTATTTGATACAGTCTAAAATTGTTTGTGATGTTTTATTCCTCTCTCATTTCATTGGTAGATAATGTTTGTTACATCACCGCCTGATAACCAGAGTGTGTGAGACATTATCCAGGGATTACATCCGTAGAATTACGGCCCACCTGACGGTATCATTCTTCAAAGGTAAGTAGTAATTAATTTTTCAGTTTTATAACTGTTATATTTGCATCTTTTATTTGTTTTCTTCCAGAATGGTTGTTTTTATTTATTTATTTAGAAATGTTTGACATATTTTGAAATACTTTGATTTTTATGCTCCCCTAATAGTTGCCATCTTATATG
The DNA here is from genome assembly GCA_029582155.1 of Panopea generosa. Lineage (NCBI taxonomy): Eukaryota > Metazoa > Mollusca > Bivalvia > Adapedonta > Hiatellidae > Panopea > Panopea generosa. The sequence continues at coordinate 1,074,295 of CM055899.1, read as the reverse complement.
TCGGTTCTCCACCAGTCAACATGCCTGCCTGCCTGCCTGCCTGCCTGCCTGCCTGCCTGCCTGCCTGCCTGCCTGCCTGCCTGCCTGTCTGTCTGTCTGTCTGTCTGTCTGTCTGTCTGTCTGTCTGTCTGTCTGTCTGTCTGTCTGTCTGTCTGTCTGTCTGTCTGTCTGTCTGTCTGTCTGTCTGTCTGTCTGTCTGTCTGTCTGTCTGTCTGTCTGTCTGACCTGTCAGTCCTGCATATTAAATCTTCTGCCATTCTTTTCTATCAGTCCCACATATCTGTCATTCCATCAGTCCAACATATCTGTCCTTCTGTCAGTCCTGTATATATGTCTGTCCTTCTGTCATTCTTTTCCATCAATCCCACATATCTGTCCTTCCATCAGTCCTGCATATTTGTCTGTCCTTCTGTCATTCTTTTCCATCAGTCCCATATATCTGCACATCCATCAATCCCACGTGTCTGTCCTTCTGTCAGTCCACTTAGTAACAGGTAGTAGTTGAAACTTCTATAAATCAAAATGAGACCAAGTGCATAAATAAAGGATGGTAACTTTTAATTGTATTTTTTATGAAATTATTCCCCTTGTTTTCTGCATATTAGTTGTTATAATTTACTTTGTTCAGAGCTTCACTTGAAAATCTTTTAAAAGTAATTTTATGAAATTGTGTACATATGTACAGCACAATAAGACAGAGTGCAGAGTACAAGGAGAAAACTGTAGGTTGCTTTTTGCCAAAATTATACTTCCCTTTTAAATTTTCCGAATGTCGGTAACTGATAATTTGAAAATCGTTTAATGATATTGTGTGAAATTTCTCCCTGGATATGTAAGAACAATGAAGCAGAGTGTAGTGTGCAAGGGTTGAATCTCTTGGTTGCATTTTAATGAGAAAAAAAATCCAAAAACTGCTAAAGTTAATTACACACTGTGCACAGCAAGGTGGTGTGCATTACACAATAGAAGTAGTTCAACTCTGATTTCAGGAAATCATTTATTTTTTTCATTTTTTATTTTAAAATTACATTTCACTTGACGTCAGTATTGCTGGAACCAACATGGATTTGTTATATAATGTGTAGTCACTATTGATGAAATGAAATTTAGTGTTGAAATCTAGTTTGTCTTTTTAACATGTAGGGAAAATATTGTTTTTTCTTTAATAGGGGTTATTTTCAACACATTTCAGGTTATATAATATGACATATTCAGTTTTATTGGTGAAGGAAGATCTCAGTTTAAATCTGAGTCAAACCACCATCCTTCTAACTGGCAAACTTTCTCTCATAAAGCTTTTAGTGTGAGGGGGGCTCAAACTTATGGCCTTAGTGGTTAGAGGTAAGTGATCTTGAGATGGGGCCTTCTAAGACCACTTGGCAATGGATGACCAAAGACAATACCTAAAATGAAAGTAAAAGGCCTTGAACTATTAACCCAGGGGTCGCAGGTGCGATTCCCTGCTCCACCAACTAAAATCATTTCAGTCTTTTGGATGAGACTTAAATAAATAAGGCCAGAATTATAAATTAATATCTAGATTATCATCCAAATTGTTCTTTTTCTTTTTTTTTTCTTTCTTTTTTTTCTTTCTTTTTTTGAAAATAAAAAGGATCAGGGGGGGCATAAAATTAGGGGTCAGGCAGGAATTATCATCTAGCAATTACTTTTATTATGGCCTAAACATTACCTAGGAACACAAAACACACAGAGAATCGAGATTCAGTAATTTACTGATTCTGTTTTGATTGTTTGAATATTTGATGTTATATTTATGCCATCCATGGCTTTAAGACAATCAGTTAACCTAACCACCCTTTCCTTTAATCCTGGACAGTTAACCAATTATCAAGCACACTGATTTCCATTAATAACTAAAATCTATTCCACTTGAATCAGTGGTGAGAGACAAACGATGATGAGACATAATGTCATATATCAATCTTCATGGAGGCTGTTGTGGAGCAAGGATTCAAACTCCGTGGCTGAGTGGTTTAAGGCGCCACCTCAAGATCACGTACCTCTCACTGCTTAGGTTGTAGGTTTGAGTCCCACTCGCTCCAAAAACTTGCAATGTGAAAAAGTTTGCCAGTTCTTGCGGAAGGATGGTGGTTCTACTCCGATTTATTCTGAGGTCTTCCTCCATCAATAAGACTGGATATGCTATAAAAATTATACAACCTGAAACGTGTTGAAAATGCTGTTAATAAAAAAATTTACACCCAATACCAGCTTGGAAAACGCTGTGAGGATAGTACATGAATGTCAAAATAGATTGAGCAAAAATTTGCATTAATTTGCAGTTAATTCTTATTTTTTATAACCAATACAGTTGGCTAGTCACTTTGATTATATACTAGTCTATTTTAGCTTGATTGCAAAGAAAACTTAAAGACTTGACTGATGCAAATTGCTTCCAAATCCTTTTACAGGGTAGAACCAGCACTGTAGGTTTGGTCTTTTAGATGTCGTTGGTCTGAGCTGGAAAAAAATCCCAAATTGTAGAATGATGATAATAACTTTTATCAACGCCACCAGTTTCCCATATTGGCGAAACCTCCAGAATAGTATTAGTAATTTTAGATTTAATTGTGCAGAGATACAGAAAACCCTTTGTAGCATCCCTTGTTCTGTTACATGCCCGATAAAAAGCACCAACATGTGAGACCTTGGTTCATTTTCATCTAAATTAACTCGTTCATAAAAACCGGCAGTCAGACATGATCAATATATAATTTTAGAATCTATGTAATTAAATACAGACAACTTGACAGTTATAGGGCTATTGGGACCATAAAGCAAATATTAGTCAAAACCAAATATTAGAATACTTCAATATGTTCTTTTTCAATTATTTTTTTACTTTGGATTGACATATTATTAATACTTTTTTGCTGCACATATTTATACAAGCATTGTTTGAAATTAATTGACACTGCATCAGGTCTCTTTTATTGAATTCATTGTATAATTCTGCAGATGCTTGGATTGTCAAAGGATTGACTTTACTCTCTTAAACATATAGAAACAGGGATTTAACATTTTTTTGTTTTATTTTACAGTGATTATGAAACAAGTGCTCTCTCTTGTACAAATCGCTCCAGATATACTTCTGTGAAGTACATGTTCTATGTATGAAGTCCACGGTCCCCAGTGGCTGAGTGGTCTGTCTTAAGATCACTTACCTCTCACCGCAAAGGTTGTAGGTTCAAGCCCTGCTTGCTCCAAAAAACTTTATATGAGAAATTTTGCCAGTTTTTTGCGGAAGGACGATGGTTTTGACTCAGTCTCTGAGATTCATTCTGAGATCTTCCTCCACCAATAAAACTGGATATGCCATATATAACCTGTTGTGTTGAAAATGGCATTAAACCCCATTCAAAAACATAAATGAATTAACAAAAACAATTTGGTGTATCTTTACAGTCATGTTTCCATAAAATATTTTGATCCAAATAAATGCCCCCTTTTGAAAAATACATCTCTCCCGGAGGCATTCATTCAGGGGGAAGATGGTAACATCTACTGAAAATTGTGAGATGAAAGAGAAATGTTGGAATTTTAAACCAGGAAATTAAAAAAAAAAGAGACAGAGGAAGAAAAGAAGTGGAGTTTAAATTAGGAAATTAAAAGAGATTTGCACAAACAAAAAGTGTCAGTAATGCAACACAGATCTTTGATATCTATTGAAATTATACACAGGAAACAGTAATTATGTATTTATGGGGAACTATAAATTTTTATTTGAGAAAAAAAGCTATATTGTTAATTATGTATAATTATTTTCACATGCGAATACATAATTGCTGTGAATATTGGAAAGTTTAACTAGAAATCCATTTGAAGAGATATTGTAATTAACTTTGACCTATCCTGGTTCCTTTAATGATCTTCATTGATTCTTCCTGTCAAGAGCAGAACCAGATCAGTACAATCTGTAATCATCAAAGTCGGCAGCATCATCAACAATATCTCAGAGCGGCTAAAGTGAGCGTATTCTAAAATAGTTAATTCACTAAGGGTCCGTACAGTCTGCCTGGGTGACATACTGGTAGTTAGAGAATCTGTGGATATAGTGTGACATATTGCACGTCTCAACGGAGCCTTTTGACATTTTTTATTTTTGCGTCTCCCCAGAGTTAAGGACAGCAGATCAGATATCCAAATAATAAAAAAGCTGTCCATCCACGTCTTATCATATCAGGCTACTGTGGATAGGGCTCAATGCGTGGGTGACATGTAGGAAGTTAGAGTATCTGTGGATAGAGCTTGACTCCTGTCTCACCAACATTATCTGAAGTTTTAATTAAATACTTGAAAGTTTTGCTTAAATTTGACAGGCTACTTTAAAGGGAGTATATCAGGTAAACACGCCATAATTGTCTTAAAAGGAGTTTATCAGGTAAACACGCCATAATTGTCTTTAAGGGAGTATATCAGGTAAACACGCCATAATTGTCTTAAAGGGATTATATCAGGTAAACACGCCATAATTGTCTTAAAAGGAGTTTATCAGGTAAACACGCCATAATTGTCTTAAAAGGAGTTTATCAGGTAAACACGCCATAATTGTCTTAAAAGGAGTATATCAGGTAAACACGCCATAATTGTCTTAAAAGGAGTTTATCAGGTAAACACGCCATAATTGTCTTAAAAGGAGTTTATCAGGTAAACACGCCATAATTGTCTTAAAAGGAGTATATCAGGTAAACACGCCATAATTGTCTTAAAAGGAGTTTATCAGGTAAACACGCCATAATTGTCTTTAAGGGAGTATATCAGGTAAACACGCCATAATTGTCTTTAAGGGAGTATATCAGGTAAACATGCCATAATTGTCTTAAAAGGAGTTTATCAGGTAAACACGCCATAATTGTCTTTAAGGGAGTATATCAGGTAAACACACCATAATTGTCTTTAAGGGAGTATATCAGGTAAACACGCCATAATTGTCTTAAAGGGATTATATCAGGTAAACACGCCATAATTGTCTTTAAGGGAGTATATCAGGTAAACACGCCATAATTGTCTTTAAGGGAGTATATCAGGTAAACACGCCATAATTGTCTTTAAGGGATTATATCAGGTAAACACGCCATAATTGTCTTAAAGGGAGTATATCAGGTAAACACGCCATAATTGTCTTTAAGGGATTATATCAGGTAAACACGCCATAATTGTCTTAAAGGGAGTATATCAGGTAAACACGCCATAATTGTCTTAAAGGGATTATATCAGGTAAACACGCCATAATTGTCTTTAAGGGAGTATATCAGGTAAACACGCCATAATTGTCTTTAAGGGAGTATATCAGGTAAACACGCCATAATTGTCTTTAAGGGATTATATCAGGTAAACACGCCATAATTGTCTTAAAGGGAGTATATCAGGTAAACACGCCATAATTGTCTTTAAGGGATTATATCAGGTAAACACGCCATAATTGTCTTTAAGGGAGTATATCAGGTAAACACGCCATAATTGTCTTTAAGGGATTATATCAGGTAAACACGCCATAATTGTCTTAAAGGGAGTATATCAGGTAAACACGCCATAATTGTCTTTAAGGGAGTATATCAGGTAAACACGCCATAATTGTCTTAAAGGGATTATATCAGGTAAACACGCCATAATTGTCTTAAAGGGATTATATCAGGTAAACACGCCATAATTGTCTTTAAGGGAGTATATCAGGTAAACACGCCATAATTGTCTTTAAGGGAGTATATCAGGTAAACACGCCATAATTGTCTTAAAAGGAGTTTATCAGGTAAACACGCCATAATTGTCTTTAAGGGAGTATATCAGGTAAACACGCCATAATTGTCTTAAAGGGATTATATCAGGTAAACACGTCATAATTGTCTTAAAGGGAGTATATCAGGTAAACACGCCATAATTGTCTTAAAAAGTAAAATTAATTTAAAATGCCAAAAAGCATCTACATTGTAGTTATCATTATTAAAAAAAACAACAAATTGTTTGGTATGTCAAATCCAGCAAAACATGACAAAATTAATATCTAAATTGGTGTAGTGAATTTGAAACAAAATCCCGAAGCTAAAAATAGAAACCATTTGAATACAGCTTGAGGTGAAACAATTTTTACTACATGTTTACTTGTATAATGGATCAACTTGAAATCAAAATATAATCACATCACTCGTTTAATACGTCACAAAATATGTTTCTTTTAGACTAACCTAGGCGCATATTTCAATATATTATTTTGGCATGTTTAAATAGATATCCTTTTGACACTGTGTCAGTGAGTATATCTAGACATAAAATATTGGGGAAAAAATGTTTTTAACAAATTTTAAAAATTATGTTATATTCCCTTTAAAAATTTAACATAATTTTGACTGGCTACTTAATGTTCTTTAATTAATGTCAATGAAACCAAATGCAATGTTTATGGATCCAGTCTAAGATCATGATTACCCCATGCAGGGTGCTTTTCTTTGGTTTGATTTTTTTAGTTTTTACATTTATACTGAAAAGAGGAGCCAGTGCCTAATTTCATTAATAATTTGAGACTGAGATTTCAACTCAGATTCAAAATGTCAAAAATTTAAGATTCAAATATCTATCATCTATTAACCAAACAACTTATTATGTTGATTTGCATAAACAAGTAGTTTTAATGATTATTTAACAGAACATGTACAGGTGCACAATCTTTGACCCATAATTGTAGTTTTACTGGATTTTACAAAAATGTTAATCTCAGACTCAAGTTATTGATGAATTTGGGCCAAGATGATAAAGTAGGCAGTCGTCTTAGAAATCTTGGAGCTGGGTATTCTACAATGGCTGTGATCATTCAGGGATGAAATAAATATATATATTGGACATCAATATTGATCAGTGATCTCGCTGGATGACATGCCATCACTGTGTCAGTTGGTAGCTAGTGTGTATTGGTGAACATTCAAAATCACTTTAAGTGGTGTGTTACTGTGGTACATATTAATAGACTGCATGTATACACATAATATGTGTATTGGATTTACATAATGTAGGTATGGGTTTCACTTTGCAAGGAGTTTGTGTGTGTGTCTGTGTGTGTGTGTGTGTGTGTGTGTGTGCGTGTGTGTGTGTGTGTGTGTTTAAAATTACATTTTTTATTTGTGTTTATTTTGTACTCATTTTAGTTCAGTGTTGATAGGTTGATGCTTAATATTTCATCCAAGATCTTAATTAGCCAAAATATATACATGTAGATCTACTCACTTTTTTTAAAACATTTCATAGAACGCAAAATAGCAAAATTTATTGAAAACATTTTTTTTAGTGCAAGTTTAGACAAACATTGAAGTTAGCATTGTATACAATATTTTAATTTTATAATTATTGTTTATTTTGCTGTAATTACTTTGTGCATATTTAAACATTTGATAATGTAACAATGTATATATAAATCATGTGTTCTATGTCTTATAGTTAATTTTTAAATGATTTTGTGCTGTTAATATAAATGTATCATTTTTTATGCATTATTTTGAATTGTATATAGTTATAAATTGACTATATAGACTTGAATAAAACACCGCAGTATGGTCAATAGTGGTAGGGCATCTGCCTTGCATGTGGAAGGCTGTGGCCCGGTTCAGGTCATACCAAAGAATTGAAAAATGGTATTAAAGGTTTCCTCGCTTGGTGCTCAGCATTTATAGGATAGTTCTAGGGCTGGTCAGCCAGGTGTCTGCATAAAGTGAGTTGATGGGTATCACACCATGTGTCTGCAGCATGATACTCCAGTTTGGCAGTGCTCAGATCTGTCTCAAGTAAACACGGTCATGATATGACTGAAAAGTGTTGAAAACAATGCTCAACACCATACAGCATCAACAACAATAGTAGACTTAAACAAAGATTAATTACTGGTAGTTTGTATGGGGTTTAGTGCTTATTTTCAACAAGAAAAATTTGGATGATAATTTAGCAAATAATCTATAATGGCCTTATAATTATTGCCCCTAATCGTCATTCTGCTACTATAGTAGATGACACTAACTTTATCTCTGCAAGTCATCGACTACTCCCCTACAAACTTAGTTGTTGGAGGCTCATGGCCTTATAACAAATTCATGACCAATCATGGCCAGATGGGGAGACAATCTCACAACCCCTGAATTGACAGTCCATCATGTTACTAATTAAGCTAGCCAGCCCAGCTTGATAGAGATTAAGTAGTAGCAGATGTAATATGGACAGCTTATACTAAAATATTTATTCTAGTTTGATTGCAAAGTAAAGAAACCATCCATGAGCCATTATTCCTGGATAGCAGCTTATACTAAAATATTTATTCTAGTTTGATTGCAAAGTAAAGAAACCATCCATGAGCCATTATTCCCGGATAGCAGCTTATACTAAAATATTTATTCTAGTTTGATTGCAAAGTAAAGAAACCATCCATGAGCCATTATTCCTGGATAGCAGCTTATACTAAAATATTTATTCTAGTTTGATTGCCAAGTAAAGAAACCATCCATGAGCCATTATTCCTGGATAGCAGCTTATACTAAAATATTTATTCTAGTTTGATTGCAAAGTAAAGAAACCATCCATGAGCCATTATTCCTAGATAGCAGCTTATACTAAAATATTTATTCTAGTTTGATTGCAAAGTGAAGAAACCATCCATGAGCCATTATTCCCGGATAGCAGCTTATACTAAAATATTTATTCTAATTTGATTGCAAAGTAAAGAAACCATCCATGAGCCATTATTCCCGGATAGCAGCTTATACTAAAATATTTATTCTAGTTTGATTGCAAAGTAAAGAAACCATCCATGAGCCATTATTCCTGGATAGCAGCTTATACTAAAATATTTATTCTAGTTTGATTGCAAAGTGAAGAAACCATCCATGAGCCATTATTCCCGGATAGCAGCTTATACTAAAATATTTATTCTAGTTTGATTGCAAAGTAAAGAAACCATCCATGAGCCATTATTCCCGGATAGCAGCTTATACTAAAATATTTATTCTAGTTTGATTGCAAAGTAAAGAAACCATCCATGAGCCATTATTCCCGGATAGCAGCTTATACTAAAATATTTATTCTAGTTTGATTGCAAAGTGAAGAAACCATCCCTGAGCCATTATTCCCGGATAGCAGCTTATACTAAAATATTTATTCTAGTTTGATTGCAAAGTGAAGAAACCATCCATGAGCCATTATTCCCGGATAGCAGCTTATACTAAAATATTTATTCTAGTTTGATTGCAAAGTGAAGAAACCATCCATGAGCCATTATTCCCGGATAGCAGCTTATACTAAAATATTTATTCTAGTTTGATTGCAAAGTGAAGAAACCATCCATGAGCCATTATTCCCGGATAGCAGCTTATACTAAAATATTTATTCTAGTTTGATTGCAAAGTGAAGAAACCATCCCTGAGCCATTATTCCCGGATAGCAGCTTATACTAAAATATTTATTCTAGTTTGATTGCAAAGTGAAGAAACCATCCATGAGCCATTATTCCCGGATAGCAGCTTATACTAAAATATTTATTCTAGTTTGATTGCAAAGTGAAGAAACCATCCCTGAGCCATTATTCCCGGATAGCAGCTTATACTAAAATATTTATTCTAGTTTGATTGCAAAGTGAAGAAACCATCCATGAGCCATTATTCCCGGATAGCAGCTTATACTAAAATATTTATTCTAGTTTGATTGCAAAGTGAAGAAACCATCCATGAGCCATTATTCCCGGATAGCAGCTTATACTAAAATATTTATTCTAGTTTGATTGCAAAGTGAAGAAACCATCCATGAGCCATTATTCCCGGATAGCAGCTTATACTAAAATATTTATTCTAGTTTGATTGCAAAGTGAAGAAACCATCCATGAGCCATTATTCCCGGATAGCAGCTTATACTAAAATATTTATTCTAGTTTGATTGCAAAGTGAAGAAACCATCCCTGAGCCATTATTCCCGGATAGCAGCTTATACTAAAATATTTATTCTAGTTTGATTGCAAAGTGAAGAAACCATCCCTGAGCCATTATTCCCGGATAGCAGCTTATACTAAAATATTTATTCTAGTTTGATTGCAAAGTGAAGAAACCATCCATGAGCCATTATTCCCGGATAGCAGCTTATACTAAAATATTTATTCTAGTTTGATTGCAAAGTGAAGAAACCATCCATGAGCCATTATTCCCGGATAGCAGCTTATACTAAAATATTTATTCTAGTTTGATTGCAAAGTGAAGAAACCATCCATGAGCCATTATTCCCGGATAGCAGCTTATACTAAAATATTTATTCTAGTTTGATTGCAAAGTGAAGAAACCATCCATGAGCCATTATTCCCGGATAGCAGCTTATACTAAAATATTTATTCTAGTTTGATTGCAAAGTGAAGAAACCATCCCTGAGCCATTATTCCCGGATAGCAGCTTATACTAAAATATTTATTCTAGTTTGATTGCAAAGTAAAGAAACCATCCCTGAGCCATTATTCCCGGATAGCAGCTTATACTAAAATATTTATTCTAGTTTGATTGCAAAGTGAAGAAACCATCCCTGAGCCATTATTCCCGGATAGCAGCTTATACTAAAATATTTATTCTAGTTTGATTGCAAAGTGAAGAAACCATCCATGAGCCATTATTCCCGGATAGCAGCTTATACTAAAATATTTATTCTAGTTTGATTGCAAAGTGAAGAAACCATCCATGAGCCATTATTCCCGGATAGCAGCTTATACTAAAATATTTATTCTAGTTTGATTGCAAAGTGAAGAAACCATCCATGAGCCATTATTCCCGGATAGCAGCTTATACTAAAATATTTATTCTAGTTTGATTGCAAAGTGAAGAAACCATCCATGAGCCATTATTCCCGGATAGCAGCTTATACTAAAATATTTATTCTAGTTTGATTGCAAAGTGAAGAAACCATCCATGAGCCATTATTCCCGGATAGCAGCTTATACTAAAATATTTATTCTAGTTTGATTGCAAAGTGAAGAAACCATCCATGAGCCATTATTCCCGGATAGCAGCTTATACTAAAATATTTATTCTAGTTTGATTGCAAAGTGAAGAAACCATCCCTGAGCCATTATTCCCGGATAGCAGCTTATACTAAAATATTTATTCTAGTTTGATTGCAAAGTAAAGAAACCATCCCTGAGCCATTATTCCCGAATAGCAGCTTATATACTAAAATATTTATTCTAGTTTGATTGCAAAGTGAAGAAACCATCCCTGAGCCATTATTCCCGGATAGCAGCTTATACTAAAATATTTATTCTAGTTTGATTGCAAAGTGAAGAAACCATCCATGAGCCAATATTCCCGGATAGCAGCTTATACTAAAATATTTATTCTAGTTTGATTGCAAAGTGAAGAAACCATCCATGAGCCATTATTCCCGGATAGCAGCTTATACTAAAATATTTATTCTAGTTTGATTGCAAAGTGAAGAAACCATCCATGAGCCATTATTCCCGGATAGCAGCTTATACTAAAATATTTATTCTAGTTTGATTGCAAAGTGAAGAAACCATCCATGAGCCATTATTCCCGGATAGCAGCTTATACTAAAATATTTATTCTAGTTTGATTGCAACGTAAAGAAACCATCCCTGAGCCATTATTCCCAGATAGCAGCTTATACTAAAATATTTATTCTAGTTTGATTGCAAAGTAAAGAAACCATCCATGAGCCATTATTCCCGGATAGCAGCTTATACTAAAATATTTATTCTAGTTTGATTGCAAAGTAAAGAAACCATCCATTAGCCATTATTCCCGGATAGCAGCTTATACTAAAATATTTATTCTAGTTTGATTGCAAAGTAAAGAAACCATCCATGAGCTATTATTCCCGGATAGAACCAGTACTGAGTTTTGTTATTCAAAGGAGATTGGGTAGATTGGGATTGAACCCACAACCTCTTGGGCGTGCAGCAAACACTCAATACTATCCTCTGCACTACTGCCCTGTTTTTATGTATGCTTTTTTAACAGTCAAAGGTACTCCATGGCTGTGTAAGGCACTGTCTCAGTATCACTTACCACTAAATCAAGCCCCTTGCTCCAAAATTTTATGTGATAAAGTTTGCTAGTTACTTGCAGAAGGCCAGATGGGTCTGCTCAGGTCATTCTGAGGTCTTCCTTCACCATAATACTGGATATGCCATATATAACCGGAAATGTATTGAAAATGACTTAAAAACCTGTTCAAAAATAAAGAAAATCAATAATGTGTATAATATAAGCATAAGATCACATACAGGGTTATAAGCAGATATATGTATGGTTTATGAAACTTAAAAAATTCATGTTTGAATCCATATAATTATATATGGAGTATTAATATATTGCAGATAGAGAAGACAATGGGACACACACTGCTCTCCCTGGTGTGTGTATGTGGTCTGGGCTTGGTACGATCTCTCGAATATGTACATCACAACAATGTCGCAGTGGTTACCTTTCTGCAGCACATCAACACCAAGTACCCTAACATTACAGATCTGTATAGTATAGGAAAATCTACTAAAGGTCAGTTTGTTTTTATATCTAAGGTGTCATTTTTTGGCCATCAGGGGATGATCAGTTAAATAACCACTCTTTCCCTGGCTCCTGGTTAACCATTACTCAGCGAGTAACTTATAGCTTTCCCAATTGAATCAGCGGTGAGAGACGAATGACAATGAGGCACAATATCACAGAGACTGACTGAGTTGGGATTGAAACTCAAGATCCCTGGATTGAAAGTCAGACATGCTACCGACTGAGCTAACTGCACCCAGTTGACAGGCCCTAACCCAAGTACACCACACCAGTTCAGTGTTAAGTTCAACTCTTGTATTGATGACTGGAGTAGCAGACAATATATTGATTGGTAGCAGACAGCATGTAGAGTAATGTCTGTCTACATAATCCATTATTGAACACCTGCACATTAAAGTTTAATTACAAAATCAAACACCTGGTATCCATCTTCATCTTCAAGATTATTGTTTCATCTAAGTCTTTTACAGAGAAAGTGGTAGAAAATTAAAAAATAAATGGACAAATGCATTTTCAGACTCCACAGCGAGAGAGGTATGAATTATATTCCTGCTACAAAATAGGGTTAAAAACAAATTAAATGAAGATTACCTTAACTAACAATTAAATTATAACTATAAGCTAAGTTGTTACATTTTATATTAAAGACAGCGTGCCAAGAAAAATCACTTTAAATGTCTAACAAAATAAAATCAAGTTTGATTGCTTGAATAAATATTTAGCGTCATTTTTATGCCATCGAAGGCTAACAGAAGATCAATCAACCTAATCACACTCTCCTCTAATCCTAGATTATTAACTGGTACTGAAGCAAATCTGTCTTCTCAGTAGTGAATAGGTTACTGATGACTTTCTCACTTGAGTCAGCGAAGAGGAAAGAATGGCAATGAGATGCATTGTTGTATATAGATCATCAAAGAGACTGTGGCTGGGGGATTTGTACTGACAACCCCATATATTTAATCTGACATGCTACTGATTGAGCTAACTGCACCCCCCCCCCCCCCCCCCCACGCCCCCACACCGACTAAAAAAAATAAATCAAGTTTATGACGCATATAATGTATCTAATTAACCAGCATACGTATGATGTGAAATGTCAAAACTGATTGTTGTGACAGCGATAAAAAAAAATAGATATCAAACACAAACTGTTTGACTATCTTGACCCTGTTATTCAAACTTTTACATCAATGGAACATATTCCAACAATACATACCCAATGTTGACTGATCATATAAAATTAAATGGCAGTTTTTTTAATATTTCTATTTCATAATTTGCCCAAAAATACATTGCAATTAAGTGGAAATATTATTTTAATATCACCTGGATGCGTAGACCAATTTAGGAATTCCATCTAAAATCTATTGGTTTGTTTACTGGGTTTATTCATTGCAATAAGGACTCTATGTGTATATCTACTGATAAGCATGATGTATTGGAAAAAATTAGGGTTTTATTTTTTTTTTAAAAACCTGATATACTCCCTTTAAATTAATTTTGAAATGAATACAAAGCATCTCTTTGTATGATTATTTATGAATAAAAAGGAATTATTTGAAATTTCAAATCTGTTAAAAGTTCACTAAAATTAATATTTTAATAGGAGCGGTAGAATTTAAAGGAAATTCCTATTCTAAAAAAATTAAATATCATGTATACATATTACTTGACAGCCTTTATCTAGACAATCAATATTACTTGACAGTCTTTACCTAGACAATCAATATTACTTGACATCCTTTACCTAGACAATCAATATTACCTGACAGCCTTAACCTGGACAATCAATATTACCTGACAACCTTTACCTTGACAATCAATATTATTTGACAGCCTATACCTAGACAATCAATATAACTTGACAGCCTTTACCTAGACAATCATACTCTTTCTAAGATAAAATTCATCAATATCTAACCAACATGAAAAATCAAAATGAAATCACCTTTGACTCATTTGATACAGCACAACTTAAAGCAGGAAATATATTTTAGTCTAACCTTGGCATGTAGGTCAAGTTTAAAATACCAGTTTATTATTAAGATATGGCCATCCTTAAAACAATATTTGTTTGCTGTGCTCCAACCCAGTATTTTTCATGTGGGTAGGTAGGTAGCTTATTTATTTTTTTATGTCAAATTTTGATTTTGCATAGTCATTTTAAAGAAAAATGGACAGAAATCATGAAAGAAAAAAGTTAAGAGCTTTTAAAGTCAATGAAAAACTTTTGGTAGCTGCAATTTTGAGCAAGAAGGTAGGAGCAGAAAATCATTTAAAGCTAACCACTCTTTCCTCTGATCCAAGAGTATCAACCTGGACCCAAGTAAACCCATCTCCATAAGAGACAGATAACCATATGAATCAGCAGTGAGAGATGAATGACAATGAGACATAATGATGTATATAAATCTTCACAGAGACTGTCTGGTTGGGGATTTAAACTTGCAACCCCTGGATTGATAGTCAGATATAACAAGCTACCAACTGAGCTAACCAAGGGTCCAGTTAAACCCCATTAAAAAAATAGAAAGAAACATTAACTACATAATACTACAGGGTTGTTGGCGTAAATGATATTTGCTTAATAGTAAAGTTTTTGGGGCGAAGGGGACTCAAACCTTAGGGATGATAGGTAAATGATCTTGAAAAGGTTCCTTGGACCACTCAGTCATGGAGGACCCTTTAAAAATTGTATTGGTCTTTTCATAAAAAACTTTAAATTTCTTTTATTTTTAGGTCAAGATTTATGGGTAATAGCCATTGGTAAAAATGTCAGTAAACATGTACAACTGCGGCCCAGCGTTAAATACATCGGAAATATGCATGGAAATGAGGTAAATGCTTTGTTACACATCAAATTGCAGTTGGATTTGATATCTAAAAATATCTTGTTGCCAAAAAATATTTGATACTTGTAACACATGTTAAAAATGGAATGACATCTGCTTTTTATAGTTATTAAATGGGTTTAACGCCATTTTCAGTACATTATACAGGTTATATATGGCATATCCAGTTTACTGGTGGAGGAAGACCTCAGACTGAGTCGAACCACCGTCCTTCTGCAAGTAACTGGAAACTTTCTCACATAAAGTTTTTGGAGCGAGCGGGGCTCGAACCCATGACATCCTTAGCAGTGAGAGGTCTAAGCTGAAGTAAGTCTCTGCCAATTCATTATTATCTTACTTGTAATAGGTTCCAATTAATTTTATAAGCATTTAAACAGACGCTGGCTTCCATCAATTTAGTCAGCATTTGAGCTGAGGTTGGCCTGTACCAGATTATCATCATCTGAGCTTAAATTGATAACCACCAATTTTACCATCATCTGAGCTGAAGTTTTCTTTTGGTTAATCATCATCTGATTTGAGGTTGAATTCCACCAATTTTATCATCATCTGAGCTGAAGTTTCCTCTAGTTTATCATCATCTGATGTGAGGTTGGATTCCACCAATTTTATCATCATTGAGCTTAGGTTGATCTCCACTAATTTATAATCATCTGAGGTGTAGTTGGTATCCACCAATTTATCATATGCAGAACATAGGTTTCCCTCTACCAATTTAGCACCATCTGAGCTCCGGTTAGCTTATATCAATACATTTGCTTTAAATTCATCATCAGAGCTGAGCTTGACCTCTACCATCATTTGAGTTGAGTTTTGATTCCTAAAATAGTTATCATCTAAGCTGAGGATAGCCATTGCTAATTAACCATTTTATCATTTTGCTTGAGTTCGGTTAAATAAAGTTAAAATAACATTAAATTGACATGCCAGATACTTATTTTTTAAACTCAAACATGTCTAAAGGTTTTTATTCTTTTCTTTAAACATGTTGTTGGATTGTAATACAGTCAAACTTGTCTTAAGCAGCAAGTCAGCAGAATGAGCAAAAGTGACCTTTTAAGACAGGTTGTTGCTTAATGCAGGTTAATTTGATATAAAAGCATAGAAATTGGAAATAGTGAATGTGGTTGCTTAAGACAACTTGCTGCTTAATAGAGGTGACCAATTACACAGACTGTACATATTTTTAGATCCTCTAAGATAATCTCTTAGTAAGCACTCCAGCATCAACATTGTCCACAATTATTTTAGATGATGTCTCCGAAAAATCAACAGCATATCTTTTACAACTCCTTTAATACAATGTTCCATTTCATGAAGAATTTAAAATTAATGTATTTATAGGAAAGGCTAACTTTGAATTAATTTCTTAACAAACAGTAGGCAATGTGCTGCTCGATGTGTTTGATAATTAAAATAATCACAATTAGTTTCAGTAATTGCTTTTAAACTACGGTAGTAAAAGAAAATATTAATTAGGAAGTGTGGGTGGCAATATATTTATCTGAAATTGATTTGGCTCTTTTATTGGAAATTGAATTGAAAGGTTTGTGACCTTTTATCTGAGGATTTAGGGCCCGTTTTATTTGAAATTGATTTGGGAAGTTTGTGACCCTTTATCTAAAAGCTTTGGGTCCCTTTTATTTGAAACTAATTTGGGGAGTTTTTGATTCCCTTTTATTTGAAGTTGATTTGAGAAGTGTTTTTTTTTATTGGAAATTCATTTGGGAAGTTGTTGACCTTTTATCTGAAAGTTAAGGGTCCTTTTTATTTCAAATTGATTTGGGGAGTTTATCAGTCCTTTTATTTGAAATTAATTTTGGGAGTTTATGACTCTTTGATCTGAAAGATATCATTTTATACAACTGTTTTAGGTTGTAAGCCGGGAGATTCTACTGCACCTGATTGACTACTACGTGACAGGGTACGGTACCAATCAAACAATCACCAACTTTCTGGACACCACAGCTGTACATATAATGCCAACTATGAACCCTGATGGTTATGATATTTCTATATTGGGCAAGTGTGAAAATACAGTTGGAAGGTAAGAAACGCCCAATTTAACTTTTCTGTTTATTTTGTAATGTTACGGCTGCATTGACCTACAAAACTGATAACCAGTCAGTGGTTAGTGAAACACGACAATGAGATGCAATGTTAATATCAATCATCATGGGGACTGTGGCTGGGTAGGGTTCCTAACTCACAACCCCTTGTTTGATAGTCAGACATGCTACCCATTGAGCTAACCAATAAAGACTATTGAATATTATATTGTAATCTTTGTCTGTTTTTTTATTGCAGATACAATTTGGAGAATATTGATTTGAATCGGAACTTTCCTGACGTCATCTTTGATAGAATCCAACCAATAAATACCAAATATGCCGTGGAGACCAAGGCTGTCATGAAATGGATTCCAGGACACAATTTTGTGTTGTCAGCCAACCTGCATGGAGGTGCCATGGTGGCTAACTATCCATATGACCACTATTTAGATAGTAAGCTTTTATTTCATATACAGCCAAACCTGTCTTAAGCAGCCAGTCAAGGGAAGGAGCAAAAGACCGGTCATGCTTTATAAAGGAAAAATTTGCTCTGAAAAAATAGAAATGGGAAATAGCGAATGTGGCTGCTTAAGACAAGTGGCTGCTTAATAGAGGTGATTGCTTAGACAGGTTTGACTGTATCATGTCATTATGTTTATTTTAGGTCCAATTACCAACTCGTGCGGTGTCAAAGAAAAGCTATACTTATTTTAAAACTCACAAAAATAGAGTTGGTATATACAGGCTAACTTAATAATGAATATTGATTTTAGTAAATATATTTAATGGCTGCTTTTAACATAAGACATTATGTTGTTATAGACAGGTAAAAATGCCACTCATGTTTAATGTACGCTTAACATATTTTTAGCATTATACCTGCCAAAATGTATGTTTCTCATTTAAATAGTACAACACGCAATTAACATACGTTTTTGATTATCATATGTTAAATTATGTATGTAAAATATATGTTTTCAAATCCATATTAATCAAAACACATGTAAAACATACATTTAGCATGTTTAACATATGTTTAACATATGTGGCATTTTTACCTGTTTTTACTGACTTATTTTGTAGTCAAAATCGTTGGAAAGAAAAAATGGTAACAAAAGACATGAGGTTTTTATGTAGATGGGCCATTGAGGCACACTATACTGTAAGCGATTATTATTTTTTATTGCTTACTTATATTTTAGTAACCCGGCGGGCAGGAACTGGACCTGCAGTTTGTCCTGATGATGACACTTTTAAGTTCCTGTCATCAACATTCTCAAGGTCTCATAAAACCATGTCCAAAAAGGTCTGTGCTGGTGACAACTTTCCAGATGGCATCTCAAATGGAGCCGATTGGTACCCAGTGACAGGTATGTGATGACAAACTAATACCCAGTGACAGGTATGTGATGACAAACTAATATTTGTACCCAGTGACAGGTATGTGCTGACAAACTAGGTACCCAGTGACAGGTATGTGATGACAAACTAATACTAATACCCAGTGACAGGTATGTGAAGACAAACTAATACTGGTAACAAGTGACAGGTATGTGATGACAAACTAATACTAATACCCAGTGACAGGTATGCGATGACAAACTAATACTGGTACCGACTGACAGGTATGTGATGACAAACTAATACTAATACCCAGTGACAGGTATGTGATGACAAACTAATACTGGTACCCAGTGACAGGTATGTGATGACAAACTAATACTAATACCCAGTGACACATATGTGATGACAAATTAATACTGGTACCCAGTGACAAGTATGTGATGACAAACTAATACTGGTACCAAGTGACAGTTAAGTGATGACAAACTAATACTAATACCCAGTGACACGTATGTGATGACAAACTAGGTACCCAATGACAGGTATGTGATGACAAACTAATACTGGTACCAAGTGACAGGTATGTGATGACAAACTAATACTAATACCCAGTGACACGTATGTGATGACAAACTAATACTGGTACCCAGTGACAGGTATGTGATGACAAACTAATACTAATACCCAGTGACACGTATGTGATGACAAACTAATACTGGTACCCAGTGACAGGTATGTGATGACAAACTAGGTACCCAGTGACAGATATATGATGACAAACTAATACTAATACCCAGTGACAGGTATGTGATGACAAACTAATACTAATACCCAGTGACAGGTATGTGTACTAATACCCAATGACAGGTATGTGATGACAAACTAATACTAATACCCAGTGACAGGTATGTGATGAAAAATTAATTCTGGTACCCAGTGACAGGTATGTGATGATAAACTAGATACCCAGTGACAGGTATGTGATGACAAACTAATACTGGTACCCAGTGACAGGTATGTGATGACAAACTAATACTAATACCCAGTGACAGGTATGTGATGACAAACTAATACTGGTACCCAGTGACAAGTATGTGATGACAAACTAGGTACCCAGTGACAGGTATGTGATGACAAACTAATACTGGTACCCAGTGACAGGTATGTGATGACAAACTAGGTACCCAGTGACAGGTATGTAATGACAAACTAATACTGGTACCCAGTGACAGGTATGTGATGACAAACTAATACTAATACCCAGTGACAAGTATGTGACGACAAACAAAAACTGGTACC
This sequence comes from Panopea generosa, assembly GCA_029582155.1. Lineage (NCBI taxonomy): Eukaryota > Metazoa > Mollusca > Bivalvia > Adapedonta > Hiatellidae > Panopea > Panopea generosa. The sequence goes on along the minus strand of CM055899.1, from coordinate 1,054,195 downwards.
CAGTGACAGGTATGTGATGACAAAATAGGTAACCAGTGACAGGTATGTGATGACAAACTAATACTGGTACCCAGTGACAGGTATGTGATGACAAACTAATACTGGTACCCAGTGACTGTTATGTGACGACAAACTAATACTGGTACCCAGTGACAGGTATGTGATGACAAATTTATACTGGAACCCAGTGACAGGTATGTGATGACAAACTAATACTGGTAACAAGTGACAGGTATGACATTGTGATGACAAACTAATACTGGTACCCAGTGACTGGTATGTGATGACAAACTAAAACTAATACCCAGTGACAGGTATGTGATGACAAACTAGTACTGGTACCCAGTGACATGTATGTGATGACAAACTAATACTGGTACCCAGTGACATGTATGAGAGGAGAAACTAATACTGGTACCATTTACTTACATTATTTTTGTTATAAAAAAGGGTCTTTTTTAAGCTTAAACAAATAAGCATAAATTGACTGGAGGTTTTACTCAACACCAACTTTTAAAAGCTACAATTTACATTTAAAGAAATTGAAGTGTTTTGTTAGTTGAGGAAAATCTCTGGAGCCAGTTTTCAAGCTGAGATTTTCCTCAAGTCTAAAATCTCAGTTTTTCTAAATGACTGAAGGCATTACACACATAAAATGACATTGCAGTCAGAATAAATCTGTATTCATTTGGCAAGGAATTTGAGAGTTTCTAAAATTCCTTGTCAATGGTAAAGGATTACATGCAAAAAATATCAATGTAATTTTAAAAAATGAATGAATATAAGTATTTCATATGGGTTTGAGGTTTGGATAAAAAATTCCGTCTTTGCTTTGGAGGGAACGAGGCTTTGTTGAGTTCCTGCAAAAATAGTAATCCCAAGGGATGGAATTTTCTATCTGAATCGAAACAGATTGTTTTTCTTGCATATAAAACACATTGACTATTTATTTCAATTCAAAGTATTATTAAATTCAAAGTATTATTAAATTTTGCCACGATGGCTTACAGACATCAAATTAAATATAATACCTCATATGTGTTAATACGTCACATCATGAATTGTTCCAACATCACAGCAGGGTTGGATGAGCACATGGAGGGAGTGTAGGATGAAAATTCAGTACCTGGTAAAAATATGCATGAAACTCAGCTTGAGATGTATACGTGAAACTGGGCCCAGGTCACATAAGTTTACTGAACGAGTAAATATATTTAAGGTGGGATGCAAGATTACAACTACCTGGCTCATGGTGTATTTGAGGTCACCTTGGAGATCGCATGCTGCAAGTTTCCGTATGCTTCAAAATTGGAAGGGTTCTGGATTGCAAACAAAGATGCACTGGTCAACTTTCATTTTGAAGTACATATTGGTAAGTACCGCTATGCATGCTGGTTAGAAATATGGTCCGAAACTTTGTTTTATGCTCAACTCAATATTGCATGTTCAACTCAAAAACAAATGGACTCATCATAATAAATGTATCTTAGATGAATATTGTCCATAACTCCATTACAAAGTTTTGTCTAAGAGTAAGGGTCCTCCATGGCGAAGGGGTCTAAGATGCCATCTCAAGAGCATCTCTCACCTCTAAAGTCATAGGTTTGAATCCTGCTGATTTTAAAAACATTATGTTTTGCCAGTTACTTGAAAGACCATGGTTCTACTCAGATTCATTCTGAGGAAGACCTCCACCAGTAAAACTGGATATGCCACATATAACCTGAAATGTGATGAAAACGCCATTCAACCCGATTAAAAAAAAATCACTGAAGAGCATATACCTATTGTATAATTATATATACCTATCTTCTTCAGCTTTTGTTCTGAGTAATAGATAATATTCATCTAAAATGTCAAATTCAGGGCTGCGTTTCACAAAATAACTTACGATAAAAATCACCATAAGTCAGTATGACATATTTTTCGTTGAATGTTTAAATTTTGACATTTAAAATGATTGTATTTCTAGAAAATATAAAATTTTCTGCATGATTTGAGCCAATTTTGAGTTCATTTGGATGAATAATAAAAATATTATGAATAATTGATGGTTTACGTCGATTTTTGTTGTAATTTTTTTTTTGAAATGCAGTCCATTACAAGAGAACAAGGGTGTGGGTGTATAGTTAAATTTTAAAGATTTGATATTTTTCAATGTCGATCAAATTTTACAGAAGTTATGGCCCGTTCTAGACGCAAATTTTAATTGGTTTCTGATCACTAGTTAACAAACACAGTTCTAGTTTTACGTTGATTTTAATAAAAAGTAAAAGTAAAGTGTTTGTTTATTATAATGTCATCCTTATTGAAAGGGCCAGCCACAATGGGCTTATGAGACACCTTTATGCTGTACACAGTTACTTCCTTAAAGCTATCCTTGCCAGGCGTCAGGCTGTTAGACATTCTGTACCCCTCAATTTAACTAGCTGTTGGGTGGGCAACTGGTTGCATCAGAAAAAAAACAAGTGTTTACACCAGGATTTGAACCTTTGACCTCCCGCTTCCGAGATGGACGCCTTAACCACTAGTCCATTAAAGACAGGCAAAGTTCATGACTCATGTGGAACTACAGGAATATTTTAGTAAACTGTAACTTTAATTGATCGTTTGTTTTGAACAGGTGTTAAAGGTTTGATTAAAGGTTGTAGAAACAACCTGCTGGCTGGAGCAGATCTAGCAATCAAGGGGAGGGAATCAGTGCCTTTCTGGTCTTCTTCACACGGAGAATATTTTCGACTACTAATGCCAGGAAACTACACGCTGCAGGTTTGAGAATATCACACTTAAAACTTAATTATGGAAAGTCTTATTAACAGAGATTTCTGTGTTACATTAGGCTTTAATAAATTAATTGCTAGATTATCATCCCCGCCTGCTCCCTAATTTTCATGCCGCCTCGACACTTTTTATTTTCATAAAAAATTTAAAAATAAAAATAAAAAATAAAATGCTTCCACCCTCGTCATTTTTAAGAAAAATTTGGATGATAATCTAGAAATTAATTCATAATGGCCTTATTCTGGCATATATCAAGAAATGGCCGGGCCCAGTTAGTTCAGTCAGTAACACATTTGACTGTCAATCCATGGGTCATGAGTTGGAATCCTAAACTCTAATAAAAACAATGTTGGGACACTCGCAGAAATTTGCGCCCTTGCACAGCACATTTTTTTCACTATAAATTAATTATGTGTATTAATTCTACAGGACCCAACATGGAGAATATTGTTTAACATTTTAATTGTTAAATTTATCATTTATCTTCCATAAGAAAAACAATAAATATTGTAATACTAAGAAAAATTGTAAAAAACAACAAAAAATACACCCTTGAAATTGGAGAAGAATTAGAGTAAGAGATATATGCGTTATAGTAAGAAAAAGTTTTTTTAATTGATTAGATATATATAATGTATGTAAAGAGTATTGGAATAAATGGATTAAAAAAAAAAAAAATGAAACATAGTCTCTGGGATGATTGGCCATGAACTTAGTTCCACGGCCATTAATCTCCCACCTCCAAATATGTGGGGAAGTAGTCAAGGATTTGCAGAGATAAAGTTTGTCTGCTACTGGTTAGCCACTAGCATTTCCCAGGGACAATGATTGCTGTGCTGACCACCATTATATAACTGAAATACCATTTTTAAAAAAGTGCAAAACCACATGCAAATATTTATCAAGAAATGGATAATAATTTCTGAGCATTCAGCCGATTTCTTATATAAGTATTATAATTGTTGAATAAAATATTTTGCATACCGGTACTGGATACACGCAAAATCATCTTGAATTAAACAAATTGAGATTTGAAGGAAAATTTATTGCAATTTGTCATTATTTTAGCTGCAGTATACACATTTTGTAATCAGAAACTTCAACAATTTTTAACACAAATTGCTGGGAAAGGTATTGTTTTGATGAGAATTTCATTCTACATTGTAAAAGTTTGATTTATGTTCCTGAGATGAATGGAAGTTGAGATATTTCGTACGAATATGCGAGTGCTCACAAAATCTCAGTCAGTTGCCTTTCCTTCTCTATATAATTCCTTGACATGAAACAGAATGGTAAAAAATGTAATCTTTATTAAATAAGAGTAAAATATATTTCAGGTAAATAAATCTGGGTACATTCCTACCTCAAAGTCATTTACTGTAGCAGACGGAATAGTGACTCGACTAGATGTCAAACTACAGTCAGTGGACATAAGTGGCGCCTCTACAACAATTTGCTGGAGTTATCTACCTTTACTCGCAATAGCTATTTATAGAACTGTTATTTATATGTTGTGATAGTAGAAACTGTTGTAATAGTAGAAAAAAATGTTTGTATATAAATGAAAAATTAAACACAGTACCATGTAAAATGAAATGTGTTACCTTGACAAAAAAAAACAAGTTCAGCAATTTTATTCTGGCCTGATTAGGTTGGGAATAATTTCTATTTTTCTTTGGAAACAGTTACCATGTTGTAACTACTGACCTGATCATGCGGGGTGTCAATCAAATATATCAATAATCCAATCAGCCATTAATATTGTTTCCAGGGTTGCAGTTTTCCTTAGACAAGCGAACGGTATTTAGGTAAACACTACATTGTATTACATTGTATTTCCTTGGACAAACAATGCCACATGGCCAGTGGCCAGAGTGATAGTTGCTCTCGCATCAGGTCAATGATTAGTGGATAAAAAATATTTTTGAGGTGTAAAACATAATGCAAGTCTGATGCATGGTCCACAGTTTCTAAGAAGTCTTAGGCGCCATCTCAAGATCACTTGGTTCTCACTGTTTAAGTCATGGGTTTGAGTCCAGGTCACAGTCCATTATTTTACTTAAACTCAAATAGTGTGCTCAATTTGAGTATTATTTAAATAAAATAACAGAATAAAGTGTTTAAGTAAAACAGGGTCAGGTTTCTCAAAAACATTTGTGAGTGGCTCCCAGTCACCAGATTCATTCTAAGGTATGTCTCCACCAGATTCATTCTATGGTACGTCACCACCAGATTCATTCTAAGGTATGTCTCCACCAGATTCATTCTATGGTACGTCACCACCAGATTCATTCTAAGGTATGTCTCCACCAGATTCATTCTAAGATACGTCTTCACCAGATTCATTCTAAGGTACATCTCCACCAGATTCATATTAGTCTATCCTAGAACCTGATATCTCCCGAATCAGGTCTTTTAACTACCAATGAATAAGCAGGGAATTCTATGCCTTCCCCACAATTCATAGCAGTTGAATGCTTACTAAACTGTGACATCATTCAAACTTTCAGTTGAAGCAACTGACCAATCAATATGCTCAAATATGGCTTTCCCAACATTGCTATTTAATGGACCCAATCGGGAGAGCTATGGTATACACATAAAATATATATGACTTTTATATAATATATGTATTACACATATATATGACCTTTATGTAAAATATATGTAATATACATATATGTATTGAGTATAGAGTTTATTTGGTGCAGTTTATACATGTAGAATCATGCAGATGTGTTTTAGTGTGTTTGAATATCTTTTTTTTCACCCATTACCTGATATGACATGTCATAATAATGCAAAATCAGAGATATATAAACATATGTAATTAAATCATAAATGGTAAAATGTATATAAACAAGTATGTTAATGTGTGTCTGTGCATACATGTGACATATCACTGTGCCTTCAAATACAATTCATTTGTGATACCAATAAATATATACAGGGATGTATTTTCGAGTTCACTTGGTTTGATACAAGGTTGTGTGAATGCATATTATCAAGGCTCACCCTTTACTTCATAATGTAGTTTAACCGTTTACTTCTTAAAGGCGCATTTTGACGACCCTACCACGAGAGTTAAGTGGACACTTCCAAATCAAAGTCGCACATAGTCAATTTCGATAAACTTGAAACCTGAAACCTGTCTTAAGCAGCCAGTCTGGGGAAGGCGCAAAAGTGGCCTTTTAAGACAGGTGGCTGCTTAATTCAGGTTAAATTGCTCTGAAAGCATAGAAATGGGAATTAGCAAATGTGGTTGTTTAAGACAAATGGCTGCTTAATAGAGGTTACCACTTACACAGGTTTGTCTGTATTGTCACAACTAGTGTTGATAATGATAGTCCCCCTTTAAAAGTGTTACCATTTTCTTTTGTTCAAATTTTATGTTAGTTGTTTATTGTATCTTATAGATATAAAATCTTAACATATGTGATGCATTTGCATGTTATCCATACTGTTTTATGATAAAAAAAATGTTTCAATTACGATGTTCATGTTTGGGTAAATTAAATCCACTTAGAGTTATTTTGGTAATTTACTGTATTAACACCAGCTTTTCCTGTAACAAGGTCAGCCAGTCACTTGCAGTTAAAGGGACACGAGGCAGTTTTGAAGTTAATTTTACTCATTTGTACTCATTTAATTTAGATCACTTACAAAGTAAGCTCAGAGCTTATATTAATAACTCTGGAGTTATGCCCCTTTCCGGATGGTCTGCACATTTACTGGGATATTTTAATTGTGTGGAAGTATGATTTTTTGAGATAGTGTTATTAAAATGAAAGTTTATCAAAATTGTTGTGTGTCACTTTAAAATTGGCCTTAATGTAGCAGAACATTACATTAATTTTAACCTTTGAACAAAACATTTGTGTTCTTGTTCTCACTGTGCTATGTTAATGTATGTAAAGCCGTTATAAATTAATTGCTAGATATCTCACCCAAATCTTGGTTCTGGCTAAGAATAGAATCACTGTTGATCTCTGCAGAGTGGTAGGAATCCTCCGAATGGGTGTCATGTTCATGTTATCATTTTTTTGTCATATTCATTATTGTGGTTAAAATGGCAACCCCTGTGTGGTTCTAGGGAGCCATATGAGTGATGGCAAGAATAAATTGACTGTGGCTCATGCATGTCGTAATAAACGACAATTTGAGTAATATGACAGAATTTGCTGAACCTCTGCAGTTCTGCAGGTATCAAGGTTCTAGGTTCATTCTGCATATTCATTTGTTGATGTATTTTTTTATCTGTATGTTAATTTGTTGTTGTACATGTAGAGTGAACCTGGAATCTTTCTTCCTGTTGGCGTCGAATAACCTTTATGTTTTGGTACACTCTATAACCCCATTCATTCATTCATTCATTCATTCATTCATTCATTCATTCATTCATTCATTCATTCATTCATTCATTCATTCATTCATTCATTCATCCAGATCTTTCTTAAAATGGGGGAAGGGTTGGAGTGGGTTGAATTTTATTTATTTTTTTATGGAAATAAAATGTGTCGGGGCAGCATAAAAATTAGAAGGCGGACGGGGATGATAAACTAGCGATTAGTTTATTATGGCCTAAGTAAATGTATTAATATTTGTAGTGTAAATTATGTGCGTGTTATTGAATACTTGTTGTAGAGAAAATGATATGGCACAAATCAAAATATTGTTTCTTGTCATTTATTAGATGAGTATAATGTGTCAAATAAAAACAGTTGTCTTACTATCTACCATGTTCTGTTGTTGTTAACATACCATAATTAACCTGTCTTAAGTGGCCAGGTTGTTGCTTAATACAGGTTAATTTACTCTGAATGAATAGAAATGGGAAATAGTAAAAGTAGCTACTTAAGACAAGTGGCAGCTTAATAGAGGTGAGTTCTTACACAGGATTGACTGTATTATTTTACTGTTGGGTCTCAACTACTGGTAAAACAATTAGATTCAGCTGACTGTTTAAGGAAGCCCCAAACCTGAATCTTAATTGTTTTTTATCTGTATGTTAATTTGTTGTTTTTTGTACATCTAGAGTGAACCTGGAATCTTCCTTCCTGTTGGCATTGAATAACCTATAATGTGTTGGTATGCCATTAAACCGAGTGGTTTTAATAAGGAGTTTCTGTTTAGGAACCAGTTGTCTCTGAGGTCAATGGTTTGATCCCAGCTCCGTCCAAAAACTTATTGAAATCCAGTTGGGGTTGGACCCATGAACTCTGGTGACAGGTGAGTGGTTGTTAGATGAAACACTTTAGACAACTCAGTGGTGGAGAACTCTCAATCCTGCTGTTGGACTACGAATATATTATGTTGTTTTTTGTATATTTATAATGTATAAATAATGTATTAATTATGGGGTGCTGTTTAAGTATTTATCAAATATTTATTGAAACCAGTAAATCAATATTGATATAGATAAATTAATACCACAATATTAAATGAATTTTTTATATGAAATAGCGTGTTACATTTAGTTCACTACAGGTTATATGTGGTTATGGCTTCGAGTTTTGTCATTGGAGGATGACCCAGCTGCAGATTCATCAAGGAACTAAAGAAAAAGTTGTTGAAAACATGAATCTGAGTTGAGCCTTTCCAAGTAACTGCTCATTCAGTTTTTGGATCAAGCCGTGCTTGAACCCAGGACCTCATCAGTAAGGATTTTAACACAGTGCCCTGGACCGCTCAGCCATTGAGGACCACAATATCATTAAATAATTGTTGTTATCATGTATAGTTTATGGTGCAGGAGTGTAATAAACCCCTGACACTCGACCTGAAAATGGGGTACATAAATTATGTGCTCTGTGAACTATAAAACATAGGCACAAACTCTACATTGCAGCCTAAAATATGGTGGTCAAAACTCTACATTCAAACTAATTATATAGGGGTCAAAACAGGCTCAGTATATTGTTGGGGAATCCCTGGGGGAATTCCCTTGGGAAATCTCTTCATGCAGATTGTTTTCCAAGCTGTCAGCCCCCTACCCAGCATCTTGAGGGTCTAGGTTCCCGGCCAAGAGGTTCCTAGGCATGAGGGGATTGAGCCCCCTGATTGAACAAGAGGTCAAAAGTCTACATTGTGTATCCAGAAAGTGGGATCAAAGCTCTACATCGCATTATGCAAAAGAAATAGGGCCAAAACTCTACATCATATGCCCAAAAAGAGGAGTCAAAACCGCGCCACATGATTATGTACTAACCAAGATACAGGTAATGCCCATCTCCCAATTCTCGGGATCCATGATATTAATAAAAAACATTACATGATATCAAAATCTTAATATAATGTGTATTCCGTTTTATCAGAGGCATAGACACATTATGTATCTGGTTTTATCAAGGACTTGTCACTAATTTGATTTAATGGTGTAAACATAATTAATTTTTGAAATAAATACTGCTCATTTATCTCATGTAATATTTAATGATTATAATGACCAACAATCTATATTTTCTCGAATTCCTTGCAATGACATAGTTATCTAATTTGATATCTAGGAATTTAATATAAGATGTTTCTTTGTTGATATGAAGAATTTGATTTAAATATATCAACAATTATTTTATGATATCACCATTACATTGTATGAAAACAATAAATATTGAATAGGGCCTGTCACACACTACTGATGTACCTCACCAGGACTTAACATGAGCAAAAAATTAACAACGGCGAGAAAATCGGCAGAGCTCCGTCGTGAAAGCCGCCGATCCATTACGGGGCATACTGGTGCTCTACCGACATTAATAATGAAGCCATACCGGAGTATTGCCATTGTACTGCCGTTGCTCGCTCCGGCCACAAACCCTATCTTACTATAGCTTTTGGATAACTTTATATAGTAAACATTGTCCATTATTTACTGTATATAGCTATCCAAAAGCTATAGTAAGATAGGGCCTGTGGCTCCGGCAGCGCAACGGCGGAAATTTTTGAACATGTTCCCTGAAAATCGCCAAATTTGTGCTCTGGTATAGCTCTGGCGGGTGACGGTGAAGTCGGTAAATGACAATCTCGGTAAAAAGGATTTATATAGTAAATGGATTGGTGACCTCGGTAAAAAGGTAATTATATAGTACAATGGTGAATGTCACACCTACGGTGGATACTTTAACACCTTTCGCCAATCGTTTTCATGTTGGATGCATTGTCAATTGCCGAATGTTGTCACCTCTAATTTGGGTGTGACTAAAACTCGCGCAGTGTGGAATTTTTTTTTGATATTTAGCCACAGCTAAATATCCGTACTTAAAGATGCCGAGTAATAAAAAAATAGTCGGAAAAGGTGACTTTGTATTAAAGAAATTAAATATTACATCAAATACGGGTGGTGTGAATAAATAAAAGAAAAATAATTTTTTTTTAATTCATTTAATACCATAAGATATTTTCACACAAATATTTAACAAACAATTAATTAACAGTAATGTGGATCATATTTCTTTAGCAAATATTAGATCAACAGTGAATAATGATGGGCCGCATCACGAGTCCTAGACTCTGTCCTATGACTCATTAAATTCTCTAAATCCTTAATATATTACATTACATAAGTCTCATTGTTTTCATGAAAACATGGGTATTTGACCCATCCCTGGACCAAGAATAGCAATATCGGAAATATTTTTTTGAGGATGTGTATATAAGATATTGCATGAGTGGTTGTTCAATATTGAATTTATTAAACAAGTTTTCTAAAATTGCTTAAAATGTAAATCACTAGTTATAGAAATGATGCTTTAACCATTCAAACTTTGTGACGATTTTCGTGTCTGAGTGTCAAACAGCTTGGACCCGGATCAGACGCCGAGCTTCTCGGATTCAAGCGGTTTGAATTCATAGCGAAGTCGCGACTAGCAGTCGAAGGGTTAAATTGACTAAAGGTGATAAAAACATTTAACATTTAACATTTAAACAGTCAGCACATTAAGTCACTAGCACATTTCACATACTACATTGTCCACCTCAAGCTTCCTCGTCATACATGTGGTTAGCTGCCGTTGTTGGTCCTAGGGCCGTGATCTGGGAGGCTGTCCTCAGCAGGGCTGTTGTTGTCATCTCCTCCTCCTCGTACTTGTCCCAGGCATCCTGCAGTCGTCCGTGTATCTTGCTATACGTCTTGCGTCTGATATTGGCTAGCAGGTTCTCTGACACAAGACGGATCTGCAGATCGACGGTCACCGCTTCCTCCTTTATGATTGTTGACAGCTTGTACAGTCCAAGGTTGGGGTTCCCGGCTCGTGTTAAAGAAGTGTGCGAATCATCTTTTTAATTAGATTACAGCTCACCTTAATCAACAGGTGTGATAGACAATGTACCATTTTAATGATGCCGACTTCTTTTAAATTCATACCGCGGACTAATCGTTGTTTTAACTAGTAACTGCAATACCATTTCAATGAAACCGTTCTCTTCAAAATACTTTTTTTTCTAAACAAGTCGTTCGAACAATAAAATATTCTGAGTCACTGAGTATGTTAAGGTTCAATATATCCATGTAATTCATTTGCATTCATGTCCAACCATTCACTCTCTCAGATTTTTTATCTTCTTAAAACTAATCCAATAAAAAATCTAGTAATACCCTAAAGTGTTCAATACATGTTTTTAATTATGGCACCGTGTGATCAGCATCCAAGCTAATGCCGGGTTTTAGTCATAATCGGTAATGAAACTGAGGTTGGTTATTTTGTAATTGTAATGAAGACGGCGATATACTCAGCATCAAAATACATTTAAGAACTGTATATGATCTACATATTTGCAAATTCAAACAAATCAAATTAAAAGAAAATGCATTTGTAGTTATTTATCTGAAATGATAAGCCATGTTTAATGTCTGATTTTTCTCGATTAATACGCTGAGTCACTCGGTGTCTTCATTTGCAATACAAAAAACAAAACAAACAAATCACTATATCCAAATCATTTATTACTTCTTAGAATACACATATATTGTTTATTGGCAAATACAACGTAAACATCATTTCCCATATGACCGTAAGATCAGTATCCACACTGCCGATGTTTTATCACACCTCATTAATGAGGCGAGTGAAGGTGACAAAACGTATCCACGGTAGGTGTGATATTCACTATTGTACTATATAATTGCCTTTTTACCGAGGTCACCAATCCATTTACTATATAAATCCTTTTTACCGAGATTGTCATTTACCGACTTCACTGTAAATCGCTCTGGCGATCCAAATCGGCTAGGTGTGACAGGCCTTTAAGCCAAAGATTTATTTATACATGAAAATAACAGAGTGAAGTGTTATTATGTTAGAATGTTACTTATTTGTACAAAAACAGATAACTTTGGCAGTGACATAAATAAATGTGGATATGTCACGGACTAGGTTTATTCTGTTTGATTTAGGGTTCTTTTGCTTTCACTGCGGTTATTTCATTGCCATTGGGTCTTTTATATTTTATCAATCGCATCATCTCGAAATTAAAATCAAAGGTGTTCCGAAAATCCAAGATGTCAACCACATGGGAAGAGGTGAAACTTGCTGGGAAAGAAAACAGACGTGAACTGGTGCTGCAGGGGGCACAAATAAGTAAAAGAATCGACAAAAATGGGCTAGATTCTAATATATTCACGCTGGCAAGTCTTAACTATCTAGAGATATCGAGTACAACTCTGTCGACGCTACAGCCTGCAATTGGTTCGCTGGTCAATTTGACTTCGTTGTTGTTGTGCAATAATCAGCTTACATCCATACCTCCAGAAATTGGGAAACTGACTAAAATGAAGATATTGAACCTGTCAAACAACAAAATCAAATTGGTTCCAGATGAAATATGCTCTTTATCTGAACTCCATACTTTAAATCTGAGTATGAACGAACTTGAAGAATTCCCACCTGTTGGCGAGTGGAAATGTCTTCATATTTTCAATGTGTCAAACAACAGACTGACCTCCCTGCCGTACGGAATCTATGAGTCGAAACTGATTCATTTAAGCCAAATTTTAGCCGCTGATAATCAAATTACTGAGCTTTTATCAGAAATTGAAGACCTGCCTCACCTCAACATATTGGACCTTTCGAACAATAAACTGGCAGAGGTTCCGTCACAGTTGTGTGTTTGCCCAAAACTGAAAGAACTAAATCTTAAGGGAAACAAGTTCAAGGACAGGAGATTTGGGAAACTGGTCGAACAGTGTGCATTCAGGTCTGTTTTGGACTACCTGCAGGTGATTTGGAAGAAAGAAAATCAGGCACCTAGTAAAGGAAAAGATAAGAAGAAAAGAAAGAAAAAAGGAAAGAAATCTGATGATGATGTTGAAGAAATCACAAAAAATATGATTTCAGTACTGCGATTTTGGCAAGACAGTAGCGTTGTTGTCGAGGTCAGGCCTGCAGTGCAATCAGTGAGGCCATATATTGTTTGCTGTGTTGTAAGACATCTCGATTTGAAAATTCCTAACAACAAATTCAAGAGTTTTATAACTCTCCAGGTAAATAATAAATAGAATTTCAGATTTAGTTCAAATGGATAATAGACCAGACTAATAATTGTATAGTATATGACTATATTCAATAATCATTTTCATTGCCTTCAATTATTGACATGGTATCGGACTTCCTAAAGGAACTATCCTTGATAAATAATATTACAAGTCCATTCTTCAATTATTGTTTGTAACTATAGCCTGTGCAACAGTACATATATGTAGTATTTTAATTCCAACCACAAGTTGTGTGCACATATATTTTCAGATATGTAAAGCTATGTTTTCTACAGAGATAAATGCAAATATTGCACAATATTTTTTCATGTCAAGCAATATTGCCCATTTTTTTATCAGTGTTAATTTAAAAACACTCGGGTTTATTATAGCATTGAATCAGTATACAAACACTATTTTATGTGCATAACATAGAGAAAGTCTCCATTTACAGCTTTTATGTGTAATTTGCCAATATACTCCCTTTGAGAAGTTGTTTTTATATGCTTCCTGACAGTGACTTTTGATAAAGCAATAAAAATTTTTGATGTGAGCATTTGTTTTGAATACAATTACTAGGGACAAGACTCTGTGAGCTAATTTACTACCGCCTGACGATAGAACTTCTGAGGGCTGATAATTATAAAACAACATTTGCTGATAAGTTTATTTTGGTGATTTGAATGGGTTTAGGAAAACTTTAGCTTTTTGACTTATGGTATAAAGATCTACTAGAAAATGGAAAATGTTTCAAAATGGTACACTCGTAATTTTAATACAAACAAATTAGATATTGTATAGTGAGTTAATCTTTTAGCTCAGATTTGGTAATGTTAGGAAAATTTAAGTAAACATAAATTGGTGGCAATATCTTTAAATCACATACTTGATTAATCTCAATTTCAGACAAAGCTTCACGAGACAGTCTGCGAGAAACGTCAGATCGCCACCATTGCAACACATGAGTTTAAGAATATCAAATTTCCATTGAAATATGATGCCATGTCCCCGCAGTTGCTACAGGTAAAACATAGTATTGTTATTGGTTGTAAGTCACAACATTTATTGCTAAGGTTAGTTAACAACATGAGCAGCGTCCTAAATTGCCCAGGTGTTAAGTAGTTTTAGTTTGGGTAGGTAAAAAAAATTTTTTTATTTTATTTTTTTCAAAATAATGATTAAGATATATAGTATATATAGTTTAACTGGAAGGAGATTAACAACCTACACTATGTCTGTCTTAAATAAACTTTTGGTACAAACAATAACAACATTTCTATTTGAACCATTTAATAATTCACTTAAACTAGTATTAAACTGAATTTTATATAATGTATCACTTTAAAGTACTAGCCTGCAGGACTAAACTGCTAAAAACTGACTAGACTGTTTTTACACCTAGCATATGACAAAATTCAAACTCAATGAATCACTGCTGCTATAAACTAAATGCAGAAATTATTTGTTGAAATACTTGACTAGAACTGAAAATGGTAAAAATGTTCCCAATATAATAAAACCACTCATTTACACACCACCATTTAGTGTTTGTGCTAACATAAAATGTAAAAAGTTCATTTCACTGGGTTTCTTTTTGGGATTTCCTTTTTAATTTAACATGATCCCTGTTCAACACCTCTTGTACTTTGAAACAAGCATTGAAATGCATTTTTGGCCTAAATTATTCGACTGACTATTGTTATTAGTATCTTTGTCGGGCAGTTTAACAAGAAAATGTAAAAATCGCAACTGAGGGTTAAAATCTAGTGCCGTCTGCACACTTTCATTTGTATCAATGCTTAATGGGTCACTGGTTTCTGCCTCATATAAACCATGGTCGAGAGCAAAATTAATACCTTCATCCACCTCTGGATCACCTACTTCTTCCTCCAAAATGTCATCAAGTGTCAAATTTGTTGAAAACTTACATATTTTTTTGCTTATGAGCAAGTTACTTTAATTTCTTCCGTCGTTTTTAGCTCTACTGGCCAAAGGCCAGAAGTGCTTATGCGATGGCGCGTTGTCTGTCGTCCGTCGTCTGTCGTCTGTCTTCTGTTAGCAGCACTTTCTCTGAAACCACTAGGCCAATTAAACTGAAACTTCACATGCATGTTTCTTTTGCATAGGAGACTATACAGAAGATTTTTTTTTTTTTCGATCTGAAATTCAAGATGGCCGCTGTTACTAAAAATAGTCCAAAACTTAAAAAATCTTCTTCTCATGAGCAGCCCAACAGATTTTCAAAATGTTTATGTAGTAATGATGACCAACTATAGTATTGTTAGATTTGTTCAAATCCCTAGGGTTAAATATGACCCCACCCTGACGGTTCAATTTTTTTTTAAATTGAAATGATTTTGCCTATATCTTCACAGAAGCATTGTTTGGTGAAGGAGGTTCAGATTTGTAAAAATGAATGGGTTCCACTGTCTAAAGGGGTCAGGAGGGACCCCAAAAGGGTAAAAATTCAGAATTACTAAAATTGTTTTCTTGAGAACCGGTATGTCAGATTTGTTCATATTTGGCATAAATTATCCCTATGTGTAGGGGTTTGATTGCAGATAAGAATTTAGGGGTTAACATTTATAGGGGCCCTGTAAGGGGACTTAGAATTTTACATAGGGATACTATGGGAAAACAGAAAATTTTCTTTTTCTTTCATTTATTCTGAAACCACTAGGCCAATTAAACTGAAACTTCACATGCATGTTTCTGTAGCATAGGAGACTATACAGAAGATTTTTTTTTTCGATCTGAAATTCAAGATGGCCGCCATTACTAAAAATAGTCCAAAACTTAAAAAATCTTCTTTTCATGAACGGCCCAACAGATTTTCAAAATGTTTATTTGGTAATGATGACCAACTGTAGTATTGTTAGATTTGTTCAAATGGTGTCCCTAGGGTTAAAAATGACCCTGCCCCGACGGTTCAATTAGGGGACACATGTCATTATAATATTTTTTTTATTTTTTTTTAAATGGAAATGATTTTGCCTATATCTTCACATAACCATTGTTTGGTGAAGGAGGTTCAGATTTGTAAAAATGAATGGGTTCCACTGTCTTAAGGGGTCAGGAGGGGCCCCAAAAGGGTAAAAATTCAGAATTACTAAAATCGTTTTCTTGAGAACCGGTATGTCAGATTTGTTCATATTTGGCATAAATTATCCCTATGTGTAGTGGTTTGATTGCAGATAAGAATTAAGGGGCTAAAAGTGATAGGGGCCCTGTAAGGGGACTTAGAATTTTACATAGGGATACTATGGGAAAACAGAAAATTCTCTTTTTCTTTCATCCTTTCTGAAACCACTAGGCCAATTAAAATGAAACTTCACATGCATGTTTTTGTTGCAGAGGAGACAATACAGAAGATTTTTTTTTCGATCTGAAATTCAAGATGGCCGCTGATACTTAAAATAGTCCAAAACTTAAAATCTTCTTCTCATGAACGGCCCAATATATTTTCAAAATGTTTATGTAGTAATGATGACCAACTATAGTATTGTTAGATTTGTTCAAATGGTGTCCCTAGGGTTAAAAATGACCCCGCCCCGAGGGTTCATGAGTCAGTAGAGGGTCCTCAGGCCCTCTTGGGCCTATTGTTTTGTTTTCACAGAAATATAAACAGCATGTTCTGCCATTTTGTTTAAAGATGATGCATCTATCGCTACTGACTAATAGAAAACCAATAAGCATCAAGGCGATTCTGATCAGTTTTGTACTCAAGCGGACTCGAAATGAAGCGTTTTCGTCCCAGTTTGTACTATACTAAATAAAAAAAAATAACATCTCGGCAATAATATTTTTTTGGTTGAACCGATTTTTTTGCGTCAGTCGTGGGAGGGGAAACAAAAAATATTTTAATTGAGGCCTAGTTCCCATCAGCTTATAATAAAAAAATTTGTTGTGTTTTTGTTATTTATTAACGCTTTTGAAGGTGAAGTATTATGAAGGAATTATCATATATTAATTAATAATACCATTTCAGTATTACTAGTATATATATATTGGGATTTGGATACAACTATTGAGGGGAAATGGAATTGGAATGGTTCACTTTATGAGTACAGCTTGATATAAATGTACGCAGTGTAAGTTTTATTTTAATAGTGATGAGTTACTGGTATAAATGAGCATTTCAACATATTGTTGTTCTGTTTACCTGCAGATTGTTCCACTGGGGAGACACAAAGCAACATCTGGAGAAAACTTGTTTGAGACTTTACGACAGGAGGCAGAAGAAGTAAGAAAATTAAAGAAGAGGAACACATTTTCAGGAATACACAAGTAGGCAATTTATAAGTAACACTGTGTTAATCAGTTTAAATAAAGATTTTCAACCCTTTCCCTTTTTCTCCCAAATAAGCAATTTTAATAAAGATTGAGTGATAAAATCAACATTACTATAGGTTTATTGTTGGTCTGTCCGTAGATCCAGTATCCATCATGAAAGACTGCTCAAAAACTATCCAAGCCATGTTTATGTAAATTTGCATGTGAATGGCAATAAGGAGGTAATGCAGGTCATTTTATTTTTTCAGTCAGACAAAAATTATGGTTCTATATGATATTGTTTATGTTATGAAATTATTCAAGTGTTTGTAATGCAAAAAATACCGTGGCGTAGTCTAGTGGTAGAGCGTCCGCATCGCATGCGGAAGGTCGTGGGTTCAATCACTGGCCGGGTCATATGGTACTAGAAGCTTCCTTGCTTGACGCTCAGCATTTAGAGGCATAGTGCCACCATTGCAAAAAGGAAGTGCTTCCGTGGGGTAGTCGCATAATGGCGGTTGTAAATAATCCTCAATTCTTCTTCTTTAAAAATGCATTTTCCTATTTTTAATGCTCATTTTTTTATTTGAATGGCATTATTGATGTATTTTGAACATTTTGATAGCATTGTCATGTTTGAATTGTGAATTTAGAAAAAAAAAATGATGCTTGGAAATTGGGGTATGAATTCATGATTTCGGAAGTCTACTTTCACTTCGTCACCAGTGTACACACTGAGCAGAAAAAAAATCTCTTATATGACACATGACCCCTACTTTTCTCATCATATTTTGATAGTGCAGAGGTTGACAAACAGTAAAATGTAGGTTTCACTTCTTTCATTTGGGACCCTCTATGAATGACAAGCCTTCAAACTTTTGTTATTTACTATAGAATAAAGAACAAAAATCAATGGTGGGGTTACACCTATAAGAGAGACTTGAGTGAAATGGGGGTGATTTTCCAAAATGTTAATTGTAGGTAAAATAACCTCTTTTTTACACTCTCATAGTATTAAATGACAAATTGGAGACATTTGCTTCATAAAAAAACACATTTTGGCAAGTGTATGCCTCAAATAAAGCATATATGTGCATATTTACATTGAAATTTCATGAAAAATCACAAAATTTTGAAGATTTTTTATTTTGGATGATTTAAATGTGCAATTTTTAGCATGTACATTGTATTGAATAATGTATTTTGGTAAGATAATGTCTTCAGTGTATCATGAGACTGTTTTGGTGTAAAAATTTTAATGGAATTAGGTAAAAAAAAAATTTTTTTGGTAAAATTAGTCAAACACATCAAAATTGCATGTCGGTCAACATCTCGCGCCTGTATATAATGATCATGTAAAAAGTGGTATTTTGACAAAAGTTTCAGTATTTAATGCCTGCAACTTGGCAGTATTACTTCAAATTGGTAGAACTTAGCAAAAATGAGGTAATTATGAAATTAAAAAAAAAAGAGTTTCCTTATAGGCATAGTGTACACACTGAGCAGAAAAAAAATCTCTTATATGACACATGACCCCTACTTTTCTCATCATATTTTGATAGTGCAGAGGTTGACAAACAGTAAAATGTAGGTTTCACTTCTTTCATTTGGGACCCTCTATGAATGACAAGCCTTCAAACTTTTGTTATTTACTATAGAATAAAGAACAAAAATCAATGGTGGGGTTACACCTAGAGGAGAGTTCTAGGTCTGGTCAGCCCGGTGTCAGTATAATGTAACTGGCTGGGGTATCATACCATGTGTCTGCGGCATGATACTCCAGTGTGACAGCGCTTAGAATACTGTCTCAAGTAGATACAAAAATTACATAATTAATGACTTACTGTTATCCGTTGTAATAAGTATTTTTGTGATAACTCTTTAGAACCTAAACCGATTTATCAGAACCTCAAGCACATGAAAGATTCTTTTATCCTCAATATTTTCAGTAAGTAGTTATCTGAAATATATGGAGTGTTTAAATAACATTTTTAAATCATACTTTCAGGTACCTAGATCTACTGGCAGACAAGACTCACTATCCCTGTGTGATAGACGCGAACCGCACGGTCATCTCCTTCCCTCCCATCACCAACTCCGACACCACAAAGGTAACAACTTACAGTATTAACATATCAACCACTTTTACATTTTTTAAATTACAATTAAAAGTTTAACTAATGAAATATTCTGTTCAACTGATTGATCTTGTTAGCAAATTGTGTAGACAATATAGTCTCCTTAAAGAGGTTTGGAATATATAGGTATTTTGTGGACTGGTTTTCTGTTATTTTATACAAAATGTATATTTTTTTACAGCTCACTGGAACCATTGATTGTTTTAAGCAGGGTGGTAGTGCAGTGGATAGAGTGTTGACCCCTTAAAGAAAACACTCAGTACTGGTTCTAGCCTTGAAGCGGACTTGAGAGAAGTTTATAGGCTCTGAGCTTATTTCGCAATCAAGCTTAAATAAATTAATATAAACTAATTGTTTATAATTCATAATGATATTTGCTCTACCCAAAAAAATGACATTTTTATTGTACTCCCAAACCAGTATTAGAGCATTCATTGTGTATGAAGAAGGTTGTAGGTTTGATCCCTGGTCGGTTCATACCAAAGATTTTATAAATAGAATAGAGTGTTTCTCTTTTAGTTTATACTAATTTATTTTAGCTCGATTGCAATAAAAGCTCAGAGCTTATATGAACCACTTTCAAGTCCGCTTCCTGGGTAGAACCAGTACTGAGTGTTGTTTTATGAGAGGCATTGGGTCGAGCTGGGGATCAAACCCCAACCTCTCGCAAGAGCTCCCAAAACTCTATTCATTAAACTACCATCCCCGCTTGGTTCCTCTTTTAGCACTCAGCATTTAGAGGATAGTTCTAGGTTTGTTTGGCCAGCTGTACGTATAATGTGGCTAGTTGAGGTATCATACCATGTGTCTGTGGCATGATACTCCAGTGTGGCAGTGCGCAGAATACTGTCTGTAGTAGACACCATCAGGTGTGACTGAAAAATTGTTGAAAGGAACGATAGACAATACAACGCAGTGATTTTTTTTTTCCATTTTATAGCTGTTATTGGGTCATATTCCCAATGGCAAATATTAGCTTTTTTTCCCAATCCAGATAAAAATTCAGTAATTGTATATTTAAACTTCCATAATTACTTAATGAAATAAACAAAGTTTCCCCATTCTGAATTGAGTATGCCATTTATTCTTTAATTAAATGACCAGAGAAGTAAGTGTACATTTTTATGAAGTTGAATAAATATATTTAATGCAAAAGTTTTCCAAATTTTAATGAAAACGCCGCTAAAATTCCAATTCTTAGGGTATGGGTCATCTTCTCAAATGGTAAAAAAACACTGCAACAACTACTCCCAAGAACCTTTTGCACCAATCATATATTGAAATGAAAGAATTGTTTATATATCAAAACACGGTGGGTGATTAAATAACTCTACCTACCTTGGCAAAGTTAGTAGCATTTTACAATGCTGAATAAGGTGGTTTTATCTGCATTTCTAATAGCAAATTAAATATTTTGTACAAGTTTTCATTGGAATTTAACTTTTAAGCTGAAACTAATATTCAATTTACAAATTCATAGAATGGACAATACAATCTTGTATTTCAGATTTCCAAAGAGACGACCGACATATTGATTGAGGTGACCAGCTCTACCAGCCTGGAGACATGTAAACGCGTGATGGATCAGCTCATCTACCAAATGTTGGAGATGGGACTGGGATCAGACATGGGAGGCCACGCTACTGGCGCAGCAGCTGCCAAGGGAGACGACTCTGGCAGTGAGGATGATGGTGGGGTAGTGTTCGAGGGTGGAGCGGAGGGTAAGAAGAGGGCCAAGCTAGTTGTCGAGCAGGTGAAAGTAGTTGATGATGAAGGAGTTTTGAAGGTTCTGTACCCGTCTCGGACAGATCTGAATAATGATGCTATAGAAGTGATACGTAACTTCGAATAACTAAACCTCCAGAGATAGTAAATCATGATTGCTGTATATAATTACTAGTGCTGCCTATTTCTACTGTGATGATAAATTAATTGCTTTTATCATTATTTAAGACAATTAAGCAACAATGATGATAAATGAATTTTGTTTACCTGTATTGGTATAACTTTTACATGGACATTTGTATTTTGTAGAGCTTTATTCTATCTTGATTTTTTTTTAACCTCATACTACAGGTGACATATTTATTGTTAAAATCAAAATGCAAAGTAACAATCAGGAGTTTGTATAAAAATGAGTTACTTTGAAAATAACTTCAACAAGTTAAATCCATTTTTTTTTATAGTTTTTGTGTAATATCTTATTTCAGTTAATTCCTAAAATAAGCATACTTTTCAAATGCATTTTTAATCAAATACAGATTTTTCCTAGACTATTTTTGTCATAAATGAGCATTGCTGCAGGTAATTAAAAGTGCTGTCTATTTCAACTGTGATGTTGAGTTGCATTTATTAAAATTAAGTAACAGTGATGCTAACTGAATTTTTTTGCACCTATGTTGCTATAACTTTAAATGTGTACATTTATGAAACTTTATTTCGAATATTTTTTTTTTTTTTTTAAATGTCGGATTATTAAATGTTAAAATTAACAATTGATGTTTAATGATTAACACTAAATAGCAGTTGGGGAAAGTGTCCTGTGATTTCCTAACATGAGTTTATGTTTTTGATCAGATACAGATTTTTCCTGGACAACTCTATACTTTTCCCTGGTACTATATGTATTCAACCTCAAAATTATGTAATAAATGTTGTACAACTGATATTTGAATTAGACCTGATCCATGTAATAACTAAATGAGCTATTCAGTTTCCAAAATGTCTGCTGCTTCTCTGAAAAGCATTTCGTATATACAAAAGACTTCTTAAACGAGTGGAATAGGACATGAAATTCTCATTATAAAAAAGTGCAACCATTGTTGCTAATTCTTGTACACTTGATTGGCAATAATTTCTGAGTATTTACTCTGGTATGTGATGGAATTATGCTTCCTTTTTTAGGTGCGAATTAAATATGATGTAAAGATACATGGACCTTTGGAAAAGGTTCCCATCAATGCAATGTCAACATAAACTTTTGACATACTAATTCCATTTTATTTAATTTTCGATATAGAGTTTAAAATAATTTTGAAAAATAAGCACATGTTACACGATTTATATACGACTATTGTTAACAACGGCGATACATTTTTGGCATGTTTAATCATATAGCAAAATGGGGTCACTGTTTATACAGACATGATATATTGGTGAAAAAATGTTTTTTTTGAGTTTCACAATTTTGAAAAATATCGATATGCTTACTTCCTAAACAAAACACATTTTTTGAACCTTATATATAAATTTGGCAACTTGTGTTTGATCTTCTTATTAACAATGTTCTCCTAGTGTTAGTGACATGTTGTGACCTCGATTATTTAATAAAAACTAATTATTATTCTAAATTTATCCCAAAGGTTTTATACAAAACTGAATTAAATGTGATTTATAATAGCTCACCTCAGATGAAGACTCACAGGTGAGCTTTTATGATCACCAGTGTCCGTCTGTCCTTAAATTACCAGAGTCAAAGACTCTGTAGGTGAGCTTTTGTGGTCATACTGTGTTTGTACAGTTCTTTTTTGCTTCAAACAACTTCCTAGAAACTGCAGGAAAGCAGTGCTCCAAGAATAGGATAGCCCGATGCCCGGGGCTTGTCAAATCTGGATCCGGGCATGTGCCTTTTTCAAAGTTACTTGCCCGTCAGGCTTGTCTTAAAAAATCGGACAAGCTAGTTCTCATAATACACAGGTCTGCAAATATCTCTATTCGATACGACGCAGGTCAAACTGTTGTTTAAAGACCGTAACTAATCAGTATAAACAATTGACCTCTGCGGTGTTTATCACACCACATACCCGTTAATGCGACTTTGGAAACCTCTCATGCATATTTATTTATCTATTTTTATTACTCTAACAAGATTGGTGGATAGCTTTGAATATAATTTAATCTACTTTTAATAACCGCTCTGATTGGTTGTATATCCAGGTATTACCCTGGTATTATCCACCTACCCGAGCAAAGACAAAAACAAAAAGACGATGACGTAATTCGCGGGTGTCTCTCAAATTCTCCATTATGAAGAGTATAAAATTATCTCCCTTCGCCAAAATGGTAACGATTTCTAAAATCTGATTATGTTTTTACAGATAATTTGCGATCGATCGCGTTATGTAAAATGTCTACGTTAGGTTCTGGTAATTTTATAAATATTTCGTAGATTTACAATAATTGGAACTGTATGTATATAAATTTTCTTCTGTGAAAACGTGAAAGTTGATATTTAAATTGACGGCAAAGAAAAATGTGGGTGGGGTATTATAGTAATAAACATTGCTTTTTGGTTGTGTAGTTTCAGCGTATAATTTTCTTTGGCATGATTTAAATATAATATTAAAACCAACAATAAAGATGAATTAGGTGGGTTTTTTTTAATATTTGAAATATAGTTGACTAGTTGCACTTTCTAGACATTTGAAGGCTATAAAGTGACCGCGGTCACCCATCCAAGTACTAACCCCGTACTTCGTTGCTTAACTTCCAATATAGTCAGTGCACTTCAACCGTGCCCCTGTAAAAGCTAGCTTAACAGCGAGGCTGCTGTTAGTGACCTATGTACATTCACTACAGCTATCACAGACTGCATTTATTTATCATATTGCCAAGTGCTCTTGGATAGATTGAATAGCTTTGTAGGCTTGACATTGCCATACTTGTATGTTATGACAGCAATAAGAGATAATGTTTTAAATAAAGTCCTGCTCCCACACTGCCACTTAATCTACAGAACAGAAATGAGTCAATAAAGAACAAAGATTAAAAACAACATAAGTTGGACATACTGACAGAGACATAGTCAGTTCTCCCTAAATTCTCTCACTTCTCCCGGTCTTATTCAAACTCTAAAACTTGTGATTGAGACATGCATAATGTTAAGGGGAGCTAACCCTACATAAAATTGATACATTTAAGTCTATGTTTACATATTTCATATTATACCGCAAGGTGTATTGGTAATAAAAATCTGGGCATGTGAACAGTTGATCAGGGCAAGTTATTTTTCAGCCAGGGCAAGTAGATTTTTTCAACCTACTTGCCCTGGGCTAGTCCCAAATTTTTTTTTTCTTGGAGCACTGGAAAGGTTTGCACCAAAGCATTATTATGCGAAACTCTTTGTTGAAATCATTACCGTGGGAATGAATTCGACTCCGTCACAGGGTCTCATCAGTTTGTTTTAGAAATTACAAACTCTTTCTTCTGAACAAGGCTTGAAGCTTTGATACTTCTCATGAAGTTCAACTAATGATATTCTTCAAGTTTTTTTTTCAAGCCATGACCTGAATGTAAATATTGCCAACATCCCAAAGGGGCTTATCAGTTGAAACATTTAATTTTTTTCTCAAGAACAAGCCAGCAATTCTTTTTTAATATTTGTGTAAATAAACACTACGGAAAAACAGGTATTAAATTTTCCCAATCTATTTTATTCATCTTGAGTATTATTCAGTTGTAACAGTTGAGACTGGGTCCTTTAAAGAGATTTAACATTCACAAGGAGCCAAGCCAGCAGAGACCACAACATAAAATTGATGTGGAGCGTGTACTCCATTGGTAGAGCATCAAACCCATGATCAAAGTGTTGTAGGTTTGATCCTCCAGAATGGCTATGTGTGGTGTCCTTGAGCACACTTTTTCCACATATGCTCAATACTGGTTCTACCCAGGACGACTTCGAACGCAATTTGTCTAAAGTGTATTAACTTGTTTCACAATCAAAGTAAAATAAATAAGTTTTAAACTATAAAATTGGGAAATTTCAAATTTTTTCTCAAGAACCAACCAGCCAAATTTGTTCATATTTTGTATAAATAATCCCCGAGTGGGCCTCCCAAACTATGTCTCTTCATACATTACATGTATATATGGCTTTTAACACAGAAATGACAATTGATTTCTATATTTATTTCAACACATTTTAAAGGATGAAGATAATGCATGTTCTGGTAACAAACAAGACAATAATATATTCACATTTAAAGACTTGTGAAAATTCCAAAGTGCAATGTTTCTAACAACAATTATTTTAATTAGACATATTTGTTATATTGCTAAACAATATTTCTAGAGACCCCTAATTGGCTGTATTGAAAAAAAAGGAAACAAATTATTAATTGAATTTAAATGTGTACTTCTTATATATATATATTTTTTTTTTTTTGTTTACGTTCTGTTTTCAGCAATGGTTCTTGTTCATATGGGGACCGGTCCACCAACATTCGTAATTTGTATTCGTAACTTCTTAGTGTAAGATTTGAAGTTATGAAAAATAAAGTCTAGAAATTCATTTAGTGTGTCACTTACTTACTTAGTGATCTTTTGTAAGCCTTATAAAAAGTATTCTCTCTAAAACTTACAAATAAATATTGTGCAAATGAAACGTTCCTAAATATCACTTTTTGTAAGAAATTCTTAAGACTTTAGAATGTTAGTGAAATGGGCCGATGGTCTTTTCCGCTTATTCTAAACCAATGCTTGGAAGAACACAAATCAATGACCTCATGACTTTTCATGTAGGTCTTTATTGGAAAGAGACAACTATCGACCAAAAATATTTTCTAATTAATCAAATGTAATCAATGTTATGTTTATATTCTTGTTAGCATACTTTCTTGGTGGTCAAATAAAAATGTAATCTATGGACTGTAATTATAAAACGGGGTTTAATTAGATCCAAAAGTGTTTGTTTCGGAAGCTTCACGAGCATTTAAACGGAAACAGCACATGGATACAGATTACGGTATAATGATAAATGACATATAGGTGTAAGCCCACCATTGATTTTTGTTCTTTATTCTATAGTAAATAATAAAAGTTTGAAGGCTTGTTTGTCATACATAGAGAGAGAGACCTGAATGAAAGAAGTGAAACTTACATTTTATTGTTTGTCAACCTCTGCACTACCAAAATATGATGAGAAAAGTAGGGGTCATGTGTCGTATAAGAGATTTTTTTTTTCTGTTCTGTGTGTACACAGTTGACAAAATCAAAGTAGACTTACTAAATCATACCCCAATTTCCAAGCATCAATTTATTTTTCTAAATTCACAATTCAAACATGACAATGCTTTCAAAATACATCAATAATGCCATTCAAATAAAAAAATGAGCATTAAAAAAAAAAAAAAATGCATTTTTAAAGAAGAAGAAACAAGGATTATTTATAACAGCCATTATACGACTACTTCATGGAAGCATTTTGTATAAAAAAACAGAATGTCACACATGCAATAAATAGCTTGCATACAGCTACAAATAATGCAGAGATGTGCAAAATCTCTTCTAGTTATAAATGCAACCCACAAATATAAATAATGTAGTGCAGTATTGGTAACTGCAAGATCTTCCACAATCACCTAGATGGTCATATCACTCTAAAATACCTCACCTTATGCAGAACAAGCCATGTGTAATGTAATTCAACATGCTGAAGGGGTTGTATGAACTGTTTCATGCTTAATCTTCCATTTTGGAGCACTGGCTTTAAAGCTCTTGGACCATGATAAATTAATTGCTAGATTACCATCCCCGCCCACCCCCTTACTTTCATGCTGCCCCGGCCCTTTTTATTTTCATAAAAAAAGAAAAAATAATTTTTTCTATTAAAAAAACATTCAAAATTTAAAAAAAATACAAATAAATAAATAAAATCCTCCCGCCCTCCCCATTTTTAAGAAAAAATTTGATTATAATTTAACAATTAATTTTTAATGGCCTTAGTTTAAAAAGCCACTTTGTAAGAAAAAATTTGACATTGTAAACAACTGGAGTCATTTAAACTGCGATAGCGTTCACAAAACTTGAATCTGTAGGTCGGGTGAGATAAAAAAAATCAGTTACAATGTAAAAACTGAATACAGATAATGTAAAAAACTAGTACATGAAATTTTATTTCAACTGTAGAAAAAAACATTACACAATTGTCCAGAATGGGCATCTTATTTAGTTTTCCCCATAATTTCAGTTAGAAAATAATTTAGTCTACATTTAACAATTTTAATGACTTACAATAAATATAACCTCAAATAATTATCAAACATAGCTGTGCTGTAATAATGGACACGTGCTAAAATGAAACAAATAAAAACAACACAAAAAAATCTATTTTTTCTATAAAATGTATTGCGCAACATTTTAACATTTTCAGTGCAAAACAAGGAATCCATCAACATTTATACAATGTTTTATTTTTTTACCTTTGACAAATCTTCTCCACTTCAAATATGGTTGCCATCATCTGTTTTTTTCTTTCAAAGTATGACTGGTCTGAGGCAAGGGAGTGTTTGTAAGAATTAATAAAATGTATATTCTTGGTCTTTCTTTCTTTTGAGGAGGATGCTATTAAAGGGAACTCCTCAACATTTTTTTCCTATATATCATGCCTATACATGTATTTACTGAATCCATGTTGTCAATGGGATACCTATTTAAATATGGAAAGAAACTATATTGAAAAGGGGATTTCCTAACTTGGGCTATGCGCCTAGGTTAGACTAAAATAGAACATATTTACCACTTAAAATTGCAGCATATTTTGGGACATATTAAATGAGTCGCATGATTTCATTCTGATTCGTTAGTAACATGTAGCAAAAATCATTTCATCTTGGAAAGAATCTGAATGACAATGTGATAGTCGTCAAACAGTATTTAAGTGCTGTCTATTTTTAAAATGGGGATTTCGTTTCAAGTTTACCACTTTAATTTAAATATCTATTTTATCATGTTTTGGTGGATATGACATATTAAATATTTTTATATTAATAATGAGATGCTTTTAAGCTATTTTGATAATTATTTTTTTAACGACATTCATATAATTTTTTCCTGATATACTCCCTTTTACACCACCCCAACACGTAAGTTAAATAATATGATGGCATTCAGTTTTAATGACTGAGGAAGACCTAAAAATGAATCTGAGTGAAACCACCGTGCTCCTGCATATTACTCGCAAACTCTCACAATTGAAGTTATATGGATGGAGCCCATGTTCCGCGATGGCGCCACAGACAGTACGGTACTGCACAAACAGTATGACATGATACAGCATGGTAAGTATTGCAAGAAAAATAAAATAGTTGCAGTGATATTCCAACCAAAGCACCCAGTGTTTTAGGAAGAACTCAAGGGCCTGTTTCACTAAAGTTCATAAGTTGTATGAAAAAAAAGTCTGGAAATTCATGTATAAAAAGTATTCTTAAATTTGCAAAAAATCTGCAAATGAAACGTTCCTAGATTTCACACTTTGCTCATACGAAATTCTTTCAAAGGTTAGTGAAATGGACCCCAGACTCCCATAAAACAAGTGACACATAATAAATTATATGATGACTTAGAATCTCCACAAAATATTGGCCATTTATCCTGTTATGATATTTTTTCTCGGCATACCAGAGATATGTGTATTTATAGATTGAACATGATAATAACAATACATTTAAAGAGAAAACATCGTTGAAACAATTCACTTTCAGAAAATATTGTGATAAATTAACAAGCATGGGCTCTTGAAATGGCAGCTATTGTTTTGGAAGCAAAGAGGAAACTAAAATAAATGATGATTATGTCTTGATATTAACAAATTAGACTTTTTAATATTCTGAATTTTCATCCATAGATAGTGAAAAATACAACACATTTCTGAGGGTTATACAAAGTCCATGAAATAATATCGGCAGGACGGTATACTAATAATAAGCAAGTGTTTCCATTTCTGTAACGGTTTCACAAATGCCTGTACCTCTGACATGTATTGTTTCCACATAAGTACACAAGTACAGATTAAGCTGAAAAAATCTATGCAAAATATTTCACATAGATATGTTTTTAACTTGTCAAACATAATCACAAAGTTAAAGATTTGATTTTGTTCATGAACATTTAAACAAGCTATGTCAACTTTTAACTTTGTGATTGTGTCAGGTTATTAAAGTGTATATGTGAAACACTTAACATGAATTTGTTCACCATAATCTGTGCACATGCACTTCATGCAAAAACAATACTCAGAGGTTAAGGCATTTGTGTAACCATTAAGGAACTAAAACACTTGCTAATTATTAGTATACCATTCTACATTAAATAACCTTATTATTTCTCTCCAATGCACTTGGTATGGTTTTTTGACCCTTAGAAATATGTCTGTGGTGGAGGATTGAACCCACGACTCTCTGATCAAGGGTCTGACGCTTTACCACTGGATCACACGCTCCACACTTGAGATTACAAGAGCTATGTCAAAAAAAGGAAAGAAAGTATGTTAAAAGTGTGTTGATGATGATGTTGAAGATGATTATTATACGTTCAGACTAATATCTCAGTGTATGATATAATAAGTCTGTGGACAAAAATAAACTTTCTTTCTGAAGCTTGTATGTTTGAGATTATTATCTCCAAATGAAGGTTTAATGGTGTGAGATGGTTATCTTCAAATGAATGTTTAATGGTATGTTTGAGATTGTTATCTCCAAATGAAGGTTTAATGGTATGTTGGAGATTGTTATCTTCAAAGGAAGGTTTAATGGTATGTTTGAGATTATTATCTCCAAATGAAGGTTTAATGGTATGTTTGAGATGGTTATCTCCAAATGAAGGTTTAATTGTATGTTTGTGACGGTAATCTCTAAATGAAGGTTTAATGATATGTTTGAGATGGTTATCTCCAAATGAAGGTTTAATGGTATGTTTAAGATAATTATCTCCAAATGAAGGTTTAATGTTATGATTGAGATGATATCTCCAAATCTCATTTCATCATTTGTATTTTTGTTCATATTTTATCAAATTTTTGGTGTTTATACAATGTATATGCATACATTTAATAATGTATCAACAATAACAATAACAATCTGTATCAGGTCGATAAAACATCTCTGGCCCGTTTCACTTAAACCTTCAGAATGTAAAATTTTCTCGTACAAAATGGCGCCACCAAGAGACGTTTCATTAACATAAAGATTTTGTGTATTTTTAAAACATGAATTTATTTAGACAGTTTTCGAAAAGTCTTGTGACATTATTAGTGAATCACTACATGAATTTTTATACGTTTGATCGTAACTTCAAATTTAACGCCAAGAAGTTTGTTAACTTAAAAAAGGTCAGTGAAACAGGCTCCAGTTGATTTACATGTACTTCTGTTTAACCAGACACAAGAAATATGAACAAATTGTCTTTAATACATGTAGGTAAGTAAATAATTAACAACTTAAAGCATATAGAAATGCATACTGGTGTTAGTAAAGCAAACCTAAATACCTGCTGAAGCATAAACACTTGAACCGAAAACAGTCTACAGGCAATAATATAGTATTCATAGAAAAAATAATTAAACCAGATATATACAAATAGTAGGATACATATATTCACACATAAAGCCATCCTTAAAAAAATAATTTGTTTGCTATGCTAAGACCCAGTATATTTAATGTTAGTAGGTAGGTAGCTAATGTTCTTTTTTGCAAAATTTTGATTTTGCATAGTCATTTTAAAGAAAAATGGACAGAAATCATGAAAACATTTTTTAAGTCAATAAAAAAGTTTGGGAAACAGCACGAGTGGGTAGGTAGGAGCACAGCAAACAATTTTTTAAGGACAGCCTAATAATACTACATTTATACATATTCATATTAGCATCAGAAACATGTTGTCCAAGTAAGCAAATCAAACAAATCCAAACAGATCAAATATACAAACAGTTTAAGCAATATAGACAATAAAGATTGACAACAAATTATAAACAAAATTATACTACATGTATATGTAAGACACAGCTATCATTAAAGAAAATTGCATTGGACTGATGTAAGTAGCTTTAGATACAAGTCAATAATTCTGATACAGTAAAACTTCATTGGCTCAAACACAGATGGCTGGAACACCAAATATAGCTTGAACCACTTATCTGGTCCTGACCGATTTTCTATTTCGATGTATATACATGTACATATTCAATAATACTTGTCCCCGAACAACCCGTAACTCAAAAAAAATTCACACCCTGGCAAAATCAGATCAACATTGGCATGGGGTGGTGGTGGTGGAGGTAATATTTATTAAGAATATTCTTAGACTTAAGCTTAAAATAAAAACTTCAACCTCGTTTACCATGATAGATAGAATAATTGTGAGAGTCTATTTGACTATATATTAGGTGTCCCTGCATGCTTGACAAATGATTTCTCAGTGTGTTTTTCTTAATTCAGTCTTCAGTTCGTCTGAGAATATTTTAAAGAATTGTTGATGAAAACCACCCCTGGATATCCTATCACCTGGCAATCCAGAAATATTCCTTTATTAAAACAATTTCAGTAAAGAAATCAAGTTTATTCATCTTACACTCCCTCCTATCTATTAAATTGGGGAACTCCTTCAGACCAAAAATCCTGGATCAGCTATAGAATACTATAGCGGTAATGCCTTCAGCATGACTAGACAGTTTGGTAAACTTTGTGCGCATTAAAATAGAGCTTCGATCCATTCTTATTATTCTACTTCAACAAATGTACAGTTCTGAAATGAGATATTAAGACCTGTGTTCAATTTAAATACTTTTTCAACAATTAACAAAAATCCAGTCCAAACTTGTTCCTAATCCTTCTTTAACTTTAATACACATCGGCAGTAAAATTGAAAATAAAATAAGCTAAAACCAACTTAAATATAATATAAAAAAACAAATGATAAAAATATGAACAGCACCCTAAAAGACATTTACACAATATTTAATGTTGTTTTGTTATAATGGCATCATGGAATGTTGTAAACCAGTTACTAAATGATTGATTGACTAGGTATGAAAGACAAAATACCATCTCATGAATTGATGGACTTGTACACTAATTTACCATAAAAAAAATCTCATGAATTGATGGTATTCACCATGTAAAATACCATCTCATGGATTTATGGACTTGGAACATTATTTTGCCATAAAAATATCATCTCATAATTCGAATGGGGTGTGCTCAAGTGCTGGTTAACCTTCCATAATTCAAAGGAAACAGTGTTTAGGTTAACTGATCATCTGTTAGCCCTCGATAGCATAAAATGACATTAAATTTTCAATCAATTATGAATTGGCTTGTACACTATTTTATCATGTGTACACTATTTTACCATGTAAAATACCATCTCATGGATTGCTGGGCTGGAACACTATTTTACCATGTAAAATACCATCTCATGGATTGCTGGGCTGGAACACTATTTCACCATGTAAAATACCATCTCATGGATTGCTGGGCTGGAACACTATTTTACCATGTAAAATACCATTATATTACTAGATAGGGTCATGCACTATTTTACTATATTAACACATTTTTTTTTCTCTTCTCTCTAAAAGCCATTTGTTTTCTCTTGAATTGCATCTCCACTGTTGGTTACTAATTTAGACTTGCTTGGAGATAGGGTTAAACTGTCTTTCAGGGAGAGATTAAACATTGAATAAGTAGGGTCGTCAGTGACCTCCTTGGATATGTCGAGAAATTCTGGAAGGTCAAGTCTGTCTTCCAGTTTGGTTGTGTATGTCTCCAGTAATACCAGACCAACACACCTGTAAAAAAAAACAGTGTCATAATCATATCTTTCTCTCAACAAATCTTGTTGCTCCAATCAATAGAAGGATAGGAAACTTGCATCTCTCTACTAAATGTTGATAAAATAGCATGCAAAGAATTAATAAGTTGGGAAATTAATCATTCACATTTTACAAGCGACTGATTATTTTACATAAAATGTAAGGTTTATGTAACCTTAGATGTTTTACAATGTTTTTAACATGTAAAATGATCATGAATTTAAAATATTGCAGTTTGAAGTAAAATTTCAAGTACTTTACTTAATTTTTAGTTGCAATATAAAATTTTGTAATCGTAAGTACTTCAACAATTATAAACACAATTTGCTGGGAATAATCTCCTTTTGTAGAGAATTCCATTGTGCAAAGAAAGATGTTTAATGTGTACTTCTGAGATGAATGGAAGTTAGGATATTTGGAAACGAGATTTCGCGCAATTTTGCATGAATATGTGAGAGTTCATGAATTTGTGACCAAACGCCCCAATAGCCGTTAGTAAGAAATAGATTTTTGGACAAATACAATTTACCTCTAGAAACAAGCATTTATAAATAAGAATAAAGCCAAAGCATTCGGTTAATGAGTATATTTGTAGAAACAGGTCATTTCTTCATATTTTGGTGGCCATTTTGTTCCTTATTTAGACTTTTTGTATATGAATCAACCATCGTTTTACTCATTATTATCCTAAAACATGTCGTACAACTTACAACACAATAAATCTAAATTTTAACACTTTGCAGTGTTTTTTATCACATTATAATTATATATTAACATGAATTTCAATATTTGGCAGATACCTTGGATTTGTGACCAAATGCCCCAACAGTGGTTAGTAAGAAATAGATTTTCAGACTCGGCATAAAATTTGCCTCTAGAAACCAGTCTCAAACCTTTTGGACATAAATGGTAAATTAACACCCCCCTATCTCTGGGACTACAGGTGTTGATTATTTAACCACAATAATGAACATAACAAAAAATGATAAAATTAACATGACACCCATTTGGAGGATTCCCAACCCTCTGCAGAGATCGACAGTGATTCTATTCTTAGCCAGACCGCAAAGGCTTAAATGCATTAGAGAGCAATGAATTGTGGGCCAGGTAGGTAATTACATGCTTTTATTTTAGGGTTTAACAGACCCAATTCAGGGGATGCCAGGAACTGGGAAAGACCAGGGGTGGTATTCACCAATCATTCTCAAGAATATTCTTAGACTGGAACTCGAGAATGAATTTGAAAAACACATTTAAAAAACGTTTTTTTTAGGCCAAAATTTGCAAGCATGCAGGGACACCTGATATATAGTCAGGTAAACTCTTATAATTATTCTATATGGCATAGTAAACTAGATATCTTAGGTTGAAATTTGGATTTTCAAGCTCAAGTCTTAAGAATATTCTCAAGAATGGTTGGTGAATACGACCCTGGAGTCACTTATCACATCAAACAAGTTTATTCATGATTGATTTAATTACATATAAATAAGTTGAACATGTTTCCATTTTCTGCCACATACAAATGTAATCAAGGACTTGTATAGAAGGATAGGAAACTTGCCTATCTCCTGACTAAATGTTGATGAAATAGCACACGAAGGATTAATAATTTGACAAATTAATCATTCATAATTCACAGGCAACTGATTTCTTGTACATAAACATCAAGTTGTATGTAATCTTAGATGTTTAAATATGTTTCGATCACGCAAAAAAATCTTGAATTAAAGATAACAAGATATCGTGGAACTGATGGATGCTCCCTGAACAAGTGCTTGATTGAGTAGTAGCTGCATTGTTTGTAAAGTGAAAGGGGGTGTAAAGGGAAGATAAGGTATGAAAGAGATGTTTGGTTCTTCACTCTGCATTGCCACACATTCACCTCAACTGCATTATTCATATTTCAAGTCTAATTGCACTTCCGTGTTCTTGAAGATCAAAACAATGATGCGTGATAATGGACAGAATCAAAGGGCCAAAACTCTGTGAAAAGTTGTAGAAATAAAACACAAATACAATACACACACTCTTCACTTGGTGGTGATGCTTCCTGGCAAGTTTCATAAAATTCAAGCTACTAGAATGAGAAATGGAAAGGACAAGGATTGGTTATGGATGCAATCTAAGGGCCTCAACTCTATAAAAAAAATCATTAAATGTAAACACTAAGAAAGTATGCATATCTCCACTTGGTAATCTTGATACATCATAGCTAGTTTCATAAAATTCCAATCAATGGTTCTAGAGAAATAGCCTGGACAAGAATTTGGGGACGGACGGACACGGCTATATATGACAAGCATGTTAAACAAGTTTTATTAAATTCCAACCTGAGGTTGTAGAGAAATAGCGTGGACAATAATTTGGTCACAGACTCAATGAAAGGGCCATAACTCCGGGAAAAATCAACTTTCTGTTTTTGAACCGACTTGGACTCTTAACTCATTATCTCAATAGAGAGGTTGGTGATATTTAAACACTGACTAAGAAAGACAGTGCAGCATACTGTACTTGCTTATATAAATACATATATATGTACACATGATGCAAGTGTACATGGTACATACCTATCTGGACATGGGGGAAGATATGTGTCCATTTGGAAGTACTGATTTTTCCACAAAAAGCAGCGCCGCTCTTTATGTATAGTTTCATGGTTGTCATCTCGCTGCATTAACAGGATCTGTAACATGGAAATGGATATATACATGTTTGAATATTTAGCATCATTTTTATGCCATCAAGGGTCAAACATTTACCACTCTTTCCTGGCATCCTGACAGATTAACCAGTATTCAAGCACACCCATTTCTGCAAGTAACTGATTATTTTCCTGCTTGAATCAGTGGTGGGATATGAATGACAATGAGGTGCCATGTCGTATATCAATCACCGAGACTGGTCAGGAAGGGATTCAAATTGATTGAATATATAGTGTCATTTTTATGCCATCGAGGGCTAAGAGACAATCAGTTAACCTAACCACTGTTTTCTGGGATCCTGAAAGGTTAACCAGTACTCAAGCACTAAATAACAAGTTGGTGTTCAGTCCCTACAGGTTGCTAGCAAAAACATTACCACACATTTCCCACTTTCTTGTTAAATTAATAATGTCTTAAACCAAACATTTGCAATATACTGTAATGTTTTCAGTATCACCGATAAATGTTGTTCAATGTATGGGTTGTGACATGACCTGGTTGGAGGACCAAGAGATTCATCTTGGACAGTGTGATGAATGAATTTTTAGTATATTTACTGTTCATTTACTTGCAGGTTGTACCATTTTGTATAAACATAAAACCTGCAACCTAAACGAATGGTGATCACATTTGTGACAATGAATTCTAAGGCCGAATTTATTAATCTTTTTACGAAATTCTATAATTAAACAAGAAATGTCAACTGTTAAGTGTTGCATATAGCCCCTCCCCCCCAAATGGTCTGTGAAAAATAACAATATATGATATAATAGGTAGCAATGTTTTTTTAACATTAAAGCATGACCTCGACCTTTGTGTAACATTGACCTTGACATCTGATGTAATGGTCTGGGTATTTCAACAGTTAAATGCAGGTGAAACATCATCATGACATCCCGATCACTTGTGTCAAGCTATTTTAAAATTCCTAAATGTAAGACAAAGTTACAGATCAATTGTTGATCAATTGATAAATTGAGCCAAGTGTTTCTGAAATCCATCCATGTATGATAAAGGACGGACTTGAATCTCAAACAGATTCAAAGTGTTGTCATACATGCTTAAAGTGTGACCTTGATCTTTGAGGTACGGGTCTAGGTCTTATGACACATCGTCATGTCATCTTGATAAATTAAGCCAAGTTAAAGACAAAGTCACAGACCAGACACGCAATATCAAACAAATTGAAAGTGTGACCTTAACCTTCGAGGGAAGGTTCTGGGTCTTACATGCAACACTTAATTATGTAATATTAATCAACTGAGCCAAGTGTTTTTAAAATTTATCCATAGATGACAAAGTAACAGACCGGACAAGAAATCTCACAGACTGAAAGTGTTGTCAAACAAACTCAAAGTGTGACCTAGACCTTTGAGGTATGCATGTGGGTCTTACATGTGACACATTTTAATATCATGCTGATACATTGAGCCAAGTGTTTTTGAAATTGATCCATAGGTGACAAAGTTTAAGACTGGACACGAAATCTCAATCACACTTTCAGTGTCATCAAACAAAGTTAAATTGTGACCTTGACCTTTGAAGTGGGATTCTGGGTGAAACGTGTGACACATCATCATGTTATGTTGATCATTTGTAGCTAGTATTAACAAAATCCATCTTTGCATGATAATGTTACAGGCCAGACACGAAATGTCAAACAGACTGAAAGTGTTGTCAAACAAACTCAAAGTGTGACCTTGACCTTTGAGGTACGGGTGTGGGTCTTACTTGCGACACGTCGTCATGTTATGTTGATCATTTGTAGCAAGTATCATTAAAATTCATCTAAGCATGACAAAGTTACAGGCCGGACACGAAATCTCACACAGACTCAGTGGTGTCAAACAAACTTAAAAAAAAGAAGAAAAACACCAATTTGTTAACTGTTACGTGGTAATTACTGTAAAGCTGATAGTGACTGATTATTTTGCACAGTACTTTTTAAACAGCCCTTGAACACTGCCACATCATAAAATATGCGCGAT
This sequence comes from Panopea generosa, assembly GCA_029582155.1. Taxonomy (NCBI): domain Eukaryota; kingdom Metazoa; phylum Mollusca; class Bivalvia; order Adapedonta; family Hiatellidae; genus Panopea; species Panopea generosa. The sequence goes on along the minus strand of CM055899.1, from coordinate 1,016,255 downwards.
TCGGAAGTGAACCAGTATCACCTGAAAAGGTAACCTCAATAAACACAAATAGACTTTGTAAGATCGAATTTAAAATGAAACTTCAAAGAATGCTAGATAGATAATTTCTCTTTAAATAAACTGTAACCTAACCATAACTAACAATTTGAAGATTTATTTTATTAATAATCAATGAAAAGTGATTCGTTAACAGCGGCAACACTGTACAACATAAAATCTTAAATAAAAAAATGTATATCCGACCCTCATTTTTTTTTCATGTTAGAACTAACCCTCTGCTGAGTGTGAATTATAAGTTTTAAATCTTCCATCATATATTTAATCATACAAAGGACCTAGGACCAGAAATTTTACATAATAATTAGTGAAACAGAATGCTGCCACACCTTGTCTTCTGTTACAGAGGTCATGTGCCAATCAAAGATCCTGCCTTAAAACCAATTGCCTAGTGCAAGAATAGTCCAAGTGATACTTGCAGTTATCACCCTGGAAGATGAACCGACATAGAAATGTTAACATGAACCAACTCAACAGCATTCTTTGGAAGATGAAATACCCCGTATATTCTTGTATCAATGTTCTTCTCACACATGGATCATGTAAATACCTGATAATCTTTTACATTGATAGCCATGCGCAGTTCAACACTCTGCTTGTTGATTTCTGGTCTGCGTATTGTGTGAGTATAAGTCCAAGCACCTGTAATAACACAAACACGACACAATGATAATATCTACAGTACAACTGTAACATATTTTGTGTAAAAAAAAAATAAATACATACCAGACTCAAATAAAGTTATAATTGGTTTTGGTTTTATTCTGTATAAATTCTTCTGAACAAGTTAAAGTTAAAATACAATAAGTTTTGATGGTGTATGAAGTGTCAGTTACATTTTTACGTTGATGAGTTAATATACTTAATTATTCAACAAAAGTCACCTTTTTGTCCTCTCTTTCTAAGACGTGCCTGCATTTTTCTGCTTGGTGTGACGAGGTAGTCATGTGTGACTGTGAAGTCTTGGAATTGTGGGTATTTCTAAAAATAAACTTAAAAGTTGAAATAATCCAGTCATCATGGACATGAATATTCAAATATAAAATGAGCAGATTAGAGGTCCGGTGATTTAAGCCTTAGGCTGCGAACCCAGGGACCAAAGGTTCAATCCCCAACTCCTCCAACTTAAAGAAATACTTGTCACGTGGTTCTACTAAGTTACATAAACGCTTCAAATGTTATTAATGCTATATAAAAAAAAATAAGGTCCCATGTATCAGTGCTTTGTACCAAGCATGTACTGGGTAAAAGAACCAGGGACACTACAAAAGGGTATTCTGTATCTCTGCACTATCCTCCAAAAATCTAAAATTACTTTTACTCTACTGGAGGTGTCGCCCATATGGGAAACTGGTTGCGACAAAAATCATCATCATCAGAAATAAAATGAGATTTAATAGAAATGTGTTAAAAGAGAACACATTACTCTCAATCTCCTGAAGTTATATGAATGTGAAGTTAGCATTTCTCTCAATCTCGTGAAATTACAGTAATGTGCATTTAGTGTTTCTCTAAATCTCCTGATGTTACATTCAGTCTGAATTATCAAGATGTAATACATGGTCACAGTTTGAAAAAACATAACAAGCTTGCAAACACTTAGCAATTGATGTATGTGAATGCAGATTTAGCATATCACTCAATCTCTCGAAGTTATGTGAATGTGGATTTAGCATTTCTTTCAATATCCTGAAGTTATGCGAATTTGGATTTAGCCTTTCTCTCAATCTCTAGGAGTTATATGAATGTGAATTAAGCATTTCTCTCAATCTCTTGAAGTTATGTGAAATTGGATTTAGCATTTCTCTCAATATGGATTGAGCATTTCTCCCAACTCTTGAAGTTATGTGAATGTGAATTAAGCATTTCTCTAAATCTCTTGAAGTTCTGTGAATTTAGATTTAGCATTTCTCTCAATCTCTTGAAGTTATGTAAATGTTAATTAAGCATTTCTCTCAATCTCTTGAAGTTATGTGAATGCAGATTTAGCATATCACTCAATCTTATAAAGTCACGTGAATGTGAATTAAGCATTTCTCTCAATCTCTTTGAAGTTAAACCGAGTCGGATTTAGCATTTCACTTGATCTCTTGAAGTTATGTGAATTTGAATTTAGCATTTCTCTAAATCTCCTGAAGTTATGTGAATTTGAATTTAGCATTTCTCTCAATCTCCTAAAGTTATGTAAATGTTGATTTAGCAGGCTAGTTGTTATTGGTTATTATTGGGGAGAAGTTTGGTTTATTGGTGGATCATGGATAGCCAATATCTAGCATATCTTACAAACTTAAACATCGAGATGATGTAAAAAATAACAACAATATGTATAAACAACTATTTGTAAGTGAAAGTGAAGAAAAAAGAATAAATATAGATAAGACAAATACCTCGACTGGCGGAACATTCTTAATAAGGAACTTGCGTTTCCTACTGTTAGTATGGAGCCGATCGCCAGCATCTATACCGAGTCTGTTACAGACGGACTGTAATTAAAATTGAAATATTAAACTTCTATTTTTATTCCCAGTTGAAGAGCAATATTCCTGTTAAATATACTGAACGGAACAGCTAACCCGCTACTTTTGTATTTCCAACAGCTTCGTCAAAATATTGAGCAACGTCATTAAAATCTGTTTATGAAATAAACAGATAATATGTGTTGATTTTATAAAGTCTTAATGTTTTTTCTTTCTTAAATCCAAATTTCAAGAAACTGGTTTGTTACCTTTTGAGAAATAATATAAAATGTCAGGCAAATAAAATGTTAGGTGTGGGAATAGCTGTTCCAGTCAGCATACATTGATGTATCCTGGTGCCAACATATATTAAAAATCTGAAGTTAATAACTTAAATTTGCCACTGGCAAACCTTCTATAGCTTTTGGACTGAGCTGGGCTCAAACCTAAGACCTCAGCAGCAAGAAATAAGTTGTTAAGACTGTGACTTAGACCATTCGGCCACAGTGAGCCTCTAAATTAGAATCAGTTTTGAGAACAACCAAATGTTTGTTGTTTACTTAAACTTCTGACTTTTAAGTGCAATCCCGGGTTAGGGTTATAAATAATATGTTAAAACATATCTTTGATTTCCTAAATAATAACTTTATTCAATTTTAAAGTAAAACTTGCTAAGAAGATAAGTTCAAAACCAGTTACATTACTTTACTTACAGTTGCAAATAACTTTCAAAAAGTCAGTCTTAAAAGAATACCTGCTGTTCATTGTGAACTTTTTGATAAAATACATAAAATAAAAACAGTTTAAAGCCTTTAATATCATTGCATGGGCAAGTTACAGATAATATTGTTATGTTTATATTTTGCATGGAATAAATTATTTTTTCATTAATAATTTCATTCTGTCAAAACATGATGTTGCCTAAACTGTCAAACATCAAGCTAGAATCTTTGAACAAAATTAAAAAAAACACCAGCAAATACTCTCTGTTTTTATTTTGAATAGGGTTCAATGCCATTTTAATCACAAATGTTACAAGTGATGTCCAGCTTGATTGGTAGAAGCTCATGACCCGAAGTAAAACCAATGTCATTCGAAAGATAGAGTCACATTTTACCCGATGAAGTTTTTAAAAAGAGACAAGCTTCCATCCACAACCTCAGCAACAAGGTGACTGATTACTTTCTAACTATTAAATAGGATTTTATCCTTCTGTCAAAAACTTTATAGCCATCTCATGTGCACATTTATACCCCAAAACATCAAAGCCTTAGTCTATATTTGGAATAGATTTAATGCCCTTTGGTTGAAATGCAGGTCACACTCAGCATCTGCAGTATATAATGAGATGCAGGGTGTTAGTTGTAACTATGATCCAAGTATGAGTTTCCTAGCACTTGTACTTGTTAAGAAATATTGTAAAAAAAACACTTAACATTGGTAGTAAATGTTTGATGCTGCCGCCATCGCCGGAAAAGCAACACTTTAATTTTGTCTCTCCTTCAATCGCAGCGAGACAAATATTTATTAAAAAAAAAAATATCAAAACCCAAGCTAAACAAAAAACTTTTATCTAAGGTTTTAAAGCCCAAAGTATGGAAATTTATTAAGTTAGCTATAGACAATGTTTCTACAACATAATATAAATGTGTTTATGAAGTTTAGTCACCAAAACATGGGTAGTTTGCTCAGAAACAGAGAAAATGCCGAGCTAAACTTAAAACTTTAACCAAAACAGAGCTAAACAAAAAAAATTTAAGCAAAGGTTTTAGAGCCCAAAGTATGTAAATTTAGGTAAGTTGTTTAGTCACCGTAACATGAGTTGCTTGTTCAGAAACAGAGAAAAAGCGGAGCTCAAGATAAAACTCTAACCAGCGGATGACGACAACGCCGCCGCCAGGGTCATGACAAAAGCGCTTCATTTTTTTTTCAAAAATCACATCAATAAATGAATATGCAGAATGACCATAGAACCTTGATACCTGCAAAACTGCCGAGTTTCAGCAAGTTCACTTCTTATGACATACATAAGTCACAGTGATCCTATTCTTGCCATCACTCATATGACCGACTCCCTAGAACCACACAGGGGGTTGGTAACTTAACCACAATAATGAACATGACAAAAAATGATAAAATGAACATGACACCCATTTGGAGGATTCCTACCGCTTTGCAGAGATCGACAGTGATTCTATTTTTACCCGGAACACAAGGGTTACCTACTAACAAAGCTACAAGCCCCAAGAACAGCAACATTGTACTTACATTAATCATTCTGATGATCTTCTCTTCAAAATCTGTATGATTGTCTATAACATCAAAATAGGGGTGTCCTACCCAAGCCTGAAATATCATATTCAAAAAAATCTGAGTGACTGTAAATATGAAAAATAAAATTATGTGTGGATAACAATATCTTATTTGGACAATACACAAAGTTTCGGGCTATGAAATTATGACAGTTGTTGACTTCTATGAGGACTGTTATAAGATTGTGCTACATTACAGGTAGATTTTTTTTTTTTTTTCAATATTTTATATGAAAACAATAATGTGACAAGAAAACTGTGAAAGCTATATAATCTATTTCTTTAACATTCTCAGATAACAAGCTTAATATGTCACCAATCTAACAGTCTGGTACAGGAATAACTGCATTACCGCAATAGAACAAAGTTGGTTTATAGTACATATATATCTTCTATACTGTCTCGGATAAACTATGTAAAATACATTAATTCACAATGAAGCAAGTAACGCCCATACTACAATAATTTCACTCCAACTATTATGTACATGTACCGCCATTGCATTTAATTTAAAATGTATTTATTCTCCTGACTGAAATTAAAATGTTTTCTATTTATTCTCAGTACAAAGCTTCAGTCATACATATAATTTATATCAAATAGGTAAAACAATGTTGTTGGTTAGGTATCTGAGACATGATGAATACTAAACATACACTCAGGGACTTTGACAATGCACCCCTTATATAAGGTAATTTTAGTACAGATAATGTCATCCAGTTTCAAAGAAAGTTTATATTCTTTAAGAGTGGCATCTTTGTTTTCTACTGTCAAAATTCTGATGCATTATTTTCCATTTTTTGAAGCTACCCCCAAAAGTGAAAATTTACAGACGTCAATAACAAGTGTTTGTATCAAGGCATATGGTTCATACACTTGTTATTTACGCCTGTGCATTTTTTTGGTGGAGGAAGATCTCAGACTGAATCTGAGTAGAACCACCATCCTTCTGCATGTAACTCGCAAACTTTCTCATTAAGTTTTTGGAGCAAGCATGACTCTTAACCTATGACCTTAGTGGTGACAGGCAAGTGACCTTGAGACAGCGCCTCAGACCACTCGGACATAAAGGACCCTTTATCATGAATCTGAGTTAGACATTCTTTCCCAAGTACCTGGCAAACATTCTCTCATTATCTTTGGATCAAGCCCACAACTCAAGCAGTGACAGGTAAGTGATCTTGAAACAGCGCCACTTTGCCATTGAGAACCCCATGTATTAGTACAAATGTCTTACTTGTGCTGTAATTTTGTCCAGATGTCTAGAAAAATCCAGATCTTCTGTCCGGGTTTTGTGGCCAGCACATGTATAAAATGCCTCTGCACCTGACGCTGCCGACACCATGTGTATAATCTGGTTGTACCGGTTGTCGCGGATGTCGACCTCATTCCAGTTATTCTCCTGTCGCATTCTCTCCCAGTCCCCAGGAACCAGGTCTGCATGTACACAAAACATATTTTTGTTAACCTGCCACACACGTCATGTGTAAATTCATGTGTATGTGACATGTGTACGAAATGTCACTCACATAAGTGATATTCTGAACTTATATTACACATATATTTCTCTAAGGAAGATTTTTGAATAAAAATACACCTTAATACTTTATGCAATATGTGTAATTTAAACATACAGTCAAACCTGTCTTAAGCAGCCAGTCAAGGGATGGAGCAAAAGTGGCCTTTTAAGACAGGTTATTGCTTAATAAAGTTTAATTTGCTCTAAAAGCATAGAAATAGCAAATGTGACTGCTTAAGACAAGTGGCTGCTTAATAGAGGTGACTGCTTACACAGGCTTGACTGTAAAGGTATTTACTTGTAAAATGAGTGTCCCTAAAAATATATATATATATTAATATGTGCATAAATCAAATATATATTGTATGTGAGTTGTGAGGTAGGGTCAATATCAATGTGGAGCTTGTGGACCAGTAATAAAGTATCTCCCCCAGGATTGGAAGGTCATGGGTTTGATCCTCTGCCACGGCTTAGCCTTTGTGTGGTATCCTTGAGCACGACACTTTAGATACTTTATCTACAAATGCTTGGTATTTGGTTCTACCTAGAAAGACCTCAATGCAGATAAACTGTCTTGCCCAAGGACACCATACATAGCTTTAGTGTCCTTGAGCAAGACACCAGGAGGATCGAACCCACAACCCTCCAATGTGGGTCCAATGCTCTATCACTTGACCATGAGCTCCATGCTTAAAGATATGAAACATGCAGATAACATTTAACAGAGTGTTAGGCTAACAGAGCTTTAAACAACTCAGCCCAGGTCATGAGATCTGCTCTAAATGATGAATTTAAAGCCAGATCTAACTTGATATGTATACAGCAGAGACAATACAACTGTAAATTAGTACAATATATACATATGGATAATTTCTGTCTTTTATACAGATTAAATGTACATTTGTATTGTATAAATTTATTCATGTTATCAAAACATTGGAACATATTTTATTTCCTTTGACAAAATGATTCTGCAGAATATTAGCAATTTCAGTAATTACACAACAAAAATCAATTCACTTCAGGCTATGATCTCTTTATCCCATATTCAGACACAGAAATAACAGTGTATTGATGATCAGCCATTAAAGAGTTACCAGAGCAACACTGCAATAACATTATTTCATATCTTCAATCTACACATAAATATCAGTCAAACAACCATTAGCAATAAATTGCATTCTGACATTTCCTAACACAAACATTTACAGCAAGATTTAATTCCAAACAAAAACTGGATTACCAGAAAATAACACCATCTTCATAAATTGTTGCAGTTTTTGGAATTCTCAAAAGCATTTGTCAGCTCTCGCTTTCAAGTTTGTAATTGATCAATATTCTCCCAAGTCAGTGCATGAGGGTCTTCTGTTATTTTACAGTGATGATTTACATGGTAAAGCACAAGGAAAGAACATTCAAAAGCAAGTTCAATGATTTATAAAATCTTTTATGTTTGTTTGTTTGGATATTAAGTATCATTTTATGCTATCGAGGGTTAATAATCAGTTGAATGAAACCACTCTTTCAAAGGGTACTGGAAGGTTAGACAGTACTCTAGCTCACCTGTCTGCAAGTAACTTTGAACTTTCCCACTTGAATCAGAGGTGAGAGACAATGACAATGAGATGCCATGTCTTCTATCATTCGTCATCATCACAAAGACTGTGGCTAGGCAGGGATTCAAACTCAAGACCCCATGATTGACAGTCAAATGGCTACAGACTGAGCTAATCGGCCCGGCAAATCTTTTAATAATCAGTTGAATGAAACCACTCTTTCAAAGGATACTAGAAGGTTAACCAGTACTCTAGCTCACCTGTCTGCAAGTAACTTTTAACTTTCCCACTTGAATCAGAGGTGAGAGACAAATGACAATGAGATGCCATGTTTTCTATCATTCGTCATAATCACAGAGACTATGGCTAGGCAGGGATTCAAACTCAAGACCCCATGATTGACAGTCAAATGGCTACAGACTGAGCTAATCAGGCCCAGCAAATCTTTTAAGGGTGTAGATAATAACATGATATGGGCATAATATGCTGGTCTTGTATCTACTAAATGTCAGATCTTTAGTGAGCACTCAAAATTTAATTTCATTTTCAATTACAATTATATAGATTGCATAATATTTTTGAACAGTTTTGGTACCATAGTCAATATGTTGATTGAAATAAATGAAGGCGTTTCTGTATTTTTTTTCTATACTGTCAACGGCTCACAGATGATTAGTTATCCTAACTACTCTTTTTTGGGATCCTTGAAGGTTAACCAGTGCTCTAGCACATCAATCTCCGCAAGTAAATGATAACTTTCCCACCTGAATCAGTGGTGAGAGATGACTGACAATGAGATACAACATTGTATATCAACCAGCAGAGACAATGGTCTGACGGGGATTTAAACTGTCCCAGCATATATCTTTACATAAGAATAATATCATTATACCCCATACTCACATGCGGAGCCATCCATGATGCCTCTGTCACATATCACCAGGCAGTTCTTCTGACATGACTGAGCCAAATCAAAGTAGGTGTTTTCAATCTGCATCATCGACTTGATCAGATTCTCTTGAAACTTGTACGCTGAAAAATGGAAATGCTATATACTAATCAATTGTCAAGACTGCAGCATGGTCTAGTGGTAGAGCTTCCGCCTTGCATGCGGAAGGTCGTGGGTTCGATCCCCGGCCGGGTCATACCAAAGAATTCAAAAATGGTACTAGAAGCTTCCTCGCTTGGTGCTCAGCATTTAGAGGACAGTTCTAGGTCTGGTCGGCCCGGTGTCAGTACTGTATAATGTGACTGGGTGGGGTATCATACTATGTGTCTGTGGCATGATACTCCAGTGTAACAGTGCTTAGAATACTGTCTCAAGTAGACACCGTCGCAATATGACTGAAAATTTGTTGAAAGCAACGCTAAACACCATACAACAATTATCAGTTGTCATATATATGTACCTATCTTGTATATAATGAATGAGTAAGGGTTTTATAGCAGAAACAGATTATTGTATACAGAAAACAAAACTAGAAAAAAATATATGAAATACTGTTACATGTCATGTAGCAATACTGCAACATATAGTAATACTGTATAAACACTGTTACATACAGAAACACTGTCACATAGAGAAACCCTATCACATATAGAAACACTGCCACACACTGTCACATATAGAAACACTGCCACATACTGTCACATATAGAAACACTGCCACATATAGCACATATAGAAACACTATCACATATAGAAACACTGTTACACTCATGTAGTGTATAAATATTGTTTCATGTAGAAACAATTTTGTGTGTGTAGAAATACGATTACATGGTGCCACACTATTATTTGTAGAATAGTGCTACATATAGTAATGTATCACCCTGGGTGCGTTTATTTGGGGGAATACGGTAAACATGACTGTGCAAGGTCTGGTGGTCTATAAAAAGACAGTGTTACAAAGGTGTAACATCTGTTTAGCTCACCTTCCTCCCGTGACAGCTCTGAAAACTTGACACCGCCACTGAAATTATAATTTCAATTAATTAGTTGAAAATACATGAATTTATAAAATTTCTTCATTTTTCATTGGTAATTCTTAACCAAACTATTTTTTCCCCCTGTTTTTATCAATTATTTATTCATTTTCTTCTTTTTTCTTCTTTTTTTTTCTTCAAACAATCAATTCTTAATGCAGGGTGGTAGTGTACTGGATAGAGTGTTGGCCATTCATGTTAGCAGTTGCAGGTTTGATCCCCAGCACGACCTGATGACACTTAGTATTGTGCTACCTATATACTTCCTATAACAAACCAAATCTTTTCATTTTTGTCCTCTGACATTGCGGCGATCAAAAGATCAAAGTGTTGTAAGCTAAGCACAATCACAACATTTACTTGTTTTATATTTGGCTGGTCCAAATACTAATATACTGACCGGATGATGTCACATAATTGTCCGTAAGTATTAACCTGGCACACATGAATATTCTGCGTATATATGTAAATTAATTTTTAGAGTTCGAACGTAAATAGTCATATTACTGTTGATAAACCAAACACCAATACATTACTAAATCGGCATCGTATCGTTTCATGAATAGCTGCAGGGAGAAAGCCCGACCATAATGGTGAAAATTTATACGTGACAGGTAAATACTTATTGACAAAGATGGTAATGTGAAAATAATTATGTTTATTATTGCTTTTAAAGTAAACACATGCAGGACTTCTTAAGTAATAGCCAGCAAGAAACACAGATCAAGACCATATTATATAAAATACAATTGGAGTACTGCATGGTCAAGTGGTATAGCAGCATGTAGAACCAGAGGGTCATAGGTTTGATCCCCTGACATGGCCATGCTATGTGTCACTGAGCAAAGCACTCTGAATATATATGCTTAGTACTGGTTCTATCCTTGTAAACTTTGAACATGATTTGTCTAAGCTGTAGGAGTTTGTTTCACAGTCAATGTAAAATAGGCAGTAATATGGTGAAGTGACTGTTAGTCTCTCACACCCTCTCACACCAGGTGTTTCATGTTCGATCCTCAGCACAACCGGATGCCTCTCAAAAAACAACACTTTGTACTGGTTCTACCTGTGACTCTGAATTGAGAGAGTAACTTCTGAACTTTTTTTCGCAATCAAACTTTAATAAAATGGTATAAACCAGACATATTGATCTAAAATAACTAATTTTGAATTTTAACTCCACATATAATCATAAAAGAGACAAACATCTTGTACCAAAAGCAATGCTGGCAGATAAGCCTACTTAAATGAGTATTTCACTCCTTAAATTTGTGTGCAATGCTTATTTTCAAAATGTTAAAGGCAAAAAGAATATCACATTAATACTTAAAATAAACCAATCAACATTAACATTGTCAGTATTTAATGCTTATTTTACCATTACGTCATGTTCAGAAAATTCAATGCTTAAAAAGCCCCAAGTAGTGCTGAACTGGAGCACTGTGGAAGACAATAATAAAATTATTTACCCAATTATCGTGCACGGCATCTCTTTACCATAATTATGCAAATAGCAACAAATAAAGAACACATTGAAGCTTCCCCCAATCGATAACAAGAAATGCATTAATATACAAAATTAATGTTTTCTTCAAAGCAAACTTGCTATACAGCATTTGCTAGAAAATAGACTTCTATTGATTGACCAGATTCATTAGAATATTTTGCAATGACCTTAAAAACAAGATATGTCATTAATAAGAGACAAATGACCCCCAAAGTGATCTGTTAATGTTAAAATGTATTTTGTTATCATATTTAGTAGAATTTGTCACTATATTTAGTAGAGATGTGCAGTAAAAACTGGTATTCCGCAGTTCTTAGTTACATCAGTATGTGTACATACCGTGGAACTATTATGGTCCGTAACAGTTTTCGGCAATTTCCATAACCAAAGGTTTTTGAAAATTACTGAAGTGAAAAGGTGTTGTATTTTTTTATTTCTACTATTGAAAATAAATCTTCACATGTGATACCATCAACTACATCAAGTGTAATCAAAATGGGGACGAATAGAAAATCTGATATTTGGTGATATCTTGGTCTTAAGAAATGACAGTATACCATCGTATATATCGCGGCACTCACTAAAAACATGGTATACCGTGGTATTAATTCTTGTAGTACCCACCTCTAATATTCAGGGATTTTAATGTAATGAAGATATACATATGCAACTTTTTAAACTGAAAAGAATTGGAAGGAATTGCCATAAACTGTTTTAAGTTAAACTTCATTGCAGCATCTGCACCTGCCTTCTCTCAGGCGCATTTGATGCTGAAATCAAAGTTCCAATAACCACTAGTTCAACCTTCATACTCAACCCAGGCCACATATTTCCCATAATAAATGCAGTTTATAAACAATAACAAAATAAATGTCAGACAAGTTGTAGAAGTCAAGGTTGGCCTTGCAATAAAATAGAAGCTTATAGACAGGCATTATAATGCACTAGGATGTTACGATGGTTAGGACGTTTAAAATGTCACATTTCACCATTTACTTCAGGAATAACTTCCCCCTGTCAGACCGATAACTGATACATGTATATCTGTATACAGAACATCAGCAGTGCTTTGTTCTACTAACATCGGTTTAAAGGCGTTACATGGCAAAAGGATATCAGGAGAATTCTTACATGGTTAATAGTTTATAATAATTTATTTTAGCTCAATTGCGATGAAAGCTCAGAGCTTATATGAACCGTTCTCGAGTCCGCTTCCTGGGTAGAACCAGTACTGAGTGTTGTTTTATGAGAGGCATCGGGTCGAGCTGGGGATCGAACCCGCAACCTCTGGCGTGAGCAGCCGACACTCTATCCATTAGACTACTGCCCCACAATGATTTCACTATGATATTTTTTTAACCATATATCCATCCACACTTTACCACTTATAGCTTTACTTTTAACTCTGTCCCCACCCACCCACTCCCTCAACCCTTCAACCTATAACTCGCCCACTAATTATCCACCCATTCATTAATCACAAATCCTTCTGTCACTCACCCATCCAACTAATTACTCACTTAAAACCCACCCACCCACTCGCTCATCAATTGATCACCAGTCCGATTCTCGAATATTAACACCATGGAGAACTTTTTTCATTCCCTTTCCTTGATTAATCTATACCTTCACGTTGTCCTGCCTATCTCCAATCTGGAGAGTGTTGCGGGCATAATTAGATTTTTTTCCATATACAGAAAACACTTAGCACACAATGAAATCAGAAAAAAAACAGATCTGCTCTGCAATAATTAGGAATTGATTCTGTAGGTTACTTTTCTAGACAGATTGTTTCGATATCATGTACTTGTGGCCGAGTGGTTTTTATACACAATGTCATGTATCTCAAGATCCCTTATCTCTCACAGTTAAGTTATGGGTTGGAGCCCAACTCAGTCCAAACTTTTCCAACTGCTTGCAGAACCGACAGGGCCTGGCTAGCTAATTTGGTAAAATGTCCAAATGTCAATCCAGGGGTTGCAAGTTTAAATCCCTGTCCTGCCAGTCTCTGATGATTGGTCATGAACTTCGTTTAACAGCCACTCATCTCCTATAACTTTGAATAATTTGTTTGTTAAAACTCCTGGTTCATTATTTTTACATTTTATACATAATCACAATCATGGTAAAAATGACCTGTTCCGATTGTTGATTTGCACACAGCTGCAGCATGGATGTCAGCACAGTTTTCATATAAAATACTGAAAATATCTCAAAAGGTTAGTTCGCCATTTTGAATGGAGACCAACAATATAATATTAACCTGAGGTTCCATTGTTTATTCATGACCTGAGGCACTGCCCAGATGGACCTGTGATAGGAATCTTATAATCTAAACCGTATTATACCATAATGCATGATTGATTCTTTTTCCTGTATAACATTTAGCTGTTTATAAATATGTTGATTTACAGACACTTTTCTGAGAATAGAACGTTGTCATTGTTGCATGACATACTAGCATGCATTTGGTAAGGACTTTACTTTGAACTCAATCCTATGGATATAAAGAATGAGTAGATGACACCTTTTCAACACACGAAAGGTTCTATATGGTATATCATGTTTTATTGGTTGTGTAAGAAATCTGAATGAAGGAATATGAGTAGAGCCTCTGTCCTTCTGCAAGTAACTGGCATGATGACTGGATTAAAATTCACTGCCTCAGCAAACCCCAGATAGAAATATCTTACAGGGTTAGGGTTAAAGTTAGGATTAAAAAGCAAAATGTCCTTATCTTGTCTGCACAAATCGCAATGTCTGCATCTTGCAAAAGAAAAAGATACTCCAACAATTGCTAACAACACGACACTGTGGCATTTTACATAAACTGACTTGGTGGCTAAACATTGCAATAATTAAGAAATGAAACAAAACATAAGTTCCTCTGATTTTGTTATGATTGTAACAGTAAAGGAAGATGAAATAATTATGGAGAGATCTCGTGACTGAAATCAATATTCATCTAATTTACCATGCGCAGTCCGACACATTGTCAGTCAAGTTGAAGTACTTATATACGGAATGTGAAGCCTTTACTTCTCCCAGCCGTATTGATCTGGCAGTAATTTAAATTTGGCAGATTCCTCAGTTTCCTTTAATATGATTAACGAAACATTCATTTACACCAATGTATTCTTGCTGATAAAAAGTATTAGAACAGAACACCATGACTGTGTTCACAAATATTTTTTTTTTAAAATTTAGGGGTGATTTAAAAGTTTGAGGTTACCTGAACTCTCAAATTTTCAAAGATATGGGTAAATATGGATAAGGGATAAGTTTAATGCGCTGGTGTTGTTTTTTAAAGAGTAGATCAGCCATTGGTTTATTCATCTCCTCATGAGCAAGTGCAAATTAAGTTCAAGATGATTTTCTTAATTCTGTCGGAGTGACCCTAAACTTAACCAATGATCCCAAAGTGACCCTGAACTTAACCAGTAATCCCGGTCAGAGTGACCCTAAACTTAACCAGTGATCCCGGTCAAAGTGACCCTGAACTTAAACAGTGATCCTGGTGAGTGTGACTCTGAACTTTACAAGTAATCCCAGTCAGAGTGACCCTGAACTTAACAAGAGATCCTGGTAAGGTTGACCCTGAACTTAACAAGTGATCCCGGTCAGAGTGACCCTGAACTTAACAAGTGATCCCGGTCAGAGTGACCCTGAACTTAACCAGTGATCTTGGTCAGAGTGACCCTGAACTTAACAAGTGATCCCGGTCAGAGTGACCCTGAACTTAACCAGTGATCCTGGTAAGGTTGACCCTGAACTTAACAAGTAATCCCAGTCAGAGTGACCCTGAACTTAACAAGTAATCCCGGTCAGAGTGACCCAGAACTTAACAAGTGATCCTGGTAAGGTTGACCCTGAACTTAACAAGTGATCCCGGTCAGAGTGACCCTGAACTTAACCAGTGATCCTGGTGAGTGGGACCCTGAACTTAACCAGTGATCTCGGTCAGAGTGACCCTGAACTTAACCAGTGATCCTGGTGAGTGGGACCCTGAACTTAACCAGTGATCTCGGTCAGAGTGACCCTGAACGTGATCTTGGTCAGAGTGACCCTGAACTTAACCAGTAATCCCAGTCAGAGTGACCCTGACTTAACCAGTGACCCTGAACTTAACCAGTGATCCCAGTCAGGTTGACCCTGAACTTAACCAGTGATCACGGTCAGAGTGACCCTGAACTTAACCAGTGATCCTGGTGAGTGGGACCCTGAAACTTAACCAGTGATGATCACCTTAATAAACATTTAACCATCTTAATCTTTTATATTAAATCAAACCCATTGTGTCAGTAGTGCAAGACATACTTTATGAAAGTCTAAGATATTAATTACTATTTCAATTGACTGCTCATAGTTTCTTCAACTATTTCTCACTAAATATTACATGTGACCTGTAAATGACCTGTAAATTACCTGTGACTTGCCAGTTTTGGTTACAGGAATAAAGTTACTTTTCCTAATGTTTAGACAAATGTCCAGTCAAAAGTTTATGCTATGCATTCAACTGACTATAATTTCGAGCATATTCATTTTAAATTTTCCTTTTCAGTATATTGGTTAAGTAAATAATACTCTCGGTGAAATAAACTAATCCCCACTGAGGGTTAGACTTGATCTTCTGGACAGTGACCATGTACATGTGTCTGGTTAGTACTGGACTCGAAGTATACATATTTCAGTTATGTACACACTCAGAATATGTTCACAGTCTCTGTCATAAATATATCTATCACTCATTCACTCTTAGGCCAAACTTAAAATATTTTTTGTTCCCCCTATGTGACCCAGGTAGTTTTAGTATGGGTAGGTAGGTAGGTTAAATATTTTTTCATTTTATTTTTTTCAAAATAATGGTCAAGATATAAAGTTTATATAGTTTAACTCGAAGGAGAATACCAACCTACACAATGTCTGTCTTAAATAAACTTATCGTACAAACAGTAACAACATTTCCATTTGAACCATTTAATAATTCACTTAAATTGTCGGACAGTTTAACAACAAAAAACGCAATTGAGGGTTAAAATCTAGTGCTGTCTACAGACTTTCATTTGTATCAATGCTAAACAGGTCACTGTTTTCTAAGAACGAAAGTTTTGCGTAATATGAACCGTGGTCGAGAGCAAAATTAATACCTTCATCCACCTCTCGATCACCTACTACTTCCTCGAAAATGTCATCAAGAGTCAATTTTGTTGAAAACATACATATTTATTTGCTTACAAGTAAGTTACTTTCATTTTTTTTCCGGCGTTTTTTGTTTACACAGAAACACAAACGGTATGTTCTGTCATTTTGTTTTAAGATGATGCGTCTATCGCTACCAAATAATAGAAAACCAATAAGCGTTAAGGCGGTTCTGATCAGTTTCATACTCAAGCGGACTCGAAGCGAAGTGTTTTCGTGCCAGTTTGTACTATATTAAATAAAAAAAATATCATCTCAGTTTCGGCAATAAATTTTTTTAGGTCGGGTCGATTTTTTCAGGTCTGTCGCGGGAGAGGAAACAAAAAATATTTTAATTTAGGCCTTAGTCTTTTAAAGACAAATGTCTTGGCAAATTCTTTTTTGAAAAAGGCGGATAATGATAAAATTTCTGATTAACTGATTCAATCAATCCGACAACCTCAGCAATTTCAATAACATTTCCTGGCACTTATTGTTTGCTTATTTGATGGTTTTATGACAAATAATTTAGACAAGATACCTAATAACCACTTTCATCATTATATCAAATTTTTCTTAATTTTAAAAACTGTGAGTAACCATCGTGGAGGTGTGTTCCTCTCAGACTAACAAATTGTAATTATTTTTGGGGGCATAAAATGTCAATGTTCAATTCATATCTAGCTGTATTTTCACTATTCAGTGAATTCTAGAATTGTAATAAGACTGTATAACATATTTCTCAAATAAATGTAGCTTGGCACGTCGTATTTTACGGACATGGCGTGTAAGTCTTTGACCCGTAACCTCCAAAATATGCAGTTTTAAAATCTAAAAAAAAAAAGATTTATAACCTTATTTTAGAAAAACGTGTCAAACTGGTATAAAATCATCAAAATAACATTATAATAAAATCAATGATATTTATGCAGATAAGTACATCAGTCTACAGTGCCAATCATCATTCACTACTTATATACCAGTTCCTTTTGAACACCAAATGAAAAAGTCACACAATAATCTAAACGTGAATAGATAAGATTTGACTTATGCTTGTTAAGCGGTGTAATCAAACTGTCAAAACAATCAAATAATTTTTATGAGATTGGTTTTTAACAATGAATTTGCTTAAGTAAATGTTGATCTTTGCAATTTTGCACTTGCCTAATCATTTGTAATTCATGAACATACTTTTTTGCAAGTCATAATACCCGTACCCCTCGCCCAAAAGATGGGGGCCCCCGACTATTACATGGGAGTGAAAATAAGGAGAAATACGGTATATCAAATTAGGTGTTGAATACTGTAAAATCAAAATACAAACATCCTAATAACTTCACTCTGCTCTGTATGTACGTATCAGTGTGAATATTTAAACTTAAAGTTCCAAAGATTTTTTTTGATTTTTGGCAAAATTGAGGATCTGTGTTTTAAGTTGTCTGCAACAAAAGTAAATGACAGAAACTGGATGACAGACGACGGTCAGAGAACAATCAAAATAACTCACCTTTGGGCCTTATTCAGCTCATGTCAGCTAAAATACAACTCTAGCGCCCAAAGGAATACACTGACATTGAAATGACTGTACTAACAAGGGATAGTGTTTCAATTTTAAAAACTGCTTAAAATAAGATAAAAACTCTAACAATAAATACTTGTCTGTGACGTCAAAATAAAATAATTAACTTGACTATAAATTAGTACTGGTCCACTTGACATGTATACCGTCTTTCAATTATTTTTAAGCACAATCGTCTTTTTTCTGTATCAATTTGATCAAGAAAGCAGCATGTACATTGTACTTTGTGATGTCGGAATAAAATAATTAACTTGACTATAAATAAGTACTGGTCCACTTGACATGTATACCTTCTTTCAATTATTATTAAGCACAATCGTCCCTTTACTGTATCAATTTGATCAAGAAAGCAGCATGTACATTGTACTTTGTGATGTCAAAATAAAATAATTAACTTGACTTTAAATTAGTACTGGTCCACTTGACATGTATACTGTCTTTCAATTATTATTAAGCACAATCGTCCTTTTTCTGTATCAATTTGATCAAGAAAACAGCATGTACATTGTACTTTGGTAAGCAGTAATTATATCAGAAAAGACAGCCATTAAGACCATTGGGCATGAATGTATGAATGTAATATTTAAAAGTAAAGCAAATAAATGTATGGCACATTCAATGTTATTGGTGGAGGAAGACCTCAGAATGACCAAACTTTTTCACAAAGTTTTTTGGACAGAGTTGGGCTCTTTCTAAAAACTTCAGCGGTGAGAGGTCATTAGTGGTCGTTAGATAATACTACTATAAACCACATGGTGAGAGGTCATTAGTGGACGTTAGATAATATTACTATAAACCACATGGCCTTGGTAGACACTGTCTGGGATAGAATCAACAATTTCTGGCTTAAGCTTATTCACAACAGCCTGGTTCTCATTATTAAATGTGCGTTATTATTGTATTACAATACCTGTTATTATTGTATTGCAATACATGGCAATTTTTTTGTGTATTGATACAATATTGCAATAGACAAAAAGTAGACTGAGACTATTGTACTGCTGAACCTGGCTGTTTGGATAGACTGACAATTTTATGGAGTGTCATACTTCTTGTTTTTTATATCCTTGTTGGAACATCAAGAGTGAAAGTGAAATTACCTCATTAGCACCAATGCGGTTTCCTGTGCTCTGTACACCTGAAAAACAGATTTATCAGGTCATTATATATCATTTTACATAATAAAGCAGGGGGAGGGTGTTAAACCTACACTTATACACATTATGAACCTCTGATAAACTAATATATTAATTTATAATAATCATTTATGAACTGACTTGGACAATTTCAATATAAACTGCATTTGTGTTAATTTCATCAATACAATTTGGAACTGTTTTTCAGGCACATTTATGACAGATGTACACACATGTGTTTGCTGGGCCAAAATCAGTTGTTGCTTTTTTAACCCTTTACTTCATATAAACGCCTTTGGACACCTTTAATATAGACGCTTTTTGACACCTCTAATATAAAAGGCTTTTGAATTATTTGTGAATTATGTTTATATTAACTGACAGAGTGGAAAACAGTGCAGGAAGTGTTCAGATTGCTCGTTACGATCAATCTGAACTCTTCCTGCACTGTTTTCAAAGGCCTTCTGTGATCGCTATCTATGGAGTAAAGGGTTAAATAAAAATAACTAAAACACGCAAATAATGACATGATAAAATTTAATAGAATACCATGGTAGTTAAAAATGTATCAGGTTCATCTTGAAAACAATTTACAACTCGCCAAGGCTCAAGTTTAATTCTTAGCTCTACTGGCCAAAGGCCAACAGGGCTATGTTATGGTAAATTGTCCATCATCTTCCATCTGTTAACCTTTTTTCTTGTACGAGATAGTACTTTCATTTTTCATTGAATTTTAACCAAACTTGCACAGCAGTTATATAACCACAGAATCTTGGACGAGTTTTTGAACCAGTGTGATTTTGCCACAAATGCCCCCATCCCAGGGCTTATAAGCACATTTTAAGTTAAATTTAAGAAACATTTTCTCTGAAAGTAAATTAAAGCCTAGACCTTAGATATTTTACATGTAGCATCTGTTGCAAGTAGAGCGATTCGGGTCCTCTTGGGCCTCTTGTTTTCTCAACCACACCTGACAAATTTTAGGCTATCAGACACTTACATGTAATTCTCTCTATATATGCAAGTAATTATTGATATTCAGCGTACAAATCATTTCTAAAAATAATTATTATACAATCATAATTATGTTTTCAAAAGTTGTCATGATTACAATTTTAGTAAAATTCAGAACTGCCAAAAGTCTCTGGCAATAATATAACATTAGTAATATTACACATTTCGGGCTTGAAGACGTCCTTAAAAAATAAATTGTTTGCTGTGCTTCTACCTACTCACCCAAAGTTGCCGCTACCCAAACTTTTTTTATTGACTTTCAAAGTGTTTAATTTTTTGTTTTCATGATTTCTTTCCATTTTTCTTTAAAATGACTATGTAAAATCAAAATTTAGCAAAAAAGTTTTTTAGCTACCTACCTGCCCACATGAAAAATACTGGGTCAGAGTACAGCAAACAAGTATGTTTTAAGGATGGCCCAATATAATCTTTATAACACTAATATCACAGGTTTCTGACAATAATACAACTTTCAAGCATATTGTTTTTGTAGCTCATTTCTTTAATATTTTACCCTTTTTAAAAAAACAAACCTTTCTGGCAAATTTCTGCTCTAATTTCAATTGGGGCCCAAGCCTTGTCCATATAAAGTGAGGGACAACCATGAGGTACCCAGCGTAAATAATAACAATAAATGTTTAGTTACACAGTTATAGCAGTTACATTAGGTTATAAAAAACTGTGCCAAGTCAGGGGCTGCACAAATGAAACAGTAGGCCATTATAAATTAATTGCTAGATTATCATCCAAATTTTTCTTGAAAAGTGGCAGGGTTAGAGGATTTTGTGTGTGTGTGTTTTTTTTAAAAAAAAATCGATGTTTTATTACTTTTTTTAAAATAAAATTGGTCAGGGCAGCATGAAGGCGGGAATAATAATCTAGCAATTAAGTTATTATGGCCTTATGCTACCACAATGTTGTTATTATGTAAATGGTAACAGCTGCTAACTGAATAGTTTATACCAATATAGTTTAGCTTGATTAGTTTTAAGGGTTACCTTATTAATATGTAACAGGTAACATATCATTTTATTATATTATATTATTAATATATTTAAAGGTAGTATATTGAGGGGGTGGGGGGTGTACACTATTATATCCAAATGGTTTAATATATCAAATCCACCAAAATGTGACAAAAACAATATTTTAATCAGAGTGGTAATCTTGAAACAAAATCCCTATTCTAAAAATAGACAGTCCTTAAATACTGCTTGACAATCTTCACATCATCAATCAGACTCTTTTCTAAGACAAAAAAACCCACAAATTCTTTAATATGTAAACCAGCATCCTCTGAAATTAAATGTCATAAAACAACAATAGGCCAAGTTAAGAAATCCCTTTTCAATATATAATTTTGGCACTTTAAATACCCTTCTAGCAATATGGAGTCAATGAATACATATATATTGGTAGGCTTGATATATTGAAAATTAATGTTTTTAGCCAATTCTAAAATCTTGAAAAATCTTGATTTCCTTGCTTGTGTTAGGTACCTTATAGATTAAGATTTAAAACTAAAATTATTAACTGTTAAATAGAAAATACCATGTTAGTGACTGAGATATTATCAGCTTTATCAGGTGAGGCTTAGAAAAAAAAGCCTGTGCCGATACTGATAAAGATGTAACCCCACCATTGATTTTTGTTCTTTATTCTATAATAAATAATAAAAGTTTGAGGGCTTGTCATTCATAGAGAATCCCAAATAAAAGAAGTGAAACCTACATTTTACAGTTTGTCAACCTCTGCACTATCAAAATATGATGAGGAAAGAAGGGGTTATGTGTCATATAAGAGATTTTTTTCTGCTCAGAGTGTACACTGTTGACAAAGTGAAAGTAGTCTTCCGAAATCATGTATTTATACCCCAATTTCCAAGCATCAATTTTTTTTCTAAATTCACAATTCAAACATGACAATGCTATCAAAATGTATAAAATACATCAATAATGTCATTTAAATAAAAGAAAGAGCATTAAAATAAGGAAAATGCATTTTTAAAGAAGAAGAAACAAGGAATATTTATAACCGCCATTATGCGACTGCCCCACGGAATCCTCTCCTTTTCCCAATGGTGGTACTATGCCTAAAGCTGATAATATCAAGACACTAACATGGTATTCTTTTTATCGTGTCAATATCTCTATTTCATTTTTTATGCATTTTAAGTAGGATTTAAAGTAGTTCTGTCCAGGTCAAAATGTATAATTAAACATAATGACGTCATTTGGTGCCGTTGAAGGGAAATTAGGAACATTTTTTAAGGCTTTAGCAAACTGGAAAATAAATTGTAACACTGTTTGGATTAAATTCCAAACGTTACTTTTTCAATATTACAATAAAACTTCATATCCAGTGTTGTTTTTTTTCATTCCCTGATGTGAGAATGTGAGAAATTTCCCCTTGGGAATTAGGATTTGTTTTGGCCTCAATTAGGAAAATAAAAATGATTTTGAAATCGGGAAGTAGAAAAATTTTAGTCTCTGCACAATAAGTTAAAAAAGCCCTGATATTGATTGCATATTGTTAAATTTGTTTCATCTTAGAAATAGTCTGAATGGTGTGGTGAACGCCATCAAGCACTGCTTACGTTATTCTTTTTTTTCTGTTACAGTTTTACCAGTCCAATTAAACTATCACTTTTTTGTCAAGTTTGGAGGAAATGAAGTTTTTTAATCATTCGTAGCTAGTTATAATTAAACAAAATGATAATTAGATGTTTTATATTATGTTTTCTTTTTTAAATATTTATAGCGATTTTCTTCTTTTGGACGACAATCTAGCAATTAATCTATAATGGCCTAACTCCCTGAGCTTCAATTCTTAACCTTTCAACCATTTTTTTCTTGCGTATCCTGCATACTTCAATATTTAACAATCTTTCTTCTCAAACTCCTCCCTTATTTAGTAACATTCAAGCATCTCTCTCTGACGATGATGATAATTTAATTTAACATCGTCACCAGTTTCCCATATGGGCAACACCTCCGGAAGATTATTAGTAATATTAGGTTTTTAGGGGATAGTGCAGAGATACAGAAGACCCTTTCGTTGCATCACTGGTTCTTTTTCATGCCCGGTGTAAAGCACTGGTACATGGGACCTCAATTTTTGTTAAAGTCTCATCCGAAAGACTTATAAGTATTTTTAGTTTGAGGAGCGGGTGATAGAACCAACGACCACTGGGTTTGCAGTCCAAGGCCTTAACCACTAAACCACTAATCGGCTCATCTCTCTTAGAATATTCAAACTTCCTATATAAATCATTCTAATTAATCCCTTTCTCTCATCTGTCAGTTGCAGTTGAATTCACTTACTAACTACGAATATCCATCACTCAAACATCTTAACATCATATTACATCATAATACAGGATGTGCTCGAAATGCTACATCACCAGTTTGCAAATAGCTGGCATTAATACTTCCCTAAACTCCAGGATGTACAACACTAGTGACAACCTATGGGATTATATAAGCTTATCTATTAGGGTTGTGGGCCCATCTGGCCGCTTCGAAAATACTTTAATTGATTCACTCATATAAGTGATTATGTATCTATAGTCTTAAGGAATGAATTAATTACTTTTGAAAGAAATTCCTAACATAGCAATTTGGAACAATACTAAAATATAAGAATTATTACAGTCAAGTTACTGTCTTTAAGTAAATACTTAATAGGGTTCAATATAATAAAATGCCATTAATTATTATTTTATCTGATTTTGAACTGCTGAAATTGCATGAAGGGCACATAACCATCAAGAACCAATTTCACTTTATGTTCATAAGTTAAGTGTAAAACAAAATCATTTTCTGATCTTTTATAAACTTAAGAAAAGCAAACAGTCACACTTGTATTAAAATTTGTTCAAATTTTGTTTCAATGCCAGAAATGTCTGTATTTGTTTGAATATTAATTGTCGTGTTCATGCCATCGAGGGCTAACAGACAACCAGTTAACCTAACCACTCTTTCCTGGGATCCTTAAAGTTTTACTAATACTAGAGCACACCTATTTCCTTAAGTAACTGATAACTTTCCAACTTGAATCAGTCCTAAGAGAGGAATGCAATGTTGTATATAAATCAACATGGAGACTGTGGCCGGGTGGGGTTTCAAACACACAATCCTTTCATTGATAGTCAGATGAGCTACCCACTGAGCTAACCTGAGTCATGACCTTAAAAATGTCTGTAGTTGTGTTTGTACAAAAATCTTACAGTTACAAAGGATAGTGACGGTTATGCCTCAGATGCCCACGCTGTTGTTCGGTTTTATTACTTGTTTTATTACTTGTGCTTGCAGTTTGATGTAAATTGTACTGAGATGTTTATATCATTCTTTAATCAAATAATTTCATCATTTCAAATTTCAGCAGAGCAGAACAGATACAATCCAAACATGATACTGGAACTCTTGAGCCTGGATTCATACAGAGATGATGTTTTGTAGATCTATGAGGTGTGTAAAATACATACATGGACTTTTGTAATATTTTCAACATTTAATATAGCACATGAATAAAAATGATATTGCCATGAGAAGTAATATTTGTCCTACGAAAATACCAAATTTCCTATCTATATTCAATATGGTTATGTAACAACAGCGCTAGAAAATATGCAAATAATGGCTAGTACCTGGAGCAGTCCAATGACGTCAACAACATCAAATGTTTGCACGACATTTAACAGGCCAAATCTCATCTTATCAAAGTAACCATGAGACTCTTAGATGCACTTCCTACATGTCTTTCATCCATATATTATGTAAATCCACATATCATTCTTCCTTGAACTGTACAATGATGCAATGAGTTTGACACTGAAGTTCATGTAGAATTGTCTGGTTAAATACTGTGCAAGTGCTTGACGTCACTGATGTCATTGGACTGTTCCGGGTAGCCATCAACGTCACTGATGTCATTGGACTGTTCAGGGTAGCCATCGACGTCACTGATGTCATTGGACTGTTCCGGGTAGCCATCAACGTCGCTGATGTCATTGGACTGTTCCGGGTAGCCATCGACGTCACTGATGTCATGGGACTATTCCGGGTAGCCATCAACATCAATGATGTCATGGGACTGTCACAGGTAGCCATCAACGTCACTCATGTCATTGAACTGTTCCGGGTAGTCATCGACGTCACTGATGTCATGGGACTGTTCCAGGTAGCCATCGACATCACTAATGTCATGAGACTGTTCCAGGTAGCCATCGACATCACTGATGTCATTGGACTGTTCCGGGTAGCCATCGACGTCACTGATGTCATGAGACTGTTCCGGGTAGCCATCGACGTCACTGATGTCATGGGACTGTTCTGGGTAGCCATCACATGCATATTTTCTAGTGCTGTTGTATGAAGTTTAGCAATTGCACAGAAGAAATATTACTTTTCATGGCTATATAATTTTATTCATGTGTTATATTAAATGTTGATGCATATAAAATAGTGCTATTATTTGCTGATTAAATGCTTAAATTAATGCAAGAATTATTAACTATTTAAGTATTTGGATAAAGCTGTGGGTCTAAACATTAAACAGCCAGGCTTGTCCAGCTCAGCAGAGAACTCATTATATTAATCCAGAGATCGTGAGTTCATATCACAGCCCGGTAACAATCTCCATGATGATTGATATATATGACATAGCGTCTCATTGTCAATGGTCTTTCATCCCTGATTCAAGTGGGAAAGTTATCAGTTACTTGGAAGAATGACTGTGCTAGAATACTGTTCAATGTTTTAAGATCCCAGGAAAGAGTTGTTAGTTTAACTGAACATGTGTTAGCCCTTCATGGCATAAAAATGACACAAGCTATTGAAACAAACAAATATTAAAACAATGTCAGCAATGAGAGGGAAACAGTGTCTATGTGGCACATAAACAAGAGTTAGATAACAACTATAGAACATAAGTTTATATTCAAATTTGCCTACCTTCCATCCGAGATTTTCAAAAAAGGTGGACAGTCTAGCCTGACCAGTAGTCTTTCCTCCACATGGACCTGTAGAATAAATATTTGTAGTCATTAAAGACTGTACTTCAGAAGCCTGAACTACCCAATACTATCCAAAACTACTCCCCAATACTATCCAAAACTACTCCCAAATACTATCTAAAACTACTCCCCAATACTATCTAACTAATACCCAATACTATCCAATACTACCACATACTACCCAATACTACCACATACTATCAAATACTGTCTTAAACTACTTCTTAACACTACCATATACTACCCAATACCACCACAAACTACCACATATTATCCAAAACTACTATCCAATACTACCACATACTACCAAATACTATCACATTATACTCAATACTGCCACACACTTACCATTACTACCACTTACTATACAATACTGCCACACACTACCCATTACTACCACTTACTATACAATACTACCACATACTATCCAATCCTACCACATACTATCCAATACTACCACATACTATCCAATACTACCACATACTACCCAATATTACCACATACTACCCAATACTACCACATACTACCCAATATTACCACATACTACCCAATACTACCACA
Source organism: Panopea generosa (assembly GCA_029582155.1). NCBI lineage: Eukaryota > Metazoa > Mollusca > Bivalvia > Adapedonta > Hiatellidae > Panopea > Panopea generosa. The sequence goes on along the minus strand of CM055899.1, from coordinate 989,379 downwards.
TACTATCTAATACTACCACATACTATGCAATCCTACCACATACTACCCAATATTACCACATACTACCCAATACTACCACATACTACCCAATATTACCACATACTACCCAATACTACCACATACTATCTAATACTACCACATACTATGCAATCCTACCACATACTACCCAATCCTACCACATACTAACAAATCCTACCACATACTACCCAATACTACCACATACTACCCAATCCTACCACATATAACCCAATACTACCCAATATTACCACATACTACCCAATCCTACCACATACTACCCAATATTACCACATACTACCCAATCCTACCACATAATACCCAATACTACCCAATATTACCATGTACTACCCAATCCTACCACATACTATCCAATACTACCACATACTACCCAATATTACCACATACATCCCAATACTACCACATACTACCCAATATTACCACATACTACCCAATACTACCTAATACTACCACATACTATCTAATAATACCACATACTATGCAATCCTACCACATACTACCCAATATTACCACATACTATCTAATACTACCACATACTATGCAATCCTACCACATACTACCCAATATTACCACATACTATCTAATACTACCACATACTATGCAATCCTACCACATACTACCCAATCCTACCACATACTTACAAATCCTACCACATACTACCCAATACTACCACATACTACCCAATCCTACCACATATAACCCAATACTACCCAATATTACCACATACTACCGAATCCTACCACATACTACCCAATATTACCACATACTACCCAATCCTACCACATAATACCCAATACTACCCAAAATTACCATGTACTACCCAATCCTACCACATACTATCCAATACTACCACATACTACCCAATATTACCACATACAACCTAATACTACCACATACTACCCAATGTTACCACATACAACCCAATACTACCACATACTACCCAATATTACCACATACTACCCAATACTACCACATACTATCTAATAATACCACATACTATGCAATCCTACCACATACTACCCAATCCTACCACATACTACCCAATATTACCACATACTACCCAATACTACCTAATACTATGCAATCCTACCACATACTACCCAATCCTACCACATACTAACAAAAATCTACCACATATTACCCAATACTACCACATACTACCCAATCCTATGACATACTACCCAATATTACCACATACTACCCAATCCTACCACATACTACCTGATACTACCCAATATTACCACATACTACCCAATCCTACCACATACTACCCAATACTACCACATACTACCCAATCCTACCACATACTATCCAATACTACCACATACTACCCAATATTACCACATACTACCCAATACTACCACATACTACCCAATATTACCACATACTACCCAATTCTACCTAATACTACCACATACTACCTAATACTACCACATACTATCCAATCCTACCACATACTACCCAATCCTATTACATACTAACAAATCCTACCATACAACCCAATCCTACCACATACTACCCAATACTAACCAATATTACCACATACTACCCAATCTTACCACATACTATCTAATAATACCACATACTATGCAATCCTACCACATACTACCCAATCCTACCACATACTACCCAATATTACCACATACTACCCAATACTACCTAATACTATGCAATCCTACCACATACTACCCAATCCTACCACATACTAACAAAAATCTACCACATATTACCCAATACTACCACATACTACCCAATCCTATGACATACTACCCAATATTACCACATACTACCCAATCCTACCACATACTACCTGATACTACCCAATATTACCACATACTACCCAATCCTACCACATACTACCCAATACTACCACATACTACCCAATCCTACCACATACTATCCAATACTACCACATACTACCCAATATTACCACATACTACCCAATACTACCACATACTACCCAATATTACCACATACTACCCAATTCTACCTAATACTACCACATACTACCTAATACTACCACATACTATCCAATCCTACCACATACTACCCAATCCTATTACATACTAACAAATCCTACCATACAACCCAATCCTACCACATACTACCCAATACTAACCAATATTACCACATACTACCCAATCTTACCACATACTACCCAATATTACCACATACTACCCAATCCTACCACATACTACCCAATACTACCACATAATACCCAATACTACCCAATACTAACACATACTACCCAATCCTACCACATAATACCCAATACTATCACATATCACCCAATACTACCACATATGTGCCCTAAATCATGCTCGCCAATTGTTTACCAGTGCTTCCAATAGTAAAAAGAAGATTTTTAAAGCTTACCTTCAATTTGATCCAATGCCCCAGGGGGGTGGGGACTATGCTATTCACAATTTTGATTCACCCAAAATACAACATTATTTCGATTGAATTAATGGTTTTTGTGAAGAAGTTGAAAATGTGAATTGTTTACGGACACACTAATTCTTTTTGTCCCACCCCAATTGCCAAACCTTGAGACCCAGAGGCATGCAATTAATAATTTTTATAAAGGACCCAATATGTGTCCATAATCATATTTTCTTTTGTTTCCTATAGTAAGAAGATTTTCTATAGTTTACCTTGAATTTGTCCCCCCCCCCCCCCCCTTCTCTCTCTCCCCAAGGCACCACAGGGTAGGAGACCATGCAATTCACAATTTCGATTTACCCTTAGGTACCAAAGCTACATACAACATTTCATTACAATTGAGATTTTTTTTTTTGAGAAGTCGATGAATATTATCTGTTTACAGACACAAAGGGGATGACTGACAAAAGGCGATTGCAAAATGTCACCTTAGACAATGTCCCAGGTTACCTAATAAACACTTATTATGGACTTTCCCCTAAAATTATGATGATAAAATCATATTTATTGACATTTGCAGTTTGTATGTAAATGGAGGACTAGAATACAATGGTGTAACTATGTCTGTTTAATTTCTTATTTAAAAAAATGGCGTAAGTAATAAATGGATTTGGGTGCAGCCCAATATAAAACATAACTGAACTTTGTATTAATTTTGAAAGCCATTGAAAAAAAGTATGAAACACAATTTTGAAACCATTTGTATTATTCCTCATTGGGGTGTTATTGCGTTTAATTACAATATAAATCTGGCAAGTGAGATACTAGTAGTAATCAAAAAGCCTGTGAATATTTTATCATGCTAATAAAGCTTTTTAATATTCAAGCACCTTAATAGAGGACACCAAACCATTTCACGATTTGTAATGTAACAAACATTGCCAGACTGAATTCTTGATCATAAATCTCTGTTTATACATCTCTGAGTAAAGCTAACAATTAGGCTTTTGTCAAATTACAGTAAACACAAGTACTGTACATAAAAATAAAAATAGTCACGAATCCCAGTGACAATGGCCGATGATGCAACAGTTTCGCAAAATGTAAACAAAACATTGAAAATCCGTCACATGTATTTTTGCAACGCGCTATGATATTTTATACAGATATCGTTTTACTGCGCCACTTACCGCCAGTCAGTACCACTTTGTACACCTTGTTCTTGTTGTCACCGATATCCTGAGACATTCTTTGTTTCTTTTTGGGCCCACGTGCTACCTTTGAAATACCTCGTGGACTCCCCAACACATTTCTGAGCGATAATAACCGCCGTAAATACATCTATTCAATACACTATTGAAATTCAAGCGAAAGTGTCCGAGTAATCCGAATGCAAACGGTTGACCAAAAAGATTTTAAACTAACCGAATGAGCGAAAACAAACTTATACACTAGTACGTACATAAATATTGATATTCAATAAATTGCGAATTTACAATGACGTGTTGTGGACCTTAAGCAACGCACGAACGCACGCACGCACGCACGCACGCACGCACGCACGCACGCACGCACGCACGCACGCACGCACGCACGCACGCACGCACGCACGCACGCACGCACGCACGCACGCACGCACGCACGCACGCACGCACGCACGCACGCACGCACGCACGCACGCATGATTGCTGCTGACATATGACCACCTGTTGTGGGCATACAACAATAGCTTTTTATTAAAGTTTGCTGTAGATAAAAGCCAGATTGCGGTTGTAAAACACATTCTTGCTGCAGACATATGACCAGGGGCGTAGCTCGGTTGAAAACGACGTGTAAGAACAGTTATTGAGGTCCGGGGACATGCACCTCCGAAAAAAACCCAGATAAACTGTCGCAGGTGTGTTTTGACGTATATTTCTTATTAAATCAGGGGCCTGTTTATCATTAATATTAACCTTGAACTCACTGTTTTATAACCAGATAAATATAATGTTTTAAGGTTTGTTCACTTCAATAAAAGTCACAAGCAAATTCTGTGAATTAATTTCCCCTGCTTTTTTCAAAAGATTTGATTCAAGCATTTTTAAGTTATTGCACGGAAACCACCCCAAAAAATACGATTTTTCACAAATTAAAGGGCATAACTGTAGAAAGACAAATGCCACAATCTCTTTTATTATTATAAACATTGTATTAAACTTTCAAAAGATTTGATTCAGGCATTCTTACGTTTACATGGAAACCCCCCAAAAATGTGACAGACGGACAGAAATTACAAATTTTCACAAATAAACGGGGCATACATCTACAATGCCAAAAGTCACAACCCCGAAAATCGGAAATAGCCTGTATTTTTAAACATTTCAAAAGATTTGATTACGGTATTCTTAATTTATTGCACGGAAACCAAAGTGTGGCGATTTTTCACAAACTAAAGGGGCATAACTCTACAACTCCAAAAGTCACAACCCCGAAAATCGAACTTAACCTGTGTTTTGTCATTATAAACATTGTTCAAAGGTTCAAAATATTTGATTCAGGCATTCTTAAGTTACTGCACGAAAACCAAAAGTGCTTTTTACCTACGGTACCTTCGTAACAGTTTGTTATTGACATACGGCAGGTTGATTTGAGCTTCAATATCTGCTTGTTGACATACGGTAGCTTGCTGTCGGCTTTTAATAGCGACTTGTTGACGTATGATAGTTTTCTGGGGACCTTCGACAGCTTCTTGTTGACCTACGGCAATTTCTTACTGTAAGTCTTCAAAAGCTGCTGGTTGACCCACGGAATTTTTCTGTGAACCATCAATAGTTTGATGTTGACCCGCAGCAGTTTTCTGTGAACCATCAATAGTTTGATGCTGACACGCAGCAGTTTTCTGTGAACCATCAATAGTTTGTTGTTGACCCGCAGCAGTTTTCTGTGAACCATCAATAGTTTGATGCTGACACGCAGCAGTTTTCTGTGAACCAGCAATAGTTTGATGCTGACCCGCAGCAGTTTTCTTTGAACCATCAATAGTTTGATGCTGACCCGCAGCAGTTCTCTGTGAACCAGCAATAGTTTGATGTTGACCCGCAGCAGTTCTCTGTGAACCATCAATAGTTTGATGTTGACGCGCAGCAGTTTTCTGTGAACCATCAATAGTTTGATGTTGACCCGCAGCAGTTTTCTGTGAACCAGCAATAGTTTGATGTTGACCCGCAGCAGTTTTCTGTGAACCATCAATAGTTTGATGTTGACCCACAGCAGTTTTCTGTGAACCATCAATAGTTTGATGTTGCCCTACGGCAGCTTACTGTGAATCTTACGTCAGATTGCTTTGAACGTTCAACAGCTGCATGTTGATCTTCAGTAACTGCACGTTGATATACGGTAGCTTGCTTTGGGCCTACTAAAGTTGCTTGTTGACCTACGACATTTTTCTTGGGACCTTCAATAGTTGGTTGTTGACCTACAACAGTTAAATGTGAACCTTCTACATGTTGACCTATTATGTTTGTTGCTTTCTTTAAAATCTACCTGTTGACCAACAGCAGCGTGTGACCTTCAACAGCTTCCAATCGTGTTTTTTACCTATAGCAGTATTTTGTGGATTATCAACAGCTTCTTGTTGATCCATGACAACTTGCTGTTAAGTTCAGCACATTGTTGTTCACCTAAAACAGATTCCCGTTGGACAGCAGTTTGTTGTTGACCTACAGCAGCTTGCTGTGGAGTTCCAATAGTTTTTTACCTTTTTGGAACGTTAACAGCTTGTTGTTAACCTAAGTCAGCTCGTTGTTGACATAAGCTGCAGTATGACTTTGGGGCAGATTTTTATATAATTCAGTACATGATTCAAATCAGAAAACACTTTTTCAAAATTTCACTATTAATGCATTGTTTTTGTTATAATGTTGCGTACGGTTAGATTATTGTTAATACATGTAATTGGCAAAAAAATATTCTCTAGAAAGTGTTTGTTATATGCAGTTTGAATTTTTTTTAATACTCCAACTGCCAAAAATTTGAAATTCGAGGGAGATGCATTCTACACACATGGATCTGTGTTAATTCACCATCAGCATTGTAATTTGATAGTCTCCACTTCCAAATATTTACTACTCTGGCAGCAAAAGTTGGGGTTTAAGATTGTTTTAATATGTATATTTGCTTATAATTGACCTACGAAAGTTTTTTTATGGACCCGCGTATATGAATACCAAAAACATAAACACGATTTGATATTGATCGAATAGAACAGAATAGTCACCGACTATAGTCAAGAACCGTGACTATATAATTGATTTTCATATTTGAAAAGATTTCAATATAGATCTAGCACAAGCAAGAATTTATAAAGAGAAGAGATATAAGGATTTACAGACGTTTCGGTAAATAGCCAGTTCGGTAAATTGGATTTATATAGTAAACCAATTGGACGTTTCGGTGAAAAAGCAATTATATAGTAATTACATGTACTTCTTAGCGTAATATATATGTCCTGTTTCGGTTTGTAATTGATTGATACCATATGGACTAAAACTGTGTATGTTTTCTTTAACTCCATATCCTGTCTTAATGTCCTTTATTTGTTTTGGGTGACCCGATGTTCGTTTGTTCGACGTAAATTTTACTCGTAATTTATCCCCATCCCCTACCAGTTTAGACCATACCCAATATAATGCACAGTGGAGCGAGTGATAAAAACAAAGTAGTTTTTATCATTTATTGTATTCGTGAGAGGTGTGATATACTTTACCATAAAATTACTATATAATTGATTTTTTACCGAAACGTCCAATCGGTTTACTATATAAATCCAATTTACAGAACTGGCTATTTACCGGAACGCCCGTCACCCGATATAAGAAAAACTTTCCCGAGGTTTGATATTAATGTCATTTCTGACGGAAATGTAATTTTCACGAAAGTCCGCTTCGTTGTGAATTTCGCGGGAATGAGAAATAAAACAAACATCTAATAAAGAAGAGACAATACTTTTGTAACGCCTCAAGCAGATAGTAAAGGTATTAACTAATTGAGTAGTAATAATCAAAGTGTAAATATTTTACATCTTTAAAACATGTCCGTAGACGACCGTCAAATGTATGAGGTTGAGTACGTTCAGCGCCGGGCGTGCTAGCACGTTGCACAGGAGCATGGGGAGTGGATTAACGTTTGATGGGGTTGGGGGTCCTCTGGCGTATATAAAGACCCCCAACCCCATCAAACGTTATAATCCACTCCCCATGCTCCTGTGGCATGTTGGGTAAAAGTTTAAAACACGATTACAGGCTGACCAGTAGTTTATTTTATTACATATGTTACAGATAATTAACAGTAGTAGCGTCAATGAGATGCGTCAGTTTCTCCAGTTGGGATGAATAAACTGCAGATGTGCAAATCAATGAAAGCGGATAAAACTGCAATTACCTTTCACAGTATTGACTATTTTCCCCAGTGGATTTATTGCATAACACAGAACAGCATGAGGCTCTTTTAATTTGTCTATTTTTATTTTTCAAAATAATGACACGATGCCAAAACCTGAATTCGATAATTCTGAGAATTAGTAATATCGCACAAACAAATTTCAACTTCCTGCGCAATTGGCAATATTTACAAATAGTATTCATGTCATTGAATGCAATGAAAATATAAAAAATAATGCTTTCAATACAAGTAAGAAAATCATTTTGTGATGCAGACCTAAAAAATGTATTTCTGACTGTCCATTTTTCATTTGACAAATTATTGACATAAGATAGGTCTGTTTACAAACATCAATTCCAACCATGTCTGCTGAAAAGGGATGCAAAACAGGTCAAGGGCAAAAGTTATAAACATTAGAGCTTGTGAATGTCAGATATTGAGGTTTCAGAAGAATACCCTTCTAGACGTTTGTTAATTAATGAGTTTGAAATTATCACAGGACCACAGGCCAAATAAGTAAATAGTTGAAAAGGTTTGTTATAAGAAGTGGATAAGAAAAGGTGGAATATAATTTCATAAATAAGATTATCATTTTCTTTAAGTGTAAGTTCATTGCGTTTTTGTTTCTCCATTTTTACAGACGTGTTGGGTAAAATTTCTAAAATTAAGGAATAGATTCACCACATCATGAAAGACCATCAATATCACTCTAATCTGTAATAAAAATTAAGCAATTAAAAAATGCCCTTTTACTGGTTGTCATTCTCTATAGGCACCTGTTTTTTTTTAATAATAGGTTACCAGGGCTCAAATTTAAGCACTCGCCACTCGCAAAATGCGAGCTGTATTTTGAAAATGCGAGTTGAAATTACTTAAGCTGGCATTTTTTTGCGAGTGGATTTCAAGTTGAGAAAATTACTGATTGTATTCATTTTATTGATTTTTGAAAATAAACAAGTATTATCCTGGTAAAAATAACGAGTTTTTGTCAATTTAACCAAATTTCTTTTGCTTCTCGCGCCAAATTACCCCCTAGCAGCACGATTGTCAATGACATGTATTAAATATTTAATATGTGTAGACTGCGTCCAATTGTTTTTGATCTCAAGTTCATTCTGCAAAAAGGGAGTAAAGTTAAAACCCGTCAACAACATAATGAGTAGACTGCGTCTAGTTTGATTGATCGCGCACTCACTCTATAAAATAAAAGTAAAGTTGAAACCCGTCAAATTTATTGTTTACATAATTTGTCAGCTGTTAAAGTGGCTGATAAAATAACATCTTTTTCTCCATTGTCAGGGTTCGAATTTAACCAGATTTTCTACTTGCATTTTTTCGCAAGTGGTATTTTTTCTTACTTGCTAAATGAGAAAACAACTTGCAATTTGCATTTTTCCAACTTTATTACACATGTTAACTTAGAATAAAATTCTAAAACAACACAGTATTAACTGACATTTTAAATATGGTCATTGCAGTGGCAGATACACCCTTGGCCTTTTTCAACTCAACTTTTGCCTTTTTCTCATCGGCTTCTGCACTGCTCGTGCTTGGTCTTTTCAAAAATTTGTCCATTTGTTATTTTGCCGGTGCAGCGAGCTGTGAAATTTAACCTTGGGAAACCCCAATACAACCACGTGACTAGTCAAGCCTATCGTATTTGCGCTATAAATAGTAACTAAAAATAGATTACCGAAAAACATCATGCATGCGGTAAACGTCATCATTATTTGCGCAGGTACTTCCTAAAGGACATGCGCACGGGACATGTATCGATTGTAAACTTCCGTTAATGACAAAAGTTGAATCATTCGTTCGGCGAATGACAAGAATGCGCTTAAATGACCGCGAGTTGTCAAAGAAAGAATTTGTAAAGACCGACCATTAGAAATGAGGATTATTCAGCCCAAAATTTTCACTCGCAAAAAAATGCTGGTGTCTGAAATCTCTACTCGCAGTTTGCAATTTGCACTCGCTTTTCGCGAGTATGCGAGCTTAAATTCGAACCCTGATTGTACCGACGAATGACAGTGAGTCCCAACAAGAAAAAAAGACAAATAATCCTTCCGTTAATACTGTAATGAAATGGGAGCGACAGCTCAATATCACACAGGGCTATAAACTTGACAATGACAAAATGGTGTGTCAATTGTAGAAACCACCGCGATCGACAGATCATCCATAATAATTAAACTATATTACTATGATATCACAACATTTACACATGTTAAACAATCGTCCTTGGCTAGATCTAGATCTTATTTTAAAACGAAAGGCCATTGGCTATATTAATTCTATAAATAGAAATGTGTGTATGTCTCAATCTTAGTCTCTGTACACTTGTTATGATTTATATTTTGGTTTAGTTAAAGTGTTTATTTATGATATATCATTGGATGCATTTATTTATGGTAGTATAATAAATAACAAAGACAATTTTATTTTTTTAAATATTTTGTTTTGTAAAGTACTGCTTTGAATTGTACCTTAACATATATAATAACCTTGATACCATTGTCTATAAATAAAAAAAAGCTAATAATGCATATTAAATAACACGCAGACTTTGAAACAATTAATTTTGGGTTTATTTAGACATTTAGGACTACAAGTTTCTGCGAAAATTGGTTTGGCTAGCTGGTTTCAAATTTGGCCAGTTGAAATTTTAGGCACTGGCCAAAATTGCCATTGCACAAAAAAGTTAAATTCTAGCCCTAGGTTACATATTCATAAAGTTTGTTTTTACAGCATGCTCTCTGGTGTTGTAAATGTCTTTGTTTACTCAACATTTTTCATACCTTTAACAACAGCGACAAATTAGCTTGTTGATAATGTCGTAATTTTTTAATCGAGACGTCTTTAATCTACCAAATGATCATAATAAAGGATGTGAACAAAGACCGTGATCGGGACAGATTTAGTGGTCCTAATAGCAGATTAGCCGGGGGCACACATAATCAGGGTTATGACCATTGAATAAAGAAGGCAGAGATCTGTCCCTTAAATAATATGCCTGTAATAGCATTGTGGTCTCAGTATCGGAGTGGTCATAAGGTGGAGTTCTGCTGTGTATGGAATTCCCTACGCCAGAAGAAAAGTCCATGTTACGTCTTACCGGCTTAGATATTGGTCTACTTTCTCGTTTCTGGGTACCAGTCATTCTGTTATTGCATAAGTTGTAGTTATAGAATTAAGCCCATGAAAGAAACGAACATTTATTGTCAAACACAGAAACAAGCATGTGAGTGTTAGCACTGTTTGTTTGATAATAATTATTTTGTGTGCTACTCTTAAGCTTTAGTTGGATTAAATGGATTTGGGGGGCATGTTAATCACTGAAATTGAATGTGAATTTGACCATTTCGATTATTTTGTAGTTGCATATAGGGTTTTACTGTTACAGTATTGATGGTGGCGAACCCATGTTACCTAATGCTATGGAGAGGTGTAAAAATCGAAAGAAAAATGCCCGCTTATGGTAACATTTTTGCAAACACCGGACACCGTCTCGGTATGGAGATGACCCTATCCGTGCTATCAAGTGACCATGCAAAACTTTTTTTTTTTTGCAAAAAGTGCAACAGCATATTTTGCTCAATTGCAATTTACAAAAATACAGCGTTACAATTATTGCCAAAAATAAGTTTTGCATGGTCATTTGAATAGCAGCGATATTTAGTCATGCCAATTTATTTTAGCTTTATTGCGAAGAAGGCTCAAAGATCATACGAAGCACTCTCTGGCTAATTTTAAGCGAAATAAAACTCCAATACTTCTGTGGGACTGTGCAGTAAGTGGCGAGCACTAGGTGGAACTGGATTAACAAATAAAAGCCGTCTCAAAAATCATTGCTTGCAATGCCTCGTGCAAAGGTGAGTGGTTCTTAGAATAAAGCTGTCTGAATAGAACCACCATCATTCTCGGGTAACTGGCAAACTTTCTCACAAAGTTTTTGGTTAAGTTGAATTCAAACTGACAATTTCAATTGTGAGTAGTAAGTGATCTTGAGACTCCAAAGGTCCAGATATAATGACAACACTGAGGGACTTCAACTCAAAATATGAGGCAGTTTTTCTGCATTTATTTTAATGACTCTTTTGTTGTTTTTTGGACCTATTTATTAAAATTAAAAATTTAATGTATTAAAATAATCACTACCGTATAGACATACCAACATTACAGTATTCAACCTATGTTTTGGGACGAAATTACCGCATTTACCATATGTATTGGGAAATTATTTTTTAAAAAAGTATGTTTTGGGACAGCAAAAGGGTAAATACAGTAATTTCGTCCCAAAACATAGATTAAATGCGGTATCAATTCAATTACCGCATTGACCCTATGTACACTATATGATCGGACTGAGTTGCTTACAGTTGATAGCTAAGTGTAAAATTTCAAAACCAGATGTGGGTTTCCATTCACTTATTTTCTTGTTTTCTCTTTTTCAGGACTTTTGCATGGTCACTTTAATAGCAGTGATGTCAAGTTGAAGTGATTTTGTCACAAGTCACAGGTTATGTCAGTAAGCAAGTGTTTTGGTTGTTTCAGTTCAGATTTGTAGTTGGACATTCATTGTTCTTGTTGAACATATCAAGAAATATTTAATTATAATCTTTGACCGATTTAATTTGAATTTGTAAAGTCAGCAATGATTTTAGATTTAAGGCAAAGTGGGAAACAACATTGACTTTCGGCAGGAAGTAAAAATTATGAAAACAACAAAAGATACTTAAAGTGAAATGAGAAAAGGAAATCTTACCATGGCTAGTTCCAATGTTCCTGTAGAGATTCAAATACTGGAACATGGTTACTCATGTCAAGATGCATAAATCTTTTATCCTGGCTCTGGTTTGAAGACTTCAAAAGTACCTGTGGTAACACCTCCCAAAAGCTGAATTCAAAAACTCTCTGAATAGATGTTTTACAGATAAAATTGTTACACTGAAGAAAAAACCAACAAATTGGAAATATGTCACTAAAGAAACATCAGCTGCTCCTGTATTGGAAAAATGATTTAAATAAAGAAATAAGGAACATGAGTAAGACAATTGATAAAACATATATACGGAAACACAGAGGTCAATATGAATGTGTAAAGTGTTCGGACAAATTTAAGGCTTCGTCCATCAGCTGGCATCTTATCAACAAGCACAGAATGAGTAGATTTAAATGCAGTGTTTGTTTTTACCGATCCATGTTTAAATCAAAAGTTGCTCAACACATTGAAAATCACAGAGAGATTGACAAAGCAACTGTTTTGGAAAAGATTGCATTTCAAAATAAAATTACTGGTAATGATATATTAAGAAAGAGCTCCACAGAAGCGAAGGGAAGTAATGGCGTAGATACCGAATATTATACAAAAAATAAAATACATGTAGCTGATAAAAGAAATATAGGTAATGAAACTTTCAAAAATGAAAATGTAACTGACGAAAACATAGTCAAGATTGAAACAATGTTAGAATCTAACGATACATGTGATACCACTAAACATCTGAATTATGTTGCAGATGATAATAGTGGTTCTACAAACACACTTGGTAAAGTTAGTAAGGTTTCCGAAAACAGTAATCGTGGGCTTGAATTACAAAAATTGTTAGCACTTGGAATTGTATTGATATCTGAGGGTGGTTATACTTGCCAGTATTGTATGAAATGTTTCGAGTACATGAGACCTTTTTATCACCATCTGGAGGGTTACCATAAAATGACAAGATTTGAATGCAGTGCCTGTGGCTATAAAGCATTTAGGAAGGACTGTGTAGTAAGACACTTTAAAAGGAGAAGTTGTACATGTTCTGCAAAATCTAGCCACATTCTCACACATTATAAGGTAAACGGAGGAAGAGGCAATTCCGATAAGAAAGAAACCGACTTAAATGAAAAAGAGAAAGTGGATCTTGTAGTTACTGAAGATTTGTTTGAATCCAGTTTAAGAGAGGAAAGATTTAGAAAATCTGGGTGTATTGAAAAAGAGGAACCTATTAATACAAAATATGACTGCCTGGCAGTGAAAGACATCACTAAATCAAGTGTTGATTGTTATAATGAAGAAGATGAAAAAGTTTGCTGCAGACTTAGAACAGTTACATGTAACAATTTCTATAGCAAGAAAAAGAATCATCTGCAATGTTTTCACAAAAACAGGAAATATATATCGAGGAAAAAGTTGCCGATGCCACACAGCTCATATGTAAGTATCCGAAACCAAAATGTATTTTGTGATGGGGAGCAAAGAGACAAGAACCGAGAGACTAACAAGAAACAAAACAATACAATCTTAAAATCAAAAATATCCTTTGTTGATGTTGAAATAAAAAACCCAGGTAAAATGGGTAATGAAAAAGATGAAAAGAACAGCAACAGTGGCAAAGCTAAAATGCTATCTTTCCACACAAAGTACTTTGATGGTACTGATTTGATCAGAATGTTAAATATAGATTCGATGAAGTCTGATCGGGGCTACAGCTGCAATTATTGTAATAAAAGTTATTCTAATCGAAAAAGTATATTCAGACATCTCAGTGTAAGACATCATGTGAAAGCTTTTGAATGCTCAATTTGTGGGTATCAAAACTGTAGAAAGGAACGTACTCTCAAGCATTTGACAAAGGTTCACTCTAAAAATAATCAATGCATGGGAATCATAGGTAACACTATCGGAACTAGTCAAAAGAGAGAGCACATGAATGAAAATGTTATCCAAATGAATATAAATGAAAACAAGAATCATGTGGAAGATGAAGTAGAAATTTTAGAAAAGTTGCATGGTATTGCAGATAAAACTGACATTGCTGTTGCCATGAATAAAAACAATTCACAGAAAGACGACACAGATATAGCAGAGGGTGTGAATCATAGTGGAACTGTTTGTCCAACAAATGATGAAAATAATGATAACAGTACGTGTTCTAATTCATCTTGTGTTGACAGGGCACAAAATTTTATTAAGAATATAAATAAAGACAAAATGGTTAAGACGAGGATCGGATACTGTTGTGGATATTGTAAAAAAAGAATTAAAAATAAGTCCAATATGTATCAGCATCTAAGTTTTAAGCATGATAAGAAAAGTTTTGAATGTTCTATTTGTGGGTATCAACACTATAGCAGAATTTGTGTTATAAAACATTTGATCAAGCTTCACAATAATCATATTATCACATCTGTTAATACAAAGACAAGGGCTAGTAGACAAAGAAGATGCAAAGGAGATGATGAAACTCTTCCTTTGCACACAAATATAACTACTTGTACAAAAGTGGAAAATGCAGTTATTTGTATAGAAGATGAAAGCGAAGTTATTTGCCGAGATGATAAAGATGAAGTAAATTGTATAGATGAAAATGAGGTGGCAACAAGTACAGGGCTAAAGCAAGATATTTTCAGAAGGAATGATGATGGAAATATGAAAGAAACAGAGTCAGTTTGTATTAAAGAAGTTGCTGGAATTACAGATAAAACGGAAGTTATTTGTATTGAAGATGAAAAAGAAGTTCTTTGTAATGAAGATGTTGTTGAAACTGACGAAAAATTTGAGGTTATTTGTATTGATGATGAACAAGAAGTTATTTGTATTGATGATGAAAAAGAAGTTATTTGTATTGATGATGAACAAGAAATTATTTGTATTGATGATGAACAAGAAACTATTTGTATTGATGATGAAAAAGAGAACGTCGTTATTTGCAGTGATAATGAAACTGTTGGTTTATGTCATAGTGAGCCTATTTGTATAAAAGAAGAACATAAAGACGCTGAAATTGTAGATCAAAATGCATCTGTTGGTTTTTATGTAAATAAAGAAGTTGAATGTGGTATTAATCAAGATAGGACTTTATGTTTAGAAGATGAAATAAATAGTTTGAATGAGAAGATATGTGTGGAGGAAAATAAAGTTATTGCAAATATAAAGACCACAAATCAAGGTTTCAAGCAACATGAAGATGATGATGATGACGAAACAAAATTACAGAACAAAGATAAGAATGGTAAGAGCTATGATTGCTGTAAAGCAAGAAAAAGAAAGAGACAACATCAGAAAATAGATAAAAATGGCCCAATAACTCCCAAAGGTGGAGATAAAGTCTGTAAGAACAATTTTGGTTATATAAAAAGTACAGATGCTGAGAGGACAACATTGTTTAAATTTGGGAAAACAGAAAAACACAAACGAGGTGAAGTTAAACTTGAAGGTAAAATATGTAGAGTTGATGTTGACGGTGCAAAAGGTAAATCTTCAAAATTGGGGGATATTGCTGTATGTATAGTAGAAAACAGTAAAGGTGACATAGCTACCCTTTTTGAAAAGGAGACCAACAGTGAGAACGGAGGATTTGGCACCAGCACAAGTTTAGTTAAAATAAATTGTAATATTGAAACTGGCTTTGATGATGAGTTGAATGTTGTGAAAAAAGGAAACGGTGAATTGAATGAGCTAGATGACAGTAAAACTTATAGAGATGGTAAAGGTAGATTATGCTCAAAGGTGAAAAGAAGTAAAAAAGCAATTAAAGGGATTGAGGAAAATTTAGATGTTCAGGGCACAGACATGACTGAAAAAGATAAAGACTCACAAAAGGGTATGTGTGCCTGTTCATCATATATTTGGTTGTGAAGCATGCTGCCTTGTACTCAATGTAGAGATCCCCAGTGTAGTTAACAGTGTATGTGTGTCATGTTTATTAAGCATTCAGCTCGTTTCTGCAAGGTGCTGAACCATTTGTCTGCCTAACCCATTGAATTTGTAACTGACATATTTTGGATGCTTCACAATTTTAAATTTACCCAAGTTTGTCATTGTTACTGGAATAGATTTATTTTTTGAATGTTTAGGGCATTATAAATAAATTGCTAGATTATCATCCAAATTTTTCTTAAAAAGGGGGAGTGGGGAGGATTTTTTTTTTTATTTTTAACTTTTTTTTTATGAAAATTCAATGGCTGGGGCAGCATGATAATAAGAGGGCAGAGGGGAGGGGGAATTTGATGATAATCTAGCAATTAATTAATTATGGCCTTATCAAATTGTTTTTATAAAATATAACCAGTTGCCAAATAACCATATAATATAATATAACCAGTTGCCAAATAACCATATAATATAACCAGTGGTATTTCCAAATCAGTTTGATTAAGATTGGTGTATTTTAAATGTGTCTGGATTTTGTCGAGAAGATGGTGCTGAATTGTTGCAGGTTGCATCTATAAATTTATAGATACACATTCAGTAAAGCGCTTGCATGGGGAAAAGATAATGGCATGGTAGTTGGGTGTTTGTGTTGAGTTGAGGGTTAACTAACCTTGTGGTTTGCATTATAGCAACTAAACTCTCAATATTGACTGCGATAAAGTTATTTATGACGTAATAGCATGTGCGATAGTATAGCATGTATATGCAAGGGAGGATCCTGAACCAGAGTTTCTAGACCAAGCTAGTATACCGTACTCATTGTTTTTCAGTGCGTATAAATATTATGCGTACTACATTCGATACAGTTTTATTGCAGACATCAATATATTTTTTTAATTAAAAAAAATCCAATAAAGATACATAATATTAGTGAAGCCATAACTTTTCTAATCTTGTTAATGAACCCCTAATCTAAGGGTTTTAATCCGCACACTACCACTGCAGTATTCATTTGTGTACTTCCGAACACTGGTGGAGGTACAGTCGGAAAGCAACCGAGTCATTATGGAATTACAAAAATGTAAACAAAAGTTAAAAGCTCGGTCCGTTTGTCTGAGAATTGCAATTTTCGATCGAAGTTAATTATTTTCTCCCTTTTTTAAAAACAGTCACTAAGGGACCTACAGAAATGGTTTTAGCAATACTATAAACATATTTAATTGCAATCATTTTTGTTATTATCAAAAAATGTGCAATTCAGAAGTTTAATGAGCCTTTAACTTATATGACAATGATATTGTAGATATATATATATTTATATATATTTTATTTTAGAAATGGCAGATTCAAGCTCTGACATGCTTCAAGTGAAAAAGTTAACCAGGAAAGGTAAGATTGCCTATCTTGCAATTTTCTTATTTTTACCTGCTACAGAGAGAATAAGGAGACATGTGTATGCCACTGCCTTTTGAATAATGAAGGGTTTATGCGTTGCCTCTTTTCTTTCAGATATGGTTTCACCTCAGTAATTTGTATGATATTGTGATGGTATTTAAGTTATAAGTGTTCCTAAAAGGAAGTGAGAGCTTGGGATTTGTTTTTAGGTAAATCAGGTGAAGGTCACTGTTGCTAAAAATAGAAAAATGGCTTCTGCACACCCAGAAATGATTTCACCTCAATAACTTGAGTTTCCTTGAAAGATATTTTTATTATATTTCCTTTCATGAAAAAGAAGTTTGGGATTTGTTTTGAGGCAAATCATTAAAAAAAAATTTCAACCAAATAATTTTTACTGATTCATAGTTTTTACGATAAAACTAAATCTGGCAATTTCATTGTAAATTGATTAAGGGCTTTTCCAGAATTAAATGTATGGTGAGGGGGGCACTTATTTTTTTTACCCACAGAGCATAAAAATTAATTGTGATATATACCGCCATGCATAAAATTTTAATTTGATAAAATACCACCATGCACAAAATAAAAAAAAAAGGAGGCTAAAATCCCCTTTCTAATGTTTTCTTATTGTTACACTTGCAAAGTTACTAGTCTAGACGGTTGCCTTCTTTCTTTGAAGTACGCCGACGTTACACTTTTAATCTAATGCCGATATGCAAGTCATTACGTCACAATTTACCACAGGTCGCGAATTAAATATATTAGATAACAAACAAAATAACAACAACATAATAATAATTAAAGCTTAGTGTTAGTTTGTAACTAGTTGTCTTCTGAAAAGTTTATTTTCATTATACTAATTTCTTTAAAACAAGAATTACTATTAAATTGATACAATCTGTAAAGAGAGTTATGTTTATAACTTCACAAATTTATGTACAGAATGAACAGGCTGCTCCTTTCATAAAAACCTTGTGCCAATGTCCGATGACGTCACTCTGACAGTGAAACAAACATTATTATGACACATGTTATTTACTCCCTACTATCAATAAAGGTTTAATCTAATTTGACCTCATTTCGCGCACCCGATGACAAACAATCCGGTTATGGATGCCCAAAGACAATTTCACAGTCCAATTTATGTTTTTTTACGACCGCTAAGAAATATCTGCCTTTCCCCATGATTTTTTCAGATAATGGGGTAAGAATGAGGCGTAGGGCATGGGATGACAAATCTGAGAATGTGGATGTTATTTTCACTGCTGACGCAATGTCCCAATTTAGATTTTTTGTCACAATAGACTTTGCATTACTTGGCGTTTCTTTTTGTGTCGAATAAATTAGCGTTTTACACCATCTGACAAACAGCGCGGATACGCATACAATTATAGCAATCTCGCCGTATAGTTGAATCGGCGTTTTTGCGGAATTTAATATTATACACATTTGTATATTCATATCTGTAGTGGAGTATTTGTAAATGTACCCGATATGTCAAATATTGATATATAATTCGTGAAATTTATTTGAGGAGACAACGTTGTGACACGGCATCTCATTTCAAACAAACAAATTAAATCATTGTTGTTGGGTGATGTAATTATATTATGGCGCAAAAAGATCAATCAGTTTGAGATGAAAAAGTTAATTGAAGACAATCCCTAACATAAACAACACCAGTGTATCGAGTGTCCAATTGTGCAGTCGCGTAAAACATTACACTTGGTCCTGATGTTTGAGGTTGTGTATTTCAATCGTTACAACACGCGTGTCAGTGGCAAACATGTAGGTCAAATCAAGGTAAATTTAAAAGACCTGCTGTTTCTGCTGCAATAAAGATAAGACGATCACTGGAATATTGACGCTGCTGGATATTGACTTAGGAAATCTAGGCGCTGCAGTACATAGGGAAGGACAATTTTTTGTTTTTGTGAATGACGGTAGGAAATATGTATAACATTTTGAGAAAAAAACGGTCTTGAAGAAGAATTTGGTTCAGAAACGGAAGTACCGGCAAGGCATAGAATTTTAATAAACTTTTACCCCACAAGGTATATTTTTTTTTTTTATGAAAACACCAACCATGCATAAAATTTTATCATACTGCTGTCCGATTCTTCCCCCCCCCCCTCCCCCCATACATTTTATTCTGGAAAAGCCCTTACCAGACTTTTGCTTGTAAAAGTTTATTTAGTGTGTGAAATCTCATTGTTTCAGGGAAAGTTTACAGCACAGGCAGCGTGCAGTACGGGTGTGGCTGGTGCAAGTTCCGGGCTGTCCACTCCATGACTGTGGTGAAACATCATTACAGAAGACACCAGTGGAAAGAGCTGGACGTTGTCAGACTGAAGAAAACCTGCGCTCCATGTCTTGGTTGGTGTCTTTAAATACAGTGGAACTTCGTTGGCTTGAACACGGATGGCTGGAACACCATATATAGCCCGTAACACTTACGTGGTTCTGGCCAATAACTATTTTGATGTATATGTAGAAATATATGGTATGATGTTGAATAATACTAGGCTCGAACAACCCAAACTCGAACTCCTTTGTCTCGTCAGGTTGTAGCCAGCGAAGTTCTACTGTCTAGATTTTTATTTTTTGAATGGGTTTAACGCTATTTTCAACATATTTCAGGTTATTTATGGCATATCCAATTTTTACTGGTAGAAGAAGACCTCAGACTTGAGACAGAGTGAGTAGAACCACCGTCCTTCCGCAAGTAACTGGCAAACTTTTTCGCATAAAGGTTTTTGGAGCGAGCAGGACTCAAACCTATGACCTTAACAGTAAGAGGTTAGTAATCTTGACACGGTGCCTTAGACCACTCGACCTAGGAGGACCCTCTTGTTGCAGAAAGAATATACAACTAACCAGCAGGACAGCTGCTTTAAAGATTTTAATACAGAAGTTTAACATGCATTATATATTTTGTGCTTTAACCCTTTATTCCATAGGTACGTGTTTGACCGCACCAATCACAGAAGGCATTTGAAAACAATGCAGGAAGAGTTCAGATTGTTCGTTACTAGCAATCTGAACACTTCCTGCACTGTTTTCCACTCTGTCAGTTAATATAAACATAATTCACCCAATTATTCAAAAACCTTCTATATTAGAGGTGTCCAAAGGCATCTATGTTAGAGGTGTCCAAAGGCATCTATATTTGAGGTGTCCAAAGGCGTCTTTATTAGAGGTGTCCAAAGGCGTCTGTATTAGAGGTGTCCAAAGGCGTCTATATTAGAGGTGTCCAAAGGCATCTATATTAGAGGTGTCCAAGGTGTCTATTTTAGAGGTGTCAAAAGGCGTCTATATTAGAGGTGTCCAAAGGCATCTATATTAGAGGTGTCCAAAGGCGTCTATATTAGAGGTGTCTAAAGGCGTATATATGAAGTAAAGGGTTAATCAATTGCTTATGATCATGTCAAATTGCTATTTATTGCTCTGTTTTTGTATACACATTATACAACGCGTATTATCATGTACATGTCACTATAATAAACCTAGAGAGAATAAATATAGAGAATTACATTTAACTGTCATGAATATCCAATTTCAAACAAAAGTTGCTTGTTGGGTAAAGATGCTTCTCTGTAACTTTCTGTTCAGTCGTGATGAAAAGTTAATTGAATCACAAAGAGTAAGATCCCATTCTATGATAATTGTTGATTCCATTCTTGTACTCTTTATTTTATTTATGAGAAATTTGTTAATACACAGGTTGTCATTTTCCGTTTTGTTTCTTTGTGTATATATCTTTTAAACTATCTAGTATGACTGCAACACATCTTTTGCAAACATTTCAGGTTTGGATACCAGTATTGGCTTCAGTTGTGATGATTGTGACTTCTCCGGACGCTTCCGTCATGAGCTGCACCTACACAACGACAAAAACCATCTCAACTCGCTCAACCGCGACGGTGTCACTGACTGCGACTCCGACAATGCAAGCAGCCCGGTGTATCCGTATTTCTACTACAACGCTAATCGGCCTCCTTACCCAGGTACTGTACAGAAGAAATACAACCTTAAACGGGCCAAGATCATCTGTGTGGATGTTTTCAAATATGGCATGGAATATTTGGTAGAAACAATGGATAGGTACGATGTTTCAAAGTTGAATGTTGACAGTTTGCCGAAGGATGATTTTGTAGCTATGGCAGCAGAATACAAAGATGATGTTTTCTATAATGATAGCACAGTGAAGAATTATGTTCCAAAAGAGTTGGAGGGATTGAAAGCCAAAGATATTGATGCTTTAATCAGATGATGGGAAGGTTTTTAATGGAGAGTTATTGAGGCATTAAGAGATTTATTGCATCTTTTTAAAAAAGGAATTGCAATGATATAGAGAAAGTTAGGAAAGGATGAACATTGACTACATTGATACTTAGTGATATTTAAAATTGTGATATATGCACATATTGACAAATAAAGGCTTTGTAAGACATATTACTGACTCGCTTTGAACTTGTGATAGAAGACATTCAAAGAGAGTGAGGAAGTTTGGAAAGTTTCAAAGGTTTAAAATGTAGACTATATTAATATATTTATAAGTAATATAAACTCTTAAATGTCAAGGTTGTTTTAAATATGATGAAACTGAAATAGAAAAGGCTAGTTATGTGAAGTAAAAAATTAATTACACTGCTGTCACATAATTACGCAGTCTGATTCAATGCGAATTTCGTTATAACACAGGATTGCCAAGATATAAAACTTAAAGGGAGTATACCGGGAAAAATAAAATTAATGTTAAAATAGATAAAAAGCATTTCATCATTAATAAATCTACCGTATATCGTCGGCCATAAGTCGAATTTTTCAGACTCCAAAATCACTCTCTGAATCCCTACTCAACTTATGGCCCCGTCCTAGTCCCGAGTGATGATTTTTTTTACCAACGGTCAGCTCCTACTGAAGTTTTGAACGTCGAATTTCAGTTTCAGCAGCAGTCTATATGAACAATGACACCAAAGTGCAGAATTGAATTACACTCTTGTCAATCAACTATGCATCTCGCAAACACAAAGGATGATTACGTCATACGTGGAAAGTTACTTTGTTCATGGGAAACTCTGATTGACAGTTGAAAAAAATGATCGGTTTCAATTAGACGCTTGATGTTTTAACTCTATGCAAGGGAAACCTTGATCTTGGTCAGCCGAACGATTGCGTTGCCTATACGATGTTGGCACGGGGTGTAAACATATATGCCGAAAATTGCCTTGGGATATTTGGGTCAGAAGTAACCGATTATTGCAATTTGCATTCCCACAAATGTGGTGACACTTATCCACGGATTACAGAATATACCAAATATTCAACAGAAGACTGCATTTGTTTGTCGGCATCATATTTGCCGTTGATTCGATAACGGTACATGAACGTATACTGGCGTAAGGTCAGTTGTGAGTGCAGGCAATCGCTACTGTAGGAATTTTAATATTTAGGTGACCCAAATCTCACCCACTTCCTTTTCGAAAATTCTGGGTCGACTTAAGGAAGGGTCAATGCAAAAAACTGAGATCTGAAGGTCAAAAAGTCCCCTCGACTTATGGCCCGACTCGCCTTATGGCCGACGATATACGGTATATTCAAATGGTTTGGTATGTCAAATCCATCAAAACATGGAAAAAACTATATTCAAATTAGAGTGGTAAATTTGAAACGAAATCCCCATTCTAAAAATAGACAGCACTTGAATACTGATTGACGACCTTCGCATTGTCATTCTGACTCCTTGTGACACTCATTTTTTCTATGTGTAAAACCTCTATAGCGAATCAAATTGAAATCAAAATGAAATCCTGTGAATCGTATAATACGTCACAAAATATATAGTTTTAAGCTGGAAATCTTTTAAAGTGTAACCTAGACGCATAACCCAAGTTAGGAAATCCCTTTTCAGTATATTATTTTGTCATGTTTAAATAGAAATCCTTTTAGCAATATGGAGTTGGTGAGTATATAAGCATGATATATTTGTAAAAAATGTGTGTAGCCATTATTGAAGATTGGAAAAAAATCCTGTTACATTCCCTTCAAGAAACTTTGAATGATCAAATAATGAAAATGACAACCAAACAATATATTGTCGCCCTGTTTTTATTTTAATCATTGCTCATCTTCTATTCACCAGTTAGCTTTGTTTAGAACAAACTGATATAAATCTTTCTCCATGGTGGTTTAAAGGAAAGTTTAATTGATTGATTCGTGCCAGCATTAATTATTAACAGTATGTTATCAGAGTGATTTAATTAATGCTGATATGCGCCAAACTCGGAAGCCATTTGCAAACTTTGTTATTAGCTAGTTTTTAGATAGACACCGTTTTTTCCATCTGGGTTACGCGACAATACAAACAGTACCATTCAGTCAGAGTTTGGCAGCGTAATAGGCGTGAATAACCGACTTTTTTAAGGTTAGTTTCTCTTTAACGCGATTCGATTATATCACGTTTTCATTTTGTGGATCCCGATATCTGTGTTTTAACGGGACTAAAGTGTATTGATATTATAGTAATAAAGAAGTTTTTTTATTGAAACCAAAATATTATTGAGATTATAAATTATTTATGCATGATCTGATATTACTTTCTGCGTTAATGTGTTTAACCAGATTTATTCATGCTTTCTTTTTTATACCCTGTAATATTATGTATTTTTTTACCCTATAGTATAATATGTAGCATGTTTTTTCACCGTTTAGTATAATATTGTCCCACAAGAGCAACATTGTCCCATTGTTGCAAGAAGGTACCAAGTGTATATGAAATGAGAAGGCACTTGGTACCTTTTTTGTACCAATAAGACGATATGTACTCTATGGATTATCTGGAAGTTTGTGGACAAATCTCATAAAATGTAAATGACCTGTTAGACTTGTTTGAAATTTTACATGTTTTATATTTTATCTGACATCAAACGATGGGTAAAATTTAAAGAAAATAAATATTCAAATAAAACAGATCCATGTGTTTAAAAAGGTCAGATTTGTGTTGTCAAGCGACTTCAAGTGGTTTTCTCACTCTTAATCATCGCAGCTGGGCCTGATTAGCTCAGTCAGTAGTGCGTCTGACTATCAATCCAGGCGTTGTGAGTTTGAATCCCTGTCCGGCAACAGTCACTGTGGTGATCGATATACATTGTATCTCCTTTGTCTCTCAATGCTGATTCCAGTGGGAAAGTTATCAGTTACTTGTGGGGATGGGGTTTGCTCAAGTACTGGTTAACCTTTTAGGATCCTAGAAAACAGTAGTTAGGCTAACTGATTGTCTGTTAGCCCTTGATATTATAAAAATGATGCTTAATATTCAAACAAGCGATCTTACTCATCACTTCACTTATATTCTTTTAGCAATCCGGCACTCACAGCCGTCACTCGGAGGAAACGCATGAAGTTCATTCTTATTTATCATGTGCACTATACATTAACCTATACTTGGTTCACAGCATATTTCATGTATTGAATTATGACCATCCTAATGAGACAAAGATTACCAAGTTGCTGTGACTTTTGCACAGTTTTGAAAAAAGAGCGGCCACACCTGTTTTCATCCATTGTTTCTCGTCCCTCACTGTAACATGTTTACTACAGAATGCGCAGCACATAACTTTCTCGGAGCTTTACTAAACATATCCACCGTCTGGATCAGTATTTCAATAATATTGATACAAAACTGTATAGCTGCTTGTTTCTCTTTCCTTCAGATGCCATTTTTGTTTGTGTGCGCGTTTACCCGTTCAAAGTAAATTTGTTTAAATGTGTAACACTTGCTTGCAATATTATTACTAGAATTACCTATACAGACATTGAAAACATGGCCTCAACATTTTATTTATCACATTATAAAGGGAATTGATTGGTATTCTTCACATACTTACCTGTCATTTTGTTAAAAATTTTGAGCTGCAGCACTAACCATATATTCATGTTGCTATGGATACCATAAAATTATTATAACTTAAGAATTTAAAACCCTATTTTAGTTTTCATCAGGTGATGAAAAACCTAAGACTAGTTAAATGTTCGTTATTTTTGCAATTTTTATATTTAAAAATTCAATCATTCACATTAAACTTCAAAGTCAGTGTCATGAATGTAACGGTAATGTTGTTAACATATTAAATAAGTGCCCGCATTTGTATGGCAACTTATAATAAACATTACATGAACCTAATTGCAAGGTGAAGTCTTACCAGCAAAAAAAAAAATTGTGCAACCAATGAAATGCAAACTGGTACTTTTTAGCCCCGCCCAGCTGCAATTGTTTTTCATTTGGAAATGAAATGGAGTAAATCTATATACATGTAGAACATTTAGGCTGATTGCAGTAAAAATGTAAGAAATGCAATAAAATACTGTATATTGATGAGATATGCATCAATACTAAACTTAACTCTAAGCAGGGTGGTAGTGTAATGGATAGAGTGTTGGCTGCTCACGCCAGAGGTTTCGGGTTTGATCCCCTGATTGACCCATTGCCGCTCATAAAACAACACTCAATACTGAATCTATCCAGGAAGCAGACTCAAGAGCGTTTCATATAAGCTCTGAGCTTTCATCGCAATCAAGCTAAAATAAATCAGTATGAACTAATACTTAACTTTCGCATAAAATGGTGATTTACTTGCATATTTAGTAGATTGCATGTATATTTATTATGTAAAGCACTCTTGAATGTATATTCATGAAAAGAATGCTATAATAATTTGGTGTAATAATAATAATGATAATAATAATATGAATTTTATTAAATTTGTCCATGAACTTCTGGATAATGCCTCATGGTTTTATGTGTAATGTTTCTTTTTTACCCTTGAGTATTATGTATAATGTATTCTTTCACTATGCACAGTAGCATTTGTGCACTGTATTTTTCACCCTGTAGTATTATGTATAGAGATTTTTTTACACTTGTATTGCGTATAGTGTTTTTTTAACACTATAGCATTATCTATAATGCATTTTTCCACTTTGTAGTTTAAAACTGTAAGGTGGATTTTGTGATTATTATACAGTATTTTCTGGCTGTAGTTTTGGATTGATTCTGTTGCATTGATTAAAATATGGCATCACTTTGATGCCACTAGTTTAAAACAGACAGAATCAGTTTTACAGATTTTTATAAATACATCCCTGAGATAATCAGTTGACTGTAAATGTCACAATAAATTTAAGGCAGTCAGTAGCGCGATTGATTATCTATTCAGGGGTCATGAATTTGAATCCTGGCCTAGCCACAATCCCCATGATGATTGCTATACAATATTGCTTCTCATTGTCATTCATCTTCCATCACTGATTCCAGTGGAAAAGTTTTCAGTGTTTTTGTGAAGATGAGTGTACTCAAGTAAAAGTTTACCTTACAGAAACCCAGAAAAGAGTGGTTAGGTTAGGTAAGGTTTACTGATCATCTGTTATGCCTTGATGGCATTAAAATGACGCTAACCACTCTTTCCTGGGATTTTGAAAATTAACCAGTACTCAGGCATAACTTTATGCAATTCGCTGATAACTGTTCCACTTGAATCAGTGGTCAGAGACAGATGACAATGAGATGCAATGTAGTGTATCAGTCGTCACGGAGACTGGCTGGGCAGGAATTCAAACTCGCTCCTGGTTTTATAGTCACTATGATTGAGCTTACAGTGTTAGACTTTTCCTACCCAAAACTACTCTGCCTTGACCAGTATGGTCTTAAAGCTAGCTAACTTAATTTTAAGCTCATTGTTTATGTGCCGACATCCTTGTCATTATCTTTATTGTTGTCCAGACCGAGAGTTCTTCTATAGTGATGCTATGGAGTACAATTTTGTTCTATAACCTTTGTGATACTGTGGACTGTGATTCCATTTCCTCCGACCGATAAAATAGTTCCAAATTTTCAAAATTTAATTGCCAAATCAGAGG
Source organism: Panopea generosa (assembly GCA_029582155.1). Classification (NCBI taxonomy): domain Eukaryota; kingdom Metazoa; phylum Mollusca; class Bivalvia; order Adapedonta; family Hiatellidae; genus Panopea; species Panopea generosa. The sequence goes on along the minus strand of CM055899.1, from coordinate 961,583 downwards.
AGGTAAAGATCCAAAATTTATTTTATTACGATTTTTTGTCAAACAATCTCCTTAATAAATGTTGACAAAATAGCAAACGAAGGCTTAATTCGTTGGAAAATTAATCATTCAGAATTCACAGGCAACTACTTTCTTGTACATAAAATGTTTGTTGTATCTAATCTTAAATGTTTAATATGTTTTGATCATACAAATTGATTTTGAATTAAAAGTATTGAGGTTTGAAATAAAATTTCTCGCAATTTTGTTATTATTTTAGCTGCAATATATAAATTTTATAATCAGAAATACTTCAACACTTTTAAACCCAAATTGCTGTGAATGGTATTGTTTTCATGAGAATTTCACTCTGCAATGAAAGAAATTTGATCTAACCCTAACCCTAACGTGAATGAAGTTTAGATAATTGAAAAAGAGATATAGAGAGATTTTGCGTTTATACGAGATCACAAAATCTCAATTTGTCGCCATTCCTTCTTAATAGCCGGGCCTGATTAGCTCAGTCGGTTACGTGTCTGACTATCAATCCAGGGGTCGTGATTTCGAATCCCCCACCCATCAACAGTCTCCGTGATGATTGATATACGACATTGTGTCTCATTATCATTCGTCTCTCACCACTGATTCAAGTGGGAAAGTTGTCAGTTATTTGCGGAGATGGGGTGTGCTCGAGTACTGGTTAATCCCAGGAAACAGTGGTTAGGTTAACTGATCGTCTGTTAGCCCTCGATGGCATAGAAATGACGATAAATATTCAATCAATCAATCAATCCTTCTTATTATAATTCCCTGTTTACGCTTAATGTTCATATTGAATACATACTGATGTGGTTATAGGAAATGCACATGTAAAAACTCTAAAAAAACACTTTAAAACAGTAAAGTTACTCTCTGTAACCTATAACAAGTAATGTGTTGAAAATGGAATCAGTACTCTAAATATATAAATGAGTTATAACTATTTAAATTAAATGTATTACCTCCCTTAAAACTACAAAATATATTTCTATTTTTAGGACTTGGAAATTATCTATATATAGAAAGATACTGAACTGGTTTTATGAAGTATGAAAATAATTAATTTAAAGTATGTTGATAATTTGGCATGTTCATTATTGCATGGTAAAAGTAAAGCAGGTAATATGTGCAGTCAGTTCATAATTGAGTATACCTGTCTCACCTGTATAGAATGAATGAAGCCAGCAGAATGTTCACACCTGTCCTCAAATAAACAAAAACAGACTTTACCTGGATTATATTTGACATTTCTTATCAGCTGTGTTCTACCTGTAAGAGGCATATACGTGTGTGGCAGGTACAGACATGTACAAACCACTTATACATTTATCTGTGTAAGTGTTATTTGATGCAGGATTATTTCATACATGATTTATTTTCCACATGATATTTGGCTTTGTCATTTAGAAAACTGAGGTATACTTTTAGCATAAATACATATATGACTTGTAATACTTGCATAGTATAATTGGTCACTTTTTTATACCAGTATGTTTGACATGAATATTCCATCTGATTGTCCTTCTTCTAGTTCAGCTATGGGCAGTTTGACATGAATATTCCATCTTATTTCCCTTCTACAAGTTTAGCTATAGGCAGTTTGACATGAACATTCAATCTTATATTCCTTCTACTAGTTTAGCTATAGGCAGTTTGACATAAACATTCCATCTTATTTCCCTTCTACAAGTTTAGCTATAGGCAGTTTGACATGATCATTCCATCTTATTTCCCTTCTACAAGTTTAGCTATAGGCAGTTTGACATGAACATTCCATCTTATATCCCTTCTACTAGTTTAGCTATAGGCAGTTTGACATGAACATTCCATCTTATTTCCTTTCTACAAGTTTAGCTATAGGCAGTTTGACATGAACATCCATCTTATATCCCTTCTACTAGTTTAGCTATAGGCAGTTTGACACTTATATCCCTTCTACTAGTTTAGCTATAGACAGTTTGACACTTATTTCCCTTCTTCTAGTTTAGCTATAGGTGCCCGTGTGGTTCCGGCTAATAGAATAGAATCACTGTCAATCTCTGCAGAGGGGTAGGAATCCTCCGAATGGGTGTCATGTTTATTTTATCATTTTTTGTCATGTTCACTATTGTGGTTAAATTATCAACCCCTGTGTGGTTCCAGGGAGCCATGAGTGATGGCAAGAATAGGATCACTGTGGCTTATGCATGCCATAAGTAGCAATAAATTGAGTAATACGATTGAATTTGCTGAAACTCTGCAGTTCTGCAGATATCAAGGTTCTAAGTTCATTATGCATATTCATTTGTTGATGTATTTTTTTTTTAAATCTGTACGTTAATTTGTTGTATTTGTACATGTAGAGTGAACCTGAAATCTTCCTTCCTGTTGGCGTCAAATAACCTATAATGTGTTGGTACGCCATAAAACCCTATTCATTAATTCATTCAAACTTGAATGCATATGAGATATGGTCACTGCATTTTGATATAGGTTAAGTAGGTTCATGTACCTGGCGAACATAGTTGAATACTGCTTAGGTTGGATCAAGTTTTAACAAGTGCATTTTAACCTGCAAACACGCAAACCAATAATGAGATACCTGTTTATGTTTACAATGGTTCTCAGGTAAATGAAAATCACCTGTAATATTAAAAATGAAAATAGAAAACCTAGGCTATGACACCATTGTGTGGAAACTTCTTATGGAGAAAAAAAAATTGGAACTTAATAATATGGACTGTTTTTTTTTTTGAGTGTGAAATATTAATTTCCCAAAATTAGTAAATAGATATTATTATTTTATTGTTAATCAGTACTCCTGAAAGCAGTAACTGGTTCTGATTACGTTTAATTACCGGTACATGTAACAATTAACTGGGGCAGTAGTGCAGTGGATATAGTGTTGGCTGATATCAAGCTTGGTCCAATTCCTCTTAAAAAAGCAACTCAGTACTGGTTTTACCCAGGAAGCAGACTTGAGAGCAGTTCATATAAGCTCTCAGCTTACTTTGCCATTGAGCTAAAAGTAAATTAGTATAAAACAACTGACTGAAGTTGATGATCAGTTTTGAAATTCCAACTGCCTTCCATCACTACCTTTTATTTATTCACGTTTTGTCATTTGTTTAATACTCAATACTTATCTTATCTTATTATGATGACTTGAGATTGATCCTGGAATGTTTTTTACTAAGGCCAATATAAATTAATTGCTAGATTCTTATCCAATTTTTTATTAAGATGGGCTGGGGAAAACTTTATTTTTTATTTATATATATATATTTTTTTTTTTTTTTTTTTTTTTTTTTTTATAAAAAGAAAAGGGTCGAGGTAGCATGTAAAGTAGGGGGGCGGGCAGGGATGATAATCTAGCAATTAATATATAATGGCCTAATGGTATTTGCTTGATCTTATTGGTTCTTAACCAAAACTGTATAATATTATCAATTTGTTAAATTTTATCAGTTGCTATGTGTTTAAGGATTCTAACAAGAAAATGTAGCTAGCCGTTTAAAAACTAAACTTTGAAATAAAATGTCAGTAAGATTTTGTCAGAATTGTGATTTTTCTTTGAACTCCATTTAGCAAAGATGAGATGTTTAAATCAGTTTTAGCTATTTCTATGAATAATCTTTGTAAAGTACAGCACTTTGTAACATATAAGATATCTATATCAGATGGAAGATATTCATGATAGGTCTTAAAGAGGCCGCGCCTATACATTTTATGTCCATGAAATGTTCCAACTGTACCTAGTCTGAAAGAAACCCATGTAACTTGAAGAAATTGGTGTGGTTTTCTACAACAACAGGTGTTACTTTCTAGAAATAAGTGTTTGAAAGGTTGTCTATAAATAATTATATTTGTGATTGATTTTAGTGGAACCAATTCCAGATAGTTTCGGAACGCACTTCGCTGATTACCGGAAATCCAAAGATTTGTTATTGTCGCTCTGGAAATATCGGATTTAGGATAGTTGTTTTAGCATTTAATCAACAATAACAACACTTCACATTCTGACTGTAAAACAGGCATTACAGAAGCAGAAAAGAATACATGTTTCTAAACAAAAAGTACATAGAATAGTTTTATTTATATGAGACCATTTATATAATCAGTGTTAAATATTGTATTCTAAAAATATGAGACTGATAGGTGATGCCTTTTTAATGCTAGAGTGTTGAATGTTCATATCAGAGGTCAAGGATTTGGTTCCAGGTGCAACCTGCTGGCCTCACATTGACACTGAGACTCTATATTGATTCTAATTAAGCTAAATTATAAAAGCTCCAAATTAAAATATATAAATATATCAGGTAAAATCTAAATCATCCTGATGGAGGTTTCAGTTTGACCCTGTGTTTGGTTCTACCAAATGGTATTAGTAGTTTCTTTGATCTTGGTTAATCAATTATAAAATAGCTTTTGGACAATGGTCAGCTTGGTATCTATAAAGTAACTAGGTGGGACATGATATCTCTAGTTGTTTAGTATGTAAAGTAATGATTAAAACTGAGACTGGGCCAGGTTAGCTCAGCTGGTAGCATGTTGCCCTTGTTTTGCATAAAGTTGTGAAGTTGTATGCCATACAGTCAAACCTGTCTTAAGCAGCCAGCTAAAGGAATGAGCAAAAGTGTTTTTTTAAGACAGGTTGTTGCTTAATGCAGGTTAATTTGATCTGAAAGCATAGAAATGGTAAATAGCAAATGTGGCTGCTTAAGACAAGCGGCACGGATCTAGGAATAAGTTATATACCAGTGAATTAAATGCAGAGTATTTTGTCTGAATTCTATATTAAAATATCCTGGTAGTTCATCATAAGAAATGTAATAAAGAAATTTATTTTTCAGTGAACACACCTGTGGTCATAATTTATTGACTGACCTGAAATATTACCATGGCAACACAGAATTTGGTGACTTGTGATTGGCTCTACAAGAAGACTCAGTCAGGTGACCTTGGAGATATTGTAATACTGGATGTATCGTGGGCAAGTGCAAAGGATTGTTATGAAGAATATAAACTGTAAGTTTATCTATCGTTTATTATGGTTGTTTAATGAATTACCAGTATTTACCAGGGAAGATGCATTGATATTACCCCCATTCGTCCATACGTTTTTGTCTTTTCATGTGTCTAAGGCAAAAACTGGTTTCTAATCAATATTTTCTGAAGGGTATATAATTAATATTTTGATTGTGCCTGTATAACTAAAAAGTACAGCTCAAGTTCAATATTTGTCAACTTTGGTCAAAATTAACAAGAGTTAATATGGCCTCTTTTCAACTTAATTTTCAGTAAAAAATTGGTTTTCGCTAAATAGCGGGGGCATTTGTGTCAACAAAAATTTCTAGTTAAATGTATAGCATCAAATTAGAAATAATTTATTTGTAGTATTTATATGGAAGTATGAAGCTGATGAAATAAAACAAACGAGTCTGAAATCATTACTCTATGTTGACAGGCATTGAAAGTTAATTAATAAGGTATGTTTCTAAATTATTAAAATATGCAAGTCTGTCATGGTCATATTTTCCTTTTTTCACCTAAATTTGATTGATTGAATATGACATCATTTTTATGCCATAGAGTGCTAACAGATAATCATTTACCTTAACCACTCTTTCCTGGAATCCATTACTCAAGCACATCGATCTCCGCAAGTACAATGGAACTGATAACTTGCCCATTTGAATCAGCAGTGAGAGAAAAATTGCAATGAGACACAATGTTGTATATATATATATATCAATTATCACAGAGTCTTTGGTCAGGCAGGGATTCTAACTCACGACCCCTGGATTGATAGATGGTCCTTTATTTGAATCTTTTCATTATATTCCTTGCTTGAGTTGTCTACCCTCATTCTTCAGCAAACATATCCCTGGATCCCGGCACCTCAATGTTCTGCCCGGAGATCACACAGACATGTATCCACGGAATATACCCTCACCAGAGATTTTCACAGATTTAGCACAGAAAGTTGGCATTAACAAATCTTCACATGTGATTGTGTACAGTAATTCAGATAGGGCAGGTTACTTCATGTCTGGCAGAGGATGGTGGACACTGAAGGTAGTCGGTTTGCAGATTAAGCAATTTTTGATCTTTTGAATGATTTAAAAAGTCTTCCAATTTGAATCAAGTCTTGGAGCATTGGTATAGCGATGACTTAATGATTTGCTCCCAGGTTTGTTCACACCTCTGTGGTCGAGTTGTCTAAGACACCGTCTCAAGATCACATATCTCTCTCTGCTAAGGTCATTGGTTCTAGTCCGGTTGGCTCCAAAAGCTTTATGTGAGAAAGTTTCCAGTTACTTGTGGAAATGAAATGTGTTAAAAATGGTGTTAAACCCCTTTCAGTTCAACTTATGAATCTTTAATTAAAAAATTTGAAGAACTGACCAGGCAAATTTGTTTAAATTTGGTATAATTTACTGTTTTGTGTACATGTTTCAAGTTTGTTCAAATAAAGGGGCATCCATTGGGGCTTTTTTACATAGGAATACTATGGGAAAACAGGAAATACAGTTGTAGTAGACTAGTTATAAATTGCTGACTAATTGTTATAAAATTTAGATATACCTCGCATAGTATACATATGTATAAGAATGTGTTTTACCTCTCACTGCTGGGCTCAAGGATTTGAACCCAGCTCAGTCCAAAAACTTTATGTAAGAAAGTTTGCCAGATACTTGTGAAAAAATGGTGGTTCTACACAGTTCATGCCAAGGTTTTCCAATACAACTGGATATGCCATTTATAAACTTAATTGTGTTAGAGCCCATTAAAAATGTTCACACATTAAAGTTATTTTACTTTCTGATTTCCATTGGAGTTTTATTGCAATACAATAATGGTGATTTGTTTTCTAAAGCAACCTTGTAGTTGATGAGATAATCAGTAACTTGTAAGGCTAAAACATACATTATACTGTGAAAATGATGCCAAGGAAAAATATGAAATTCAGGACTCTTTTTCTTATAAATATTTTTTAGTATTACGGTCATGAAAATGTGTCGATATTAGATGGAGGTCTTTCAAAATGGCTGCAGTTACAGTTTCCAACTACCTCAGATATGCCAGAAGTGAAGGTAAGCACTGTTGTATAGTTGTGTCCTTGGTCTTGGAAGATATCGATTTCATGGTAACGGGAGAGCCTGTGGGTTCATCAATATGGTATTGTCCTGACGCGGGCTGTCAATCAAATAAGATAATAACCAATTGTCGATCGATATTGGTTGCTCTACCGCCGTTTTCCTTAGACAAGCTTATGAAGTCGGAGTTAACACTACATTGTATTTACTTGGGCAAACAATACAACGTGACCTGTGGATGGAGTGATAGCTGTTTTTGTATCAGGTCAGTTATGGCATCTCTGAAGGTAAATTCATGGAACATCATTCCAACATAAAACAGAGTCGTCCTTTAATATTTACAGTCCCTTGAAGGAAATACATCAGGATATTTCAAAATTAAAATACTTGCAAAAAGCTTTTTTTCCCCCCAAATATATTATGCCTTTACATACTCGCTGATCCCGTTTTGCCATAAAGATATCTGTTTAAACATGCCAACTAATACACTGGAAAGGTATTTTCTAACTTATCCCACACGTCCATTGATTTCCTGCTTAAAACTGCAACATATCTTGTGACTCGTCAAATGAGTCGTGTGATTTCATTTTGATTTCAAGTTGATCTGTCATATTGATTATATAATATAGAATTTGTTTCATCTTGTAAATTATCCGAATGACAAAGTGAAGGTCATCCAGCAGTATTTGGGTACTATATATTTTTGAATTGAGATTTCTTTTCAATTTCACCAGATTGCCTGTCACAAGTCATTGAGTATTTATGTGCATTAATCTGTCCAATAAAGCTGTTACTCACAGGTCGCATAATTAGTTTTAACTTTTTTTTATGAAATACTAGTATGCAAGATGTCAATTTCATGTTAAGAGTATGCCACACTTTATTGAATGTTCATAGTAAATTTAGGGATTAAAACTCTGATCTATTAATGATTGCAGAAAGGGGACTTTGTATGTTCTATAAGAAAGGATGTACATAGGAGTTATGAAGAGGTACGTGAAAATGTTCTGTCCAAATCCTTCGCCTTGGTCGACACCCGGACAGCAAATCTTTATTCAGGTAATGTTTGAATTATGGATTAGAAATATACATGTATCATTTAATTTATTCAGTTTCATTACTCATTTCACTAAAAGCATGGCATGGTCTAAGATGCTATATCAAGATCTTTTAATGCTGGGGTTATGAGTTTGAGCCAGGCTCAGCCCAAGCTCTTTAGGGCCATGATAAATTAATTGCTAGATTATCATCCCCGCTCACCCCCTATTCATGCCGCCTGACCCTTTTTATGTTTTGTTTTTTAAAAACAACAAAAAGATATCAAAATAAAAAAATAAAATGCTCCCTCCCCCAGTTTAAGAAAAAATTGGATGATAATCTAGCAATCAATTTATAATGGCCTAAGTAAGAAGTTTGCCAGTTATTTACGTTAGTTCTACTCAAATTTATTTTAGAGTTTTCCTCCATGAATAAAACAATTGGTTATGTGTTAAAAATGAAGTAAAATGCTCAAGACAGTTCCCAAATAAGATTGCAGCAAAATAAGAAGAGAGCCAAATCTTGAGATTCTATGTTGATATCTATTCCAGAAAACCATATTCCTGCAGCAAAAAATCTTACAATGGCTGACTTGGTTGACAATGATGCTGGAACTTTGAAATCTGAAGTCGATCTAAAGAAATGTGAGTAGTATTTCGGAGTCCTTGATGGCCGAGTGGTCTTAGGTGCAAACATGTAGTACTTCATATAGCGCCGCCTAATTCATATTTCATTTCTACCCTTAACAACTGAGGAATGGGAACAAGCCCAGCTCCATCCACAATCTATATGAGAAAAATTGAGCCAGCTACTTCCTGAAAGATGGTGGTTGTTATTAGATTCTTTCTCCACCAGTTAAACTTGATATGGCATATACTGACTTAGCCTTAATCTGTTGTCATAATTTATCCATATAATTTATAAACCTACTAACCATGTCAAATAAAAGTTATAGTTGTAAATTGTCACTGCTAAAATAGATTGAAATGTCCCCATTTTATATTAGAATCAGAACTCCTCGTTTTCTATTAATCTCTAAACTAGTTTGATTGAAATACTTTAAAAACAATTTAATGATTGATTGAATATTAAGCGTCATTTTTATGCCATCGAGGGCTAACAGACGATCAGTTAACCTAACCACTGTTTCCTGGGATTAACCAGTACTTGAGCACACCCCTTCTCCGCAAGTAACTGATAACTTTCCCACTTGAATCAGTGGTGAGAGACGAATGATAATGAGACACAATGTCGTATATATATCAATCAAAACGAAACTGTTGCCGAGCAGGAGATTCAAACTCACGATCCCTGGATTGATAGTCAGGTGCATAACCAACTGAGCTAATCGGGCCCGGCAACAATTTAAAATTAAACTATACGAATATAAGAATGATTGATTGATTGAATATTTAGCATCATTTTTATGATGTCATGGGCTAACAGAAGATCAGTTAACATAACCACTGTCTCCTGGTAAACTGAAAGGTTAACCAGTACTCGAGCATACCCCATCTCCACAAGTAACTGATAACTTTTCCATTTGGATCAGTGGTGAGAAACAAATGATAATGAGGCGTAATGTTGTATATCAATCATCATGGAGTCTGTGTCTGGGCTGGGATTCAAACTCACAACCTCTGGATTGACAGTCAAATGCGCTACCAACTGAACCAATCAGACCCAACTGAGAATATAAGAATTAGATAATGGTGTTGTTTTTGCAGTGTTTGCGGATGCGGGCATAGAACTGACCAAACCAGTGGTGACACACTGTAACAGTGGCATGTCATCATGTACTGTAGCCTTCGCTGCAGAGTTGCTGGGTGCTAATGATGTGTCTGTGTTTCATGTAAGTTCATCACATAATTTACAGTGTAGAAATGTAATAAACCCATAATATATTTTTGATATTAAGCAAGTATAATATCACTACCGAGTCACTGATCAGTGTTTTTCAAACGTCTAGGCCCTCACATGTAAAAGTTAAAGATGACATTGATATGTCAAGAAAAATGACGTTATTTTCAGACCTTACCTTATAGACACTTATCAGACACTTGATGGAAACTAATATGGGCAATTTTTATCTCATTTATTTACAGGTGATCTGAGAAATAAATGGTAAATGTACCAATTTTCTGAATTATGTGATAAAAAGATTCTTAAATTCTCACTAATTATTAATTAATTTATTAAACTATTGGCAAAAATTATTTAATGCTCTGCAGAGCCTTGCATAATTTATTTATGCCAACGAGTTTATTAAATTCAATAATAATTGAATGAATGAATAGGGTTTTACAGCGTACCAACACATTATAGGTTATTCGACGCCAACAGGAAGGAAGATTCCAGGTTCACTCTACATGTACAAAAACAACAAATTAACATACAGATTTAAACAAAAAAACATCAACAAATTAATATGCAGAATGAACCTAAAACCTTGATACCTGCACAGTTTCAGCAAATTCTATCATATTACTCAATTTTGTCACTTCTTATGACATGCATATGCCACAGTGATTCTATTCTTGCCATCATTCATGGCTTCCTGGAACCACACAGGGGATTCCTACCCCTCTGCAGAGATCAACAGTGATTCTATTATTAGCCGGAACCACATGGGCTTAAAATCAGTTGACAAATTGCTGAAGGGTTAGGAAGGGGTGTAGAACTTTTTGTTTGACAAATACATGTCTGTGGTCAAAATACATTTCTTAGCATGGAACAAAATTGCCAAATTTTTTAATAATCATGAAATTTTTAACACAATTGTTTGCAAATACAAAAAATAATGTTTTGATTTACATAATTTTTAAGGTATTCATTTAGCAAATACATGTTTTCTGGAAATAAATATTATGACAATTTGCCATTGAAAGACATTAAAAAGGAGCACCACCATCACACATACTTGAATACATTGTACAAGACCACCATTACCAGTACACATGTTACTGCAACTAGAGGTAGAAATCATTCTTTACAAAAATAAGTTGCCTTTGTTAAACAACATACGTTTTCATTACACCTGTTGTATATTATTGAGTTTCTTATAATAGCACAGCCTCAGTCCTGCCATAGACAGTTATCATTGAGGACTGAATTTTCCAAACCTCAAAGCCATGAAAGATTCTTATAAAGCTTGTACCTGAAGTGATACAGGCTTTAAGTGTACTAAAAATAAAATCCCTAAAAATAGATCTTTCTAACTACCAGAAATTAGTGTTTTTACGGAGATATTTTGTGGTCATGCCTTATCCATACCTTTGAACAATAAACATTCAACTTATGACATGTCCTCTCTAATGTTATTTATGTGGCATTCTAATCAAAACTCGTAAAACTAGAGTGCTAACTATTCGACATCTCTTCCCACAATTACCGGTACCCCATGTTGCACTGGGCATTTATTATCGTGTGTGCAGATAGAGACCAATAATTTAAACATGTCATGTAATTATAATATTCGAGGCCGGAGTTCAATTAGTGTTTCAATAAACTCATTACCCATGAATATGTCCTTGAACCGAAAAACAAGGCAAATTAATCCTTACGAAAATTAATGATTTCACAGTATTTATATTCTATTCATAAGAAATAAATTTGAAATTTTATTCTTGTAGAAAACGTCTGTTCCTATATTTCAGGGTGGTTTTACAGAATGGAAAAAGAAGAATCAGTCAGACAGTTGAGACAATAAACTGCAGAGAAAACCTGCAGGAATAAAATGACGAATTATTAAAGGTAGAAATGAAATGAATTAGGTGGCGCTATGAAGTACTTTATGTCTTCCTATAACAGGTTACCATTATCTTTATACAATAACCAGTTTTTAAATTAATGATTTTCAAATAATGTGCAAATGAATGTTGGAGTGAAGTGAACAAACCGGCAATGAAATACAGTTTATTCCACTGTTGCTTTCTGTTACACACAAATGATCATCTTGTTATTCGGGACTCTCAAGTGACGGGAAAACAATATTGAATAAACTATTTATTAAATTTCATATAATAAAAGTGACATTTAATTTTTGTATCATTTTACCACTATCCAATGGTCAAATACATTCTTCACATTTTATTCTTGTCTATATAATGATGTTAGTCTATATTCGTGTACATAGTAACATTGACGACACCAGTGAGCTCAGGTGCAAATCCAGAAGGTAATTAAATACCACTGAAATTAAATTCTGAGAATTTCATAAAAACTGGTGAATTTTATATTCAAGATGACAAGATAATTCATCATTAGAAACATATTGAATTTAAAAATATCAAAAGACCAACCATTGGTGAGAAAAAAACACCTTGTGATGACAGATGTGCCCATGATTGGACAAGAATCTGACAGTTAAATAATAATATTTAAGAAGTCATTGATTTGCATAAAACTTATTTCATGTATATAGACTGCCTAATTATATAGAAAAGTATGAATCAGATGGTGTGCATGACCCAGTGGAAGAACATTCAGCCCAGATTTGGAAGCTTGAACCCAGGATCGTGGGTTTGATCATCCACCACGGCTATGTGTAACGCCGTTAAGCAAGACACTTTATCCACATATGCTTAGTACTGGTTCTATTTTAGCAGACTTTGAGGATGGTCTGTCTTACTTGTAAGGAATTGATGTAAAATAAATAAGTTTAAAAAAACAAATAAAACTTATAATTGGATTATACAAAGAACATATCAACATTGCCTTTTAAATTTTATTGTCAACCAAAGAATATTATGTGCAGCTTCATTGTCAAGTCAACTTAACAATGGATTGCACCAAAAACAACAAAGTATGGAGGTAAAAATCACAAAAATACAATTTTTATGTCTTACTAGTCTGCTCTGATGCTCTATGTAACACATGCTGTCAATATATTTCCATTAAAGCAGCCTCACCTACAGAATATCATTTTGTCAGTTAATGATCGCAAGTTTATTGAATCCTGAAAAGGAGCATGGAATTACAATATAATGGCAGTGCAGTTCATTTCATATACTAAATCTGCAACCAGGAGTCCATCTAAAATACATGTATGTAGTTCCATTTTTTTATAAGTGTGACCTTGATTCAACAATAAAAGGTATTAAAGCTGTTATTTTTCCAATATATTGTTATTGCATTTTGACCTCTATCCATGGTCCAAATCCCCTTAGATTCCCTTCCACGCTTTATATAACCGAAAATAAAGCACAAAAGGGGAGATAATTCTGTCATAATTCAAAACAGAGTTTCTTTGGCTCTGCACGTTTACACCCTTTATCAATGTTCGAAGTCACAATGGATTCCCTTTTATTATTTTTAAAGACATTCTTTGGACAAGCAAAATCAAAGAACAAAAGGAGAGGTGATTCTGACATTATACAAGAAAGAGTTCTTCGGACAAGCAAAGTCAAACATGTTCCAAATATCATTGGACTTCCTTCAGTAAAACTGAGATTTCTTTTCTTGACAAAGATTCAAAAAGCATGTATGGATGCAATGATAGGTGGACAAAGCAGTGCATTCGGGGAGCATAAAAAAATCTGAAAGTTATCAGTGATACTGTAGAGGCCCTTTAAAGTTGAAACCTCCTCCATGCCTTGTTATATACCTGTACGCTATATAGAGGATACCATGTGAATGTCTATTAATACACATGTTACTATATATAGTAACAAAAATGAGCATGTTTTAAGCCAGTTATTGCCTTCATGCACTGATTATCATTTACTGCCCCAACCAAAAACTCATAATCATAATCGGCCTAGTGAATGCGTGCGCGTGGAACCAATGACCATGTAAAATGTCATCATTGTCAGTTCGTTTTCAACATGTTGGTTAATTCTTTCACGGATAAAAAATAAATGTTCTTCTTTAAAGAAAATCATTGATATGGTATTAAGTGTTTGTGTACATTATTTTATTGTTTCCTTTCTGTTTCTAATGTATACAAATCAAGGGAAGCAACTGTATAGCTACCTACATTTTAAAAAAACAGCAAATAAATATCTTAAAATACAACATCACGTCAAAATGGCGCAATAGCTCAGTTGGTCAGCGTGTATGTCATATTACATTTTATCAATCTGAATGTGGTGTGTTCAAGACATGTCAATGACGGTTTCTTTTTTTTTTTAAATTGAAATTGTTTTAATTATTATTTTTCTTTCATTTTATACTTGGATAAAATGTAAAGAAAGTATGTGTACATATAATTTAGAACCACGTGTAATAAAGAGGTTGATTAATGGACATCATGAGCATTGCCTTGTTGTAGGAACAGTCCCTGTGAGTGCAAACGTAATTACTCCGTTTGAGTTGGGGAACCGAACATGTGTATTAAAGACATTATGAATTTGGGCCAATTATCACCTTCCGGCCTGGCTCCGTCATATATTAACCTCTAAATATTATCAACTTTATCAGGTAAAGCTAAGAAAAAAAACAGGACAAGGACTCTGCCAAGTCCTTGATTTTTTTGTGCCGAACCTTATAAAGTTGATAATATTAGACACTAACATGGTATATCTTTATCATGTCAATATTTCTAATTCCTATTTTATCTGAAATTGAAAATAAGCAACTTTTATTACAGCCTGTAGCGATTCCGTCCAGGTCAAAATGTATGATTATACATATATATGAATAAATGATATGATAAAACATGATAAAACCAGATATTCTACCTCAAACCATGAATGCGAGGGTCTTGACAAGCGAGGGTCTTGACTACGAGTTTACAGGTACTGATGCATTTATACACTTGATGTGCTACCACTAGGAAAGACTGCAGGCAACATAGACAATGGAAACAACTCACTGAATTTTCCGCTATTCACACTATAAACAAAACATGCATGATTTTCATATTTGTGGAAAAATTTTACATGAAGGTTAAATTTCTTATATATTATTCTTAATTTACTTGTATATTGCCCTCCTTTCTCAGTCTATAAAATCGCTTATATTTTTCAAAACAGAACATTCCATTTTACAAAGAATGTCATGACTGTCATAAGATGTCAACCTACTTCCTAGGCCAATGAAATTGCTCAGATTTTTTTTCAAAATAGAACATTACGTTTTACATAGAATGTCATGACCTACTTCCTCAACCAATGAAATTGCTCAAGAAACAAGAAAGCAGACCAACATCTAACATACCCATCTATGTGTAATTGTAAAAACATAAAATGTTAATCAGAAACATGACCGAATATACTGTGTGTATCGTTTACATGTATCTGCACTTAGTGAGGTTGTCACTGTAACAGCACCACAATACTGATATAAAGTCACACCAGTGTGAAGCGATCCCTTGACAAGACCGAAAAGTGACATCTTAAAACAAGTGATTTCTTGAAACAACTTGATAAATGAGGATCAGATATCATGATTATTTAAAACTAGCAATTTATTAATCCACTTGGTTTCGAATACAGGTAAGACAGTACATATACCTAGATATATCACTGGAAGATGAGAATAATTCAATTCCAACAATTTTTGACATCCAAAGCGCTGTCATGATCTGTGTATTATTCACCATGCTTGATATAAATATTACTTAGCCTAATGATAAATAAATGAATTTTTAAACTAAATGCCAGCTAGAATGGAAATGGCATTAATCTAAGCAGTGATTGTAGATGCAATCTTCACACATTTTTCTCCCTCCACCATCTCTTTATATGACTGTCTGATTATGGCCTCTCCTTCTTTGATATTAGATTCAACTGATCAAGTCATCATTGGGACTCTGTGTTATTCTGTCCTCGACTCTGTCAAGATTAAATGCTGGTATTTTACATTCAAATGTCGATCCGTCTGCCCTCTCCATGGTGAATAATCCCCTGAAAGATATGTCTTTTTATAATAAAGTCCTTGACAATATTTTGAAACAAAAATCTATAATCACAGCAGTAACTTTGGCATAATTGACATAATCATATAATATAATATATAGTTGAGCCCAGTTAGTTCAATCCATACTACATCTGACTATCTAGGAGCCCTGCCAGGTCACAGTGTGTGATGACTGGTTATACAACATAGTCTCATTGTCATTCATCTCTCTCACCACTGATTCAAGATGGGGAAACTTATGATGAATATACTGACTTACATAAGGCCTACATTAATTAATAGTGTGATTCCTATTACATCAAAATACAAAATAAGGTAAGTAGGCAGGTAATTATTTATTTATTGTAAATTCTTTATTTTGCGTTGTCGATACTATCTGTTTTCTGCGAGTATATGTTATGTATGAGGACACACTTGTCATACAAGATGGCAAGGCTGCTCTTGCTGGAGGCTGCCATGTTGCTGCCATCGTTATTATGATCACTTCTGGCAGTGCACTTCCGGCGACTGGGTTTAAAAGCTAAAGGCCTACAATCGAACCGTCCCCACCATGAACAAAAATTGTGGACAAGACAGATACGGTTGATTTTTCTTCTTTTTTAAGGGAAAAAATGTTTAGGGTCGGTGGTAATAATAGTGACGGTCGGGAAACTGGAACCACACTTATTTATTTAGGCCTTAGCAGCAAAAGAATTTTGTATATATCTATAAAAAATAACAGCTCTCTGCAGTACAATTATATGATACTAACAACTAGTCCATATTCAAGTTCAGATTTGAAATCTTATAAGCAGAATATGACAGAACACCTATCTGTAAATTACATAATCCTTAATTAGTATTTCTCTCTCTACTGATCATACATACCACATATATCCAGTTGGAGATTCCAGGGACACGTGACTGTTATATTGGAATGCTGGTAATGACTTAGTAAGTTTGGGCTCCTGAGATGTAGGGAATAAAACAATATATATATATATATATCCCAAAAATCGTAAATTCTGTTGCTGTGAATTTAATTACCTCCCTTTATGAATTAAATATATATAAATTCACAGTATCTCTATTATCCAACGTGTTTATAAATCCGTCCTTTATATAGCATGTGAGTAGTCATGAATCCTTAACTGGATCCTACTCATATAAAGCTATCGTTTCATGCATGTAAATTGTCCGTCCAGTCCAGATGTGCTGCATGTAAATCCATAGTCAACACCAAATTTATTGGTTTGGCAGAGGCCTTGATATTGTGTCTATGGTTTGCATTGTAGCTAGGTGCCCTCACCGTAGTCTGGTCTGTACATTTATGTCTTGGTTATTCACAAATAATTATCTCCATATATATCTACAACTAGAAATGTCTCAACACGAATGCCACTGCTAATGATCAGAAACCATTTTTTTAATGAAAATTATGTAGAAAGCCATAACCCCTGTAAACGGACATTGACAATCATTGAACTTTGCAGTTATACAGGTAAACATAAAATAACAATTTAGTTTACAGAACCCTTCAGAAAGTATCGATAGGAAACTAATTCTTTACCTTGGATGAACGAATGGACAGATAACACTCAATACCCCATTAACCCATTACTTCATATAGACATCTTTGGACACCTCTAATATTGAAAGCATTAATTTGCCACGTATCAGTAATGGGTGAATTATGTTTATATTAACTGACAGAGTGGAAAACAGGAAAAGTTCAGATTGCACTGTTTTCAAAGGCCTTCTGTGATTGGTGCAGGAAAACACATATCAATGGAGTAATTCCTTCGAAGGGTGGGGTTATAAAAGTATTTGTAATTGGACAAATGAAGTATCTGATTATTTATTTAAGTTAAGTCATCCTAATATGCTGAAAGGCAATAATGTCCTTGCATAAAATATATTATTACGAAAAATAAGTTCACCCCTATAATTGGTATTTTGGATTTCCTTACTAAGTTCTGATTAAAGAGAAGATTTTAATGCAACCAGACACATATAATTAAGTCACTGATGAAACTGATGCTTGGTGAAGGCCTTGAAGATGAAAAATCTTGACTCAGTTTCACTAAGTTTCTCAACTTGCGATTTTCCTCAACTCTAATCTTTGAAATGCTTAAACTAAATTTCAATTACATTGATTGTTTGCGTGTTGTTTTAAGTGAGTGAAAGTTTGTCCCAACTTCAATTATGTGTGATAATTTAATATGAAATGAATTCACATAATCACTTAGTGAAATTGATATTTTCAAATTGAGAAAAAATCTCATCTTGAGATATTACGAGAAACCAACCCCATAGTCTGATGTTATCACTGCGTGAATCTGCAGGCTTAATGAACTCTCATTTTTTTCTTTTTTTTTATGTAACCATGTACAATAACTGATTTCTTATATACCCCACTGACACCTGCTATACTACTGGACCAGATAAAAATTTATACGCTTAAACATATCAAATGCTATTTTAATCTTTCCTTAAACAAGAGTTGTCAGAAGGAAACAAAGCTCACCTATGGGATAAAACTCACCACACATGCAGAGATTGAGATTGGAGGCAAACACCAAAACTTAAAGGCAACTTAAATCAAAAGTTTAACCTGGGTTTCTGAAGACGCCGATGGGGTCATGGCAATAGCTCTCCTGGACTTTTTTCCAGGCGAGCTTAAAATACCTTCTTATTCCTCTCTAAAAAAACACTCAGTACTCAGGAAGTGGGCTCGCGAGCAGTCATACAAGCTCTGAGCTTCCTTCACAATCTAGCAAATATATAAAAAAAATAACATAAACTAAAATAAATTTGATAATAACTTCTGTTCTGATATTATAAACAAAATAGTATCACGACCTGTTACCTATCTTTACAAACTATGTATTTGATTATGTCTACATATAGTATGCATACCTTGCCAATAACTCCTCTGCCCTGTAATGTCTCGAAGGAATTGCTCTTGCTAAACACCTTCCAATGTCTCTCACGTAATTGCACATTCTCCTCGCCCAGGTTCTCAATACGTACACAGTAGCGCCACTGAAATAATAACTAGCTTGCAGTTCATGTCCAAGATATGTTTACATGGATTGCAAAGCAACTGTGACCCAAATCAGATCAGTGTTTACATTGTTTGCATCTCAGTTATGTATGATAATGGAGACTGGAATGGTATATAAACAACTATGAAAAAAGTCCATTATAGGAAATTTGTACATGTATAGAGTAAAGTGTTAGGATATTGTCAATGATTCTTGCAAAAGTTCGGGCATATGTGTATTCTTACCTGTACAGAAATACCAAGTGAATTTCAGAGCCACATTACGAAATTATTGTATGCAATATTTACAGTTTTAGGTTAAGTTTGTATTCCATTAACCCTTTTCTCCATAGATACGCGTTTTCCCGCACCAATCACAGAAGGTCTTTGAAAACAGTGCAGGAAGAGTTCAGATTGCTTGTTCCTGCACTATTTTCCACTCTGTCAGTAAATATAAGTTACAAGTTTGTCAATAATTATGACAATATTGACAAAATCATTAATGAAATACATTTATGCACATATTCTAAAACTGTAGATATTGCTTACACTAGTTTGACAATGTGGATCTGGAATTCACCCTGCATTTATTTATCCTTCTAGTACACATCTATTCTCTTCAATCCCTTCAACACCATACAGAGTTACTTGTGACAAGTACACAACTTTACAATAAATTTCATGTAACACCAACTTAACATAGACACTTTCAGCATTTGTTTTATTAGGACTAAACACAATTTTTAATGGAATCTGAAAAGAGTCATCTCCAAAAGGAAATGGCAAACTCTCATATAAAAAGTGTTTGAACCCAGCTGGGCTTAAACTTATGACTTCATCTGTGATATAGAGATAGCATCATTCTTATCTATCAAACTACATTACAAGTATTAATTGTACTACAGATAACGTCTAGAGTATGTGTTGTTTGAAAATATGCCTTGTCTCTGATGATCAACAATGCAGTAAAGCACGAGAAAACAGGCAAATAGTCCTGATTGGACTGTAGATCTACCTCAAATTTCTCAGGTAAAAACAAAACAATAGTTGACTTACCCAATACTTGTTATAAGACTCCTGAAATGATAGAATTATACTCGGTAATATGTAATTAAAACTGAATTACAAAGAGTTAAGTATGAGGTGTCAGTCTTTAGAACAAATATAGTAAACTTCAACAGACCAAATGCTATACCAAAATTGTATTAAATTTTAGACGACCAGCTCAAGAAGCAGAGTATAGTTATTTCTGACCCAACGAAGCATGTTAATAAATACTTTTGAAACAAGAGGTCCATGGGCCTTAATGATTATCCTTGACGACATAAAGCTATATGAATCTATGACCTATTCTAAGACCTCATGGAGTGGGGAGCATGAAATTCATATACTGGGTAGGTACATGTATTAACAGTCATGTCAGCAACAACAAATCACATCAAAAAACATTCACATAAGTAAATTCAGTCATAAGAAATAACATTTTTGTCATTTTCACATATATAGATTTAGTAAAGTAAGGACCAAACCATGAGACCCAGGGGCATGAAATTCACAACTTTTATAAAGGACCCATAGGCATCAATAATCATGCTCACAATTTGTTTCTGAGTGCTTCCTATAATAATAAGATTTTTAAAGTTTACTTGTAATATTTTTAGGCCCCACCCCCAGTGCCAAATCATGAGATCCAGGGACATGCAATTCAAAATTTTTATAAAAGACCCATATGCATCCATAATCATGGCCACCATTTGTTTCCTAGTGCTTCCGATAGTAAGAAGAATTTTGAAGTTTACCTTGAATTTGACTGTTTTGGCCCGGCCCCCAAGGTTCCAAGGCCCAAGGAGGGTGGGGACCATGCAATTCACAATAATTTTGATTCACTCTTGGGTACCAAAGATGCATACAACATTTCCACATACATACATGTAATTACAGTGACCTAAAATATCTTGATTTTTACCTGATTCCTCATGTAAAATGGTACCACACAATAACAACAGTGACCATGGATTTCATGTCAAGTGGTATCACGTAGTAATTATAGTTTTTACCTGGTTCCCTGTGTACCCATAAAATGGTATCACATAACAATAACTAGAAACTTAATTTTTACCTGGTTGTCATGTCAAATGGTATCACATAATGATTACACAATATGTTATTTTTACCTGGTTTCACATGTAAAATGGTATCACATAATAACACAATATGTTATTTTTAACTGGTTTCCCATGTAAAATGGTATCCCATTACAAATGTTATTATTACCTGGTTCCCCATGTAAAATGGTATCACAGTGACTCGGATGTTCTCTGTTGTCTCCTTATATACATCAGACAAACAAAGCCAGGGGTGGTTTGTGTCCTGGAAAGACTTCAGGGCATCTTTGGCACAATATTTGGAAGCTAAGCAACAAAATGGATATAAAGAGTACAGGGAGTATATGCGTTTCTATGTCACTATTATTAATATATATGTAAAAAAAAAAAATTATTATGTAGAATTTTTTTAAAATTTCCCCCCTTTTCTTGATAAAATAACATTGTTTAGTGTTTTTTTTCCATATATATATTTTTTACTGCTGTAGATGTTACAATAGGAACATGATTGAAGATCTTTTTTAAAAACAAGGGTTCTCTGTGGCCAAGTGATACATAATTAGTTGATAAGTCGTTAGTTTTAATCATTAGGCTCACTTTTTACTTTTTATTTTGCTGGTCTATTTTTCCATGAATCGTCTTTCAAAGTCTTATTTATATTCAAAGTTCACGTCCTTTATCGTAGCTCTTCTAATACAGTTTGTTAGTAGTACTAGGTTGTTTAATACCATATAATGAGCCAAATGAACTAAAAAAACAATTTCGAATATAATCTAGTATTCAATTTCATCATCAATAGTAGAATTGGATGAGTATTTTCATTCAATTATTGTTATCAATTATCAGCACAGAACCGACACACCTCTGACCCAGATGATGATGCTTTACCACTAGATCCCATGTTCCAAAAATAGAGGCCGTCTAAATCGAGGGTCACTTGTAAAACCTACAATTTCTATACACAGTTAAACCTGTTTGAAGCAGACAGTCAAGGGACGGAGCAAATGTGACATTTTAAGACTGGTTGTTGCTTAATAGCAGGTAATTTTCTCTGAAAGCATAAAAAAATAGGAAATAGCAAATTTAGCTGCTCACAACAAGTGGCTTTCAACAGAGGTGACCGTTTACATGGGTTTGCCTGTAATTCAATTCTATAGTATTTATGAAGCAAGAATGGATATTTCTAAATTCATATAATGTTTTCCTTCCCCATAAATAATGCAGAAAATACACAACATTACTTACACTTGTTTGGATCTGTGTCAGGTGACAAAAACTTGTCAAATAATTCGTGGTTTATGGGTTTAGGTTTCTCTGTACTTGTGTATGGCAGCAGATCTTCATGAGCAACGTAGTCTATCCCTGTAAAGTACGAAGCCACATGTAATACAGATTAGCTGGTAGAAGGATTAAACTCGGATTATTATTTTTTTAGTTTAAACTTATTTATTTTACTTCGATTGTCAAGTTCTTATAACTTAGACAAAACATGCTCGAAGTCTTCCTGGGTAGAACCAGTACTTAGCATATGTGGAAGAGTGTCTTGCTCAAGGACATCACACATAGCTGTGTCGGAGGATCGAACCCATGACCCTCCAATCATTGGTTTGGTGCACTACCACTGGACCACAAATTCCACTCAGATTATAAAATTCTTACACGGTTATGAAATATGTATACAAAGTTCCATCCTAAGGGATAACTGTTTTGGTGGGAACAAGACACATGTTTTGGCAAATAACAGAAATCAAAAGAAATGGAATGTTCTAAACTAAAAGCAGC
Source organism: Panopea generosa (assembly GCA_029582155.1). NCBI lineage: Eukaryota > Metazoa > Mollusca > Bivalvia > Adapedonta > Hiatellidae > Panopea > Panopea generosa. Next base: position 938,676 of record CM055899.1, on the reverse strand, counting down.
CATGAATGATTCTTTTTTTGCATACCAAATATGCTGAATAATTATATTAATTTAATTCATCATTATAGTTTTCACCACAATTAAGAAGAAAAATTAGACAATTTATATCATATCATGATAGGTTTCATCATCACAATGTGAGTATTTTATCTCTGGTAAAAATCCCACATGCAAGAACAATGTATATATAAACCTGAGGTCTTTTTACATCAATAAAACTGAATGTCATTTATTAAATTACCTTAAATGTGTTGAAAATGGCTAAAGCACATGGTTGCACTTAATATAATTATGTTAGTAAATTTTACCAAACATTCAATTGAAAAAAGGGCCGCCACAACTCCTGTAAAATTTGAGTAATGTTGATAAAACTGAACTAGACCTGTATTTAGAATCATAGAGCTAAATACCAAATAATGCAAATATTAATTAAATATAGACCTTTTCAGAATCTACTAATCTTCAAACAAATTTGACAGGAGGACGGACACTTAATACTCCTTCATTAGTCTTTCAATGACATACAAATATTAAGGATAATGTATATTTTGTATTGGTACAACATACATGCATTTTAACAAAATAAAAGTTGTTACATATCAAGTGCACTGAAAAATGAATAGAGCTGGTCTTTTATATAAAATGAAATAAAATGAGTACAGCTAGAGAGATAAGAGCAAAAAAAATGCAATGCTGTCTTACCTGGAATTGCATATGGCTGAGCAAACAAACTGTTTCTGTGTATGTAGTCAGGAGGAAGGAATGTCACAGATAAACTCTCAGCTTTCTGAAAACAAAAAAGGAGGACCTTTGATAGCACTGTAAGTTTACTTTAAAGTCAAACAATTAAGAAAAATAAGAGGGCCAAATTGACCCTAAATTGCTCACCTGTCACAGAGACAAGGAACTATTTTTGCTTGAGCGACTATAACATCAAATGATCAATTGATTGAATATCAAGTGTAATTTTTATGCCATTGAGGGCTTACAGACAATCAGTTAACCCAACCACTGTTTTCTGGGATCCTGGACGGAGAACTAGCACTCGAGCATACCCAATCACCGCAAGTAACTGATAGCTTTCCCACTTAAATAAGCGATGAGAGATGAATGATAATGAGACACAATGTTGTATATCACTCATCACGGAGACTGTTGCCAGACAGGGATTCGAACCCATGACCCCTGGATCTTAAGATTACTAACCTCCCACTGCTGGGGTTGCGAGTTTGAGCTCAGTTTGATAAAAAAGAATTATGGCAGAAAGTGTGCCACCCATTGTGGAAGTTCTACTCAGATTTATGTCAAACGAATCTGAGGTCTTTCTCTCTATCAATATATAGGTGACTTTAAATACAGAAATGTATACTCAGTACTGATTAATGCTAACTTGGGAATACATTACTTACAATGTGTGGACAATCTCTTTCATCTACAAGGACTTGGTAATACAGATGGCTTTTGCTTCGAACCTTTCCACTTGTAGTGCTTTCGTCTGTTGCTGTGTTTCTGAAATACAGAATTATCTTTCTTAAAACAAATTAAAAACAAGAACTAGTTTGAGATCTTATCACAATTTTACACTACTGCATCAGTTTAGTTAAACTCCAAATATTTAGCATCATTTTTATGCCATCAAGGGCTAATAGATGATCAGTTAACCTAACTGATCTTTCCTGGGGTCCTGAAAGGTTAACAAGTACTTTAGCACATCTATTTCCTTAACTAGGTGATGGAGTCTAAAATATTCGCCCTCACGTCAGGTTGGTCCTTCGTTACACTATCACATGACAGAGTGTAGACTTGTACTTGCACCATGAGTGTTAATAGTCAATATAATCATGGTGACTGGGAATAAACTTACTATTGATAATCAGACATCATCTACTTACTGAGTACTGATAGTACAATTCACTTGATATTTGTATCATCTGAAATATTAAGTAAGCGCCAAACCCCCAATATCAGAAAAAAAACACGTTACTTTGAATGATTAATTATAGAAACCAAACTGATGATTTTTTTTGCAAATTTAATTGAATTAATTTTTTATTTTAACCAATCATTGGAACATTACTAATGACGACTGTGCAAAACTGTTACATACCCATCCTCGGAAGTTTTATTTGCTTGGTCACGATCATAAACTCGGGCTAACCAGGGATGGAGAATGACCCCACGGTATGGAAACACTTTGTGCAGGAACATCTGTAACATGTGTAACAGTTTGGTTATCAATCATAATCTATGCAATCTTACATGTATTTTAAACTTATTTATCACATAATGTACAGTGCAGGACTGTAATAAACCCATCACAGGTTTTTGATATTAACCTATTGAAATATCACTTTCGATTCATCATTTGGTGTTTTCCATATAACTTTGCTCTCGTGCGTAAAATGATGAACTATGTTCAACTTTCCTGAATATATAAACATGATAAATGACGTGGATTTGTCATGGTAAAATGACGTTATATTGAGATGATACATCATACGATGACTCATGGAAACTAATATTCTCGATTTGTTTTCGTTCATTATAGAGGCCTCTATATAGGCATATAGACCCATGTAAACGGTCACCTCTATTTGTAGAAGTTTACACAGGTGCATTTGACTTGGTTAAACATTAATGATGAACACCGAGTTATTCACCAACCAGAATGTGAAGGTGTGTCAAAATACTAATCAATGATTGATTTATAACTTTTGGTGATGTCATGTTGAAACTGAAAGCATATATTTTGTTCATCAAATAAAACAATTGACAGACTTAAGAGTAGCCCCAGTAGTCCATTACCAACTTGAATGGTGTTTCATTTTGCTGGTGTCAGTTTTGTAATACTTGTAATATCTTCTGATAAACAGTCCTCCAAAGTTAAGGTGATGCCGTCTAACAACCACTTACTTCTCACTGTTGAGGTCTTTGGTTTGAGCCCAGCTTGGTCTAAATACTTTATGGTAGAAAGTTTGTTAGTTACTTGTTGAAGAACAGTTGTTAGATTCATTCTGAAGACTTGACATTCCTCCACTAATAAAACTGAATATGCCTGTTATGTTTGATGTTAAAATATGGAAATACTGTACAAAGCAAACTATTTATTTCTTAACATCAACATAACAAATATATACTTGTACTCTGTTTATACTCATGTCTATAGTTAAACACCTTAAATAATATTTCCTTATTTTTAAATTGAGCTGGGTTAGTACATTTGTCCTGTTGTGTCTGAAATTAATCACCAGTCTACTTAATATACCAAATTTTTTAAAAGTTTAAAAAAATCTATACATTCTTCTGTAACATTTTAGTTATTGTACCCATAGTTACCTGTCCAGCTGTGTAAGCAACGGTCTCATTGTTCGGTTCCTCAAGTTTTCCAACTGCATGTAATCTACAAGTAGAAGCAGAACTGATTTTCTTTCGAAACAAAGTTTGATCAAACATTTATAAATACACCAGCAATGATCCAAATTAGATGCAAATGAAATTCATGAGTGGTATGTGGATGTACAGGTCAAACAAATGAAAATATTTACAATAAAGGGCTGTAACTCAGATAATCTTTATCTGATTTGAAATTGTGTAAGGTCTTATCTATGGGGTGTCGTTTTACTATTTAACCTAAATAAGTGATATCACTAATTCGAATAGGTGATATTAAATACACTTCTTGAAAACTTTACATGATCTGAAGCTTGTCTCCCCCTCAGCCAATCGGTGTAATCTCATTGCTTGTCCGGTCTTTTTTTACCGGTATAGAATGTTCATGCATCATAAGTCTCATTAAGTTAATATACATGTGATAGTTTATAACAGTTTTATATCCCGTCCAAGCATGGTGTATAATTCAAACAGTTAAATGGTATATTACATTTTTCGACCATTGTAAAAAGCTTTTTTGGCATAACTGCTGAATTCACCCCATAGAACCATCAACATTTCATTACGAAAAAAATAGTTCTTGATGGAAATATTTCAAGGCTGAACATCAACAGATCAAGGCCTTGCAAGTTATGGCCTTGTGACTATTAAGTTACGATACAGGTCAGTACAACAAGAGTAGTTTATTTATACGCACTTGGTTGTATACTGTCTGCTGCAGCTACATTTGGCTTCTTGCGGAATTGAAAGACGAACTGTCAAACGGTGCAATTCACGTCCAATTCGAAGAGACATTATAAAATAGATTGTTGACAAAAAATAATTTAACCTCAGCCTTCACCCATTGAAGAGTTGAAAATGACCCACATAATCATAATAAACCCAATTGCTAATAATAGCCGAAAACAGGATGAGCAAACCGAAATTCCGGAGTAAAAAAAGAAGAAAGAATCGGTTGGTGGGGTGCCATTTTACTGTTATACCATAATAAGTGGTATCACTTATTCGAATAGGTGGCATCACTTATTCAATTTACCGGGCAAGAAAAAATAAAATGGTTTCTGCAAAAATGACTCAACAGTGAATAGATGAACATAATTCAGCAGATTATCCAGGCCAACCTGCATACAGTAGCCATTCTACGTACCTTGACTGTGACCTGCTGTGTCGCCGTTAAAGCATATTTGCGACCATGACAAACCTCATATACGGTTGCAAATTTCAAAATTACAGTAGGCACTATACGTAACACCATAATTCACTAGATCTAGTATGAAATAACTCGACCAAAATATATTACACCTAATGTAAGGCTTTATCGCTTTATCGAGCATCATATACAAATTAATTAATAAATAAACACGAAATTAAGGTTAATTTTTGTCGCAAAACCAAAAAAGAAAATGGTAGATCTTCATTTCATAAACATGATTTATTTATCATCTCACTTTAAAACGAACAAAAAATCGGGTACGGTTAATTTCCGTCAGTTATCATATGACGTAACCAATCGTACATACTCGGCCGATTCCGTCATCTGTCGGTATTAGACCGGCGAGGTGGTCCAAATGATGACGTAACATCTCAAAATGTAACCTGCATATAGTAGCCAGTCTACGTTCCTTGACCGGAAGTAGAGTGAACCAGTCCGTGGAGTTTGCTCAAAAAGACGTCAAATCGGCGGAAAGCAGTTCGGAATTTTACGTACGAGATCTGATTTAAATGATAAACGCCGAACGATAAAGGATTAATATTAAAAATATGTCATGGGTTTATTGCACCATCAGTTATCGCAGTGATAATATCTTCTATTACTCTCCGTTATTCATTAACAATATGGTTAGGAATTCTAGACACAAGGTAAATATTAACCATTTTGTCAAAAAATGATATCAGGACTGACAGATGCACCATCTGCGTATTATAGTAACCAAAACATGCCCCGTCGTTAGTTTGTCCATTCTTGCTTTCGTTTCTTTTTTTTTTATCTTTACCTTGATTTTAGATAAATTCACAGATTAAAACCGGAGTTCATCCTTATAAACGAACATGGGATTTTTCGAATAACTTTTATTACATGCCCCCCTTAATACTGGTTAAATACCTTAAGCAAATATCGATACAATGCAAGTTTTATTGACCATAAATAACTCCTCATGCGCTCAGTAATCTATGTAGATATAATTTATTAAATATAAAATTCCTTTATTAACAACACGGCGTATTTAGAAACCAACTTATGCAAAACAATATTTTGGTATGATTTAAAGATGCATCACCTATAACTTTCTGCTCCGTAAATGATAAAAAATTTATTGAACTGCATACGAGGAAGGTCCCATTAGAGGAGACAAAACGCAATATAAGTCATTGAACAGATTATCCACTATATGTGATGTTTGATATAAATGTGCCGTTTTGTCGATGAGATCGACAACATATCGGCGATGTAGGCGAGGTCTCTTTAAAGTCATACCACTTTTATTCGCAACATTAAATCTGTGTTATCCCCATGGAGGTATATAGAGAAAGAAAAGAAACTGGTTGAGATTTTATGAACGCTCGCGTATTCACTCAATATCTCGTGAAATCTCGAACTTCCACTCATCTCAGGAATTCCAATCAAAATTCCTTTTCTGCACAATGAAATTCCTTAGAAAAAAGGAGGCTATTCCCATTTAAATGTGTTTAAAATAGTTGTAGTACTAGTTATTACAAAAGTTGTTTATTGCAACTAAAAAAACAAGGAAAGTACTTGAATTTACATTTTTTTAAAGGGATTATATTTGCATATTACCGTCAATTCGCTGTCCTAAATACACACGCCCAGCATGAATATACACTTATAACTAAAAGATATACGCGTCTAAAGTGTCTAATTGCATAACCTCTTTATTACAAACATTGGGTTTCTGAAGCCACGTTTTTGTTTTGCTTTCGGGTTTCCGATCAATCATCGGATAACATCGTGAAGACTCGTTCCCGATCTCGTTTTCGAGGTTTTGTTCAGGAAGTTTACAGAGTTCAATGTAAACATTGCGCAATACTTTATTGCGGGACGTATTAAGGTTTTGGCCAATTTTCAATTACAGTTAATTTGATAACTTTCAAGTAAATTATTGTTATACGTCAATACATAAGCATTATTTTGTACACACTGCATACAGGAAAAGTCTGGATTAACAGCGTATTTGTGTTACTTGCCAATATAATCCCTTTAACTTCAGGATCAATTTGCAATCATTCTAAAGCATGGATTAGTTTGCCAAATTACTAATTTATCAACATTTAGTAGAGAGATACAAGTTTCCTATCATTTTAATTAAGTCATTGGTTGTACCAGATGGAATCGATATACTGAAACTTGTATATTTTTAGTTATTGTTTTAGTCGAGTCTGCTTTAATCCGAGCAAAGCTCGGCAGCTTCCGCCTGCAATAGAGCGTAGGCGGGAATAGCCAAGTGCTTTCCGATTCACACGTGTGTAGGTGGTGCATGCGGCTACCCCACTATAACATTAGTAAACATGAGGAAAAAACGAAGAAAAAAAAAGAAGAAGAAAATAATACATGTGATTGTAAAACAAGTAATTTGGTAAAAACGATGAACTTCTTTAACATGTAACCTTTTTTTTGTATTAGAAGCAGATCTGCACAAGGCGTTTAATGGGACATATAAAGAGGGGACAGGGAGTCCGGACCCTCAGAGATTTCATGACTATAAAAAAGTACATATTTCAGTGAAAACTTGAGACAAACATGTACTAGTACTTGGGCCCTATATACAGTTTCAGAGATTTATAAAACAAATGGGCCACAATTCCTGATCCGCCTCTGCTTTATGAACTTTGTCTTATTCTATATTGACTATCATTTTTACAATGTAAATACATATTTATGACTACTGTTTCTTCTGCAGTGTTTTTGCGTTTTGTAATTAAGGTTTGTTTCATTGTGCACAACGTATTGTTTAAATTAATCCTGCTCTGGTTCAACTGAACGCGTGCTTCAAGTTGGCCTCTCTGAATTAACAAAAATAAAAGCATGCAACACAATCGCCGCCGCGAAGGTTCACAAAATGATATATGTTTACCTGTGCACTTTTGAGGTTTTTGAATTTGGTCTTTCAGGTATTACTGCCAAAACATGTATGTATCATGTTTCCAGTCATAAGTTAAGTACGTCAGATGACTTCTGTTGTATGTTATTTAAACGTGTGCTTGCTGTGTGCGTGTGTGCACATGTGTGTGCATGTATGTGATTGTATGAGCCTGCCTGCCTGCACGCCTGACTGCCTGCCCGCCTGCCCGCCCGCCCGTCCGTCCGTCCGTCCGTCCGTCCGTCCGTCCGTCCGTCCGTCTGTCTGTCTGTCTGTCTGTCTGTCTGTCCCTCTCTCTTTCCGCTCCTCCTACATCTCGTCTCTCATTTTAATTGCATGGGACATTCACTTCTTTCATTTTATATATCTGCATTTCTTCCCTTTCTCTATTTATATATTTCATCGCATATGTTTCGAAATCTCGTTATCTCTGAAAAAAGATAATTAAAATCATCGCGACTACCACAAATACTACTACTACTAATCCTACTGATACTGCTACTACTACAACTACTACTACTTGTACTAGTACTACTACTACACTACCGCTACTGCTACTACTACTGATACTGCTACTGCTACAACTGCTACTGCTACTGCCACTGCCACTGCCACTGCCACTGCAACTACTACAGCTACTACTACTACACTACTACTACTAATGCTGCTGCTGTTGCTACTGCTGCTACTATTGCTACTACTACTACTGCTACTACCACTACAATTGCTACTGCTGCTACTGCTGCTACTATTGCTACTACTACTACTACTACTACTACTACTACTACTACTACTACTACCACTACTGCTACAACTACTACTACTACTACTACTACTACTACTACTACTACTACTACTACTACTACTACTACTACTACTACTACTACTTCTGCCACTGCTACTGCTACTACTGCTACTTCAACTACTACTACTGCTGCTGCTACCACTGCTGCTACTACCACTACTGCTACTACCACTTCTGCTACTACTGCTACTGCTTATGCTACTTCTACTGCTACTGCTACTGCTTCTGCTACTACTGCTACTGCTTCTACTACTGCTACTGCTTCTGCTACTACTGCTACTGCTTCTACTTCTACTGCTTCTGCTTCTGCTTCTGCTTCTGCTTCTGCTTCTGCTTCTGCTTCTGCTACTGCTACTGCTTCTACTAATATTGCTACTGCTACTGCTTCTGCTACTGCTACTGCTACTGCTATTGCTTCTGCTTCTGCTACTGCTTTTGCTACTGCTTCTGCTTCTACTGTTGCTTCAGCTACCGCTACCACTACCACTACTACTACTACTACTACTACTACCATAAATACGACTACTACTTCCACCACCACTACTACTACTTATAATAATTTTAATGATAATAATACTTATAAACATCAACCTATTAACATAAGTTATAACACATATAATGAAAGAGGTTGTTGCACACATAAATTTAATTTTGTTATTCCCGACTTCACCTAAGTTTACTAACCCTCCAGGATCAAAAGTTTTATGTCGCGAAACTGCCACAAAGTGACAATTAGTCAGACCCAGATAATGTTTCGTGTATTCGTTTTCTCAATTTGATCACCGCTTGAGTTACTCAACAAAACCTTTTTTGAAAATGTAATCACTTTTAATTGTTAACCGAAGATTACAAGCTCGGAAACAATTAACGCATTCACAATTTTACAAAAATTCTATTTGAATTTCAAACAAAAGAATTACGTCTCAGATAGCAGCGCGCCGACGGGTACCCATGACAAGACGAGAAAATCAGTTGGGAATGTTTACATTTGACTTGACAGATAATATGCTTTCTCTAAATGTTAATTTAAGTCGAGAGGGCAGTTTTAAGATGAGCATTTATAGACTTGTGTGAAAAAAGGATTAAATTGTTGTAAATTTAGTCAGAGAGTCCATAAATTAAGACTCGTAACATCACTGGAGATCACGTCTATCGAGATATAGGTGCCGGGAGATTCGCTTATACGGACTTTTTGAAACTCTGATCGTAAGTCTATACTTATGTACTACTACATTTTAAAATTTATTTTACATCTTTTAAGGAACAGACTTAATCGCTCGCATAAAACCACTCTTAGTGGCGCCGATGGAGGTAAAGTAAAAACAACAGTGTCTGTAGTTCAGTTTATACTTATATTTGTATATTTTACGGCTCGATTCCGAAGAAAGTTAAACACCTATATGAACCGCTCTCAAGTCCGCTTACTGGATAGAACCAGTACTGAGTGTTGCGTTTTAAGAGGCATCGGGTCGCAACCTTTGGCGTGGGCGGCCAACACTATATCCATTACACCTTCGCCCCACTCAAGTCGATTCCAAAGAAAGTTCAAAGTTTATATGAACCGCTCTCGGGTCCGCTTCCTCGGTAGAACCAGTTCTGGGTGTTGTTTTTTGAACGTCGGATCGAGATGGGGATCGAACCCGCAGCTTGTAATAGTGTATCCACTACACTGCCGCCCCGCTTTCTCTCTATAGTTTAAATAATATTTCACTGCATTATTTTTACAAATAAACAAATGAGACCATTCTCAATAATTATTTATTTACAAAGAATCAAAATAGCAATATACATAAACTTATGTGTTCAATACAATTCAGTTTTGATTGGTATTTATTTCTAGTTAGACCGGGCACGATAAGCTCAGTCCGTTGCGCGTCTGACTATCAATCCAGGGGCGATGAGTTCGATTCCTCGCTCGGCTAGTCTCCGTGATGATTGATATACGACCATGATTGCGTCTATTATCATTCGTCTCTCACCGCTGATTCTGGTGGTAAAGTTATCAGTTACTTGCTGCGGTGGGGTGCAATCGAGTACTGGTTTACCCAGGAAACAGTGGCTAGGATAACTGATCGTCTGTTAGTCCTCGATGGCATAAGAATAACGCTTAATATTCCATCAATCAATTAATTAATGTTTCTAAATATGGGAGAGGATAATCGGAAAAGAAATATACATTACGTAAAAGAAAAGAAACAAAATTAAAGGTGTACCAAAATCACGAGTAATATAGCATTTTATCAATTTCATATATATGTGAGGGGGTAAATTGTCAGAAAAATGTTCACAAATGAAACAATAATATTATTATTAAACCTTTATGATTCATTGAAAATCGGACTCTCTGAGAATTGGACTGCATATCTCTGAAAATTGGACTGGGTCTCTCCAAGAATTGGACGGGGTCTCTAAGAATTGGCTCAGTCCCTCTGAGAATTGGTCTCTCTGAGACTCTGAGAATTGAACTCTATCCCTCTGACAATTGGTCTCTCTGAGAATCGGCCTTGGTCTCTCTGGGATTCGGACTTGGTCTCTCTGAGAATTGAACTCTATCCCTCTGACAACTGGTCTCTCTGAGATTCGGACTTGGTCTCTCTGGGAATCGGACTTGGTCTCTCTGAGAATTAAACTCTGTCCCTCTGAGAATTGGTCTCTGGAAATCGGACTCGCTTTCTCTGAGAATCGGTTTCTCTGAGAATTGAACCTGGACATTATGAGAATCGGACCTGGTCTCTCTGAGAATAGCTGTCTCTGAGAAATGGTCTCTATTTGCATTAATTACTTTTGCTGATTTATAACTTTACCAATCGGCATGAGTTTGGTTTTTATTCAAACAAAAAAAGTTTGATAAATATCACGATACGTATAATTCACACGGGTGTCAATGGTAGAACTTAAGATCTGGCATTGGAAGAGCCCAAGTTCTAGTATAATGATCTGCGTTAGCAATATATTCCGAAATATTATATCAATAAACCCTATAGGTTCCAATTCATTTATCTTTTTGATTCAAACAAAACATCTCTTTTACATAAACTAGCATCTATAATAATGCAAACAACTTATATGTTAAGATTGGTAATTATATCAGTTATGTCATTATCAAATTTTGATTTTCTATTTTAAATTTTTGCTGGTATTACTGAAAAAAAGCGACAACAATAAAACCTATACAGTAAAACATGTGTTATCGGCCACAGATCACCCCTGTTAAACAGCCACTTGTCTTAAACAGTCATATTTTCTATTTACCGTTTATATCATTTAAGTTTTAATCACCCTGTATTAAGCAGCCATCTGCCTTCAGGCGTTAATTTTATTCTTTCCCATGAATGGCCGCTTAAGACAGGTTTGACTGTATGTGCATAATCTAAAGATCAATATAACTGTTCAATTTGATCTTAAGTAATATGTGAATAGCTAGTCAACCCGCCATGTTGTCCACTCTCACTATTATTACAATCTTGTTCAACATGATGTATTTATTATTGATATTGTACGTTTGCACCTTATGTATTTTGAATATTCGTATGTTTATTTACGGCGAAAAACGTTGTAATGCTTAAGAAAAAAATATAATAATGTTCTGTTCTGTAAAAAAAAAAAAAAAAAAAAAAAAGCTGGGCCCGATTAGCTCAGTCGGTTACGCGTCTGACTTTCAATCCAGAGGTCGTGCGTTCGAATCCCCGCCCGGCAACAGTCTCCGTGATGATTGATATACGACATTGTGTCTCATTATTATTCGGCTCTCACCACTGATTCAAGTGGGAAAGTTATCAGTTACTTGCGGAGATGGGGTTTGCTCGAGTACTGGTTAATCCCAGGAAACAGTGGTTAGGTTAACTGATCGTCTGTTAGACCTCGATGGCATAAAATGACGCTAGATATTCAATCAATCAATGTTCTGTAAAAGAAAAACTACAACACAAAAAACATAAAGACAGGAATGAATAATGGTATGTCATTTTTTTTATTTGCATACGTTTGAACTGATATCGTTGTGGTACACTAAATCTATATTTATTTAATTTAACTTCAGCGAACTTTAATAAAATGCTTCAAATTTTTTTACGCGACGGCATTTTACACAAGGATATAGCTTAATTGATCTTGTTGAGTTTTTTTAAGTTCTGTGAGTATGTTCGATTTATTTATTGTTTGATTTTGGTTTCACATAGATTTTTCAATTTCAAAAGAAAATACTGTCAAGTAAGAGTAAATAGTACCGTATGTTACAGGCTCTGAATACGGTGTTCCATCAGGGCCATTGCGGCATATTTATCAAACGAAATCGATTCACTTTTCACCATTGTTGTTTTGACTTTCCACCAACGTAGTTTCGACATTTCACCATCGTTGTTTCTACTTTCACCATCGTAGTTTCGACATTTTATTACGTAGTTTCGACTTTTAATCATTGTAGTTCCGTTGTTTCGACTTAATTTAATTTAAGAAATATGTCGCGATGGCCCCAAATGAACACCGTACTGAAACTATAACCAGAGACGAATGCTTATTGGTCACATACTATAATGTATTTGCTCATATAAATGTTACAGCGTGTCACATGATCGAACGCCAACGTGGAACTGTGTAGTAGTATGAATTGCTAACGATACAGTGTAAATAGCAGAGTTCACATAGCGGTTCTGATTTAGTTTAAATTGTTTTTTACATTGATTGTGAAACAAATTCCAACAACTTACAGACTAATGACGTTCGAATCAGTTGCTGAGTAGAATCAGTAATTGTATATTTATTTATATTAGCTCATTTGGGAAGAAAGCTCAGAGCTTATATGGCTCGTCCTCGAGTCCTCTTCCTAGATAGAACCGGTTCTGGGAGTTGTTACTTGCAGAAACACCTCGTCAAGCTGGGGATCGACAACCTCTGTCGTGAGCGATCAACATTCTATCCACTATACTACCGCTCGGCCTGATAAAATCAATACTAAAGCAGATAACGTGCCTTACTCAGGACAGACCTAAGAGATGATAAGAGCAATGCGTTATTCCAAGACTGTCTGCAAAGTATTAATATGGACTGAAACTATAAGATAACCAAATCAAATGAACTGTATTTATTAATAATATGACACAATAATGACGACATTATTGTAAACATTTGGTACATTTCGCTACAGTTAAGAGTGGGTCAGAGTGCGTTATACGAAGGCTATTTTCATTATCTGTGTTGTAGTGCGTGCATATTCTTATGCAATGTCCTGTATCAGACCGGAATATATATTTTTAGTTAACATCGATTAAATTCAAACTACATATAACGTTTTCGATAGCTCTTAACGGGGTGGCTGAAAGTTATGATCAATACAACCTGAAAAACACCAAAAACTTGAAGTGGAGAATCAGTGATTACGTTAGTCTAAACTTGTTATTTTAAATCGATTGTGAAACGAGTTTTTATAACTAAGATGAATTACGCTCGATGTCTTCCTGGGTAGAACCAATACTACGAACATGCAGATAAAGTGCCATGCTCAAGGACACTACACATAGCGGTGGCAGAAGATCGAACACCCGACCCAACGATCATGTGCCCTATATTCTATCAGTGAACCAGCGCTCTACACGATGACGTTAGTTTCACAGCGGAGGCAGGGATTCGAAACCGGTTCCGAATGATGAGAAACGATATATGTTCTCTAGTCAGTGTTACCAGTTGCGTTTGATGATTCACATAATTATTTTGTTACATAGCTGAATGGAAGCATAGAGAATAAAGCTCAGTTCAATTGTAACCATCGTATGCCGATCGACCTTTTCAGTTGAATTATCAATTATGTGAACTAAGAAGTAAGTTATTTTGTTATTGCTAATTGTTAAACATGCTGCTAGTCAGCAATGTCACGAAAGTCTTTCATTAAAAGGAAATTGAGTTTATGTTTTTGTATGGTATAATCTTACCCCATGTAATTATCGGTATAAAGTGCGGAGTGCAAACTTCTTCCAGTTTGACAACGTATAATTACCGGTATCTAAGCAGTGCTAGTTTCTTCCATTAAAGTAAATATAGTTATTTTATTGTAACAAAGCATCGCTTTCTTGACATTGTGGCCAGCAACATGTTGAACAATTAGCGATAACAATTAACTTGATTTAAATATTTTTTCTTGGGATCATACGACAGACACAGACAGACGGACCGATGGGCGGGCAGGCAGACAGGGTGCAGAAAGGGAAGGGGGGGGGGGCAGAACGGGAGCAGATAGGGGACAGAGAGGGAGCCAAGAGGGATCAGAGAGGCGGTATAGAAAGGACAGAGAGAGGACAGAGAGACAGAGAGCGTTTGCGGAAAGTCAATATAGATTGTGGAAAGTCAATGAGGTTTTGCTATTATTCCGTTTGGAATGTATACATGTTTGAATTCTAACGATGCTACCAACCATCCTTTGTATTAAGGCGTATACACATCTACTTCCAAGCTTTTAAGTTGCCTTATTTTTATCAGCTACATTTTTACAACATGCAAACACAAATAATGTCTTATCTCGATAAGACGGTTAAGTTTGTGTCTGTATTGCTACGTAAGTGTAAAAGTGTACTTGAGTTTACATCTTTCTATCAACTTTCTATTTTTATTGTAATACATTTTAAATGTTTATATTATTTAACACTAGGGGAGCGCAGATAATCTCAAATTCTTGCTCTTATAAATTAAAACTTTTACCAATTGACGATGCTCGAAGGCGATTTTCGTTACAAACTAGTTGAAAAGGAGAAAACTATTTGAACAAGAGGTTGCCACTAACGTGGTCATATCCCTCGCCACCTCGTTAACCCTTAGAGGCATTTCCAGAGAAGAGGATTTAAATTATGCAAAATGAAAAAGTTGCCCAGCACAGAAATCACATGTAATTGCCGCAAACTGAAATACGTAGCCGACTGTAATATGACACATTGTCTTGTCCCACTGTGCACTGGCGTGATACTCTAAATCGAACCATAAATATGTAAGTTATAACCCCAAAACAAAAGAAAAATTATATTTGAAGAACAGACCCAAATCAGCAGCGGACGGACAGACGGAGCTGTAACCTTGACCTTTGACCCATGTCAGTCGCATGACACATCGTCTTGTCATAGTGAACATTTGTGCCAAGTTATTTAAAAAATGCAATCACAACTAAAGAAGATACGGTTCGAACGGGACGAAACACAGTGTAAACATTGGATATTCAAACACTTGACCTTGAGATGACCTTGACCTTTGACGAACAGACACAAGTCATTTACATGACACATCATATTGTCCTAGTGAACGTTTGTGCCAAGTTATTTAAAATTCCAATCACAGCTAACGAAGATAAGGTCCGGACAGCAGCGGACGGACGGAGCTGTGACCTTGACCTTTGACAAACAGACCCAAGTCAGCCGCATGACACATCATCTTGTCCTAGTGAACATTTGTGCAAAGTTATTTAAAATGCAATCACAACTAAAGAAGATACGGTCCGGACAAACGGAAACCCAGTGCATACATTGGATTTCCAAACACTTGACCTTGAGTTATGACCTAGACCTTTCACAAGTCATTCGCATGACACATCGTCTTGTCCTAGTGAACATTTGTGCTAAGTTATTTAAAATTCCAATCACAACTGAAGGAGATACGATGTGGACAGCAGGGGACGCAGGCACGGATGTTCGGCCGCACGGATACACGGACGCACGGATGCACGGACGGACGCAGCCCATTTCTAAAAATACTGACAAAAGACGGCATACTGACATGTTTATGTCTGAGAAGAACTACGAAATGCGTTTCATTTCGGTGACGGAAATAACTATAATTATAGTATTCAACGGCGGATTCAGGTTTTCATGTTGGAGTGGGGGTTGAGATATTTAACATTTTTAAATACGTGTGTGGGTGAGGGGGTGGGACGAAACTAATGCTTTTTATAGAGGCCCGGGGTGGAGATCTATCTGTCCGATCTGTAAGTCTGCAGCTGAAACTTTTTTTTTCAATCGACCGCAAATAATGACATCAACGTAAGAAGTGAATACATTAGCAAAATTATCTTTGATTTAAAAGGTCTTAATTATAAATTCATTCATAATATACTAGGACGTTGGTTGTGGAGTTTAAAAAGGAATCTTATTTGAATAAATACAAAAAAATTGTTTCAAAGCATTTCTTTCTACAGTATAAAAACCAAGAGAGGATTGATTGATTGATTTATAGACTATTTAGCGTCATTTTTATTTCATCGAGGGCTAACAGACGATCAGTTAACCTAAACACTGTTTCCTGGGATTAACCAGTACTTGAGCACACCCCATTTCCGTAAGTAACTGATAACTTTCCCACTTGAATCAGTGGTGAGAGACGAATGATAATGAAACACAATGTCATATATCAATCATCACGGAGACTGTTGCCGGGCGGGGGATTCGAACCAAGAGAGGAAATTAATGAAGAGATTTAATTCAAATTGAAATATGTTCATCAAACGCACCGAAGTTATGTCCAACTGGGCTTCGTACTGATACTCCTTCCAAAATCGACTAAGTCTAGAAGGAGCAGCCCACACAAGAAAGTGTGCCGTACGAACGGACGGACGTACGCGCGTACAGGTGTGTGTGTGTGTGTTGGGGGGTGGGGGCAAAATAAATGAACTACAAGTGAAATTCAAATAATGCAAGGTGATTCACCAAATACTATAACTGAAGCCAGTGAAAAGTTAAATGTCTAAAGTTAACTAAAACACTTTCATGAAGTGGCATTTTAGCAAATAAATAACAAGTTTAGTTTATCACTTGATTGAATAACAAATATGCATATGGTAATGAGCCACTTTTGATTCACTTTGGTGAAATCTGGGTCGTATACTTGATGGACGCTAGTATGTAATTCACAGATCTTACAAGAGAAATATGTTAAATTATTTGTTATTCACACTAAATAGAGTTTCATTTAAAAGTTCATTCTCACTGATATTCAAGTTTTGTATGAGTACAATGTTCACACATCTAAATCGATATTTAAACATAATTATGAAAATAAAATTTTCTCGAAGACTTGTGCTTCATTTTTTCTCATCAGTAACTTGATATTTTATAAATAATTTTAAATCTTATAAAAGCAATGAGCTCAGCTAAAACAACGATCTGTCGAAACTGCAGTGTGCCCCTTTAAAATTTAAAACATATACACCTTGCTTCTGTACATATATATTTACGGTTGGATGAGGGGTGGTCCAAAATTATTTTAATATAAAAATTGAATATATTATATTTAAAACTAGCAAAACTCTTGCAGGGAATAGACGGATCACTGTTTTAGTGATTGAAATTATAAAACTAGTTTTGTATCAGCTTGTCTATCAGTATATGTTACTGTATAGTGTAGTCGATAAAATGCGTTACTGCGGAACGGAACGATGATTTTACTCCATGATCAATAAATATATTGCGTCCCAAGTAAATACGTATTTCTTCTATCTTTTCTTCTGTTTCTTCTTTTTCTTCTTTTTCTTCTTCTTCTGTTCATTTGTTTTCTTTTCTTTTTTCTTTCCCTTTTCTTCTTCTTCTTCTTTTTCTTCTTTTACTTATTATTCTTCTCCTTCTTCTTCCTTTTCTTCTTATTCTTCTTCTCTTCATTGTTTTTATTCTGTTTTTTCTTGTTTCCCTTAACATATTTTTTTCCTTCCTCTGTCTTGTTTATCGAATCATTATCATCTTTAGTATTCTAATTTTTTTCTGAAATAATAATATTATGTCATAAATATCCTAATTTATTAAACTATTATTGCTTTTGCTATTTTGATCACAGTCATCTCATTCTTTCCTGACTTTAAAACAATCAGCTGCTCAGATATTTGTTTGAGTTCAACAGCTCTTATAGACTCAAAGAAATGTCCCCATGTCATTTTTATGTGTTTACTGCCTTGCGTTAAGGTTGGACATTTTATTTAGAAACTAATTAATAACTACAAAGAAAACAATTAAAACAAAAACACGCGTAGCCCACTTGTATCGACTGATTGATTTTAAATGAAAATGGAAATAGGTGTGTGGTTATTTGAGAAATTGATATGTTTTGCCTAACGACTTTGTCGATTTCATTGCTTTTAAAATGTAAAACATATAAAGAAATGAAATTAAAGCACTAGAACAAAGCCATTTTGACACGTACCTTCGCGGATCCAATACGGGTGATATCCCCTGGCCTATATTGTAAGCTACAATTGTTTCATAAACTCAACAACAACTTTATATCATACTACCTTCAATGAATTTTAAATCAGATAATCTGTGTTTACAGCCAGTGTCCGTTTAATAAAAATACATTCATGATTTAGACGAGTTTTGTACACAAATAAATCAACACAAGATTTATAAATATATTAGCTCATCGTTTTATATGAATGGATTAGCTGTCGCGGTGTATTAAAGTTGTGTCAGTATATTTGGTACGTTGACGAAATGATTGAAATTTTATATCACCCGACGCGCATCGTATATCAAAATAGTAGTTCATATACATGCAAATGACTTATATAGGGAGTTATACATGTCGGACTTAAATTAAATTTACTAATAAAAATACACTTACTGTGTCTTGGAAATTGAAGTGTTTGTATAACTTGAATATTTGGAAGCGGAGTATGTATGTTTTACATAATGTTTAATAACGACATTAGTGTCACGATCATGAACTTCAACTTTAAATGGAGGCAGTTTATTCTTCAAACATTACCTATCAAATGGATTTTAACGTGTGATATGTTAACCGTATGGAACAAGTAAGAGTTTTATAACTTGTTCAGATGATTTGTTACATCGATTTCATGATTTGAATCTAGTTAACCATTGCTATATATCGATGAAATCCGAACACTGTATTCGAAACACATGGATTATAATGCTATTTGAATTAGATATCAAGTGTATATTATATAATATACGAGACATGTGTTTAAAAACTGCACGTGGTAAACTTTTTTACGCACTCTAAAAGCACGTGATAATTGATAATAAAGATGATATTAAAAAACAAGCGATGTCATTTCACCGGTACGTGTACCTGGGTTAATTATACAATATAGTTTTGAAATCACTTTGTTTGCAGGGAAGACCCGTCATTTTCTTCCACGGGTAAACGATAAGCACTAATAGAGACACATCTATAAATATTGTTAAAAAAGTTACTTTTATTCACTGACCGTATGTAGTGCATCTGCTGGTAGAGCATCGGATCCAGGATCCGGGACTCGTGGGTTCGATCTTCCGCCAGGGTCACGTGTGTTGTCCTTGAGCAAGACACTAGTTCGTGTACACGTGCTATTCAGCAAAATATTGAGAATTGTATGAATTGTTAAAAAATTATTTCACAATCGATGTAGCCGGAAAGCTCGGTCGGTAATGCGTAACTCAAGTTCGAATCTCCAACAGACTACTTTCTCTGTGATTAAGTACTCGTGACTGCCTATTCATTTAGAATTGGCGACTGTCTATTCATTAAGTATTCGTGACTATTCATTAAGTATTCGTGACTGTCTATTCATTTAGTATTCGTGATTATTCATTAAGTATTCGTGACTGTCTATTCATTAAGTATCCGTGACTGTCTATTCATCGATACATCACTGTGTACACCACTGTGTATCTAAATGCTCGTCATTACCTATACATTTAACATCACTGTCTATTTAATGCTACACCATAATCGACATAATGCTTAACTAATACAGGGTAATTAACGATGCATTGATATTAGAATTATTAGAGACTTCACATTTAAAAACATTATCCTTACATATAGTACTATGTCACTGACTATGGACTGTCATGTCACTGACTATATATTGTCATGTCACTGACTATATAATACTTTGTCAATGACTATGGACTATCATGTCACTGACTATGTAATACTTTGTCACTGAATATGGACTGTCATGTCACTGACAATATAATACATTGTCACTGACTATGGACTGTCATGTCACTGACTATATAATGTCATATCACTGACTATGGACTGTCGTATCACTGACTATAAAATACTGTGTCACTGATTATGGACTGTAATGTCCCTGACTATATAATGTCATATCACTGATTATACAATGTCATGTCAATAACTATTGACTGTCGTGTCACTGAATACATAACACATTGTCACTGACTATGGACTGTCATGTCACTGACTATATAATGTAATGTCACTGATTATGGACTGTCATGTCACTGACTATATAATACTGTATCACTGACTATGGACTGTCATGTCACTGACTATATATTGTCATATCACTGGCTGTGGACTGTCGTGTCAATGACTATAAAATACCTTGTCACTGACTATCGACTGTCATGTCACTGACTATATACTGTCATTCATTGGCCATGGACTGTCATGTCACTGACTATGGACTGCCATGTAACTGACTATATAATGTCATGTCACTGACTATATAATACTGTATCACTGACTATGGACTGTCATGTCACTGAATATATAATACTTTGTCACTGACTATGGACTGTAATGTCACTGACAATATAATTCATTGTCACTGACTATGGACTGTCATGTCAAGGAGCATCTTTCCTTTATCTCATCATAATGATTCATTAATCATTATTTGCGCATACATGTAGTTTACACTTATATATTGAGTCTAAACTCCTTTATTTTACTTCGACTGTGAAACAAGTTATTACAACTTAATCATCAATGCCAATACATTTAAATGCTTTCATACCAGAATGCAACCGAAACACTCGCAGCGGATATATTTTAAATATTATTAATATCACTATATAAATCACAACAATTACTTACTATAACGAGAGTCACTACTGAACTATTATTGAGCAATTTCAAATATAAAATGTTCTCATACAGTCAAAATATCGATATATTTAGTCTTAATTGAAATTTATTCAAATATTATTGCAGACCAAATTGTGTAAATGCATTAACTTTAAAAGGATACATTAATGCAAATACATGCGGGTAACAAAGTTGCCGACTATGTTAATGTCTTTTCCCTTTAAAATAGCTATCCTATTTACAACTATACTGTATCGACAAAGGTTAAAATGGTTAATCGTAAAGACGTTTTTATTTTCTCTTAAATCAATAAAGTTTTTTTTTTGAATAACTTTTGTACGGTGTTAAACCTGATAGTATTTTTTTTCTTTGCAGGGTTGTGTAATCTGACGTTTTGGAGAGGAGGATTTCCAAATATAACGAGACCCTGGAGTAGACGAATCAACTGAGATGGTAGAAACTGCGGAACCTACTAAAGGATAGTACCTGTTAATCAACTGAGATTATAGAAACTGCGGAACTTCTTACATGAATCGTGCTAATATTGAATACAAAGGAAAGTACATGCACATGTGAATAAACTGAGAAAATAAAAACGGCGGCACTTGATACATAAATCGTGGTAATATTAAACACAAAGGAATGTACAAGTGAATCAACTGAGATAATATAACTCGCGGAACACATTAACATAAAGCGTAGTAATAGTGAACACAAAGAAATGTACAAGTTAATCAAATGCAATGCAAAAGCATCTTTTTTTTATTAAATTGTGAAATACACTTTATAATTGACCTGAAGATTGAGCGTGTTAAAAAAGATTATTAATTGATTGGGGCAGATCTCAAGTGCCATGATGGACACACAAAGTGTTATGGGTTATGTAGAATTACAGAGCTCGAAAAACACAAAAATAGCCCACAAAGTGGCATTGGTGACGCCGAGAATGGATGTTGACGTCACCGGCGTCTCTTTGAAAAACATGCGCACGCATCTAATTGATCACCCGCGTGATGAAGGCCTAAAACAGCGGGAGCAACTGTGGAACTTCCAGCAGAAATACCGCGGAGCTATCGGAAAATTACGTAACGCCCCTTCAACGAGTGGAGACGATCAGAAGACTGAAACATCTTACACGGAGGAGACCCCAGAAGAATCACGTTCTGAGCAAGTGAGATCTGCTAATTACGATCAAATGTCACTACATTCTAGATTCAGGAAGAGGCTCTCTCGCAGGATACGGTTGGCTTCCATGAGACCAGGAGAATACTATTTGGATTCTTTGAGAGGCAAATCATCTAGAGATAATAAGGAAGACGAGCGACGAAACCCGGGTATTCAAAGACTTTATTCATCTGGTCTGATTGTTAAGAATACGCTGTATAATCAAATACGCAACGGTGACAGTGATGTTGAACGTAGAAACCAACAGCCACTGGATGATTCGAGAATTCTGGAAGCCATTGAACGATATGGGTCGTTGGAAAAACTCCCAGATATTCCTTACACCGGTATGTCCAGCCAGAAACCGATTCGAATTTTCAAAACTCTAAATAATTATGGCCGGCGTATTGGTGAACACTTAAGCGACCGTCGGTATCTCCCGCTCCGCCGTTCATGTACTAACATGTCTGACGTCACGGGATCTTCCAGGAGGAAATTGTTGATAGTGTCTCGGCGTGAGAAAGACGAACACGAGCGTATGTTAAGACTAGGGTGCATAGATTCCGATAATGACGATGAGGATGACGATGACAACGATGCTGACGATGAGGACGATGAATGTGACAATGAAAACAATGTTTCACAAGCAGAAAAACTACACAGCAGAGACTGTGAACAAAAACGCCCTGAGCACGTTGATATTCGCAGTAACATAACACAAGTGAACACCGAAGACGATCTGGTTCTTATTAAAAAACACCACAATGTGGAACTCAAATGTAAATCAAAAGGTTATACTACGGAAAGAAGTTTTTACGTTGAAAAAAGAAACGAAAGACCAAACAGTATAAAGAAGAACGTGAGATGCAATAGCACTGGGAGCATGCATACTAACCCTGAAGATCGAATTACAGACAGCAAACGCATTAAAGAGAGCGATAAAAGTTCTAATAAAAAGACAGAAAAGGACTCAAAATCTAGTAAAAAATCTCGTCCAGTAAAAGACAAAAAAGACAAGTGCGAAGAGAAAGATGAAAGTCCAGAGTCTGATGAAAGTTTAGACATTCCCGGACATCGTGTCGGACACACTACCCACTCTATAGACAGAAAACTGGCAATACGCAAACCTTGGGAGTGGCGACCAAGTCCATTTCGTTGGACGGACAAAGCTTACGTGAGAGAAAGTGATAAACCATATATAGAACGGATAATTAATAAAGGGGAGATAATTGATGAATTCAACTACGATTCATTTGCACGGACGAAGCCATTAAAGTTACAAAACTATCCAGAGAACGCTGGTTACAAGGACAGAAATGGCGTCATAAGATGAAGTGATAAAACAAAATTTTAAAAACGTGTCATATCTAATACCAATACAAAGGTGCGTAGGACTGGTTGGTTTGAAGCATCTTCATTTAACGTTATATCTGTCATATGTTTCATTGATTTTGATCACATACTTAAATACTGTTGTTGATAACTTCTCTTAAATACTTGTTTATGCTAGTTAAAGTGTCCTGGTCCGAAATGTATAGTTACTACATGTGGTTGTTAACCGCAACATACCCAAATCGCACCTGTTAGCTCGGTTGATAATGCACCTGCCTATCAATCCAGGGATCGTGAGTTCGAGTCCCCAAGGACACGGTCTCGTAACGGTCAGTAGAAAAGTCGCTACTGTGGAACTTATATCTGGTTTCCGGGGGAACGAATCCTCGTTATTCTTCACTTCCCTGTCACATCTTAAAACGAGTGGAGTTGATAAGGAAGAGATGCTTATAGTTGTTGCCAATCCAATTCTGTTTGTTAAATTTCAGAGAAGAACCGATGTTATTAAAGAAGTGCTGATGAGCTGATGTTACAAAACGTAAAATTTAATTGTATTTTGTATTGTAAATGATTTTATATTTTATATTTTACATGTACTTAAATTATAATAAAGTCGCGACACGAACGATTCAACAACTAATAAGTTTACTTGTACTAATTTATTTTTTTCGATTGCGAAGAAAGTCTAGAGCTCATGTTCGTCTCCTGGGTAGAACAAATATTGAGAGTTTCTGAAAGGCATCGAATCAAGCTGGGGATTGAACCAACAATTTAGCTACTACACTAAGTCGTAACCTAAACCAGTAGTAGCTTATTTCCCTCCACATTTTCTCCTAAAATTAACGGATAAAATCAAATCATATCATACAAAGTACATCAGAGGTATCAATACAGTCGTCACGATGAAACATTATGTTTATTACTGAGGGCATCGAGGCTGGTTTGTGTATGTTTATTGGTGATTGCAAAGACTTATATAGAGAAGGACCTTCTATAAACGTCCTTTGGTAATCGGAAGTTGTGTTTTTTTTAAACATAGATGTTAATCGATTATATTTAAAGAAATAGTGATTTGCATTTCAGTCTCCATTCCACAATCGCAAATAGAGAATAATAACGTATCATTTAAAAGCAAGCCGTTATTTAATTTGCTGCACATTTTGTATAAACGAACATGTACGACTGACAATGAAATGGCAGCAAATGAAAATATATTGGAACCTCCGTTCTTTGAAATAAAGAGTTTATGAGTTTATTTTTTAATATACTAAGTGATTTGGAATTACGTATTTCGGGAGATATTTCGTTCCATGGTTTAATACACGATGGTAAAAATGAAGTAGAAAACATTTTAATTGAAATTGAATTTGAGACTGAAAGCATTTTTTCTGAATGGGTTGAATGCCATTTTCAACACATTTCACGATATGTATGGCATATCCAGTTTTATTTGTAATGGAGGACCTCATAATGCATCTGAGTAGAACCACCGTCATACCGCAAGTAACAGGCGAATTTTCTCACATAAAGTATTTGGAGCAAGCGGAACTCGAACCTACGACCTTAACGATGAGGGGTAAGTGATCTTGAGATTGCACCTTAGACCATTTAACCATTGAATACAAATATAATAAGTAAACTATGAATATTATCGTATCAATTGCAGAGAACGCGTGTTGGTATATTTTGTTAAAACTTGACTTGGATCAATTCTAACCACTCAGAATATAGGTTTATATTCGACCAATCACTAGCAATGACATCATTCTTGGCGTTAGTCTGTTAATAATCCTCCATCAAATGTAATGTTTTTTTGCCACGTGAATATTACTGTACATGACGATTTGTCCGTCTTCCGGCGTTCATGCAAGGTATTTTCCTTGTCTGAACTGAAATATCGGATATTTTGATTTTGAAAACCGATATGCCTAAATATTGAAGAATGGTTGCTACATAGTACATACTAGACACAGTGAAACATTTTTGTGTGTGGGGGTTGGAGGTTGGTTGCTGGTTGATAGGGCTTTTTTATGATTTGTGGAGTACGACAGAAACAAAAGTGTAACTACTGAAATTATAAAAAAATAAAAAAATAAAAAAGAGCTGCTACCGAGATTCGAACCCGGATCGTCTGAAAAGTTTTTATTTATCCTCAGTCTAGCATTGATTTCGGCGACGACTGGAAATTCTATTTTGAATACACTCTATCTTTAAACCTAACCGCTTATTGAGGCCCAGTCATGCTTATTGATAAATGGATATGAAAACAATATGTAAAGACAAAAAACGTAGATCTACCAAAAACAGTTATTATCTCCGACTTGACTTAGCATAATCGCCGAGGTATTCTGAATCTTTCGTTATTACGTCTTCATTTGTGTAGTTCGTAACCGGGATTTCCAGGGTTTTCCAGGGTTATACAGATGACGCGTTTGTTCTTTGTTAAAACCCGAGGGTGAAATATACGGAAAGTTGACGAAAGTGTAAAATATCTGTGATAAGTTGGTACTTTGTGACGAATATAAAGGTATGTATCAATTAATTCAGTTTACTATTTAATAAATAAATAGTAAATAACGTCAAGCGAATTATGACTTTAAGTTTCGTTTTCTATGTATTTTATATAGGTATTTACGTTGCTCCTAATATTTCAATTTTATTAATGATCGTTTGAAAATATGAGGGTAGTGGTTATAAACGTAGCGCTTAACTCGTACTCTTTAAAATAAGTTTGGGAGGGTGGATGGTAGTGTGTGTGTGTGTGTGTGTGTGTGGAGGGGGGTGGGGGGGGGGGGGGGGGGGGGGGGTGGTTGGAGGTAGCATGGCAACTGGTCAGCACACCATTTTTTGTGCATTTCTATATGAGGATACACTCCTTGGGTGGGGAGGGGGGCACTCCCGATATCTTGGTTAGTATAAATGTGCCACCGTTTTGACTCCTCTTTTTCGACATATGATGTAGAGCTTTGATCCTCTTTTATGGACACATAATGTAGACTTTTGACCCCTTGTTCAATCAGGGTTCAACCCCCTCCTGGCTAGGAAGGAGCTTATGCCATTGTGTAGACAAAGTTTTATTTCTAATTAAATTTAGAGTTTTGACCCCTATATAATTAGTTTGAATGTAGAGTTTCGACAGCTATAATTAGTTTGAATGTAGAGTTTCGACCGCTATAATTAGTTTGAATGTAGAGTTTCGACCGCTATAATTAGTTTGAATGTAGAGTTTTGACCGCTATAATTAGTTTGAATGTAGAGTTTCGACCGCTATAATTAGTTTGAATGTAGAGTTTTGACCACCAAATTTTCGGCTGCAATGTAGAGTTTATGCCTATGTTAAGAAATTTACAGGACACATATGTACCCATTTCCAGGTTAAGTGCTTTCCCCCGGGATTCCTGCTATAGAAAAAACACACACTATCACTTGAATAGCGTCAATACCAGGCATGTGCCATACTATATAGGGAATTGTAGTTCTTGCTGTATAGTGTAGATATTGGTATATTTTTTATGATCAGGTGATGTACTTAACACCAATCATATTCATTGCTAATTAAAAAAAGTTGGAAACAAGGACTTGAATATATTAGTCCTAACCAAAAGTGTAATTATACATGTACCATGGTGACTTTTCTTAATGTAAACCCACTCGATTGCGCCTCGTGCAGTTATGTAAGGAGAAAAGTCATGGCATGATTTACACCAAAACACCAGAATATCAACTATATATCTATAGCTTATGACTCTTGAATGGCCATACTTTCCACATTTTGACCTTGAGTGTGGTGATGATGATGACGAACATGTTGCAGTTTTTCTATCATCATTATGGTTATTTTTATTAATAATTAATAATAATATTGAACCTATTACTTTATAATACAAATAACAATCCAGGTATATACTGGGAACTTTTAAAACAACTTTAATTAAGTCAAATGAAAAATCAGTAACAATCTCAGCTCTTAAACAACACTATCAAACGAAAGTGAAACGGAAATACTATTAGTCCCCAATCGGTTTCACCGGAGGGGACTCCTTCCGGCGTCCGTCCGACGTCTGTCAGGAAAGATTACTAAAAATCTTTCGTGAAACTATACATATGGATAAAGGGAACTAAAGAGATAATGCAGGTTAATTTATTTTTTTTCAATTGGACAAAAAGTGGGGTTGCTATGGCAACGAAATAAGTACCGGTATATTATTAATATGTAAATTTTTATGCATATAATCACTTGTCATTTATCCATGTTTTTTTATTAAAACAAATTCAGTTGGGCCATATTTAACCTAATAAAGGGTTAAAACTATATTTAAACTATCTATGTTTGACTTTGATCATATAGACATATTGCAAATATATTTTCATTATGCCTATGCCATCTTTAAAATGGTAAACTATAATTAAATCGGAATGTCTGTATCCAATGTGGCCAGAAACATTTATCTACACGTGTATACGATTTATATGTACAGTGTGTATTGTATTATATGTTTATATGGCAATAAAATATGATTACACAATTGTAAATATTAATGTTGTTATTGTTGTTATATCAGCTAAACATACTTTTTTCAATATTCTTATTATAGTTGTCATTTTTATTGATTTATTTATGTCATTATTATTATAACTATTATTATAATTATTACTATTATTGCTATTATTATTATTATTGCAGATATAACAATGTCGGACGACTTCAATAACCTATCCCGGCGCATGTATGATATCATGGACCATATCGGGGCCTCGGAGGACAAGAGGAGGCTTCATCAGACTATTGGGATTAGTGTGGAGATTAATGAGACAATTATGCAACATCTAAAAAATTTTACCGCGTCATCATTTATATTTGGAAGTTATTGTGAAGGAACAACCACACCAGGCCTCAAATCAGATATAGATATGGTAGCATGTGACGATGATCCCGTGATAGAGAATATTCGTGATGCTGCTGGTAATCGTGCTTCATTACTCATGGTCCGTGACAATAACACACAACCAGGATACGTCAAACTTCAGATGGTTGATAAGGGGATACCACAAACTATGAACAACATTAAGGATATGGATGCTCAGTTTTTTTAATCAGATTGTGATGGAAGAATATGCATGAAACACATACGTTTATATAATAAGGAATATGAGAGGAATGGACCGGCGGAGACAAATTTGAATCATAGTATGTCAGGGGATTTAGTTTATGCTAACCTGTGTAAAACCGTACCGGACTTTGCCAGTGAATGGACACGACGACCACGGCCATATTGTTGGCCATCGGCCCAATTGATTGATCAAATGAAAACATGGGGTTGTTTTAGCGTAGGCGTGGGACATCCGGAGAGTGATGCTAAACACATAGAATGGCGGTTATCATTCTCTCTGCAGGAGAGACAACTCATGTTTAACTTTAATCCTGTACAACACAAGTGTTACATTCTCCTTAAAATGATTAAAAACGATTTGATAACACCACTACTGGGAAAGTCAATGAGTTCATACCATTGTAAAACATGTATGTTCCACGTGATAGAGAATACAAAGGCATGCATATGGAGACCAGAAAACTTATTTTCATGTGTTCGTTCGTGTTTAATAGAGTTACGCAGTTATGTCATTAATGGAATATGTCCGAATTATTTTATCAAAGAAGAAAACATGTTTGATCGAGATGTTCACAGAAATGTGAAGACTCGTCTTAAAGAATTATTGACAAACATGATAACAGATCCTTCCTTGCTGTTTCGTATCATATGTGAACCGATAAGGGACATCTTTTATGGTTGGGCTGACATGCACAAAATATCTGAAACTAATATATATCACAGACAAAGGCTGAAAGATTATAAAACGATTAAAGAAACTCAACTGAGATATTGTTTTAACAAGATAATATTGAAAGGACATGGATTGATATCTAACTGTCGCTGGTGCTTCACGCTTATCCACAAACTAAAAATGCGCGAATACTTCAAATATCACGACGAACAACAAACACGGGAAACATTACGGCATATTATTTCCTTTTTATATTCAAGAATAGCACAGCAGTTTGTTTCTCTGGCTGTCAGTGATGTTTTTCGTGAAACGCCTTGGATGCCGTGTCTGATACACGCGAGTAAATGTTATCTCCAAAAAGTAAGTACTTGTGACGTGACGTCATCACGACTTGTGTTTGCCTCCGTGTTGTATAAGTTAGGGCAATATGACAGTTGTTTGAGTCTGTTGGACCAGATAAGCGCGGACTTACAACCGGATGTAGAAACATTATGTTGTTGTGAACGCTTAAAAGCAACTATGGGCATTAGACTTGGCTATGCAACACTTGCCTCCTGTGTTGCGTTCCTTCCATCAGAAATTGCAATTGCCCCGGTCCCTCTCCAGTACGAGATGTTCAGATCAGTGTATACGCCTCTGGGATCACGTGACTACTGGTATGATTGTGCTGTTTTAGACGGCAAAGTCTACATCCACATCCTGAAGTACCTCGTCTATTCAAAGTTTAACAAAATCATAGACAAGCGGTTGTCCATTTATAACCTGGGACAGGTGATAAAGAATACACGTTGCCTTGGACACCAAGAGACGGGATATAATATACTAGGGTGGATTTATGTACAAGAGAATCGTATTCAAGAAGGTGCTCAGTGTTTCTATGAGTCGTGGAAGATAAGGCCGCATCACAACGCTGCTAAGTGGCATCTCGGAATCACTGTGTACAATCAGATAAGATCAGGACAATAACCGGTCATGTGAAGAAGGTGATCGGTGTTTCTCTGAGTCGTGGAAGTTAGGGTCGTATCACAACGCCACCAAGTGGCATCTCGAGTCACTGTGTATAATCAAATAAGATCAGGACAATAGCCAGCCATGTTGAAGAGGGTGTTCGGTGTTTCTGTGTGTTTCGTGGAAGATAAGGCCGCAACTCAACGCCGTAAAATGGCATTCCAGGAGCGTGGTGTAGATTCTGATGAGATCAAGACAGTTTGACAAGTCTGTTTTAATAAAAAAGCAATGATAATTACTCTGCTGTCATGGTACGTTTGCATATAATACCACACGTGCTGGACCCAACTAGCTCTGTCGATTGGTCTTTTGTTGGTTCATGAGTTTGAATCTCCGCCATGCTTTACGGCCACGACAAGAAAAACAACTAGCATAACAAAACACATGTACTATGTATAACATGTTATTTCAATACATTTTCTACAATAAAATAAGCTCTTAGGGTGGAGTAGTATACATATCCACGACCATTTACAAATATCTATGTCTTTGTTATATTAATTGCAAGAACTGCATGTTGTTTTTATAACACATATATATGTCTTCGCTATGTTCTATTATGAAAACTATTGTATGTTAACAACATGATCAGATCGACATAGATCTAATATTGTTAATCAAAGTTAACAAAATCTAAAGTGCAATTGTTCTGTGTCGTCTATTTTTGGGAGTACGTCAGGGTAATATCGAGAGCCTTGGTATATACAGTATACTCTACCATAGGGTCATTAAAAAGAAACGATACTGTTTTTGTTTTTAGATGTTTTTTCTATTCAATCTAAAATTATTATTGCGCCGTCAAATTAAAAGTTCATTACTTTGCGCCATGTTGAATATACTGTAGTTATATTATCTAACACGTCATGCATAGACAGATTTTGTTTTTTCTTTCGGGATGGAGAGAGAAGATCTAGTGCAGATTTACATATTGTTATATTTTGGCAAACCTCAATAAGCAATACGCAATACAACGGATGGGAATCATGCAGACTTTTCTGAGGTTCCACAAAGTTTATTTTACAAGTATATGATTTCTCTGAAATAAGTAAGTTTATTGTTCTGAGGAAAGGCCTGGACTCCAGATCGCCATTGTCATTGTGGTTCAATGATGACACGTGAGTGATGGCAAGTATAGTGTCCCCATTAATCCCGTACATTTTACATGTAATACACGATTGGTTATTAGATTTATAGTTCGCTATAAAGCTCTACACGTCAGGTGTTAATGTTCGAGGTGTATTCTACATATTCATTCATTTTTTTCATTTTTATTTCAATGTCTGATAGTTTGTTATAGTTATACATTTTATGTTTGAACGTCATTAAACCCAATCCATCCATTATTTGTAAATATACAAATATAAATAAATTGAACAGAAAAGCTAACCCGTCGCTTGACATTTTATGTACCTGACATTTTATGTATTTTCTCAATGCGCAATTATTTGTTAATATCTACACATTTTGATAAAGCTTTTTCACATTTTGACAAAGATATTAGAGAAGTGGCGGGTCAGCTGTTCTATTCAGCATATAACTTAGAAATGTCATTCACGAACATTCTTAAATT
This sequence comes from Panopea generosa, assembly GCA_029582155.1. Taxonomy (NCBI): domain Eukaryota; kingdom Metazoa; phylum Mollusca; class Bivalvia; order Adapedonta; family Hiatellidae; genus Panopea; species Panopea generosa. Next base: position 906,722 of record CM055899.1, on the reverse strand, counting down.
TTTTATAAGATATATTGACCATGATTGTCTTTGTACTATCATACGAAATAATGTCTAAAGATACACAAACTCTTTTCGTATGTTTATGTCCAATGGTGATAAAAATGCCAGCTGTCAAACTGCGAGGTTCCTTTATAGGGGTCTCGAAAAAATAGATTGATATTATCGTGATTCTAACTTGTATAATAATATGAAAGCACTACTTTTCATTAACATTATTATAAATGTATTAACATATGATGGTCATTATTTAGTACTATGTTTATATTTGTGGTATAGGCCGGAGGTCTACATGTACGTGAATAAAATTTACTTACTTATTGTACCAAACTGTCGTATAAATCAGATAAATTAATCATGGAATTGTTCTTGTATAGTCTGATTCAACGTAACATTCTTATATACGATTATATATAGCTCTAAATTTATTGACAATTAGTATGGTTTTTTACTTGCTTATAAGTCATATAAAAAATTACGAAAACAATACATGTAGCCATATTATTTGCAAGATGACAAAGCTTAAATAAATTTGATAATCTTCTGACATAAATAAAAATAATTAGCTCTTTCGAAATTTATATATTTTACAAATAAACAAAGAAATGATTCAGAGTAACAACATCTAATTTTCCAGAAGTAAATATAAACATATTTTAACAATCATGTCTTTAATAATTATTTAAAACAAAAAATTTGAGTATTTAATTATAATTGTATAATGAATGAATGAATGAATGAATGAATGGTGTTTTACGGCACGTCGACACATAAATAGGTCATTTTGTGCGCGCAATTGTATAATGAAATTGTTAGTATATATTTATTCTACAGTTTCTATCACATTGTATCGTATATTATTAGGTAGGTTAAAACCATATTGCATTTGCTAATACTGAATAAGATTTGTTCTTGTTCTAAGGGACACAACTGATATAAAATTGTTTGCTATAAATGTACAGGTTACTTCCCTATTCTTATGACCTTCAATCGACTTTTCCGCATTGTATTTTACTTTGAAATTGATTGATTAATTGATTGATTGAATATTTAGCGTCATTTTATGTCATCGAGGGCTAACAGACGATTAGTTAACATAACCACTGTTTTCTCGGATTCTGAAAGGATAACCAGAACTGGAACACACCCCATAAGTAACTTATAACTTTCCCACTTGAAACAGCGGAGACTGTTCTTTGAAACTGAAACTTAATTTAAACCATAATTACTACAGTTTCTTAAATTGACCATAACAAGAAAGCACAGACTTGACTGCGGATATCACATGGTAATAAATATATATGGAAAATGCATTTTGTAATATAGTATAATATACAATTATCCGATGCTGTTTTTTTATATAAAAATAAAGTTTTTTAAAAGTAGACAAATTTAGTCGTGTTCAGTTGTTATCTATATTTTAAAAAATAGAACAAACAGTTTTTATTTCTTGTAAGTATAGTTTCTCTTTGTGAAATGTTCAATTTTAAATTACAAGGCAAATTTTAAATTTGTATTCTGAATTTAACATTTTAAATGTATAATTGTTTACGTGTTTTAATCTCACAATATGACTTTGCTCATTTAATTTGTTCAGCTGTTTGCTTATGCGGTTATGATATATATTTTTTTCCATTATCAAAAACAAATAGCTTAGAATCTAAGTGCCTGCCTCTAGGTGTAATAATAACAAAAACGATCGTGTGTGACTACTGAATACAGATGATGTGTTGTCTTTTGTGAAAAATATCGTTATTTATTATATGTTGATAAGTTTTGAGTTGTGTATACATCACGTAGATACATTATAACACTTAAAACCATAATAAATTAATTGTTATATTATCATTCCCGCCCGCCCCCTAACTTTCATGCCGCCCGACCTTTTTTATTTTCATTAAAAAAAATCTTTATTATTAAAACATCAACCATTTTAAAAATGAAAATAAAAAATAAAAAATAAAATGCCCCCGCTCTCCCCGTTTTTAAGAAAAAATTGGATGATATTCTAACGATTAATTTATACTGACATAAGGCTGTTTGTCACGAATAAGTGACTGCAAATGTCTTAACAAATATACATTAACAAAAGTTTAAAACGAAAACAAACATCATACTGTAATTTATAATTATAATACGAAAATTTCAAATAAAAAAGTAAAGAAAAGTGTTTGTTAATTATTACTTATTTATTACTATTGAAGTGGCCAGCTACACTGGGCTTATGAGACAACTTTATGTTGTACACAGTTTTTTCCCGAAAGCTACCAGTACCAGACGCCAGTGCCCCTCAATTTAATTGGCTGCGGGGCCACATCAGAAAACAGTCCAAGTGCTTCCACCGAATTCGAACCTTCGACCTCCCGCTTCCGAGACGGACACCTTAACCACTAGGCCACGGAAGACGTTATAAAATATATATTAATACGTGATAGTTAAATCGAAGTAATGAAATGGAAACATGCTATATTGTAGACATATTGCAATGTATTTCGGTTCTGGGGTTCTATACGTCAGAGTTTTTGTATTCGGTATAAAATTGTACAATATAACACATTGTGGTTAGTCCAAATGCAAATGTAAGAGCTGGGAAGTCAGCTTCGCTATGGTCCATATTACATTCTAATTCTGACTGCTCCGCCAAAAATATATTTTTGAATGACATATAAAATATGTACATATTTGGCAGTTTTTTGTGTGCTTATTCGTATAATATCATATATTAAAATCTTAATAACTATATCCCTTTCCTATTTTACTATATAGCATACTCTATGTATACGTTTACTAATTTATTTGATCATCAAGCTATATGAGTGGTCAAGCATTAACCAAACAGAATTTTGCGCACTTGTCTAACGCTGTTTGCAATGTTTTCATTTGCCCATTTAATCATCTCGTATGTTGTTACTCTTTCGAACTGATCCATACACTGGTTTTGCCATTCAGCCCGGCAGTTTCTGTAGTGTCGAATATATGCCTCGTTCTCTGAACAGTTAATCCTTAAATATAAAAGTGTCAATTAAATTAACGTACGTGGTTATAAAAAATATGCATACAGGACTTTGTATTAATTATACATTATGTTTATATGTGATAAAAGTGAAAGCTATATCTTATATTGTATACAGTAGAATATGTCTTACATCTACATAAAGGAATATTTAAGTAGAATAATATGTCTAAACATTAAAGTAAAAGAATATGTCTAAATATGTAAGTAGTAGAATATGTCTAGACATTAAAGAAAAAGAATATGTCTAAATATATAAGTAGTAGAATATGTCTAAGCATTAAAGTAAAATAATATGTCTAAATATGTTAGTAGTAGAATATGTATAAACATTAAAGTAAAATAATATGTCTAAATATGTTAGTAGTAGAATATGTCTAAACATTAAAGTAAAAGAATATGTCTAAATATGTAAGTAGTAGAATATGTCTAAGCATAACATGCATATAGGAAGAATAGGTCTAAACATTTACGTAGAAGAATATGTCGAAACATGTATGTAGAATGCTATGTCTTAACATTGAAGTAGAAGATTATTTCTAAACATGTAAATAGAAGAGTATGTCTAATCATGTAAATTGACGAATATGTCTTAAATGGTGTATTCGTACATGCATAACAATTCGCATAAGGAATGATTTGTCTAAAGGTGTACGCAGAAAGAGATATCTAAATATGTATGCAGACTTATATGTTTAAACATGTACGCATAATGATATGTCTAAACATGTATGAAAAACATAGATGTTTAGATACGTATGTAGCATGATATGTTTAAACATATACGTCAAAATATACGTTTTATAATGTTTGCAGAACGATGTCTAAACATGTATGAAGACTGCTATATCTAAATATGCATGCATAATGATATATGTTAAAACAATAAACGTTCAGTCTTCATTTATTATCATTAAGAAAAAAAAACCGTTAAAAACATTGACATTTGTCCATTTTCCACATTTTTAACATACCTAAAAATCCACATAATTTACAAAAACATAACTTAACAAAAAAAGTAACTCTCTCAATGTTAAAGTGCGGCTGTGGTTTTTGAATTCGATCCCTACCACATTTAATCTATAATTTTATCTTTTTTCCGAAACAGTTGAGCCACAACCTTTTTTCACACCAAATCACCTTAGGATACGCTTGCAATACATATACAAATACATTTTGTTTTCGAATTTCGATATATCTGCACTCAATACAACGGAAATTTCTATATTGTTCAGTATAACTATACATTTTATATTTTTTTTTAATTTTATATTTAAACACTTACGCATACACAAACCAGTGCTAATATAGCAATGTTATGCAGCCTGGTAAGTATACAAATGTATACCAATTGATCAATGACACAGTTTTAATGAGATAAATTGTAAATTAAACAATAATATGATAAAAGAAGTTATACATGTCATATCCAGTCTTTGGTAGAACCAGGTGTGTTTGATATAGCCGGACATTGTCATTGACCACAATGGCTTTTCTATTATCAAAGTCCGGTTTCGAAGCTGTCCTGCAGTAAAAATGACATTCGTTGTACTTTCCAATGCTAAGAGTTCATCTGATGGTAAGTGTCTATATAGGTATAAACCCACCATTGATTTTTGTTCTTATTCTATAGTAAATAATAAATTTTTGAAGGCTTGTCATTCATAGAGAACCCCAAATGAAAGAAGTGAAACCTATATTTTACTATTTGTCAACCTCTGTACTATCAAAATATGAGAAAAGTAGGGGTCATGTGTCATATAAGAGATTTTTTTTCTGCTGAATGTGTACACTATTGACAAAGTGAAAGAAGGCTTCCGAAATCATGTAATCATACCCCAATTTCAAAGCATAATTTTTTTGCTAAATTCACAATTCAAACATAACAATGCTATCAAATGTTCAAAATACATTAATAATGCCATTCAAATAAAAGATGAGCATTAAAATAAGGAAAATGCATTTTTAAAGAAGACGAAACTAGGATTATTTATAACCGCCATTATACGACTTCACCTAGGAAGCACTTCCTTTTTGCAATGGTGGTACTATGCCTATAAGCGAACACTATTAATGACACTTATAGCCTCTTTTTTTCATGCTAGTTCTATTTCCATAGATACGATAACGTTTCGAAAGAATACCAAATACTAGTTCTACCTGGAGACACAATACACAGCAATCCATATAAGGAGCTATGAGCTAAATAAAATTAATATAAACCAAAAAAATATATATCCACTTTCTCATTCGTTCAATACTGTCGTGTGACCTCCCTTATTTATTAAATGGCAGCATGTATCCTTTCTAATTTATTAATTACTGTCACAAAACGTCCGTTTTCGTTTGTTTATACCCCACAGACATATTCTCTATAAATCGTTAAAATATCACATAAAGTCCCTAATTCGTTTGATATCACCATGTCTCCTCTCTATGGTTTTTTTTTAACCACCCTCCATTCATTCATTAAAAGCACGTACTATGATTCGTTAAAAAACACCATGAATCATCCGGTCTAATTTTTTCATCCGTTCATCAATATCATTATGAAAACTGTATATTTCACTCTTTTTCATCATAAACCCTTTATTATCCGTCCAATAGCACCACGCGCCTCTCTCTAATTCGTTTTGTACCATGTCTTTTTCATTTTACAAGCCACGTATTCTCTTTACCACTCTTTATGCATCCAATATTATCTGTTCAAAACCACCAAGTGTCCTCTATAATCTTTTAACTACCAGCATGTAACATGTCTCTTTCGCTTATACTGTCATGTCACCTCTCACCGTTCGAAATCGTACAATTCGCATCTCTGCTGTGACGTTGTAACTATTTATGACGTGACGTATTAAAATGTATGACGTAATATGTTTAATTTGACATCGTGGTAAATTTTAATAATGATATAAAAGTAAATATTTAATGTATCTTGTGTGCAAGAGCAAAAATCTTAGTTGACTTTGTCGGTTCAGATAGAGCCTCACTTCCTAAAAAAACCCAGTTATCTCTCGGAATGAAATGTTCTATCTGAACTTCAAACCGATGTAATATTTTTATTTTCTTATCTTTTATTCGTTTAAAGTTGCTCAATACTGTTATGTTTACTTTCTCATTCCATTAATGTATAATTAATATAAGTAGATCAAATAACGTTCAATACATAAACCTGTTCAGATATTTTCCAATATCAAGATCGCTAGATCCGTTAACCACGCCCCACGACTTGATAAAATACGAAGTCTTAAAAAAGAAACCGGCAGCTTTCTTTTTTCTTCGTTTTTCTTGTGCTACTAAATCATCCTTAAAATGGAAAATACAGACAATATGCATAATGACAATGCAATCATTGCAGAAACAAGAGGATAACTAGTAAATAAAGTCCTGTAAAATAATCTGTTACAATTAAGCCTTATCTTCAACTTAAGAGGGTCTGTTAGTTTGTTTTGCATATGTTATATGAGCCCATTTTTTTTGCATATGCCATTTAGGCAAAATATTTTTTGGCATATGCCATATAAGGTTATTGATTTTTTCCATATGCTATTCGAAAATTGAATTAAAATTCTAATACTTTTTTTTCTATTTTGAGTCTTTTGATCTATTTTCAAGCCAATATAATATCCATACACGATCTTAGAATCACCACCATACGCATAAAAGTTACCTTTGATGACCTTTAATGCAGTTTGACCATTTTCCTATTCAAAATTAGAGATATACATACAATTCGCAAACATTATTTTCTCCATATAGAAAAAAATATTTTTAGCATATGCCATTTTTATTGTGTATATGCCATATGGGTATCCCACTCCCCCTCTCTCCTAACAGACCCTCACTTAAAAAAGCGTCAATTAAACGCTCCTGTGTAAATACTAGTACCTGCAAAGTAACATGCAACTATCGTATAGATGGCACAGATGTTACGCTTTATTGCAGACATTTACATAATTTTATTGTATACATATACTATGCATTAATGTAAAAAAGTGCATATCATAAGGACAGACAACATTAACATATTATTAAAATATTGTTTCTTTACATATTGATTCATTCCGTAAGGTCAAACATATTGATGTTAAACAGAATCTTATTTCATCAAACTTTCGAGTATCAGAATCGTATTTAAGACTCTGCATCTTATCATTTTGAAATCCAAAATTATTGGTTGAAAATGTGATTTAACACTTTCTGTGAACAAATGACTAAAATTGCAAAACTTTAATTCTGCAGGTAGATAAATTTACACAAAATGATATGACAATAGTTGTTCCCCTCTTTCCCCGATCATATTATTTTGTGTGTGCATTTACATATTTTATAAGTAGACACTACGTACATCATTTTACAAGGAATATGTCCTTTTTAATGTTCACAAAATGTGGTAGTCGCAACTACTGTTATCGGTCATGATAAAGAAAATAGCAGATAGCACAGTTATCAGGTAAGTGACAATTTGATGAACTATGAATTGTGGGACCGGCTGGCTGAGAAGATATCTCCTTATAATTCATAGAACAACATAAATGAGTAAAAGAAAACAAAACTAGTGTATATAATGTAAACACTTAATTATAATATTGAAATGATGTTTAAATTGTTAGACATTGAGATCAATTTTAACCTTTATCTTTTATCTTAATATTCTGGAGATAACACAAACGTTGGATAGATACACAAAAATATGTATTTCTGCTGTTGAAAATTCTTAAAATCAACCAATTATTTAAGAGTTCTTTATACTTTACTATAAGAATAACATTCCGATATTGTGAGATTAAAAACATAGTTTAAAAGTTCAAGTACCATGAATTGTTTGAGTGATCTCCCTTTGCTTGGTATCAGGAATTCATCCATGTCGATTATACTTAAGTATTTATAGCCACGAAGTCTTTCACAGGTGTCGAATACAACTACTCTAGCATCAGAATACGCTTGAGCCATCTTTTGTGAGATATCCCTTGGAAAAATATCTGTATATATAGTATGGAGCCATATTATAAATAGTTCAAGGTTGACGACTTAAAGATCCAAATTTTACTACTGAGTATTTAAAACTTGACGTTCAAAAAATGAATAATTTTTCTAAAACCAGTGCCGCCATACTAGTTTAGAAAATAGAGGAGTTAAATATCTTAATATATTTATATATATTTGCCTGATTTTTTTTTCTATAATACTGATGAAAATGACGGAAATAACATATTTGTTCCATTTTTTGGCCTAGGTGACCTAGAATATTCGAACTATGATGCCTGAAATCATTACCGAGTTATGCCCTCTTTCAAACAGAAACGAGATTATTGGGTGTTTACACACATGTTGGGGTATTAACATATAAAAAGTTTCTAACCTGAAAAAAGCACACAAATAAAAAACTGTTTTCCAAACTTACTGGGAAATATCTGTAATATCTAAGTTTGGAGAACAATTTTATACTTGTATGCTTTGTTATAGTTAGATGGAACTTTATTTATAGTGTAATTAACACATGTAGGTATAAACATACGCAGACTTAATCAAGGGAACAGGTAAATATAAATATTCGATATAAGACACCTTTCGCTGGTTGATTATATGGGAAATCTTCGACCAGTCCAGTACGTTCATAATACTGCAATGTCTTCAGCGCTGCCTCGTTCAGACTCCCGTCAGCGTACGTTATTATCTTATCAACACCAAGATGCTTCATTGCTTCTACCCACTCGATGATTGTCTCGCTTGATAGACTTCCATACGCAATCTTTGAACTTATACCTGTAATATAAATGATTTCTATGGAAACGTAGCAGTTCAGATTTAATGATTTCGGATATGAAACTATTTGTTATAACACTCATGACTTTAATAAGATTACAAAGGTGTAGAAATTTAGTAATTTAAATATTGTAATAATTAAATGATACAACAGAATGTACATGCAAATTTATAATTATATTAATTGGGTATATTTTCAGATAATTTCATTTAAATTTATCTTTATATTGACCCCTTGGAATTTCAATATGATATATTGATATTAACATGAAGACACAAAACACATCGACGCTTTCTCTATATACATGTGCACAAAAAAATTACATAAACAAGTTAATAAAATGGGCTTTGAAAAGGGTCTCATAACAAATTAAATGCAGATTAACTCAACCAATTTCAAAACTTTATAAATGGACAATGTCATATTGAAGTTCGGACTGTTAATTTTCCTGTCATATGACCGGTAAATGATAGCGAAAATATTACTGTACCAAGTTTGCCAGGTTCCTTTTGAGAATAGAAAGGCTTTATGTATGGAATATCGTTGTCCCAACACGTTGTATTGCCTGTTACTATTGTTACTTTTGTCGGTAAGTTTGTATCGTTTCGTCGTGGAATAGCACACACAAAATAAAAATCTTGTATCTCCACGTGGTTTCTGTTCGGCATTCCTTTCCGTGAATTGACTGTTATGATAGTTCCGTGTATTTACTTTATACAACACTTTGCCCTTTTACTAGATTCATCTGCAAACCTTTTCAACCATTGTCCATATATCCGAAGTTCATCCCAAAATGATGAACCGGACGAATTGCAGACTGACGCACCATATAAATAAAAGTTAATGAACTGGCCGCTACCACTTTCATGTAGCGGCTTTTTATTCCATTCTCCATGTTCAAAGTAATATTGATCGTGAATTGGTCGAAATGAACCGTCGTCTTTATCATTAAATAGTAATTTTGTATGTTTACTTGTATCCATAACATAGCTGTGTTGCATCACCATACTATTTGATTGGTTGGTTTGATTTCCAAAACAGCCAATTGGAGAGCTTCTGTGTTGTATCTGTAAATATAGATTGAATATCAAATAATTTATCACAGTAATAAGAACCTGACCCCGGTTTCATCAATGCATCTTTGAGTTTATTTAGAAAATTCAACCATTCATTTGATTAAAGAATTACTAATGCAATGTTGATGTAAATGCAAGTGGTACAAGTGGTGTGTAATATTCCTTAGTCTAATGCATTCTACACCGTTTTTAAAGGGTTACAACAAATAAAATAAAAGAAAAAAATTTATAAAATAATTATTTAGTAACTGATAACAATACATACTCGTATTATCACAATAGCATAACAAGTTGATTCGAAGACATACGTACATGCTGTATTCTTTAAGACGATTTCTATCGTTTTTGTCACTTTTTTCTTATAGAGTTTATGAATATTCACAGTATTTGAACCTAAAGAAAGTTTATACAATATCAGAACTACATGTAACCGTTCATTTTTTTGTTTTTGCCTCCTCAACAACATACCTGTCCTTCTAAGATAATCTGCATTTTTAATATCAATGCGTGAAAATAAGGTTTTAATTTTATCTAAAACAGTTAGAAAATATAAAATAAATATTGATATAAATGTTAAAAGCATAATTTATACTTTTCATCGGATGAGGGAATCATAAATCAAGTTTAATGTTGCCAAGAAGGCCTTCGGGCTTCACTTACATCTAACAAGACGTATGTTTTTACCACACGATAAAAAATCAAAATTGTACTTAAAATCCTTTGATGTTTCTTAATCCTTAATCCGTATGATTGATAAATGCTAATGGCAGTTTGCGACGGCAAATTATCTGTAGATGGTCAATTTACGGAAGGCATTCGATCTCGTTAGTCATTATATTTTACCATTAAAACTAAAATGCTATAAATGTAGTGATCGTGTTTTAATGCTTTGGATTAACCCTAAACAATAACAATCTATCTTCAAAAAATGTTTCATCATATATTTGGCTACTATCGAATGTGAAATATCTGTTTAATAGAGAGTTATATAACAATCTTACATACAGCCACATTTCAAGTATTGTTGCTTAATTTAGTAAGACAAAATAGATTTTATCATAATCTATGGTGCTGAATGCGCTGTTTCACACATGCGTCAGAGAAACGTTGCCTTGGTCGACGGTAGACATTTTGACGTCAGTCGTTGAAATCGGCATTAAATTTGCATTAGTTCATAAACATCATGTTTCTCAGTTGTTCAACATGTGAGTGGACAAATGTCCAGTTGTTAACAGTTTTGATTACCTCTATGGATTTATGTAAGCCCGGTAACACAATGCGGACGATGTGTTTTAAGCCGCGACGCCACAAGTTTTGGCGCTAATATCACATTGTGTACGACCAGGACCCGCACAATTATGCGACGTTTTCCATAGACATCACGACCATGTGCGTCATAAACTCGGCGCGTTTGAGCATAGCGCTCTCTCAATCGACGTATAGTGTGTTAATACACTCCAAATAGCCATGATACTGGCGCCACATGGATGCCAGCTTTTAACTGGTCGACTGCGCGATTACGTTCGCCAACGTCAGGGTTACTTGTGACGTCACGGCCGCATGAATATCACCGAAATTGGTTGTATATTGCAACAACGATGCTTGCTTGCTATAGGCGGTTGAAAGGCTTGGTGTATAAGAATAACAAGTGTGCTGGAACAACTGGGTTTGGTTTCATGCGCATTAATATTTCGGTTTTAAGTTGTTAGTTTGAAGTCGTCAAACATATAAATATAACTATTATTTGAACTGGACATTTATCATAAACATTTATTTTGAAGATTTGGACTGTTCAGGCACATTGTCTGAACAGTTGATCTCATCTCGGAAAATAGTCTTTAACTATAGAAAAACTATAGCAGGTTTGAATTTTAATGTATCTAGATCTTAAGAATGGTGTATTGCTTTGTATTAAAGCAATTCCAAATTTCGATAGTTTCTGCTTGAGGTTTTCAGCGTCATAGTGTTGTTGGAACCTCGGAGGAGATTAACTGCATTGAGGGGAGCAAGCACTGGGATAAATATTCTTTTTGGCTATAGGCCTGGGAAAGTATTGTTGTTTGAAACTTGTAGAACCGGGGATTGTTTTATTAGTTTTGGTTTGAAATTTTTAGTTTGAAACCGTTCTCAAGCTTTCATGCTGGAACTCTGCTTTATTTCATCTTCATTAGCTTAGTTTCGAAGATTTAGGTTTGAAATAATTTAATATTTGTTTGCTTTTCCGGACAGATTTTTAAGTTTTTTTTATAGTTTCTTATTGGTATAAACGTTTATCCGTCCAGCCAATAAGATGATCATTATCAAATTAATTCGCGTTTCTGTATAACATCTACAAAAATAGAAGTGATGTATGAGTGAACAATCTCTAAGGATACAACATTTATATTTCCTCGAGTTTTTCCTATCATATCAATAACAAGAGTTGTCAAATGACAGCGTTCCTGGAACTGAAAGGAAATACAGTAGAAATTCGTTGGCTCGAATACGGATGGCTGGAATACCACACATAGCGTGAACCACTTAGCTGGTCCGGGCAGAACTCCTATTTCGATGTATATGTATGGTATGATATTGAACAATGTTTCGCTCTTACAACCAAATTTGAGAAAAACACCAACCTTAACATAAACATAGAACAAGGTTAACTGATTATTTTAACACCGAGACCCACTTTCAAAATAGCGAAAAATCCAAAATGGCCGCTAAATATAACAATATCGATATTTGTCTTTATATTGACAGTAGTTGATGATATTTGATAGCTTTTTATGACTAATGTCATCAAAAATATTTTTATGTTTGTTTATTTTAATGCTTTTATTGCGAAAAAATATTTAAATATGAACATATGCAAAAACTAGGCTTAACATTTTAAGTAGCAACAATTTCCATAATTCTAATATTCTATTAATATAATTTTGCTCAATCTTTTTCATATTTTTTTTTTCAAAAATAAAAGTTACACACTTTATAAACATTTAGAAATTAATTTCCTAAAATAATGCATGATATCGAGCAAAACATTCTATCTATATGTAAGAAAAGGTGGGTGGGGTAAATCAAAATAAAATGTATTCTAAGATTGATGTGCCATTATATTTACATTACTTAGTGTACTTTATTCTATTAAGCCAAATTTAATAACATGTATTGAAGGTTCATCATTAAAAATGTAAGATATAATAGTGTTTTAGTGAGTGATATGAAAAAGTATATATTGGCTTAAAAGTGTAAACAATACAAATAATGCCAGTTATGTGTTTATTGTTTTAATGTTTTGCTGTACTGATTTATATAATTTTTGTGAAATACAAGTATAAAAACTCTTAAGATAAAGGCATATATCCCTTGTATACCTTATACCGCGATATCTATTACCGCGAATGCCCGTATAAAAAGAATATCCTAGACATGCGCAAAGCTCCAGTTTCCGTTAGCGTCGGCATTTGTTTTCATTTCGTGCCGGTAACTGTTTATTACTCAGTTTATTACTCAAGTTATGGTGGTGATGTTTATTATATTTGTTGTCTTAAAATTATCAGTTTTAAGTTGTTGCTTATTCATTATTTTAAAAAATTAGGATTCAAACGCATGATTAGTTTCAAGATAAACTTTTTTAACAGAATGCACAATAATCATAGTCGTTTTGTCATGCCAATATGTAAGAAGGATCAGCTACATATTCAATCGTTGACAAAAGCGCGCTTCTGCCTTAATCTGTTCAGTATGTTGTCATGATTCGTCAGTCAGTAAACAATACAGGCAATCTGTAAACTTTTTCAATCCCGAGCAAACCTTTATTGCTTGTGACCATTCTCCAACAAATTCAATAAAACTGGCCAAATGCATTAAGGTAGTTCGCGGGTTTACACATGGATTTTCGAAAGTCGTCGGATTTTAATGATACTTTCGGTGATTGTTGGAACACATCTTGTCTTTTATATGATGTTATTTTTTTGGCCTAAAATATGGCAATTTTGATGTCAGTGGCGCCCCCTGGCGACAAGTCATTAACTCGCCGTTTTCTACGTTTCGGCGGTCTAGTTCGATCATTAAAACGCCGATTTTTAAAATACAAGCACTCACTTGAATAGGACACAATCCTATAGGATTTTAGATACAGTTATTAACGTTAATAAGCGCAATGAACGCTTGTTTATGAATGAAGGTGATCATTTGCGTACTTATAATGACCTCAGAATGTGTTACAAAATTCCATATCACGCGAAATATACGTGGTAGAAGTTTTTTTATTTTCTGTATGTTCTTCTTCGACGAACAGGAAAATTGATGAGGGAATAAAAAAGGGGGGTTTAACCGTGACATTTTTTGCTAAACAACTTTGAAAGTATTTGAATTACTTTAATGTTAAATTACAGAGCAATGATGTTTGGTTGACATGTACATGTATATATCTTCTCTTCTATCTTTCCACTATTATCTTTTCAATTTACTGTTTATCCTCTGCTTGATCAATGTACTAAGCATTTCGCACTTTACTTATTCTTCCCATTGTTTACATGTATATTGTATACTATTCAGAGAATATGTTTGTTTTCGCTTAAGCATTGTATTTGTTTATAAATGTATAACGTTTTAACAACATTTTAGCCATGCATTAATTTATGTAACATTGTATTTAGGGAAGGGTCGTAACTAACGTTGTAAGAACTTGTGACCCGACCCAATTGTATATTTATGGCAATAAAATATGTTTAAACTAAAAATTACTTTAATAAACGCCGTTTTTACAGCGTCACGTCGACAACGTGGTGATGTTAACGTTTTTACATAATGACAAACATGCTGTTGATATGAGTATAATATTTTTTGAATTTATATATTAAATTGATGCTCAAAGGTTAAATAACGACATAACGACTTATACGTATGAAATATTTGCTGGGAAAAACAATTTAAATATTACGACATAATGTATCAGTATTTTTCTGCGGAATTCACAGCAGAATATAAATTAAAAGCAGTCTTCTCTGGAGTTGACAATACATTTTTTAATTAAAACGGCAAGTCTGTAAAGTCCGGATCGTCTCAACACCAGTTCTATGTGGTTTTTACTTAACCCACTTGCTGCGAGGGATTTCGCGTTTCCTTTTGTTACAAACTTTTTGGGAATCCAATCTGAGTAGGTATCAAAATATTTCTTTTCATTTAAAATCCGTTGAATTTTACAGTTCACCTCTTCTACAGTTATAACTGTTAGTTTGTCGATGAAGTTGTTTGTAGTGCCTATCAACTCGACGAATGATGTAACGCCTCCTACAGCATTACGAGCGTCATATGACTGCCCCAAGATATCCTTTACCAGTGCAGACTGACTATATCCGCCATTTCCGGTCCTATTCGGATATTCCAAACGGAAATATTTAAGTGTGTCTGCAAAGCCTATTAAGTTTTGAAACTGTATGTTTGGCGACTACACGAACGTATTAAAACTTTTGAACCAAACTGTGCATTATGAGCGACGAGTATAGTTCTTCTGAATTGTCGTAGCCAATCTCTGAACATTTCTAGTGCCTTTTAAGTTGTAACCGATTTAACAGGGATCATTCTATGAAACATAGTCATGCCATGTATCTTTAAGTTCGTAACCTTTGACACAGGACGCGGAATGTAGCCATTTGTAGGAAGCACGTTTGTATCAAACCGTTCCCCTGTCTTCAAGTCCATGGCTGCGATCTGTATACTATCAGGATCTATGCCTGAAAAAGTATCATAATAGAGTAACGATACGCCAAGGTTGATTGAATAATTGATTGATGATTGAATATTCACCGTCATTCTTATGCCATCGAGGGCTATCAGACGATCGGTTAACTTAACCACTGTTTTCTGGGGTCCTGAAAGGTTAACCAGTACCCGAGTCCCGCTCGCTCAAAAAACTTCATGTGGGAAACTTTTACCAGGTTTTTGCGGTCGGACGGTGGTTCTACTCAGTCTGAGGTCTTCCTTCACCAGTAAAACTGGATATGCCATATATAACCTGAAATGTGTTGAAAAATGCGTTAAACCCCATTAAAAAATCATTCCGTTATACAAAATATATTGATATTGATGATATGGAGAACTTCAACTAATGTTGTTTTATCTTGTAGATCATTTCAATTTATTATGTTATATATAAATATGTATTATCATGTGATGTTAATTGTCTGTAATATAAGTAATAAAAATGTTTAATTAAACTTGAATCAGCGGTGAGAGGCAAATGATAATGAGACACAATGTCGTATATCAATCATCACGGAGACTGTTAATTACTTGTATGATATAAAATGACAATTAACATTTATATATAATATAAAGGTCTCGAATGCAAATCTGCAATGTTGGTTCTGAATAGTACATGTATGTGTTGGCAGTTCTCCAGCAAAACCGGGGTTCATATGTTCTTAACCAGTAAATTGTTATATACATACCACTGCATTCAGTTTTAAATCGAAATTACATTTCCCAATCTTTATACTGAAAACAGACGAGGATTGCATAAATTACATATTCGATTATCCAATCGCACATACTCGAATGATAATCGTATTCGACGTAGGTATATGTGTTACCGACTGTGTCGAAATGCTTATTAATCAATTGAAACACTTAAATTTACATTAATGAAATCATTTAACTTAAAAGTACAAAATTAACTGTGGTGTTGAATATAAGAAAGTGTTACGTTCAGCCTTTGGCGGGAACCGAACCCTGAAGTCTTGAACAACAGTTCACGGCTTTAACGACTACGCCAAATCATCGTTTGTCACAAATATGAATATTTTATGATTATTACTACTTCAGTCTGTATAACAATCGGCATGTCCGCCGGTTCATATTTATTTTCATTTTTTTATATTTGTTCCGTTTTTTAGTATACGTAGATAAGATCTAAAATATCTAGATTGTTATTCTACCTGTCTTATAAACACGTTTCTGTACATTTTATGTACTGATGGGTGGGTGGGGAGAATTGGAATTCATTATCATTTAAATGCCATTCCGATAATTGAATAAAGGTCAGATAATTTTTATAAGATACAGTCAAACCTGTTTTAGCGGCAACCTCTATTAAGCAGCCACTTGTCTTAAACAGCCACATTTGCCCATTTCCATTTCAATGCTTTCAAAGCAAATTAACCTGTACTAAGCAACAACCTGTCTTAAAGGGCCACTTTTGCTCACTCCATGGACTTGCTGCTTAGGACAGGTTTAACTGTCTTAGGTAATGCGAATTGCAACTCTGTCAAAATTATTTTGCATTTATTTGCGTCATTTTAATTCTGCGAAAATACATTTTTTAACTTATTTGACCAACAAAATACCAAAGCGGGGCGTTGGTCTTATAGATAGAGTGTTGGCCGCTCACGCCAAAGGTTGTGGGTTCGATCCCCAGCTCGACGCTTCTCATAAAACAACACTCATTACTGGTTCTACCCAGGAAGCGGACTCGAGAACGGTTCATATAAGCTCTGAGCTTTCATCGCAGTCGAGCTAAAATAAATTAGTATACACTAAAATACTTGGCTGATTGCAGCCTGTCGACTGCTTCTATATCTTCTCGTATTGCTTTATCGCACGACCTCTCTGCTACCAGTTCAAAAGATGAACCAATCTCCCTCTCTCTTTCTTTAAGCGATTTGTGGTGTAGAGGAGGAATGTTCAAAACAGCTAAAACATTATTCATCTGCGTCTCACCTATTCCGGTATCTAGCATAGCTTTAGAAATAATATAACTATATCAATAAGACACAATGGAGAAAACAAACTCTTTTATAATGAAATACGGTTATTATTATGCATCTTGAGTAAATGTGTGCCTTAATTGCATGTGTAACCTACAGAACTTTCTTATACAACTACAGAATTCGGAACTTCTATCCATAATTAATAAAAAAGTATTTTTACTTCTAGCAATAGAAGTTCCGATAGCTCCAAAACAACCTGTATCTGACTGGATAATAATAGATACATGTTACATTTTGATATCAAGAAAGATATTTCTTGTATATGTAATCAATAAAATATAAGTCTCCACTATACCTGCAGCCAATTTGGTGTTAACATGTTACTGGTCCATTTTCGCTCGTTTTGTGTCTTTTCCCTGTTGCTACGTGATTCACCTTTAAACAGTATTGGCAGGAATTATGTAATCTTGATCCAAGACCAAACTGTTTCTCGGCAACAATCTTATAAAGGCTGAGCTGTTATTTGCAATATGCGCACTCTTTTAGCCTGTCTTATAAAAATCCCAATTCTATAATACGCCTTCCTTCGCGCCAAGATTCGTCAGTGCCACCACGGTCATCTGTAACATCTTCATTGTCTTTAAATGAACTTCCGGAAAAATGAGTGTTTTTGGCCTTATCTTTCCGTTTCAAGATATTTAGTTACACAAAATGTCCGTTCTTTCTAAACTGTATGACATGTTTACTACATTTAGAGTAAATCCGCGAAAGAAATGCCGATTGACCGTTATGACGTCATTTCAGTGTATTAGACCGGTATTCCGATATGCATGAAGGTGTATGGCAATTCAAAGTAGTGTGAATCAGCTACAGAAACATATACGGCCATACGCGATAGTAGTGATAGCTTTATTTGAGTTTCTTTTACATTTATATAGTTCTGTTAAAAAATTAGGTAGATAAATGGTGTGCTTAGAATGTATTAAATGTTGCAATGATCATTGTCACATACAGCCAAAACATTCTAATGAGTGCAGTAGTAAGTAAACATATCAACAACATAATTGTCATGAAGTACACCACGTTGTCTACGTGACGCTGTAAAAACGGCGTTTATTAAAGTAATTCAAAAACTTTTTAAGTTGTTTAGCAAAAAATGTCACGGTTAAACCCCCTTTTTTATTCCCTCATCAAGTTTCCCGTTCGACGTAGAAGGACATACTGAAAACGTTATACTAAAAAAATCTACCTCGTATATTTCGCGTAATATGGAATTTTGTAACACATTTCGAGGTCATAATAAGTACGCAAATGATCACCTTCATTCATAAACAAGCGTTCACTGCGCTTATTAATGTTTATTAATGCATACAACTGTACCTAAACTCCTATAGGATTGTGTCGTATTCAAGTGAGTGCTTATATTTTAAAAATCGGCCAATTAATGATCGAACTAGACCGCCGAAACGTCGAAAACGGCAAATATATGGCTTGTCGCCAGAGGGCGCCACTGACGTCAAAATCGCCATATTTTTGGCCAAAAAATAACATCATTTAAAAGACAAGATTTATTCCAACAATCACTGAAAGTATCATTAAAATCCAACGACTTTCGAAAATCCATGTGTAAACCCTCGAACTACATTAAATACTATATTAGTAGTCATTGTTGTTTGGAGGGCTTCACATTGGGTGACAAAAATGTACTGTACTATGACAATATTGTACAGTTGCTCTCCAAATGCACTTTTCAAATATGACAAGTTCTAACTAGAATAACAGCATACTTAACTACAAAAATCCTTCTCCAAGATTCTTATTATCCATAATTTTTTTAAAATTCAGAAATTGAATATATCAATTTGTACACCTCAGCCGGTTAAGCTGAGTCGGTAACGCGTCCGACTATCAATCCAGGGGTCTTGAGTTCGAATCCACGCTCGGCATCAGTCTCCGTTATTATTGATATACTACATTGTGTCTCATTATCATTCGTATCTCACCGCAGTTCTA
Organism: Panopea generosa; assembly: GCA_029582155.1. Taxonomy (NCBI): domain Eukaryota; kingdom Metazoa; phylum Mollusca; class Bivalvia; order Adapedonta; family Hiatellidae; genus Panopea; species Panopea generosa. Next base: position 887,159 of record CM055899.1, on the reverse strand, counting down.
GTTGGAAAGTTATAAGTTACGTTTGGGGTTGGGTTGTGTTCGAGTACTTGTTAACCATTCAGGATCCTAGGAAACAGTGATTAAGTAAACAGATCGTCTTTTAGCACTTGATGACATACACATGAGGCTAAATATTCAATCAATCAATGTTCACCTTAGTGTTGTAATTGGTTGAGAACAAACAAATCAAATTTCACTGATATATGACTTATATGTTCAGAATTTAAGCATTGCCTATATACAATAGGGTGAGATTAAATAACGGGAAACCATTTCACTTAAATGCTATATGTAACGCCTGAATCTAAATGTTTACTTAATATGTTATACATTGTGTTTCAAATAAAAACACAACTTTTAAGATATAGAATCCTTATCTACATCACATATATTAACAGCGTGCAAGCGTCCAAGCTGTAAAACGCTTGTTAAGTCAATTAAATACATGTGCTTATAAATCGTCCCATTGCTGCAATAAAGTACCAAATGTATATGGAATAGGAAGGCACTTGGTACCTTTTTGCACCAATGGGGCGATTAATAGACAAATGTGCACATTCACCTCAGATGAAACGTTGTGCTTAGATATGTGTTATATAACTAACATTGGTTAAGTACGAACATTGTCATAAATTTGCCCAAATATGTGATCTTATTTGTCTTATACGATAATAATATACTAATCATATTACTACAGTAAAACTGTATCTGAGCATTGTCTTTTTATTTCAAACAACAATAAATCACAATGTGCGGAGATGAAATAAAATCCTGTACGAGGTCCTAAGATAAACAATAGTGTCTACAAATTTGAAAAAACTCTAAATGTTTGTATGGAAATATTTATTTCCCAAATTATTTACAGAGAAATATTCGTCTGAAAATCCAAATACCACTATAGTCACTATAGTTGGAAAGCATATACTCGGGACTTACTGAAAACACCATGTAACGCACGCACGCACGCACGCACGCACGCACGCACGCACGCACGCACGCACGCACGCACGCACGCACGCATGCACGCACGAACGCACGCACACACGCACGCAGGAACTCAGACACACACACACACACACACACGCACACGCACACACACACACACACGCACACACATTCCAAACACTTACATTTGCTGTTGCCGAATAATCCACTAGCCGTATTGTGAATAATCGTAACGATATCGTGAACACAAACAAAGACGTATAGCACATAGCAAAGACTGCGAACAAGCCAACACAAAATTTAATTTTACCGAGTCTCAGTTCCGCCATCATGAGTTTAACTAAACCATTCAAACAGAATACATCACTTTTTTAACTACAAAACAGGCTAAAATAAACAGCTTAAAGCTACGTAATTTCTGTTTGAAAAAGGAACAGCTTAGTCATGACGCAAACAAACAGACAATGTCATGTTGCTATTTGCAATTTACAAAAATGTGTCTGTACTTACAGAATAAACCTGTAATTATATCCACACAACATTTTACATTTAGTTTGCAAATAATTTCTAAAAATAACTATATATAATAACTGTATACGAGCCACATTTTGATATTTTATTTGTAATCCGAAAATAATCTAACGTCTTAAACAATATTACAAAATTATATCTCATAACGAATCCGTAATTTGTGATCTCTGTAAATTGTTGTTTTTTTCCTGAAAATTAGAAAGAAAACTAACTCTCTACTGAATACTTTAACAATAGCGACATCTGGGAAGAAACTATAGGTAAACTGACGGAACGTCTAGCTCTACAATGGTATACGACCCTATAAAACAGACACACATATATATATATATATTGTGCCATACAATGGGTCTTGAAGATCTAATGTTACAACATATATCATGGCCTTTAGGCTTTAGAAAATATCGTCGATCTCTCGGGACAGTTATGTCGCTAATGTGTATTGAGACACTAAATCATTCATCCTGAGGGACAGATCTTCTATCAAACAGGATAAACTTCTTACACATTGATAAAGTTATATAATAATTTAATATGAAATAATTAGAAAATATAATGAAAATTTAAAACGGGTGGTGAAAACCATTTATCTAGTTTACTGTTATCATTTGGGCTTCACAAACTGTAAACTGTCCTATGTATTTTCATCACTTGATAAAAATTTAAAATTTTCAATCCTTAAAAAATTTCATATTTTTGTACATATTAATTCATAAAAAAACCAAACTTGATATAGACATTTAGTGGGATAATTTTCTTAATTTCATTTTTTCTGAACACAGGGCTATTGACTGTTAATGCTTTCACAGTAACTTGCCGAAGTAAAGCAATGCAGGATTACGTTTGATAACTGAACGTAATTTACCACACCGTGAATCGAACCAGGGACCAAAGATTCTAGTTCACCACACCTTTTTTCAGTCTACTACATAGTGTTAAAACCACGCACAGCGGGCTTAGCAATGAAAATACCCGCACACAAGATACACACTCAGAAAGCGAATGTTTGGTGTGCATTTACTGCAAGTTTCTATTTGCAATGCATATATTATTTATCGTTTAAAGTGCGTTTGAAGACGTTTCATCTATTGTAACATTAACGTCAATAATATTATGCTATCATGAATGTGTAGCTTTAACTTGATCTAAATGTCCTCATTTTGGAGAGTATGTTGGGTCACACATGTATCGTTATTCGATAGCATTTTTAGCATTCCCCCTTGAATATATAATAATGTATACATATGTAGATGTACATAAGGTCTCACTACACAGTTGAATTTTGTTCTTTTTTCTATATAAAATAAGGTCTAGTATTTCCCTTGTAAAAAAAAAATTCCACATAGAATTATTTTATAAGTTTTTGTGTTCATAGCAGGAATGTAAACCCACATAAAAATACAATAACTGGTATGTTGTCCACGTTGTTTGTTTTTTAAAAAAGAGGGTGCAGTGACATCCTGAGATTTTTTGAAAAAAGAAGTCCTCAAATACATGCATATGTTGAGATCCTATAAAAGTCACTTTTTTAACACCATTTATGTCTTATTGCAGTTACTATTGCTCTTCTCATCCGCAATAAGAAATCACAACTATTATGAACCATTTTGAAAATATTTAAAAGCCAAATTACATAGGCCTTATTTTAAAGCATAAGAATCATGTTACTGTGGGGGAAAATGGACGTAACTGTGTAGAGAGACGTATAACCCATTCTTCCAAGAATGAATAGTTGCTTGTGTGACATAGTTATCAATCTCAGTGTTACAATTCGCACCTGCACATGTTTTTTATATTGATTGACGCCGCATGTAGGATTTATAGTTGATTTATATTAATACACTTTGGATTGAAAGTGCTAACGGTAGGCATTGTTATTTCGAAACTGGCTGTGCAGAACTTGGCTTGGCGAACTATCTCAGATACAGTCCGTACAGTTCTAAACACTAATTCTGAAAGGGATATGCATTTATTTCTTATTCAGTGTGTAGCTGTAAAATCACAAACTACAGGTTAATGGTTGTTAACGTCGGTAAATTGGGTAATATTTAACATTTCGCGGGCTCTTCCCTGTCATGTGGACAAAGATTTAAACTATAAATATTATAAGTCTTTTTCATGTAATTGTAACCGAATGTCACTGTCAGTTACTTAAATCTAAATCTATTTCACTTTTTTGTGTGATGGCAAATGAACGACGGCAAGAAAATGACCTCTGCAAATTCATTTGTATGAGCATGCAGTTGTATTGATTACTCACCAATATAATTAACAGTTACCAACTAGTTATTTTATACTGATTTTGTATCATATACGCATCCCAGATATTAACTTAAACTCCATTGTAGTGTATCTATTAAACATCTGTCAGATGACAAATGACCATCGGGGATTTGTCTTCAGTATCATGGAGCCAGAATAACACCCCCCTTCCCGCCAGGAAATTCTTAACTTGATGGTTGTATAACAGTCTGCTGTTTAGTTATGTCATTTAGATGCCAATACAACCAGGCAGATTCCGTTGTCAATAGCAACCAAGTATTTCAATAATGCTGGCTATAGAAAGAAACAACTACAGTAGAACCTTGTTCGCTCGAATGCGGATGGCTACAACACCACATATAGCATGAACCACTCATCTGGTCTCGAGCAGAATTCCTATTATGATGTATATAAATGTACTTGTATTTAACAACACTTGGCTCGAACAACCCGTAACTCGAACTATTTTGTCTAGTCCCGTCGTGTTCGAGCCATTGAAGTTCTACTGTATACGTATTTATTATATAAATAAGTGTTTTTCTTTTTCTATTTACCTGAAGCACATGTCACAATTTCATTGCAACTTAATTGGCATGCTCATAGAATGTGTCCAGTGTATTAAATTGATTGATTTATTGACTATTTAGCGTCATTTTATGCCATCGAAGGCTAACAGACGAACAGTTAACCAAACCACTGTTTCCTGAGATCCTGGAAAGTTAACTAGTACTCGAGCACATTCCATCTCCGCAAGTAACTGATAACTTTCTCACTTGAATCAGCGGTAAGAGACACAATGCCGTATATCAATCGTCACGGAGACTGCTGCCGGGCGGGGATTCGAACTGGCAACCCCTGGATTTATAGTCAGACTCGCTCACGACTGAGCTAATCGGGTCCGGCCCTGTTTCACAATATCTTATCAGGTCAATCAAGTTGTGTATAAGAACTTCTTTTTATATGTGCAGTTTGTTAGGAGGAGTTTACAGAGTGAATAAAGAATAGTTTTTTTTTTGCAAATTCTTAAATGACAATATTGATGACAAAGGAAAAACAATTTCATAATCAGAACAATATTTCATAATTTTCGTATTATCTGTGCGGAGAAGGTGGCATGTATTTCAATCATAATTTAGTATTTTTGAAGTCTATAGGCTATTAATATAATTTATCTCGAAAAAAAAAAACCCTTATTTGTTGTTCGTTTTGACTTGCATAAATGCAAACATTTAAACATATTTTGTAATTCCAAATAATACTATTTACGTATGTTTGCCTGTTCAGGCTGTAAGAAAATCTAATACTCAGGATTGTTATACGCTTAATGTTTACTATATACTACAATAAAACAAAACGTACGAGCTGATCTTAACCGATATCCATAATTACTAACACCGATCACAGGATGTCGCCATTAGTTAACCAGGCAGGTGAATTAGTGATGCAAATGTGTTCATAATGGTATTGTGATATGCATTAGTATAGTGATCTACATGCATTTATTTCTTTCAATGCTAAAGGGGAAAGAGGTAAGAATACTATAGAGGATTTTTTCAATGCTAAAGTCGTACCACATATAACATCATTAAGTGAGATAAAGAAAGTCCCTTGATATTGAAATCAACAGATCAAAGCTCGATGACATCTTGATAGGGTGACATGTTATCATGGTCCTATCATGCATTTATTATGTATGGTGCGTGTTTCAGTGGTAGAGCATCGAACCCAGTATCGGAGGGTCGTAGGTTCGATCCTATACCATTGCTATGACAGTCGCCATTGAGCACGACACTTAATCTACATCCGGCTAAGAATAGAATCACTGTCGATCTCTGCAGAGGAGTAGGAATCTTCCGAATGGGTGTCATGTTCATTTTATCATTTTTTGTCATGTTCATTATTGCGGTTAAATTATCAACCCCTGTGTGGTTCCAGGGAGCCATATGAGTAATGGCAAGAATAGGATCACTGTGGCTTATGCATGTCGTAAGAAACGACAAGTTGAGTAATACGATAGAATGTGCTGACAAACTGCAGTTCTGCAGGTATCAAGGCTCTAGTTTCATTCTGCATATTCATTTGTCGATCATTTTTTAATCTGTATGTTAATTGTTGTTTTTGTAGAGTGAACCTAGAATCTTCCTTCCTGCTGCCGTCGAATAACCTATAATGTGTTGGTACGCCGTAAAACCCTATTCATTCATTTCATTGGTACTGGTTCTACAAAGGGAATGTTCAAGCCTTTATTGTCTAAGGTGTAATATCATGTTTCACAATCGAGGTTTAGTAAAGAAAAAGCAACATCCAAACAAAATCTCTGCTTTATGCAATTATCAAATCCACAGCTGTAAATATTAACCGACATCTTCTGATTTTATAGTTTTAAATTATTTCTCTCGCATCAACTGTATAGAGCATAACGCTGCATGAGAGCACCAATCTTTGTTCTGTCACTCATAATACACGTCTTCAGGTCTCGATACCAATTGTATTTTGTTCTTTGTTCTATATCAAAAGGTCTACGATTTCCGCGTTAAAAATTTCCACAAAGAATACTTTTCAAAGTATTCCTTCCAAAGCAGGAATGTATCCGCATATAAAGATGCATAATAACTTGTAGGTTGACCGGCCAGATTATTTTAAAGACAATGCAGTGACACTCTAGAGTTATTTTTAAAAAAGAAGTCCCTAAATGCTCATTTATGCAAGCATCTGTAAACATGCATCTGTAAACATGCATCTGTAAAAATCCTATAATAGTCTTAAGCGATATTTATAGTTTTACAATTACAATATTTATGTAAACGTATTGAATAAATAATTGTGTCACTAATAATGATCATATTAACAAATCCTCAATGAAATACTTTACCATGACAAATCAACGTGATTTATATATTCGGGGAGTTCGGAACATAGTTTGACATTTTACGTATCTCGTGAAGTGTAGTTTCAGATATATTACACTCTCTCCGGCTAACTTAAGCTGGTACCTAACGGTTACTTTAACTTTCTTCCATGTAAAGACCTCCGCTCTACAGAGACACTTTCCTGGTGCGGACGAACAGAATGGCAGAAAGGTGTAACACTTAATGCCCCCTTTACTAATCTTTGAAGAATATCATTTTATTTTAAATACTTTCAGACACAATTGTCATAACATGTCTGATATGGATCATCTTCACCGACAATACTTTATCACCATAGTTGAAGTGATAATGCCTGTAGATACGTTTATTTATTCACGCATGATTGTTGCAAAATCTCATGTTACAAAGCCAAACATACTGTAAATTGTTTGTTTGATTGTTTATTTGAACATTTAGCTCTATCATTTTTATGCCAGTTAACCTAACCACTCTTTCCTGGGATCCTGGACGGTTAACCAGTATTGAGCACACTGATTTCTGCAAGTAGCAAAGAGTCGCAAAGGAGACGACCGTGGATGGTCGGGTATTCAAACCAACGATCCCTGGATTTAAATTGAGACGCGTTATCTACATAGCTGACATGACCCGGCCATAGTGTAGAAATTGAGTGGGCTCTTTCAAACAATTAGTTTGTTTCTACAGCACCAGATGCTACAAACGAATAGACACGCAGGTTCCTGCACACGTGCCACATTAATTATGTCAGTAAGCTCGATTCCTTTAAGTTTGAGGATATATTTTCTTGCACACCGGATAAGGTTATTTACATTTCACTGGGAGTTAAATATTTCTATCTCACCCTGCAGCCGAGTTAAATTTCTCGCACTATGATGTTAAGATTCATTTATGACGTAAAGTATGAACTATATGACGTAAATCATATAATGTAACATCTAAAAGTGACTGTTGTAAAATATATATTTATAAATTAAGTTAAAATATTTATTCAATACGTTGAGTATGCAATAAAAATAATCAATCTTGTTTTTTCGGTTTGGATAGGAAAGTCCGCTTCTCAGAAAACTGTTTTTGCGGGGACTCGGCAGAGAATTTTCCGAACCTCAAACCCATGTAAAGTTCTTATAAAACCATTGTTTCCCTTCTGTTTATGGATGGAGAGGATTATGAACAAATAGTGGATGGTATCTAGTTGCTATGACAACACCTCAACTCGAGACAAGAATGTGGTGTTATCCTTTGTTAACTTGTTAAAGTGACGCGGGTTGGTTTTGATTGATACAAGTATAATATAATCTGTCGACCATAGGATGGTAACACAAGCAACATTCAACTGTTACAAATGGACATGATCATGAAATACGGTAATTAAATTTTAACACTATCAAATTGTTGTTATTTGATAAGATTATTTATCTAATCCAATGTCTCATGATCATTAAAACGTAAATGGTAAAAAACTAAGGTATCTTTTCGGATATAAGTGGCTTGTCTTGGATTGTTTTTATCATAATGCATTTAGGTTATTTGTAACTGCATAAAATATATTTAGGTCTTTGATGAAAATAGAAAAAAAACAGAAGTGTACCACAGGAAAACTTCATTATATATCTGACATGAGGAAGAGTCCACCAAAATTTAACACAGAGATATACAGTCTCAGGACCATTAACATTTAGGCTAGAAAATATGCCCTTGGACCTGTTGACCACGGTGGCGAGAGGTAAATGATCCTTAGCCAATATCGCCTTGGACCTGTTGACCACGGAGTTGAGAGGTAAATGATCCTTAGCCAACATCGTCTTGGACCAGTTGACCAATGTGGTGAGAGGTGAATGATCCTTAGCCAACATCGCCTTGGACCAGTTGACCACGGTGGTGAGAGGTCAATGATCCTTAGCCAACATCGTCTTGGACCAATTGACCACGGGGGAGAGGTCAATGATCCTTAGTCAAATCGCCTTTGGCCAGTTGACAATTGAGAAACATTTTTATGATCTACAGTTTCGTGTAATTAAGGCCTTTATAAACGCATTCATAAAAGTCTAAAAGTATGAGGCTATATATAATATAAAATGCCAGTCAAGACGTATTTAAACGGCAATTTACGTATTAAAACGTATTAAACCGGCAATATACGTATCAAAACTTAGTAAAACGTATAAGATACTACTATATACGTAATTGTAATTGTTACCGCCACGTTTTCTACATATTCAAAATTAACGTGGAGTTTCGATATACGTAACATATATGTACTAAAATGTAGTTCAAACGTAATAGAAACGAATTATATACGTACGGAAACTTATTTAGCCATATATTGAGGCCCGCTACGAACTACTACGCATTATTTACGCTTTACTACGTTTTTTCTTCGTCTTGCTGTTTTATTAGGTTTCAGTAAAATTTATAAGGTATTGTTTGGTGTCACTTCGTATTAGTACGTACTACTACCAGTAGCTACGTTTTAGTCCGTTTTTGTGGCATCCCCGACTTGATGTCAGCATCGTGTGTATATGACCACCATCTCCGACTGTCGCCTCATTGAGGTGATGGCTGTCTATAAATATACCTACAATAACCCTAAATGCAGGTGATTTTCAATTTATGGATGTTGCATTGGCTCTAAACAGAGATGTGCTACAAAATAAAATGCTTCTCTGTATATGGGAGCAAAAAGAATGAAGATGAAAAGGCCAGAAGAAGAACGATTTGGGCCAGGGGAGGTTCAGCCGCAGATCCTAGTTTGGCATGTATGTACAGCTGATGGGAACTAAGGAAGGAAGATGTGGCTGGCTTCAAACACTTCTTGAGGATAGATCCATCAATGTTCCAAGAGATTGTGAAGAGGCTCACCCCAAGGATGCAGATGGAGGACACAAGGTACCGGACTAAAGTTGGCTATCACTATGAGACAGCTTGCAACCGGGGAGAGCTACCACTCCTTAATGTACTCCTTCAGGGTCGCCTACAACACCATCTTTAAAGTGGTATTTGAAGTGTGTTAGGCCATAATTGCTGAAAATGCAGAGGAGGTAACAAACATTTCCCACTGACGAAGCAGAGTGGCGTGATGTAGCCAACCAGAACAGCACCAATTGGTAGTTCAACCATGCCCTTGGTGCACTACACAGAGGCATGTCACCATTAGCTGACCACGCGGCGGAGGCTCCAACTACTTCAACTACAAGGGCTATCACTCCAAAGTCCTCCTCGGCCTAGTTGAGTTCATGTGGGTGAACGTTGAAGCCCCTGACTCAGATGCCCAGATCTGGAAACGGTGTGATTAGATTGAACACAACGCGGATAAAACCATTAATATACCAACACCAGCCCCTCTTCCTGGAGATGACAGGTACATCCCCTACTTCATCATTGCAAATGATGCCTTTGCCCTCTGCAGCTGGCTGGTGAAGTTTGTAGCAGTTTAAGAAGTTCTAGCAGTTGATCACTCTCTGGAAGTTAGACTGGGTTTGAATTGGCTTATCAATGCAGCCGCGTTTATTGCCGGTTTGCCGACCTTGCAGTAATCCCTGATTCTACCTAGTACACACGTTTTGAATCGTAGTAGAACGCAGCGAAACATGGCAAACACTTAGTAAAACAGTTTAATACTCGGCCTGCCACATGCCAGATGGGATGATACGTAGTAAAACCTTGCAAAACGTACTTGAAACCTACTAGAAACCAAGTGAAACCTAATTCCCCTCCAAACGGGGCAAAAATCTGGCAGTACGTAGGGGTGGAAACGTAGTAATACCTAGACCTAAATACATAACAGTGTGACTGGGGCTTAAATCTGGTTTGAGCAAAACATTTGCACAGCAGGAAACAATTAATCGATTCGGTGAATCGATCGAGATTTTACACATGCTTAATATCCGAATATATAATCATTACGAATTAACGTACTGACTTTACTTTCATTAATTCAATCATTGATTTATTGATTCATTCTCTCATTCATTTCTTGCATTTGCATGACACAGGAGGGAGTGGCTACCAGGAACTACGTTTGACGAAACGACTAAAACGTACTTTTGAAAAAGTTATAATCTTTGTTTTAGTTTCACAGTAAAGATTTATTGACATAACGACAACACAATAACAACAACTATTTATAATGTCAATATACATTGTATATTGAATGAACTTTATTGAACCGGCATAAATGGCATCAACAAACCATATAAAAGTATACACATGAAAAATTGACAAATAATTTAAATAGGCAAATACTGTAACATTTGAAACCTAAACATTAAGGATTTTTAATTTAATTCAGTGAATATATTGCAGAAGTAAACTCTATGTCGTTTTTCAGAGCATATATTAAAGCCTCATAATGGTTTTTGACTGTGTTACGCACCAATGATGACACATGTATTTTAAATTGGATTTGTTGGAAATGCAAAATAATACATTTAATTTAAGCTATTAGTACTGTCTTATTTTACTATATTTGGGACAATACAGGGAGCGTAATATTCTGGTTAGACAACATAATTTGCACATTCGGGTTTCTCTTTCAACATGCACTATCTGCCAGCATCTGTTTCTATATTATGGGCAACACATGATAGATGTCAAATATGCGAGATGTTTGAAATACATTCTAAATAATGTCCGTGCTGTTAGGTGACTAGTACCACATTAAAAATGTAACCATCATAATGTCCGTACTGTAATGTGACTACTACCATTACAAATGTAACTGTCATTATGTCCGTAATGTGACTACTGCTATATTACAAATGTAAGCATCTTTAGATCCGTGCTGTTATGTGACTACTACCATATTACAAATGTAACTATCGTTATGTCCGTACTGTAATATGACTACTATCATATAACAAATGTAACTATCATTATGTATGTACTGTAATGTAACTACTACCATATTACAAATGTAACTAACATTATGTACGTACTGTAATGTGACTACTACCATATTACAAATGTAACTTTCATTATGTACGTACTGTCATGTGACTACTACCATATTACAAATGTAACTTTCATTATGTATGTACTGTAATGTAACTACTACCATATTACAAATGTAACTAACAATATGTACGTACTGTAATGTGAGTACTACCATATTACAAATGTAACTTTCATTATGTACGTACTGTAATGTGACTACTACCATATGACAAATGCAAATATCATTAACTCCGTACTGTAATGTGACTATTGTCCTGATCTTATCTGATTGTACACAGTGACCCCGAGGTGCCACTTGGCGGCGTTGTGGTGCAGCCTTATCTTCAAAGACTCACAGAAACACTGGACACCTTCCTTAATACGATTTTCTTGTACATAATCCACCCTAGTAGATTATATCCCTTTTCCTGGTGTCCAAGGTTTCGTTCATTCTTTATCACACTTTTTAGATTAGAAATGGACAAACGCTTGTGCATGATTTGGTTCAACTTTGAGTAGACGAGATACTTCAGGACGTGGATGTAAACTCCATGTAAACCGTCTAAAACAGCACAGTCATACCAGTAGACTTCTTTATCATCATGTGATCCCAGGTGCTTATCAGCTGATCTGAACATATCATACTTGACAGGGGATGGGACAATTGCCATTTCTGATGGGAGAAACATAACACAGGAAGCTGTAGATGACAGAGATGTTGGCACATTGACCTCTAGAAGGTTGGGTAATGATTCAACGATGTCACAGTAACACACCGTTTCTACATCCGGTTGTAAGTCCGCGTTTATCTGGTACAACATATTCAAACAAGTGTCATATTGTTTAAACTTATATAACACGGAGGCAAATCCAAGTCGTGATGACGTAACGTCACACGTACTTCCTTCCTGGAAGCGATAATAACTCGCGTACAGTAAATGAAGCATCAACGGTGATCCCGGCACACGTTCGCTAAAAGCCAGAGAAATAATCTGCTGTGCTAGTCTTGAATGTAAGAAAGGAAGTATGTGGTGAAGCTGTTCCATTGTTTGTTGTCCATCGTGGTCCTTAAAGTACATACACGACGTTAAGTCACGAATAAACGTCGACAGCCAACAGCAGTTAGATGCCACGTCATGAGCTTTCAGAAACCTATTAATATAATTTCTAAATGTCGTTTCATCAATCATCATGGATTGTTTAAGACGTGACATGTGCGTTGTTTTGGCTTTAACGATAGCATAAAAATTAGCACTGCCCATAAATATGCCCCCTATCTGATCACATCCAATACGCAACAACAGCGCAGGGTCCTCTGATATCGTTTGTGTCAATAATTCTATCAGACGCGGCTGACTATTTCTGTACACATCACGGTCAAACATGTATTCTTCTTTAATGAAATAATTCGGACATATTCCATTCAATACAAAGTTACGTAACACATTTAAACACAAACGTACACATGGAATTAAGTTTTCGGGTCTCCTTATACATTCCATTGTATTCTCTATCACGTTGAACATACATGTTTTACAATGGTATGAACTAATGGACTTTCCCAGTAGTCGTGTTATCAAATCGTTTTTAATCATTTTAAGACGAATGTAACACTTGTGTTGTACAGGATTAAAGTTAAACATGAGTTGTCTCTCCTGTAGAGAGAACGACAATTTCCATTCTATATGTTTCTCATCACTCTCTGGATGTCCAACACCTACGAAAAAACAGCCCGATGCATTTATTTGATCAATCATATTTGCCGATTGCCAATAATGGGGTCGTGGTCTTCGTATTCATTCACTGGCAAATTCTGGCACTATTACACATCGATACGCGTAAACGTCATCCAACGATAATGGGCCGATACGTGTGTCTGCGGGTCCATTTCTTTCATTGACATTATTATCCTTACCATAAAGAGTAATTGGTTTCCATCATATTCTTCCATCACGATCTGAATCAACATTATCATCAATATCCATAGTGTACACAGTCCTCGGTGTCTCGTTACGAACCAACTGAAGTTTTACGTATCCTGGTTTTGTGTGATTGTCACGGACCATGAGGTATGAGCCACGATAACCAGCAGCATCACGAATATTCTCTATCACGGGATACTCATCGAGACATAATAACTTATCTATATCTGAGTTCAGGCCTGGTGTTGTAGTTCCTTCACAATGACTCACAAATATGACCATTGATATGGGTCTATGTTCCAGATGATAAAAAATTATCTAATTGTCTGAGTAATCTCCATATTAACCGCAGTAGACTGATGAATCCTCCTCATGTTTTCTGATGCCCCGACATATTCCATAATGTCATACAGGCTAAGTGAAATGTTTTGGAAATAGTCGGACATTTTTGTTTCTAAAATAATAATAGTAATAATAAAAAAAAATAATGATAATAATGATAATAATTATAATGATAAGAATAATACTAATATATAATAATTAATATTGTTAGTAGGAATGTTAATATAAATAATAACAATACTAATAGTAATAATAATCATAACTGTAATATAAATAAAGATAATTTATTAACAGTTACTATGATAATTATAATAATTTTGATAATGATTGAATGTAGTTAAACGAATTAAAAATAAAACAAAACAAAATGGTAATAGTAATAATACTCGTGCAATAAGAATGTTATCGTATACATCATCTGAGGCCCCGACATGTTCCAAAATATCACACAGGTGCCGTAATGTGTTATATATACTGTCAGAAAATATGTTGTCTGCTATAATAGTGATGAGAAGAAGAAGAAAAAGAGGAAGAACAGGAAGACGAAGAAGAAGAAGGAAGAAGAAAAGGAAAAAGCAATAATAATAATTTAAAAGCAGTTACGATAATCAGAATAAAGTATTGATACTAAGTGTGTTAAGAAACGAAATATAATTATAAGCGTATACATCGACGTAATTACTGACTTCTTACGGATGTATACATATTTTATTAATTTGTTCATTCAAATATCAAGTATAGCACGCTGCATGATATATTTGCCTAACCATCTGTCTGTCTGTCTGTCTGTCTGTCTGTCTGTCTGTCTGTCTGTCTGTCTGTCTGTCTGTCTGTCTGTCTGTCTGTCTGTCTGTCTGTCTGTCTGTCTGCCTGCCTGCCTGCCTGCCTGCCTGTCTGTCTGTCTATTTATATATCTATCAATATATCTATCTTTATATCTATATATATCCATCCATCCCTCCATCCCTGCCCAACCCTACCTACCTATTTCTCAATCTAAGTACACGGAAAACGAAAACCACATTTGTACTTTTTAACAAAGTATACAATATTCAGGGAAAATGAAACGAGAGATATATGCAAACGATTTTTTACTTATTGATTCTTTTTGCAAAAAGATATGTTCGATCATATGTAAATTAAAACTGTTAATTAATTGTAAATTATCGTTGGAGACTTATATTTTGATTGTGAAATATGTAACAAAAACTATTCTCATACTTATCCATGATCGGATTTGATCGATTAGACGTATAAAACATAACACAAATTATTGTTATATTGTTTTCTTATCGGTTCCGGTCCCCTCCCGCTCACTCTCTCTCTTTCTCTATCTCTTTCTCTCTGTGTCTCTCTATATGTCTGTCTGTCTCTCTCTCCCTCCCTCCCTCTCTTTCTCTCTCTCTGTCTCTCATTATCTCTCCCTCCCCCTCTCTCTCTCCCTCTCTCTCTCTCCTCTTCTCTCTCTCTCTCTCTCTATCTTCTCTCTCTCTCTCTTCTCTCTCTCTCTCTCTCTCTCTCTCTATCTCTCTGTCTCTCTCTCTCTCTCTCTCTCTCTCTCTCTCTCTATCTTGATACATATTGAGTTTCATGTAGTAAATCGATTTGGAAATCTTATGTTGAATATTTTGTAAACAAACTATACGACACGTTTTCAATAGTTTGATTCGATTTTTGTACAGTTGAGTGCAAAACGTAAGTGAGATTTTTGTTCAACTTCTTAGTTTGCAGTGCAAATGTCTTAAGTTTGTTTTTCTCAAAAGATTCACCTGAGCATGGCAACATATCCTATTACAAATTTATTTGTATAATGCAAGGGTAATTGAATCATTATTATATGGACTATTTATACGTATGCTACATTAAGTACTATAATTTGTGTATTTAAGATATCACATCACCGGTATAAATCTGTATTTAACACTTCTAAGAGTGTAAAGAATAGACGTTGGAAGTTTTCTATAAACGTTTTAATAATATAAGATATTAAATGGTTTCTTATTTTCAGTGCAAGCTAGCTATCACAATGTTAAACAGCGCCTTCTGTGGTACTATATAGTAGGACAAGAAGAGAAATGAAGGAAAATGAAACTTTGCATACACCTGGACTGGTAATGTCTTTTTTTTTGTTACAAATAAGTATGATGCTAGTTTTTTTTTCTAATTGATGACACTGTTTTTTAAGTATTATTTCGCAATTGTTTACAGTGATCTGCTTACATACCGCATTATTTAATTTCTTTTCCTTTTGTTGAATGGGGCTTAGCGCCATTTTCAACCTATTTCAGATTATATATTGCAAATCCAGTTTCATGAGTAGATGTTGACCTTGGAATGATTCTGTGTGTAGAACCATCGCCCTCTTGCAAGTAACTGGCAAACTTTCTTATATAAAGTTGTTTTTGGACCAAGCAGCGCTCGAATCTACGACCTTAGCGATGAGAGGTAAGCGATATTTAATTTCTGTTAAATCATGTACTGTTCAGGGGATGGATATGGCGTTTTACTAATTACTAATTTTGGAGCGAGTGGGACTCGAACTTGTGAAGATCTAGTTCAGTGAACGAACGAATATTGCTATGGTATAAATCTATATATGAGATGAAAATGTAAGGCACGTCTAGTGCTTATCTTATTTGCTCCTTTGGGGCCTCAAGGAATGATTTCATTTTCACTTTCATGACGTCATCAAGTCGTCGTTATATATGTTATGTGATATGCGATCTTTGTACTAGACTAGTATTTAGGGTTAATTGTATAATCAAATAGCATGTACTGCTATTAAAATTAATTTATAGATGCTACTGTTATATATACAGATGCATTTAAACGTTCTTTGCAAGCATTAAGTGCTATTTTCCATTTTTGCAACGCTACAAGATACCGCGTAGATACATAAAAAATAGCTGCGATTTTTGTATGAAAAATCCACAACACAGCCAAACATTTTTCTTCTTTTCTTCACCATAACGACTTTTAAAAATAGTTTTATGTTATAAGCCTATGACATACATTATAGAGTGACATAAAACTCATACTTAGAATATAATTAGGCTATAATTGTACGTATTTTAGCTCCTTAAGATAATGTACTCTACCGTATGCCACATGTCTTCAAAACTAATAAGAATTTTTTTTTATTTCCCTTAGTTAATCATTTCGTAGTTAACTCCCTTAGTTAGCATGGGTCACTAGCAGAGTATGTCTTGTTCGTTGAATGAAATAGTCTTTATATACGATTAATCAAAATATTTTAATATACAAATTCATTGGCAATATCTGGCATCAAATAATAGGAATATATAATCAATAAAACATCTATCTTGGCAGATCAGTTTCAACGGCATTATCGAAAAATGGAATTAACAGTATTTCTATAAGGTGTGGTAGGGCAAGATACATGTGGTGCCATCTGTATTCTCAGTCGCATCACTCATTGGTCAATCATTGTCACTCGAAAACAAGCATGTGCACATGAATT
This sequence comes from Panopea generosa, assembly GCA_029582155.1. Classification (NCBI taxonomy): domain Eukaryota; kingdom Metazoa; phylum Mollusca; class Bivalvia; order Adapedonta; family Hiatellidae; genus Panopea; species Panopea generosa. The sequence goes on along the minus strand of CM055899.1, from coordinate 869,856 downwards.
AAGATTAATAAGATTAATAAAGTATGTTGCTATGCATGCAGTTTAAAGAAAACATGACTATTTTAATAGTGCGGAATACTTTGATCATAAAACATTAAAGTAAACTCATGTTGACGCATTACAGCGTTATAAACTATACTGCCTCCTCTGATCCAAATAAAATGATACAGAATTAATCCAAATGTTAATAGTTTTTAAGATCAGCCATATTAAAATTACCAGCGGAGTACGTGGTCCAGTGGTACAGTACGGAACGGAAGCCATGATCGTAGGATCCTCCGCCCCGACTATGTGTGGTGTGCGTAAAGCCCCAACATCCGATCAGACTATCGCATGTAAATTAGTTACTCTACAGGGCGTGTTTTATCAACTGGGAGTGTATACTATGGTCTAACAATAGAACAGTTATAATAGCAGGCAGCAAAATGTTTGTATAACAATGCAGAAAATTTACATTGTAGCTGATACAGGAATGTTGACGCTGGGGTCAATATCTCAAATTATACCTTGGATACAAAGTTGTGTGATAGAGACTGTGCTAATAATAAACTTTAACTAATGTTGTTTTATCATGCATGTGTATCAACTGTAAATTATAAATTGTGGTGGTTATGAACAATGTCAAGGCCGTGCATATCAAAAACAAAATAAAAAGGAAAAAAATCATTAAAAATTGGTTCCTGTCATAACCATGTAATACACGGAGGGAGATAAACACTTCAACTTCATTTAAGCAGAAATCATGATGAATAAATCAGTTGTAATTGAAAATATACGGATAATTAATTAAGAAAAAGATCAGAAATTGTTTTTGATTGGTAATTTAAGTCACTTTCAAAAGCTTTCATTTGACAAAAGCCTTATATACATATTCATGATATTTCTAGTGAAAACACTATGTTTAGTTTGAATCTAAAACTATTATTTCTGTTTGATGTGATATAATACACATGTAAAATGATTCATTCACATGGCACCATAAACTGGACAATTTTTAATAAAGTAGAGGAAAAATTATATACAGTCAAACCTGTGTAAGTGGTCACCTCTATTAAGCAGCCACCTGTCTTAAGCAACCATATTTTCTATTTCTCATTTCTATGCTTTCAGAGTAAATTAACCTGTTTTAAGCAACCGCCTGTCTTATAGGGCCACTTTTGCTCCTTCCCTTTACTGCTGCTTAAGACAGGTTTGACTGTAATTCAATTAAATATGGTGATATATATACTGTTGGTGATTAAAAAAAAGGATAAAAGAAGGAATTACTTAAAAGTTTGGTAAGTTTTGCATGAATTGTAGTTTGTATTTATCTATTATATCTTAAATATAGCCATGTGAGCTATAGCGAGTTTGTTTACAAACATTGGTCACATGACAGATATTGATTAGTTTGCTCCTTCCCCGAAATTCAAATTTCTCTGTAACCGATTGTCTGTTGAAAGCAATAAGTAATACATTATTGCAGATTTTATTTTGAAAAATTCAGGAACTGTGAATAATATTAAGACTATGTTGCATGACAAATTTCAAATTTTTCAATCCATGAATTTATTTTAGATTTGAACATTACTCTCCCAGATCTGAATGTGTTTTGAAAAATAAGGGAAAACACACCCACCGCCATTACCTCCCTTTTATACACAGGTTGGATCTTTAAGACATACTGACATTGAAACTGTGCAACTAAGTGTATAGTATACACTATTCCGACTGGTTGCATTAATACAAATTTACGAGCATAGTGATGACATTTTATATTAAATTTGGCAAAGTTAAGGAGATACAATTTGGTTATCCATCTTATTTAGGTTAATAATCAATTAATGAATATATGTGTGAAAATATAATACGCCACTACATTGATCCGCTAAATCAACAAATTTCATTTTTAACTGCGCAATTCAACTAGCTAACTTATATTTAGCGACACAATAATTTGATCAAGACAGCGATCTAAACAGACACTCATCTGACTATCAGACGATCCCAGTCTTTTTGTTGTTGAATGCCAAATATTGATGTTATATAATACACTTGTCATGTTTGATGGTTCGATAAACCTATTTACGTCAATGGGTATTGCTGTTATAGCGTGCTTATGACTGATTGATATATGATATTACTTAAGTCGTATTCTGGGTCGCTGCACGTAATTGGAGGTTATGTTGTAATACTGGTAACTTTAGTTAAAACTTATCTATTTTACATAATTGTTAAACAAGTGTTTATAACTTAGACAAATCATGCTCGAAGTCTTCCTGGGTAGAACCGGTACAAAATATATACTGTACAGGTGTCTTACTTAAAGACCCAACCTGGGTATAAAAGGGAGGTAATGACGGAGGGAGTGTTTTCCCTTATTTATCGAAATACATTCAGATCTGGGAGAGTAATGTTCAAATCTAAAATAAATTCATGGATTCACCATTAATATATATATCACCATATTTAATTGAATTGCAGTCAAACCTGTCTTAAGCAGCCAGTAAAGGGAAGGAGTAAAAGTGGCCATTTAAGACAGGTGGTTGCTTAATACAGGTTAATTTACTCTGAAAGCATAGAAATGGGAAATAGAAAATATGGTTGCTTAAGACAGGTGGCTGCTTAATAAAGGTGACCACTTACACAGGTTTGACTGTATATAATTTTTCCTCTTCTTTATTAAAAAGTGTCCAATTTATGGTGCCATGTGAATGAATAATTTTACATGTGTATTATATCACATCAAACAGAAATGATAGATTTAGATTCAAACTAAACATAGTGTTTTCACTAGGAATATCATGAATATGTATATAAGGCTTTTGTCAAATGAAAGCTTTTGAAAGTGACTGATCTTATCAATCTCACTGGACTGACCAGGGACCAGTTTCTAGACCTTTTTCAACAAGCGAAATCCAACATTCGGAATACACATTCTAAAAGTTCATTGACAACATTAGAAATCTTTCTGCTTAAATTGAAATCTGGCATGTCAAATAAATTACTTTCGACACTTTTCTTAACGTCCAAGTCAAGAATAAGGAGGGCAGTACATACAGCAAGAAAAGCACTGATTCAGGACTTTGTTCCTACTTATTTTTGATTCACTCACATAACTCGTGAAGATGTCATCACAAATCAAACACGGACCCTGGACAAATCTTTGTTTAGTGAAAGTGAGGATTAAGTAATATTAGTTCTAGATGGTACTTATATCTACATTAATAAAAGTAACAACTTCCACTTTCAAAGGCGGTCTTAATGTACATAAAGGACAACCACTTGTCAAACCAATAGTGATAGTCACTACCACTGGCTATTTTCTAACTGTTTTAGGGCCATATTTTGCTGATACCAAAAATAATTATGCTTCCTTATTAAAGCATATAGTGAACAACAAGGCAGAACAAATCAAAGGTTGCGTTAAGCCAAGCGATATATTCATTGTTAACATAGGTTTTAGGGATTCAATCCAACTATTAGAAGACCGGTATAAAGATCGAAATGCCAGCATGTATGGTACGTGGTGAACGTCAGATGTCGACCGAGGATGCTTATACTAGCAGATTGGTTACGAAGGTAAGCATTTTATATGTATAGTATTTAAATAACATCTACGTCTGACGGCGTAATATACTAATGTTCTACTATTGGAGACATATCTTTGAACTTAAATACTTTATATTTATATATTAATATATAAAACAATATACATGTGTACAAATATATTTAATACACAAACGTAATTTAACAAAACTATATGATACACTAAACTGAAGTGCTCACATTGGTATGCTAATATGATTGTCCACATTTATTTTTAGGTACGATGGGTAATAAAAGCAATTCTAGGATCAAAAGATGGAAGTACTAGAATTATATTCTATCAACCAACCAAGTCACTTTTATAGGAGACTATATTCGTATTGTGTTTGCAATATCAAATAAATATTTCAGACTGATTAACTCTACCAAAGATAGTGAAGATGATAAAGCTCTTGCAGCAAAGGTGTTGCTTCAGATCTGTCAAACGGAAGCATTCATAACACGATTTTGTTGAATCCAATAACATGGATAGAAGATCTGCCATGTGGTTGTCAGTTGAGAATTGTAGTATCAACTTTCCTAAACTTGATTAACCAAAATATGCTCAATAACTCCTGGGACATATCAGCTGAAGTTGAGTTCGAGCTATATACAGGAATATATTGGAGGTAACTACCAAATTCAGATTCACTAGGAGGCAGAAAATCTAATTCGTGTCCGGCTTCAGAGGAGACATGTATAAGTCAAGACATATATTGTATGGATACAGTGCACCGCAACTGGTATACAGGCTTGGTACTGTAAGTGTTTGGCCGGAGCAAAGACAGTTGGTGTATTCTCACACATAGCCGCCTTTCTCTGGTACTTGAGACTGTCCATACATGAACGTCCAAATAAGAGATATGGAGTCAGAGATTTAGGTTATTATTTGGAGGATGCTTTTGATGTTCCACAGACGGTTGATAGCTCCGACTCTGATGGGAGTTTTGTGGCGGAGTAGACCCTTTAAGAGATAGCAAATTAAATGAAACATAACGTGATATATGTATTCTTATAAGATACATTTATGTAACTATATGTATAATCATCATTAGTAAGTCACTTATTCAAATGATTATGAAAACATCCTTAAGTGACTAACTGGCTAAAAATGCAAATCCCTACAAAACATTATTGACTTGTTTACAGGTAGAGATAACTTACCTTGTGTTTGTTGTAATAATGTCCGTGTCTACTGCAATTGTTCTTGATATGAATGATTTTGCACATTGTATTGTTAAATATGTATTTTAAAACATATAGCGTGTTTCAATAGCTTTCTTATATGACATGTAAGAATTTTTTTTGTGAATTTTTTAAGTGTTTACTTTATGAAACAATAGAAGGAATATACAGTTTTAGATAATTGCAGTATTACTTAACAAAACAAAGAGGTTTGTAAAATTGCTACGTAATACATCAGCCATTCACATTTATATGCGTACTTTAAAGGAATACTATGTTATTTTCACTTACTCTATTTCTGAAAAGTATATATGCTCATTACGTAAAGTTACATTACCATAGCATATGCTAAGACTATTTTTGTTCCTGTGTTTAAAAAAGTGCATAACTCTTGTAACTGGTAACCTAACCCTAACCCGACGGGACTGGACAAAATAGTTCGAAAGAAGAGAGTAAAAAAATACAGGTAAATATATTGACTGGACCTAATTTCTAGTTCGACTCTTCCAGACATCGGTGTTCTAGCCATCGGAGGTAGAATAATAGAAATTAAATAGTGTTTTAGCCGGGACCAAATCAGTGGATCGAGCCATGTTTGGTGTTCCAGCCATCCGTGTTCAAGCCAACGAAGTTCTACTGTATCTCATAAAGTCCAATGTTACTTATTGTACACATCTATACAAGTATAGTTAAGAAATGTATAACAGTTATTTTTTTATGTTAAATATCACTGAAAGTTATTAAAATATGTCATGGTAACACTTTTCAATTTTTTCCCATTAGCCTCATAATCATTTTTTTCTATAACTATTGTTGCCATGGTAACTTGGTAACTAAGTTAAAGTGTATGTTTGGGATGAAAGGTTAGCATTGCTATACTTTTGATATGAGACTGAACCAATTATGAATACTTCCAAAATAGAACTGCTAAATGGTATTAAAAATGGATTATTGTTAAAAATTAAGCCATTTGGTTACTATGGCAATAAAATTTTGTTGGTCGAGTATATTGACAATATGAATGAATGAATGAATGAATGAATGAATGAATGAATGAATGAATGAATGAATGAATGAATGGTGTTTTACGGCAAGCCGACACATAAATAGGTCATTTTGTGCACGCAAAGATTAATGAATGTGATGACAAAAATTTATTAAATAAATATGGTTAAAAATATATTAAAACTATTTGCAAATAAATAAATGAAAATTATTTAAAAATAAATAAATGAAAAATTCAATTAAATACAGGGAAACTAATGATGTATATAATGAACGCGGTGATAGAATGCAATAATAATTAGATCACACATACACACAGGCTATTATCTGTACTGGTTAATTAGTCATTACGAATAACATTTCTTTACCAAATAAATGATACCAATTATGATTAATACAATATTGGCGACAGTTGTGTCGTCTGATATATTCTTCTCTGTACCAGATTGCTGAGGTTTGTTTATATCAGACATCGATCCCCCTGTTCCATGAAATAAATCTGTTTTAAACTTTTTTAATAGAGAGACATTTACATGTACCTGTACATTACAAAAGAAATTATATAAAATATGATATATACAATTTGACCTATGATTAATAAAATATTGGTGAAAATTGTGTCATCTGATTTAATCTCCTCTGTATCGCATTGCTGAGGTTTGTTTATATCAGACATCGATCCCCCTGTTCCATGAAATACAATCTGTTTCACACCGACCTCACACTCAATTTCCACATCTGAATTGAAGACCAATGTCCAGTTCCATACGGATCTTCATCCCAAAAGTGTACTGACATGAAGGTCCAGTTAAAACTTCTAGGTAAGTTTCCATAGTTCTCATTTATATTCATTTTCGTTAAAATAGGAGATGATGTTTTCATTGGAGAGATAAGATTTATTGAAACTGCTGCGATGTTTGAGCATTTCAATATCAACATCACTTGCACATGTTCAATATACCGTACAGTATTGTTGCAGCTATTACTCTCTATTGTTTTATAAAGGTTTAATTTTTCTCCTACAACTTTTTCTGTCATAAGATGTGAAGGGTCTGAAATATTGCACGTTTGACTTCTTGGAATGTATTGCCAGTTAGCAGCGTGTTGTTTCATAGTTGTCAAATCCATCTGTCCGAATCCTATTTGGTCATTAAAAAGTAACCCAGCACCATTTTCACGCCAGCTAATTTTTGGATGTTTAGTCGACGTCTTAATAATAATATGTTCAATATCCCGCTTTGATAAATACGGATTTATAGTAAGCATTTCTCCAACATACCCGGCAGCAACTGCGGTTGCGGCAGATGCACCATCAAACAAATTACTACATTCATCATAAAGATCCGTTGTTGTAAATCCTTCTCCGTAAGCAGCTGCTATTGCACAAGCACAAATTTCTTTATTTTCTGGTAAGCTTCCATCTTTCTTAACACTAGCTATAGTGATTGTATAAATACTATTAGCGTAACCGTCGGCATTACAGTTATCTTCGTCGCCATTTCCGCTGGGATACACAAATATTCTTCCCTTGCATTCACGACCGCTTTCCACTCCATTTCTTAACGCCGCTACTGTTGCTGAAAGTGGACCGAAAAAGCCTTCATTGTCCTGAATACCATAGCTGCACGAGTATACTTGAATATCGTTTGGTCTATATGACAATGTACAATGATTCTCTTTCATCCGTTAACATGCCAAAGTCCGTGATCATCCTAAGTCCGACGAGTTTGACGTTTGGGGCTACTCCTTGATCGCATCCATTAAATTCATCTGCGCCAATACGGCCCATGCATTTAGTACCATGGCTTAATGTATGATACAAAATTGGATCATTCAATTTTTCGTTGTTCATATCGATACTTGGATCTGTGTCTTTATCAATGAAATCATAACACAAACTAAGAGCAATCACGTTTCTAAGGTTAAGATGATCCGTTTGAAATCGCGCATCAGCAACAGCAATGTAAATTATTGGATTTGTCAAACTATCTTTTTGAACCGGGTTGACCTGTTGATTTTTCCCATAAAGATTCCGGGGTTTGGTTTTGGATGATATACAACTATTTTTTAGCATCTTCTTATAGGCACTGGTGAGAATTCGACGCTCAAAATCCTGCTCGATAGATGAAACTGTGGAAGACAATCGAATTTGTAGAGATTCCAATCGTTGAACATTGTATCGGTATATGGAATAATTTTCAACAGTTTCTTTTTTAAATGAGTGAAACGTGGAAACAATCTGTAAAACAAACACCACATTTTATCATTTATTTTATTTTATAAAGACACACGAGAGGGAAAAGAGGGAAAGAAAGGAAGAGACAAAAAAAGAGAGAAAGAGAGAGAGAGAGAGAGAATGTGATAGAGACAAATAATCAGAGACAGACGGACAGAGGTAAATTAACCTAAAAATAACTGTTTTATCATAGGTCAGTTCTATGTCTAACTTATGTACCGAGGTGCCGTAAAACATCATTCAGTCATTATATGATTAACGTGATCTGAAATTATAAGTAATTGTCATATATTTTCCCGCTTGATAAAATAATGTAAAACAAATAAGGAGCTAAATAAAGTAACAAGTAAACTTACGTGTCTTGCATATGTAAAACCGTCCTTCTTCACATCTTTTATAACATATCTAAGGTACTTGGAGTCTTTTAAATTGAACTTGAAATTGTTGATATATATCCTATCTGCATTATCAAATCTAGATGGAATTTCATTTAATACCAAATTAAAACACAAAACGTAAAATAATATTACTACTTCTTTATTTGTTGTATGACTCATTTTAGTATTTTATTCAATATTGAATGTCTTACATATATTCTAAATCATGTTTCATGACAGCGCACTTTTATTGATTTGTTTGAATACCTACCTGTGACAAATATATATGTATACAAACTTGAAAACCATAGACCCACGCCACTCATTCACCGTCATTCACCCAGACGATGTTTTATTTTACATTGATCGCATCCGGAAACACCTCATGAATATTATGGGCGTGGTGAAAATACTACGATTTCTTTATATGGAGTTTCGTGTAAATCAATACGCAGTAACAATGATACAAGGCTTCCGCTCTATATGTCACAGAACTATACATACTATTGGTCTTATTTTATTTAAATTCTATTGTTACAATAAGAGTTTAATATACAAATAGCCAACAATCTCATCTGAGAAGAGGCCAGGTTTATAGTTATGTATTTATAACGAATAGTACGCTTCCGCCTAGATAGGGCAGTGATTAGGTCCAGTCAACCATTTTGAAAATTACCGCGTATTTTCAAATCCATATTTAAAACATATCTGCATATGTACTGCAGATTAGAGAGATAAGACGGAAAATGCCGACTTTATTGAAAACTGGACCACTTTTCTGTAGTATATATAGGTTGTGGTATTAACATAATTGGCGAAGAAAAAGCTGTGCAAGACAGTTTCTCGGAAATGGAAAACTATGTTGACAGACAGTGGGTGGAGAGTGGGTTCAACTATTCCAAGTTGTTAAAGAATGACACTGTCATACATTATTGTGAGATACTGTTATATATTTTCTTTATTATTGTGAGATACTCACAGGATTAACAATAACAACAACAAAGACGAAAAACAGCAGTAGCTGCCAGCAGTTTCAATAACATAGATGATGAACAGTGCATGCATGCAAATTTGAGAAAAATACAAATTAATTAATTTATTATGTCAGATGATCACTGTGAGTTAACTATTGACCAAAAGTCAGGACTATTCACTGTCACTGTCAGAGTAAATGATGGGCAATATGCGCTTAAATTTCTTTCGTGGTGGCTCTTCACCACCACCATTGCTGCTACTACTACCAGTATAGAAAATCAAAGTGCCTTCATTAATTGTTGTTGTCCCAAAATATGTTGACATCACTTGCTGACCGTAAGCATACGAATCCATGGAAGATGCCGCTTGATCTGCTGGGTCAAATGAAGACGGATATGGTGAACAGTTGAACTGGTAAGTTGATTTTTCTACAGTTTGTTCCGAATAAGTCGATACTAAAGGCCCAGCACATTTTGTTTTACCCAACGCCTTAGATACCATTTTTTATTTTTCATTGTTCATTCGACTGTAGTTATTAACGCTTTGTAGATTTTTATGACCACTGATTTGAACCGTATCTGTAGGTGCTAGTTGAAGATTGCAACATTTCTGAACTAGATGTTTTCTGACATAGTGATTTGTAATTCGTCTGTCGTTGTCAATTTCACTGTACTGTTCTTTCATATTTTTTGTTAGTTGATAAATTTTGTTGATGCCCATGGGACTGTTTTTTTGAACCAAGCCTGGCCAGGCTTTGGCTCTTTTACATTGATAGCCAGGAAAAAGGGTGATTCTGGTGAAAGCATATTGGCAGGCCTTTTTGATGCATACAGCTTAAATGCCTTTACGGTACATCTTTCAGGAATTTCACAATTCCGTGCCTTTGGTTTAAATTTCCTTGCATTTGTGATGTCCAACCGGTTCTTGTTTTAGTGGCCCGCTCTTTTACGTGAACCAAATATTCATCCCCATCTTCGTCTGAAGCCAGTTCAATATCTCCCCATTTCAATTTTATTTGCTCCTTGCCACCGCGCATCCCAAATAACCAATGAAAAGTTCAAGTGCAACATGTTTAAGACTGCCAGGGGAGAGTTTAATCCCAATATGCCCTCGTTGAATAATTTGTCAATGTCACTGTCCGTTAACTTATCAGATTCTTTGGGCTTATTTCCATAACCTTTCGCCTTAAGTTCCTTTTGCTTTGCTATCAATGCAACATTACACTCTCACTGTGAATGTCAGTGTAACTGCAAGTTAAAATAACATGATGTGCAAAGATAGGAAGTTTGTGAATATTATTTCAGTTTACTTTCAAGTCAGTTAAAATCTCGATGCCGCCATTTCAATATTACATGTTTGTGAAAACTACGAAATTTACATAATCTCTCTAGTAATACAGTTTTACATTTGCGGCAACATCTACAGTTCCCTGATGTTAACACAACTACTCTCATATTGATGCTATATGGAGATGTACTCAATGTATTTTCAGAAGCCAGAATATCAAGAAAATATTAGTTTAGGGAACGGAAAGACAGAGATACGAACAAATATCAAAAATCCTCGAATAGAATTTGAAAGAAACCCACGATTATTATTGCGACTGTAGTATTTCTGTTCAGCACCATAATCAAAGACAAAACGTGTGATTACTGACTCAATGTTTCATCTTAGAAAAAAAGAATCCGAATGACGATTCAAAGGTCGTCAAATAGTATTTAAGTGCTGTCTGTCATTAGAATGGAGATTTCGTTTCGCGTTTACTACTCCAATTCAAATAAATATTTTATCATGTGTCGGCGGATTTGACGTTCTAAACCATTCGGACTTTATTTTAATGATATTGAGCTTTTTATCCATTTTAATATTAATTTTAATTATGATATATTCCCTTCAAAAGTGAATTTGCATATCAATCAAGCAAAACCATAAACTGACGAATACAAACTTACAAATGTATTAGAAAAAACCTTTGATGCGATGACAAGTTGGCATTGATTTCAATGATTATAAAATTATCAGATATACACCTATGTCTCGGTTAGCCTTGGTACTCTTGATTTGCTGTAATATGATACAGTCGCTGAACTAAAGTATGATTTACGCTACGGTGCAGTTAGTGTATTCACAGGTTGTAAACTGCGTAAAAATATTAAACTTTATGACTTGCTTATGTCATTGTAATTTTAGTTAAAGGTGTATGTAGCGATAAATGTAATCGACACTGTATGACTACACTATACTAGTGTATAGCAGGTTTGAGTCTAGATTGTATTATAACACTTACAGTTAGGGATGCAAAGAGAAATTTATGAATAACGAACGCTTAAACCGGTGCGAGGAAAAAAAGGTGACTTAAGCCGGTGCTAGGAAAAAAGACCGCTTAAACCGATGCTGGGAAGTGTGAGGGTGTTGCATATGTCGTTATACCTCGTAGACGGAGTCAATAAAAACCAAGTCTGCTAACATTTTGTGTATTTTTGGAATTGTTTCATTATTTTATTTTTTTCCCTTGTTATTTCGACAGCACATTCTTTAGAAATACTTATATTGACACATTGTATCTCGTTGGTCTCAATTAAAAATAGCAAACTAAAAAAATATAAACAATCCAGGAGTAACGAAAATATATATTTCATACTGATAGTTTGATAAGTTCAGACCTAAAATCTTGTATTTATAAAAAAAGTAAAAGTATTCCAACTTTAAATTACATATATTTTTTATAGCAGAGCACACATATGTAGTAGAAACTGTTGTTGCTGCCATTTCAGCCTTAAAAACGTTATATTTTCTGCATTTTATCGATATTTTAATATTGCAGATTCGTCCTCGATTACAGTTGACACATTGTCAAAATGACCGGTCCTGATTGAATATCAGCTGCATTGGTTTTACACGCAGATGCGCTAAGAAGTGTCGCACATCTTAATGTTGAATACCGAAAACTGGTGAAAAACAAATTCTTGAATAGTTCATAAAATAAATGGTCGATATGTGTTAATATATTCCGAAGTGATAAAAACACTCTAAACGCACGTGGCCACCATAGCTTAAACTTTTCCAACGTCATATCTTTTAAATCTGCCATTATCATCACATTTATCGAAAGATAGCTTTTGATCTCACAGCATCTTCGTAACGTAAAATAATCAATATGGCGTGGATCGCTAATTTTTACTCGTACATACGGGTTCTTCGATAGTAAATGGCGTCGTTGCTAAAACTGTCAATCGGTGTTTTATATATGTGTCTAAATTAACCACAGATAAGTACGATTGTAATCTTTGTTTTACATTACACACAAAAAAGTATTATCTCCAACACCTTGAAATAACCAAGCGTCATAAAAACCAAGAGAAGATAATCATTATATTAATAAGTTACCCAGCTCTTTTTATTTGGATGCAGAACAGCGTCGCTTCTCATCATAGTATATACCAGAATTATTAATTATTTTCACGGGAGAAAATTATTTTTAACCAATATTTCACAATGTTAAAAATCTGTGTGATAAGGTTTGATCTTCCCTATTCTCCGTTAATCATTTTGTGTACCTATTTTGACATTAACAATTTTTTTTACAAAACATTGTATGCACTTTTTCAAGTTTTAAAGCAAAAATTTACCCCCAAACTTCAGATACATTGCTTAGTATCAGATTGACATGTTTATCAAACAAATCAAGTTTGTGTTTCATCGATATTTAGTAAATCTTTAAAGATATCTACAAAAGTTTGTTTATGTATAAAGTATGTTTATATTGTACATTGTATCGAGAATATTTATATTGTAAATTGTATCGAGTATGTTTATGTCGTAAATTGTATCGAGAATGTTTATATTGTACATAGTGTTTTTGGAACGTTAAACGTCTCATGTTGGATATATATTTTTAATTCTGTGAGATTTGTTTATTGGGGAAGATAAGATGTAAGCCATCAATATCAAACTGAGAGAAGTTGCAAAATACATAAACGAAATGAATAGTAATACTGGCTACTTGTTTTAAAAGAATTCATTCTGCATCAATTGGGAACATGTTCACAACTGAACAACACAACTACAACTGGAACAAATCGCGCTCACAATATGGCTAGGTAGAAACTAATCGTTATTATGTGAATAAAGTGTCTTACTCAAAGACATCACACATAGCCGTGGTGGGTATTGAAACCTCTGACCAGCCGATATTCTATCACTAGATCACGTGCTGCACATGCGTTCTTCTAAATGATTCTAATAAAAGAAAAAAAGAAAAAAAAAACAAAGCTATATATACATGTACACTCTTATCAATGACATGTGTATTACTTAAAACTTCTTATCTCTCATTCAGCAAGCTTAACAAAAGTGAAACACTCACTCATATGCAAAAATTTGAATTAAAACCCCTGTAGCGGATCTACAGGACTGTCCGCCGCATTATCAGATAAACATATTGATGAATATGTCACACTGGCAAGATACAGCTACTTTGAAAGTGTTTATTGTGATGTCACGTTTTCATACATCATTTAAATGTGTGTATGCATGCAAAGTATCGTCTCTCTGTTTCTAAGCCCCAGGGGTTAAGTTTTGTGTGACACTATTTTACTTACTTAATTGTAAGGGTCATTCATGAAGTAAAGGCGTTATCTGAGGATGTATTTGAATATATAACAGTTAACGTTTTAAACTGAAGGGTAATTATTTATTGGTACACGAGATATCAATGCATAATATTATATTCATTAGTTGCTTAGCAACGAAATTAATTATTGCTCATTGTCATTTTACAAATATGCACAAACAACACAACAGCATGTAAACGAAAATAGGAAAATATATTATTGACAGTAGAGTCGAAGGAAACATCCACAACAAACAACATCATTGTACGTATCATCATACCCAAAGCACATTGAAAAAGCCTACTTAGTACAATACATACATAAAGAAGGAGTGACAGCAGGGGCCGCCACCTGGGACAGTCAGTAGCAAATATCGCCACTATGGAGCTTAAACTTGGTTTAGAGGCGCCCCGACCTTCTTTACAAACGCCCAGATATTCTTTACAGACGCCCCGACATTCTTTAGAGACGCACAACCTCCTTTACAGACGCCCCGACCTTCTTTAAAGACGCTCCGTTCTCGGTTACAGACACCCCGAACTCCTTACCGGACACCCGGACCTTCTTTACAGACACCCCGACCTTCATAACAGACGCCCCAACCTCATTTACAGACACCTCGACCTCCTTTACAGACGCCCCAACCTTCCTTAGAGACACTCCAACCTCCTTTACTGATGCCCTGACCTCGGTTACAGACGGCCCGACCTCCTTTACAGACGCCCCAACCTCCTTTACAGACGCCCCGACCTCATTCTTTTCCCCGTCGTTTCACCATGTAAATAAACTTAGCCACGCCAAACTATCATCTTATAAATACGTGAATATGTCTATTTTTAAGGTGTTATACACAAAATCATATATATATATATAACTGGATGATATTATGCACGTACTCGAATATCAGAGCAACTTTTTGACTGATCCTCGTGTATCAACTAATCTAATTTGATAGTCCGTTCTTCTCTCATCCACTAGATTTGTGAGCCATATATCTTAGTACACAATACGTCATATATTCAAGTTTAACAAATATACAATGCGACTATACACATATTTACATTAATACGGAGGCCTAATTAGGACAACATAAACCGGAAGTAAACATGGATTTTATCTATGTTATTCATAAGATTAAACTAATCGTATTATAAGTTACTTATAATAAATAACACTCAAGTTAGACAAAAATATGTACCATTAATCATTAAGTTATCTAGATTCTAACTTAACGTGCATCGCATGTACTATTTGCAAATAACCATGGCTGGAGAATTAACTAAAATGGAAGAAAGATATGATGAAAACAAGACGTGTTTTCTTGAAGACAATGTGGAAGACAATGTGGATGCCACTATCACAGTCAACACTTCATTAGTTGATCAAACAGGTGAAAAACACGCGAAAACAGGTAATAACATGCAGCATGAGAGTGAATAACACCCAAATGCTATTTTTCATATTTTCAGTAGAGAGTAGTGTCAAATGTTAAACTTGGGGGTGTCGGTATAATTCGGGTATCATACGTAAAAAAACGAGCAATTTTCCGATCGTGTTGGATTTGTTTTTTTTTCCATCAGAGTATGATGTTTAAAATAAATGAAATGTGATATATCTGAGTCACGTGATTTATAGGATCTTATATTTGTCTTCATTTATTATTACTAGATTTATTAAACCCGTTGACAATACTATTATCATATTTTCCAGTCCCTGTATATATTAATTCGTTTAAAATGAAAAAAAAAAGATCTTCTGTACATAAAAGTGAATGTTCGTACCGCCAATTTGGCAAATAAAGCACTTAAAACCTAAACTAATATGTGCAGTGTGTTTGATACATATCCAATCACACAATGTTTTTAAATTAGTATTAATTTTATATATACAACTTGAGATGCGTATATTGAATGAGAATACTGCAGTATGCAAACAGACCGTTGATCAAATTGGTCATAATTCTGGATAATTGTTGGGAAACAATATGCGGTTATCTGTAGAAGAAAGCTGTATATCTAAACGTGTTTCAATTTCGTCACTTTCGTAAGATTTAACTTTTAAAAATAGCGTGATGCCACTTATTTTTTTATAAAATATTCTTAAATATGAAGTTTGAGACACTAATCTCAAAAATGTCAAGCGGGATGGTAGTGAAATAGCTAGAGTGTTAAAGCTAAAGCACGTGCCAATTAGCTGAAATGTATTTAAGGTCAAAAATGTGTGAAACACCTCAAGTACACAAACGTCATATGTATGCAAGATCACATTTAATCTGCATAGTCATTTTCAGTTAATATGCATAGGTATATGACCTGACCCAGTTGATTTCATAAACAAAATTTAGAGTGTTTACATGCGCTTCAAATAGTGGGTCCTCCGTGGTCGAGTGGTTTAAGGTGCCGTATGAAGATCACTTATCTCTCATCGCTAACGTCCGAGGTTCGAGTCACGCTCACTTCTCTGTGAGAAAGTTTAAAGTTTGTTAGACTACTTGCAAATGGTTTTACTCAGATCCATTATGCAGTGGTCATCCTCTACCAATAAAACTGGATATGCCATATATAATCTGAAATGCATCGAAAATGCCGTTAAACCCCATTAAAAGAAACAACGAAAAAACCTGCGCTAAAATAGAATTAAAATTATACTATATGACCATACGTACAACAAAAATATTGTGTAAGATATCGCTGTCAGTAGGTTTATACACGTGAAATAGCTTGGCTTGGGAATAATATTAGTTCTATTTTAAGCACATGTTAAACACTTTAAATGTTGTTATATTATGACACATGTCAAGTAGTACATTCACCGTAACCGGCATGCACGGTTATTTTTAGATATATTTATCTTTTAACGCTTACATGACCCACATTCAGCATTATACGTGCTTTTGTAAGGTGTTAAAGACCCAACCTGGGTACAAAAGGGAGGTCATTGCGGTTGGAGTGTTTTCCCTTATTTTTCAAAACATATTCAGATCTGAGAGAGCAGTTTAAAATCTAAAATAAATTCATGGATTGAAAAATTTGAAATTTGTCATGCAACATAGTCTTAATATTACTCACAGTTCCTGAAAATTTTAGAATAAAATCTGCAATAACTTATTACTTATTGTTTTCATCAGACAATCAGTTACAGAGAAATTTGAATTTTGTGTGAGGAGCAAACTAGTCAATATGTGTCATGTGACCAATGTTTGTAAACAAACTAGCATGCTGTAGCTCACCTGGCTGTATTTAAGATATAATAGTTAAATACAAACTACAAATCATGCAAAGACTTACCAAACTTTAAAATGATTCCCTCTATTATCCCTTTTTTAATCACCAACAGTTTTATATCACCATATTTAATTTAATTATAGAATTGTTCCACTTCTTTATTAAAAAAATATGGTGCAATATGAATGAATCATTTTACATGTGTATTATATCACATGAAACAGAAATGATAGTTTTAGATTCAAACTAAAGATAGTGTTTTCACTAGGAATATCATGAGTATATATATATATATATATATATATATATATATATATATATATATATATATAGACGGCTTTTGCAAAATGAAAGCTTTTGAAAGTGACTTAAAATTACCAAATCAAAAAACATTTCTGTTTTTTTTTTCTTAATTAATTATCAGTAAATTCTTAATTACAACTGATTTATTCATCATGGTTTCTGCTTTAATGAAGTTGAAGTGTTTTATCTCTCTTCGTATATTACATTGTTATAACAGGAACCAATTTTTTAATGATTTTTTTTTACTGTTTATTTTGTTTTTGATATACGCGGCCTTGACATTGTTCATAACCACCACAATTGATAATTTACAGTTAATACACATGCATGATGAAACACCAACATTAATTAAAGTTTATTATTAGCACAGTCTCTATCACTCAACTTTGTATCCAAGGTATGATTTGAGGTATTGTGTTGAGAAAGACACCTTTTGCAATTTTTAATCAATCAACATTAGTTCAAGTCTCATTCCTAATATACTCAACAAAGTGTTGATTAATACTTTTTTTATCAATAACATCCCAGTATTAATATAATATCAAAGAATGAATATAATTGCAAGTTCTTATTTTCCGTCACTAAAAGTGACAAAAATATCAGCACATAACATGTAACATATCTATGTATTTTAATTTCCCTCCAAATCGTACGTAATGATTCATAATGGGCTATACCAACTTGAATATAGGGATTTTGGGCATGTCTATTAGACTGATTATAATGCTTGAATTGTGGTTTAAAATTAATAGCACATATGTTCATATATATAATTACTTTGATATCAATCAACATCATTATCACATCACTAAAAAGTGTTGATAAAACAGTAATTACCTGATAATGATAATTAAAGACCCTAATGCTAAAGTGGGATGTGATATTGACCCCAAAGTCAGGTTCCTGTATCAGTTATAATGTAAACCTTCAGCAAACATTTTGCTGTCTGCTATTATCACTGTTCTATTATACACTCCCAGTTGATAAAACACGCCCTGTACAGTCCGATAGTCTGATCGGATGTTGGGGCTTTAAGACTGATACAATTTAAATGCTCCAGGATCAAGATTAAAACATTTTATAGTAGAACATCTGTCAAGACAAATTAATTCTTATGTTTTGAAAGTTATCACGTATCAGCAAAATATATGTTATTATCATACCATAAGTAGTAGTAGCAGTAGTAGCAGCTGTAGTAGTAATAGTAGCGGCAATAGTAGTTGTATAGTAGTTGTAGTAGTAGAAGAAACAGTAGTTGTAAAAGTAGTAATAGTATTAGTGGTACAAATAGAAAAGGTAGTAGTAATAGCGAAAATATTATAGTAGTAGTATTTGCCAGCAGCAGCAGCAGTAGTAGTAGTAGAAGTAGTTGTAGTAGTAGTATTAGCAATAGTAGAACTAGTTACATAACTAGTTGTTTAGTAGTTTTAGTAGTTATAGAAATAGTAGTAGTAGTAGTAGTAATAGTAGTAGTAGTAGTAGTAGTAGTAGTAGTTGTTGTAGTGTAGTAGTAGTAGTAGTAGTAGTAGTAGTAGTAGTAGTAGAAGTAATAGTAATAGTAGATTAACAGTTAGAGTGGTAGTAGTAGTGGTAATTTACCGAACATCTAGGATTCTCTTAGAATTTACCGGAAATCTGTGACTCTCTCAACGCAACCTCAACATGAAATTCTGAATCCGCCGCTGATTTCAATTTTGTAATATCAATAAACCGAAAAAAATATTTTTTAAAAAATTTATTTATTCATGTCTCATCATTTAACAATACCAAAGAGCATAGTAGATTTACATATTATAACATACCATTTAAACAAGAGCGATAATACAACTCATAAAATATGTATTCTAATTATAAAATTATATATACATCTTTTTTTTTCAAGAAAAGTTGAAAACCAATTGTAATCTTTACTTCCGTCTGAAAAGTACTTAAAACAAAGTAATTTAAATTGGGAAACAATAGAATCACTAATGCGCATATTTAGGAAATATCTTTTATCACTTTAAATCAGATTTGTAATGAGCTGATTAGCAATGCTCTTTCACACTGTAATTAAAAATTGACAGTATATTGTACAATAAATGAGCATGCAAGCATTTTTTATATGACTTAAATGTCGTTTCTTTGATATATTAAAACAGGTTGTGGCAGTAAATCTTATCTTATCTTAATTTGAAAAGTTTATTACAATCATTTAAATAACTTGATAATTAAATACCGTTTACTTACATCAACTGTAAGATGTAGATTTAACAATGCAATGACAGTGTACCTCTGCGCCCCTCAAAGTGTACGGTTTACATGTATTTGTGTTTTCTATTAATTTTTACAATTAATGGAATATGTGATTTTAAGATTATGTTGCAAAGGTTAGTTTATTTTATTGCAGAGTGTATCGGTGTGTCGTGGATTTAAGGCTTTTTGTGAGTCATAATGAATGCGCGGTAGAGTAAACATATTCAGTGTATCGGTGTCTCGTGGATTTAAGACTTTTTGTGAGTCATAATGGATGCGGGGTAGAGTAAACATATTTAGTGTATCGGTGTCTCGTGGATTTAAGGCTTTTTGTGAGTCATAATGGATGCGGGGTAGAGTAAACATATTCAGTGGATCGGTGTGTCGTAGTTTTAAAACATTTGTGAGTCATAATGAATGCGCGGTAGAGTAAACATATTCAGTGTATCGGTGTGTCGTGGTTTTAAGACATTTTGCGAGTCTTAATGGATGCTGGATAGAGTACACTTATTCACTGTATCGGTGTGTCGTAGTTTTAAGGCTTTTTGTCAGTCATAATAGACGCGCGGTAGGGTCAACATATTCAGTGTGTCGGTGTGTCGTGGTTTTAAGACATTTTGCGAGTCTTAATAGATGCAGGATAGAGTAAACATATTCAGTGTGTCGGTGTGTCGTGGTTTTAAGACTTTTTGTCAGTCATAATAGACGCGCGGTAGGGTCAACATATTCAGTGTATCGTTGTGTCGTGGTATTAAGGCTTTTTGTGAGTCATAATAGACGCGCGGTAGGGTCAACATATTCAGTGTGTCGGTGTGTCGTGGTTGCAAGACTTTTTGTCAGTCATAATAGACGCACGGTAGGGTAAACATATTCAGTGTGTCGGTGTGTCGGTGTGTCGTGGTTTTAAGACTTTTTGCGAGTCTTAATGGATGCGGGGTAGAGTAAACATATTCAGTGTATCGGTGTGTCGTGGTTTTGAGACATTTTGCGAGTCATAATGGATGTGCAGGGTAGAGTAAACATATTCAGTGTATCGGCGGGTCGTGGTTTTAAGACTTTTTGTCAGTCATAATAGACGCGCGGTAGGGTAAACATATCCAGTGTGTCGGCGGGTCTTGGTTTTAAGACATTTTGTGAATCATAATGGATGCGGGGTAGAGTAAACATATTCAGTGTATCGGTGTTTCGTGGTTTTAAGACTTTTTGTGAATCATTACGGATGCGCGGTAGAGTAAACATACATAGTGTATCTGTGTGTCGTGGTTTTAAGACATTTTGCGAGTCATAATGGATGTGCGGTAGAGTAAACATACTCAGTGTATCGGTGTGTCGTGGTTTTAAGACATTTTGTGAGTCATTACAGATGCGCGGTAGAGTAAACATACTCAGTGTATCGGCGGGTCGTGGTTTTAAGACATTTTGTGAGTCATAACGGATGCGCGGTAGAGTATACATATTCAGTGTATCGGTGTGTCGTGGTTTTAAGACATTTTGTGAGTCATAATGGATGCGCGGTATGGTAAACATATTCAGTGTATCGGTGTGTATATACACATTGCATAACGGCGTTGGATGATCGAAAACACGAATTATTAAACGTCCTTTTATGATAATTACAATTTGATGTTTTATTAAGTGGTTATTGATGTATTAAGATTAAAATAAAGTCGTCTTTGATTAAAACTTATATCAAATTTTCACGACGCACCGTTAAGGGCCTGTCACACACTACCGATGTACCTCGCCGGGACTAAACCGGAGCAAATAATTAACATCACATCGGTACCAGTACGGTACACATTGAGGCCATTGGAGAGACGCCGATCCATTACAGGACGCTACCGCGGTGCTCTACCGACATTAACGAACCCATACCGAAGTACTGCCGTTGTACTGCCGTTGTAATCTCGTTGCTCGCTCCGGCAGCGCATCGGCGGACATTTTTGAGCATCTTCGCCTGCCGTTGCTAAATATTTCGCCGATGTTCTGACGATGTCCTGACGATGTACTACCGTTCATTGCGAGGTGAAACCGTTGCACTGCCGTACTAGTACCAATCCCCGAAAATCACCAAATTTGTGCTCGGGTATAGCTCTGGGGACCCAAATCGGCTATATGTGACAAGCCCTTTATCGAACGTTTATTGAGGCTCTACCACCGACCGCGTTCCATATACTCCTTGTGCAACTACATACAAACGGATCATTGGCTGTACCTACTAAAATCTTATGTCACATCGACATTAAATAGCTAATGGCAGTATTTTATACCACACATGACTTAGTTACTTTATAATCTATACGATCAAACACTTTAATGACCCAAATACACTCGTTTTCGTCTATTAGGTAAGCTGTCACGCTTGTGTACCTTTTACAGCTCATTTAAATTTTATTTTTATACATTTGTAACTCTAAATTTCAAATAACTGATTAAAACATGTGTGTCATATAAGAATGTATGGTGGATGTGTACGTTGATCGTTTATGTCATAGTTACATGTAATATAATAAGAATATAAGTACAACGACAACAGCTAGTTATTGAAGAAATGTTAACAATTTGAAACAATGTTATTGAAGTTTCCAGGACGATGAACGACCCTTTATGACACTTCTTGTGTAAGTTTGATATTTACTTACTTTAATTATTTTATATATTGCTAATGCTCTGTTGGGTGATTCCTCTGTCTGGTACATCTCCTGCAGGGCATGTATTTGTTTACCTTTTACTTAAATAGCATCACTTTTTTGCCAGGGGGGTACAGTACGTTAGAATTTACTTGGCATCGATGAGTATTCCGTTTATATCCGTAAATTTAATTTCGGTGTCCGAACGTAAATAGCGATATTACTGTGACATATGTGTTTACACCTTGATGAGAAGTAAGTATTTGATGCCATTTTCACACCTTCAAAGTCAAACAAATAAATATATATAAATAGAGATGATAGGATAGCTTTGTGCAAGAAAATAGACAAAACTTTGGGACTTCTGTGTGATTAAGAAATAAAATATAACTTAACTTAGTGACAGCACAACTTTGAGATAACTGGATAATACTTTTGTGAATATAGCTTTACTGAAAACTTTGTGATTTAACAGCCAGGAATTAAATTGATTGAATATTTAGCGTCATTTTTATGCCTACGAGGGCAAACAGACGATCAGTTAACCTAACCACTGTTTCCTGGGATCCTGGAATGTAAACCAGTACTCGAGCACGCCCAACTTTCCCATTTGAATCAGCGCTGAGAGACGAATAAAAGTGAGACACAATGACGTATATCAACCACCACAGAGTGTTATTAACCTAGTTAAACGTGTCATGGATTTATTTCACTCCTGTACCGATAAGTATGTGATCTGCCCCTGATCAAACTTATTAGAAACCACACCGTGGTCTAGTGGTAGAGCGTACGCCTCGCACGCGGAAGGTCGCGGGTTCGATCCCAGACCGGGTCATACCAAAGACTTGAAAACTGGTACCAGAAGTATCCTTTCTTGACGCTCATCATTTAAAAGATAGTTCTATACCTGGTCGCCCAAATGTCAGTTAATGCGACTGGATGGGGTATCATACCATGTGTCTGCAGCATAGTGTTCCAGTGGGGCAACGCTCAGGATACTGTCTCAAGTAGACATTGTCTCGATATGACTGAAATATGGACGAAAGCGAGTCTTTACATCATACTACAACAAACTTATTAAAAGCAGAGTCTGCTCTTTTCTTATTGATTTTTTCTGTTTCCAAATTAAGATAATTTTGACTAACATCATATTCTTAAAGTAGCTCAAATTTATCAAGCTTTTGACAAATAGAATGTTTTATTTTTACTTTTACAGAAAATCCTTTACAGAATATGGAAAACGTAAAGAAGTATAGACATTTTAAAGTCCTTTGGGCTCTGTTCGAAATATTTTGCTTTGGTGGTTTAAAGTTGGGATGGGGCGCTTTGGTTTATGTCCTAAAAGAGGAAGGTATATATACAGACCTTTGTAAAGTTCACATGTCAAACATGACTTCGACGCAAACAAATACTAGTGGGACAAATAGCAGAATAAACGGGACTTTAAATCAGCAGTAAGTTTTATTATTATATATCTATTATTGTTTTCAGTTGTAGAAACATGCATGTTCTTCTCTCATAATAAAAAAGAAAGTTCAATCATTTAAATTCATAATCGAACTAATAAACTTGTCAATGCATATATCATTGACAACTTTTTTATGATATTTTTACAACACAAAACATAATACATACCTCCATAAATGTAGAACAATGATAACGTTTAATTACCACTTATTTAAGAAGTACATTTAACGCAATATGCATTTTAGTTATAAACTTAATAACACTTAATGACACTTACAAAATCATTCACACAGATTTATGGCGATAAACTTAACTTTTACATTCATAGTAATCTATCAATGTTTTAGTTAAGTTATTGCTATGTGCAACGGTTAAATCAATTACATAACTATTTAAAAAAAGGGTGCACAATTTCACTTAAATAATGTTATATGTGCAAATGTTGTGTCAGTTACTAGCACACTATTTTGATAAGAATAATAACTTTTGTTGTTATATAAATAAAGCTAACTGTTTCATTTGCTCAGAAGGACTGCCGGGCTTTCAGCCGTACAGACAAGCAAGCTTGTTGGTTAACAGGCAGACAGGCAGATACGCAAAGACGTACGACGCAAGTAAGCACGCACGACGCATATACGTATGTACGAACGCACACACATACACACGCACGCACGCACGCCACACGCACGCACGCACGTTCTCAATTGATATCTCCTGTATTTGTGTCACATTTTTCATTTTCAAGGATATCTCCTCTTTCATCTGTTTTGCATTTCATTTCTCTTGTGTGTACTCTTGGTTATCAATTTAAACCTGTCGGATATTTTTACAATAAAACAACAACTTTTATAAAACTATATTGTTGTATTTGATGACTATTCTAAATATATTTTAAGGGTACATCCAACATGTCCGGAGCAGGATTTGAAATTGAATCTCGTCTACACGGTAGGAACCGGGTGTGCAGTTGTTTTCACACTTGTCGGTGGGCAGATATTTTCTCGGTTTGGAACAAGAATTGTCCGATGCATATACATGTAAGTATGTCACTTTTTAAAAAAAAAAATCATTAAGATTAGCATGTTTGTGATCTAGAGATGGAGTGAGTAATAAAGGTTAGATAGAATGTTAATTCGATCTTTAGTCCAGGACCCAGGCTTTCCAATTTAGGTCCGTTAAATAGCAATGCTGAGAAAGGCGCATTTGAGCACGTTAATTGGACGACGTCTCTGTTTAGTTAGCATTGAATCGGTATGAATTGTGTAAAAGGCATATAATTCCCTACTTTTTCATTGGTGGTTAATATATCTGATTCGAAAGACATGAGGTTCTGAGATAGACTATAAGAATGATACATGGGTTTGAGGTTCGGATAGAAAATTCTGCCCCGAGGGATGTCGAGTTCCCTTGAAAACAGTAATCCCATGGTTGCGAACCGAAAAAAACATGAATGATTCCTTTTCTTGCATACATATTGAATAAAACTTTTAACATAATTTATCATTATAGATTTTACAACGACCGCTTTACTTATATGATTTGCGTAATATATTGAAATATCTAACCTGATAAAAATGTAGATATCCTTATCCGGCGTACAAGAATATTTTATCTTTATGAGCATTTGTTCCTTTGCCAGACAATTAATCCGTCTTCAAATCATGAACAAACTCAATAGAACCACGTTTGTTTTGAATTCTATGCTTCCAAGAAATCCCTTTATCTATAATATTGTTTAAAATATCTGTCTTACATGCTAAAGACGGTCATAAAACATATTCTCGTACTTTGATTTAGTGTTGCTATTATATCTGATTCTTGAATAAATGATCTCACTCAGTGTTGCTTGATATCAAGGTGTCTCTTGGGCCTGTGCTAAGCGGGATGAGGGGTGTTGTGCGTGTGATTTCCGCTCAAGAACAGCTATAATCATAATGTGACGCCGCAATCGATATCAGTAAACAACAAATAGTTGCAGGGCGACGTAATTAATGGTAATCACTGACTAATATGTTCATTATAATTGCGATATTCAGTGGTTTCAAAGACAATTATGTTCAAGCAACTGTGTTACTATCAGGCTGCACGATTTATGCTAGAGTCACTCTAGTTTATGTTAGTAGTAGTATTAGTTTTATTCAGCATATTTGTCATACAGTATATATACAAACGTTTTGAAAAACAGCTTATTACATTAAAATGATCATTTATCTAGAATAACTATTCTTATTTGTACTTTTCTATGAACTTTACAGAATGCCATTATATCACAAAGTGTCAGTACCTTATTATTAAAAATTGACTTCCTTAGTAAACGTAAGTACTTCATTAGTAGTTCAGAAGATGAATAAATGACCTAAAAGGATATAAATGTGAAACTTATGTGACACGAAATGCTTTGAAAACTTAATTTCCACTGGGGTCAATATAAATATATATGACAATATGCGCGCACACAAAAAATCAGTCTTAGCTGTTAACCTGTTACTTTCTTGTAATGGTTACTGATATAACATTATATAGTTAAATAATTATTATGCATTTCGTGATTAAATCGTAGTATCATAACACTACTGGTAAGTTTTAAAATCTGAGAAATCTGAAATTCGATAGATATTAATGAAAATGATGTACATGTTGTATATTTACAGATTTGTCCTCTGGATGGGTTTATTGATGATAGCGTTTGCCAGCCCAGGTATTCGATAACTATACTCATAAACACACACTTTGTGAAAAGTATTTCGTCTAAATTAATCTATAAAACATTTTACTTCTATGTAAACACTATACAATGTCGACATTCGTGTTTGCTTCTTGAACATTCTATCGTAAATGCATTATTCTGTTAATTAATTACTAAAATAGAAACATTTCAATTTATAGTGTCATCAATTTAACCAATAAAAATGTCACTTGGTCGTCCAGTCGACAAATGTATTTTAATATATCTCAGCTTTAAGAACATGTTAAAATTTGAAGTTTATAAGACTGAAAGAACCATTGCATTTTTTGTTTTTTCTCTAAAATAATAATTATATTCATTATATTTAAGTCACATTATAAGTTAGTCTTACCTTGATATTAAGAAAGGACAGACATGTCGTTACCTATAGAGGGTAATCTTAACGCAAGCGTTTCTTATGTATGCTTAAGGCAGTAGGTCATTAAATCGGAATCACTTTCGCGAATGGGGATATATATAACTACATACAAAGAGGGTCTTTATGTGCTACTAAATGATACAATAAATGATACTAAATGATACAATATACGTTGTATAACTTTGTGCTAATCAAATAAATTTGAAATATATATTTCAAGAGCCGAGCATTATTATATACAAATTTCTTCAGAGAGTTGTTTTGTGAAAAATGAGCACTAATTGTAAGATTATAACATTTACAATTATTTAGCAGGTCATTTTTGGAGGTTTAAGAAAAATTGTTTTTTATAAAATACTTTGTTTAGAGATTATTAATATTATTGACTAATGCTGATTGTCACAATAATGAAATGAGAGTGTTACGTCATGTATGTGAAAGAGCAGATATGTACACTGTTTTGTATAACGGACCTCATATCACTATCATATTGTTCATTTTTACACCATGATTTCACACACTCGTCTCATTTAATAGATTATCCTTGGTTGGTTGGCCCGGGAATTACTTTCCTTACTGGGGGAAGTCTTGTGTTTCTCCTCACGTCATCACAGGTAATTAGTGCATGGTTATTTATTAATTATCTTAACAATATTCACAAAGCTGGATTTATAGAAAATTACATGAACGTCTCTCATATTTTCTTATTTTACGGCGTTACGTCGTTACGTCAGGGTGTATTCATTTGGTACCACTTTTGAAGTACTTGTCATTGACTTGCTTTTACATTGCTGCAAGATATATTTCATGCTTGAACTTTCACTTTGCTTAATTGTTTTATATGTTTAAAATAACATTTCTATATTTTACAATAAACACACGTGCATTATTTCATGTTTAAACAGAAAATAACACGGACGTCTTTGGATTTACCATTCCGAATTCACCAGCACATGCAACGAAACTTTAACTCCAAAATCTATGTGCCATATATATTTGATATCACTCACATAAACTCAGAAGATTCTTCTACTATTTTGAAGACAATTTTTCCATATTTCCAACTCCATTAATCATAATTTCAGCTCTGTAATATGTACGGCAAAGGATCAATTATTGTTCTCGGTTTGATGAACGGTGTACAAGACTCTTCCTCCGCCATTCAGCTATTTGTTAAGGTAATTATACATTGATGTTTGTTTCAATGCATTTATAAACACTGTCAATTCCTTGCGAAATTTAACAGGCAAAACAGACCGGGCATTTCATTCATCTAGCGTTACACTTAATTTTTGATTGTTTTAACTTCTAAAATCCAGTTACGTTGACTTTCGTCAATTTCATCTAAATATATGTTTTCTATTTTTTATTTACATCGTATCGTGTTATAATGTGACACATAATTGACACAACCGTCAATCTTCGTTTTGACCGATCTAACTGTTATGCATGCCAGTACTGTTACTGTTTCGGTACTTAAATTAATAACTGTTCTGTTTTCATTGTTCTTAAATACTACATATCTTGATAAGTACTATATCATTTCAGTTGGCGTACTCCGCAGGAATTTCTAGCAAACATTCATATTTAGCGATTTTTGCTCTTTCCATGACGACGATCGCAAGCACATTTACAATATACCCCAGCAAATTTATAAAGAAGGCATCAGAAATCAAATCAGGTAATTAGTTACCAAGTACATGTAACATACAATAGATTTATTATTACACAATAATGTGTTTCAAAGAACTATTTTACAAAGGATATCAAATTATAGACTTTTCTATTACTGTTTTGTATAAAACATTGGTTTTAAAAACTCAATGTCATGTTAATATAAACTATTCATCAATATAAATTTCATTTCATTTAAAACGTTACATTAATATATACTATATGTATAAAATATAATTAGAGGCACAAAACGCAATTAAGAAATTAAAAAAACTCGGTTTATGACAGTTATTTAAATATGCAACAGCTCCCACACCTCAATGGCAGGTAAGGCAATGTTTTATTTTCATGTTGAACGTCCTCTATGTCACTCTCTATGTTTATCCTGTTGTGATTGCTGTGCTTCTTGAATGCCAAATTTTCATATATTTTCTCATGTTTCTCATATGAATAGTTGATGCTCTTGGTGCTAATGTCAGAAAGGGACCAATGACAAAACAGAAGAGAAATTGTATATCTAACATAAGACACAGCATTCAAAATACACGACGGTCACCACACCGATTTATACTTAATCATTATATAGAATAATCTAGTCTGTAGAACAGATCTCCCGATTAAATCCGTCAAATAACAATGTTGGGAAAGTCGCATTTGACCACGTTGGTTTGGTCGATGCTTCAGTGAAAGTTTGAATAACGTCATATTTTAGTAGCCATTCAGTTGTTATGAATTGTAGGACAAGCATAGCATTTTTTGTCTTTTTATTATGGGCTAAATGATCTAATTCGGGAGGAGATATTAGGTTCTGGAATAGACTCACAATGATCATAATTTAACGATAAGCATAGAGAAAAATGAGAACATAGTAAATGGAGGCCACACCAAATATTATGTTGCAAATGGAACAGCATCCGAATGTGTGCGGTGCTAAACACAAAAGTTGAAATTAAGAAAGAGCAATTTTCAATGCTAGCACAATGAACATTAACTTATTTTCAGATACCGAAAATGGGCCAGACATTACAAATTTGAAACCGGAGAAGACAGAGTTCAAGAAATATGTTTGCAATCCTATATTCCTCCTCCATATTTCTTGGTTTGGTATATTAGTTTTACATTTCATACACTTTATAGCCACAGTCAACGCTTACTTGTACCACGTGACGGATGAAACAGAAGAAGGTATGAACATACATGTACTTTTAATTAATATATATTTTCAGTGAAATAATCAAATAAGTTTACAAAAATGTTTGCTGTAAATATATATCACCCACTCATTAAATTGCCACTATCTCTATTAATATAAAATTTATAATATTACTGGTTTTCTAAAACAAATTTTTATTAATGCATTGTTTTATAAATTAGTTAATTGTGAGTAAATTTTTCTTATACAATGGTTTTTGCAAATACAATATACGATATACATATGACACTGTTTTATTTATGGTTTATTATATAATAACATTTACTATTTAATTATGTATATTAATTACATATACTATTTTAAAAACTACTTTGAACTTTAAGTAGTAATTGAATGTGCTTATTTATATATTTTCTTTCACGATATATGACTAATTGTGCAGACGCATTGTTTTTTAAATATCGTTTCATATACTTACACCGAAAGCATTACTTTACATATTGCAGTAAGTTATTTTACAAACGTGCTGGCGTATACAATGTTCACAGGAGTTGTGCCTTCATTGCTGGCCGGATTTCTATACGATAAACAAAAACAAAGATATAGAGGTATGGTAGTTCGTTATCAAAGTCGTCATTAACGTTTTATTGTTTGATATGGACAACGGCACTGTTGCTTTTAATATTCTTTGTACTGAAACATGAGACAAATTAGTATCGGACTTAAATACACAGAGTTATGACTCTTGATTAATTCAAAATGTTGATCTTAACCTTGTAATCAAAGCAGCCCATTTACTTACTTTCAATATACTTTGATGCGCATATAGATATTGGTTTTTAGGTAAATCAATTTGAGATCACAAAAATATTTTCCGTCCCATTAACACCATAGGGCCTTCTTGTTTTTAATATTTAAACCACCTAACAAACACTTGTACAGAAATACTACCATCATAAAATCTTAAACTATTTCATGACCTTGTAAAATCAGACCAGAACGAACAAAATAGCAATTCTGGTCTCATTGTGTCCCTTGTTATACCTGACATCATAACCAACTATCACAAATGAAAGCAGACATCATATTAACATTATTTGAACCCGCTGCCTCTGATGCCACAGCTCGCTTAATATACATTTAAATACAAACAATTCCTACATTATCTATATTATCAATTTTGCACAAACATTATAAGTGTAAAACAGTAAATGTAATATGTAAACATATTTTGCAGCAACAGAAAATGAAATTCTTCGCAAAGTTAGGCCGGCGTTGGTTCCTATGTTTGTTGCTACAGTTTTGATGCTAGTCTTAGCCACCGTGACGATGTTTCCGTATAGATGGATGTTATACATTACCTTCATTGACTTCACCGTGTTCCGGTCATTCATGTTTTGTGTTGCGATGTCATTTCTTGCTGACACGTAAGTACAGCGTTTTTACATTGCAACGGGCAGAGATCAAATAGTATGGCATGCAAAATACATTAAAGAAAATAACCCATATACTATACCAAAATCTCACCTCAGTTGACCATCGTGATTATTAGTATGGGGTAACGAACTGATTTATCTTCGTGTATGTTATAACATTAGTCACATTGGTCAAGTAATACTTTAAATCTAATGTTTTTTTTACTGTTAATGTGACATTTTATACATTTATGCACAAGATCTTGATGTCCCATTAACAGTCAAATGATCTGGCGTGAAAACGACTATCGCACCGCCCACTAACTACGTGCCATTATTTGTTTAAGTAAAAACAATACATTGTTTACTCAGACATAATTAGCTTGACTAACGTAGCAACTAAATATCGATTGCTGATTGGATTATCAACTGGTTTGATTGACAGCCCTCGTCAAGTCATTTTACTGCATATCCTAAATTAAAACTAAATTTTCCATTTTGGTTATATGATACATTATATGCCTGTATACTTTATATCGTTTTGCATTTTTAGATTTCCTACAGAATCGTTTGGTATACTGTATACTGTAATGCATTCACTATCTTCCGTAATGAATTTTGTTGAGTATGGTCTCTTTGAGTGGTGGCATTCTTACGATCGCGCCATGTTGCATGTAAGTTATCTGCATTTACTATCCAGATTGTTGTCATTTTAAGTATTGTCTTTTGTTTTCTTCCCCTTGCCATTTAATTCTATAATTATATATTTTATTTTTATGTTATTAGCTCTATTTATTATTTATGATCTCTTTTTGTTCGTCGTCTGGCCGACAGTCAATCAACTTGCTATTTAAACGACATTTCCTCTAATACTTTAACATATTTCCCCCAGATTTGGTCTTAAACGAATTTTTGTCTCGCAACCCTTAAGACAAATTTGACCGCTATTCTTCTCCGAAAAGCTTTGGTATTTTGCATCACTTGATCACTTTCTTACACCTTTGTTCAAGCCATACTCATATATTTAAAATTGGCCGCGCCCCGGGTCCTTACAAGTTTAAAATAGGGCAATCTTCTTCTATAGAACCAACCAGTTAGATATATTTAACTTACACATTTTTCGAGTTGTGTTTGTTTTTAAATGCATTTAAACAAATGACATAGTGTCAAGTACTAAGTCATGGGGTATTGTTAAGACACACCAGACGAGACTGGGTTTATTAATATAGTTTTAATACCTATTAGGATCCAGCGAAGGTCTTTAAAGCGATACCATTGTGATGTTTTAAAAATGCTTTCTCAAGAACTCACCAGCCAAATGAATTCATATTTAGTATAAATGGTCCGTGTAAGTAGTTTATTTAAATAAAAGAGTTATGGTACATTGGGACTAAGTAAAAACTTGTTGGTGTTTACAAAAGAATACTATGGGAAATTTTATCACAATGTGAGGCTACAAATAATTCTAATACAGCTATCAACTACACAACTGCTGACGACATTTGATGACTTTTGACAAACAATTTGTTTAAGGAAATTGATCTTTACCCAAAAACTTATCATCTTGTAAGTCAACAAATCATTTGTAATGGTCAAGATGATTGAAAACTTTCTATAGTTTTTGGTATTACTACCCATAATACAATCATGGACCAAGTCGGTAGGCTCTGGGAAAAAACATTAAAAGAAACCGAGCTAGACACACCAACATGTTATTAATAAGTTAATTATTTGTAAAGGTTGAAGTAATATTTTACAATGTTGGCATCATTATGAGTAGTTGTACACCTAACTCAACTATGGGCCATATTAACTCTAGGATATATCTATTCATTTTATTAATCGAGGTAATCTTAAAACGTATTATATTGTAGATCGAGTTTACCCTTTTGTTAATATAGACGTCTTTTGACACCTCTAATATAGAAGGCTTTTGAAAACAGGGTAGGACCAGTTCTGATTGCTCGTAACGAGCAGTCAGAACAGGTCCCGCACTGTTTTCTGCTCTATCAGAATGAATAAGTACAATGTTTTTCTTCATGAAAATTGACCATGAGTTGCTCTGAGTTACGAAGAGTCCACTTAAAATGCATATGGAGTGAAGGGATTACTTATTTATCTATTAAGTCAAAGTCATAAAAAAACTTGTGTTTGTTAGTACTACCAAGAACACAAAAATTAACCATTTGGTGACTATGTTTAACGCAAACAATAAAAGTTGTGTGGACTAAGTGAGTCAACTGTAGATATTGACAAATTTTGGTGGTTTTTAATATCCAAATACCATTTGAGAAACGGTACAACACGCAAATACTAAACATTATTTTATAAGTTATACATTCATAGAGGTCAATGTCACATGAAAAAAGTAATGTTTATTGTCAACGCAAAAACAACGCGTTGTCTTAATTATTTGAAAAGGTCAACTTTATTTAAAACTCCATTGGAAAAGTACTACCTATAACACAGATTCGGACCAGTTACTGACTCAGTCAAACCGTTTCAGAGAAACCAGGCTGAACACAATATAGATATTGACAAAATTTGAAGATTTAAAATCAAAGACATTTTGAGAAACGGAGAAAAATACAAAATCTAAACGTGATACAGGCTTCGCCAGTGGTCAAATGTATAAATGTTGAATGGTTCTAAGTAGTATTAGCCTTAACAAAGCTATTGACCACATTGAATCAATCTAAGTCAAACAGTTGTTGAGAAACGGAGCTAAACGCAAAAACTATATGTGAAAGAGTTTGCTTTAAATGCTGCAGATCGTGTTTGACCTATATTTCCTTATATTTTACGATAATTTTGAACGTGCATATAATAAGTTTATGTGCATTTTCGATAAATTAATTAAATAAATATATTAAATAGAAATAAATACACCATACTTATAATCGATCTCATTTATATAAAATTGAAAATATCTTATTCAAATCCTTGTCCCTCGAGTCCGTCAGCGAAAGTAAATAACTGTTTGTTAAGGCAAGAACCGTAAACGCCGTCGTATATGTAACTACACTGAGGGACATTGATATACCTGAAAACCGATATACGAAGACATGAAAATTGCTTTTTTGGAGAAAGAAGTTAACAAAACCGACACCATAATTTTCAATGAGATGACTAACCTTGCTTAACCTAGAACATGATTAAATCATTGTGTGATTTTAAACTCAAGAGATAGTAAATGCGTAACTATAGATATGTCCCTATGTAACTATAGATAAGTCCCCATGTAACTATAGATATGTCCCCATGTAACTGAGATATATGAGCCACATGCACCTGAAAAAAACAAACGATATACATGTAGAATGCCTTTTTGGAGAAAGAGATTTACAAACCGACTTTATACTTGCTTAACCTAGCACAGAATTAACTTATTTTGTTTTTTAAACTCGCGTTAAACATATATTTGGGTCAGATATCCTAGCTAAATAAAAAAAATATATACATGTGTATCATTTCCTTTCTGATTTTTTCTCGAGGTAGGGCCACATCCCGATTCATTTACAAATTGCATTAGTATAGTTTTACCTCTGGTTACCAACCTGTCCTATTTTCTAAAATTACGACATGGTTTACAATGAGGTACTGATATGTTTGAAAGGACCTTTTTCCGGCTCTCTCATCATTTTAATATGACCACCAACCATGAACGACACCTTAAAATGGTGCTTGCTTCATTTGACTAATTTTGTTCAGTTGTATTTCTTCCAACGTTGTAATAGAACAAAATAAAACGTCTTTTTATTTCTAATCAACAGGTTCAGATATTCCTGCTCTCACTCAGTATAGTGGCGTTCGTACACCCGATAACACTATTAATAAACTGCTGTAGACTTTCGGCGGAGGTA
This sequence comes from Panopea generosa, assembly GCA_029582155.1. Taxonomy (NCBI): domain Eukaryota; kingdom Metazoa; phylum Mollusca; class Bivalvia; order Adapedonta; family Hiatellidae; genus Panopea; species Panopea generosa. The sequence goes on along the minus strand of CM055899.1, from coordinate 834,830 downwards.
AGTACATTCCTACCATCTGTGTAAAGAGATTCATGATAATTATGATATTATATATATTTACACTTTACCCAGAAACTATTTATCTATAACATCAGACAAAAATATTTAATTATAAAATGAATATATATCAGCATGTATGGATAACTTAATTTCGTTTTTTTGGAGGGGAAGGGACTCAACTCTAGTAAATTGTTGGACAGTTTTATATTTAAAGCATTTATGGACAAAGTGTTTGAATTGTATTTCGATTGTTTCAGTTTTTATTAAGACAAATGTTGTACATAATCATAACGGAGAAAGCTTTACATCAATAGTTTTTAAAATTAATAAAGAAATCGATTAACATCTTTATTTTATAATATTTGTACTGATATAGCTTGACGTCTATACTTCACAAATAAGTGTTGGAAAAAGCTTTACACTTTAAAGCGTTCAATCATATTCTATTTTATCATGTAATGTTGTTGGGCCACAAGTTCTATCAACATTAGGTTCAACTCGTGCCTTGTATCTTTTTACAATTTTTACATTAAATGCCAAAATTACATATTTTAACACATTTTCTTAACCAATATTATGAGAATAGAAAAAAGGTATGAAAGGAAGAAAATAAATACGCCCATACGCATGCGTCCTGTATCCACATCTTAGTTACACCCCAATGAGACAATCAAATGAGTCAATAACGTTTGTGTATTATGTAACTTGACCTTTGTATACTATGGAGAAAAAAGTTAAATAGTTTACAAGGTCGAAGTAATGTAGTACAGATAAAACAAAACAGGAAAACATCAATGATATTAAACAAAGCGTTTAGTTTCTTTGATATAGTATTGTACCGGTTTGACTATAATAATATTGTTAACATGTGATAATATTTCATCTACAAAAAGAAAGCGGTGTGTTCTTAGTAGGTGAAATGGTATTGTCGAGTTAAATATTTTTGTGTTTTATACGATAGTATTACTTTGAGGATAATATTACCTCACGATCAGTTATAACGTTCCAGAAAGTATCACTTAAAGAATGAAACAACGGACAAAAACAAGATAGTTTGAGAAATAAACTCATTAAAATAATAATAAGAAACGCATCTTACTGTTATGTTTTTCTCGTTTTTATGTAACATAAATACACATATAAGAGAAACACTAATTAACATTGTGTTTATTTTTTTATTTCAGACAAGGACAGAGCAAACAGTACCCACGTATTTTGCCGTATTGGATGATACACACAAATGTTGATAAAGGAAAAATGAATATTGAATTATAACATTTGAAAAAGGAAAAAAAATAACAGGTACATCTGATTTTTACCTGGGCAAATTTGCCAATGTTTATAATTGCGTTTCAAAATTTCGTAGGACAGCCGTTCTATAAATAGTAAAATTTTCACAAACCGAAGGAAATCCACGAAATTCTACTGCAACTTTCACAAACCGAAGAACATCCATATAGTTCTACCACAGAAGAAAATAGTTCGCCGAGTATCAGCTGACTTATAATTATCGCATGAACCACTTGGCATGGTGATTGGTGAAACGTGGCTTGAAGCTGAGTACATGGAGTAGATTCCTTCTCCACACCACTGACAGCGGTTCGGGCACCGAAATGCAGCATACACATTGAAGAATATTCGTCCTACGGTCATATGGGTGTGCTCGAGTAGAGGTTAATCTACCAGTATTCAAGTAAAGAGTATATAGGTTATATGTTCGTTTGTTAACCCTTGACAAAAATGACGCTAGGTATTCTAACAAACACACAGTCACGCGAATCCAAGGAACCAGAAAAAAAACAACAACATTAAGTCAAAAGTATGGGAGAACGACTTTGTTTATTTTTTGTCAAATTCAAAATGTTACACAACTGACCACATAAAGCATACAGCGTACAATACCCTCACGAAACACAATAAAATAAATGCAATGAACACCAACCAAATTAGTTTTAACTTATATAATTTACCTCGATTGCGAAACAATTCATTTCAACTCAGACAAATCCCGCTCGGCGTTTTCATGAGTAGAACCAGTACTTAGCATATGCAGATAAAGTGGCTTGCTCAAGGACACCACACGAAGCCGTGGCGGAGGATTAAACCCACGGTCCTCCGAACCTCAACGCACAGTGTTAAAAACTCACGTGGGTTCGACACCCTGAATACCGTTACAATTCCGGATACAAACTTCCTCAGATGTGCATCTATACGCCTCACTACACAGTTACGCCCCTTTTGTCCCACGGTATCAAGATTCTTACGCTTAAAAAAAGTCCTATGTAATTTGTTTTTTAAATATTTTCAAAAATGATTCACAGCAATTGTGATTTCTTGCTGCATATGAGTAGAGCAAAAGCTGGCATACCATATACTGTAATAATACATCACTGGAGTTAATAAAGTGACTTTTATAGGCTTTCAACATATTCATGTATTTATGAGCATTTGACTATTTCTTTTTAAAAACAATCTTGTGGTGTCACTGCACCCTCTTTAAAACAAACCAAGCTTGTCAATCTACCAGTCATTGTGCATTTTTACTTTAAAATAAATTCTATGTGGAATTTATCATTTACCACTGAAATCCTAGGCCATGTTTTATTTAGAACAAAGAACAAAATTCAACTGTGTAGTGGGACCTATAGGCTTAATCATCTTCGACGTATGCTTTTCTAAAATACATACTTCTGAAAAGTCGCTGATGATCTACTACTACTACCGCCAGCTATTTGCTAAGGTCAGTGTTTTTCCCCAGGTTTATCCTGAGGTATTCCTTCTCAATAAAACAGGATGTCATAGATAATCGTTATGTGATGAGAATGGTTTGATGCGTCATAGAAAATCTTCTTTATTGTACATACAACCAGGCAAACTGGTGCGTTACAATATTTCGCAATACGGTTTAGGTTGTATTGCTGCACCCGTGACAATTTTCTATGATACGCCGCCCTTTACACAGTCTGGATAACGATATTTGATGTGGTACTACCATTTTATTTTATCATGTGACTTTAAGTAGTTCCAAAATGGCGCCTTATTATGTCAGAGGTCTATTGCGTAGCATTAAGGCCAAGGTGATCAGATTTGTGGTACTACTTCTTGTGTTTTTCAGGAAAGCGTCTTGCTTACATAGTTATTCTTATTTGATTTTAATCCAATCTTTCGCTTACTCAATCGTAGTCCTTCCGTCGACTAAGTCCATAGATTCTATTCTGACGTACTAACTAGTTTTTTATTTGTATGATGGCGGTTTAGTGGTAGCGCGTTCGCCTCACATGCAGAAGGTCGTGGGTTCGATCCCCGATCTGGTCATACTAAATACTTGAAAATGGTACTAGAAGCTTCCTCGCTTAGAGGGTAGTTCTAGGTCATATCATATCAGTATAATGTGAATGGACGGGGCCTCTTACAATGTGTCGGCGGCATGATACTCCAATGTGACAGCGCTAAGAATACTGTCTCAAATAGACACCGTCACGATATATCTGAAACATTGTTGCTGAAACACCATATAACAACAACATCACCATATAATAACAACAACACCATATAACAAAAATAACAACAACGACGACGACAACGACATTGTTTATCACTCAGTGATATCAATATTTTCAACTCAACAAGTGCCAAACATAGTGTCTGTTATACAATCGTATTGCAGTATGACCAAGTCAACAACAAATGTATCTATTGTAAAATAATTAGAATAGCGGGTAACAGAATTTTATAGTGTTAAGTCAATAAAGTCATTTTTTTGTAGATCAACAAATTTGCAAACTTATTAAATGATTATATTATACAGAAAAAAATGACACCAATATTTTATTAAAAAGTTTAATTACTGATCAACCATCCAAAATCGTTAAATAAAATACATTTTGTATTACCTGTTATTATTAATGCTATTAGAATTACAACTGGCCGCGGAACATAACTTCATAGACGCGATCCAGCAAGGCTGCGAATCACGGTACAATGTTTCAAAATTTTCAATTTTGGTTTTGTCGTCTGCTGAATATCGTTTTAACGCTGCTTCTGAACCTCGAGCTAAAGCACGCAAAAATAATCGGATTACTTGCACAATTTACCATAAAAGATGGTGTTAATAAATAAACCAACGTTCTCCCACGTGCTGTGTATTGGTTGTTGATAATAGAACCGTAAATACTTATTGCCAAGTTGATCAACCAGGAAAAGATGAAAATCAGAGTTCCCACAAACAGTAGCTTCGTTGTCCGATTTATTCTTTTCATATCTACATTCGCCCTGTTATAAATATTTTTTTCCCCAATCGATGTACTAGGTTGTACATCATTTACCTTTTGCAAGTTCTTCTTTTCTCTTATACAACTTACAGCATTATCCTCTTCGGTATCATTATTTGTTTTGTTGTCTTTTATTGTATCTGCTTTCATACGAACTGGAGTATCGCTCGTCTTTTCAATTTCAATACCTACCATGGTTATGTTCTTATTGGATTTCTCGGTTAGGGAAACCGTGTTACATTTAGTTATACTGTATTTAACTTGTTGCGAACTTTGATCTACATTATCTATGTTTGTCGTTGAGTCACGTATATCTGAATGAACATTTTCGATTACTTTCTTTGTGTTTGCAGAGTTATGCCCCTTTCTATATTTACTTAATGTGTCGGTGTTAATATGATTGCCGTCGCTGTATGAGTTCGCTCCCTCAGTGTTGGAACAATTTTCCTCAATTTCTCGTCCGGTCCTTGGACTTCTGTCAGACGCCAAGTCAATTCTTTTGCGAAATACACACCGTTGAATGAATTTAGACAAGCACGAATGTTGCTTATTGTTTTCTGTTCCCTCTGTATCGTTCTGACGTTTAAAACGACGATGATTCCTTAGTTTGATACGCTGCATGCGTAGACACCGTACTACCATTACATAGGACCACGATATCACCACAAACATGGCAATATAAAGTATAACTAGTACGCTTCTAAACACTGTCAATGTATAAACATTGAGTTGTTCACAAACATAGAGTAATTTATTCACTCTGTACGAAAATAAACACGGGAAGGAAATTACAGCAGCTAGGATCGATATTAAAATACAAATGACCTTTGACTTTTGCACTGTGAACCACACGCTGTGCGGTCTACACGTGTTTACATACCGATCTAATGCCACCGCGGCCAATAGTAACGTTGTCGATACAGTCATAACATACAAACTGTAGTAATGAATCACCCATATGAAGTCTGAAGCAATCTCATCCAGAATCCTCTAAAACAACGGACGATGTACAGAACTGTCAAAACACCGGAACCAAGTAAATCAAATGTCGCTCTTGTGGCAAAAAGAATGTCTGTAGGAGATTTATATTTGCTTTTTACCTGTGCGACTATAATCAGAAGGTTACCGGTTACACCGGCGGTGGCTATGCAAAGCATGTAGACGATTCTTACCCAGTAGGCCAAAATCGGAACAAATACTCCCACGTAAGTAGTAGAACTGGTTTCATTGCTAATACTGTTATTGTACAGAGGTACGTTCGTGGCCATATTTGTTTATGAAATTTATTCTTTTAAAGATTTTTTTTTGCTAAATATTCTTGACGTCAATGTGCCTCGCAGTTTGTCTGCTTCTATCGTTTGCTACTTTTTTATTAACTTGGCATCACTGTATTTCATAATTCGTCTGTATCGTCTGCTACTTAATCTTCACTTGACATCAACATATCTTGCGATTTGTCTGGTTCTCCTGTCTGCTACTATTTATTACATTGGCATCAACGTGTTTTATAATTCATCTGTACCGTCTGCTACTTAATCTTCACTTAACATCAACATATCTTGCAATTTGTCTGGTTCTCCTGTCTGCTTCTATGTATTAACTTGGCATCAACGTATTTTATAATTCATCTGTACCGTCTGCTACTTAATCTTCACTTGACATCAACGTATCTTGCGATTTGTCTGGTTCTACTGTCCGCTACTATTTATTAACTTGGCATCACTGTAACTTATAATCCGTTTGTATCGTCTGCTACTTAATCTTCACTTGACATAAACGTGTATTGCGATTTGTCTGATTCTACTATCTGCTACTATTTATCAACTTGGCATCACTGTATCTTATAATTCGTCTGTATCGTCTGCTACTTGGCATCACTGTATCTTATAATTCGTCTGACGTTTGGTACTTAATCTTCAGTTGACATCAACGTGTCTGCCTCTACTGTCTGCTACTAAATATTCACTTGACATCATAGTATCTTATGATGTATCTATTGCCGCCTGCTATTAAATTTTTAATTGCTATCAACTTGTATATTAATGCGTTTGTCTCCGTCGACTGCTATTCAATATTTACATGGTATGAATGAATGTGTCTGGTGGTCTGTATGCAATTGCCGTCTGCTACTAAATAAGGATCACGATATGCATCTGTTGTTTCTAGTAAATATTCTCTTGGCATCCACGTGTCTCGCAAAATGTGTCTGCTTCTGCCTATTTACTTGGCATCAATAAAAATGTCACACAATTTTATTGTTACGGTCTGATACTCAATGTTTATTTTGCTGGATTTGCCTCGTGATTTGAGTGTCACTGTTAACTCCCGATATATCAAAGTGTTACGCGATATTTCTGTCTTTACAGTATGTTTATTAAATTATTATTACAACACGCTTGTTCCAGAAATGTGTATTTTGCTAAAAAAAAATTGTTGCTACCCATTTATCCAAGTAATGCACAATTTATTACACATACATGTACTTCAGAATACGTGTTGCAAAAGTGATGTTTTATTATTTATACACACAGTATTCCTTGTTCATAACATAAAACGATCGTTTGATTATTTACATCTAATAGGACATGAAAAAATGAATCTCATTACCTAAATGCTATGTATATATACACACACACCCAAACACTTATTTTGATGACCATACAGTAAATCCAATCATAAACACCCCCCTAAACAACACGCATGCGTACTAGGAACAATCACATTTCACTGTATTTAATCATTGACCTGTTTTAGTATCGCTCACATATATAAGATATGTGGAGTATTAAAGACATGATAACATGTAACAACAAATTATATTTTAATTCCAATCATGTCTTTTAATATTATATTGGTAAATTAGTATCACGTTTTTATGATAAGAAGTGATTAATTGGTGATCAATTTGTTATTGGCATTTACTATAATAAATAGTATAGTATTTATTACAAATATTGAAAAAATAAAATAAACGCAAGGGCACACTCTTTATATACGTAAATGAAATTATATGATATATACGACAAAAGCTATGAACAAAATTTCAGAATCCACCATGAGTAAGCATATGGAATAGAAATATCTCACCCGGGGTATCAAAATTACATACATGCTACTGGACAACGTTCACGGTTTATTTATTGTTTAGCGTTATTTACATTATTTATTGTTTAGCATTATTTACATTATTTATTGTTTAGCATTATTTACATTAATTATTGTTTAGCATTTTTAACATTATTTATTGTTTAGCGTTATTTACATTATTTATTGTTAAGCATTATTTACATTATTTATTGTTTAGCATTAATTACATTATTTAACCCTAACATTATTTATTGTTTAGCATTATTTACATTAATTATTGTTTAGCATTTTTAACATTATTTATTGTTTAGCGTTATTTACATTATTTATTGTTAAGCATTATTTACATTATTTATTGTTTAGCATTAATTACATTATTTATTGTTTAGCATTATTTACATTATTTATCTGATACAAAGTCGTCTCCATTGAAACACGAAATTACACAAGAGAAGAAAATAACACTTTTGGTTTAATGGAGTCATGGGCAATGAACGACCGTTACGCGCCGTCTTGAGTGGCATCCGATTAACACTGCACAGGTTCCATTTGTCTAAGGATCCAGAAAGTATTCCAGTTAATCTGAGAATAACCATCGATTGTTTGCAAGTAACTGGTAAACATGTACACATAAAGTGTGTGGCCAGATTTAGTCTCAAACCCACAACCTCACCGGTGAGAGGTTAACGTGTACACATAAAGTGTGTGGCTCGAGCTAGTCTCAAACCCACAACCTCGGGTAAACGATCTTGAGCTAGATAATTCGGCAACTCGGCCAAGAAGGGCGGACTCTTTGTATTGGCCAGAAAAAGCACGTATTTAGGAAACTAGAATAATAAAAATAACACTTATGTAATATGAGACCTGACACGGAATTTATTACGCCTCACACCACTTTCATATTTCCAAAAGAGCTCCATGGTAACATTAATGTCCTTTAACACAGTGTAATTTGTTGTTTTTTTGTATACGAAGCATATGCTTGGTTCAAATTCTTTAATTGTTCAAGTTCTGCAATTACAATAATAAATTATACCATGGCCATTGTTTTAAATTCATTTGTTTTGTGATAGCTATTCATTTCAAGAGTGTGCTGCAACCCACCAAGTCTAAGATGACACAGAAAAGATCAAAAATCTTGTATCAACATTAATTTTTCAGTAGTGATTTCTTAAATACCAACCATTTAACACATGATAGGAATAAATAAATGAGTGTAAATAAATGAGTGTAAAAACTCTGATCAAAAACATAAGAACTACAGTTTAACCTGTGTACGTGGCCACCTCTATTAAGCAGCCATTTGTCTTAAGCAGCCACATTTGCTATTTCCCATTTCTATGTTTTCAGAGCAAATTAACATGTATTAAGCAACCACTTGTCTTAAAAGGTCACTTTTGCTCCTTCTCGTCACTGGCTTCTTAAGACATGTTTGAATGTACATATTGATTTCCACTGTAGTTCCAGGGTATTCAAGGGAGATGGCCAGTCCATCACATGGTTTTCACAGTGTGAAGGATTTTTTTTTTCATTTGTTCAGGGAAGAACTAATAATAATTACAAACGAACATATGCAATAAGATTGATTCCGCCTACAATACTGGCGTTATGATACCATATATACCAGTCAGTATCAGCACTTAACAAAAACAAACCTGAAACTTAATTGTTAGAGGCAATAAAACTTCTATGATTATTATCTGATTCTGATTTTATTCAGTTATTAATTACACACGGGCATACATAATTAAAATAGTTCGACACATCAGGTTGTGACATGATATCACACCAGTTGATAAATGACTAACCACAGCAAAAGAGGTCACACATTTAAATAAATTAATTAAAAGCAAACCTCCCCATGGATATTTATTTATGTCACCATTGGCATTTATTTATCTCAGAGGCAATTACTTGTTCAAATTAGGTTTAATACAAACAAAGATGAATTAGAACTGATTTAATTAATGTGTTTTGATCTGGAAAATCAAATGCTGTTGGTAGAACGATTTTATTTCAATGATATTTATATTCCATTATTTTCAAGTTAAACATTTGAATACTGTATTTGCTTTGGAACATAATGTCGATACAAAGGTTTGAACAATCCACCAACGACAAATTATATGTTGATAAAATTAAGCATTACGAACATTGCCTTTGAATACATTATACAACAGTAAAAAGAATGTCTAAGGATCAAGTTGGCAGTCTAAGCCAGAAGAACCCACAATTTCGCCGTTTGCACCATACAATGAGTTTAGAAATAATGAGGTAAAAATGATTAATTATTTGTATTCAGATTATTTGGCTTTTATTAAAACAATTATATATATAAATCAGGTATCTAGAGATCAATCTTTTCCAGTGGTAAACAAAAATGTATTAGTTTTGAAAAGCGATCAAGTCAAACAAGTTGTACAACAAACGCTGAATGGTCAGAGGCCGTAGCACAATCCTTGCGCTAATATAGTCCACGCAGTTTGGTTGGAAATATTTTCAAAATAGTCCAAACTGATTCTTCTGCAGATGAATGGAGCAAATTCTGGAATAGCATACTTTATGCTGATGGTGTTACCAAAGAGTCTTTTATTTGGGTTTTAACAGATGGATGTATTTCAGAGCATTTATCTAAAAACAAACAAACTTTGTTTTGTGACTATATTTAACAAAGGTGACTAATCTACCAGACATTGTGCATACCTATGAAAATAACCGGATAATTTTTAATTGAGGATTTTAAAACAGATTCACGTTTTAGGTGTTATATTTACGTTTTAACGGGGTAGTCTTACTCATTTTACAGGAATCATATTTCAATTTAACATGAAATCAAATAAAAAGGGGCAATAAAAAGGTTTATTTTTGAATATTTGAAAATATTTGACTAATCCCCTCTTTTCTTGAAATATATAACGTTGTGGGTATATCTATGTCTTTTCCAACTGCCTGTTATGACGATTACAAACAAATATTTGTCACGTTTATATTTCACGGTACTGATATATGCTTTAGCAACTTTTGCTCTTCTCATTTGCAGCAAGAAATCACAATTACTATGAACCATTTTGAAAATATTTAAAAACCAAATTACATAAGCCTTTTGTTTAAGCATAAGAATCACGTTACCGTGGAAAAAAGGGACGTTACTATGTAGTGAGACGTAGTGCAATTCAATAATCATTAGACATATTTACTACCAATAAGCTAGTATACATTTAGTATTGTAAACACAGTGCAGATCCTATATTCAGACTGAAAAAATGGCATATTATATATTAATTAATTGTTTAATTTCGCACAAACCTCGCATCGCTATTGTAACAGCATGTATTAATATAATGTGTAGGGATAAAAAAAAAAACACTTCCTGACTGCATGCGCACGGTCAGGAGGGAATTCTGTTACAACGCAGAGTGATTCGTTTGTCAAAGATTCACGTCGACAGTATCATTGTTTTGCAAATTTTGTCACAGTTGCTAGTCGATTGCGGGAACATAATCGCTGATATGTTAATATAATCAAACGTATATATTTGACATTCGGAGGAATGTAATACATTATAAGTAAAATGCGATCAAATTGAACATCTGATTATGAATATTTTTTGAAATCGAAAATTTTGAAAATGTCACAGGTTTGTGACGACAGGGTAACGGAGGCGTGTCGATCCATATTTTAATGTCAGGGATTCAGTGTCAATAGTTTTAACATTGTAGAACAGCGCAACCCTACGCATATACTGCCATTTAAACTGCAAGTCTCGTACAGAGGCTGTCCGGTATATAGTTTTAGAGCATTGTCGTTATAGGCCTCTCTGAAATTATATGCATGCTAGACATTCCATTATCCAAGCGAGGTTAGGAGCTCATTACACTACCAGCTGATTAGCAGCCGACTATAATTACATAGGAAATGGCTACACCCCTATCAACTTGGGGTGATATTTTGAGACCTGGACGAAATTGTTTTATTCCATTTTGGATATCAGTATTCCCTTGATTTTCATAACAATATTAAGGGACCTGTGTAATAAATAAATTATATAAAGCAAAATAAGGCGAGATGGAGGACTACATTGCACTGTAAGTTATCATGTTTTCATATCTATCTATTATTGTTATGAATTTTAAATATCTTATAATTGTTTGTTTTTAATTGAAATAACATCTATTTTTTCTTTAATATATGCATAAACCGCAGCATGTAACGACACATTATGTTATATAAAGAAAGAGAAGTGAAACAATTTGTGTTACCGTATTACGCCTTATAAACATAATTTTATAGACATGTGAACATAGTATTATATATAACAATTTATTGTCAATATTTTAGAATATTGAATAATATTTGTATCTTTCATTATAGGGTAGGAATGGACTGCATGAATAAATCCAGCACTGTAAACCAGAAGATAAAACCAGCACTGTAAACCAGAAGAATCTAATCCAATCAAAAGTATAATGATATGCTGGAAAACATAGAGAAAACATAGAAAACATGATGACAGAGACACAAAAAAGTCAGAAATATAATTCCCATAAATTGGTACACCTGTAAAGTATATATTTGTAGGACTGCACTTGACATTCTGGAAAATGTGTTACTCCCACTATATGACTACATACACTAACAATCAGCTTCCGAAACAGTTGGGTCTACTCTGCTTCTGTCTGTACAACTGATATGTAAGTAAATTTTAAGCTTTATTAATGTTGACATTGTTATGAGACAAACTTGTGATAAGATGAGTTTGAACCTGTATATTGAGTAAATAAAATGTTAATTGCCTTTATTTTATATGTTTTCATTATTTCTCTGTGATCTGTTACAGCCTCTATTATGTCATATCCCCTCCCGATATTATTTTTGTTTTATTTAAAAAAAATAATAGAAGGATTTGAACAAAAATAAAATGGTTAACTGTTCTGTTGTGTTCTAGACAATGGACACTTATATGAGTACACATGGTAAGGCACAAATATTAATGGAACCTGACATTATACAGACGGTTTGTACCCCTTCTAAATCACTTTCAAGGAGAGGTGTTAATAAGCCTTAATCTTCAGGAATGTTTACACAGGTCAGATGTGAATGAATTGATTTACAGCAGACCCTTTCCTCCATCCCCCACACCCCTGGTAATTTGTAAATACATTCAGTTATAAGATCATAAAACACAGTTTAACCAGTATATAAATACAAATGCTGAATGATATAATTATTATATACTTAATTTTCAAATTTTGAACTACTTTAATCAATAATTAAATATTTTATTTTGACATTTACATTAATTAAATTGTGAACAAATTTAAATTAACAGATGTAGTCAGACTAATATCTCAATTATTATCCGAGATGGCCATGTAATCTCTATGTACGCTAGTGTTGCTGTAAGATAGGACGTGATCCTAACCTCGTTCTGGTGTAGATATGCATAATCATGAGATAATATTAAGAATGGTCTATGTTACGGATCAAGTCCGTGAAAGTTAGAACCGACACACGGAAGCAAAACAATACCTCAGTACTTACAACCCAAAAGCAATAGTCATGTTTCGTGATACTTCCGCTGGTAGTTTAAAACTCTACATATAAAGAATCATTTTAGGGGAAAATGCCACTTTTTATACGTATTTGCGAATTTATGTTTTGAGCGATGTATTTATCCAGCCCATCGATTGAGCCATGTATTGTTCTCAATAAACTGTCCAAGTTTGAGACTAGGATTAAAATCTTCCGTTATTCTCCATTATTCGTTTTCTTTATTTAACAAATAAGAAATTTAATTAAGATATGAACTTGGAATTTTTTCAAACTTTTCGAGATTAATAAAACACAACAAATACGGTAACATTATATTCGTTTTTTTATGAAATAATAAAACAATTGTACACAAAAGCTATAATGATCTGCAGGGGAAAACATGAAAGACAAGTTAGGGAACGCGAATACTCGCAAGTATACTTGGGGGTCTGGAGATGTGCTTATTTACACATGTCAATATATCGTACATTGGACCCACCCTCACAAAAAAAAAATCTTGTATTTATCTATATATACGTTTTATATGATCATTTGAAGGGGAAAATATGTTGTAATGATATCTTATATATCTTATATATATATGCCCTACACAGCACTGAATACAATGAAACGTCATTTATAACTAATGTAGCTCTGTCTGTGTTTCATGTCCAATGTATATGTATTTTTGACCTTGGCGATGTTAAGAATAAGATCATGTGGAGTTAACCTCATATGCAACTTGTACATAGCACTTAGTTCCCAGAACATTAATTTCCACTTTTTCCAGGTGCACATGCGGTCGACAGATTTTTCAATCCACGTCATACGATTCATGCAATAGAGGCCGATTTGATTTTTTTTTTAGTTTTTCACAGTTTCCAACATGCTACGGATTCTGAAAATGGACGCAATAAACTGATAGTGAGTGGGGTAACGGCCACAGTGGTTGCATTCCAGTTCTGGTGCTGTAGCAAATAGATTGAGCGACTTGAAGCACGTTTCCGATATACCTGAACTGTTTACAGTCTGCAGCGACCTGGTAAACCTGGATAGACAAAGACCGGAACCGACCGTTACATCACGTTGACGTACTTACGTCAGCGTCTGTTCCCAGCTACCTTCGCTGCTGGGCAGCATGGCGTCTCAGTACAGACTATTCATTACCGTTTGCGTCGTAACTCACAACTTTTCAGAGAAGCGTGGCGCCCATACTCTAGTATTGGTAAAAAAAAAACCTGACGTCACCTCGCTGCCATGATTTTATGTGTGCGACATCATCTGAACTAGAGCTAAATTGCAGCCCAGGTTCACCAGACAATACTCGACCCAGTTCAATGCTTTCACATGGCCAGAAGTTTCCCTTGATCCTTGCAAAAAAATGAGAATATATGGGTCATAAAACCACCAAAATGATAATCCGTGTGATTTGGCTCAGGCGTTGCTACGGGGATCGAGGAATTTGCCAAATGCATTGGTTTTGCGTTAAGTTACGTCGAGACGCCGTAAAATTATTGAATACATACCTGCAAATGGTAGATTGACAAATTCTTACTCAAACTCGATGACCTAAACGTTACATAACGAGTGTCTGATAGTTTGTGATTTTCTATTTTGACCCCCTACACCTCCTCCCGCCCAAAAGCACACCCCGACTTCCCCATGGTATCACTATGAAAACGTTCGTGCTAGCCAGATTTAGCGAAATTATATCAACCCGCAAATGAATGAACGGTTTTGGTACATGCCTCATTTCCATTTTCGTCACATGCATAGGATAAATATTATTTGGCTAGTAGAAAATTCCACGTAACTTCTAACCGGCTTAGTTGATATACTTTCTCGTTCCAGGAACGATGTCATCGGCAGAGGAAAGAAGACAACATCTACTGACAGTCATGACATTAAATGTAAAATGAAACGTTTTATTTTCAAAAATCTGAGCGGTTTCATTGGTGGCTGAGAAAAGACATCTAATCAATGATATGCCTTCATCCAGATCACAATACTCTAAGGAATCTTCGACAAAAGAAATGTCCATTCCTGCGAATAGTGTCGGCTAGAATATGTGACCCTGCAGAGAAGAAGCCGTGATATTTAAATCAACATCGACACAAACCTGTGACACATGAAGCTTTTTTCAAACGGAATTTCTCACATGGTATAAGTAAAAAATTAATTAGTTATAACTCTTTTTGTAAACAAAATTACTTAAACCACAGTTATAATAATATTTAGCACTGATTAATGTTTTTATTGACAATTTCATCCCTACTTTCGTTTTTCATACATATTTAACGAGGAGTTATTAATTCTGGCGTTTAAAACATTTACTTATTCACACATGATTGATTGGAACATTGAAAATACTTATTAATATCAGGTAAAACTCAATCATGTAACAAGTTTAAAACTTATAGCTGTATCCAGTAAATAATTGACTTTATACTTCAAAGTATGCCGTGTTTTCCCGCATCAGATTGAAGCGAATCTGTGACAAACTGTCGGCACGAATCACACCACGTTGTGACGGAGTTCCCTGACCGTGATGCACTTCAGACTTGTTCGTTCGCTTGTTCTACTTGAATAAAAAACACCCTTAACAAAGCATCCATTATATGTTTAAAATATCTAAACAACCAAGAAATCAAATACCAAGTCTAAATGGGCACAGTATAGGCTAGAATTGTGGTAACAAGATCAATTTTCCAGCAATGATTTCCTGAATACCGATCATTTAACACATGACAGGAATAAATAAATGAGTGCAAATAAAGTCCTGATCAAAAACAGAAGAAAAAAGGGACTCCATATTCACTTTCCCTTCTTCTGTAGTTCCAGGGTATTCAAGCGCAGAGAGTGACCAGTCCATTACATGGGTTTGACAGTGTGAATAATTTATTAAAAATAGGTCATTCAATGATCTTCGTTTCCCATAGCCTAAAGCAATATTCTAATTTCAGGCCAAGTTGAATAACGAGTGTGTCAAGTACTGAACCACGTTCAACCAACGGTAAGTAAAACGAATCTTCAAAGTCAAACTTAGTTGTTAAAATGTCCATTCGGAAGTCCAATCAGAATGTCCATTCGGACGTTCAAAAAGAAATCATAAATTAAATTATCAGTTTCAGTTTTATTCTTTATTTGAAAAGCTATTTTATGTCTTACACCCATCCTTCCTGCCGGCTTAAAGCCTCGTTAAACTTCCGAATTGCACACTTTTTCATAATTACAAAAATGATTGTAATAAAATGTGTTTATAGTATTGCTAAAACCATTCTTGTATACCCTGTAGTGACTGTTTTTAAAAAAACGAGAAAATAAATAACACCGATCGAAATGTTATTTTCTTAACCGAGCGGTCCGAAGTTTGAACTTTTGTTTACATTTTTGTAATTCCGTAATGACTCGTTTGCTTTCCTGCTGTATCTTCATCAATGTTTGGAGGTACACAAATGTGCAGTGGTAGTGTGCGGATTAAGACCATTAGATAAGAGGTTCAATAACAAGATTAGAAAAGTTATGGCTTTACTTATATTATGTATCGTTTTGGGGTTTGTTGGTTTTTTAAAAATTATTGATGTCTGCAATAAAACTGTATCGAACCAAGTATGCACTACATTATTTATAGGCACTGAAAAACAATGAGTACGGAATACTAGTTTGGTCTAGTAACTCTTGTTCAGGATCCTCCCTTGAATATACGCGGCATACCATTGCATGCGCTATTACGTCACAAATCACTTTATCGCAGTCAATATTGAGAGGCTACCAAGGGTAGTTTGTTTAGTACAGTTATTAGAAAAATAATTTCATTTTTAATTTTATATGAACGATTCGTTGCTTACGTGCAATAAATTAGCTCATGGGTTCCAGTTCATTATTTCACTGAGGGTAATAAAGGGGATATTCTTAAAGACTTTCTAACCGCAGGCGGTTATTTACTTTTTAACCACATTCCCTAAAGTTCCCCATACTATGTTTCCCTCTGAAGTGAGTTTATCATATATTACCGACCGACGCGTTTCCGAACAAACTTCGTTACTCTCCGTTTTCTGCCGAAGGTGTTTATCGGAAACATACGAACATTAATTTGTAAACGAAACCCGTTCTTAATTATGTACTTATAATATGCTTTATATTTTTTTTTTTTACACAATCTCTAATTGATCAAATAAACATGTATTCTGTTATCTGGGAGAGTAAAACTGACTTAAATTAAAATTAATAAGGACCGTTTCGGAAGTTTAATGAGCTTTTAAGTAGTTTCTATTGAACGGTCTCAAAGAACGGACAACACATACTTACACCAATGTGTCAATATATAGGACAAACTTTTACAGCTGCCCATCACACACGATACTGTTATTGTTAAACTCATCAACAAAATAGTATGTAAATTTTTTTTAAAGGCACGTTATGCAACGGGGAAAATAAAATCGCAGACTGGGTTTTATTGATTATTTTCAAAGAAAGTAATTTACCTTCATATCATATTTTGAGGAGTTACAACTACATTGCATATATATATATATAACACAACTACATACAAGGTTATTTAACATAGTGAAATCATCAGTGGATCCAGTTTTTCGACTGTTCATTATTTTTAGAATTACTATTGATACTGTATCGCCATCGAGGTGCAATGTTGTCATATATCGTTTACATACGTTTGTAAACAATGATAAATATTACTGTTCGTTACACTGTTCGTTACATTGTCTCTCACAGATATACATGTAGTAGCGTGTGCACTGACGATTACTCCAATATCCATCTCGGTCACAACGTAGTACCAAACAATCTGAACCAGCTCCGTCATCCGGTTCAGTGCCATACCAGCGAGTGTAAGGTAGTAGATTCCCGTTTGACCATCGCCATTCCCCTTCAATAATGACGTCATTGCCTCCCGTCCAAACATGTGTTGGGCATGCAATAAGGTGGCTGCTTATTAACGACCATATAAATAAATTTTCTTCTGGAGTTTCTATGGAAACAAGCTCACTTCCGATCCCCTGACATCTGATAGAGCTAGAGTTCCAGTCGGTTGTTTCATTATTGAACTTGTAACAGGAATCGCCAGATAGAACCCAGCTATCATCACATCTGCATACACATTTCTGAAATACAAACACATGTATGTGACACTTCCTCTTTTAACAGTCACGAGATTGTCTTCCCCGTACGAATAGTGGTGCATATAAACAGTACTTGATAACGATGCAAAACATCCACAGTATGTATACTGAACGGAACAGCCAACACGCCAGCTGCCATTGAGCAAAAGTAGAAACGTCCCAACATATCCGACATATATCCAGCTATGTTGATGTTACACATTCTGTGAATGTACATGCGAGACACTGGTAATTTGCAAATACACACGTGGAAGGTTGACACCAAACGCATCCGGTCAACCGATATGGATTCACAAATGAATAAACTTCATTTTCTGTATAGGTTTTAGTACCACCAACCTTATAGATTTCCAGCAATCTTTCTTTGAATATGGTGGGACGTTTCTACATTTGCTCAGTATATTTACTAAAAATGTATCAAAGCAATTTTCTTTGACTTTTTGACTTAAATAAGAGGCATATTTTAGTTATATGAAAAAAAATAACTGTCTGTTAATGCAATGAACAACTTTTAATAGCGTTACTCCAATATATTGACGGTATTGGAAATACTAAAGTGACGGGTTAGCCCTTTCGGTTTGTCCTATTTACCATACTGAATTAAACTTCTCACATAAGTCCCTTACATGCAAAATGACCCTCATTTCACTTCTCCATATGTCTAAATTTTGATTGCTATTTACAAATATATAATATCAATTAAGCGTGTTAATAACCACAACTTAACAAAATGTTAGCTCTTTGTATTACATGTTCATTCCCATACATGTACTTATTTATACAGAACTTCGAATTTGACAAATTGTAGTTTTTAGGGTTTAAAACAACAACAAATAACTTTTCTTCTTCGATGAAAGACATGTCATATTGTAACCTCAGAAACAATTTCTCTTAAAATAGGATATCTTGGATTCGCAGATTGCAAAAAAGGGTCTTAAGTTGCAGACTTGGTTTTTTGAAATAGGTAATTAGGGATACTTCAATTTGCAAAACGAAGTTGCAGCAGTATGGTATGGAGTACGGAGTGGCCAAGTATTGTATATTTGATGTTGTTGGCTTGTATTATTCCAGTCTCTGTGCCTTGAGATGTATCACCAAGATGTTTGATTGGATATTTAATTCATATTGCAACATCGGTGTTTGTATCGTTAACTTTTCCATAGCGTCGATTAAGAATCCGTATCTTTTTATATTTTGCTTTATATTTCTCGATTTGTATATATTTCTTGTTTGATTTATGCATAGGCGTATTTAACAGCAATAATTTGCTTCCCCAAAAGTGACAGAAAAAACGGTGACCAAATTTAAATAAATAAGTTTTATCACAATTTCCCGAGACGAGATCCAACATTCATACAGCAATCATAGACCGAAATAAAATTGTACAGACATTTCAATATATGTTTTAGCTTCTGTATTGCAGATTATTTCCTTTTCCGTAACATACAGACTGATAGTTATAAAGTTTTTGTGTATTACACAATGGGTATATATATATATAACCCTAACCCTATACATATATATATATATTTCACTATAGACAGTCTAAATGATTTACATCCATAATTACAGACAACTCAGAACAAGTCAATATTGTTTGTGCTACACTACACATGGATCCTAGAGCGAATATTTGGATTGGACTAGTTTAAATCTGTTAACTGGTTACAAATTAAGAAACGTGTCGATCAGAGTGTTTGTTGTCATGTATTTAAGACAAAAACGGGTTGGCCCCTGGTTATATGGGAGAACATTTTACTCCACAGATTGCTATTCTTTCTTACAGGTCAAGACTAAGTCACAAGGGTTTTTATGTTGTCCCAATAGTTAAAGGGTTTGGATCGAAATCCTTCTGCTACAGAGGATGTACTTTGTGGAACAGTTTACCTGCCAATATCACTTATAAACGTCATTGTTTTAAGGTTGCTATTAAGTCTCATTTGCTCAATAAATTAATTTTAAGCACTTTTTTTTTTATATAAATGCATTATTGATTTTGGTATAGGATGTCATTTGTAATAAGCTATTTCATTTATAACGAACCAAAAGTTGATTATGTTAACCATTCCATATGCTGCTGTTTATTTTACAGCTCTATCATTGGGTGACTGTAACGGTGTACATTTTCCAACCTGTTTGTCGTTTATGTTTAATCTAAATTATTTAATTTTGTTTTTACTGAATGTTTCGCTTTAAACTAAAATTAATTACGTTTGGTAAAGAACATAAAAAATGTAAATTACTTTCATCGAAATTGCTTTTAATTTGCTGCTTAACTATTTGATATAATATTAATAATAGATGTTAGTTCATTTAAAATGCATAACAATGTTTAAATATAGGCGTTAATATAATTGACATACAGTCAAAACTGTATTCTATTTTGTTTGATAATGTAAAACTTAAACTCAAAATAACACTGATGTGTAAGGCACGCTATAAGTGCAAGCATTTAGATTAAGATTGAAGATACTAATTAGTTTGAACTTTTGATAGATGACACTGTCATAGATTCGCATACAGCAGACTAAAAATAGAATTGTTAACATATTTTATGGGCATTTAGCGACATATATGCATGAAGTATACTGATAAATCATGACCAATAGCGGAAGTAATTGGGAAGCTTCGAGTTTTTAAGGGGGCGAGTAAAAGGGAGGTATACGGTCATGTAGGAATTTTAGGCAGTTAACATTAGAGAGACCAGCTGTTAAGATGGGTTTTAGATGGTTGGGTGTTGCAGAAATGCAACTTGAGTCGCATGATTGATTATGATAAAGGTTGGTGATTAAGTAGGAACTGAAACTAAAAATGGGAGCGTACTTTGAACCGTATTTGAACTATATTTTAGAAACTGTACATGTGTTAAATAGAATTCATTAAAGTTTAAAATGACAGTTGTAACAATGTAAGAAAAAAATGTCTATAGAAAATCGTATGTTATGTGTTAATGATGTGCGATGGTGAAACAGCTATTTGAAGTTAAAAGTGCAATTAATTTCTTTGATAGTAAGGTTCTGATATGCTATCAACACAAAGAACCACAAAGGAAAGAAGAGTTTACTTTTTTGTGTTTAATACTTAGTGGTGGTGTGCACACTGTGCCTCGTGTATGCATTAGTTTTACATTTTGGATATGTTGTATCTCGGCAACATTAAACTAGCCTTATGTTTTTCATCAGCCGATGAAACTAAAAATTCTGCTTTTAATCCTTATATTTACATAATATTGTGCAGCTATTTTAGGTAAAACTATAACGTTATTTTGATATTTTAAAAGCAAATTATAAGCATTAAACCGCAAAGCCAATGTCACGAATGAAACAGCAACGTTGTCAACATACTAAATAAGTGCACGCATTTGTACAACAACTTAATGCAAACGTCACGTGAAACTTACGACAACGTGACGTTTCACCAGCAAAACAAAATCGTGCATCCATTGAAATGCAAACTGATCCTTTTAGCTCCGCCCAGCTGCAAGTGTTTTTCATTGGGAAATGAAAGCCAGTAAATTCATATAGTTCATATAGGCCGACTTCAGTGGGAATGTAAATATTTTGGATATGTTGATTAAATTGTCCACGTATTCATTAATTACCGTTTTTTTTTCTTCAATAAAAATGACTACATTTAACATATATAAAATAATATCGATACATATTAAATATTGTTTAATTTTATATGTGTATTGCAATTATCTTGTTTTGACTGCACATGCATAGTCATTGTTATAATTTTTATATGTACTTTTTTTTGTAATGAAGTGTATGTGCCTTTCATTATATTTTTATGATAAGCGATATTCTATTTTGTCTTATTTATTGTCTATGAATTGTTCAAGAGTTGTGTAGTATCATGTCACAGTTGGTCTGGGAGAAGGTGCAGAAAGTGGAAGTTGCAAGGAATCACCAGCAAACGACAGAAAGGTAGAAAGATACTAAAACAGCCATGCAGACACCGACGTATCGTCAGTACAACACACAATAGCTTAGAACCATCTTAAACTGCAAGCGAAGGAACGAAGACTGGGAGAAAATGAAGGACAGATGATTGTCTCGAGGACGAGAAATATCAAAGTTCAATTTGGTAATGATTACAGCGGAGGGTCAGTGAAGGTCGGAGTGGATGAAAAGTGAAAGCGTCTGCGATGTAATGAGCGAAAAAGTGAATAAAATATTCTGAACGGAACAGCTAACCCGCCACTTTTATATTTCTAATATATTTGTCGATATTAATTAGTTTTAATTATTTTTGTCTTATTCAAGTTTGAATTGCAAGGAAATTGCGTTAATACAATTTGATAAAATAAATAATTGTCAGATACATAAAACGTCAGGTAGTGGGTTAGCTATTCCGTTCAGTATAGCAATTTTCCAAAATATAAGATATATTGCCAACTTAATACGCAATGCGAATTTATCCTTGCTATGGTATATAATTTTATAATATGAATGGAAGACTAAGTTATATCTAGGGGAAAAAGTAACTGTCCTTTTTTGCCAAGTACGTTGCAATCAGTTTCCTACGAAAAAGTGAATAAGACATGTGAACTCTACTCTAAACCTGCATGATATGAACCCTGATTCAGGTAATTCTGAATCGCAAGTCAGAAAATAAGCAATAGGATCACAAACGTCATCTATGACATCTATACACAAACGCATGCTGTCGTGTTTGTAAGAAATATATCCACTTATCTCTGTGCTGTTTAAACGAAAATAAACCCATCTCATGACCATAAACGTGACGATTGATATTGGTTGCTACTCCGTCAGTTTCCTTGAACAAGCGTACGATGTCAAAGTAAACACTACATTGCATTGAATTTACTTTGACAAACAAAACAACGTGGTCAGTCGGCTAAGCGATAATGGTTCTCGCGTCCTGTCAATTGTCTCAGTACTTGCATAACGTGTCACATCCGTTAAAGTGGAAACGACGTAAGGCTTCAAATATATTACAAGTTACATTCATCAGCACAAAAGAAATTCTGAATAAAAATAGTATAATCTTATAATTAATAGTACGTTTGAAATGAATACCAAGAACGTAAAGATATAATTTAAACATAACTCCATCTTCTGGAAAATATAACAATTATATGTCTTACCTTATATGTTTTCCAAAGCTGTAATTCAGAGGTCACGTTTACATCTTGATACAGCGAGATATTTTGCATTAATACACATTCTTCTCCTCGAAAACAATCTTATAAAGGCTGAGCTGTTATTTGCAATATGCGCACTCTTTTAGCCTGTCTTATAAAAATCCCAATTCTATAATACGCCTTCCTTTGCGCCAAGATTCGTCAGTGCCACAACGGTCATCTGTAACATCTTCATTGTCTTTAAATGAACTTCCGGAAAAAAATAGTGTTTTTGGCCTTATCTTTCCGTTTCAAGATATTTAGTGACACAAAATGTCCGTTCTTTCTAAACTGTATGACATGTTTACTACATTTAGAGTAAATCCGCGAAAGAAATGCCGATTGACCGTTATGACGTCATTTCCGTGTATTAGACCGGTATTCCGATATGCATGAAGGTGTATGGCAATTCAAAGTAGTGTGAATCAGCTACAGAAACATATATGGCCATATGTGATAGTAGTGATAGCTTTATTTGAGTTTCTTTTACACTTATATAGTTCTGTTCAAAAATTAGGTAGATAAATGGTGTGCTTAGAATGTATTAAATGTTGCAACGATCATTGTCACATACAGCTATAAACATTCTAATGAGTGCAGTAGTAAGTAAACATATCAACAACATAATTGTCATGAAGTACACCACGTTGTCTACGTGACGCTGTTAAAACGGCGTTTATTAAAGTAATTCAAAAACTTTTTAAGTTGTTTAGCAAAAAATGTCACGGTTAAACCCCCCTTTTTTATTCCTTCATCAAGTTTCCCGTTCGTCGTAGAAGGACATACTGAAAACAAAAAAAATCTACCTCGTATATTTCGCGTAATATGGAATTTTGTAACACATTTCGAGGTCATAATAAGTACGCAAATGATCACCTTCATTCATAAACAAGCGTTCACTGCGCTTATTAATGTTTATTAATGCATACAACTGTACCTAAACTCCTATAGGATTGTGTCCTATTCAAGTGAGTGCTTATATTTTAAAAATCGGCCAATTAATGATCGAACTAGACCGCCGAAACGTCGAAAACGGCAAATATATAGCTTGTCGCCAGAGGGCACCACTGACGTCAAAATCGCCATATTTTCGGCCAAAAAATAGTATCATTTAAAACACAAGATGTATTCCAACAATCACTGAAAGTATCATTAAAATCCGACGACTTTCGAAAATCCATGTGTAAACCCGCGAACTACCTTAAATACTATATTAGTACTCATTGTTGTTTGGAGGGCTTCACATTGGGTGACAAAAATGTACTGTACTATGACAATATTGTACAGTTGCTCTCCAAATGCACTTTTCAAATATGACAAGTTCTAACTAGAATAACAGCATACTTAACTACAAAAATCCTTCTCCAAGATTCTTATTATCCATATTTTTTTTAAAATTCAGAAATTGAATATATCAATTTGTACACCTCAGCCGGTTAAGCTGAGTCGGTAACGCGTCCAACTATCAATTCAGGGGTCTTGAGTTCGAATCCACGCTCGGCATCAGTCTCCGTTATAATTGATATACTACATTGTGTCTCATTATCATTCGTATCTCACCGCAGTTCTAGTGGAAAAATTATAAGTTACTTTTGGGGTTGGGTTGTGTTCGAGTACTTGTTAACCATTCAGGATCCTAGGAAACAGTGATTAAGTAAACAGATCGTCTTTTAGCACTTGATCACATACACATGAGGCTAAATATTCAATCAATCAATGTTCACCTTAGTGTTGTAATTGGTTGAGAACAAACAAATCAAATTTCACTGATGTATGACTTATATGTTCAGAATTTAAGCATTGACTATATACAATAGAGGAGAATAAATAACGGGAAACCATTTCACTTAAATGCTATATGTAACGCCTGAATCTAAATGTTTACTTAATATGTTATACATTTTGTTTCAAATAAAAACACAACTTTTAAGATATAGAATCCTTATCTACATCACATTTATTAACAGCGCGCAAGCGTCCAAGAGAAATGCTGACCAGTTGTAAAACGCTTGTTAAGTCAATTAAATACATGTGCTTATAAATCGTCCCATTGCTGCAATAAAGTACCAAGTGTATATGGAATAAGAAGGCACTTGGTACCTTTTTGCACCAATGGGGCGATTAATATACACATGTGCACATTCACCTCAGATGAAACGTTGTGCTTAGATATGTGTCATATAACTAACATTGGTTAAGTACGAACATTGTCATAAATTTGCCCAAATAAGTGATCTTATTTGTCTTATACGATAATAATATACTAATCATATTACTACAGTAAAACTGTATCTGAGCATTGTCTTTTTATTTCAAACAACAATAAATCACAATGTGCGGAGATGAAATCAAATCCTGCATGAGGTCCTAAGATAAACAATAGTGTCTACAAATTTGAAAAAACTCTAAATGTTTCCCAAATTATTTACAGAGAAATATTCGTCTGAAAATCAAAATACCACTATAGTCAATATAGTTGGAAAGCATATACTCGGGACTTACTGAAAACACCATGTCACGCACGCACGCACGCACGCACGCACGCACGCACGCACGCACGCACGCACGCACGCACGCACGCACGAACACAGTCATGCACGCACGAACGCACATACACACCCACGCAGGAACTCACACACACACACACACACACACACACGCACACGCACACGCACACGCATTCCAAACACTTACATTTGCTGTTGCCGAATAGTCCACCAGCCGTATTGTGAATAATCGTAACGACATCGTAAACACAAACAAAGATGTATAGCACATAGCAAAGACTGCGAACAAGCCAACACAAAATTTAATTTTACCGAGTCTCAGTTCCGCCATCATGGGTTTAGCTAAACCATTCAAACAAAATACATCACTTTTTTAACTACAAAACAGGCTAAAATAAACAGCTTAAAGCTACGTAATTTCTGTTTGAAAAAGGAACAGCTTAGTCATGACGCAAACAAACAGACAATGTCATGTTGCTATTTGAAATTTACAAAAATGTGTCTGTACTTACAGAATGAACCTGTAATTATATCCACACGACATTTTACAATTAGTTTGCAAATATTTTCTAAAAATAACTATATATAATAACTGTATATGAGCCACATTTTGATATTTTATTTGTAATCCGAAAATAATCTAACGTCTTAAACAATATTACAAAATTATATCTCATAACGAATCCGTTATTTGTGATCTCTGTAAATTGTTGTTTTTTTCTTCTGAAAATTAGAAAGAAAAATAACTCCCTACTTAATACTTTAACAATAGCGGCATCTGGGAAGAAACTTAAAATTGACAACTATAGGTAAACTGACGGAACGTCTAGATCTACAATGGTAAACGACCCTATAAAACAGACACACATATATATATATATATTGTGCCATACAATGGGTCTTGAAGATCTAATGTTACAACATATATCATGGCCTTTAGGCTTTAGAAAATATCGTCGATCTCTCGGGACAGTTATGTCGCTAATGTGTATTGAGAAACTAAATCATTCATCCTGAGGGACAGATCTTCTATCAAACAGGATAAACTTCTTACACATTGATAAAGTTATATAATAATTTAATATGAAATAATTAGAAAATATAATGAAAATTTAAAACGGGTGGTGAAAACCATTTATCTAGTTTACTGTTACAGACAAGTCATTTGGGCTTCACAAACTGTAAACTGTCCTATGTATTTTCATCACTTGATAAAAATATAAAATTTTCAATCCTTAAAAAATTTCATATTTTTGTACATATTAACTCATAAAAAAACCCAGACTTGATATAGACATTTAGTGGGATAATTTTCTTAATTTCATTTTTTCTGAACACAGGACAATTGACTGTTAATGCTTTCACAGTAACTTGCTGAAGTAAATCAATGCAGGATCACGTTTGATAACTGAACGTAATTTACCACACTGTGAATCGAACCAGGGACCAAAGACTCTAGTTCACCACACCTTTTTTCAGTCTACTACATAGTGTTAAAACCACGCACAGCGGGCTTAGCAATGAAAATACCCGTACCCAGATACACACTCAGAAAGCGATGTTTGGTGTGCATTTACTGCAATTTCTATTTGCAATGCATATATTTATTTATCGTTTAAAGTGCGTTTGAAGACGTTTCATCTATTGTAACATTAACGTCAATAATATTATGCTATCATGAATGTGTAGCTTTAACTTGATCTAAATGTCCTCATTTTGGCGAGTATGTTGGGTCACACATGTATCGTTATTCGATAGCATTTTTAGCATTCACCCTTGAATGTATAATTATGTATACATATGTAGATGTACATAAGGTCTCACTACACAGTTGAATTTTGTTCTTTTTTCTATATAAAATAAGGTCTAGTATTTCCCTTGTAAAAAAAAATTCCACATAGAATTATTTTGTAAGTTTTTGTGTTCATAGCAGGAATGTAAACCCACATAAAAATACAATAACTGGTATGTTGTCCACGTTGTTTGTTTTTTAAAATGAGGGTGCAGTGACATCCTGAGATTTTTTGAAAAAAGAAGTCCTCAAATACATGCATATATTGAGATCCTATAAAAGTCACTTTTTTAACACCAGTTATGTCTTATTGCAGTAACTATTGCTCTTCTCATCCGCAATAAGAAATCACAACTATTATGAACCATTTTGAAAATATTTAAAAGCCAAATTACATAGGCCTTATTTTTAAGCGTAAGAATCATGTTACTGTGGGGGAAAATGGACGTGACTGTGTAGAGAGACGTATAACCCATTCTTCCAAGAATGAATAGTTGCTTGTGTGACATAGTTATCAATCTCAGTGTTACAATTCGCACTTGCACATGTTTTTATATTGATTGACGCCGCATGTAGGATTTGTAGTTGATTTATATTAATACACTTTGGATTGAAAGTGCTAACGGTAGGCATTGTTATTTCGAAACGGCTGTGCAGAACTTGGCGAACTATCTCAGATACAGTCCGTTTTTTATCGGATTCATTTATTAAATACATATAGGTACTCAATTATGAATTGGTTGCATCTGAAACAGAATTATCTGCTTTACCTATCATGTGCAGTGACAAGCTTTCCCAATTATCAACTTACTTTGTATATTTCATATTTTATATAGGTTTGCGTTTAATTCTACATGTATAACAAAAGTCAGCAAATAGACATATAAATGCATAAAGCATTGCGTTTTTTGACGTATGAATGAGTGCTTGGTATTTGATATTGCTATGCACCAACCATCCGAAGAATAGTGAAAGGACATTTAGTAATAAGCCTGTCCGTTCATGTGTACGTATGATTGCTTCAAATTGATTTCTAAACACTAATTCTGAAAGGGATATGCATTTATTTCTTATTCAGTGTGTAGCTGTAAAATCACAAACTACAGGTTAATAGTTGTTAACGTCGGTAATTTGGGTAATATTTAACATTTCACGGGCGCTTCCCTGTAATGTGGACAAAGATTTAGACTATAAATATTATAAGTCTTTTTCGTATCATTGTAACCGAATGTCACTGTCAGTTTCTTAAATCTAAATTTATTTCACTTTTTTGTGTGATGGCAAATGAACGACGACAAGAAAATGACCTCTGCGTATTCATTTGTATGAGCATGCAGTTGTATTGATTACTCACCAATATAATTAACAATTACCAACTAGTTAATTATATACTGATTTTGTATCATATACGCATGACAGAAATTAACTTAAACTCCATTGTAGTGTATATATTAAACATCTGTCAGATGACAAATGACCATCGGGTATTTGTCTTCAGTATCATGGAGCCAGAAGAATACCCCCCTCCCACGCAAGGAAATTTTTAACTTGATGGTTGTATAACAGACTGCTGTTTAGTAATGCCATTTAGATGCCAATACAACCAGGCAGATTCCGTTGTCAATAGCAACGAAGTATTTCATTAATGCTGGCTATAGAAAGTAACAACTACAGTAGAACCTTGTTGGCTCGAATGCGGATGGCTACAGCACCACATATAGCATGAACCACTCATCTGGTCTCGGGCAGAATTTTATTATTATGTATATAAATGTACTTGTGTTTAACAACACTTGGCTCGAAAAACACGTAACTCGAACTATTTTGTCTAGTCCCGTCGTGTTCGAGATATTGAAGTTCTACTGTATACGTATTTATTATATGAATAATTTTTTTTTTCTATCAACCTGAGGCACATGTCACAATTTTCTTGCAACTTAATTGGCATGCTCATAGAATGTGTCCAGTGTATTAAATTGATTGATTGATTGACTATTTAGCGTCATTTTATGCCATCGAGGGCTAACAGACGATCAGTTTACCAAACCACTGTTTCCTGGAATCCTGGAAAGTTAACTAGTACTCGAGCACATCCCATCTCCGCAAGTAACTGATACTTTTCTCACTTGAATCAGCAGCGAGAGACGAATGATAATGAGACGCAATGTCATATATCAATCGTCACGGAGACTGTGGCCAAGTGAGGATTCGAACACGCGACCCCTGGATTGATAGTCAGACTTGCTCACGACTGAGCTAATCGGGTCTGGCCCTGTTTCACAATATCTTATCTGGTCAATCAAGTTGTGTATAAGAACTTCTTTTTATATGTGCAGCTTGTTAGGAGGAGTTTACAGAGTGAATTAAGAATTGTTTTTTTTGCAAATTCTTAAAAGACAAAGGAAAAACAATGTCATAATCAGAAGAATATTACATAATTTTCGTATTATTTATGCGGAGAAGGTGGCATGTATTTCAATCATAATTTAGTAATTTTTGAAGTCTATAGGCTATTAATACAATTTATCTCGGAACAATTCCGCTGAGACATTTATTTGTTGTTCGTTTTGACTTGCATAAATGCAAACATTTAAACATATTTTGTAATTCCAAATAATACTATTTACGTATGTTTGCTTGTTCAGGCTGTAAGAAAATCCAATACTCAGGATTGTAATACGCTAAATGTTTATTATATACTGCAATAAATCAAAACGTAAGAGCTGATCCTAACCGATATCCATAATTACTGACACCGATCACAGGATGTCGCCATAAGTTAACCAGGCAGGTGAATTAGTGATGCAAATGTGTTTATAATGGTATTGTGATATGCATTAGTATAGTGATCTACATGCATTTATTTGTTTCAATGCTTAAGGGGAAAGAGGTAAGAATACTATAGAGGAATTTTTCAATGCTAAAATCGTACCACATATAACATCATTTAGTGAGATAAAGAAAGTCCCTTGATATTGAAATCAACAGATCAAAGCTCCATGACATCTTGATAGGGTGACATGTTATCATGGTCCTATCATACATTTATTACGTATGGTGCGTGTTTCAGTGGTAGAGCATCGAAACCAGTATCGGAGGGTCGTAGGTTCGATCCTATTCCATTGCTATGACAGTCACCATTGAGCACGACACTTAATCTACATCCGGCTAAGAATAGAATCACTGTCGATCTCTGCAGAGGGGTAGGAATCTTCCTAATGGGTGTCATGTTCATTTTATCATTTTTTGTCATGTTCACTATTGCGGTTAAATTATCAACCCCTTTGTGGTTCCAGGGAGCCATATAAGTAATGGCAAGAATAGGATCACTGTGGCTTATGCATGTCGTAAGAAACAACAATTTTAGTAATATGATAGAATGTGCTGACAAACTGCAGTTCTGCAGGTATCAAGGCTCTAGTTTCTTTCTGCATATTCATTTGTCGATCATTTTTTAATCTGTATGTTAATTGTTGTTTTTGTAGAGTGAACCTAGAATCTTCCTTCCTGTTGCCGTCGAATAACCTATAATGTGTTGGTACGCCGTAAAACCCTATCCATTCATTCCTTGGTATTGGTTCTACAAAGAGAATGTTCAAGCCTGTATTGTCTAAGGTGTAATATCATGTCTCACAATCGAGGTTTAGTAAAGAAAAAGCAACATCCAAACAAAATCTCTGCTTTATGCAATTATCAAATCCACAGCAGTGAATATTAATCGACATCTTCTGATTTTATAGTTTTAAATTATTTCTCTCGCATCAACTGTATGGAGCATAACGCTGCATGAGAGCACCAATCTTTGTTCTGTCACTCATAATACACGTCTTCAGATCTCGATACACAGTTGTATTTTGTTTTTTGTTCTATATCAAAAGGTCTATGATTTCTGCGTAAAAAAACTTCCACAAAGAATACTTTTTAAAGTATTGTTTCCAAAGCAGGAATGTATCCGCATATAAAGATGCATAATAACTTGTAGGTTGACCGGCCAGTTTATTTTAAAGACAATGCAGTGACACTCTAGATTTATTTTTAAAAAAGAAGTCCCTAAATGCTCATTTATGCAAGCATCTGTAAACATGCATCTGTAAACATGCATCTGTAGAAATCCTATAATAGTCTTAAGCGATATTTATAGTTTTACAATAACAATATTTATGTAAACGTATTGAATAAATAATGTTGTCACTAATAATGATCATATTAACAAATCCTCAATGAAATACTTTACCATGACATATCAACGTGATTTATATATTCGGGGAGTTCGGAACATAGTTTGACATTTTACGTATCTCTTGAAGTGTAGTTTCAGATATATTACACTCTCTCCGGCTACCTTAAGCTGGTACCTAACGGTTACTTTAACTTTCTTCCATGTAAAGACCTCCGCTCTACAGAGACACTTTCCTGGTGCTGACGAACAGAATAGCAGAAAGGTGTAACACTTAATGCCCCCTTTACTAATCTTTGAAGAATATCATTTTATTTTAAATACTTTCAGACACAATTGTCATAAAATGTCTGATACGGATCATCCTCATCGACAATACTTTATCACCATAGTTGAAGTGACAATGCCTGTAGATACGTTTATTTATTCACGCATGATTGTTGCAAAATCTTATGTTACAAAGCCAAACATACTGTAAATTGTTTGCTTGATTGTTTATTTGAACATATAGCAACATCTTTTTTATGCTAGTTAACCTAACCACTATTTCCTGGGATCCTGGACGGTTAACCAGTATTGAGCACACTGATCTCTGCAAGTAGCAAAGACTTGCAAAGGAGACGACCGTGGATGGTCGGGGATTCAAACCAACGATCCCTCGATTTAGATTGAGACGCGTGATCTACATAGCTTACATGACCCGGCCATAGTGTAGAAATTGAGTGGGTTCTTTCAAACAATTAATTTGTTTCTACAGCACCAGATGCTGCAAACGAATAGACACGCAGGGTCCTGCACAAGTGCCACATTAATTATGTCAGTAAGCTCGATTCCTTTAAGTTTGAGGATATATTTTCTTGCACACCGAATAAGGTTATTTACATTTCACTGGGAGTTAAATATTTCTATCTCACCCTGCAGCCGAGTTAAATTTCTCGCACTATGATGTTAAGATTCATTTATGACGTAAAGTATGAACTATATGACGTAAATCATATAATGTTACATCTAAAAATGACTGTTGTAAAATATATATTTGTAAATTAAGTTAAAATATTTATTCAATACGTTGAGTATGCAATAAAAATAATCAATCTTGTTTTTTCGGTTTGGATAGAAAAGTCCGTCCCTTGGGAAAACTGTTTTCGCGGGGATTCGGCAGAGAATTTTCTATCCGAACCTCAAACCCATGTAAAGTTCTTATAAAACCATTTTTTCTCTTCTGTTTATGGACGGAGAGGATTATGAATAAATAGTGGATGATGTCTAGTTGCTTTGACAACACCTCAACTCGAGACAAGAATGTGGTGTTATCCTATGTTAACTTGTTAAATTGACGCAGGTTGGTTTTGATTGATACATGTATAATATAATCTGTCGACCATAGGATGGTGACACAAGCAACATACAACTGTTACAAATGAACTTGATCATGAAATACGGTAATTAAATTTTAACACTATCAAAGTGTTGTTATTTGATAAGATTATTTATCTAATCCAAGGTCTCATGATCATTAAAACGTAAATGGTAAAAAACCTAAAGTATCTTCACGGATATAAGTGGCTTGTCTTGGATTATTGACGGATATAAGTGGCTTGTCTTGGATTATTGACGGATATAAGTGGCTTGTCTTGAATTGTTTTATATCATAATGCATTTAGGTTATTTGTAACTGCATAAAATATATTTAGGTCTTGGAGGAAAATAGAAAAAACAGAAGTGTACCACAGGAAAACTTCATTATATATCTGAAATGAGGAAAAGTCCACCAAAATTTAACACAGAGGTATACAGTCTCAGAACCATTAACATTTAGGCTAGAAAATATGCCCTTGGACCTGTTGACCACGGTGGCGAGAGGTCAATGATCCTTAGCCAATATCGCCTTGGACCTGTTGTCCACGGTGGTGATAGGTAAATGACTCTAAGCCAATATCGCCTTTGACCAGTTGACCATGGTAGTGAGAGGTCAATGATCCTTAGCCAACATCGTCTTGGACCAGTTGACCACGGTGGTGAGAGGTAAATGATCCTTAGCCAACATCGTCTTGGACCAGTTGACACGTTGATGAGAGGTAAATGATCCTTAGCCAACATCGTCTTGGACCAGTTGACCACGGTGGTGAGAGGTAAATGATCCTTAGCCAACATCGTCTTGGACCAGTTGACCACGGTGGTGAGAGGTAAATGATCCTTAGCCAACATCATCTTGGACCAGTTGACAACGTTGGTGAGAGGTAAAAGATCCTTAGCCAACATCGTCTTGGACCAGTTGACCATGGTGGTGATAGTTCAATGATCCTTAGCCAACATCGTCTTGGACCAGTTGACCACGGTGGTGAGAGGTAAATGATCCTTAGCCAACATCGTCTTGGACCAGTTGACCAATGTGGTGAGAGATGAATGATCCTTAGCCAACATCGTCTTGGACCAGTTGACCACGGTGGTGAGAGGTCAATGATCCTTAGCCAGCATCGTCTTGGACCAATTGACCACGGTGGAGAGGTCAATGATCCTTAGCCAAATCGCCTTTGGCCAGTTGACAATTGAGAAACATTTTTATGATCTACAGTTTCGTGTAATTAAGGCCTTTATAAACAAATTCATAAAAGTCTAAAAGTATGAGGCTTTATATAAGATAAAATGCCAGTCAAAACGTTTTTAAACGGCAATTTACGTATTAAAACGTATTAAAACGGCAATATACGTATTAAAACCTAGTAAAACGTATAAGATACGACTATATACGTAATTGTAATTGTTACAGCCACGTTTTCTACATATTCAAAATTAACGTGTAGTTTCGGTATACGTAACATATATGTACTAAAACGTAGTTCAAACGTAATAGAAACGAATTATATACGTACGGAAACTTATTTAGCCATATCTTGAGACCCGCTACGAACTACTACGCATTATTTACGCTTTACTACGTTTTTTCTTCGTCTTGCTGTTTTATTAGGTTTCAGTAAAATCTATTAGGTATTGTTTGATGTCACTTCGTATTAGTACGTACTACTACCAGTAGCTACGTTTTAGTCCGTTTTTGTGGCATCCCCGACTTGATGTCAGCATCTTGTGTATATGACCACCATCTCCGACTGTCGCCTCATTGCGGTGATGGCTGTCTATAAATATACCTACAATAACCCTAAATGCAGGTGATTTTAAATTTATGGATGTTGCATTGGCTCTAAACAGAGATGTGCTACAAAATAAAATGCTTCTCTGCATATGGGAGCAAGAAGAATGAAGATGAAAAGGCCAGATGAAGATCGATTTGGGCCAGGGGAGGTTCAGCCGCAGATCCTAGTTTGACATGTACGTACAGCTGATGGGGGAACTAAGAAAGGAAGATGTGGCTGGCTTCAAACACTTCTTGAGGAAAGATCAATCAATGTTCCAATAGATTGTGAAGAGGCTCAACCCAAGGATGCAGATGAAGGACACAAGGTACCGGACTAAAGTTGGCTATCACTATGAGACAGCTTGCAACCGGGGAGAGCTATCACTCCTTAATGTACTCCTTCAGGGTCGCCTACAACACCATCTTTAAAGTGGTATTTGAAGTGTGTGAGGCCATAATTGCTGAAAATGCAGAGGAGGTAACAAACTTTTTCCACTGACGAAGCAGAGTGGCGTGATGTAGCCAACCAGTACAGCACCAATTGGTAGTTCAACCATGCCCTTGGTGCACTATACAGAGGCATGTCGCCATCAGCTGACCACGCGGCGGAGGCTCCAACTACTTAAACTACAAGGGCTATCACTCCAAAGTCCTCCTCGGCATAGTTGAGTTCATGTGGGTGAACATTGGAGTCCCTGACTCAGATGCCAATATCTGGAAACGGTGTGATTAGATTGAACCCAACGCGGATAATACCATTCATATACCAACACAAGCCCCTCTTCCTGAAGATGACAGGTACATCCCCTACTTCATCATTGCAAATGATGCCTTTGCCCTTTGCAGCTGGCTGGTGATATTTGTAGCAGTTTAAGAAGTTCTAGCAGTCGATCACTCTCTGGAAGTGAGACTCGGTTTGATATGGCTTATCAATGCAGCTGCGTTTATTGCCGGTTTTCCGACCTTGTAGTAATCCCTGACTCTACCTTGTACACACGTTCTGAATCGTAGTAAAACGCAGCGAAACGTGGCAGACACTTAGTAAAACGGTTTAATACTCAGCCTACCACATGCCAAACGGGGTGATACGTAGTAAAAACTTGCAAAACGTACTAGAAACCAAGTGAAACCTAATTCCCCTCCAAACGGGGTGACTGGGGCTTAAATCACGTTTGAGCAAAACATTTGCAAAGCAGGGAACAATTAATCGATTCGGTGAATCGACCGAGATTTTACACAAGCTTAATATCCGAATATATAATCTTTACGAATTAACGTACTGACTTTACGTTCATTAAAGCAATCATTGATTTATTGATTCATTCTCTTGTTCATTTCTTGCATTTGCATGACACAGGAGGGAGTGGCTACCAGGAACTACGTTTGACGAAACGACTAAAACGTACTTTTGAAAAAGTTATAATCTTTGTTTTAGTTTCAAAGTAAAGTTTTATTGGCATAACGACAACACAATAACAACAACTATTTATAATGTCAATATACATTGTATATTGAATAAACTTTATTGAACCGGCATAAATGGCATCAACAAACCATATAAAATTATACACATGAAAAATAGACAAATAATTTAAAATGCGAATACTGTAACATTTGAAACCTAAACATTAAAATTTTTTAATTTAATTCAGTGAATATATTGCAGAAGTAAACTCAATGTCGTTTCTTTGAGCATATATTAAGTCTCATAATGGTGTTTGACTGTGTTACGCACCAATGATGACATATGTACTTTAAATTGGATTTGTTGGAAATGCAAAATAATACATTTAATTTAAGCTATTAGTACTGTACAGGGAGCGTAATATTCTGGTTAGACAACATAATTTGCACATTCGGTTTTCTATCTGCCAGCATTTGTTTCTATATTATGGACTAACATTAGAGATGTCAAATATGCGAGATGTTTGAAATACATTCTAAGTAATGTCCGTGCTGTTAGGTGACTAGTACCACATTAAAAATGTAACCATCATAATGTCCGTACTGTAATGTGACTACTACCATATTACAAATGTAACTGTCATTGTGTCCGTACTGTAATGTGACAACTATCATATAACAAATGTAACTATGTTATTGTCCGTACTATAAAGTGATGACTACAATATTACAAATGCAACTAGGTAATTGTCCGTACTGTAATATGACTACTACCATATTACAAATGTAACTATCATTATGTCAGAAATGTATTGTGACTACAATCATGTTACAAATGTAACTATCATTATGTCCGTACTGTAATGTGACTGCTACCATATTAGAAATGTAACTATCATTTTGTCAGAAATGTATTGTGACTACTATCATGTTACAAATGCAACTATCATTATGTACATACTGTAATGTGACTACTACCATATTACAAATGTAACCATATTATGTCAGAAATGTATTGTGACTACTATCATGTTACAAATGTAACTATCATTATGTACATACTTTAATGTGACTACCACCATATGACAAATGTAACCATCATTATGTCAGAAATGTATTGTGACTACTCTCATGTTACAAATGTAACTACCATTATGTACATACTGTAATGTGAATACTACCATATTTCAAATGTAACCATCATTATGTCAGAAATGTATTGTGACTACTACCATGTTACAAATGTAACTATCATTATGTACATACTTTAATGTGACTACTACCATATGACAAATGTAACCATCATATGTCAGAAATGTATTGTGACTACTATCATGTTACAAATGTAACTATCATTATGTACATACTTTAATGTGACTACTACCATATGACAAATGTAACCATCATTATGTCAGAAATGTATTGTGACTACTATCATGTTACAAATGTAACTATCATTATGTACATACTGTAATGTGACTACTACCATATTACAAATGTAACCATCATTATGTCAGAAATGTATTGTGACTACTATCATGTTACAAATGTAACTATCATTATGTACATACTTTAATGTGACTACTACCATGTAACAAATGTAACTATCATTATGTCCGTACTGCAATGTGACTACTACCATGTTACAAATGTAACTATCATTATGTACATACTTTAATGTGACTACTACCAACATTATGTCAGAAATGTATTGTGACTACTACCATATAAATGTAACTATCATTATGTACATACTTTAATGTGACTACTACCATCATTATGTCAGAAATGTATTGTGACTACTACCATATAAATGTAACTATCATTATGTACATACTTTAATGTGACTACTACCATGTTACAAATGTAACTATCATTATGTCCGTACTGCAATGTGACTACTACAATGTTACAAATGTAACTATCATTATGTACATACTTTAATGTGACTACTACCATCATTATATCAGAAATGTATTGTGACTACTACCATATAAATGTAACTATCATTATGTACATACTTTAATGTGACTACTACCATGATACAAATGTAACTATCATTATGTCCGTACTGCAATGTGACTACTACTATGTTACAAATGTAACTATCATTATGTACATACTTTAATGTGGCTACTAAAATACTACAAATGTAACTATCATTATGTCCGTTATGTAATGTGACTACTACCATGTTACAAATGTAACTATCATTATGTCCGTACTGTAATGTGACTACTACCATGTTACAAATGTAACTATCATTATGTACATACTTCAATGTGACTACTACCATATGACAAATGCAACTATCATCATGTCCGTACTGTAATGTGACTATTGTCCTGATCTTATCTGATTGACCCCGAGATGCCACTTGGCGGCGTTGTGGTCTGGCCTTATCTTCAAAGACTCCCAGAAACACTGGACACCTTCCTTAATACGATTTTCTTGTACATAAATCCACCCTAGTAGATTATATCCCTTCTCCTGGTGCCCAAGGTTTCGTTCATTCTTTATCACACTTTTCAGGTTAGAAATGGACAACCGCTTGTGCATGATTTTGTCCAACTTTGAGTAGACGAGATACTTCAGGACGTGGATGAAAACTCTGCCGTCTAAAACAGCACAGTCATACCAGTAGACTTCTTTCTCATCACGTGATCCCAGGGGCGTATCAGCTGATCTGAACATCTCATACTTGACAGGGGATGGGACAATTGCCATTTCTGATGAAAGAAACATAACACAGGAAGCTGTAGATGACAGAGATGTTGGTACATTGACCTCTAGAAGGTTGGGTAATGATTCAACGATGTCACAGTAACACACCGTTTCTACATCCGATTGTAAGTCCGCGTTTATCTGGTACAACATATTCAAACAAGTGTCATATTGTTTAAACTTATATAACACGGAGGCAAATCCAAGTCGTGATGACGTCACGTCACACGTACTTCCTTCCTGGAAGTGATAATAACTCGCGTGCAGTAGATGAAGCATTAACGGTGATCTCTGAACACATTCGCTAAAAGCCAGAGAAACAGCCTGTTATGCTAGTTTTGAATGTAAGAAAGGAAGTATGTGGTGAAGCTGTTCCCTTGTTTGTTGTCCATCGTGGTCCTTAAAGTACATACATGACGTTAAGTCACGAATAAACGTCGACAACCAACAGCAGTTTGATGCCACGTCATGAGCTTTCAGAAACCTGTTAGTATCATTTCTAAATGTCGTTTCATCAATCATCATGGATTGTTTAAGACGTGACATGTGCGTTGTTTTGGCTTCAACAATAGCATAAAAATTAGCACTGCCCATAAATATGTCCCCTATCTGATCACATCCGATACGCAACAACAGTGTAGGGCCCTCTGATATCATTTGTGTCAATAATTCTATCAGACGCGGCTGAACATTTCTGTGCACATCACGGTCAAACATGTTTTCCTCTTTAATGAAATAGTTCGGACATATTCCATTCAATACAAAGTTACGTAACACAATTAAACACAAATGTACACATGGAATTAGGTTTTCGGGTCTCCATATACATTCCATTGTATTCTCTATCAAGTGGAACATACATGTTTTACAATGGTATGAACTGATTGACTTTCCCAGTAGTCGTGTTATCAAATCGTTTTTAATCATTTTAAGAAGAATGTAACACTTGTGTTGTACAGGATTAAAGTTAAACATGAGTTGTCTTTCTTGTAGGGAGACCGACTATCTCCATTCTATATGTTTCTCATCACTCGCCGGATGTTCCACGCCTACAACAAAACATCCCGATGTTTTCATTTGATCAATCATATTTGCCGTTGGCCAATGATGGAGTCGTGGTCTTCGTATCCATTTACTGGCAAATTCTGGCACTGTTTCACATCGGTTTGCTTCAACGTTATTATACACCGTAAATGCGTCGAAATGTGAGTCTGCAGGTCCATTTCTTTCATGGATCATATTATCCTCACCTAAAAAAATATAGTGTTTCAGGCATATTCGTCCATTACGATCTGACTCAACGCCATCATTCATATCCATAGTGTACACAGTCTGAGGTGCACCGTTACGAACCACCTGAAGTTTTACGTATCCTGGTTGTTTGTTATTCTCACGAACCATGAGGAATCATAAACGGTAACCAGCAGCATCACGAATATTCTCTATCACGGGAAACTGATCGTAACATAGTAACATATTCATATCTGAGTGGAGGCCTGGTGTGGTGGTTCCTTCACAATGGCTTCCAAATATAAACATTGACATGGGGTGAGGTTCAATTTTCATAATAATCTCGCTATTAACCGCAGCAGACTGATGAAGCTTCCTCATGTCTTCTGAGGCCCCGACATGTTCCATGATGTCATACAGGCGAAGTGAAATGTTTTTTAAATAGTCGGACATGTTTTGTATCTGAAATAATAATAATAATAATAATAATGATTATGATAATGATGATTATAATAAAAATGATAATAATGATGATAATAATAATAATAATAATAATAATAATAATAAAAAGATATAATAATAATAATGATTATTATAATAATAATAATAATAATAATAATAATAATAATAATAATAACAATGATTATGATAGTGATGATAATAATAATAATTACAATAATAATAATTATAATAATAATAATAATGATAATAAAAATAAGTAAGTTAATAAAAAATATATTCACTGTTATATTAATAATGATCAGGTATCAACAGTTAGGCTATAATTGTTATAATACTTTCGATAATGATTAATTGTAATAATACGAATTTAAACAAACACAGAAAAATGTGATAATATTAATACTCGCGCATAGAATCGAAGTATGAACGTAGACGCATGCATCTTCTGGTGGCTCGACATGTTCCAACATATTACAGATGGGCCGTAATGTCTTATATATACTGTCAGATATGATGGTATTTGTTATAATAATGATAATATGAAGACGAAGAAAAAGTAGAAAAAGAAGGGAAGGAGAAGCACGAAGAAGAAGAAAATGAGGGAGAAGAAGCAGGAAGAAGAAGAAGAAGAAGAAGAAGAAGAAGAAGAAGAAGAAGAAGAAGAAAAAGAAGAACATAGAAGAAGAAAAAGAAGAGAAGAATAAGGTGAAAATGAAGAAATAGAAAGAAGAAGAAGAAGAAGAAGAAGAAGAAGAAGAAGAATAAGGAAAATAGAGAAAAAAGCAATAATAATAATTTGCATCGTCTGAGGCCTCGACATTTTCCAAAATATCACACAGGTGTCGTGATATGCTATGTATACAATCAGGCGTCATGGTATCTACACTAATAATGATAATAAGAAGAAGAAAAAGAAGAAGAAGAAAACGCTAGAAATTAACAAAAGAGAAAGTATTACCATACGTGACTGTGATCGCCTTTAGTTTTGGATTTGCCGATAAATACAGAACATATCCTGATCGATATCTGATCGATTAGCTTTATTAAACATGACAGAAATAGAGTTATATTTTTCGAATAGGTTTAGATATTTTTAACTACCCCCACCCCAGCTTTCCTTTTACCCTCCCTCGCTCTCCCTCTCTCTATTTCTCGTCTAATGAACGTTACAAAGCGAGAAGCACACATTAAAATTATGGTTTAAGTCGTTCCAACATATTATATGTAATATGACGCCAATAGGAAACATATTCGAGACTCACTCCAGACTCACTCTCAGTGTTCAAATAAAACATTTAACATAGAGTTTAAAACGAAGGAACCAATACCCAACACGTCGCCTTTTATCACATGCATGGGACCGTTATAAAAACGTTAAACATATAGTGAATAATTCAGTATGTTCGCACCTGAAATGATCTATTCAAGGTTATTTACATGTATTGGAATTTTTGCAATTGTTCTCTTTGGAAATCTTAACGTTGAAGATGTTTTAAATAAACTATATGGCACGTTTCACAACAGTTTGAAATAATTTGTTAAATTACCCAATGTCTAGTTTGATGTTATTCTTTGATAGCTTTTAAAATGAG
Source organism: Panopea generosa (assembly GCA_029582155.1). Lineage (NCBI taxonomy): Eukaryota > Metazoa > Mollusca > Bivalvia > Adapedonta > Hiatellidae > Panopea > Panopea generosa. The sequence continues at coordinate 792,629 of CM055899.1, read as the reverse complement.
TTAAAATTCAAATGATTTTTGTTTCAGCCTCTGAACTTGCAATAAGGATTTCTTTAATTTGTTCTCACAAATGATTCTTTTGAGCAAGAAAAAATCAGATGTTTTTGTTGTTGTTGTATGGTGTTTAGCGTCGCTTTCAACAATTTTGATTCATGTGTAAAACGCAAAGGTTATTAAATTAAGTTTAAACTAAACATAGTTTTATATATGCTAGATTTATCACTATAGTTTGTATTTGATATAACTATAAGATATTGAACGATTTATTATTTTTAATGTCAGATTGAAGTCGACAAATTGATTAATGTATACACGACGAGCATTCTGTTGTGTAATATAGGACAAGGGAAGTAAGGCAAGATAATGTAACTGCCCATATATGGAATAGTTACCTCCCGCTTTGACATTCGTGTTGTTTTCAAATCAGTTTGATTTGCAATGCGCATATTATTTATTGATTTTTTATTGATGACACTATTTTATAAGTATTGGTGTGTAATTATTTACAGTGTACTGGTTACATAACGCCTTTTTTAATTTATATTAAATATTATTTTGTTCAGGGTGCATTTGCTCTAGGTCGCTGTACAATGTTAACAAACAGCATTTGCCCTTTTTAAACCTTCGTTTTGCATTTTCCCTCTGTTTTATCTAAGAAGCGGTAAATTCCTTATCAATAAATACAAACGCAAAGAGAGTGTCCATGTTAAGATCCATTGTTTAACAGGAAACTCTGCAATGTTGAATTCGACTTTTCCTCATGTCGGCGCGTCAAACTTTACAGATATGAATATAAAGCAATATTGATTATAAAAATAGTCAGTAGACTTTAAACGCGAGGACCTTCACAGGACCACTTACAACTACCATTTGTTAAATTAGGAGTTTCTTCCAGCATCTAACCAACATAAATATTACGGTGTTAGAAAGTAGTATATTTCAGTATATTGCATTTTACATTTCCTGGTTTATTGCTTGTTTCTGTTATCTGTGTTGATATGATATTTCATCGTTATGCATGGAAGATGCTAAATGGTACAGTTATATATTCCAATGCAGTAATTCATTCAGAAATAGTACATCGGTTGTTTTACGTGTGACGTCATATTGGTTTTGGAAATAAAATAATGAGAAATGCAATTTCACATGCTAATAAGTAATGGAATATAAAAAACTGTAGAACAAAACAGACTAAAATAGGTTTGTTTCATGGAAACATCGACTTACTTCATTTTTTAAATACAAAATGCGTTATCTTTTCGCTTCGAAAGTGTGCTTAAATAACAATCAGTTTTATTAACATAACTTATTTTCAATATGTGAAACCTCTGATACATAATTAGCGAACTAAATCTTGTACACCACAAAACAATGATAATAAGAATATTTGGGATATAATAATGCATGCATAAAATACACGGAAAACGCAACGTAAAGTTATAAATCGATGCGCAATGCAATGTATAACACACTTGATTTTATTAAGTTACATTATCCTTTACCAAGCTTTATTATCATTCAAATATACTTTTAAGTTATAACATACACAAGCAAATATTTAAATCCAATACTTACGTTTTTACGCAAGAGTATTAATGCCAATTAACAAACAAATGTGCGTCTATTTTTACAAAGTGGCAAAAATACCTTCATGAACGTTTGATTGGAACAGTCGTGTGTGTCAATAATCATAAAAACTAACAAAACAACTTAATGAAAAAAAGACAAAAATATTATCATACTTGATCGTCCTGTGCGTTGGTTTTGTCGATACAAACAGTGCAGCATGTCATACTTTGTCCTTATTGATTAAGGCGCAAATAGGAAAATGAGTCAGTGCCAGAAAAACACAATTAAAATTCAAACTGGGTCATAAGATCTTTTTTAAATCATTTTGCCAGTGGTAGCGATACCATTAAACTTATTAGCTACATTTTTCAACTACAGATATACATTGTATAAGGATACAAAAATATATACATCATGTTTCTGTTTGTTTATGTTATTCCTTAATATGGGAATTTGAGTACATATGTTATTTACAATTCAGCTTTTGATTTATATAATGTTTACTACAGAAAGATGCTTATATGAATGATGATTGTATTAACATTTGTAGAACAAATTCACAATTTGAAATATCAGTTTTAACATATTGCATATGGTTTTACCATTAAACATTATATGATTAGGTTTTGTTAATATAATATTTTTGCCATATATGACTAACATTTTTAATATTATGGCTACAATGATGTATAGGATGGGTGTTTAAACAACAATACTACTAATCTCACAACAAAGCAGTGATACGACCACGACGTATTATACTTTATAAGGATATAAATATATACACATCATGTTTCCTTGACATTGCGACTGTACATAATATGGTAATTTGACATAACACAGTTTTTCTGTTATTTATAAACCCATGCAAATATATAGCAGTAGATGATTTCTTACTGAAACCTAAACATCAGATACCAGTTCATTGTCTCAAGGAATATATGTGTGTATGTTCTGTTTTGCTTATATTATAAAAAGTTGAACACCAGAAATAGTCTTAATAAAATACAAAATTTGAATTTTGACCTCCAACAAAGCACTAACGTTGCCATTTCATTAGTGTGAGAGGAAGGGCCAATAACCTGAAATGTTAACTGGGATCAAAAGTCTAATATGACCACTCCATTGACCACTCCATTGACCACTCCATTGACCACTCCATTGACCACTCCATTGACCACTCCATTGACCACTCCATTGACCAGCTAAATCAGCTTCTAAAATTATATATATTGTGACTTTAATGTTCATTTAACTGCGTATTACACGGGTTAGCTTGTAACTGCGTATTACACGGACTTGCTTGTAACTGCGTAATACACGGGCTAGCTTGTATATTGCAACACAGTGCTTTGTTACTCTGCCAAACCGAGGACACAGCTCTTGAATGAAATTTTCAGACAATCATCTTTTTCATTGTGCTTTTATCGGTCGGACCTGTCATCCTTGGTGAATGTATGCACTGGCGCAATATGATGCATTTGTTTTATTTGTAGGTTAAGGAACACTTGTTCGGATGTATGTTTTTTTATAATATCGTACTTATGAATGAAATATATATAAATGTGATATAATATTGAGCATTATCTAAATCGTTGAACGTACTGTGATGGTTCTTTGATAAAAAACTAGTAAAATTTATATGCCGGTTCTAAAATACTCAACTTTAGGCTAATGTTTATCATTAACATTGATTCAAGGGAGCTAGGGGTGTATAATTGTCATACATGGTAATGCGTCAAGAGTTATCTTTATTGTTTTATTTTCATACCATTTATACATTTAACTCCTATAATACAACATAGCATATATCTTCTTTTTTAAAGCAGAAAAAGAATAGTAGATAGTTTTTCAATCTCAAACAATACATATTTTCTTATCCATAAGAAGTGTAAATAATATGTTTCTATTTAATATATAAAAGAAAAAAAATTGAAGTAAAATAAGTCGATAGATGAGTAAGTAAAATAGAAAAGAAAGTCTTAGCAGACATACGCGTAAAATTGAATGTTTAAGTTAGTTTTTTGTGTTCATAACGAATCAGTTGTTAAGGATTAAAAATTAAAAATCTCCATTTATTTGTGAAATAGTGAAATTTATCGTATTTCAAAGCTATTTCTTTTTCAATTTCAATTTGATTTTTGAGGTAAAATTGAAAACTGGCGCAGCTTGGAATGGTTTTCTTACATTTGTTTGTATATAAATAATACTTTGCACAAATAATAATAAAGTTTATTCTTGTTATTATCTAAGCCTATCTTAAGTATGGCCATATATGCACATATTACATAAATCACTATATATTGTTTCAATTGCGAGATACTATATTTTCCAGTTTCCATTTCAAGCAACGCATTATTATTTCATAAAGCATTACATTCCTTCATATATTTTGACAGAAATTTTTGACAGGAAATGCAAAGAGCAAATGTTTCGATAAATACTACATTTTGTTATCTAGATAAAAGCATAAAGTATCTAAAAGTTTTAAAAATCTTACCATAGATATACTGAACTAAGAGCTACCCTTTAGGGCATGTGATATTTATATTTCTAAAACGTGTGTGTCATATTCTAAAATATCCAATAAGGATGACCTCAATTACGAAATGTCGTTATATTTCCTACACTTGATAACAAATGGCGCTCAAAGTGATTAGTTTTGAAACAAGAATGAATGTCGCATTTACATGTAGTTTCCCCCTCAATCAGTGAAGGTGTAGTAAGGTTCAATTTGGGACTTTTGCTAATGTATGTATATAATTATATATGTCCGCATTACTGTTGTCTCGTCATAGAGCCAGTCCTTTACAGCGTAAGTGGTATCATCATTCGGTAGAGCATTCGCTTTGCACAAAGTATGTATGGGTTTGAATGTATGCTGATGTCACTGATTATTTTCATTTTGTCCGATCCAATTACGTTTGTACATTATCGAAAAAGGCATTCTGTGAGGTATTACCTAAATGCCAAGATCATTGCATTTGTTGTCTATATGTTGGCGATTGAATATGTCATATGTCTTATAGTAAGGACGGGGTATGTAGTAAACTCAGTTTTGTAAATAAATAAGTATACACTCGCTTTACTTTTTACTCGATTTTGTGTTGACATCATACCTTTGTCATAAAAATGTTTTTATCATTGTAGTTTTAAGACAATGCAAATTTTTTTCACTAGAAATTTCGAATAAAGACAGGTGTGGAATTTTGCGCCTGCAAGTAGAAACGTATCCGGGTATAGTCTTTTACATTATCAGTGTTCAACTGACTAACCGAATGTATTAATATTTGGTATAAATGACCTCTTAAAAGTTGTTCAATGTTGTTCAGATGAAGGGACTATGGTCAACTGTGGCCAATAATCGGGGATTTTGAGTTGTACATAGGAATATTCGAAAAGTAAACTAAACACGTCAAATGCTATGTCCATATTGAAAATGAATTTAAGAAAAAAAAACGTACGTTCATTTATCAGCAGATTTTTTTCTAATAACCCCTTCGATGTAGTTTAAATTTGTGATTAAATAAACACCTCACAGTATCATTTTTGCCGGTTTCAGAGGAGAAAAAAGATTGTCATATTGGAATAGAAAAAACGCAAAGATATTCCGTATTACACAATTCCGCATTGAATTTAGACGATTTAAGTTATGCTCGCTTTACAGACTAAGTGATATTTGAAGAAAAAAACAAGCGTCTAAGATGATCGAGAATAATCAGCATGTAACGTAAAAAGTATGCATTTATTATTTTACGGCTTTTGATCCATTCGTGCCCTATTGGGATAATGTATTCATGTTAAAATTATGTTATTTATTCTTTCTTTCATACCAATGTTTATTAATATTTACGTTTGTAAAAGTTTAAAGAGTTGTTTTTGTTTTACATTTTAATTTTTTTTGAATAACGACAATATACATTATGGAGCGCGTGGTCCAGTGGTAGAACACCGAACCCATGACCGGAGGGTCGTGGGTTCGATCCACCTCCATGGCTATGTTTGGTGTCCTTGAGAAAGACACATTTCCTAATATGCTTAATACTGGATCTAACCAAGAAGACTTCGAGTGCGATATGCCTAAGTTGTAGGAACTTGTTTCGCAATCGGAGTAAAATAAATCATTTTAAACCAGAATACATTAATTAACGCGAATATCAATTTGCAATGTACGTATTATAGGAATAGGCGTAAATATGCACTATATACTCATATGTGCTAGACAAAATATTTCACATTGAAATATTTTAAACTTTGTAATCTTATCATTAGCATAATAAACCCGTATTCAAAACACACGGATAACTAAACGAGAGGTTCATTTATTTACGAAAAATGAATATTTGATAATCTGTAAACGACAATTTGTACGCAATAGTTATCGGATATTTCATTGACATAAAATCTTGTAATTTCAGGGTCTTAAAATGATTAAAATTATAATTTATGGCATTCACTGTTAGAGACCCCCACGAACCATTATATTTCATTACCATATTTGTTAAAGAGTGACTCGGTGCATACGTAAGGCAGTATAGATTTATAACTATTTCTTACCAAGTCAAACAAACTTAAATACGTTGGGCTCACAGTGGGGGTAGATAAACTGATGTAGTAATTTAGGGCTCACAGTGAGGATAGATGGACTTATGTAATAATAAAGGGCTCACATTGGGGTAGATGGGCTGATGTATTAACATGGGGCTCACAGTGGGGTAGATGGACTGTTGTGTTAACCTGGGGTTCACAGTGGGGTAGATGGACTGATGTATTAACCTAGGGCTCACAGTGGGGAAGTAGGACTGATGTATTAACATAGGGCTCACAGTGGGGTAGATGGACTAATGTATTAACCTTGGATTCACAGTGGGGTAGATGGACTGATGTATTAACCTGGGATTCACAGTGGGGTAGATGGACTGATGTATTAACCTGGGATTCACAGTGGGGTAGATGGACAGTCACTGATGTATTAACCTGGGGCTCACAGTGGGGTAGATGGACAGTCACTGATGTATTAACCTGGGGCTCACAGTGGGGTTGATGGACTGATGTATTAACATGGGGCTCACAGTGGGGTAGATGGACTGATGTATTAACCTTGGGCTCACAGTGGGGTAGATGGACTGATGTATTAACCTGGGGCTCACAGTGGGGTAGATGGACTGATGTATTAACCTGGGGCTCACAGTGGCGTAGATGGACTGATGTATTAACCTGGGGCTCACAGTGGAGTAGATGGACTGATGTATTTACCTGGGGTTCACAGTGGGGTAAATAGACTGATGTATTATTCTGGGCTCACAGTGGGGTAGATAGACTGATGTATTAACCTTGGGCTCACAATGGGGTAGATTGACTGATGTATTAACATGGGGCTCACAATGGGGTAGATGGACTGATGTCTTAACCTGGGGCTCACAGTGGGGAAGATGGACTGATGTATTAACCTAGGGCTCACATAGGGGTAGATAGACTGTTGTATTAACCTGGGGCTCACAGTGGGGTAGATGGACTGATGTATTAACCTTGGGCTCAGAGTTGGGTAGATAGACAGATGTATTAACATGGGGCACACAGTGTGGAAAATGGACTGATGTATTAACCTGGGGCTCACAGTGGGGTAAATGGACTGATGTATTAACATGGAGCTCACAGTGAGGTAGATGGACTGATGTATTAACCTGGGGCTCACAGTGGAGTAGATGGACTGATGTATTTACCTGGGGCTCACAGTGGAGTAGATGGACTGATGTATTTACCTGGGGTTCACAATGGGGTAGATAGACTGATGTATTATTCTGGGGCTCACAGTGGGGTAGATAGACTGATGTATTAACCTTGGGCTCACAATGGGGTAGATTGACTGATGTATTAACATGGGGCTCACGGTGGGGAAGATAGACTGATGTATTAACCTAGGGCTCACATAGGGGTAGATGGACTGATGTATAAACCTGGGGCTCACAGTGGGGTAGATGGACTGATGTATTAACCTTGGGTTCACAGTGGGGTAGATAGACTGATGTATTAACATGGGGTTCACGGTGGGGTTAATGGACTGATGTATTAACCTGTGGGGCTCACAGTGGGGTAGATGGACTGATGTATTAACCTGGGACTCACAGTGGGGTAGATGGACTGATGTATTAACATGGAGCTCACAGTGGGTAGATGGACTGATGTATTTACATGGAGTTCACAGTGGTGTAGATGGACTGATGTATTAACAATGAGTTCACAGTGGGTATATAGACTGATGTTTTAACATAGAGTATAAAGTAGCAATACAGAAGATACAAAAATAAAACGAAATGGTGTTTGTTACAGTAAAACTTATCATTATTTTTTCTTGTAAGTACCAAATATGGCTATTTTATTTGTTTTAATAACACAATGTTCAACCTTACGCTGAAACCTGCACAATATTTTATCTATCTATTTTCAATATTTGACACCGCTTGTATATATTAGCGAATCAAAGCAATAACTCATAGCTGTTACCGTTATACTATTTCAAATACATAGAATGCATGGAAAACGAAACTTGAAATTATATTAATGGAGATGCAACATAATAAACCGTCAGTTTTACTTACTTATATAGTTATTCCATTTGATACAAAGTTTTTTTTTTCATTCAAGCATTATTCATGTTCATGTATCACATAAACTTTTAAGAATTCCCCTTTTCACGCCAAATAATAAACTCACTTAACAAGAAATCCGCGTCAATATACAACTTTGTAAAACCAGATTGTGAAATACACAGATCACTTCATCACGTTGTTTTTGTCAATTAGAATGTAACAAAGGCTTTGGTTTGACCAATAAGACGGAAAAACATATCAGATAATAGCGTGTGTGCGTGTGTGTGTGTGTGTGCGTGCGCGCGTGCGTGTGTGTGCGAACGTGTGTTTGTGTGCGTGCGTGCGCGTGTGTATGTAGGATACGTGTGTGTGTGTGTCTGTGCGTGTGTGCGTGCGTGCGTGTGAGTGTGTAGGATATGTGTGTGTGTGTGTGAGTGTGTGCGTGCGTGCGTGCATGTGTGCGTGCGTGCATGCGTGCGTGTGTGTGTAGGATGTGTGCGTGCGTGTGTGCGTGCGCTTGCGTGCGTGCGTGGTTGTAGGATATGTGTGTGTGTGTGTGCGTGCGTGCGTGCGTGCGTGCGTGCGTGCGTGCGTGCGTGCGTGCGTGCGTGCGTGCGTATACCGACGTTCGTAAGTGATGTATTTAAACATATTCTATCATCCAATATGTACAAGTACGATATAATGGGGGCGTAAATGTTGTTAAAGTAATTTTGATAATTTAAAAAGAAAGGCACGTTTTCCTCATGCGATAAGTTGGCACTTCCACAAAGCATCAACTCTAAATTTTGTTCTGCAGAGATGTAAATAAAATGTTAACGTTGAACACTATGATTAATTCTAATAAAGAAAATTCACATACATTTCCACAACTACATGTATATTCTTGACTAGCCTCAAATAGTGAAGTCATTAAACGAATATGTTAGATGCAAATATACAATGCAAATATACAATACAAATATACAATGCTAATATACAATGCAAATATACAATGAAAATATACATTACAAATATACAATGCAAATATACAATACAAATATACAATGCAAATATAAAATACAAATATACAATGCTAATATACAATGCAGATATACAATGAAAATATACAATCAAATATACAATGCAAATATACTATACAAATATACAATAAAATATACAATTCTAATATACAATACAAATATACAACGCAATGCAAATATACAATGCAAGTAATCATATACACGCACGCACATTTACAATTCTATCCCTAAACCAATTATAATTAAATGGTGAAGTGCATTAATACCATTATAGTGTATGCACGAGGGGCGCTCAATAAGTAATGTTATTCTTCTCATCAATTATGAACAGCGAACATATAAATCGTGATATTTTACAGTCAGATATATTTATTTGTTGTGCAACCGATGTAAATATACACAAACAACAGACGCATTTGTTGTATTACCTTTAAACAAACCTTGCTTAAGTGGTGAACTGCATTGATACCTTAATCGCGTATATTTAATATTTTACCGTGAGTGTACTAACCAAGTAATGAACATACACGTGTTCATGTGTGTAAGCCTATGTGTACATATGTATGTGTGTATATCTATTATGTATCATCTATGCATTCCGGATGTAAGGTATGTATAAGTTATTTTAAATATATTACTAATGATTAATGATACTATTCAAAATGTAATATGAGTAACTAGTTCATATATGATATTAATACATAATACTTTTGTCATTCGAATATATACTTTAGCACATTGCTTTTCTGTGATCATAAAGTACAGTTGAGACTGTAAAATTTTCCCTTGTTCCACTAGGAGTTAATAATACATCGTCATACTCTTTTCTGTTTATATATTATGACATTATTTTTAATTTATTGATTTAAACAAATTGTAATTAAGAAATGTAGGACATTTACTATACTGAATTATATTACATGTTCCAAGTCAGCTTTGACAGAATTATGAACAAATGCATTTGAGCTCGTAATCTCGTGATAATTAATAATATCAATATTACTATTTCACAGTTTTAATATTTACTTACAGTTTTTTCTTTAGCAACTTTATCATTCAACTAAAATATACATATAGGGACATTCTTCCTCTAGCTACATGCTTTTTGTTTTATCAACAATTGAATACAAAAAAGATGCATGATTTAACTAAGAAAGAAATAATAATCGGTTCCAAACATATGTACCTTTATATTGGTTCACACAGAGTTCTTAACAATCCTACCCAGATATGTACCTTAATATTGGTTCACTAAGCGTACTTAACAATCTTACCCAGATATGTACCTTTACATTGGTTCACACAGCGTACTTAACAATCCTACCCAGATATGTACATTTATATTGGTTCACTCAGCATACTTAACAATCCTACCCAGATATGTACCTTTACATTGGTTCACACAGCGTACTTAACAATCCTACCCAGATATGTACATGTACCTTTATATTGGCTCACACAGCGTATTTAACAATCCTACCCAGATATGTACCTTTATATTGGCTCACACAGCGTACTTAACAATCCTGCCCAGATATGTACCTTTATATTGGTTCACACAGCACTCTTAACCATCTTCACGTATATAGCTTCATAGCTGTATAACATATATCTAGATCAAGATAAAAAAATGAACGGAGTTCAACGCCGTTTTCAACACATTTCAGGTTATATATGGCATATCCAGTTTTTATTGGTGGCGGATGACCTCAGACTGAGTCAGGTTATATATGTCATATCCAGTTTTTATTGATGGCGGATGACCTCAGACTGAGTCAGGTTATATATAGCATATCCAGTTTTTATTGGTGGCGGAAGGCCTCAGAATGAATCTGAGTAGAACCACCGCCCTTCCACAAGTAATTTGGAAACCTTCTCACATAAAGATTTTGGAGCAAGTAGGACTCGAACTTGTGTAGATCTAGTTCAGTGAACGAACGGATATTGCTATGGTATAAATCTATAGATGAGATGAAAATATAATGCTTTAGACGTGCATAACCTATTTGCTCCTTTGGAGCCTCAAGGAATAATTTCATTTTCATCAAGTCGTCGTGTCAGGTGATACGCGATCTTTGTACTAGACTAGTATTTAGGGTTAATCGTATAAACAAATAGCACGTAACGGCTATTAAAATCATTTATAGATACTATTGTTATATATACAGATGCATTTATACGTTAAGCATTAAGTGCTATTTTCTATTTTTGCAATAATTTAAGATACCTGGTAGATACATAAAATTAAATGTACCTTCAATTTTTATATGAAAAATACAAAACATATTTATCACGATAACGACTTTTAAAAATAGTTTTCGTTGTAATCCTATGGAATACAATATACAGTAAAATAAAACTTAAACATCAAATATATTTTGATCATTAGGCTATAATTTTACTTATTCTTGCTCCTTAAGATAATGTACTCTACCGTATGCCATATGTCTTCAAAACTAATAAGAAAACAAATTATTTCCCTTAGTTAATCATATCGTAGTTAACTCCCTTACTTAGTTATTATGAGACCCTAGCAGAGTATGTCTTGTTCGTTGAATGAAATGGTTTTATATACGATCAATCCAAATATTATAGTATAAAAATTCATCGGCAATATCTGGCATCAAATAATAGGAATATCTAATCAATGAAACATCTTACTTTGCAGATCAGTTTCCATGGCATTATCAAAAAATGGAATCAAAAATATTTCTATAAGTTGTGGTAGGGGAAGGATGCATGTGGTACCATCTGTATTGCCATGAATTCACATTAATAATATTAATAAAGTATGTTGTTATGCATAAAGATTAATAAAGTTTGTTGTTATACATCATGTGGGACTATTTCAGACATCCCACTGGCTAATCGAGAGCAGTTATCCCCCTTGATATCGGCGTTTTTATTACTTACCCGGCTTAACCATGATATTTGGTTTACATAGAAACATATAGGAGAAATTTAATTTTATCGTAATAACTTTTTCATTATTAAATTACCGACCTATTACAACGTCTAGCCGTTAAGTTAAAAATGTAACCTTTATTATGATAAGATAAAAATTAAAATAAGTTTATGTGTTCTTGCTTCCTTTTTTAATTTTATAACAGCATATATGCTCCTTATATGTTCTATATAAACATAACTCAAAACACGTGTTCGGCCACTTTTAATGTCTTATAAACCTTAGTTGTATTTTTTTGCTAACCTATTACAACGTATACGTTTATTGCAAATCAAATTCTTTTTACGATGATATTTAGATATAGAAAATATAATAATTGCATCTTGCTTCCATTTTGATTTGAAAAGTGTAATTCTGATTTTTTTTCTGTATGTTCAATAGAGCGTACTATTGTACCCAATAAAGCATATCACTGTACCCAATTAAATACAGCATGTATGTCGCTATATCAGCCGGCAGATGTTGGTCAGTCTCGACATGTTTATATACACATGGTGCAGAAACATAGACTATGTCTATGTCTTTGTAGTTTTAAAGGTACTGAGATTACTTCATTTAGATTAGTTATCCGTCCTGAAATAGATATTTTAACTGCAAACATGTTTCATTTTGTGTTTTTTTATGTTTGTTTTATAATCATCGCATTGATATCGTGTAATCAGAGACATAATAAGATGTATTATGTCTCTGGTGTAATTAACTCAATACAAGTTAGTTATGATAAACCAATATCAAATGTTTATAAATATTACACTATATTGAATTTTAACGTTTTCCTAAGATCAGTAAAGTAATATATAAATCTAATAGTCATCTACAACAAAAAAACAGAGCCCTTTCCCCACGCCTGTCTGTTTTTCAAATCTCAAACAATGGATTAAGCCAGTGTTTATTTATGACATTAATTTACGACTACCCCTGTCCGGAGGCAAAACTTTTATTGGGGGTAATAATATAATTTGCTAGGATGTAGTTGAGTAATTATATTTCAACTCAAGTTTTTTTTTTTTTAAAATTAGCTTTTTGATTTAACATAGATATTCAGATAAATTGATAACAAATTCAAATTTTATAAACAAATAATAGAACGGGAGGAAAAATGTTAGCGGTTTTCAAAATTGTGTATTTCTCAAGTATGCGATGGCTTTATTAATGAAATGTATCGGCGATAATTCATTAAACAACTTAATATTTTTTTAACTTACGTACAGTTTTAAGTTTAATTTTTCAAAAATAGATCATCTCGTATATTGAAGTGGTATGCGAAAAATATTAATCTGTTGTTACAACATACTCTTATGATATTATAATGACACCTGGAAACGATGATCCGGCTTCATTCCAAAACGCCTATGGAGAATCCGGCCCCAAGATTATCCGGCCCCTGGAGAATCCGGCCCCATTTAGCATGGTCCATCCGGCCCCACAATTTTATTTTTTTATAGCATATAGGTCATTTATCATAAACAATACATACATAAAATGTATATAACTACATTAAAATATTTATGAAATACACATAAACATGGTAAGCTTGATCATTTGTGTTGCACATTGTGCAAACAAATCAATAGTTTGTTCATACATCACAATTATTGAAACTGTGGAAATGTAACACTGGAAAGCAATTTGACTTTGTATTGTAAGATATTATACAACAAAAACAACAACATTTACTTTTATTAATAACAGGCTATACAAAGGTAACAACATGATTCATTTTGTTTAACATAGATGTGGGTATTTATCCAGGGGATAAATATCCACCATTTTCAACATACTATAGATGATTGCAGACCAATACTTTTTAATAATGCATGTGTAAATAAAGAATAGTTGTATTAATCTACGTTGATAATGAATACAGTAATATATTTGCCTTTGACAAAAACACACATCATTTTAACATAAAACTACATTTTCAACATGAGATATTGCATACAAACTTTAAATACGAAGTTTAGATACACTCTCTAAACTGCACACCTTTAAAATACTCGTATCAAATATAATCTATTCTGTTCTTTGTGTCCACGATCATCTCATCTTATCAAATAGCTAGTTATTAACATCATATTTTGAATTAGTTTTTCAACGTAGAACACTTCACACAATACAAATATCTGCACAGTAAGGTTAAGAGGTTAAGGTGAGTGTCATGGCATTTTGAATAGTTAACATTGAATACCCAAATCACGCGACTGTCAGCTGAATATTGAACTAAATGTCTATTGAACAGAGAGCTATTATGATACTACACGATATGGAAAAATACCCGATATTTTATCTATCATATTGACAGAAAGACGAAATTCAAATACGATTGACAATTTTGTCTCAGATTACCACAAATATACAACATAGAATGCACTTCAATCATTTAATAATATCTTTCAAAACTAAAGACGCATTTAAAGTTTTGCATAAATACACTCAATAAATATAAGCAGGATAGAGTGGTGATATTATTTCCACCTACAATACAGTTGTATTGAATGAACGCAAAATCCTGTATATCAGAAATATTTGATCCCGTTAAGATTCACTAAAATTAATGTCATACTACCATGTTACTGTTTCCTGATAATAGGCGATCCATTTTTTTCTTGTCTTCTTTCAAGAAATTGTAATCATGATTAATGACAAATTTATAACCGATATCAGAGAGAGAGAGAGAGAGAGAGAGAGAGAGAGAGAGAGAGAGAGAGAGAGCGAGAGAGAGAGAGAAGTATATATATAAATTTTAATATAGTTTTTGTGTTGATTTTTCCTGTATTTATCTTTTTAAAACAATCGTCTTGAGAAATAGAACGAAGGAGAGAGATGTATATAATGATATTCATTGTTTATTATTATATTAATTAAAAAAATATTAAATTGAATCATAAATCATACATGTTTAATTCCCCAAAATAGCTACTTTTCATTAACAGTCATTGGTTATTGTATGCACTATATAATTCCCGTTATGAGTAATATTTCAATAACAATCCCGCAGTAATTAATATGTGCGTTTCAAACTATTTAATAACTTTCCAATATTTCATTAGAAATACCAAATAATAAATAATATTATTTTTAAAATTTATGTGGGACCGGATTGTCCATGCTAAATGGGGCCTGATATTCCAAGAACGTTTCATTCAGGGGCTGGATTAATAACGGGGCAGGATTTACATGGTGCCGGATATTCCATAACCCATTATAACACGTGGTTCTTAAAAGAAGTTTTAAGTGTTAAAACAGAATTATGGAAAAATACCGTTATAGGCTTTATTGAAAACATATGCGCTAATATACAGATGTCTGTTTCAAACAAAAAATATATATAACCGTAATAATCTGACTATCAATCTTCGGGTCGTGAGTTCGAATACCCGACCGGCACCAGTCTCTTTGATTAGTGGAGCGCGTGGTCCAGTGATAGAGCACCGAACCATGATCGGAGGGTCGTGGATTCGATCTTCCGCTACGGCTATGTGTGGTGTCCTTCAGCAAGACAGCTTTTCCGCATATGCTTAGTACTAGACATACCCATGAAGACTTCGAACGTGATTTGCCTAAGTTGTAAGAACCTGTTTCACGATCGAAGAAAAATAAATAAGTTTAAAAATAAAGTCTCTATGATGGTTGATTTATGACATTATGTCTCATTGTCATCTATCTAATTAACCGTAATAATTTTATTTATTTATAGTAACATAAAATAATAAAAATTATTTCCCTTAAAATAATTTGGTTTATTTATTTGAGAAATAACGATTGTCCGTTGCTACGGATTCGTAGCTCTTCAGATTTTATCGTCCGGTAAGCTGGTTCCCCTTTCAATAAACACATTGTTTAATAATACAATACAGAATCGGAAAACAATCTGTCCAACCGCGGTATATAAACGCAAATCCCGTGCAGCCTTCTCACTTTTATATACATGACACAAGAGTTTACAAAATTACCCGCTCGCCACACTCCTAAAAGATGTTTTTTTATTGCATGTTCAATGGAAACTAGTGTGTGATAAGGACTTATTAATCCTGGTTACATATATGCATGATTTTGTGTCAGAATTGCTGTTCCCAGTATATTTTTCAGGATCTTGTACGTTGAGATTTAACGGATTCGGTAACGACTGATGTGCATTAGATGGTCTCCGATATCCAGTTCACTGCCACGTATATACTATCATGGATCTTCTGCCACGGGTACCGACTTTGGGAATATTATCCTACTTCTACCTTGTACGAACAGACACTTTGTTAATCGTTGTGGAACAGGATGATACGTTACATGCATTGTGTACCTAATGCCTGGATATCGGATTTGAAAGTGACTTAGACTATCGTTAAATGGCACAGAATGTTTGAGTTGGCGTTTGTTGTTTAGTATTTTATTTACAATTGAATATGGTTAGTGCCTCATTAACATTAAGATCAGTTTGCTATAAGTATGATATAAAGTGTTGATCAAAAGTATTTATTTTAAATTTTAATTGCTAGAACTGTCGCTCAAGTCGGGTTCATCGAAAGGGATCAGGCGTTCTGTTAATAGCCAAATATTTTATTTTTGTATAACTGTGGTTCTCAACGGTATTATTGACACAGATTGGAAAAATTGGTACCTTGTACTAGATATTGTTGCAACGCGCATTATACCGTTGCTATTGGTCTTAAGCTGTGTCATATGGTGTGTCCACGTTTCGCATCAAAAAGTTTGCACCCAGAGCGTATTTTGTGTGTTTGATGCAGTTGCGGTTTGTTGCGTTTGTGTATCTGTCTGAAAATTGTACATGATGCATTTTGCCACTTAATAATGGTAGACTCGAGTTGCTTCGGGTCACTAGGTCTGGCCCTTATAGTACTGGTAAGACCTAGATTGCGTTGCTGCTTGGTGGCTCAATGCATCATAAAGGGCATACCAAAGTTGGTCAGTTGTATGTGTAACAGTATTGTTATACGAGTATTTTGTGTGTTTGATGCAGTTGCGGTTTGTTGCGTTTGTGTATATATGTCTGAAGATTGTACATGATGCATGTTGCCAGTTAATAATGGTAGGCTCGAGTTGCTTCGGGTCACTAGGTCTGGCCCTTATAGTACTGGTAAGACCTAGATTGGGTTGCTGCTTGGTGGCTCAATGCATCATGAAGGGCATACCAAAGTTGGTCAGTTGTATGTGTAACCGTATTATTATACGAGTTTATGGTGGTTAAAGTAACCACTGTTATGCTGGTAAACCGTAGGATGGGCTGTCATTTCCATCGGTATTGAATAACTACAATAGAAGTTGTCGGCACCCCTTTAAGCACCGGATGTTTGGCGGTAGACTCTAACTTTCAATGTGGCACTGGTTTCCGGTGCGTAGCCGTTGTAAGATTGGGCCTATGGTCATGCATTCGGGTGGAGTATGTGTGCTTGATGCCGTCAGCCAGTCCGTTGTTGACTTGTGTTGCTTCAATTTGCCTTCATTTTAATCAAAAGCTGGGGCTCTGTTAATGGGAGTTGGCCTGTAACGCCCGTCGCCTTTCGGTGGAGGAATCTATACACCATAGAGCGGCCTAAACATGCCAACCTTTATTTACCTTTTAATAGTATAGATTATGATTGTTTATGATTGTTTGTTACTGCACACACGTAACTATATATGTTCAATAAACATAGAGAATGCTGCACGTTTTCCTTTTATTTCGAGTTATATTAAATAATCAATCTTTATCTGTTGATTGATAATAAAATAAACTATATCAAATTATATTGAAATTTGTACTTAAATTCATTAATCTATGTTATATTTTACACATTAAATTTAATCAAATGATTTTAGCGTTTAAGTCAAAATCAATAATTTCTTTTTTTTATACTACACAGTCATCAAAATCACCAAAACGTGCGTATCAAAACAAGGACATAATATATAAAATCCTGTCAAATTGTACCCGAGGGCATATATAACACGTTACGCCTACTTAATTTTAGTGACGGAGTGGAACGATACCTGTATGTTTTATTTCGGTCTTAGGGAAGTAATTGGATTCATCTACAATATCATCAAACTCAGCATGGGCAATTATCGGATAACTCTTGGGAAGTGTCTGAAATAGTCCAGTACGTGAAGATTAATAAATTATGTTGGTATGCATAAATATTAATAAAGTATATTGTTATGGATGAAGATTAATAAAGTATGTTGTTATGGATGAAGATTAATAAAGTATGTTGTTATGCATGAAAATTAAATAAAACATGCACTATTTTAAAAGTGCAACATGTTAACTCATGTTGACGCATTAACAGTGTATGAAACTATACTGCCTCCCATGATCCAAACATAATGATAAAGAATTAATCATAAGTGTAATAGTTTTTAAGATCTGCCATATAAAAGTTACCAGCGGAACACGTGATCCAGTGGTAGAGTATGGAATCCATTATCAGAGGGCCGTGGTTTCGGTCCTTCGCCAAGACTATGTGTGGTGTCCTTGAGCAAAACACCTTTACCGCATATTCTTTGTACCGGTTCTACTCAGGAAGACTTCGAGCGTGATTTGTCTAAGTTATAAACACTTGTTTAACAATTTGAGTAAAATAAATTAGTTTAAGCTTTAGTTATCAGTATAACTATATATAGTCCAGTCAGTCTGTTAATATACCTAAAACTAATTGCAAAAGAAATGGTTTTGCATAAATAATGTTGAACTTGATCCTGTGATCAACATATAAAAAGTCTAGAAAAATCTAGATAGTGGAAATACGGTTTATTTCGATTTAAAAATCGCTATTTTCTGTCAAATTCTACTGGCGCTTACAAGCCACCGTAGCATAACGCTGTAATATGAGCGCGTGTATATCGTGACATTTCATGACGTAATCAACTGTTCTCCAGCTACTGTACTGAAATGAAAATGTCAACAAACATAAGAGAAGTAGGATAATCGGATTTAGATAGGTAAGATGTGATTATTTAAATGTTTTTCATGATTGAAATATTTTAATATATTATTGTATATTTAAATGTCAGGCTTTTATATGATAAAAATTTAAAAACAAATCATTATATGGACGACGTGTTGTTATGTTGGTTTTCGTGGGAAGATTTAAACATAAAACTTTATGTAAGAAATGAGTATTTGTTTTACATGAAATAACTTTTAGGCATTTAAGGAACTGCAATTATGTAGAAATTCTGGGAAATCATAGAATTTTTTTTTATAAATGACGTCAAAGGTTTAACAGTTTTTAAAAAATACGGAAGGCCATTCGTGCCATATATTTTTTAAATTTTAGATAATAAGATAGATAAGAAAGAAAATGTGTTGTTTGCTGTGAAATTATGCATATTTGTTTTATTATAAATATTTTTTTCCAGAATGGCGGAATCCTGTGCACTGTGTTGTGAAGACTTACATAACGAAAATGCCATTGTTACATTTGGACTGAAAGGATGTAACGGCATTAATAATGCAAGCAAAAAGCGAGGTGACACTATATGTACTATTCCCGGACAATTAGTACATACCCATTGTCGGAAAAACTATTGTAATCCTAATGTGATTGAAAGAGATAGGAAAACTCCGGTAGAACCGATCACAAGTCCACGAACTCTAAGATAATCAACTGAACAATTCAGCTTTAGCAAACGGTGCATGTTTTGTGGCCAATTTGCAAAACCATCTGACAAAAAGCGTGGCATTGACATGTTTCCTGTAAGGACTTTAGACTTTCAATCTTGCATTTTCAAACTATGCAGAGATCGAAGTGATGAGTGGGCGGACGCTGTTCGGGCACGGCTTGAATGTGTAAGCGACTTGCCGGCAGCGGATGCAATTTATCATCAGTCGTGTAACGTGAATTTCCGGACAATGAAAAACATTCCTCGGATATTTTCGCCTGGAAAAAATATCAGTGAACAAACTTGCGGCAGGCCTGCAGATTTTGAGGTCACAGAAGCTTTCATCACTGTCATACACTATCTCGAAGAAAATGACAATGAGCAATTACTATATCAGATCTTGTGTACAAAATGCACGAAATTTGTGGAAACGATGCTTTTAGCAAAACATTTATGAAAAAGAAATTAATAGAACATTTTGGCACTGCAATAATTATTTCTGAGTTGAATGGCAAAAGTGATGTAGTTACACTGAAAAATACAGCTTCATCTATTCTTCATGACTTTGATCAACGTCAAAAAAGTGTTGATACTGAAACTGAAAAGATTGCAATTTTGAAAACAGCAGCAAAACTGATAAGAAGAGAAATCAAAACAATGGAGACTTCAAAAGCTAATTACCCAACATCTTCAGAACTTTCATCTGTTGAACAAAACATTGCATATTTGCCAGAGTGTCTCAGTTTGTTCTTAAAGGGGAATGCAACCCTGTGTATAAAACAGGATAATATGAATAGCTATGAGTTCAGCTTTCTATTAAAAGTATTATTATGCATGAATTCAAGTCCATAAAGATATATCAGCTCGTTTTGTAACGGTCATTTTCGCACATCGACTTTGTGGTGGAAGGCGCCATATTGGATACCTTCGTGACGTCATAAATTGATTTATACGCTACAGTAGATATAGAAACGTGCAATTATAGTCACCGGCAAAAGTACTCGCAAGAATAATAAAATGGATTTTAGTAACGGAGAAGGACTTGTGGCCTACAACTTTGAACCAGAATTTTCGTAAGCAGAGTTAAATGAATTAGAAAACGAGAGATATTGTGAGACGGCACAGATTTTCACACATGTGAAAGATTTTTGGAGCTGCGGAAACTGTGTAATGCTGCTTTCGTCTGACGAAAATACGTGCTGCAGATGCAATGACCATACTATTGGAAATTTAGAAGATTTAGAATGTATCACAGAGAAACACAGCAATGTCTTATGAAGGTTTCACCAAAAAAGATGATAACTGTTAAACAGTCACACCAATCATGAACCAGAGATCAAACCCGAAACCCATCAATCACGACTCTGACATCTTATCATGTAGCCTGACATTGATGATCAAAATAGTAAAATTACCCTTAGCTTGATAAAAAAAAGTAATTATTGCCGTCAGTGTTGATGTAGATTCATGCTGTACTATCAGGGTATATACTGTTTGCTACTCAGTCAATACATTATCCACAAGAAAAACACTATTTAGATCAGGAATGGAATTTAAGGGAAAATGTTTTGTTACATATATTTACCTGTCTAAGAGAGAATAAGAAAAACAATAGTATATCTCTTTTCTTATCGTGTTTAGCTGGTGCGGCCATTGTTTCGTACTGAGAAATGGCTGATAAAATTTTGATTTCATACCCTTTTTAGTAAATCTAGATGAAACATGAATGAGTTTGTTTTTTTGTGTTGTTTCACATAACTGGCACTGTCTTTCGGTTATTCAAATGGTGTTACTACCCATTTTGATATATGATGAGTATCTATTCTACCAGTTCCCTGAACATGTATGCATGTTGTTCCTTATAGGGAGTGTCATATGGAATATAATGTCTACAGGCATATTGCACAAAGTGTATGTTACTGTCCAGCTACTGGCACCCTGCTGAGCTTTCATAATTCACCAACACCACATTCACACCATGTGGTAATGAGAAATACCCTGCCACAGTGTGCATATTGTGCCCTAATAAGCGTAATCACCCCAGGTTTAATGACCCCAGGGTTTATGACAGGATGTTATATCACATTGTTTTATGCCTTATTACTAATTTAAACATTTTCAGTTAATTAGGGTTTCAATATCAATGCAAACTTACAAGTAAAAAAAATATGTTATATGATTTTATGAATATTTTTCATAAATTGTATACCAGAACACTATTTTAACAGTAAAAAAAACTTTTTATGTATTTATGAATAAATAAAGGAACAAAGGTTTTACTTTATCTTTTTTCATTACGAAGTAGAGGTAGTTAAAATGTCTATTCAAGAATAATGACCTAGTTGACTGTGAAAAAGCCATATATCAATAAACTAAATTGCCTATTGATTATAAAATTAATAAAATGAGTTTATAAACAATTAATGGTTGACTGAATATTTAGCATCATTTTTTGCCATCGAGGGCTTACTGTACAGATGTTCAGTTAACCTTACCACTGTTTCCTGAAAAGTTAACCAGTACTCGAGCACACCTAACAACCGCAAGTAACTGATAATTTTCCCACTCGTATCAGCAGTGAGAGACAAATGATATTGAGACACAATGTTGTATGTCAATCATCACAGAGACTGTCGCCGGGTTGGGATTTGAACTCGAGACAACTGGATTGATAGTTAGACACGTAACTGACTGAGCTAATCGGGCCTGTCACAATTAATTGGCCTTAATTTGTATTTTAATAATAACTTTTAGATACCATGTCGTTTTCACACCTTTTGTTTTGGCATTAACCTCTTGTTTTTATTGTTAATTGCATTATCACACCTGTTTAAACAGCCTGCAATTATAAGATTGTGAAAGTTTGCTATATCAATTTCGCAATATTTTGGAAGAGTATATAAAATTAAAAATTAAATTTCAGAAATCAGTTGAGCTATATGTTATTAGCACATTTTTAAGTGCTTCCCACTGGGTAATATACACTAAGTCTATATGTATGTCGTATATGGTCATCTTCGTACTGAAATCATCAGAAATTGTATGCTTGGGTAGTAGTACGCCAAGGCATTGGTACGCCTCATTCTGCAATCTTGAGTCCTACCCCAAAGTATAAAGGCGTTTTGCGTGTAATGTCACCAGAAGCTTGACACTGAGGCAATGTGAAATCACATATTAGGAAAACTAAAAACAACGCTGCCCTCAAAACATATCGCATTACTCCACCCGCTTATTCCGCTGAAGAAAACAATGTTTATGGGTTAAGTCCTTCAATTCAGAATAGTTTTCGCGTTTAATTGTCTTCTTTCGATGTGCACTAATGTACTGTATATCTATCTATCAACTGTTTATGTGAATTAGTGTATATACAAAAGAGTAACAGTAGAATGCAGCCACTAACAACACAATATTTTTTTCGCGAGAACTAGAACAGAAGTGCAGCTATGACGTCACCGAAAACCTCCAACATAAAAGAGCTTTAAAATGGTGGCGCCCATGATATAATTTTATAGGAAACACTTGAAATCATGATATTTTATATCGTTTTTCTCACTTGATAAATTTCGTTCAATTAAAATTTGTTGATTTTTGTGTTAGTTACATGTCTATTTAACGATAAATGGCCATTTATATTCTGACATGCGGTACCCTTTAAGAACACTTTTTAGTGAAAAGAATGCCGATGTGAAGATCGCAGCAATTGGTCAATCAATCGTTCAAGCTACAAGACCAAGGATCATTATTGCACCCCTTCAATTAGGACTTGGGGTTCAGCTGCATCATCACTTTGCATCCAAGTTTCTCATCGATACTTTATACAGCCTTGGGTTTTGTTGTTCAAAAGTTTGAATCAAATGCAGCAGTTTCTCAAGGGACGGATCTCTATGGTTTCCAACCTGGTAAATTTGTCCAATTCGTCGCTGATAACGTAGATCATAATATTAGGACTTTGGATGGACACGGAACTTTCCATGGGATGGGCATCGTTGCATGTATGACACCAGGAACACAATCACAAACC
Source organism: Panopea generosa (assembly GCA_029582155.1). NCBI lineage: Eukaryota > Metazoa > Mollusca > Bivalvia > Adapedonta > Hiatellidae > Panopea > Panopea generosa. The sequence goes on along the minus strand of CM055899.1, from coordinate 768,863 downwards.
TATCCCTAGAATGATCGTTTCATCAGAGGACATCCTCTCTGCTGGGGATATAAAAATATCATACTACAGAGCAAATGAAACCAATAAAGTACTACTCACATTTGATGAACTTGAAAATTTAAGGGTTTTGGACGGCACTTTGAAACTTGATCTTTTGTTTAAATTGTCTTGGCCCATAAGGCCGATTCGACCTGGGTGGTCTGGACTTATGCAGGAAGGTGAGTGTTCGGGAAAATCATCAGTTGTATTCATGCCAATGATTGACTTAAACCCAAGTGATATGTCATGCATATACACAACTCTAAAGTTTGTTGGTGATCAAGCAGTCAAATATGGAACGGACCCTGTGGTAACGTTTGACCAGCTATTGAACTGGAAGGCATTGACTGTCGTGTTGAACGAATAAGAGAATAGTAGCCTTCGTAAAATGGTATTACGGTTAGGAGGTTTTTACACAATCATGATTTTCCTGGGATGTATTGGTCACCTGATGCAAGAAACAGGCCTTTGCGAGCTTTTAGAAACAGTCTACGCTCAAAATGCTGTTGGACATATGTTGAATGGCAAAGCAGTTGCAAGAGCAATCAGGGGACATTTGCTCATAGACAATGCTTTAAATTCAATAATAGTCTCGAAAGTATTTAAGATTCCACTGCTACTAAAAGGCGATAGTAAAAGTGCATCGAGTGACCAGCAAATTATCATAAATTACCTTTATGAAGTAAATGAAGAACATATGACGTTCAACATTGCAAGCAAGCCAAACGAAGATTTGAGTAACATCGGTAAACTATATGATGATCTTGCTATGGGAAAAATCGATCTTTATTCTGTATCTGAAAATGATGAGCTTGAGAAAATAAACCAACAATTCTCAGTAGCAAAGAACTCGTTGAAAAAGTTCCGAACGGCAGCTCTTTGGCTTCAATACATGGAGATGATAGCTATACTTAGATTATTTTTGAAAGCAGAAAGGACAGGCAATTGGGATCTTCATTTGCAAGCGCTGCACCAAATGCTTCATTACTTTGCAGCAGCAGGTCACAATCTGTATCTTTAATCGGCCTATATTTATCTCCAAACGATGGGAAACTCGAAATAACCCACCACACAGTTTATCAGCATTTCAAATCAGGTCTTCATGTTGTTGGGCAGGATTATCAACTGATCTAGCTATTAAGCAGGTGTTAATGAGAAGTGTAAAGACTAATGGCGGACTGACCCGAGGAAATGGAATGTCAGAGAAACAGCGGACACAATGGCTTCTATCTCTGTCATCATGCGCAGAGATAAATAATGGAATGCAGGATTTCAGTGGAACTGCGTACAACACAAGTAGTCAACATAAGGAATGTGGCCAAGCAAGAAAAGAAAGAGACTACAAGGACACACTTACTTTCTTGTCATTTCTTCTTGAAAGAAATCCGTTTATTCGGGATCCATCTCTACGAAACATTGAGACTGGGGTAACTTTTGATTCCTCTGTAAATGTCGAAATAGCCAACGAAATCGGTTCAAAAATTGAAGCATCAATGCAAGGTAAAAATGCATTTGCACATTCATTCAAACGGTCAGAACAGGTTAAACCATTGAATACAAAAAATCAGTAAAGGTTGACGGACAGACAATTCAGGTTGATCCACAACTTCTTTTCCAGAGGCTGACAACATCTGCAAATAAATCATTCGAAGATATGTCTGAGGTATTCACATATGAACTTTGTTGCGTACCATCTGCACTCTTTGATTCATCTGGCTTTATAAGACAGCCACAGAAACCAGCACTGGCAGATGAAATTTGGTCCTTAGGAGATTGTTGCAGACAAGAGGAGCCAGAAAGCAACACAATTCAACATGTAATTGATGGCGGAGCATTACTTCAGCGAATACCATGGAACCGTGCTTCAACATTTTCTGAAATTTGTAGTGTTTATGTAGATTATGTATCTAGAAAGTTTCATGACCCAGTAGTTTTATTTGATGGATATGAGTCCGGACCATCTACAAAAGATGAAACACATTTGCGACGTTAAAAGTTAATTTCAAAAACAGTACTCCATTTAAAGGGAAAAACGAACATTTTCTCGCAAAAACGGAAAACAAACAGCAATTCATAAAATTGCTAGGTGGGTCTCTGGAAAATAAAAGTCATGAAGTATTATATGCGGAGGGTGATGCCGATTTACTTATAGTACAGACAGCAATTGCTTGTGAAGAAGAGCGTAACGTGATTTTGAGTGGTGAAGACACTGATCTTCTTGTTTTGCTGATATGTCATGCTGATATTGAAAGTAACAGTATTTTCTTAAAGTCGGAAGAGAAGCAAAACATGTCTAAAACATTAAAAGTTTGGAATATTAAGCGGAAAATGTGTTACTTGGACCTGATACATGTAGATGGTTGCCGTTTGTGCATGCCGTTACAGGATGTGTAACGACATCACGACATTTTGGGGTTGGGAAAGGGCCAGCACTTAAAAAGCTTATAAAAAACAAACAATTTCAGGAATGCGCAGAAACATTTACAAAGACAAGTTTAAGAGAGGATGTTCTAATAACAGGAGAACGTGCATTAGTTACTCTTTATGGCGGGGTTCCATTAGAGGGTATGTATTTGTTGCGTTTCAGAAAATTTGCTAGTAAAGTAATGACTAGTACAACCTATGTTCAAGTACATACACTTCCACCAACATTGGCTGCAGTAATGCAACATTGCTTGCGAGTTTACTTTTAAGTTCAAACTTGGGTAAGCTGAAATGTGGAAATAGCACCTCAAGAATGGGGATGGGAAGTTGTCGAAAACAAGATGTTACCAATCAAGATTCATTTACCACCAGCGCCTGACAGTTTGTTAAAAATGATAAAATGCAATTGTAAAGTTAACTGTGATACGAAAAGGTACTCGTGTAGAAAGCATGGGCTCGAATGTTCTGTTGGTTGTGGAGAGTGTAGGGGTGTTGGATGCACAAATGTATCAAATCTGACTGAGACAGACCTAAGTGAGGACATATAAACTCGTGCAAAACCGGGATTGTGACAGGTTATATCAACTCTTATAATAGCAAAACATAAATTTGTATTATTATTTGATGAACTCTGAACAACAAATATGTTAGATAGTGACGGAAACAGTTCAAAGTAACAATGGCTTTAGTCATTATCACGCTATCACAACATTACCCATTGACGTAAATAGATTGATCGAACCGGTGTCTTATATAACATCAATTCATGGCATTCAATAACAAGTATACTGGGATAATCTGATAAATACACACATGCAACGATAAGTGCCTGTTTAGGTCGTTGCCTTGATCTTTGCAATGCATCAAATTGATATGTCTCAAAATATAAATGACAGTATATGAATTGCGTTGATTTAATTGATTAATGGAGTGACGTATTATATTTCTAATCGTTTCAGGTTATAACAAATTTTAATATTTTTTTTCACCGAGTCATGGTCATATCAGGTTTTATTGCTTCAAAAATAAATCAACTACTGCTATACGTGTTCAGGGGTTTATACATTACAGGTACAAATAATCATATTAAGGAAAATCGCAATATAAACGGACACATGATGTGTAAATATTTATATCCGTATAAAAGGTTATGACCACATGTATACGTATATCAATAAAAATGTTTAATATTGTTAATATATATTCCTATGAAATGTCGTCACTCTGCTGGCAAATGATAATATGCGAAATCATTCTGATTTTTTTGTATACTATACACTTAGATGTACAGTTTCAATGTAAGTATTTCTTAAATCAATTGACGACACCCATTCCCATTGGTTAATAAGTCACATTAAAACTTGACACATAGAAATTGCGATTGTGTATATAGGTTTATTGGTACATTTTAAAATACATAGATTTATCATCTTATCATACGCGAACTATAAAACGACTGTATCACTTTGAATCAGATAATGGTTTTAGTTTTTAATTATCAATATTTCCATTCTTGTCTTTTTTATTATAAAGCAACTGAAATTAATTATTTAAAATAATTTTACTACCTAGTTTTCATTTCACCGCGCAATGGTCTTATTCTCAGAGGTCGACGTCACGTTGCCATTCGGGTTAACAGACGATCAGTTAAAGGGAATTTATCAGGATTTTTCTTTTAAAATATTTTCTTCCTATATACCATGCCTATATATACTCACTGACACCGTTTTGCCAGAAGGAGTTCTTTTTAAGCATGTCAAAATATTATATTGAAACAGGATTACCTAACTTGGGCTATGCGCCAAGGTTAGACTAAAAATAATTCCAGCTTAAAATTGCAACACATTTTGTGACGTATTAAATGAGTCACGTGTTTTCATTTTGATTTCAATTTGTTCCGCTATACTGGTGTAAACATAGTAAACAATTGTTTCATCTTAGAAAGTGTCCGAATGACTATGCAAAGGTCGTAAAATAGTATTTAGGTGCTGTCTAATTTTAGAATGGGATTTCGTGTCAAGTTTACCATTCCAATTCAACTACAGATTTTGAGACATTTTGGAGAATTTGATATACGACAAAATTCGGCATTACCCCCTGATATATTCCATTTAACCTAACCACTCTTTTCTTGAAGGTTAACATATACTCGAGTACACATGATGTCATATATCATGACGGCGATTGTGCCCGGGTTGGGATTCTAACTTTATTGACTTGTTATATAAAATAGTATTGGATAAACAAATAACACATCAACACATAAACAATCAAAATTAAAATTTTGCTTTCATCTAAACAACGACACAACGAAACGTCGAAACGTCGAAACAACGATGGTAAAGAGTCAAAACTACAATAATGAAAAGTCGAAACAACGAAACACCATCACCTGTGATTACTCTGGTAGTTTCAATAAATCGACGCTACGCAAATTAGTTAATACTTTGAAGTATATATATCACGGAAGGTCAAGCACAATGCCGATTTTGTACTATTGTACGGATAATGGTAACACGGAAGTCGTACTCAATAAACAATAATGCAAATAGTGATACATGGTTTGAGTAGTACTGCGCAGTACACAATCATTGTCCTAGTCACGCTAGTATTCAGATACATAATGCTTAACGCTTGAGAGATAATGTTATTTAAATTTATAGGTCACGACTTAGGCCAATCTTAAAATAATATGTTTTTGAGTAGCACTATACATCATACAACTACAGACCAAAAAGTGAAACACTGAATTAAACAGATTATAAAAGATGAGTTTAACGCAGAACGAGTGATGAAATATTGACGCCGCCGTCATTGAAGACCTATGACATTCTTTCTTCGAAAAAGGTGAAATAAATCTGACGAAACGTATATTAGTGAACAGGCAATATCTATTACAGATTCTCGTGACACATTTATTTTAAGAGATCCCACAATATTGACATTACAAAATAATGAAATAATTTAATTTCAAAATATTTGGAAACAATGCAACTGCAAAGTAATACTATCCATATAACAGTCTGCAGATACACATGGTTAGCATTGAAAACACACAACAATATTCCACAACAATCCACAACTGAACAATCTAAGACTATAGTATATCTTCATCTAAATTAGTTAGAACATTTAGTTATCGAGAACACGATTTTAAGTTTCCTTCAGATGAAGGATAGTTTAATACACCGACAAAGGCGTCGCGAATATTTTTTTTCACCTGATCAAAGCTCAAAATTGTTGTTTTAATACTTAGTTATGACGTGAGGTGAGGTGAGATGATAATTTTCAAGTTCGATTTGTTGTTTCACGTCATCCTTTAGATCAATTTGATATAATGAACTAATCTTTTTTTTATATATTCGCGTTTAAAAATACAACACGCGGTGATGCAATGTAATATTAATTAGACTACACATACACACAGGCTATTACATGTACATTTGCCTGTACCTGCACATTACTTTATAAATGATTCAAATTATGATAATTAATACAGTTATGATAAATACAATTATGGTTGGTACAATCTTTGTGACGGTTGTGCCATCTGATTTAATATCCTCTGTATCGCATTGCTGAGGTTTGTTTATATCAGACATCGATCCTCCTGTTCCATGAAATACAATCTGTTTCACACCGACCTCACACTCAATTTCCACATCTGAATTAAAGACGACGGTCCAGTTTCCATACGGATCTTCATCCCAAAAGTGTACCGACATGAAGGTCCAGTTAAAACTTCTAGGCACGTTTCCGTAGTCCTCATTAATCTTCATTTTCGTTAAAATAGGAGATGATGTATTCATTGGAGAGATAAGATTTATTGAAACTGCTGCGATGTTTGAGCATATCAATATCAACATCACTTGCACATGTTCAATATACCGTACAGTAGTGTTGCAGCTATTACTCTCTATTGTTTTATAAAGGTTTAATTTTTCTCCTACAACTTTTTCTGTCATCAGATGTGAAGGGTCTGAAATATTGCACGTTTGACTTCTTGGAATGTATTGCCAGTTAGCAGCGTGTTGTTTCATAGTTGTCAAATCCATCTGTCCGAATCCTATTTGGTCATTAAAAAGTAACCCAGCACCATTTCCACGCCATCTAATTTTTGGATGTTTAGTCGACGTCTTAATAATAATATGTTCAATATCCCGCTTTGATAAATACGGATTTATAGTAAGCATTTCTCCAACATACCCGGCAGCAACTGCGGTTGCGGCAGATGCACCATCAAACGAATTACTACATTTACCATAAAGATCCGTTGTTGTAAATCCTTCTCCGTAAGCAGCTGCTATTGCACAAGCACAAATTTCTTTATTTTCTGGTAAGCTTCCATCTTTCTTAACACTAGCTATAGTGATTGTATAAATACTATTAGCGTAACCGTCGGCATTACAGTTATCTTCGTCGCCATTTCCGCTGGGATACACAAATATTCTTCCTCGGCATTCACGACTGCTTTCCACTCCATTTCTTAACGCCGCTTCTGTTGCTGAAAGTGGACCGAAAAAGCCTCCATTTTCCCTTATACCATAGCTGCACGAGTATACTTGAATATCGTTTGGTCTATATGACAATGTCAATGATTCTCTTTCATCCGTTACCCTGTTTCTGTCCGAAAGCATTCTAAGTCCGACGAGTTTGACGTTTGGGGCTACTCCTTGATCGCATCCATTAAATTCATCTGCGCCAATACGGCCCATGCATTTAGTACCATGGCTTAATGTATGATACAAATTTGGATCATTCAATTTTTCGTTGTTCATATCAATACTTGGATCTGTGTCATTATCAATGAAATCATAACATAAACTAAGATCAATCACGTTTCTAAGGTTTGGATGATCCGTTTGAAATCGCGCATCAGCAACAGCAATGTAAATTATTGGATTTGTCAAACTATCTTTTTGAACCGGGTTGACCTGTTGATTTTTCCCATATTGATTCCGGGGTTTGGTTTTGGATGATATACGACTATTTTTTAGCATCTTCTTATAAGCACTGGTGAGAATTCGACGCTCAAAATCCTGCTCGATAGATGAAACTTTGGAAGACAATCGAATTTGTAGAGATTCCAATTGTTGAACATTGTATCGGTCTACGGAATAATTTTCAACAGTTTCTTTTTTAAATGAGTGAAACGTGGATACAATCTGTAAAACAAACACCACATTTTATCATTTATTTTATTTTATAAAGACACACGAGAGGGAAAAGAGGGAAAGAAAGGAAGAGACAAACAAAAGAGAGAAAGAGAGAGAGAGAATGTGATAGAGACAAATAGTCAGAGACAGACGGACAGAGGTAAATTAACCTAAAAATAATTGTTTTATCATACGTCAGTTCTATGTTTAACTTATGTACCGATGTGCCGTAAAACATAATTCAGTCATTCTATGATAAACGTGATCTAAAATTATAAGTAATTGTCATATATTTTCCCACTTGATAAAATAATGTAAAACAAATAAGGAGCTAATTAAAGTAACAAGTAAACTTACGTGTCTTGCATATGTAAAACCGTCCTTCTTCACATCTTTTATAACATATCTAAGGTACTTAGAGTCTTTTAAATTGAACTTGAAATTGTTGATATATATCCTATCTACATTATCAAATCTAGATGGAATTTCATTTAATACCCAATAAAAACACAAAACGTAAAAAAATATTACTACTTCTATATTTGTTGTAAGCGTCATTTTAGTATTTTATCCAATATTGAAAGATATATTCTAAATCATGTGTCATATAACGCACTTTCATTCATTTGTTTGAATACCTCACTAATATATACGAGGGTTGTCCATAAGTTCGTGGACTTTTTTAAGGGAGAGTCATGTACCTGTACATTACCAAAGGAATTATATAAATTATTATATATACAATTTGACCTATGATTAATAAAATATTGGTGAAAATTGTGTTGTCTGATTTAATCTCCTCTGTATCACATTGCGAAGGTTTGTTTATATCAGACATTGATCCCCGTGTTCAATGAAATAAATCTGTTTCACACCGGCCTCGCACTCAATCTCCACATCTGAATTAAAGACGACGGTCCAGTTCCATACGGGTCTTCATCCCAAAAGTGTACCGACATGAAGGTCCAGTTAAAACTTCTAGGTACATTTCCATAGTTCCCATTGATCTTTATTTTCGTTAAAATAGGAGATGATGTTTTCATTGGAGAGATAAGATTTATTGAAACGTCTGCGATGTTTGAGCATTTTAATATCAACATCACTTGCACATGTTCAATATACCGTACATGATGTACAGTATTCTTGCAGCTGTTACTCTTTATTGTTTTATAAAGGTTTAGTTTTTCTCCTAAAACTTTTTCTGTCGTTACATGTGTGGGGTCTGGAATGATGCAGGTTTGTCTTCTTGGAATGTATTTCCAGTTAGCAGCGTGTTGTTTCATAGTTGTCAAATCCACCTGTCCGAATCCTATTTGGTCATTAAAGAGTAACCCAGCGCCATTTTCACGCCAGCGGATTTTTGAATGTTTAGTTGACGTCTAAACAAAAATATGTTCAATATCTCGCTTTGATAGATACGGATTTATAGTAAGGACTTCTCCAATATACCCGGCAGCAACTGCGGTTGTGGCAGATGCACCATCAAACAATTTACTACATTTGTAATAAAGATCCGTCGTTGTAAATCCTTCTCCGTAAGCAGCTCACAAATTTACGCTACGGTGCAGTTTGTGTATTCACATGTTGTGAACTGCGTAACAATATTAAACTTTATGACTTGCTTATGTCATTGTACATTTAGTTTAAGGTGTATGTAGCGATAAATGTAATCGACACTGTATGACTACACTATACAAGTGTATAGCAGGTTTGTGTCTATATTCTATTATAACACTTACAATTAGAATTTATGAATAACGAACGCTTAAACCGGTGCGAGGAAAAAAAGGTGACTTAAGCCGGTGCTAGGAAAAAAGACCGCTTAAACCGATGCTGGGAAGTGTGAGGGTGTTGCATATGTCGTTATACCTCGTAGACGGAGTCAATAAAAACCAAGTCTGCTAACATATTGTGTATTTTTGGAATTGTTTTATTATTTTATTTTTTTCCCATGTTATTTCGACCGCACATTCTTTAGAAATACTTATATTGACACATTGTATCTCGTTGGTCTCCATTAAAAATAGCAAACTAAAAACATATAAACAATCCAGGAGTGACGAAAATATATATTTCATACTGATAGTTTGATAAGTTCCGACCTAAAATCTTGTATTTATAAAAAAAATTAAAAGGATTCCAACTTTAAATTACATATGTTTTTATAGCAGAGCACACGTATGTAGTAGAAACTGTTGCTGCTACCATTTCAGCCTAAAAAACGTTATATTTTCTGCATTTTATCGATATTTTAATATTGCAGATTCGTCCTCGATTACAATTGAAACATTGTCAAAATGACCGGTCCTGATTGGATATCAACTGTGTTGGTTTTACACGCAGATGCGCTAAGAAGTGTCGCACATCTTAATGTTGAATACCGAAAACTGGTGAAAAACAAATTCTTGAATAGTTCATAAAATAAATGGTCGATATGTGCTAATCTATTCCGAAGTGACAAAAACACTCTAAACGCACGTGGCCACCATAGCTTAAACTTTTTCAACGTCATATCGTTTAAATCTGCCATTATCATCACATTTATTGAAAGATAACTTTTGATCTCACAGCATGTTCGTAACGTAAAATAATCAATATGGCGTGGATCGCTAATTTTTACTCGTACATACGGGTTCTTCGATAGTAAATGGCGTCGTTGCTGAAACTGTCAATCGGTGTTTTATAAATGTGTCTACATTAACCACAGATAAGTACGATTGTAATCTTTGTTTTACATTACAAACAAAAAAGTATTATCTCCAACACCTTGAAATAACCAAGCGTCATAAAAACCAAGAGAAGATAATCATTATATTAATAAGTTACCTAGCTCTTTTTATTTAGATGCAGAACAGCGTCGCTTCTCATCATAGTATATACCAGAATTATTAATTATTTTCACGGGAGAAAATTATTTTTAACCAATATTTCACAATGTAAAAAAACCTCTGTGTGATAAGGTTTGATCTTCCTTATTCTCCGTTAATCATTTTGTGTACCTATTTTGACATTAAGAATTTTTTTTACAAAACATTGTATGCACTCTTTCAATATTTAAAGCAAAAATTTACCCCCAAACTTCAGATACATTGCTTAGTATCAGATTGACATGTTTATCAAACAAATCAAGTCTGTGTTTCATCGATAATTAGTAAATCTATAAAGATATCTACAAAAGTTTGTTTATGTATAAAGTATGTTTATATTGTACATTGTATCGAGAATATTTATATTGTACATTGTATCGAGTATGTTTATGTTGTAAATTGTATCGAGAATGTTTATATTGTACATAGTGTTTTTGGAACGTTAAACGTCTCATGCTGGATATATATTTTTAATTCTGTGAGATTATTTTATTGGGGAGGATAAGATGTAAGCCATCAATATTAGTTTGAGAGAAGTTGCAAAGGACATAAACGAAATGAATAGTAATACTGGCCACTTGTTTTAAAAGAATTCATTCTGCATCAATTGGGAACATGTTCACAACTGAACAACACAACTACAACTGGAGCAAATCGCGCTCACAATATGGCTAGGTAGAAACTAATCGTTATTATGTGGAAAAAGTGTCTTACTCAAAGACATCACGCATAGCCGTGGTGGGTATTGAAACCTCTGACCAGCCGATATAAGGCCCGATGTTCTATCACTAGATCACGTGCTGCACATGCGTTCTTCTAGATGATTCTAATAAAAGAAAACAATAAAAAAAAAACAAAGCTATATATACATGTACACTCTTATCAATGACATGTGTATTACAGAAAACTACTTATCTCTCATTCAGCAAGCTTAACAAAAGTGACACACTCATTCATATGCAAATATTTGAATTAAAACCCCTGTAGCGGATCTACAGAACTGTCCGCCGCATTATCAGATAAACATATTGATGAATATGTCACACTGGCAAGATACAGCTACTTTGAAAGTGTTTATTGTGATGTCTCGTTTTCATGCATCATTTAAATGTGTGTATGCATGCAAAGAATTGTCTCTCTGTTTCTAAGCCCCAGGGGTTAAGTTTTGTGTGACACTATTTTACTTACTTAATTGTAAGGGTCATTCATGAAGTGAAGGCGTTATCTGAGGATGTATTTGAATATATAACAGTAAACGTTTTAAACTGAAGGGTAATTATTTATTGGTACACGAGATATCAATGCATATTATATTCATTAGTTGCTTAGCAACGAAATTAATTATTGTTCATTGTCATTTTACAAATATGCACAAACAACACAACAACATGTAAACGAAAATAGGAAAATATATTATCGACAGTAGAGTCGAAGGAAACATCCACAACAAACAACATCATTGTACGCATCATCATACCCAAAGCACATTGAAAAAGCCTGCTTAGTACAATACATACATAAAGAAGAAGTGACAGCAGGGTTAAACTTATTAAACTTGGTTTACAGGCGCCCCGACCTTCTTAACAGACGCCAAGATATTCTTTACAGACGCCCCGACATTCTTTAGAGACGCACAATCTCCTTTACAGACGCCCCGACCTTCTTTACAGACGCTCCGTTCTCGGTTACAGACGCCCCGAACTCCTTACTGGACACCCGGACCTTCTTTGCAGACACCCCGACCTTCATAACAGACGCCCCAACCTCATTTACAGACACCCCGACCTCATTTACAGACGCCCCAACCTTCTTTAGAGACGCTCCAACCTCCTTTACTGACGCCCTGACCTCGGTTACAGACGGCCCGACCTCCTTTACAGACACCCTGACCTCCTTTACAGACGCCCCGACCTCATTCTTTTCCCCGTCGTTTCACCATGTAAATAAACTTAGCCACGCCAAACTACCATCTTATAAATACGTGAATATGTCTATTGTTAAGGTGTTATACACAAAATCATATATTTATATATAACTGGATGATATTATGCATGTACTCGAATATAAGAGCAACTTTTTGACTGATCCTCGTGTATCAACTAATCTAATTTGATAGTCCGTTCTTATCTCATCCACTAGATTTGTGAGCCATATATCTTAGTACACAATACGTCATATATTCAAGTTTAACAAATATACAATGCAACTATACACATATTTACATTAATACGCAAGCCTAATTAGGACAACATAAACCGGAAGTAAACAAGGATTTTATCTATGTTATTCATAAGATTAAACTAATCGTATTATAAGTTTCTTATAATAAATAACACTCAAGTTAGACAAAAATATGTGCCATAAATCATTAAATTATCTAGATTCTAACTTAACGTGCATCGCATGTACTATTTGCAAGTAACCATGGCTGGAGAATTAACTAAAATGGAAGAAAGATATGATGAAAACAAGATGTGTTTTCTTGAAGACAATGTGGAAGACAATGTGGATGCCACTATCACAGTCAACACTTCACTAGTTGATCAAACAGGTGAAAATCACGTGAAAACAGGTAATAACATGCAGCATGAGAGTGAATAACACCCATTTGCTATTTTTCATATTTTCAGTAGAGAGTAGTGTCAAATATTAAACTTGGGGGTGTCGGTATAATTCGGGTATCATTCGTAAAATACCGAGCAATTTTCCGATCGTGTTGGATTTGTTTTTTTTCCATCAGAGTATGATGTTTAAAATAAATGAAATGCGTAGCATATATCTGAGTCACGTGATTTATAGGATCTTATATTTGTCTTCATTTATTATAACTAGATTTATTAAACCCGTTGACAATACTATTATCATCTTTTCCAGTCCCTGCATATATTAATTCGTTTAAAATGAAAAAGAAAATGATCTTCTGTACATAAAAGTGAATGTTCGTACCGCCAACTTGGCAAATAAAGCATTTAAAACCTAAACTAATATGTGGTGTGTGTTTGATACATATCCAATAACACAATGTTTTTGAATTAATATAAATTTTATATCTACAACTTGAGATACGTATATTGAATGAGAATACTGCAGTATGCAAACAGACCGTTGATCAAATTGGTTATAATTCTGGTTAATTGTTGGGAAACAATATGCGGTTATCTGTAGAAGAAATCTGTATATTTAAACGTGTTTCAATTTCGTCACTTTCGTAAGATTTTACTAAAATCTTACTTTTAAAAATAGCGTGATGCCACTTATTTTTTTTATAAAATATTCTTAATTATGAAGGTTGAGACACTAATCTCAAAAATGTCAAGCGGGATGGTAGTGAAATGGCTAGAGTGTTAAAGCTAAAGCACGTGCCAATTAGCTGAAATGTATTTAAGGTCAAAAATGTGTGAAACACCTCAAGTACACAAACGTCATATGTATGCAAGATCACATTTAATCTGCATAGTCATTTTCAGTTACTATGCATAGGTATATGACCTGACCCAGTTCATTTCATAAACAAAATTTAGAGTGTTTACATGCGCTTCAAATAGTGGGTCCTCCGTGGTCGAGTGGTCTAAGGTGCCGTCTGAAGATCGCTTATCTCTCATCGCTTACGTCCGAAGTTCGAGTCACGCTCACTTCTCTGTGAGAAAGTTTAAAGTTTGTTAGATACTTGCAAATGGTTTTACTCAGATCCATTATGCAGTGGTCATCCTCTACCAATAAAACTGGATATGCCATATATAATCTGAAATGCATCGAAAATGCCGTTAAACCCCATTAAAAGAAACAACGAAAAAACCTGCGCTAAAATAGAATTAAAATTATACTATATGACCATACGTACAACAAAAATATTGTGTAAGATATCGCTGTCAGTTGGTTTATACACGTGAAATAGCTTGGCTTGGGAATAATATTAGTTCTATTTTAAGCACATGTTAAACACTTTAAATGTTGTTATATTATGACACATGTCAAGTAGTACATTCACCGTAACCGGCATGCATGGTTATTATTAGATATATTTATCTTTTTACGCTTACATGACCCACATTCAGCATAATACGTTTGTAAGGTGTTAAAGACCCAATCTGGGTATAAAAGGGAGGTAATAGCGGTGGGAGTGTTTTCCCTTATTTTTCAAAACATAGTCAGATCTGAGAGAGCAATTTAAAATCTAAAATAAATTCATGGATTGAAAAATTTGAAATTTGTCATGCAACATAGTCTTAATATTACTCACAGTTCCTGAAAATTTTAGAATAAAATCTGCAATAACTTATTACTTATTGTTTTCAACAGACACTCAGTTACAGAAGAATTTGAATTTTGTGTGAGGAGCAAACTAGTCAATATGTGTCATGTGACCAATGTTTGTAAACAAACAAGCATGCTGTAGCTCACCTGGCTGTATTTAAGATATAATAATTAAATATAAACTACAATTCATGCAAGACTTACCAAACTTTAAAATGATTCCTTTATTATCTTTTTTTTAATCACCAACATTTTTATATCACCATATTTAATTTAATTATAGAATTGTTCCTCTTCTTTATTAAAAAAAATATGGTGCCACATGAATGAATCATTTTACATGTGTATTATATCACATGAAACAGAAATGATAATTTTAGATTCAAACTAAAGATAGTGTTTTCACTAGGAATATCATGAGTATATATATATAAACATAGACGGCCTTTGCCAAATGAAATGTTTTGAAAGTGACTTAAAATTACCAAATCAAAAAACATTTCTGTTTTTTTTTCTTAATCAATTATCAGTAAATTTTTAATTACAACTGATTTATTCATCATGATTTCTGCTTTAATGATGTTGAAGTGTTTGATCTCTCTCCGTATATTACATTTTTATAACAGGAACCAATTTTTTAATGATTTTTTTTTTAATTTTTATTTTGTTTTGATATACGCGGCCTTGACATTGTTCATAACCACCAGCAATTTATAATTTACAGTTAATACACATGCATGATAAAACACCAACATTAATTAAAGTTTATTATTAGCACAGTCTCTATCACTCAACTTTGTATCCAAGGTATGATTTGAGGTATTGTGTTGAGAAAGACACCTTTTGCAATTTTTAATCACATCAACATTAGTTCAAGTCTCATTCCTAATATATTCAACAAAGTGTTGATTAATACTTTTTTTATCAATAACATCCCAGTATTAATATAATATCAAAGAATGAATATAATTGCAAGTTCTTATATTCCGTCCTTAAAAGTAGACAAAAATATCAGCACATAACATGTAACATATCTATGTATTTTAATTTCCCTCCAAATCATACGTAATGATTCATAATGGGCTATACCAACTTGAATATAGGGATTTTGGGCATGTCTGTTAGACTGATTATAATGCTTGAATTGTGGTTTAAAATTAATAGCACATATGTTCATATATATAATTACTTTGATATCAATCAACATCATTATCACATCACTAAATAGTGTTGATAAAACAGTAATTACCTGATAATGATTAATTAAAGACCCTAATGCTAAAGTGGGATGTGATATTGACCCCAAAGTCAACATTCCTGTATCAGTTACAATGTAAACCTTCAGCATTGTTTCACAAACATTTTGCTGTCTGCTATTATCACTGTTCTATTATACACTCCCAGTTGATAAAACACGCCCTGTAGAGTCCGATAGTCTGATCAGATGTTGGGGCTTTAAGACAATTTAAATGCTCCATGATCAAGATTAAAACATGTTATAGTAGGACATCTGTCAAAACAAATTAATTCTTATGTTTTGAAAGTTATCACGTATCAACAAAATATATGTTATTATCATACCATAAGTAGTAGTAGCAGTAGCAGTAGTAGCAGCAGTAGTAGTAATAGTAGCGGCAATAGTAGTTGTATAGTAGTTGTAGTAGTAGAAGAAACAGTAGTTGTAAAAGTAGTAATAATATTAGTGGTACAAATAGAAAAGGTAGTAGTAATAGCGAAAGTAATATAGTAGTAGTATTTGCCAGCAGCAGCAGCAGTAGTAGTAGTAAAAGTAGTTGTAGTAGTAGTATTAGCAATAGTAGTAGTAGTTACATAAGTAGTTTTTTAGTAGCTTTAGTAGTTATAGAAATAGCAGAAGTAGTTGTAGTAGTAGTAGTAGTAGTAGTAGTGGTAGTAGTAGTAGTAGTAGTAGTAGTTGTTGTAGTAGTAGTAGTAGAAATAGTAGTAGTAGTAGTAGTAGTAGTAGTAGTAGGAGTAGTAGTAGTAATAGTAGTAGTATTATTATTAGTTAGTAGTAGTAGCAGTAGTAATAGTATTGACATTAGTAGTTGTTTAGTAGTTTTAGTAGTAATGTAAATAGCAGAAGTAGTAGTAGAAGTAGAAGTAGTAGCCGTAGTTGTTGTAGTAGTAGTAGAAGAAATAGTAGTAGTTGTAGTAGTAGTAGTTGTACTAGTAGTAGTAGTAGTAGTAGTAGTAGTAGTAGTAGTAGTAATAGTAGTAGTAATAGTAGTAGTAGTAGTACTAGTTGTTGTTGTAGTAGTTGTAGTTGTATTGGTAGGTGCTAATAGTAATAGTAGTTGCTAATAGTAGTAGTAGTAGTAATAGTAGTAGTAGCAAAAGTAGTAGAAATGAACAAGTAGTAGAAATAGAAGTAGTAGAAGTAGTTGAAATAGTAATAGTAGTAGTAGTAGTAGAAGTAGTAGTGAAATGCGAATAGTATTAGTAGTTGCTAATAGTAGTAGAAATAGTAGTAGTAGAGTAGTAGAAGAAGAAGAAGAAGTAGTAGTAGTAGTAGTAGTAGTAGTAGTAGTAGTAGTAGATTAACAGTTAGAGTTGTAGTAGTAGTGGTAATTTACCGAACATCTAGGATTCTCTTAGAATTTACCGGAAATCTGTTACTCTCTCAACGCAACATCAACATGAAATTTTGAATCCGCCGCTGATTTCAATTTTGTAATATCAATAAACCGAAAAAAAATTTTTTTTTAAAAATTTATTTATTCATGTCTCATCATTTAAACAATACCAAAGAGCATAGTAGATTTACATATTATAACATACCATTTAAACAAGAGCGATTATACAACTCATAAATATGTATTCTAATTATAAAATTATATAAGTATTAAAATATATTTACATTACATTTACATCTTTTTTTCAAGAAAAGTTGAAAACCAATTGTAATCTTTACTTCCGTCTGAAAAGTACTTAAAACAAAGTAATTTAAATTGGGAAACAATAGAATCACTAATGCGCATATTTAGGAAATATCTTTTATCACTTTAAATCAGATTTGTAATGAGCTGATTAGCAATGCTCTTTCACACTGTAATTAAAAATTGACAGTATATTGTACAATAAATGAGCATGCAAGCATTTTTATATGACTTAAATGTCGTTTCTTTGATATATTAAAACAGGTTGTGGCAGTAAATCTTATCTTATCTTAATTTGAAAAGTTTATTACAATTATTTAAATAACTTGATAATTAAATAACGTTTACTTACATCAAATGTAAGATGTAGATTTAACAATGCAATGACAGTGTACCTCCGCGCCCCTCAAAGTGTACGGTTTACATGTATTTGTGTTTTCTATAAATTTTAACAATTAATGGAATATGTGTTTTTAAAATTATGTTTCAAAGGTTAGTTTATTTTATTGCAGACGAAAAACATTATGTTGATTGCTTGCACAGTGTATCGGTGTGTCGTGGATTTAACGTCTCACACACCAATTAATTTTGTACTGTTCTACATATAGAGACATGCACTTCTGGAACACTGGATACATTACCAATGGTTCTAAAAGTGCCTTATTCCCATAGATAGTCCTCTGTTGGTCCAAATATGCAGAAAAAAACATGGGGTTGACCAGGTTGCTTTTTCACAATTTCGATGGTTTGATGGCACACCTTCATTTTTGACAATTCCGCCCATTTGTTGCAAGTGTATAACTACGCATCTTTAAACTGTTATAGCATCATCAAACAGTTCCCAGGGTCACCCAAACTTTGCAGAAATCATGAAAATGTTCCAATGTTCCCATATGCACAAAGAAATATGACATTTTATGCATTTTTAAAAAAAAAATTACCCAACCGCTTTACACAGCTCTAATTTCTTGGGCGTAATAATCTTGCTAACGTCATGCAAGGGAGGTAATTGTTCAGTGAGACCTTGAAGAGTAGAAATTGTCATGACATGTGACTGAAATTTTTGTCGAACAAACCTTTACCATTTCTAAATATAAAAGTACGCCTTTTGAATTCATCGCGCAACTGTTTTCGAATTCATGCACCAAAATAAGATGGGGGTTACACATGCATAAATCAGTTTCGGACGACTTGAAAACAGGAAAAACTGCCAAATTTTTTTAGCCATTGTACCTTAATTAAAATAATTCTAGAAAAAGAAATAGTTCGAAAATGTCCTTGTATTGCCTCCTATAGTGTACCTATCTGACTGCATATTCATTTTATTGTATATGCAACATTACATAACTTAAGTGTCAAAATACATGACCATATATGGATAAATAGTTGTTTTTGCTTCAAATAATGCTCTGTTTTGTTGCTAAACTATATACTTGACTTTTTTTTTATATCTATAACAAACAAATATTAACGTTCGAAGGTGCCCAGCAATAATTTGCATGTCACTGACACTAACCATGCCCCCTTTTTCAATACATGAATGAATAACATACTTTTGTACATGCATTAGATTCATTATCAACTGTGAATATATTCTTTACCAATTGAGGTATCCATTAGGCATATATTAAATTCCAATACTATTTTGTTTATTTTATCAATAAAAATAGCAAATGAAAGTAAAGTGTTCATGAAAATCACTTTAAAGCAAGAAAATGAAACGATGAATGAAAATGAGACAAAATATGGATACAGCATATTTGGCTTGACCGATAAGCTCATTGCAAAAAGACGGTTTGCTAAAGCGCATCGCTTTATGACAAATTAGTTTGAAATAAGTATATCAAAGAATATCGCTATAAGAAATATTTGTCGCGAGATGACTTGTTACTTTACAGATTTTCCAAAACTGGCATAAAAAAATGGGCAGTTAAAATAGAGTTGTTGCAATAATTATATGAAAATTAGAAATTGTCATATTGGAGAATGCTATACTGTTGAATGTGGAGAAAAATATTGTACACATTCAATAACAGACATTGAAAAAACATCATCTTCAATGAGAAAAATCTATATTCTATAGCAAGCATCATGTATTTTTATTTGAAAAAAAAGTAAGAAGAACAACCGAAAGAAATCAGATGATGGTACAAAAGTTTCAAGCACAGGTTAACTAAGCGCTGAGAAATTATTACGCGAATCTGTTTCGCGTCATTTCAAAGATGTCGCATTTTACCATTTACCTGAATGTCCAAGAGTAGGTAAATACTGTGTATAAGCCAGACCCAGACGCATAAGTATCAACAATGAGGAGAAAAAAATGACAGTAAAACAAAAATGGCAGTCATACGCCATACCATTAAAATGAAACGCGACAGTTTGGCGGTCGGTATATCGAAAACTGGATACAGAGCTGTTGATAACAAATATCAATGACAAAATAATGAAACAGGAAAATTCTACATAATTCATGATCAATATAATATTAATTGTTAAAAAGCGACATAAAAACAATATTGCTCATACGCGACCAACCGTATTGTCAAAAAGCATGCGCTAAAGAGTTGAAACAGTATCGCGACAAATGTTACAATTTTTATGTGGGTGGGGTATGAATTATACATAAATAATGAGTTTCTAACACAAAAAAATGGTTTAACTTACATGAATCATGAAATCTTGATGCAGTGAATGCTCTAGACAAGCTTTTGTTGTGATATATTAGCATCACTGTCTCTCTGTGTGACTTTCAAGTGTTTTTAAGTGCAAACTTCTATTAATTTTAGCCAGGATTTCGAGACAGATGGGTAAAATCAAGTCTTATCACATGATGCAGCAAAGCATATTTGCATACATGATCATTTCTTTTTCAGTTAAATAGATGATCTCACTTTTTGTTCCTTCCATTGAATTGAATAAATCCTGATTCCAACATTTCCATGACAAATTTTCAGCTGCTCAGTATCATTGCCCTATTTGCTTTACTGTTTTAGCTTCAAGTTTGGTTTTGCCTGTGTGACACTTCTCTATTACACTCAAAGTCATCAATTTTTCACAAAAATACATTATTTTTCCATTTAGAGGTTTCAAATACAGTATTTCCCATAGAAAGTGACATATTTTCAAAAAGAAAGTAAATCTGAATCACAAAGATGCAGTTTCCTCCCAGCGTCTACCGAAAATGATCTGATTCTTGAACGTCTCACACACCAATTAATTTTGTACTGTTCTACATATAGAGACATGCACTTCTGGAACACTGGATACATTACCAATGGTTCTAAAAGTGCCTTATTCCCATAGATAGTCCTCTGTTGGTCCAAATATGCAGAAAAAAACATGGGGTTGACCAGGTTGCTTTTTCACAATTTCGATGGTTTGATGGCACCCCTTCATTTTTGACAATTCTGCCCATTTGTTGCAATGTATAACTACGCATCTTTAAACTGTTATAGCATCATCAAACAGTTCCCAGGGTCACCCAAACTTTGCAGAAATCATGAAAATGTTCCAATGTTCCCATATGCACAAAGAAATATGACATTTTATGCATTTTTAAAAAAAAATTACCCAACCGCTTTACACAGCTCTAATTTATTGGGCGTAATAATCTTGCTACCGTCATGCAAGGGAGGTAATTGTTCAGTGAGTCATAATGAATGCGCGGTTGAGTAAACATATTCAGTGTATCGGTTTCTCGTGGATTTAAGCCTTTTTGTGAGTCATAATAGACGTGCGATAAGGTAAACATATTCAATGTAGCGTTGTGTCGTGGTATTAAGGCTTTTTGTGAGTCATAATAGACGTGCGATAAGGTAAACATATTCAGTGTGTCGGTGTGTCGTGGTTTTAAGACTTTTTGTCAGACATAATAGATTCGCGGTAGGGTCATCATATTCAGTGTATCGTTGTGTCGTGGTATTAAGGCTTTTTGTGAGTCATAATAGACGCGCGGTAGGGTAAACATATTCAGTGTGTCGGGGTGTCGTGGTTTTAAGACTTTTTGTCTTTTCGGTGTCTCGTGGATTTGAGACTTTTTGTGAGTCATATTAGACACGCGGTAGGGTCAACATATTCAGTGTATCGTTGTGTCGTGGTATTAAGGCTTTTTGTGAGTCATAATAGACGCGCGGTAGGGTAGACATATTCAGTGTGTCGGTGTGTCGTGGTTTTAAGACTTTTTGTCAGTCATAATAGACGCGCGGTAGGGTAAACATATTCAGTGTATTGGCGGGTCTTGGTTTTAAGACATTTTGTGAGTCATAATGGATGCGGGGTAGAGTAAACATATTCAGTGTATCGGCGGGTCGTGGTTTTAAGACTTTTTGCGAGTCTTAATGGATGCGGGGTAGAGTAAACATATTCAGTGTATCGGTGTGTCGTGGTTTTAAGACTTTTTGCGAGTCTTAATGGATGCGGGGTAGAGTAAACATATTCAGTGTATCGGTGGGTCGTGGTTTAAAGACTTTTTGTCAGTCATAATAGACGCGCGGTAGGGTAAACATATTCAGTGTGTCGGCGGGTCTTGGTTTTAAGACATTTTGTGAGTCATAATGGATGCGGGGTAGAGTAAACATATTCAGTGTATCGGTGTGTCGTGGTTTTAAGACTTTTTGTGAGTGATTACGGATGCGCAGTAGAGTAAACATATTCAGTGTATCGGTGTGTCGTGGTTTTAAGACATTTTGCGAGTCATAATGGATGTGCGGAAGAGTAAACATGCTCAGTGTATCGGCGGGTCGTGGTTTTAAGACTTTTTGCGAGTCTTAATGGATGCGGGGTAGAGTAAACATATTCAGTGTATCGGTGTGTCGTGGTTTTAAGACTTTTTGTGAGTCATTACGGATGCGCGGTAAAGTAAACATACTCAAGTGTATCGGTGTGTCGTGGTTTTAAGACATTTTGTGAGTCATAATAGACGCGCGGTAGGGTAGACATATTCAGTGTGTCGGTGTGTCGTGGTTTTAAGACTTTTTGTCAGTCATAATAGACGCGCGGTAGGGTAAACATATTCAGTGTATCGGCGGGTCTTGGTTTTAAGACATTTTGTGAGTCATAATGGATGCGGGTAGAGTAAACATATTCAGTGTATCGGCGGGTCGTGGTTTTAAGACTTTTTGCGAGTCTTAATGGATGCGGGGTAGAGTAAACATATTCAGTGTATCGGTGTGTCGTAGTTTTAAGACTTTTTGCGAGTCTTAATGGATGCGGGGTAGAGTAAACATATTCAGTGTATCGGCGGGTCGTGGTTTAAAGACTTTTTTGTTGGTCATAATAGACGCGCGGTAGAGTAAACATATTCAGTGTGTCGGCGGGTCTTGGTTTTAAGACATTTTGTGAGTCATAATGGATGCGGGGTAGAGTAAACATATTCAGTGTATCGGTGTGTCGTGGTTTTAAGACTTTTTGTGAGTGATTACGGATGCGCAGTAGAGTAAACATACTGCAGTGTATCGGTGTGTCGTGGTTTTAAGACATTTTGCGAGTCATAATGGATGTGCGGTAGAGTAAACATGCTCAGTGTATCGGCGGGTCGTGATTTTAAGACTTTTTGCGAGTCTTAATGGATGTGGGGTAGAGTAAACATATTCAGTGTATCGGTGTGTCGTGGTTTTAAGACTTTTTGTGAGTCATTACGGATGCGCGGTAAAGTAAACATACTCAGTGTATCGGTGTGTCGTGGTTTTAAGACATTTTGGGGGTCATAATGGATGTACGGTAGAGTAAACATACTCAGTGTATCGGCGGGTCTTGGTTTTAAGACTTTTTGCGAGTCTTAATGGATGCGGGGTAGAGTAAACATACTCAGTGTATCGGTGTGTCGTGGTTTTAAGACATTTTGTGAGTCATAACGGATGCGCGGTAGAGTAAACATACTCAGTGTATCGGCGAGGTCGTGGTTTTAAGACATTTTGTGAGTCATAATGGATGCGCGGTATGGTAAACATATTCAGTGTATCGGTGTGTATATACACATTGCATAACGGCGATGGATGATCGAACACACAAATTATTAAACGTCCTTTTATGATAATTACAATTTGATGTTTTATTAAGTGGTCATTGATGTATTAAGATTAAAATAAAGCCGTCTTTGATTAAAACTTATATCAATTTTTCACGACGCACCGTTAAGGGCCTGTCACACACTACCGATGTACCTCGCCGGGACTAAACCGGAGCAAATAATTACATCGGTACCAGTACGGTACACATTAAGGCCATCGGAGAGCCGCCGATCCATTACGGGACGCTACCGGTGCTCTACCGACATTAACGAACCCATACCGAAGTACTGCCGTTGTACTGCCGTTGTATTCTCGTTGCTCGCTCCGGCAGCGCATCGGCGGACATTTTGAGCATCTCCAAAAATTTCTACCGTCGCCTGCCGTTGCTAAATTTTTTGCCGATGTTCTGACGATGTCCTGACGATGTACTACCGTTCTTTGCGAGGCGAAACCGTTGCGCTGCCGTACTAGTACCGATCCCCGAAAATCGCCAAATTTGTGCACGGGTATAGCTCTGGGGACCCAAATCGGCTATATGTGACGGGCCCTTTATCGAACGTTTATTGGGCTCTACAACCGACCACGCGTTCCATGTACTCCTTGTACAACTACATACAAACTGATAATTGTCGATACCTACTAAAATCTTATGTAACAGCGACATTAAATAGCTCATGACGGTATTTTATACCACACATGACTTAGTTACTTTATAATCTATACGATCAAACACTTAAATGACCCAAATATACTCGTTTTCATTTATTAGGTAAGCTGTCACGCTTGTTTGCCTTTTACAGCTCATTTAAATTTTATTATACATTTGTAACTTTGAATTTCAAATAACTAAATAAAACATGTGTGTCATATAAGAATGTACGGTGGATGTGTATGTTGATCGTTTATGTCATGGTTACATGTAATATATTAAGAATATGTACAATGACAACAGCTAGTTATTGAACAATTTGAAACAATGTTATTGAAGTTTCCAGGACGATGAACGACCTTTTATGACACTTCTTGTGTAAGTATGATATTTAATTACTGTAATTATTTTATATATTGCTAATGCTCTGTTGGGTGATTCCTGTCTGGTACGTCTCCTGCAGGGCATGTATTTGTTTACCTTTGACTTAAATAGCATCACTTTGCCACTTCGTGACAGCATAACTTTGAGATAACTGGATAATACTTTTGTGAATATAGCTTTAGTGAAAACTTTGTGATTTTACAGCCAGGAATTTAATTGATTGAATATTTAGCGTCATTTTTATGCCTACGAGGGCAAACAGACGATCAGTTAACCAAACCACTGTTTCCTGGGATCCTGGAATGTAAACCAGTACTCGAGCACGCCCAACTTTCCCATTTGAATCAGCGGTGAGAGACGAATAAAAGTGAGACACAATGACGTATATCAACCAACACCAGGGTGTTATTAACCTAGTTAAAGGTGTCATGGATTTATTACACTCCTGTACCGATAAGTATGTGATCAACCCCTGATCAAACTTATTAGAAACCACATCGTGGTCTAGTGGTAGAGCGTACGCCTCGCACGCGGAAGGTCATGGGTTCGATCCCCGACCGGGTCATACCAAAGACTTGAAAACTGGTATCAGAAGTATCCTTTCTTGACGCTCATCATTTAAAAGATAGTTCTATACCTGGTCGCCCAAATGTCAGTATAATGCGACTGGATGGGGTATCATACCATGTGTCTGCAGCATAGTGTTTCAGGAGACTGTCTCAAGTTGACATTGTCTCGATATGACTGAAATATGGATGAAAGCGAGCCTTTACATTATATTACAACAAACTTATTAAAAGCAGAGTCTACTCTTTTCTTATTGATTTTTTCTGTTTCCAAATTAAGATAATTTTGACTAACATCATATTCTTGAAGTAGCTCAAATTTATTAAGCTTTTGACAAATAGAATGTTTTTTTTACTTTTACAGAAAATCCTTTACAGAATATGGAAGACGTAAAGAAGTATAGACATTTTAAAGTCCTTTGGGCTCTGTTCGAAATATTTTGCTTTGGTGGATTAAAGTTGGGATGGGGCGCTTTGGTTTATGTCCTAAAAGAGGAAGGTATATATACAGACCTTTGTAAAGTTCACATGTCAAACATGACTTCGACGCAAACAAATACTAGTGGGACAAATAGCAGAATAAACGGGACTTTAAATCAGCAGTAAGTTTTATTATTATATATCTATTATTGTTTTCAGTTGTATAAACATGCATGTTCTTCTCTAATAATAAAAAAGAAAGTTCAATCATTTGAATTCATAATCAAACTAAGCCTGTCAATGCATATATCATTGACAACTTTTCTATGATATTTTTACAACACAAAACATAATACATAACTCCATAAATTTAGAAAAACGATAACGGTTAATTACCACTTATTTAAGAAGTACATTTAACGCAATATGCATTTTAGTTATAAACTTAATAACACTTAATGACACTTACAAAATCATTCACACAGATTTATGGCGATGAACTAAACTTTTACATTCATAGGTAATCTATCAATGTTTTAAGTTAAGTAATTGCTATGTGCAACGGTTAAATCAATTACATAACTATCTAAAAAAGGGTGCATATTTTACACTTAAATAATGTTATATGTGCAAATGTTGTGTCAGTTACTAACACACTATTTTGATAAGAATAATAACTTTTGTTGTTATATAAAAAAAGCTAACTGTTTTATTTGCTCAGAAAGGCGGCCGGGCTTTCATCCGTACAGACAAGCAATCTTGTTGGTTAACGGGCAGACAGGCAGATACGCACAAACGTACGACGCAAGTAAGCACGCATGACGCATATACGTATGTACGAATGCACACACATACACGCACGCACACACACACGCACGCACGCCACACGCACGCACGTTCTCATTTGATATCTCCTGTATTTGTGTCACATTTTTCATTTTCAAGGTTATCTCCTCTAACATCTGTGTTGCATTTCATTTCTCTTGTGTGTACTCTTGGTTATCAATTTAAACCAGTCGGATATTTTTACAATAAAACAACAACTTTTATAAAACTATATTGTTGTATTTGATGACTATTCTAAATATATTTTAAGGGTTACTCCAACATGTCCGGAGCAGGCTTTGAAATTGAATCTCGTCTACACGGTAGGAACCGGGTGTGCAGTTGTGTTCACACTTGTCGGTGGGCAGATATTTTCTCGGTTTGGATCAAGAATTGTCCGATGCATATACATGTAAGTATGTTTTTAAAAAAAAATTCTTTAAGATCAGCATGTTTGTGATCTAGAGATGGAGTGAGTAATAAAGGTTAGATAGAATGTTAATTCGATCTTTAGTCCAGGACCCAGGCTTTCCAATTTAGGTCCGTTAAATAGCAATGCTGAGAAAGCCGCATTTGAGCACGTTAATTGGACGACGTCTCTGTTTAGTTAGCATTGAATCGGTATGAATTGTGTAAAAGGCATATAATTCCCTACTTTTTCATTGGTGGTTAATATATCTGATTCGGAAGACATGAGGTTCATTATAATTGCGAAATTCAGTGGTTTCAAAGACAATTATGTTCAAGCAACGTGTTACTATCAGGCTGTCCGATTTATGCTAGAGTCACACTAGTTTATGTTAGTAGTAGTATTAGTTTTATTCAGCATATATGTCATACAGTATATATACAAACGTTATGAAAAACAGCTTATTACATTAAAATGATCATTGATCTAGAATAACTATTCTTATTTATACTTTTCTATGAACTTTACAGAATGCCATTATATCACAAAATGTCAGTACCTTATTATTAAAACTTGACTACCTTAGTAAACGTAAGTACTTCATTAGTAGTTCAGAAGATGAATAAATGACCTAAAAGGATATAAATGTGAATCTTCAAGTGACACGAAATGCTTGGAATACTTAATTTCCACTGAGGTCAATATAAATATATATGACAATATGCGCGCACACAAAAAATCAGTCTCAGCTGTTAGCCTGTTACTCTCTTGTAATGGTAACTGATGCAACATTTGTATAGTTTCATAATTATTATGCATTTCGTGTATTTTAAAATCTGAGAAATCTGAAATTCGATAGATATTAATGAAAATGATGTATCTGTCGTATTTTTACAGATTTGTCCTCTGGATGGGTTTATTGATGATAGCGTTTGCCAGCCCAGGTATTCGATAACTATACTCATAAACACACACTTTGTGAAAAGTATTTCGTCTAAATTAATCTATAAAACATTTTACTTCTATGCAAACACTATACAATGACGACATTCTTGTTTTCTTCTCGAATTCTATCGTAAATGCATTATTCTGTTAATTAATTACTAAAATAGAAACATTTCAATTTATAATGTCATTAATTTAACCAATAAAAATATCACTTGGTCGTCCAGTTCGACAAATGTATTTTAATATATCTCAGCTTTAAGAGCATGTTAAAATTTGTAGTTTATCATTGCATTTCTTGTTTTTCTCTATAAAATAATAATTATATTGATTATATCTAAGTCACATTATAAGTTAGTCTTACCTTGATATTAAGAAAGGACAGACATGTCGTTTACTATACAGGGTAATCTTAACGCAAGCGTTTCTTATGTATGCTTAAGGCATTAGGTCATTGAATCGGAATCACTTTGAATTCGTGAATGGGGATATATACAAGTACATACAAAGAGGGTCTTGATATGCTACTAAATGATACAATAAACTGATACTTAATGATACAATACACATTGTATAACTACGTACTAATCAAACAAATTTCAAATATATATTTCAAGAGCTGTGCATTATTATATACAAATTTCTTCAGAGAGTTGTTTTGTGAAAAATGAGCACTTATTATAAGAGTATAACATTTTCAATTAATAAGCAGGTAATTTTTGGAGGTTTAAGAAAAATTCGCTTTTTATAAAATACTTTGTGTATTGATTTTAGTATTATTAACTTATGCTGATTGTCACAATAATGAATTGAGATTGTTACGTCATGTATGTGAAAGAGCAGATATGTACACTGTTTTGTATAACGGACCTCATATCACTATCATATTGTTCATTTTTACACCATGATTTCACATATCGTCTCATTTAACAGATAATCCCTGGTTGGTCGGCCCGGGAATTACTTTCCTTACAGGGGGAAGTCTTGTGTTTCTCCTCACGTCATCACAGGTAATTAGTGTATGGTTCTTTATTAATTATCTTAAAAATATCATCAAAGCTGGATTGATAGCAAATTACATGAACATGTTTAACTATATTGTTTTAAAGTATACGGGAATTGTGATATTAATCTATTTTGTTCTATGCATTTAAGATTCGGTCATACGTACTATGTTACGGCGTTACCTCATGGTGTATTCATTTGGTACCACTTATGAAGTACTTGTCATTGACTTAATTTTACATTGCTGCCAGATATATTTCATGCTTGAACTTTCGCTTTACTTAATTGTTATATATGTTTAAAATAACATTTCTCATTTTTTTACAATAAACACACGTGCATTATATCATGTTTAAACAGAAAACAACACGGACGTCTTTGGATTGACCATTCCGAATTCACCAGCACATGCAACGAAACTTTAACTCCAAAATCTATGTGCCATATATATTTGATATCACTCACACAAACTCAGAAGATTCTTCTACTATTTTGAAGACAATTTTTCCATATTTCCAACCCCATTAATCATAATTTCAGCTCTGTAATATGTACGGCAAAGGATCAATTATTGTTCTCGGTTTGATGAACGGTGTACAAGACTCTTCCTCCGCCATTCAGCTATTTGTTAAGGTAATTATACATTGATGTTGTTTCAATGCATTTATAAACACTGTCAATTCCTTGCGAAATTTAACCGGGCATTTCATTCATCTATCGTTACACTTAATCTTTGATTGTTTTAACTTCTAAAATCCAGTTACGTTGACTTTCGTCAATTTCATCTAAATATATGTTTTCTATTTTTTATTTACATCGTATCGTGTTATAATGTGACACATAATTGACACAACCGTCAATCTTGGTTTTGACCGATCTAACTGTTATGCATGCCAGTACTGTTACTGCTTCGGTACTTAAATTAATAACTGTTCTGTTTTCATTGTTCTTAAATACTACATATCTTGATAAGTACTATATCATTTCAGTTGGCGTACTCCGCTGGAATTTCTAGCAAACATTCATATTTAGCGATTTTTGCTCTTTCCATGACGACGATCGCAAGCACATTTACAATATACCCCAGCAAGTTTATAAAGAAGGCATCAGAAATCAAATCAGGTAATTAGTTACCAAGTACATGTAACATACAATAGATTTATTATTACACAATAATGTGTTTCAAAGAACTATTTTACAAAGGATATCAAATTTATAGACTTTTCTATTACTGTTTTGTATAAAACATTGGTTTTAAAAACTAAATGTCATGTTAATATAAAATATTCATCAATATAGAATTAATTTCATTTAAAACGTTACAATAATATATACTATATGTATAAAATATAATTAGAGGCACGTAACGCAATTAAGAAATTAAAAAAACTCGGTTTATGACAGTTATTTAAATATGCAACAGTTCCCACACCTCAATGGCAGGTAAGGCAATGTTTTATTTTCATGTTGAACGTCCTCTATGTCACTCTCTATGTTTATCCTGTTGTGATTGCTGTGCTTCTTGAATGCCAAATTTTCATATATTTTCTCATGTTTCTCATATGAATAGTTGATGCTCTTGGTGCTAATGTCAGAAAGGGACCAATGACAAAACAGAAGAGAAATTGTATATCTAACATAAGACACAGCATTCAAAATACACGACGGTCACCACACCGATTTATACTTAATCATTATATAGAATAATCTAGTCTGTAGAACAGATCTCCCGATTAAATCCGTCAAATAACAATGTTGGGAAAGTCGCATTTGACCACGTTGGTTTGGTCGATGCTTCAGTGAAAGTTTGAATAACGTCATATTTTAGTAGCCATTCAGTTGTTATGAATTGTGGGACAAGCATAGCATTTTTTGTCTTTTTATTATGGGCTAAATGATCTAATTCGGGAGGAGATATTAGGTTCTGGAATAGACTCACAATGATCATAATTTAACGATAAGCATAGAGAAAAATGAGAACATAGTAAATGGAGGCCACACCAAATATTATGTTGCAAATGGAACAGCATCCGAATGTGTGCGGTGCTAAACACAAAAGTTGAAATTAAGAAAGAGCAATTTTCAATGCTAGCACAATGAACATTAACTTATTTTCAGATACCGAAAATGGGCCAGACATTACAAATTTGAAACCGGAGAAGACAGAGTTCAAGAAATATGTTTGCAATCCTATATTCCTCCTCCATATTTCTTGGTTTGGTATATTAGTTTTACATTTCATACACTTTATAGCCACAGTCAACGCTTACTTGTACCACGTGACGGATGAAACAGAAGAAGGTATGAACATACATGTACTTTTAATTAATATATATTTTCAGTGAAATAATCAAATAAGTTTACAAAAATGTTTGCTGTAAATATATATCACCCACTCATTAAATTGCCACTATCTCTATTAATATAAAATTTATAATATTACTGGTTTTCTAAAACAAATTTTTATTAATGCATTGTTTTATAAATTAGTTAATTGTGAGTAAATTTTTCTTATACAATGGTTTTTGCAAATACAATATACGATATACATATGACACTGTTTTATTTACGGTTTATTATATAATAACATTTACTATTTAATTATGTATATTAATTACATATACTATTTTAAAAACTACTTTGAACTTTAAGTAGTAATTGAATGTGCTTATTTATATATTTTCTTTCACGATATAAGACTAATTGTGCAGACGCATTGTTTTTTAAATGTCGTTTCATATACTTACACCGAAAGCATTACTTTACATATTGCAGTAAGTTATTTTACAAACGTGCTGGCGTATACAATGTTCACAGGAGTTGTGCCTTCATTGCTGGCCGGATTTCTATACGATAAACAAAAACAAAGATATAGAGGTATGGTAGTTCGTTATCAAAGTCGTCATTAACGTTTTATTGTTTGATATGGACAACGGCACTGTTGCTTTTAATATTCTTTGTACTGAAACATGAGACAAATTAGTATCGGACTTAAATACACAGAGTTATGACTCTTGATTAATTCAAAATGTTGATCTTAACCTTGTAATCAAAGCAGCCCATTTACTTACTTTCAATATACTTTGATGCGCATATAGATATTGGTTTTTAGGTAAATCAATTTGAGATCACAAAAATATTTTCCAGTCCCATTAACACCATAGGGCCTTCTTGTTTTTAATATTTAAACCACCTAACAAACACTTGTACAGAAATACTACCATCATAAAATCTTAAACTATTTCATGACCTTGTAAAATCAGACCAGAACGAACAAAATAGCAATTCTGGTCTCATTGTGTCCCTTGTTATACCTGACATCATAACCAACTATCACAAATGAAAGCAGACATCATATTAACATTATTTGAACCCGCTGCCTCTGATGCCACAGCTCGCTTAATATACATTTAAATACAAACAATTCCTACATTATCTATATTATCAATTTTGCACAAACATTATAAGTGTAAAACAGTAAATGTAATATGTAAACATATTTTGCAGCAACAGAAAATGAAATTCTTCGCAAAGTTAGGCCGGCGTTGGTTCCTATGTTTGTTGCTACAGTTTTGATGCTAGTCTTAGCCACCGTGACGATGTTTCCGTATAGATGGATGTTATACATTACCTTCATTGACTTCACCGTGTTCCGGTCATTCATGTTTTGTGTTGCGATGTCATTTCTTGCTGACACGTAAGTACAGCGTTTTTACATTGCAACGGGCAGAGATCAAATAGTATGGCATGCAAAATACATTAAAGAAAATAACCCATATACTATACCAAAATCTCACCTCAGTTGACCATCGTGATTATTAGTATGGGGTAACGAACTGATTTATCTTCGTGTATGTTATAACATAAGTCACATTGGTCAAGTAATACTTTAAATCTAATGTTTTTTTTACTGTTAATGTGACATTTTATACATTCATGCACAAGATCTTGATGTCCCATTAACAGTCAAATGATCTGGCGTGAAAACGACTATCGCACCGCCCACTAACTACGTGCCATTATTTGTTTAAGTAAAAACAATACATTGTTTACTCAGACATAATTAGCTTGACTAACGTAGCAACTAAATATCGATTGCTGATTGGATTATCAACTGGTTTGATTGACAGCCCTCGTCAAGTCATTTTACTGCATATCCTAAATTAAAACTAAATTTTCCATTTTGGTTATATGATACATTATATGCCTGTATACTTTATATCGTTTTGCATTTTTAGATTTCCTACAGAATCGTTTGGTATACTGTATACTGTAATGCATTCACTATCTTCCGTAATGAATTTTGTTGAGTATGGTCTCTTTGAGTGGTGGCATTCTTACGATCGCGCCATGTTACATGTAAGTTATCTGCATTTACTATCCAGATTGTTGTCATTTTAAGTATTGTCTTTTGTTTTCTTCCCCTTGCCATTTAATTCTATAATTATATATTTAATATTTTATTTTTATGTTATTAGCTCTATTTATTATTTATGATCTCTTTTTGTTCGTCGTCTGGCCGACAGTCAATCAACTTGCTATTTAAACGACATTTCCTCTAATACTTTAACATATTTCCCCCAGATTTGGTCTTAAACGAATTTTTGTCTCGCAACCCTTAAGACAAATTTGACCGCTATTCTTCTCCGAAAAGCTTTGGTATTTTGCATCACTTGATCACTTTCTTACACCTTTGTTCAAGCTATACTCATATATTTAAAATTGGCCGCGCCCCGGTCCTTACAAGTTTAAAATAGGGCAATCTTCTTCTATAGAACCAACCAGTTAGATATATTTAACTTACACATTTTTCGAGTTGTGTTTGTTTTTAAATGCATTTAAACAAATGACATAGTGTCAAGTACTAAGTCATGGGGTATTGTTAAGACACACCAGACGAGACTGGGTTTATTAATATGGTTTTAATACCTATTAGGATCCAGCGAAGGTCTTTAAAGCGATACCATTGTGATGTTTTAAAAATGCTTTCTCAAGAACTCACCAGCCAAATGAATTCATATTTATTATAAATGGTCCGTGTAAGTAGTTTATTTAAATAAAAGAGTTATGGTACATTGGGACTAAGTAAAAACTTGTTGGTGTTTACAAAAGAATACTATGGGAAATTTTATCACAATGTGAGGCTACAAATAATTCTAATACAGCTATCAACTACACAACTGCTGACGACATTTGATGACTTTTGACAAACAATTTGTTTAAGGAAATTGATCTTTACCCAAAAATTTATCATCTTGTAAGTCAAAAAATCATTTGTAATGGTCAAGATGATTGAAAACTTTCTATAGGTTTTGGTATTACTACCCATAATACAAGCATGGACCAAGTCGGTAGGCTCTGGGAAAAAATATTAAAAGAAACCGAGCTAGACACACCAACATGTTATTAATAAGTCAATTATTTGTAAAGGTTGAAGTAATATTTTACAATGTTGGCATCATTATGAGTAGTTGTACACCTAACTCAACTATGGGCCATATTAACTCTAGGATATATCTATTCATTTTATTAATCGAGGTAATCTTAAAACGTAACATATTGTAGATCGAGTTTACTCTTTTGTTAATATAGACGTCTTTTGACACCTCTAATATAGAAGGCTTTTGAAAACAGGGTAGGACCAGTTCTGATTGCTCGTAACGAGCAGTCAGAACAGGTCCCGCACTGTTTTCTGCTCTATCAGAATGAATAGGTACAATGTTTTTCTTCATGAAAATTGACCATGAGTTGCTCTGAGTTACGAAGAGTCCACTTAAAATGCATATGGAGTGAAGGGATTACTTATTTATCTATTAAGTCAAAGTCATAAAAAAACTTGTGTTTGGTAGTACTACCAAGAACACAAAAATTAACCATTTGGTGACTATGTTTAACGCAAACAATAAAAGTTGTGTGGACTAAGTGAGTCAACTGTAGATATTGACAAATTTTGGTGGTTTTTAATATCCAAATACCATTTGAGAAACGGTACAACACGCAAATACTAAACATTATTTTATAAGTTATACATTCATAGAGGTCAATGTCACATGAAAAAAGTAATGTTTATTAGTCAACGCAAAAACAACGCGTTGTCTTAATTATTTGAAAAGGTCAACTTTATTTAAAACTCCATTGGAAAAGTACTACCTATAACACAGATTCGGACCAGTTACTGACTCAGTCAAACCGTTTCAGAGAAACCAGGCTGAACACAATATAGATATTGACAAAATTTGAAGATTTAAAATCAAAGACATTTTGAGAAACGGAGAAAAATACAAAATCTAAACGTGATACAGGCTTCGCCAGTGGTCAAATGTATAAATGTTGAATGGTTCTAAGTAGTATTAGCCTTAACAAAGCTATTGACCACATTGAATCAATCTAAGTCAAACAGTTGTTGAGAAACGGAGCTAAACGCAAAAACTATATGTGAAAGAGTTTGCTTTAAATGCTGCAGATCGTGTTTGACCTATATTTCCTTATATTTTACGATAATTTTGAACGTGCATATAATAAGTTTATGTGCATTTTCGATAAATTAATTAAATAAATATTTTAAATAGAAATAAATACACCATACTTGTTATCGATCTCATTTATATAAAATTGAAAATATCTTATTCAAATCCTTGTCCCTCGAGTCCGTCAGCGAAAGTAAATAACTGTTTGTTAAGGCAAGAACCGTAAACGCCGTCGTATATGTAACTACACTGAGGGACATTGATATACCTGAAAACCGATATACGAAGACATGAAAATTGCTTTTTTGGAGAAAGAAGTTAACAAAACCGACACCATAATTTTCAATGAGATGACTAACCTTGCTTAACCTAGAACATGATTAAATCATTGTGTGATTTTAAACTCAAGAGATAGTAAATGCGTAACTATAGATATGTCCCTATGTAACGATAGATAAGTCCCCATGTAACTATAGATATGTCCCCATGTAACTGAGATATATGAGCCACATGCACCTGAAAAAAACAAACGATATACATGTAGAATGCCTTTTTGGAGAAAGAGATTTACAAACCGACTTTATACTTGCTTAACCTAGCACAGAATTAACTTATTGTGTTTTTTAAACTCGCGTTAAACATATATTTGGGTCAGATATCCTAGCTAAATAAAAAAAATATATACATGTGTATCATTTCCTTTCTGATTTTTTCTCGAGGTAGGGCCACATCCCGATTCATTTACAAATTGCATTAGTATAGTTTTACCTCTGGTTACCAACCTGTCGTATTTTCTAAAATTACGACATGGTTTACAATGAGGTACTGATATGTTTGAAAGGACCTTTTTCCGGCTCTCTCATCATTTTAATATGACCACCAACCATGAACGACACCTTAAAATGGTGCTTGCTTCATTTGACTAATTTTGTTCAGTTGTATTTCTTCCAACGTTGTAATAGAACAAAATAAAACGTCTTTTTATTTCTAATCAACAGGTTCAGATATTCCTGCTCTCACTCAGTATAGTGGCGTTCGTACACCCGATAGCACTATTGATTAACTGCTGTAGACTTTCGGCGGAGGTAAGTACATTCCTACCATCTGCTTAAAGAGATTCATGATAGTTATTATATTACATATATTTACACTATACCCAGAAAATATTTATCTATAACATCAAACAAAAATATTCAATTATGAAATGAATATATATATATCAGCATGTATGGATAACTTTATTTCGTATTTTTGGAGGGGAAGGGACTCAACTCTTGTAAATTGTTGAACAGCTTCCTATTTAAAGCATTTATGGACAAAGTGTTTGAATTGTATTTCGATTGTTTCAGTTTTTATTAAGACAAATGTTGTACATAATCATAACGGAGAAAGCTTTACATCAATAGTTTTTAAAATTAATAAAGAAATCGATTAACATCTTTATTTTATGATATTTGTACTGATATAGCTTGACGTCTATACTTCACAAATTAGTGTTGGAAAAAGCTTTACACTTTAAAGCGTTCAATCATATCCTATTTTATCATGAATGATGTTGGGCTACAAGTTCTATCAACATTAGGTTCAACTCGTACTTTGTATCTTTTTACAATGTTTACATTAAATGTCAAAATTACATATTTTAACACATTTTCTTAACCAATATTATGAGAATAGAAAAAAGGTATAAAAGGAAGAAAATGAATACGCCCATACGCATGCGTCCTGTATCCACATCTTAGTAACACCCCAATGAGACAATCAAATGAGTCAATAACGTTTGTGTATTATGTAACTTGACCTTTGTAAATGTACAGCGCTAAAAGTAGGGTCTCTAAAAACCTCCAAGGAAACATATTGTCAAAATAAAAAGTTTAAATGGTGCAATGATAGTGCAAAAGCATTAGGTGTCACTTTCCACACCGAAACAAGAAATATATATACATTAAACTTAGAACCAAAACTCCAATAATTTAATAACTGTCTAAAAAGTTGGCAACATAGAAAACTAACACTCATGGGTAAAATTACTGTATTAAAAAGTTATGCCATTCCTAAACTAGTTTATCCCTCTATCGGTACTTCCAAATCCGTCAGAAGAAATAATAAAACATATTATAAATAAAATGCATCAGTTTTTATGGGATGGTTAACCTGATAAAATTCAAAGAAAAATTATTATTCAAAAATATATAAATAGAGGATTAAAAATGATTGATATAAGATATTTTATGAACGCCCTTAAAGGAAGTTGGATAAAACGAATTTTAAATGACAACAATAAAGGAATTTGGAAGCATATTTACTTAAATAAAATAAAAAAATATGGCGGTAATATGTTGTTTGAATGCAATATTAACAGGAATGACATCGTCAAATTATTTCCAGAAAAAGGTTTCTTACAGGATATTTTATTAGCATGGCAAGAAATAAAGCAAAACAAAGAAAATGAATATTTAAGTCAAGAAATAATCTGGAATAATTCTAATTTAAAAAGTGATTTAAATACTTTTTACAATAAAAAATGGAAAGATAGAGGTATAACACTAATAGAACAACTTTTTGACTACCGAAGTAAAACATTTTACACTTTTAACGATTTTAAAAGTTTATACCAAATTGATGCTGGAGATTTTCTGTTACATACATCAATACTTAATAGTATACCTAAAGAATGGAAACAAATCTTAAAAACAGAAAGCATAGTTACAAATAGAAAAGAAAGTCTTCTGCAAAGATTATTGAAATCAAAACAAGTCAACAGTTTTTTTTATACAATCACCAACTGGATAATAATATAAAACCAGAAATAAAGTCAGAAAAGAAGTGAGAAACAGAACATGAAAATATTGATTGGAGGAAAATATATAGTACCTATACAATCTACAATTGAATGTAGATTAAGGAATTTTCAGTATAAATATCTACTCAGAATTATTCCAACAAACAAATCCCTATATTAATTCAAATTGACTAATTCTAATTTATGCGACTTTTGTAATATGAATACAGATTCCATAAAGCACATGTTTTGGGAATGTAATTATGTTCAGCATTTCTTGAGTCAGTTACAGAATTTCTTAAATAGTAAAAATGATATAAATGTTATTTTAAATTATATATTAAGTTTCGGCTGTACTGAAAAAGTAAACAATAAAAACAACATCAACTTTATAATATTTTCTGCTAATTATTTTGTCTTTAAATATAAATGTATAAAACAGTCCCATTGTTTCATGTATTTGAACAGAACCTATATAAAGGTATAGAAATTGAAAGATTAATAGCTCTAAATAAAGATAAACTGCATATACATGAACTGAAATGGGGACATTTTTCTATAAATGTTTAAACCTAATAAATGTCGGTAAAAATGCCGGTTTAATTTTTTAAACAAAGGAAAAGCAATGTCCAAATTCTATACTTATTCTACATCCCTCTTCTTTCTTCCTCTCTATTCCTCTAAAAAAATGAAATTATTTCGTCACAATAATATATTGCGATACAAGTATTACAAATTAAACTGAATTGATTATATGACAATATTGTTGGAAGAATTGTAATATATTTCATTATATGTTTATAATCTGTAATATAACTGATGAAATAAAAAAAATTATCACAAAAAAACTTGACCTTTGTATACTATGGAGAAAAA
Organism: Panopea generosa; assembly: GCA_029582155.1. Taxonomy (NCBI): domain Eukaryota; kingdom Metazoa; phylum Mollusca; class Bivalvia; order Adapedonta; family Hiatellidae; genus Panopea; species Panopea generosa. Next base: position 729,890 of record CM055899.1, on the reverse strand, counting down.
AGTTAAATAGTTTACAAGGTCGAAGTAATGTAGTACAGTTAAAGCAAAACAGGAAAACATCAATGATATTAAACAAAGCGTTTAGTTTCTTTGATATAGTATTGTACCGGTTTGACTATAATAATATTATTAACATGTGATAATATTTCATCTACATAAAGAAGGCGGTGTGTTCTTAGTAGGTGAAATGGTATTGTCGAGTTAAATATTTTTGTGTTTTATACAATAGTATTACTTTGAGGATAATATTACCTCACGATCAGATATAACGTTCCAGATAGTATCACTTAAAGAATGAAACAACGGACAAAAACAAGATAGTTTGAGAAATAAACTCATTAAAATAATAATAAGAAACGCATCTTACTGTTATGTTTTTCTCTTTTTTTATGTAATATAAATACACATATAAGAGAAACACTAATTAACATTGTGTTTATTTTTTATTTCAGACAAGGACAGAGCAAACAGTATCCACGTATTTTGCCGTATTGGATGATACACACAAATGTTGATAAAGGAAAAATGAATATTGAATTATAACATTTGAAAAAGGAAAAAAAATAACAGATACATATGATTTTTACCTGGGCAAATTTGCCAATGTTTATAATTGGTTTCAAAATTTCGTAGGATATCCGTTCTATGAATAGTAAAAACTTTCACAAACCGAAGGAAATCCACGAAATTCTACTGCAACTTTCTCAAACCGAAGAACATCCATATAATTATACCACAGAAGAAAATAGTTCGCCGAATATCAGCTGACTAATAATTATCGCATTAATCACTTGGCATGGTGTTTGGTGAAACGTGGATTGAAGCTGAGTACATGGAGTAGATTCCTTCTTCACACCACTGACAGCGGTTCGGGCACCGAAATGCAACATACACATTGAAGAATATTCGTCCTACGGTCATATGGGTGTGCTCGAGTAGAGGTTTATCTACCAGTATTCAAGTAAAGAGTATTTAGGTTATATGTTCGTTTGTTAACCCTTGTCAAAAATGACGCTAGGTTTTCTAACAAACACACAGTCACACAAATCCAAGGAGCCAGAAAAAAAACAACAACATTAAGTCAAAAGTATGGGAGAACGACTTTGTTTATTTTTTGTCAAATTCAAAATGCTACACAACTGACCACATAAAGCATACAGCGTACAATACCCTCACGAAACACAATACAATAAATGCAATGAACACCAACCAAATTAGTTTTAACTTATTTAATTTACCTCGATTGCGAAACAATTTATTTCAACTCAGACAAATCCCGCTCGGCGTTTTCATGAGTAGAACCAGTACTTAGCATATGCAGATAAAGTGGCTTGCTCAAGGACACACGAAGCCGTGGCGGAGGATTAAACCCACGGTCCTCCGAACCTCAACGCACAGTGTTAAAAAGTCACGTGGGTTCGACACCCTGAATACCGTTACAATTCCGGATACAAACTTCCTCAGATGTGCATCTATACGCCTCACTACACAGTTACGCCCCTTTTGTCCCACGGTAGCAAGATTCTTACGCTTAAAAAAAGGCCTATGTAATTTGTTTTTTAAATATTTTCAAAAATGGTTCATAGCAGTTGTGATTTCTTGCTGCATATCAGTAGAGCAAACGCTGGCATACCATCTACTGTAATAATACATCACTGGAGTTAATAAAGTGACTTTCATAGGCTTTCAACATATGCATGTATTTATGAGCATTTGACTATTTCTTTTTAAAAACAATCTTGTGGTGTCACTGCACCCTCTTTAAAACAAACCAAGCTTGTCAATCTACCAGTCATTGTGCATTTTACTTTAAAATAAATTCTATGTGGAATTTATCATTTACCACTGAAATCCTAGGCCATGTTTAATTTAGAACAAAGAACAAAATTCAACTGTGTAGTGGGACCTATAGGCTAAATCATCTTCGACGTATGCTTTTCTAAAATACATACTTCTGAAAAGTCGCTGATGATCTACTACTACTACCGCCAGTTATTTGCTAAGGTCAGTGTTTTTCCCCAGGTTTATCATGAGGTATTCCTTCTCAATAAAACAGGATGTCATAGATAACCGTTATGTGATGAGAATGGTATGATGCATCATAGAAAATATTCTTTATTGTACATACAACCAGGCAAACTGGTGCGTTACAATATTTCGCAATACGGTTTGGGTTGTATTGCTGCACCCGTGACAATTTTCTATGATACGCCGCCCTTTACACAGTCTGGATAACGATATTTGATGTGGTACTACCATTTTATTTTATCATGTGACTTTAAGTAGTTCCAAAATGGCGCCTTATTATGTCAGAGGTCTATTGCGTAGCATAAAGGCCAAGGTGATCAGATTTGTGGTACTACTTCTTGTATTTTTCAGAAAAGCGTCTTGCTTACATAGTTATTCTTATTTGATTTTAATCCAATCTTTCGCTTACTCAATCGTAGTCCTTCCGTCGACTAAGTCCATAGATTCTATTCTGACGTACTAACTAGTTTTTTATTTGTATGATGGCGGTTTAGTGATCGCGCGTTCGCCTCACATGCAGAAGGTCGTGGGTTCGATCCCCGATCTGGTCATACTAAATACTTGAAAATGGTACTAGAAGTTTCCTCGCTTAGAGGGTAGTTCTAGGTCATATCATATCAGTATAATGTGAATGGACGGGGCCTCTTACAATGTGTCGGCGGCATGATACGCCAATGTGACAGCGCTAAGAATACTGTCTCAAATAGACACCGTCACGATATATCTGAAACATTGTTGCTGAAACACCATATAACAACAACATCACCATATAATAACAACAACACCATATAACAAAAATAACAACAACGACGACGACAACGACATTGTTTATCACTCAGTGATATCAATATTTTCAACTCAACAAGTGCCAAACATAGTGCCTGTTATACAATCGTATAGCAGTATGACCAAGTCAACAACAAATGTATCGATTGTAAAATAATTAGAATAGCGGTTTACAGAATTTTATAGTGTTCAGTCAATAAAGTCAATTTTTTGTAGATCAACAAATTTGCAAACTTATTAAATGATTATATTATACATGAAAAAAATGACACCAATATTTTATTAAAAAGTTTAATTGCTGATCAACCATCCAAAATCGTTAAATAAAATACATTTTGTATTACCTGTTATTATTAATGCTATTAGAGTTACAACTGGCCGTGGAACATAACTTCATAGACACGGTCCAGCAAGGTGGCGAATCACGGTACAATATTCCAAATTTTCAATTTTGGTTTTGTCGTCTGCTGAATATCGTTTTAACGCTGCTTCTGAACCTCGAGCTAAAGCACGCAAAAATAATCGGATTACTTGCACAATTTACCATAAAAGATGGTGTTAATAAATAGACCAACGTTCTCCCACGTGCTGTGTATTGGTTGTTGATAATAGAACCGTAAATACTTATTGCCAAGTTGATCAACAAGGAAAAGATGAAAATCAGAGTTCCAACAAACAGTAGCTTCGTTGTCCGATTTATTCTTTTCATATCTACGTTCGCCCTGTTATAAATATTTTTTCCGCAATCGATGTTACTAGGTTGTACATCATTTACCTTTTGCAAGTTCTTCTTTTCTCTTATACAACTTGCAGCATTATCCTCTTCGGTATCATTATTTGTTTTGTTTTCTTTTATTGTATCTGCTTTCATACGAACTGGAGTATCGCTCGTCTTTTCAATTTCAATACCTGCCACGGTTATGTTCTTATTGGATTTCTCGGTTAGGGAAACCGTGTTACATTTAGTTATACTGTATTTAACTTGTTGCGAACTTTGTCGTTGAGTCACGTATATCTGAATGAACATTTTCGATTACTTTCTTTGTGTTTGCAGAGTTATGGCCCTTTCTATATTTACTTTATTTGTCGGTGTTAATATGATTGCCGTCGCTGTATGAGTTCGCTCCCTCAGTGTTGGAACAATTTTCTTCAATTTCTCGTCCGGTCAATTCTTTTACGAAATACACACCGTTGAATGAATTCAGACAAACACGAATGTTGCTTATTGTTTTCTGTTCCCTCTGTATCGTTCTGACGTTTAAACGACGATGATTCCTTAGTTTGGTACGCTGCAAGCGTATAAGACACCGTACTACCATTACATAGGACCACGATATCACCACAAACATGGCAATATAAAGTATAACTAGTACGCTTCTAAACACTGTCAATGTATAAACATTGAGTTGTTCACAAACATAGAGTAATTTATTCACTCTGTACGAAAATAGACACGGGAAGGAAATTACAGCAGCTAGGATCAATATTAAAATACACATGACCTTTGACTTTTGCACTGTGAACCACACCCTGTGCGGTCTACACGTGTTTACATACCGATCTAATGCCACCGCGGCCAATAGTAACGTTGTCGATACAGTCATAACATACAAACTGTAGTAATGAATCACGCATATGAAGTCTGAAGCAGTTCTCATCCAGAATCCTCTAAAACAACGGACGATGTACAGAACAGTCAAAACACCGGAACCAAGTAAATCAAATGTCGCTCTTGTGGCAACAAGAATGTCTGTAGGAGATTTATATTTGCTTTTTACCTGTGCGACTATAATCAGAAGATTACCGGTTACACCGGCGGTTGCTATGCAAAGCATGTAAAACCGGAACAAATACTCCCACGTAAGTAGTAGAACTGGTTTCATTGCTAATACTGTTATTGTACAGAGGTACGTTTCGTGGCCATATTTGTTTATGAAATTTATTCTTTTAAAGATTTCTTTTTTTGCTAAATATTCTTGACGTCAATGTGCCTCGCAGTTTAGTCTGCTTCTATCGTCTGCTACTTTTTATTAAATTGGCATCACTGTATTTCATAATTCGTCTGTATCGTCTGCTACTTAATCTTCACTTGACATCAACATATCTTGCGATTTGTCTGGTTAACCTGTCTGCTACTATGTATTAACTTGGCATCAACGTATTTTATAATTCATCTGTACCGTCTGCTACTTAATCTTCACTTGACATCAACGTGTCTTGCGATTTGTCTGGTTCTACTGTCCGCTACTATTTATTAACTTGGCATCACTGTAACTTATAATCCGTTTGTATCGTCTGCTACTTAATCTTCACTTGACATAAACGTATATTGCGATTTGTCTGATTCTACTGTCTGCTACTATTTATCAACTTGGCATCACTGTATCTTATAATTCGTCTGTATCATCTGCTACTTGGCATCACTGTATCTTATAATTCGTCTGACGTTTGGTACTTAATCTTTAGTTGACATCAACGTATCTGCTTCTACTGTCTGCTACTAAATATTCACTTGACATCATAGTATCTTATGATGTATCTATTGCAGCCTGCTATTAAATTTTAATTGCTATCAACTTGTATATTAATACGTTTGTCTCTGTCGACTGCTACTCAATATTTAAGTGGTATGAATGTGTCTGGTGGTCTGTATGCAATTGCCGTCTGCTACTAAATAAGTATCACGATATGCATCTGTTGTTTCTACTAAATATTCTCTTGGCATCCACGTGTCTCGCAAAATGTGTCTGCTTCTGCCTATTTACTTGGCATCAATAAAAATGTCACACAATTTTATTGTTACGGTCTGATACTCAATGTTTATTTTGCTGGATTTGCCTCGTGATTTGAGTGTCACTGTTAACTCCCGATATATCAAAGTGCTACGCGATATTTCTGTCTTTACAGTATGTTTATTAAATTAATATTGCAACACGCTTGTTCCGGAAATTGTATTTTGCTCAAAAAAATTGTTGCTACCCATTTATCCCAGTAATGCACAATTTATTACACATACATGTACTTCAGAATACGTGTTGCAGAAGTGATGTTATATTTTTTATACACACAGTATTCCTTGTTCATAACATAAAACGATCGTTTGATTATTTACATTTAATAGGACATGAAAATATGAAGCTCATATCCTATATGCTATGTATATATACACACACCCACACAATTATTTTGATGACCATACAGGAAATCCAATCATGCGTACTAGGAACAATCACATTTCATGGTATTTCATCATTGACCTGTTTTAGTATCGCTCACATATATAAGAGATGTGGAGAATTAAAGTACATGATAACATGTAACAACAAATTATGTTTCAATTCCAATTATGTCTTTTATCATTATATTGGTAAATTAGTATCACGTTTTTATGATAAGAAGTGATTAATTGGTGATATATTTGTTATTGGCATTTACTATAATAAATAGTATAGAATTTATTACAATATTGAAAAAAATAAAATAAACGCAAGGGCACACTCTTTATATACGTAAATGAAATAATATGATATATACGACAAAAGCTATGAACAAAATTTCAGAATCCACCATGAGAAGCATATGGGATAGACATATCTCACCCGGGGTATCAAAACTACATACATGCTACTGCACAACGTTCACGGTTTATTTATTGTCTAGCGTTATTTACATTATTTATTGTTTAGCATTATTTACATTATTTATTGTTTAGCATTATTTACATTTATTATTGTTTAGCATTATTTTCATTATTTATTGTTTAGCGTTATTTACAATATTTATTGTTAAGCATTATTTACATTATTTATTGTTTAGCATTAATTACATTATTTATTGTTTAGCATTATTTACATTATTTATCTGATACAAAGTCGTCTCCATGGAAACACGAAACTTACACGAGAGAAGAAAATAACACTCTTGGTGTAATGGAGTCATGGGCAATGAACGACCGTTACGCGCCGTCTTGAGTGGCATTCGATTAACATTGTACAACAGGTTCCATTTGTCTAAGGATCCAGAAAGTATTCCAGTTAATCTGAAAATAACCATCGATCGTTTGCAAGAAGCTGGTAAACGTGTACACATAAAGTGTGTGGCCCGAGCTAGTCTCAAACCCACAACCTCACCGGTGAGAGGTTAACGTGTACACATAAAGTGTGGCTCGAGCTAGTCTCAAACCCACAACCTCACCGGTGACAGGTAAACGATCTTGAGCTGGATAATTCGGCAACTCGGCCAAGAAGGGCGGACTCTTTATATTGGCCAGAAAAAGCACGTATTTAGGAAACTAGAATAATAAAAATACCACGCATGTACTTTGAGACCTGACAGTGAATTATTACGTCTCGCACCACTTTTATATTTTCAAAAGAGCTCCATTGTAACATTAATGTCCTTTAACACAGTGCAATTTGTTGTTTTTTTATATACGAAGCATATGCTTGGTTCAAATTCTTTAATTGTTCAAGATCTGCAATTACAATAATAAATAATACCATGACCATTGTTATAAATTCATTTGTTTTGTGATACCTACTCATTTCCAGAGTGTGCTGCAACCCACCAAGTCTAAGATGATACAGAAAAGGCCAAAATCTTGTATCAACATCAATTTTTCAGTAGTGATTTCTTAAATACCGACCATTTAACACATGATAGGAATACATAAATGAGTGTAAATAAATGAGTGTAAAAACTCTGATCAAAAACATAAGAACTACAGTTTAACCTGTGTACGTGGCCACCTCTATTAAGCAGCCATTTGTCTTAAGCAGCCACATTTGCTATTTCCCATTTCTATGTTTTCAGAGCAAATTAACATGTATTAAGCAACCACTTGTCTTAAAAGGTCATTTTTGCTCCTTCTCGTCACTGGCTTCTTAAGACATGTCTGAATGTACATATTGATTTCCACTGTAGTTCCAGGGTATTCAAGGGAGATGGCCAGTCAATTACATGGTTTTCACAGTGTGAAGGATTTTTATTTCATTTGTTCAGGGAAGAACTAATAATAATTACAAACGAACTTTGAAATTAGATTGATTCCGCCTACAATACTGGCGTTATGATACCATATATACCAGTCAGTATCAGCACTTAACAAAAACAAACCCGAAATTTAATTGTTTGAGGCAATAAAACTTCTATGATTATTATCTGATTCTGATTTTATTCAGTTATTAATTACACACGGGCATACATAATTAAAATAGTTCGACACATCAGGTTGTGACATGATATCACACCAGTTGATAAATGACTAACCACAGCAAAATAGGTCAAACATTTAAATAAATTAATTAAAAACAAACCTCCCCATGGATATTTATTTATGTCACCATTGGCATTTATTTATCTCAGAGGCAATTTCTTGTTCAAATTAGGTTTAATACAAACAAAGATGAATTAGAACTAATTTAATGAATGTGTTTTGATCTGGAAAATCAAATGCTGTTGGTAGAACGATTTTATTTCAATGATATTTATATTCCATTATTTTCAAGTTAAACAACTGAATATTGTATTTGCTTTGGAACATAACGTCGATACAAAGGTTTGAACAATCCACCAACGACAAATTATATGTTGATAAAATTAAGCATTACGAACATTGCCTTTGAATACATTATACAACAGTAAAAAGAACGTCTAAGGATCAAGTTGGCAGTCTAAGCCAGAAGAACCCACAATTTCGCCGTTTGCACCATAAAATGAGTTTAGAAATAATGAGGTAAAAATGATTAATTATTTGTATTCAGATTATTTGGCTTTTATTAAAACAATTATATATATAAATCAGGTATCTAGAGATCAATCTTTTCCAGTGGTAAACAAAAATGTATTAGTTTTGAAAAGCGATCAAGTCAAACAAGTTGTACAACAAACGCTGAATGGCCAGAGGCCGTAGCACAATCCTTGCGCTAATATAGTCCACGCAGTTTGGTTCGAAATATTTTCAAAATAGTCCAAACTGATTCTTCTGCATATGAATGGAGCAAATTCTGGAATAGCATACTTTATGCTGATGGTGTTACCAAAGAGTCTTTTATTTGGGTTTTAACAGATGGATGTATTTCAGAGCATTTATCTAAAAACAAACAAACTTTGTTTTGTGACTATATTTAACAAAGGTGACTAATCTACCGGACATTGTGCATACCTATGAAAATAACCGGATAATTTTTAATTGAGGATCTTTAAAACAGATTTACTTTTTAGGTGTTATATAACGTTTTAACGGGGTAGTCTTACTTATTTTACAGGAATCATATTTCAATTTAACATGAAATCAAATAAAAAGGGGCAATAAAAAGGTTTATTTTTGAATATTTGAAAATATTTGACTCATCCCCTCTTTTCTTGAAATATATAACGTTTTGGGTATATCTATGTCTTTTCCAACTGCTTGTTATGACGATTACAAACAAATATTTGTCACGTTTATATTTCCAGGTACTGATATATGCTTTAGCAACTTTTGCTCTTCTCATTTGCAGCAAGAAATCACAAGTTACTATGAACCATTTTGAAAATATTTCAAAACCAAATTACATAAGCCTTGTGTTTAAGCATAAGAATCACGTTACCGTGGAAAAAAAGGGACGTTACTATGTAGTGAGACGTAGAGCAATTCAATAATCATTAGACATATTTACTACCAATAAGCTAGTATACATTTAGTATTGTAAAGACAGTGCAGATCCTATATTCAGACAGAAAAAATGGCATATTATATATTAATTAATTGTTTAATTTCGCACAAACCTCGCATCGCAATTGTCAAAGCATGTATTAATATAATGTGTAGGAATAAAAAAACACTTCCTGACTGCATGCGCACGGTCAGGAGGGAATTCTGTTACAACGCAGAGTGATTCGTTTGTCACAGATTCACGTCGACAGTATTATTATTGTTTTGCAAATTTTGTCACAGTTGCTAGTCGATTGCGGGAACATAATCGCTGATATGTTAATATAATCAAACGTATGAAGTATATATTTGACATTCGGAGGAATGTAATATATTATAAGTAAAATGCGATCAAATTGAACATCTGATTATGAATATTTTTCCAATCGAAAATTTTGAAAATGTCACAGGTTTGTGACGACAGGGTAACGGAGGCGTGTCGATCCATATTTTAATGTCAGGGATTCAGTGTCAATAGTTTTAACATTGTGGAACAGCGCAACCCTACGCATATACTGCTATATACACTGCAAGTCTCGTACAGAGGCTGTCCGGTATATAGTTTTAGAGCATTGTCGTTATAGGCCTCTCTGAAATTATATGCATGCCAGACATTCCATTATCCAAGCGAGGTTAGGAGCTCATCACACTACCAACTGATTAGCAGCCGACTATAACTACATCGGAAATGGCTACACCCCTATCAACTTGGGGTGATATTTGAGACCTGGACGAAATTGTTTTATTCCTTTTGGATATCAGTCTTCCCTTGATTTTCATAACAATATTAAGGGACCTGTGTAATAAATAAATTATATAAAGCAAAATAAGGCGAGATGGAGGAGTACATTGCACTGTAAGTTATCATGTTTTCATATCTATATATTATTGTTATGAATTTTAAATATCTTATAATTGTTTGTTTTTAATTGAAATAACATCTAATTTTTCTTTAATATATGCACTAAACCGAAGCATGTAACGACACATTATGTTATATAAAGAAAGAGAAGTGAAACTATTTGTGTTACCGTATTACGCCTTATAAACATAATTTTATAGACATGTGAACATAGTATTATATATAACAATTTATTGTCAATATTTTAGAATATTGAATAATATTTGTATCTTTCATTATAGGGTAGGAATGGACTGTATGAATAAATCCAGCACTGTAAACCAGAAGATAAAACCAGCACTGTAAACCAGAAGATAAAACCAGCACTGTAAACCAGAAGAATCTAATCAATCAAAAGTATAATGATATGCTGGAGAACATAGAGAAAACATGGAAAACATGATGACAGAGACACAAAAAAAGTCAGAAATATAATTCCCATAAATTGGTACACCTGTAAAGTATATATTTGTAGGACTGCACTTGACATTCTGGAAATTGTGTTACTCCCACTATATGACTACATACACTAACAATCAGCTTCCGAAACAGTTGGGTCTACTCTGCTTCTGTCTGTACAACTGATATGTAAAGTAAATTTTAAGCTTTATTTAAATGTAGACATTGTTATGAGACAAACTTGTAATAAGATGAGTTTGAACCTGTATATTGAGTAAATAAAATGTTAATTGCCTTTATTTTATATGTTGTTTTCATTATATCTCTGTGATCTGTTACAGCCTCTATTATGTCATATCCCCTCCCCCGATATTATTTTTGTTTTATTTAAAAAAAATAATAGAAGGATTTGAACAAAAATAAAATTGTTAACTGTTCTGTTGTGTTCTAGACAATGGACACTTATATGAGTACACATGGTAAGGCACAAATATTAATGGAACCTGACATTATATTTTATTTTGACATTTACATTAAATAAATTGTGAACAAATTTAAATTAACAGATGTAGTCAGACTAATATCTCAATTATTATCCGAGATGGCCATGTAATCTCTATGTACGCTAGTGTTGCTGTAAGATAGGACGTGATCCTAACCTCGTTCTGGTGTAGATATGCATATTCATGAGATAATATTAAGAATGGTCTATGTTACGGATCAAGTCCGTGAAAGTTAGAACCGACACACGGAAGCAAAACAATACCTCAGTACTTACAACCCAAAAGCAATAGTCATGTTTCGTGATACTTCCGCTGGTAGTTTAAAACTCTACATATAAAGAATCATTTTAGGGGAAAATGCCACTTTTTATACGTATTTGCGAATTTATGTTTTGAGCGATGTATTTATCCAGCCCATCGATTGAGCCATGTATTGTTCTCAATAAACTGTCCAAGTTTGAGACTAGGATTAAAATCTTCCGTTATTCTCCATTATTCGTTTTCTTTATTTAACAAATAAGAAATTTAATTAAGATATGAACTTGGAATTTTTTCAAACTTTTCGAGATTAATAAAACACAACAAATACGGTAACATTATATTCGTTTTTTTATGAAATAATAAAACAATTGTACACAAAAGCTATAATGATCTGCAGGGGAAAACATGAAAGACAAGTTAGGGAACGCGAATACTCGCAAGTGTACTTGGCGGTCTGGAGATGTGCTTATTTACACATGTCAATATATCGTACATTGGACCCACCCTCACAAAAAAAAATCTTGTATTTATCTATATATACGTTTTATATGATCATTTGAAGGGGAAAATATGTTGTAATGATATCTTATATATCTTATATATATATGCCCTACACAGCACTGAATACAATGAAACGTCATTTATAACTAATGTAGCTCTGTCTGTGTTTCATGTCCAATGTATATGTATTTTTGACCTTGGCGATGTTAAGAATAAGATCATGTGGAGTTAACCTTATATGCAACTTGTACATAGCACTTAGTTCCCAGAACATTAATTTCCACTTTTTCCAGGTGCACATGCGGTCGACAGATTTTTCAATCCACGTCATACGATTCATGCAATAGAGGCCGATTTGATTTTTTTTTTAGTTTTTCACAGTTTCCAACATGCTACAGATTCTGAAAATGGACGCAATAAACTGATAGTGAGTGGGGTAACGGCCACAGTGGTTGCATTCCAGTTCTGGTGCTGTAGCAAATAGATTGAGCGACTTGAAGCACGTTTCCGATATACCTGAACTGTTTACAGTCTGCAGCGACCTGGTAAACCTGGATAGACAAAGACCGGAACCGAACGTTACATCACGTTGACGTACTTACGTCAGCGTCTGTTCCCAGCTACCTTCGCTGCTGGGCAGCATGGCGTCTCAGTACAGACTATTCATTACCGTTTGCGTCGTAACTCACAATTTATCAGAGAAGCGTGGCGCCCATACTCTAGTATTGGTAAAAAAAAAAACTGACGTCACCTCGCTGCCATGATTTTATGTGTGCGACATCATCTGAACTAGAGCTAAATTGCAGCCCAGGTTCACCAGACAATACTCGACCCAGTTCAATGCTTTCACATGGCCAGAAGTTTCCCTTGATCCTTGCAAAAAAATGAGAATATATGGGTCATAAAACCACCAAAATGATAATCCGTGTGATTTGGCTCAGGCGTTGCTACGGGGATCGAGGAATTTGCCAAATGCATTGGTTTTGCGTTAAGTTACGTCGAGACGCCGTAAAATTATTGAATACATACCTGCAAATGGTAGATTGACAAATTCTTACTCAAACTCGATGACCTAAACGTTACATAACGAGTGTCTGATAGTTTGTGATTTTCTATTTTGACCCCCTACACCTCCTCCCGCCCAAAAGCACACCCCGACTTCCCCATGGTATCACTATGAAAACGTTCGTGCTAGCCAGATTTAACGAAATTATATCAACCCGCAAATGAATGAACGGTTTTGGTACATGCCTCATTTCCATTTTCGTCACATGCATAGGATAAATATAATTTGGCTAGTAGAAAATTCCACGTAACTTCTAACCGGCTAAGTTGATATACTTTCTCGTTCCAGGAACGATGTCATCGGCAGAGGAAAGAAGACACATCTACTGACAGTCATGACATTCAATGTAAAATGAAACGTTTTATTTTCAAAAATCTGAGCGGTTTCATTGGTGGCTGAGAAAAGACATCTAATCAATGATATGCCTTCATCCAGATCACAATACTCTAAGGAATCTTCGACAAAAGAAATGTCCATTCCTGCGAATAGTGTCGGCTAGAATATGTGACCCTGCAGAGAAGAAGCCGTGATATTTAAATCAACATCGACACAAACCTGTGACACATGAAGCTTTTTTCAAACTGGAATTTCTCACATGGTATAAGTAAAAAATTAATTAGTTATAACTCTTTTTGTAAACAAAATTACTTAAACCACAGTTATAATAATATTTAGCACTGATTAATGTTTTTATTGACAATTTCATCCCTACTTTCGTTTTTCATACATATTTAACGAGGAGTTATTAATTCTGGCGTTTAAAACATTTACTTATTCACACATGATTGATTGGAACATTGAAAATACTTATTAATATCAGGTAAAACTCAATCATGTAACAAGTTTAAAACTTATAGCTGTATCCAGTAAATAATTGACTTTATACTTCAAAGTATGCCGTGTTTTCCCGCATCAGATTGAAGCGAATCTGTGACAAACTGTCGACACGAATCACACCACGTTGTGACGGAGTTCCCTGACCGTGATGCACTTCAGACTTGTTCGTTCGCTTGTTCTACTTGAATAAAAAACACCCTTAACAAAGCATCCATTATATGTTTAAAATATCTAAACAACCAAGAAATCAAATACCAAGTCTAAATGGGCACAGTATAGGCTAGAATTGTGGTAACAAGATCAATTTTCCAGCAATGATTTCCTGAATACCGATAATTTAACACATGACAGGAATAAATAAATGAGTGCAAATAAAGTCCTGATCAAAAACAGAAGAAAAAAGGGACTCCATATTCACTTTCCCTTCTTCTGTAGTTCCAGGGTATTCAAGCGCAGAGAGTGACCAGTCCATTACATTGGTTTGACAGTGTGAATAATTAATTAAAAATAGGTCATTCAATGATCTTCGTTTCCTATAGCCTAAAGCAATATTCTAATTTCAGGCCAAGTTGAATAACGAGTGTGTCAAGTACTGAACCACGTTCAACCAACGGTAAGTAAAACGAATCTTCAAAGTCAAACTTAGTTGTTAAAATGTCCATTCGGAAGTCCAATCAGAATGTCCATTCGGACGCTCAAAAAGAAATCATAAATTAAATTATCAGTTTCAGTTTTATTCTTTATTTGAAAAGCTATTTTATTTCTTACACCCATACTTCCTGCCGGCTTAAAGCCTCATTAAACTTCCGAATTGAACACTTTTTCATAATTACAAAAATGATTGTAATAAAATGTGTTTATAGTATTGCTAAAACCATTCTTGTATACCCTTTAGTGACTGTTTTTAAAAAAAACGAGAAAATAAATAACACCGATCGAAATGTTATTTATTTAACCGAGCGGTCCGAACTTTGAACTTTTGTTTACATTTTTGTAATTCCGTAATGACTCGGTTGCTTTCCTGCTGTATCTTCATCAATGTTTGGAGGTACACAAATGTGCAGTGGTAGTGTGCGGATTAAGACCATTAGATAAGAGGTTCAATAACAAGATTAGAAAAGTTATGGCTTTACTTATATTATGTATCGTTTTGGGGTTTGTTTGTTTTTTTAAAATTATTGATGTCTGCAATAAAACTGTATCGAACCAAGTATGCACTACATTATTTATAGGCACTGAAATACAATGAGTACAGAATACTAGTTTGGTCTAGTAACTCTTTGTAGAGTGTGGGCAAAGACCAATGAATGACCAACTCAGAACTGGAGTTCAATATTTATATTAGACCTATAAAATAGAATGATAACATAATAAATACAAAGAATAGTATGACAGAATAAAATACAGTATTTCAATGTATTTCATGGCAATTCAGGTTGATTAACAAATCAATGCAATTAAGATATCAAAATATTACATCTACAATACATTGATAAAAGTAAAACCTTACCAGGTACTGCTGGCTAATCTTCTAGTGTAAAATAGTGTATGGGTTAAACCCAAGAGTTCTAACAACAGAACTTATGAAATAAACTAATACAGTATTATTGTATTATTGACTAAAGAACTCGCGTCCTCTAGCAAGGTTGACAAAAAGTGCCCATAGCCAGGTGGGGTGAAAAGAAGTAAAAATATAAAGATGTTATGTGCCTCTCATCCAATCAAACTCTTACACACACAATATACAAGATAACTATTGGACAGCACTGGACATAACATGATGGTCAAGACAACAGACAAGGTTCACAACACATGTAAACAAGACAATACCCATAATTCTATAATGATGAATGGACATGAGGTCATGTGACTATGCATGAATGAACTACAGTAACACTATGATAACTTGGCAGTAGTATTTTACTATCAGACTAATGTATAGTTAAAGTATGAGAAAATGACCTTATCTACATCTTGTTCAGGATCCTCCCTTGAATATACGCGGCATACCACTGCATGCGCTGTTACGTCACAAATCACTTTATCGCAGTCAATATTGAGAGGCTACCAAGGGTAGTTTGTTTAGTACAGTTATTAGAAAAATAATTTAATTTTTAATTTTATATGAACGATTTGTTGCTTACGTGCAATAAATTAGCTCATGAGTTCCAGTTCATTATTTCACTGAGGGTAATAAAGGGGATATTCTTAAAGACTTTCTAACCGCAGGCTGTTATTTACTTTTTAACCACATTCCCTACAGTTCCCCATACTATGTTTCCCTCTGAAGTGAGTTTACCATATATTACCGACCGACGCGTTTCCGAACAAGCTTCGTTACTCTCCGTTTTCTGCCGAAGGTATTTATTTGGAAACAGACGAACATTAATTTGTAAACAAAACCCGTTCTTAATTATGTACTAATAATATGCTTTATATTTTTTTTTTTTACACAATCTCTAATTGATCAAATAAACATGTATTCTGTTATCTGGGAGAGTAAAACTGACTTAAATTAAAACTAATAAGGACCGTTTCGGAAGTTTAATGAGCTTTTAAGTAGTTTCTATTGAACGGTCTCAAAGAACGGACAACACATACTTACACCAATGTGTCAATATATAGGACAAACTTTTACAGCTGCCCATCACACACGATACTGTTATTGTTAAACTCATCAACAAAATAGTATGTAAATTATTTTTAAAGGCACGTTATGCAACGGGGAAAATAAAATCGCAGACTGGGTTTTATTGATTATTTTCAAAGAAAGTAATTTACCTTCATATCATATTTTGAGGAGTTACAACTACATTGCATATATATATAACACAACTACATACAAGGTTTTTTAACATAGTGAAATCATCAGTGGATCCAGTTTTTCGACTGTTCATTATTTTTAGAATTACTATTGATACTGTATCGCCATCGAGGTGCAATGTTGTCATATATCGTTTACATACGTTTGTAAACAATGATACATATTACTGTTCGTTACACTGTTCGTTACATTGTCTCTCACAGATATACATGTAGTAGCGTGTGCACTGACGATTACTCCAATATCCATCTCGGTCACAACGTAGTACCAAACAATCTGAACCAGCTCCGTCATCCGGTTCAGTGCCATACCAGCGAGTGTAAGATAGTAGATTCCCGTTTGACCATCGCCATTCCCCTTCAATAATGACGTCATTGCCTCCCGTCCAAACATGTGTTGGGCATGCAATAAGGTGGCTGCTTATTAACGACCATATAAATAAATTTTCTTCTGGAGTTTCTATGGAAACAAGCTCACTTCCGATCCCCTGACATCTGATGGAGCTAGAGTTCCAGTCGGTTGTTTCATTATTGAACTTGTAACAGGAATCGCCAAATAGAATCCAGCTATCATCACATCTGCATACACATTTCTGAAATACAAACACATGTATGTGACACTTCCTCTTTTAACAGTCACGAGATTGTCTTCCCCGTACGAATAGTGGTGCATATAAACAGTACTTTATAACGATGCAAAACATCCACAGTATGTATACTGAACGGAACAGCCAACACGCCAGCTGCCATTGAGCAAAAGTAGAAACGTTCCAACATATCCGACATATATCCAGCTATGTTGATGTTACACATTCAGTGAATGTACATGCGAGACGCTGGTCATTTATAAATACACACGTGGAAGGTTGACACCAAACGCATCCGGTCAACCGATATGGATTTACAAATGAATAAACTTCATTTTCTGTATAGGTGTTAGTACCACCAACCTTATAGATTTCCAGCAATACATTTGCTCAGTATATTTACTAAAAATGTATCAAAGCAATTTTCTTTGACTTTTTGACTTAAATAAGAGGCATATTTTAGTTATATTAAAAAAAATAACTGTCTGTTAATGCAATGAACAACTTTTAATAGCGTTACTCCAATATATTGACGGTATTGGAAATACTAAAGTGACGGGTTAGCCCTTTCGGTTTGTCCTATTTACCATACTGAATCAAACTTCTCACTTAAGTCCCTTACATGCAAAATGACCCTCATTTCACTTCTCCATATGTCTAAATTTTGATTGCTATTCACTAAATATATAATATCAAGTAAGCGTGTTAATAACCACAACAAAATGTTAGCTCTTCGTATTATATGTTCATTCCCATACATGTACTTATTTATACAGAACTTCGAATTTAACAAATTGTAGTTTTTAGGGTTTAAAACAACAACCAATAACTTTTCTTCTACGATGAAAGACATGTCATATTGTAACCTTAGAAACAATATCTCTTAAAATAGGATATCTTGGATTCGCAGATTGCAAAAAAGGGTCTTAAGTTGCAGACTTGGTTTTTGAAATAGGTAATTAGGGATACTTCAATTTGCAAAACGAAGTTGCAGCAGTATGGTATGGAGTACGGAGTGACTAAGTATTGTATATTTGATGTTGTTGGCTTGTATTATTCCAGTCTCTGTGCCTTGAGATGTATCACCAAGATGTTTGATTGGATATTTAATTCATATTGCAACATCGGTGTTTGTATCGTTAACTTTTCCATAGCGTCGATTAAGAATCCGTATCTTTTTATGTTTTCCTTTATATTTTTCGATTTGTATATATTTCTTGTTTGATTTATGCATAGGCGTATTTAACAGCAATAATTTGCTACCCCGAAAGTGACAGATAAAACGGTGACCAAATTTAAATAAATAAGTTTTATCACAATTTCCCGAGACGAGATCCAACATTCATACAGCAATCATAGACCGAAATAAAATTGTACAGACATTTCAATATATGTTTTAGCTTCTGTATTGCAGATTATTTCCTTTTCCCTAACATACAGACTGATAGTTATAAAGTTTTTGTGTATTACACAATGGGTATATATATATATAACCCTAACCCTATACATATATATATATATTTCACTATAGACAGTCTAAATGATTTACATCCATAATTGCAGACAACTCAGAACAAGTCAATATTGTTTGTGCTACACTACACATGGATCCTAGAGCGAATATTTGGATTGGACTAGTTTAAATCTGTTAACTGGTTATAAATTAAGAAACGTGTCGATCAGAGTGTTTGTTGTCATGTATTTAAGACAAAAACGGGTAGGCCCCTGGTTATATGGGAGAACATTTTACTCCACAGAATGCTATTCTTTCTTACAGGTCAAGACTAAGTCACAAGGGTTTTTATGTTGTCCCAATAGTTAAAGGGTTTGGATCGAAATCCTTCTGCTACAGAGGATGTACTTTGTGGAACAGTTTACCTGCCAATATCACTTATAAACGTCATTGTTTTAAGGTTGCTATTAAGTCTCATTTGCTCAATAACTTAATTTTAAGCACTTTTTTTTATATATAAATGCATTATTGATTTCGGTATAGGATGTCATTTGTAATAAGCTATTTCATTTATAACGAACCAAAAGTTTATTATGTTAACCATTCCATATGCTGCTGTTTATTTTACAGCTCTATCATTGGGTGACTGTAACGGTGTACATTTTCCAACCTGTTTGTCGTTTATTTTTAATCTAACTTATTTAATTTTGTTTTTTACTGAATATTTCGCTTTAAACTAGAATTAATTACGTAATTGGTAAAGAACATAAAAAATGTAAATTACTTTCATCGAAATTGCTTTTAATTTGCTGCTTAACTATTTGATATAATATTAATAATAATAGAAAATAAAAATTTATAATAATAGATGTTAATTAATTAAAATGCATAACAATGTTTAAATATAGGCGTTAATATAATTGACATACAGTCAAAACTGTATTCTATTTTGTTTGATAATGTAAAACTTAAACTCAAAATAACACTGATGTGTAAGGCATGCATGCAAGCATTTAGATTAAGATTGAAGATACTAATTAGTTTGAAATTTTGATAGATGACACTGTCATAGATTCGCATACAGCAGGCTAAAAATAGAATTGTTAACATATTTTATGGGCATTTAGCGACATATATGCATGAAGTATACTGATAAATCATGACCATTAGCGGAAGTAATAGGGAAGCTTCGAGTTTTTAAGGGGGCGAGTTTACTTTGAAAAAGGGAGGTTTACGGTCATGTAGGAATTTTAGGCAGTTAACATTAGAGAGACCAGCTGTTAAGATGGGTTTTAGATGGTTGGATGTTGCAGAAATGCAACTTGAGTCGCATGATTGATTATGATAATGGTTGGTGATTAAGTAGGAACTGAAACTAAAAATGGGAGCGTACTTTGAACCGTATTTGAACTATATTTTATAAATTGTACATATGTTAAATAGAATTCATTAAAGTTTAAAATGACAGTTGTAACAATGTAAGAAAAAAATGTCTAGAGAAAATCGTATGTTATGTGTTAATGATGTGCGATGGTGAAACAGCTTTTTGAATTTTAATAAGTTAAAAGTGCAATTAATTTCTTTGATAGTTAGGTTCTGATTGGTTGCCTCTATATGATATGCTATCAACACAAAGAACCACAAAGGAAAGAAGAGTTTACTTTTTTGTGTTTAATACTTAGTGGTGGTGTGCATACCACGGCACACTGTGCCTCGTGTATGCATTAGTTTTACATTTTGGATATGTTGTTTCTCGGCAATATTAAACTAGCCTTATGTTTTTCATCAGCCGATGAAACTCAAAATTCTGCTTTTAATCCTTATATTTACATTATGTTGTACAGCTATTTTAGGTAAACCTATAACGTTATTTTGATATTTTAAAAGCAAATTATACGCATTATACCGCAAAGCCAATGTCACGAATGAAACGGCAACGTTGTCAACATACTGAATAAGTGCACGCATTTGTACGACAACTTAATGCAAACGTCACGTGAAACTAACGGCAACGTGACGTTTCACCAGCAAAACAAAATCGTGCAACCATTGAAATGCAAACTGGTCCTTCTAGCTCCGTCCAGCCGCAAGTGTTTTTCATTAGGAAATGAAAGGCAGTAAATTCATATAGTTCATATAGGCCGATTGCAATGGGAATGTAAATATTTTTGGATAGGTTGATTAAATTGTCCACGTATGCATTAATTACCGTTTTTTCTTCAATAAAAATGACTACATTTAACATATATAAAATAGTATCGATACATATTAAATATTGATTATTTTTATGTGTGTATTGCAAATATCTTGTTATAACTGCACATGCATAGTCATTGTAATAATTTCTATATGTACTTGTTTTTGTAATGATGTGTATGTGCCTTTCATTATATTTTTATGATAAGCGATATTCTATTTTGTCTTATTTATTGTCTATGAATTGTTCAAGAGTTGTGTAGTATCATGTCACAGTTGATCTGGGAGAAGGTGCAGAAAATGGAAGTTGCAAGGAATCACCAGCAAGCGAAAAAAAGGTAGACAGATATAAGCAGCCATGCAGACACCGGCGTATCGTCAGTATAACACACAATAGCTTAAGAACCATTTTAAACTGCAAACTGGGAGAAAATGAAGGACAGATGATTGTCTCGAGGACGAGTAATATCAAAGTTCAATTTGGTAATGATAACAGCGGAGGGTCAGTGAAGGTCGGGGTGGATGAAAAGTGAAAGCGTCTGCGATGTCATGAGCGAAAAAGTGAATAAAATATTCTGAACGGAACAGCTAACCCGCCACTTTTATATTTCCAATATATTTGTCGATATTAATTAGTTTTAATTATTTTTGTCTTATTCAAGTTTGAATTGCAAGGAAATTGCGTTAACACATTTTGATAAAATAAATAATTGTCAGATACATAAAACGTCAGGTAGCGGGTTAGCTATTCCGTTCAGTATAGCAATTTTCCAAAATATAAGATATATTGCCAACTTAATACGCAATGCGATTTATCCTTGCTATGGTATACATTTTTATAATATGAATGGAAGACTAAGTTATATCTAGGGGAAAAAGTAACTGTCCTTTTTTGCCAAGTATGTTGCAATCAGTTTCCTACGAAAAAGTGAATAACACATGTAGACTCTACTCTAAACCTGCATGACATAAACCCTGATTCAGGTAATTCTGAATCGCAAGTCAGAAAATAAGCAATAGGATCACAAACGTCATCTATGACATCTATACACAAACGCATGCTGTCGTGTTTGTAAGAAATATATCCACTTATCTCTGTGCTGTTTAAACGAAAATAAACCCATTTCATGACCATAAACGTGACCATTGATATTGGTTGCTACCCCGTCAGTTTCCTTAAACAAGCGTACGATGTCAAAGTAAACACTACATTGCATTGCATTTACTTTGACTAACAAAACAACGTGGTCAGTCGGCTAAGCGATAATGGTTCTCGCGTCCTGTCAATTGTCTCAGTCCTTGCATAACGTGTCACATCCGTTAAAGTGGAAACGACGTAAGGCTTCAAATATATTACAAGTTACATTCATCAGCACAAAAGAAATTCTGAATAAAAATAGTATAATCTTATAATAAATAGTACGTTTGAAATGATTACCAAGAACGTAAAGATATAATTTAAACATAACTCCATCTTCTGGAAAATATAACAAGTATATGTCTTACCTTATATGTTTTCCAAGGCTGTAATTCAGAGGTCACGTTTACATCTTGATACAGCGAGATATTCTGCATTGTTACACATTCTTCTCCTCGAAAAGAAGCATAAAAACACCCAGTTGTGCTTCCGCATTTCCACATACATTGTATTTCATTTTGTTGTTTAGTATTGTCTATTTCATGACCTGTAGGTTTGTCGACTGTTTGACCTGTAAGTACGTACTTTGACATAGGTTTTACCACGGTCATGTGCTGACTTAACATAACAACTATTTGAATTAAAAGTTTCAATGACTGGTGCATCTTTACAGTTGTAGATTATTTCTAAAATAAAGAAATAACTTCAAATTTCTTTCAAAGCTCAAAGCAAAGCTCAAAGCTCAAAACTCACTTTCTATACCACAATAATGATTGTAACTGATTTACCTATTTACAGTGATTCTAAAAAAAAATTCTGGTCTTGTTTGAATATCAGAAATATAATGTAAGTAAGTATTGGTATTTGTAAACATTTTTTGTTCTTGTTAATGCATCTCTATTTGCTTTTCAAAGCCATTTTCTATTACCATATTATTGATAGCCATTCCTTGTGTATCTTTCAACGATTGAAGTTGACGGTAAGCGACTTAGCACAAACAATAGACGGCTCGTTTTAATATTGAAAGCCATCGGGGTCAAATTTCTTATTGATTTATTGAATATTTAGCGCCATTTTAATGCCATTAAGGACTAATATACGATCAGTTTACCTAACATCTGTTTTCTGGGATCCTGAAAGGTTAACCAGTACTCGAGCACATCCCATCTCCGCAAGTAAATGATAACTTGCCCACTTGAATCAGCGGTGAGAGACGAATGATATTGAGATACAATGTCGTATATCAATTATCACGGAGAATGTTGCTGGGCGTCAATTCGAACTAACGACCCCTGAATTGATAATCCGGCGCATAACCAACTGAGCTAATCGGGTCAGACTAAAAAAATATAAATGCTAAATTACAAATGTTCTATTGCATATGCTTAACATTTAATTTTTTATTCATATTTCTTAATTTTAAATGATAAGTTCAAAATCATCAGTGTCAAATGCCTGATTCTTAATGTTTGAATATCACTTGTATACATTTAACATAGTGTTAAATCTTATTTTTCATTTCTTAGTTTTAAATGATAAATTGTTCATGCCAAATGATTATTCTATATTTCTATTTAATACATTCTAAATAGAAAATGACTACGTGTTTATTCTAATCGCTTTATTCCTAACACAGACTACAAACAGAACGGCAATATGTATGAAAATTTTCACTGACCGTTGCATCATACTATTTTTAATAAAAAAAAAAAATATACTCAAATTTATTTTTAGAGTGAATTCCAATAATAAAAAAGATAGGCTCAAATTTATTTTCAAAGTGACTTCCAATAATAAAAAAATAGTATACTCCAATTTATTTGTGACTTCCAATAATTTCAATTAATTAAAATAATGAAATAATTAAACATGCAAAACTCTATTTCAGTAGTACATCCATAATACGATTGCATCTGATAAAAATCCCATTATAGACTGGTAAATGGGAACTATATTTTGTTTGAGATTCAATGTCACTGTTAATGTTTCTTTATTTACTTTGTCTTTTCAAAATACAGATCATGTTTCCCAGATCATTGATTACCCTGCCTGATGTATCAATTTACTTGTGTTACGTAAGTGAAGGCCTATTTACTTAACCACAATGTTTTGATTTTGGTTTTTAACTGTCATAAAACACATACGTACATACGCTTCCTATTTAGCAGATGATTTCCTCTGCGTTAAAATCAATTTACTGGCATGTGAAGTATTGATTCATCGACCTTTGACCTCCTGTCAATTACTTGCAAAATAGTCTAACAATACGTCACACCACTTTTTTTTCATTGGTCGATTGCGTTCATGTGAACATCATGTAACTAAAAGGAGGTGTTTTCCCAAAACGACAATAACAATGACATATGTTGTATTTAACCATAAAGACCTCTGGCCCATCATACATTAATGACATATATATCATATATGATAAAGCTTATATTTCCCATTATTATACTATTGAGTATCTTGCCTGATATATTTGAAAGCTGTAAAAAAATAAAATTTGGCGTATGTTAATATAAGGATATAAGGACTATTTACCAAACCACATCGACAGTTTGTTTTGATATTTTACTATGTAAATATCGCATTCTTGTGAGGGCGCTATCCATATGTATTCATATACCCCACTCAAAAATCATCACGGAGACTGTTGCTGAGCGGGGACTTGAACTCGCGAGCCCTGGATTGATATGCAGACGTTTTACCGACTGAGCTAATCGGTCCCGGCCCACTGTATTCATTAAATGCCAGCCACATCCTCATGAATTTATGTTTTATCTTATCTTATTTCAGATGCAATTAACAATGTTTAAATACTCCATTTATGATTGTATTTATAGTTATTGATTTAAATACGGGCAATTTTAAGTCGATTCCTACATTTCATCTCTAGATAATAGTTTTACATTCCGAATATAAATACTGTGCGCCACAGCAAGTATACCCAAGCATTGAGGACAATATGCCACCAATTTCATGTTTACAAACTTATATTTTGGACAATGACCATCTTTCCAAAGTTCAAATAAGACAAACACACTAGACTATCGTCAATCATTAAACAAACAATTGCAAACATATATTAAATAATTGAAATAATGAGTCTCTTTTGATATTTATGTATCCATTTTACAAGTAGTCATGTCAATATTAGAATTATTGCAAACATCACAAGGTATTGAAACATAATCAAATAAATATGGAAAATCGGTTTTTAATAATGTTTTATATAATATATATTTTGGCGTAAAAAGATTTATATTTTTTTAAAACGAAATTTTAAAACTCATTGTGAAGGTCAATAATATTGAACCAAGTTAGAAAAATACATTGCAGGAGCTGAATCAAAATATGATTAGAAAACAAAATACCGACACGATAGAAAACACACACCATGTACTACACACAATAATGTTTTATTTATTTCCATGGTGGTCATTATTTCAGATTCGATTTTTAAAGTTTTTATCAATTTTTTTTCCACTGTCTTTGTGGCAGCTGGTTGTAAAATATTTTAATAAGTCAAAATAAAGAAGAACAAAGGAAAATATTTAAAGATATGAAGTTTTGGAGTGTGTGTTCAAATTGAACGCTGAATTTAATTTTATTTTGAATGCCAGTTTCAACACATTTCATGTTAAATATGGAATATCCAGTTGATTATTGGAGGAAGACCTCAAAATATATCTGTGCAGAACAACCGTTCTCTGCAAGTTACTGACAAACCTTCTCAAATAAAGTTTTTGGAGCGAGCGGGACTCGAACCTATTACGTTAAGGAGGAGAGGTAAGTGATCAGGAGGCGATGGCTTAGACCACTCGGCCACGGAGGGCATTCCGAACGCTTTAATAACATTGACTGAAAATAATACACATCGTCTGTAAAAACGAAGAATGGCTTCCAAATGTTCTACAATAATTTATTTGACACGACCATCTTAATTGAGGTATATGAAGATAAACGTCTCATACGAAATGCAAACATTGTTGCACTTTGATGTGCTAATTTAAATTTTATTGTAAAAATAAG
Source organism: Panopea generosa (assembly GCA_029582155.1). Lineage (NCBI taxonomy): Eukaryota > Metazoa > Mollusca > Bivalvia > Adapedonta > Hiatellidae > Panopea > Panopea generosa. The sequence goes on along the minus strand of CM055899.1, from coordinate 703,685 downwards.
AAAACCCTATTGATTGAATTCTTTTTATTATAATTAACACGTGTTTATAATATACACTGTAATTCAACATTATATACACTGTAGTTCAACATTATATACACTGTAATTCAACATGATATACACTGTAATGCAACATTATATACACTGTAGTTCAACATTATATACACTGTAGTTCAACATAATATACACTGTAGTTCAACATAATATACACTGTAGTTCAACATTATATACACTGTAGTTTTACATGAAATGCAAAGCAAAGATGAAGTCAAAGATAAAGTTGTTTTGTCAATATTTAAGACAATTGTAAAAAGATGGGATGATAGCAGGGTTGAATTAAGTGATTCCTGTTACAAATCTTTTAATAAAACAACCAAATGAAACACGAGCTCTAGCTAATACCAGGGAACCAGAAGTGAGCTTGTTTCTATAAAAATTCCAGAAGAAAATCCATTTAAATGGTCATTTATTACACAGTCTGTTTGGACGAGAGAATATGACATCTCAAATGGAGAAGTATGACGATGATCAAGCGGGTATATAATAGCATACACTAATGGGTATTCCTTCCAGTGAAACCCATGGTGAAGAATATACCAATCAGTCGAGTGTTGTTAATTCTACAGGTTGTATTAAAGGTCTCATGAGAATGACTTCACGACGATAGCAAGATTCTTACGCCAAAGATATTAGAGCTGTGTTAAGCGATTTGGCAATTTATTTGTTAAAAATGCATAAACTGTCCTATTTCTGTGTACATATGGGAACATTGGAACATTTTCATGATTTCTGCAAAGTTTGGGTGACATTTGGAACTGTTAAATGATGCTATAACAGTTTAAAGATGCGTAGTGATACGCTGCAACAAATGGGCAGAATTGTTAAAAATGAAGGGGTGCCATCAAACCAATCGTAATTGTTAAAAAGAAACCTGGTCAACCTAGTGTTTTTTTCTGCATAATTGGACCAACATAGGACTATCTATGAGAACAAGGCGCTTTCAGAACAATTATTAATGTATCCAGTGTTCCAGAAGTGCATGTCTTTATATGTAAAACATTACACAATTAATTGTTGTGTGTGACGTGATGCTACATTGGGACCCAGACTGATATTGGAGTGACAATTCATACACACGGAACTTCATGTCAGAATGGGAGAAAGAATGGCGGTAATGTACCGAAATGAATAGTATAACGAAGTGATGGTTCCAATTGAAATCAAGTGTTTTATCTTTTGTCCGTGCTTAATAGGATGAATCGAAGTAATACTTTATCACAGATGGCTTCAAAAATGACGGGGACTTTGCCTAAACAAATATAAATGCATTAACTATGAAAAAATGGTCAATAAACACCATTGTCCACTTAAATATAAAAAAGTCAAAATTGATAAATTAGATCATTTTAAATTCACTTAAAAAAATTCAATAAGAATCATGAACAACGTTGTGCAATTATAGTTTCAATGGTCCTAAATGGAAGTAGTTTAGTTTTGAGGCAGCTTTGGTGACGGATACTCGTATGATTAAACGTATTCGGCATCTATAAATATGCAACGGTCAGTTAAACATTTAATAGAAATTGTCTTACTGTTTAGTCAGAACATAATCCTTGTAAAATGTGAAACAAAATACATACTTACCGGTCAAACAGAAAACAAGCCTATCGGTCTTGAAATAGGCAAAAGTAAGGAACATAATGAACTACAATGTATGAGGAAATGTGGAAATATAAATGAATGTGTTTTTGCAAGTTTTCGAAAAGATGAATGCGATTTAATGCGAAATGTGTCTCTGCATCAAGACTCAAACGCTACCTCTGACTTAGACCTGTGGAGGACTTACAAGGTAAGAAAACTTTAGTCGAACTTCTTTGGCTCGAACACGGATGGTCCGAACCACACATAAAGCTCGAACCACTTATCTAGTCCCGGCAGAGTTCCTGTCTTGATGTATATACATGTGCATGTATGATATGTTGTCAAGCAATCGAGGTGCAACTGTAATTGTTTATCTTGTTCTGCTGGAAATAAAATTATGTTATTGATATATCAGAATAATGAGCATGATATGGTACTTACCATGATGAATATTTAGTTACGGGTTGTTTGTGTTCAACTGAATTTGATTGTCAATTAAAATTTCCAGAGTGAAAATTCTTTAATTCAGAATTAATTTCAATCCGATTAGTACACATTTTGAATTTATTTCCAGCTTCACAAATAACGTTGTTTGAAAATAACTACATCTCGTCTGAAAACTCCTATGGTTTTCCAAAGTAGAAATGATACACATAACAACATGACAAGATTGATAACAAACGAACACCAAGGAAACGAATAAATCGTAATAAATCTTTTATCAAACAACAATGCATTCGAATAAAAAATAACAACAATGAACCCAATGTTGTTATCTTATTCAGTTCGTTAACATACAACAATCTTACCGAGACTAAATGCATACTAGTTATATAGTAAAGAAGTATAGTTACACGCACGCACGCATGTATACACCCAGCAGATGACACAAGATCGACCACGCACGCATATATACACCCAGCAGATGACACAATATCGTCCACGCACGTATGTATACACCCAGTAGATGATACAAGATCGTCCACGCACGCATGTATACACCCAGCAGATGACACAAGATCGTCCATGCATGCATGTATACACCCAGTAGATGATATAAGATCGTCCACGCACGCATGTATACACCTAGCAGATGACACAAGATCATCCAAGCACGCATGTATACACGTAGCATATGACACAACATCGTCCACGCACGCATGTATACACCTAGCATATGACACAACATCGTCCACGCATGCATGTATACACCTAGCAGATGAAGCAATATCGTCTACGCACGCATGTTTACACCTAGCAAATGACACAACATCGTCCACGCACGCAAGTATACACCTAGCAGATTACACAACATCGTCCACGCACGCATGTATACACCTAGTAGAAAACACAACATCTTCCACGCACGCATTTATACACCAAGCAGATGACACAACATTGTCCACGCACGCATGTATACACCTAGCAGATGACACAACATCGTCCACGCACGCATGTATACACCTAGCAGATGACACAAGATCGTCCACGCACGCATGTATACATCTAGCAAATGACACAACATCGTCCACGCACGCATGTATACACCTAGCATATGACACAACATCGTCCACGCACGCATGTATACACCTAGCAGATGACACAATATCGTCTACGCACGCATGTATACACCAAGAATATGATACAACATCGTCCACGCACGCATGAATACACCTAGCAGATGACATAACACCGTCCGCGCACGCATGTATACACCTAGCAGATGACACAAGATTGTCCACGCACGCATGTATACATCGAGCAGATGACACAAGATCGTCCACGCACGCATGTATACACTAAGCAGATGACACAAGATCGTCCACACACGCATGTATACACGTAGCATATGACACAACATCGTCCACGCACGCATGTATACACCAAGCAGATGACACAAGATCGTCCACACACGCATGTATACACGTAGCATATGACACAACATCGTCCACGCACGCATGTATGCATATGCACACATACTCAAGGTATGTGATTCCGAGATGTTGAATATAAATGAGATTTTCTATTACATTTTACAGACTAGATGTCGTCTGCTTTTTAAAGAGATAGATGTCGGACTGTTTCCTCGTCGTGAGAACAGTTCTTAAATTTATATTAGCAGTGACTTAATTACAGAAACTGTCAGGCTTATATCAAAACAATATACATAGCTGTATTCACAATAGAAATGGCAATTTTATGTAGAAAGATGAAGAAGTAAGTTTTCCATCAGTGGCGAACATTTGATATCGATATTTAAGGAAATTGTTCATATTTCTTTCTTAAGAAATGGGCTAAAAAATTAAAAAAAAAATAATCATATAAAAATAACTGTCAACGTAACAGATCTTCATTTCTTTAAATTTAAAATGAAAGAAAAATCACTTCTCAAGCTCTTTCTTTTGATATCAAAACACAAAAAAAATGGTTGTTGGTTTAGGAAGAGTTGTGTGACCAAGATGTAGAAAATGCCAAATGTGCCACCTGAAATTCAGACAAGTGCTTGTAGTTGCCAATCTCTGTGTATATGTCTCTGATATAAGCAGAACAAATAATATAAAATCACTTTAACTTTCAGAAATTCACAACATTTTGACACACGTCTTTTATCATATATACAAACATATGTATAAACGTGTAAATATACTAGTCATATAACAATCAAATACACATATGCATCATGCAAGTGCCATGCAAACAAGAAATACGCGATGAATACAAAATATCCCATTTAGAATGAAGAATCACAAAGACATCATGGTTAAAACGTTATTGGATATCCAATAAAACATTTAGGTGACATAGACCACAAGGGCGAAGTCCTGTAATATATATATATATTATACAGGGCCCACAACTCTGCCATAAACAACCTTATGCCAACCCGGTACTTTGATATCATATTGCTATTGCTTATGGTGCATTAGGTTGCTTTACTTCATTCATATCGCTCAAGTCGTGACTAAGGTCATGAGTGATGTAAATAAATTGCTGCATTCTTTATGAGCTACATGTAATTCAATAAAACCAAATATGCTTCTTTACTTAAATATTTGCGTCGTGTGAGTCCAAGATATCATTTTAGGAGATATTGTTTATAAACATGAACTTCCTATTTGTCATTTATTTTAACATATTGAAAATGGTCGAGGAACTACCCTTCCTGTTTTGTATATAACTTAAGTTAAACTCTAATTTGCCCAACCCGAATTTCCTGATTGATGTACACGAGAATAAACATTGCATACGAAATACTAACATTCCTTCAGCTTTAATATGGCAATGTAAAAGTAAATGTTAATGTAAATGTAAATATAATAACGGCCTGTTTATTCTTTTTATTAAAATTAAGAAATCTACAAACTACACATCGTAGTGAGTGATATTAACGAGTCGTATCAACACAAAATGCAAAACAAACATAACTGTTCAATTATATAGATGTTCATATCAATATTTCAGAAACTTGTAAGCAGATGTGATGAAAGCTGGATTGAATTTGGCGATTCCTGTTACAAGTTCATCAATGAAACAACCAACTGGAACACTAGCACCAGCAGCTGTCAGGAGATTGAAAGTGAGATTGTTTCCATAGAAACTCCAGAAGAAAATGAATTTATATGGTCGTTTGCGAAAAGTAAAACGCTTCAATTTTCTTTTTGGACGGGAGGAAATGACATCGCTATTAAAGATGAATGGCGATGGTCAAGCGGGGATCTAATATCTTACTTTAATTGGGATCCCAATGAGATGCATGCTGGAGACGCTGGTTGTGTGTTGCTACGTTCAAACCGATATTGGAAAACGCGTCGATGCATACATGAGCACATGTTTGTATGTGAGAAAACCATTAATGGACAGTAATGAACAGTCTATAATCTTTATTGTTGTTTAAAACTATTTGTAAACGATATGTATCACTGTTATAGCTCAATGGTAGGCTACTGTCATACGTGATTGGTACTTAAGCTTTAACAGTTTGAGACATTATACAGTTCTGAGAGTTCCAACCTGCTGAGTGCAGGTTATCATGTTGACTATACTGTTAAGCATGGGTCAGCTGAATATTTCGCTGAGTTAAGTAAAATATTGGAGAATAAAAAACTGTGAGAACGAAGTTTTGTTAAAATTTATACAACACAATTGTAACTTCTCACTGTAGGACTACAAAATATGATTGAAGTGATATTGCATATTTTATAACTTCCCATGAAAAAGATAGACAATCCCAAATTTGCTATTATATAGTGTTGGTTGTGTCACGTACCTATAAAAGAACATTTTAACATATTAATATATTACCTACTATCACAACATCATTATGAACAGCAACAAATAAACTTTTAGTCATTTAGTCAAACTTGAGCTTTACAGTTTCTCGTCTTTTAAGCATAATTAGAAATTATTAGTCTGATCATTTTAACAGCAAAGTACAAATATAAAATAAATTTTAAACAATGAGATGATAGATCAATATCAACTTTTGATTGCTTTTTTTTTTATAATTTTAAGAGCCTTGAATGTATAATACGATAAATCATTATTAAACATAACAGAACTCTTATTGCCTTACCTGGATAAATTAAAACAACTGAAGTGTTTTGCAATTAAAACACATTATTCACACTCCAGTTTTGCATGAAGACATAACAAATATTGACAATGTACTTGTTTTGAAATGTTTTATTTCTCATTATATATACTGACAGTTTTCAATTGCTGAGTCATTTTAATAAGAGGTTGGCAATTGTTATGGCAGTGTTGCGTTATCAGCTTTAATAATGTTGTTTTTAAATTTGCAAAAATTATACGCAGTTAAGCGATGTGGAGCGCGTAGTCCAGTGGTGGAGCACCGAACCCATAAACTGAGGGTCGTGTTCTCGATCCTCCGCCATCGCTATATTTGGTGTCCTTGAGCAAGACACTTATTTCGCATACGTTTAGTACTGAATAGCGAGCAGATATTTGTCAACTATTTATAATACCGACGTATACGTGTTTCTTTCGGCTTCACAGAAATAGATTATTTTAACGTTGTATCCTTCATTCTATTAGATGTATCTAGAATTTTATATTAAATCATTTCAATTAATTCATTTCTGTTGATAAACTGCCTGCCTGATAAACATAGGTTGATCACGTCAATGTTACATCAAGCACATGCCGTCATTATTTACATATTATTGCGCAGGCGAAATGGAGATGATGATAAACTCAACACATAAATAGGAATGATGTTCCTGTTCTGAAAATAATACAACACATAAGTAAAGTATTTAAAAATGAACTTTGTAATAGAACTGTATAACTATTCATACGTTAAGGTACGACAACAATGTGTTATTATAATACTTATCAATCTAACTAAGTATCACTGTTATCGGGTCCTCCGTGGCCAAGTTGTCCAGGGCGCCGTCTCAAGATCACTTACATCTCACCGCTAAGGTCGTAGGTTCATAGAGTCTCGCTCGTTCCAAAAACTTTATGTGAGAAAGTTTGCCAGTTACTTACCGAAGGACGGTGGTTTTACTTAAATTCATTCTGAGCTCTTCCTCTACCATTAAAACTGTATATTCCATATATAATCTGAAATGTGTTGAAAATTTAAACCCTGATCATATTTTTATCACTGTAGCCAATGTCACTGCACCTGACTGGAACATTAAAGTTTATTATATAATCTATAAATAAATGAATTCAGATTGGCCAGGATGGATCCCTCATTGAACAAAATACTATATGATATTGAACAGTTTTTACTTTGGGTTTTGCAAAACTGTACATAAAATTACGATATACCACGGTTACTAAAATAGCCTCTGGGAATTCTATATAAAATATATACATACTGACGTTACAGTAGTGGTTTTAACAACATAGTAGTCTTTGAACATGAATCTGGAAAAAACAACACCTAATAATCCATTTACAACACACACATTTATATGAAACCCAATAAACAATATACGAATTATGACAGTTATACACGAGCTATCTAAACTACAGCTGTCCGACATCTGAAATAGAAAACACCCAATAGTCCATTTACAACACGAAAATTCATATAACACCACATAAACAACATATGAATTATGACAGTTATACACCAGCTATCCAAACTATAGCTGTCCGACATCTGAAATAGAAAACACCAAATAGTCCATTGACAACACGAAAATTCATATAACACCACATAAACAATATATGAATTATGACAGTTATACACGAGCTATCTAAACTATAGCTGTCCGACATCTGAAATAGAAAACACCCAATAGTCCATTTACAACACGAAAATTCATATAACACCACATAAACAATATATGAATTATGACAGTTATACACCAGCTATCTAAACTATAGCTGTCCGACATCTGAAATAGAAAACACCCAATAGTCCATTTACAACACGAAAATTCATATAACACCACATAAACAATATATGAATTATGACAGTTATACACGAGCTATCTAAACTACAGCTGTCCGACATCTGAAACAGAAAACACCCAATAGTCCATTTACAACACGAAAATTCATATAACACCACATAAACAATATACGAATTATGACAGTTATACACGAGCTATCTAAACTATAGCTGTCCGACATCTGAAATAGAAAACACCAAATAGTCCATTTACAACACGAAAATTCATATAACACCACATAAACAATATATGAATTATGACAGTTATACACGAGCTATCTAAACTGCAGCTGTCCGACATCTGAAATAGAAAAACACCCAATAGTCCATTTACAACACGAACATTCATATAACACCACATAAACAATATATGAATTATGACAGTTATACACGAGCTATCTAAACTATAGCTGTCTGACATCTGAAACAGAAAACACCCAATAGTCCATTTACAACACAAAAATTCATATAACACCACATAAACAATATACGAATTATGTCAGCCAGCCAGTCTAATTTACTATCGAATAAAGAACGAAAATCAATGGTAGGATTAGACCTATAAGAGAGACTTCAGTGAGATGGACTTCCACCGACCTATAAAAAATATTTCAGTGAGATGAGGGGGAATTTCCAAAATGTTAATCGTAGGTAAAATAACCTCTTTTATACTCTCATGGTGTAAGATGACAAATTTGAAAATTTCCTTCATAAAAAAGCACATTTTTGGCATGTTTATGCCGCAACTAATGCATATATATGCATATTTACACTGAAATGTCATAAAAAAATCACACATTTTTGAAGATTTTTACTTTGAATGATTGAAATGTGTAAATTTCAGCATTTGCACAACATTGCATAATGTATTTTGGCAAAACCATATCTTTAATGTGTCATGTTCTGTTCATACCATAAGCAACATTGATTTGGTTAAAACATGGAAAAATTGCACGATTGTTGGATCTAAACGTGACCAACAGACAGATGGATGGCTGACGGACCGGCGGGTGGGCGCCATTTATGACATTGATAACTACCAAAGCAGCACAATCCCTATATATACATACTTATGAAATTTAGTTCTTTGCATACATGCAGAGGACGTGACACCATAGAAAAATACGATAAACTTGTAACTTGTGAATTATTTCAGAACCATTTTAAATCCAATCAATTGTTGGGTCACGGAACATTAAATAGATTTCCGTTTATAATCAAATAACTGTTTAACATGATAGTACGTGTTGTTGTTAGCTGCTCGAACAAACATAATCAACATGTTGTTATCTCACAATGGGACTCGTGTATTTATTAACTTTAAAGTAATTTCACGTAATGTATTTGTACAAAATGTATATATATCATTAAAATCGTATTCGTGGACACGTTCACACATTGACATTATCATATGTTTTACTTTACAAAACTTCTCTCGTTCTTCCCAGGTCGATATGCAAAAAACACCTTGCTAAATATGTAAGATGATACAGTAACTAAACAGTTTCTTATTGGAATTCATTTATAAACTTTAAAGTTTATGCGACTATACTTACAACAAGAGAAAGTAATTCTAATTGATTAGTATTTAACAAGTTATTATTACAATAATTGTATTTTATTATATCAGTTGCATTCATCTCTGATCGATATCAAATATAACGTGTTACTAGATGTGTAAGAAGAAGTAGTTAGTAGTAACTAACACCATTTTATTGGGTGCAATCAGTATTATAAAGTGTGTGCGATTATACTTACAAAATAAGTAAGCGAGTAACTTTAATGTATTTGCACTAAAATAGTGATTATTTATAACTTAATCAGGGGTCGTATCCACCAACCATTTTTGAGAATATTCTTGGATTTGAGCTTGAAAATCCAAATTTTAACCTTAGGTATTTAAAATACCGCGAGAAATAGAATGATTGTGGGTAGTTCATTTGACTATATATTAAGTGTCCCAGCATGCTTCCTAATTTTGATCCCAAAGAGTGGCCTCGAAGTGTTATTTTCAAAATTAATTTTAGAGTTGAAGTCCAAGAATATTCTTAAAATGTTTGGTGAATTTGACTCCAGGTATCGGCTTCGTGATAGGATAAATGTTATGACATTATACATAATATGTTTTGGCTATTTCATGTTTCACACGCGTATCGAAATGTCGGTAGATAATGAGAATAGAACATTTTTATCATGTAATTGTATAACAGTCACTATCAGTAATACAACAAACCAACAAATACAACGCACCGTTATGATTGTATTACTGTTCGGTTTTATTTTATATAAATAGTTGAACTATTATAACATTAATGTCGGATGTCTTGTTATAAACCTTTCATATGCTAGTTTTAAATGGCATTTAGATGCTGTTCGAAGACTCTTAAATATATTTATTCAGATATTAATGTTATTATATTAGTCTTTACCGGTACCCCGCCTTAAAGCATTTCTCAGAAAAGCGTTGTATTAGACATTGTCGCTAGTCTATCCAAGACATTCAAACTTTCCCTTAGGCAATTAACCAATTAACGTGCTCAACCGGTATTGCCATGTAACGGACACTGTCGGCAGGACTGGGTCCGTTCTACAGACTACATAGCCTCTTATGCACATTTTCTTTAAACTTAATTCTACAATTTCCCCACTTTGGTTGCAATATGTATTCCAAGAATAGTTTAAAAGATGTTTTGTCAACTGTATAGATTGCATATTATAGGTAGGAACCAATGTCGGTTATAATTTAATAGTAAATTGATTGCGTTTAGACTGCGTTTGTCAAGTATTGACATATTGCATAATTACCAGCATAAACAGTATAAACGCTTTGTGTTGATTGGACATGCACTGTGGAAACATCATACTTTACAGTGTAAACATGGTATTGTGCGTAAGGATTTTACTGGCACTCATTAACAATCCGTGTATGTTCGGTGTCCGAACGTAAATAGTGATACCAGTCTTACTGTTCATAAACCGATACCAATACAATACTTAAATCGGCATCATGTCGCATCCACGAATAGTTGCACGAAGAGGGTCCAAACATATTGGCGAAGATTAATGAGAGTCAGGTAAAATCTTAATGACAAGAAAGTATTTTGTCTTATTTACATACTAGTATATAACTATTTATATGAATGTGCGTCATATTTGTATTTTGTATTTTGACGATGAATGTGAGTGGTTACACATTCGTACATATATTAACTAACTTCTTCATGTGTTCGCATTAACCTCGGTTCAACGGTACATTTTAAACTTTTGTTGCCAGTTTGAAACTAGTACATTTGATATTTCAGACAAGACAAAATATCAAATAGGTGTAATTGTCATTTACATATTACTCAAACAGATAAGTAATCTGCACCTTAGATCTAGATGCATAACTCTAATGGAGGGGTGGTACCCGCAGAAAAAATACAATTTAGTATAAGATAAATATGCTAATAAAGTGTCAGTGTACTTTAAGTGGACGGGAATAAACGAAACAGAGTGCATATAACAATACGACGCAAGCAAATCCACAACGGGATACTATGTGTTATTATTTAAATACAATACTCATACAGTTAAATTTAGTCTTTTGCATCAGTTAGGCGGTTATATAGCAGCAATATGTATGAAATACGAATAATATTCAGACATTGGCAACAACTGAGAGTATGGTATACTGTTGTGTTTGCTGTGTTAGGACCATTGTACTTGATAACGGATATGAGTTCAAAGGTATGTCTAATTTGTGTTTGATTTTATTTCATACAGACAGAATTTCTATACGGATACAAGTTTCAATATGTTAAAGAGACAACAACAATATGTTACCTTTACAGTTTTAATTGAAGAGTTTTTTGCACGACCTAAACACTACTTCATGTTATATCACAAATTACATTTTTTACTTCTGCAAAATATGTACCGATTGTTACGCCTCACTACACACTTGCACACTGTTTTGCACAACGGTAACATGATTCTTGCGCTTTAAAAAAGTCCTATACAATTTAAGTCGTATTTAATTCAAGTCCTATATAATTTAAGTGTTTTGTGATATTTTAAGTCCTATGTAAGTCCTATATAATTTAAGTCCTATATAATTTAATTCATATGTAATTTATGTCCTATGTAAATTAAGTCCTATTTTATTTTAAGTCATTTAAGTCCTATATAATTTATTCCAATTTAATTTAAGTCCTAATGTAATTTAAGTCCTATTTTATTTAAGTCCTTTGTAATTTAAGTCCTATGTAACTTAAGTTCAATGCTATTTAAGTCCTATGTAATTTAGTCCTATACAATTTTAGTCCAATATAACTTAAGTCCTTTGTAATTTAAGTCCTATGTAATTTAAGTCCTATGCAATTTAAGTCCTTTGGTATTTGGTTCGTAATATTTCCAAACTGGTTTATGGGCGCTGTGATTTATTGCTGCAAGTGAGTAGAAAAGTGTGACTTTTACAGTATTTTTACAATTGGATATATATGTGCATTTGAGGACTTTTTAAAATAAAATATAAGGGTGCCGACTGCACTGTCCGTAACAAAACAAATTGGTCAACCCACCAGTTGTTGTGCATTTTAATCTGCGGATACATTCCTGCTACACAAATAAAATACTTTAAAAAATCTATGCTGCTATTTTTCACAATAACATTTTGATTAGTTAGACCTACGGCGTTTCTGTTTCAGAATGGGCCATAACTCGGATAAATTATGCAAGGTCATTTTGGGTTACTAAGAATGACAAATTTAGCATAGCATAATTTTATCTTTCATATCAGAAATTTGATAGAGAAAAAACAAATTAAGATTATTGAACTTATAAGTTTCGTGTATAATAGATATTAAAATGCAACACAGAAATAAAAGTTTAATGTAATATGAAAACGCAACATGTTTAGCATGAGTGTATGGTAATTTGGTACCTCCTGAATTGATGTCACTATCTTCAGTTCCAGATAACCCCCATCTAAACCCCGTATTGCATTTTATAGCTCTTCATGTGATGCGTTTTCATATATTGCGAGTACAGGATTATATACCTTGGCTTTCAGTTGATGATACATTAATGATATTTTATGTGGTAAACTTCATTGGGTTAAAGAAAGAGTTAATGCATTGACACAAGTAACATATCCATTGTTATTACATCGGTGTAGTTTCCTTTAAATATGCCTTACATAGCAATTCCTTAAAATGTAAGTTTAAGACATAGACATTGATTAAGTATGCCTTTACCTGAAGTTAAACGCCTGTTTAGGTATAATTATAATACGTGTAAGTGTCTCTCATTATTTTATTTCGTTTCAATCCTTTTACTATGTATGTAGAATATGATGTACATAATTTATGAATAAAATATGTTTAAACCAAGTGTCTCTCATATTTGTCAGCACTTCTTTTTATGTGTCACCTTACGAACTATTACCATTTCAATGTCTATTTTGGACAAAATGGATGTGACATAGTTCTAAAAGGACTACGATTTTCCTGAAGAAGGCGTAAGCCGAAAATTTGTGTAAATAAGAGTTTATTATAGACATTGATATTATATTTTCTTCTTCGGAAGATTAATAGTAAATTTTATTGTTATTTCGATAAATGCACCTATACTTCATTTGTTATATTCCTTGTGGTATTTTTAAACATATTTATTTGATTGTGAAACGAGTTCTTACAGCTTATTCAAATAGTGCTCTTCCTGGGAGAATCAGTACTAAGCATATGTGGATTAAGTATCTTGTTAAAGGACACGGCAGCATATAGCCTAGGAGGAGGACCGAACCAATGCCCCTCCGAATTTGGATGTAATGCTCTAATACTGGGCCACGCCCCCCACTCCTCTTGATTTAAACACGTATCAATTTGTATCAATTAAATAATAACCTATTTGTATTATACTTTATTTATAGAGTTGTGATTTATCATCAGATATTTTAGAAAGCATCTATAAAGCTTATGCGTTAAACCAAAATGACAGAAATATAATTATGCTAATTTTTAACTTTATGTTAAACCCTAATGAAGTATAAATAGTTTACTCATTATTCGCCGCTAGTAAACATATCAAGTGACATTAATCTTACCGCTCTCGGTGTTTAACCTTTTAACCCTGCCCGCGCGAAAAGATTTACAGATACACAAACGACTGTATTTGAAGGTAAATATGCATATTTCATTGAGATGTGTGTTTGATTGCAAACTAAGGGATACTAAAAAATTTATTATATAAGATATATAAACCCTATGATATTAGTTTATTCATGAGGTGTTATGAATTAAGCAGCGCGCCGCACGCCATCAAAGCACCGGTTAAAGCGGCATTTGAATTTGGAGAAACAATGAATGAATTCCAAAATACAAAGGAGCTAGCAGAAAAAAAACATCGGTTAGTGAAAGTTTGGGGCGACATTTTACAAACTCACACGAGGATTAAGCTTCCATAACTAATGCAAATATGAGTTGTCGATGTTTTTATCACACATTCACAAGTACGATATCCGTTGTGTTGAATGCTCATGACAAATGCTACTTTTTTGAAAGCGTTTTCCTTCCCCGAATAGAATATTTATAACACATGGTTTATGAATTTCTTTTTTTATTGAAACTTTGAATCAACATAACACATATATTATGAACTAAATCGGCTATACCTATGTACTACAAAAGTTAGAAATTTTGGTGCCATAACACTTTTATGATAGTTATCTACTACTGTTAAGAAAGATTAAAATCTAACAATGTGTTCTTATCTATTCTATTTTGTCCTTTTGCAACGCGCGGAATATATAAAAATGAACGTTTCGCCATATTTAACTTAACGTTAACTTATTTAAATTTTGTATGAAAAACATACACTTGTTTTAATGAATATTTTCTTGAAGTTTAACAATATATGCTTGCCGAAAACACCAAACGTAGAATATATGATAATGAAAAATATCTTGCTAATCGATGAATTTTTTAAGTATGACTGTATTAAAAGGAACAGCAAGACAATGGGAAGGTCGCTGACCACACCTGGGACATTGATAGAATAGTGAAAAGAAAGGCCTTGAAATGAAGTTCAAAAGTTCATTAGATCTTTTTTGTGATTGGTATGCCTCATTATAAATGTACAGCTGTCAACAGTACATTTGGCGTATAGCGGTTGTTTCTTGAGCGTTTTGTTGATGTGTGGATAATATTACGCTTTGGTTATAAAAATTAAATATACATTTTGCTGTAATAATAATCACATATAAAAATGTATGGAATAAAACAATTTGGACAGCATGTATTACAAATTAAAGTTTGGTTTGCTTTACTTGTGGCAGTGCTTTCACCTATATATCTGATAACAGAAATGAATACTAAGGTAGGTGTAATAAAGTCAGCATTTTTTTGCAGACATACAATAGATTTAGAGTGTGCTTCAACACAATACATTCACAACTATAATTTTGTTTTGTTTACATACGATTCACGTGCAAATAAAATGGAAAAAAATAACACCGAAAAAAACACCGTAACATTTGGTAAAATGTCTTTTTTGTAAGATGAAGTATGGTATGATACTACTTACATGTTTGATATCTCGTTTTACATGTCATAACGAGGCAGAGGGCAATAAAAACATGTATTTGCAATTATTTTAATACCATTTAAACATTTAAGTGGCGGTTTTTGAAATTGCAAATGTGCGTGTCATTGAAGTAATGTGGCCACTCTTCCATATGCTAGCATTGTCTTTATATATATAGGGCTAACCCATATATGTTGTTGTTTGATCTTACGGGCTGTTGGTTAGCGACCACTATCCTCACAATATAAAGGTCATGATTGGTTTTTGCATAATGTAAGAAAAGTTGCCAGCAAAATGTGGAAGGACGATCGTTCTGCTCATCGTGGCCGTGGTTGGTTTCTCTTATTGTGAGAGAGTTTGCCAGTTAAAAAAGACGGGCGGTGGTTCGGCTCAGGGTGATAGTATGATATCCAGTTCAGTAGTATTGTATTATAAATACACTCACTTGAACTTATAATCGTAAAGTAATTCTATAACTATAAAGCGCCAATAGTGTAATCCAGTATCTTTAACACAAACAGTTTAACAGCGTGGGACGTGTGGTCCAGTGGTAGAGCATCGGATCCATGATCGCCACAACGGCTTTTGTGTCGTGTCCTTGAGCAAGACACCTTTTCATAAACATATGTTTAGTACTGGTTCTACCCAGGAAGACTTCGAGAATTGTAAGAACTTGTTTCACAATCGAAGTAAAATAAATAAAGTTTAAACCAAACAGTTTCTTGTATGTTATTCTAGATAAATTGAGTCCTCCACCAAATAGTTCTTAGCTGACACTCGAGAGTGTGGACTATACGTTCCATATGTCTCTCGTGCGTACACTTGTAATTAAATACCCCGTATGTGATGCTTTAATTCAATAGTAGATATCCAGTTGTCTAGTTTGCAATTAATACAACAAGTAATGGTTGTTTTGTTATAAAACACGACTAAATGTACTGTATGTGTAAGTTGATGTGAAGGATTCAATTTAAATTCGCATAAACTTATACAGTCCAGTTAATATATAATGTCGCCTTTAAGGTAATACCGACAGATGTTTTTGTCCGCTCACTGTATTTTGGGTAATTGTTTTGTTTGAGCCAGTTTACAAAGAGACCAATATTGTAAATAAATGGCTACAAATGTCTTCCACTAGCTGTAACGTAACTAGAGCGTGTATGCGTTGTATAGGGTAAGTATTTTTAGCAACATCGTCATGTTTAATTCAAAACTACAACGTTATATACCGAAACGGTGATTTCCTATATACACATGTGTAGTTACTTTTTGTTTAAAAGTACGTGTTTACATATGTGCAATATTAAAGACGAAGTGGTTATTGGACATACCTATAAAACTTGTTGTGAGGTGTATGTTTAATTTGGGAAAAATGCCTTAAATACGTGTTATTTAATAGTAGTTTATTATAATACAAATACATAATATTATAAACAATGACTAAAGGATCGTGAATTTTAAATGACGATTACATAACGGGTAACTGCCCATGGTGTAGTTACTTCTGGCATAACCGAGCGGAGTGTATGTACACAGTAAAACGAAAAGAAAATGCAGATGTTGCGGTTCATTTAAGTTTTCATCTTTCTTTGCAAACGGGATTAGCTACATGTAAATTAGTATAAACTATACATTGCCTAGAACCACTTCGATAAGTATATTTTACTTACTAGACATTTAACAGTCATTATTAATGGTAATACATGATGAATCGCTGCTGGAGATATGTCAGGAACAAACTCCTTTGCGGGAGGCAGGTTGGAGGTCAGTTACCTCCGATGTCACTGAGGACTTTGAAGAAACATTTTCTGGCTCTGAGGACACTCATCATTCTGGCAGTAGCATTTATGTTACCTTTGGATTTAGCCTTAACTGTAGATGGTGGTAACTCAAAGGTGAATACATAAAATGATAGAGGATGGAATTATTTTGCTTTTGACCTGTAATTTTAATAACAAATACATTTATTTAAGCTATAGTTAACACTTTAAGTTAATATAATTGATTGAATGACAACAATTGATTTTCACTTGTTTTAATACTAATTGTATAACCCGTTGTCGTTATACTTAAATCGTTTTGGTATCCTTGGATATCTTGTGGCTTAGACAATTGTTGATAACTAAGTTATTAAATATGTAAAACACACTCAAACAAAGGGTTTAACAATTGGATCGCGGCTAGTTTCCGCTTTAGTGTCATGTGACATACCTATCTTTGCTATGACAGTTAATTGTCGTACGTTAAATGTAATACTGAGTATCCATTTCACAAGCTATATAGCAAGCATTTTGTAAACTGAAAATCCGAGTAAAAAAAAATTGAATCAGATTGAAAATGTTTGTATTCGGTTTTTCATTTTACTCATACTTTATTGATGTGCAATGTTTTTTTGTTTATTTATTGTAGACGTGGTTGATTTTGAATGATACACTTAGAATTGGCTATATGCATAAACCGCAGTTGCTAATATGAAAGATAAAACAGCTGTGTTTCTATATTACAAATTTATCCATATTCTTAATCTATTATTGATAAATATGTACGATGAATGCAGATTCGTGACGGATTGGAGGACTTATTTCCAAAATATACATGTAATGGGGCCGATTTATAAATACCACGGGTAATGTGTGGTTACACATTAAATATAACAAGTATCAATCGATGAATTTGAGTAAACCAAATGGACGAGGCACAACAGCGTTGCGCTCTGTACTACAAAGGGATTATTATTTAAGTATTGTTTACAACTAACCACTTGGTTTGTTTACTTACTTGTTTACTATTACAGGAGGCGCGATGTGCCTACGTCATTGTGGTGATGGGAATTCTGTGGTTAACGGAGGCAATTCCGATAGCTGTGACAGCACTGATGCCCATTTTTATGTTCCCTATGCTCGGTGTAGCCGAGGCGAAAGACATGAGCTCAGCATATGTGACGGTATGAAAAACATTTGATTGTTTGCAATATAATAGTATGTATTTCTATGCAAAAACTTAGTTGTAAGCATTTTGTACACATCTGTTTTACTTTCTGAATAACACTACTCTTTCGAACTCAATGCACACTTTCATGTATTTTCACGTGGGATGTTTCTCATCAAAGCGTTCATTTGTCGATGGCACTGATGCACATACGAATTAAATTTAGCGGTAACTGATTTCTTTACAGTTGATGTCATTATGGTTATTATAAAAGAGCTAGTTAGACATAATGAGTTTGTTTGAAAAACATTTGATAGCTTGAATGATCAAAATATACAACCTTACTGTTAAAAACAGCACTGCGTAAAACTGTGTTTCACTATTAGTACATGTATCATAAATACACACGTTGTAAATTACAATGTCAGGACACAACCATGCTGTTCCTTGGAGGACTTGTGCTGGCCGTGGCTGTAGAGGAAAGTAATCTACACAAACGTATAGCCATCGGTGCCATGAGACTTATCGGTGCACACCCGTCCATGTAAGTACCCAACATAATCAACATGCATATTCCTAGGCTGGCAACGCCAACTCACAGTAGAAGTGATACTTATATCCTCGATATCGGAATCGATTGAAGCAAAGTAAATATCACAATTCTAACAAAATACTATTTTAAGTGATTATGGTAAAGGTATGCAATGATGTTATAGATATATTTCTCAATGCAATTCTTAATTGAATAAAACTTATTATCTATTTCAAATACAATCTCTTGCATATATTGAAAGGCTTATGCTTGGACTGATGTTGCCGACGTGGTTCCTGTCTATGTGGATTAGCAACACAGCAGCGACCTCTATGATGATACCAATCATACAGGCCGTGATAAAAACGTGCGAAGCTGTACATAAAGTTCGCCGTGAGTAAACACAGACAACCATAATAAAAAATTACTTTATGTATATATTGTATACATTGTGTATATTTTTTATATTGTATATATTTTATATATTGCATATATTGTATATTGTAAATAGTGTATATTATATATATTGTATATATTGTATTTATTGTAGAAATTATATATATTGTATATATTTTATATATTATATATATTTTATATATTCTATATATTCTATATTGTATATATTGTATGTATTGTATATATTGTTTATATTGTATATATTTTATTTAGTTTATGTATTGTATATATTGTACATGTTGTATATTGTATAAATTGTATATAGTAATCTATAATCTATTCATATAGTTTAAGCATCTGGTGCAACGTATACAAGTAGCTAACTCTGTTTTATTTAGTATGTCTATGAGGTAAAAGTTTGAGTTCAACACCACTTTACTTGTTAAGCGTTATTCAATATTCTTCACAATTTGATCATGTAAATTGCTGTATGTGAACAGAAACATAAACATATTATAAAATAGATATT
The DNA here is from genome assembly GCA_029582155.1 of Panopea generosa. Classification (NCBI taxonomy): domain Eukaryota; kingdom Metazoa; phylum Mollusca; class Bivalvia; order Adapedonta; family Hiatellidae; genus Panopea; species Panopea generosa. The sequence goes on along the minus strand of CM055899.1, from coordinate 683,666 downwards.
AAATGATCCTTATAGCATTATACATGTGTTAATACTATTTGACATACATGTAGATGATCATAATGAAGAAGTAAACGTTGCTTATATCATGGACGATATCTCTACTGAGGAGTCGGTGTCAGTCTCCGAGAAATCTACAGAAACAACAAACAGTCAGCCTGCTAGCAGGTTATTCATATTTACATAAATCATTCATTTAATTGTGAACTCATAATACATATTCAAAGAAAGATTTTCTTTGAAGAAGTGTAATGATTCATGACAACGTGTGTATTCCAGACAAACGGTACATTTTGCAATAGTCTTTCAATATATTTTTGAATGGGACTAAACGCTATTTTCGCACATTTCAGGTTATGTATAACATTTCAAGTCTCGTTGGTAGAAGAAGACCTCAGAATGATTCTGAGTAGAACCAACGTCCTTCCGCAAATAACTGGCAAACTTTTCACATAGAGTTTTTTGGAGCGATCGGGATTTGTACGAACTTAGCAATGAGAGGTAAATAATCTTGAGACAGCGCCTTAGACCACGTGGCCTAGAAGGACTTTTTTAATAAAACTTTATAGATAATCTGACAAGCTTAACAAATAACATTCTAGTATGACGATGAGATTGGTACTGTTGTGTATAACTGGATTATTCCATTGTGCCGGGCATGGTAAGCTCAGTCGGTTATGCGTCTGACTATCAATACAGGGGTCGCCCGGCAACAGTATCCGTGATGATTGATATACATTATCATTCGTCTCTTACCGTTGATTCAAGTTGGAAAGTTATCAGTTAATTGCGGAGATGAGGTGTGCTCGAGTACTGGTTAACCTTTCAGGAACCCAGGAATCAGAAGTTAGGTTAACTGACCGTCTGTTAGCCCTCGATGGCTTAAAATGACGCTAAATATTCCATAAATCAATTCATTATTTAATTTTGTTGCAAAGTTAATGTAAGAAAGAAAGTCAAACGCAATGAAATAAAACTAGGCAAATATAACGAGAATGTTTACGCTCTCCAAACTAGCAACATATATTTAGATTTAAAATAATGATTTCAGCGCAACATCGAGAGACAATATCGTCAATATTAATCAGTCTACACCAACTGACATGTCCAACCAAACTCTGGAAATGAAAAGACTTGCCAAGGGTTTGTGTATATCTGTCGCGTATGCTGCCAATGTCGGGGGTATCGCTACACTTACTGGAACACCGCCAAACCTTGTACTGAAGGAAAGGGCTGATGAGTATGAGCCTTGCCGAGTTTATTACTTTTATATTTCTTACGAGTTTTACTGTAGTTTTGTCCTGATTTTCGCCTTGTTTTCACCTCAATTATGACCATCTTGCTACTCAGATTACGGCAAAGTTATCGAGTGTTTGGTAATTTGATATGTAGTTACATAATAATTGTTTTGTGATATAAACAATACACATGTTGTATTTGTTAGAAAATATTTTTACAGGGATACGTTCCTTTTTCTCTTTTTATGATGTAACAACCGGGCGAAAGCGAGGGTAATGCCCCCTTTAACCAGTTTGTTACTCCCATTTAGTACATGTTTTACTGACCATCCGAAGGCAATGCCAATGATATAATTACAATTATTTTGTATATTGATTATGTTTATGCAGGGGATTTTGGAGACTGTGTCCTTCAAGCGATACGTCTTCTGATCATGTATTTTCTTATTTCGTGTTCTAAGACAGTATATATGTTTCCGACAACTAATATAAGCATATACTGATGTGCTCAGAACGTATGTTGCGAATACCCAATGTTCGAACAAGTGCTTTACAACGACCTAATTAACCCGTCAACTATATGTTTCATTATAGATAATCTATCCAAGAACACGATATCTCCCGAATCAGGTATATTAATCACCAATGAAAAAACAGGGACTTATATGCATGTCCCTCAAATCATAGCAGTTGAACGCTTATTAAACTGTGACATAATCAAACGTTCAGTTAAAATAACTGACCAATCAACCTGCTCAAAAATGGCCTTCTCAACATTGCTATTTAAAGGGCCCAATCGGTGGCTGGGTCCGTACTACAGACTAACATTATGAACGATATTCTATATTTTTGAATCCGTTATATCACAGACACAATTTATAATTAAATAAGTTACACACATGTGATTGTAGTTTTGTAAACGATTTTGGTATCATTGATTTATACTACATTTCAGTTTGTACAAGAACATGAGCAGTAATGCGGTACAAGAATCCCCGCTTTCGTTCGCTGTGTGGATGGGCTTTGCTTTCCCACTGTCTCTCCTTACATTAATAATCGCTTGGTGTTGGTTACAGCTGTTATTTCTGAGGGGCCGGTAAGTTTTGATAGATGTTTCAAGTCAAGTTGTGTAGCCAAAGTGGCAGTTTGGTTCCTCTATCAATTTAATACATTTCTTAATAGTGTAATCCCGATAAGGAACAATTATCGATTTGGTTATCTTCTTTTGTGTCTACATCACTGTACCTCTCACAAATCATTTAATATTGTACTGCTCTACGTATAGAAAAATACGCTTCTGGAGCACTGGATACATTACAATGGTTCTAAAAGTGCCTTGTTCACATAGTTATTCCTCTGTTGGTCCATTTATGCAGAAACAATATTGGTCAACCAGGTTGCTTAGTCACAATTTTGATGGTTTGATGGTACCCTATAATTTTTGACAATTCTGCCCATTTGTTGCAGTGTAGTACTACGTATCCTTAAACTGTTATAGCTTCATCAAACAGTTCCCGATATTATCCAAACTTAGCAGTTATCATGAAAATGTTTCAATGTTCCCATATACACAATAAATGACATTATATGCATTTTCAACAAAAGAATTGCCTAACAGCTTTACACATTTCTAATTTTTTGGGCGTAAGAATCTTACTACCGTCACGCAAGGGAGGTAATTCTTAAGTGAGACCTGTTTCCTTCTATTATGAAATTAACTATTCCTCAAATATGCCTTTACCATAATATGCTCTCTCTCTCTCTCTCTCTCTTTTCTTTCTCTCTTTCTCTCTCTCTCTCTCTCTCTCTCTCTCTCTCTCTCTTTGTACTCCTGACGTGCGTTTCATTTCATTTTTTAATATTTCATATAAGCTTCATTTTTGTTCCATTTTAAATTGGGAGAAAACACCTTGATAAAGGGGTAGTGGGAGGGGTAACGGTAGCGTGATTAAGTCCCCCATTAAGCAGACTGCCCAGTGTCGAGTTTGCTGCTGACCATTCCTTAACTGCCACACATGTTTCCACTTCCTCTTTATGTATGTAGTATATTAGCAATATTTTATATAACTATTATGTTTATACTGTTATGGTGTCTGTTTATTCCACGTCCCTGTTGGGCATATTGTTATATGATACATTTTTTCTGGGTCAAGAGGAGACTTTAACATAACATTTATCTTTGGGATTACTATCAACGTTTGTGGTATTGATTTCAATACCAAGTCGATTCATCGACAAGTCGACAAGATTCAAATCTATAATTAGTGATTCATACTCATTGGGGCGGTTAAATAAAAAAAACTGTTTCACTTAACCTGGAAGGGAAACGAGATAATAACATCATAGTGCAAGTCTGTTGCTTTCCACTAGACTATTTTTTATTTACTATCATGGGGTCATAATGTGCTTAATTAGTGACTACTATTAGAATAAAGTTCAAGGTCAAAATATATTGGTTGAAACTGTTACAGAAAACCTTTTTTGCAAAATGTATACATATGTATGAAAATTGAAATGTATAGGAAATATTACACGGGTTTTAGATGCTTTAAAAAGCTGGATCCGGAAACAAAGAAGGCGGTCAATGCCACTATCAAGAAACAATACCACAGTCTCGGACAAATGACGTGAGTTAATTCATTAATACTGCTGAATGAAGTGCATACTTATGATGTATCACAGTATGTTGTGTATGTATGTATATACATTTATCATTCGTCATCTGGAACTGCTCTGGATGAATGTTCTTCTTCAGGAAATGTATAAGAAAATAATATTTTCTGTTATTTGAACTTGAAAAGCTCCGACATGTTTTTGAAAATTTAGTCTTTGAACTGAGAGTTAATGTTAGAGAAGCATGGAGTATATCCAACACCTTTAGCTCATTTACAACGCCACCACACTCAGTAGATATGACGAATCTGGCTAAATAAAAGTCTCTTATTTATTTAGTACAATTTCTTTGCCGAGCTTTATCCGAGTAGTCGAGTCAATACTATGTGCACGTGAAGAACGTGTATATGTTTATACTAGTATTTTTACATAATTACAGTTTCTTAAATCTACCCAGTTAACGATTATATATTTTTTTAGAGTTTAAGAAATGTTTGGATGATAATTTCAATATTGATCTAAGTATTCGTCTCGGTCATTTCAGATTTGCTGAATGGATGGTCCTACTAAACTTTATCGCTCTAGTCATACTGTGGTTGTTCAGAGACCCACCCAGTATGAGCGGATGGGGTGAAATGTACTATAACCACACCGAGTATGGTCACATATATTGATATATACTGTTTGGAACAGCTAACCCAAACTTAGATTTTATGCTCCTGATAGTTTATGTATTTTCTCAAAATGTCCCAATGCAGTTTATTTAAAATGTGGACTTGAATAAGAATGATAAACACTGCTCTGTCAAATCAATGCATACGTGTCTGTTTGTGGCGGACACAAATGTTAATTACGCTATTTAATCTTTTGACGAACATAATAAAAATCCAAAAGTGGCGGGTTCGCTGTTCCGTTCAGTTTATTTATTTTAAAGAGTTGTTTTTTTTTAAAAAAAAAGAAAATATTTTTATGTAAAACTATTTGCCAATGGAAGGAGGGTTTGTGATTTAATTGTCATTGAAACGTAACCTCTATAAGACGATGTTTTCTAATTTTGAAACACATTTGATATATATTAGATAAAGATAATCCGATTTGAGTTTAATTAAATTTGCAATGTTTTTGTTTACTTGAATTGAAAACCTCATTTTGTATCATGATAAATGATTGATTGATTGAATATTTAGCATAATGTTTATGCCATCGAGGGCTAACAGACTATCAATTAACCTAAGCACTGCTTGTTGGGATCTAGTACTCCAAATCTCCGCAAGTAACAGATAGCTTTTCCACTTGAATCAGCGATGAGAGCCAAATAATACCATGTCGTATATCAATTATCACGGAGACTATTGCCGGACGGGGATTACGACCCCTAGATTGATAGTCAGACGCACTACCGACTGAGCTAATTGAACCCTGCCAAGATTAATACAATCTGGTGTAATTTATATACATATTAAGGTACATGATTGTTTTATGTACAGAAGAAAAAAAAAATTTCTGAGAAAATAAAAATATCTATAGTAAAATATAATTATTAAAAGTTTCACAGATTTAAACTATTGTTAGAGTAACTTACTAGTAATGTGTATAAACATGTCTCTTGCAGAAATAAGAAGTATATTTCTGATTCTACACCAGCCATTTTGATTGGTGTTATACTTTTCATTGTTCCTTCACGCCTGCCAAGTGTGTTTTGCTGGGCAGAAGACAGAGGTAATGTATGATTATAAATTATGTAATAGTAGTTAGTGCAAAAGTTAATAGTAATAATATGTGAAAGAAGTTCTGTACTGACAACATTCAACATAAGTAAACATATATATTATTAAACACCTATTGTTCATATTGTAGTAATAAGCATCCAACTTAAGTTCTCTGTCAACCTATTGAAATATTTAATTGATGTGAAGTTAGCCTCAAATGCGCTATATGGTCGAGTAAGAGTTAAGGTTAGGGTTAGAATTTCTTAGATATCAATCACACACGCACTGCTCTAGAACATTCATTTGTCATTATGACTTTCTAATGTGAGGATACCAAACTATATACATAATAAATTTGCAAATGAACTGGAAATCAAATTGAAGTCACGTGCCACTTTGAACAGTTACTAAATGCGACTTTATTATTTCAGTCTCAAATGGGAGCGTAGATCAAGATAGAAAATAGTTGTTTAATTTGAGAGCATGTTTCAAGTTATGCGAATGACAACAATGATAGAAAAAATAATGTTCTAAGCATGACATATTTGAAAAACAATTTATTAGCCAATTTTCAAATTTTCAGATTGTTTGTATGTGTTAGAGGCATTTAACGTTTTTAAATATTTAAACTTAAGACCAATTTACAAAACGCTGTGTGTGTTTGATTTCCATTTTAGATAAACCATCTTACACACCGATTCTTACTTGGTATTCCGTCGAAAGGAAAATTCCTTGGGGTGTTATTATTCTGCTAGGTGGAGGATTTGCTATCGCAAAAGCTAGCAAGGTATGGTTTTAAAAGAGTTTAAAATTCTGCAAACACTTTCTGTATGTTTGTGATTTGTTCGTTATCTTTTTTTTCTGTTTTATACATTTGGAAAGTCAAAGTTTGTTTTTGTTTGCTACCAAAATTGTGTCGTTAGTTTTATTGCAATTTATATGAATTGTCATAATATGCCTTTTATTCACTTTTCACCTTAAAACTTTGTAAATGTACGTTTAATCTTCCGATACAGACATGTATTATGTAAACTATCATTAAACTGTTATAGATCGCAGACTTCTTACAGCACATGGCTCAAATGTATTAGAAAGACTACAACCCATCTGTATTTAAAGTAACTAATATTTGTATTATTATGAAAACTGTCACATACATTACAGTAAAACTTCGTTGACTCGAACCCAGCCGGACTGGACTAAATAGTTCGAGTTTAAGGTTATTTGAGTCAAGTATTGTCCAACATCATACATGACCAGATAAGTTGTTCGAGCTATAGATAGTGTTCCAGTCATCCATGTTCCAGCCAATGAAGTTCTATTGTATATAATTTTTAATTACAGAGCTCCGGTTTATCAGATTGGTTGGGAAATGAATTAAAGTTTTTTGCGTCGTATGATCCATGGTTAATGAATCTTATATTTGCTCTTATCGTCGCGGCGGCAACAGAAGTTACAAGCAACACAGCTACCGCAACATTGTTAATGCCTATTTTATCTGCTCTAGTAAGTGTAACCATATATTGAAGTTTTCAAACACGCGTTGTGAACACTATACAGTTTTGCATGTTCTAAAATGTAGAAACAGTTTCAAATGCATGTGTGTGACGTTATAAACTGTTCGAAATAAATGTTTGCTATTATAACCAGTGATCATGCTATAATCTTCTGATAATTGACATCAATACCAAACCATTATTAAAGATACTCTGTGACTGATATGTTAACAGTCACACGATTTTAAAGTGGATCATTCTGCACATTGACTTTATGTGCTGTTTTGATGAACACATCATTGACAAGACTATGTATCATGGTGGTTAAATTTGTTTTATGTTTTATGTTGTAATTTGAAATATTGAAATAATTAATTTGATAAAAAGAAACACGTATTTTGATACATTTCCACGTGTATGCACGATGTAAGTATGCAATTGAAACATCCAAGCAAATGTGTAAGTCTTTAACTCCGTATATATTTTGTAATGGGACATAAAAAGTGTACGTTTATGGTTAAAATTCATCAGTTTTTGTATACTCGTTGTCATGCATAAAAAACGTGTAAAACATATTGTAGTTCCATCTTTTTTGGGGTATGTTTGATATAATTCTAAAGAAATATCAATTTGTACATTTTGAGAAGATTTTCTCGTATCAACAAACCTAGGTGACTTCACTTGTTGTATATAAATGTTCATATTTTACTAATATTTCAAGATGGTACGTTCATAGGGCTATAATTTTATAATGATTTAACTTGTGAACATTGTACTAACAAAGTAAAAGCATTTATGATGATAAGTTAACGTCCATTAGATATTCGGTCACGCCGGAAACAAACCCGGGTCTTTACATATGAAAGCCACCAACGGTGATTAAAACATATTACTTTATTTTACGATATAAATGTCAACACAAGTGGAATGAATGTTATAATCTTGAAGGCAGAGAGACATGATATAAATATAGTTAACATAACGTCAAAATATTTTCCAGGCTTTATCAATAGGTATGCATCCCTTGTACTTAATGATAACGGCTACCATCGCCTGCTCTTTTGCCTTCATGTTGCCAGTGGCTACTCCACCAAACGCTATCGTCTTCTCAACGGGATATCTAACAATATCGGACATGGTAAGTATAAATGTTGGCAGTTCGCGGGACTATTTGGCGGAGGGACTGAAACCTTAGAATGTAGGTGTCCTCCGTGGACGACAGGTCTAATGCGCCGTCTCAAGATCACTTACCTCTCATCGGTAAGGTCGTAGGTTCTAGTCGCGGTCGCTCCAAAATATTTAAGTAAGAAAGTTTGCAAGTTACTAACTGAATGACAGTGGTTCTACTCAGATTCATTCTTAGCTCCACTAATAAAACTTGATATGCCATATGTAACCTGAAATGTGTTGAAAATAGCTTTAATCCCCATTAAAAATAAATAAGATAAAATAAATAATGTATTGTACGGGTTGGAAACATACATCGCTTTAAACAATATATAAGTCGTACGGCAAAATTGTATATTTACGATTAAATTGCGATGACACTCTGATATATTTATTGTATTTATTCTCACTAAATACATCCCAGTAAAGTACCATACAAGTGATACCGGATCGACCAGTCCTGGAATTGAAATCTGCATGATGATTAATATCCAAAACTATTATTCTATACGTATATATAATTATATAAATATAAATAATTAATACCTCATGATGAGGATCCCTCTTGAAACACAACATACAAATAATTAGGAAAACAGCAAAGTCGAGTCTGTTCTTGAGGGTAAATGTCATGGGCAGCATTCCGCATGCCACCTTACTCTGAGCAGTAATGTACGAAATAATAATAACATTCTAATTCTCCAGGCACTGTCTTGATTATTTTCAGCGTCGTGAATATTTTAGGCAATCTGAAATATATACTAAAACAGAATACTGCCGAATGAAGACTATATTAACGTTTTTCTACTTAGTGTATATGATATGTGCTGCCCATAATGTTGTAACAGTAAATTTACCAGTGACTGTATTGTTTTGGGTAAAACGTCTGTTATAAAGTAATACAGAAAACCTTTACGTCACTAGGATTTTCTATGTTCTATGTTTATGTTAATTTTGCAAATTGTGTATTCGTGTCAAAATATATCGTTTTACAACTAATTCATATAGAAAGGTTAATAATGATTTCGGCAAAATGCATATGCAAGGATATTTTTTGCTTTTATCACATATATTAGGTCCATTATATTTGCATATTAACGATTTCATCATAGACAGTACGCGTCATAGTATCATGATATAAATTATGCTGTATTGCTTAAACATTGTTACCTCGACACGTCATATTGCTGCGGAATTATGTTGTGACCTGATGAAGTAATTTAAGATGTTTACTGCATTTTGATTGGACACGCCTCGACAAAGTGTGACACATGATTGGTTGAATATATCAATACTTTGGACAGCGCACATATGCGTTTGTTTTTAACAGTATCCCTTTGCGCAGATGAATATAACTTTATATGATACCGTCACACGTGCTCGCCAATCAGGCATTAGTAACATATGAAATTTATAAATGATATTATATAACATTTTATAAACAGATTCAACAAATCAGAGTATAATATTTACTTTTCATTATACCCTCTATATTTTAATTTACTTATTTATTAAAGTCGATTGCGAAACGATTTATAACACCTTAGACAAATCACGTTCAAAGTCTTTCTGGTTAGAACCAGTACTTAGCATATACGGAAAAGGTGTATTGCTCAATGGGTCCACACATAGCCGTGACGGAGGATCGAATGTACGACAATCCGATTAAGGGTCCGATGCTTTACCATTTTCTTATAAAGACTACACTGTATGCGATGTTAATGAATTATTGTATATGATGTGTATTTAACTGTTCTTTCTTTCTCTTTTTTTCAGGCCTTTAGCCGGTCTACCGATGAATATAATCGCTGTTCTATGTCTAACACTTGCCGTTAATTCATGGGGCAGAGGGATATTTGAGTTCGACAATATTCCTGATTATTTCCTTACTGGAACAACACCATCTCTATTAAATAGTACAAACAGTACACTTGGCTAACTATATTGTCCGTGATGTTAAACAATGGTTGATATATTTTTAGCTCATTGAGCAAAAATCAAAGTGAACTTGTGTGATCTATCCACGTTTGTCATCCGTGCATTGTCCGTCCATTCCCCACCACTAACACCTTTCACCCTCATTAAACTTGCACTGCAGTAATGATCTTTGAATCGTCAAATATTGCGCTACTCGTATTTGTGTACACATGGCCACCAGTATATTTCATTTGATCATTCCAAAGCTGGCATAGAAGTAAGTGATGGTGTAGTTAAGGAATGATCTTAAATATGGACACTTGGGGATTAATGTCTTCAAGTGAAAGTATGTCAATTATTTTAGTTTAATTATAGATAAAGGACCCCTTTTCAGTACATGAAAACCCCACTATTTTGCTGCAGACGAGACTAATATATTTTGTGAATATGAGTATAAATGATTTCAACATCGTTGTGAGTTCTATAAACAGACATACATTGTTTGGTAGTGAGATGTGATAGAAATTGAATAGAAGATAAGCCGATATGTTAAATAAGCTTCTGCAGGATTCGTTAACACCAAATAATAATCTTCTTTGATGTCAACAAATCCTGTAGAAGTCATAAGTATATTTGACACATATTGTACTGAGCTGCCGCAAGTTAACAATTACAGAAGTGAAATGATTTTGCTAGAGAAGACTGGCGGCCAATATCATAGTCATTGGGCTATCGAACGTAAGCAAATAATTTATATGAAAATAAAACTAGATAATAATGATGGATAATATTAGCGGTCTGGTTATGTATAATATATATTTTATGTTACAATTTCTTACAAACTTTATTTAAAAAGTAGTAATCCTTTTTATAACTATAACTAGGAAAGTATGAGAGAAGCATAATCTATAATATAAAATTCTATCGCCATGGTATTTTTACAATCATGCCGACGTCAAATATTTAAACCATTAATGTATTAGATTAAATTCTTGCTGCAATAGTTTTATTTCGTTACGTATGTCAGTGTGCGTGCGTGTACGTAAGTGTGCGCATATGAGCGTGTGTATGTTCGTGCGTGCGTTTCTGAGATAGAGTGAGAAAGTTATTTTTTTTTGAAATTATATGTGTTTAATTTGATTGCAAAAATGTCGTCATTTTAGCATGTACACGCATGCGGATGCGTCGGGGAGAGTTGTAACTAAGGTTGTTTAACTTGCAGCCCCGACCTTTTTCAATTTATTCCTAATTAGTTTGTATGCTACATGTTTAACTTGCAGCCCAAACCTTTTTCATTTTATTCCTTATTAGTATGTATGCTACATGTTTAACTTGCAGCCCCAACCTTTTTTCAATTTATTTCTAATAAGTATGTATACTACATGTTTAACTTGCAGCCCAAACCTTTTTCAATTCATTCCTAATTAGTATGTATGCTACATGTTTAACTTGCAGCCCAAACCTTTTTCATTTTATTCCTTATTAGTATGTATGCTACATGTTTAACTTGCAGCCCCAACCTTTTTTCAATTTATTTCTAATAAGTATGTATACTACATGTTTAACTTGCAGCCCCAACCTTTTTCAATTTATTCCTAATTAGTATGTATTGTATGCTATATGTTTTGACCATGTTTAATTGGCAATACAATACTAAAATACCCGTTTCAGTTATAGCCTTTCAGTTTAATTGTACTAAACGTGGGAGCGCATATTTGGCAAGACTTTTATTTTTCCATTAACTGATTTAAAACATATATGTGTATTATTTGATTCGCCTGTATAATGGGCAGGTTAATTGATAACTATGTTGATACATACTTGTTTCATTATTAAGGTTACAATAAATTAATGTCTATCTACACATGTAATCAGGAAATAAGTTTAACACAGCTAAACCAAGTATCCTATCTGAAACATCAAGGAAATTGACAGAAATACCATGACTTTCAATTGAGTAAATGCAGACACAAATAATGGTAATAAATTACAATGTTTACTTAGAAACCGTTTGTTTATCTAAGGAAAATGGTGGATACACAGTATGAGATAAAAAGCTGTTGAAAATCTGTTAAGAGTAAATGATCATAAAAGTGCAAGATCTTGATGAAAAGAAAAAACATAGTTGTTTTGTTCCTAATTATATAAATGATGATTGTCCATTCAGGTCACGGTGAGTTCGACTGTAATGATAATAACACAGTGAAAGAATTCGATTAGTTGCTGCTTTTTGCAATAGGCGTGCTATTTCTTAGAAATCATTGTTGATATAGACTTATTTTGTAGAATATTAAGAGATGAATTACCAATTACCAATTATGATTCTTTTGATGTTTTAATACATCTATTTGTCGTTAGTATGTTGGCATGTAACTGCTGTTACACTATTTGAGCCGCGTTATTTTCTTCAACAAATGAGATGACTGTTACGTATTTCTAATATTGTTTTCGATTTAGAGGAAGAGGAAAAATCTTCTCACCAAATAAGTAAAGGTCAAATCGTGCAAAATTGAATTAAACTTGACAGTGACAAAATGAAAATACGACCTTAAATAGAACAGTCAGTTTTCCCAATAATGTCGATAATATAAATATCAGGATGACAGTGTTATACTGGTATTGAATTACTAGAATACAAGCTGGAGATTATAGATCGTTGTATATATCGTTTCTGGTATGTTTTATCAATAAGCTAATAATGTAATATATTAGGTAAAAGTAATTAGTATTCTTGGATTGTCAAATTAATAAACTATTTAATACGTTTCTATTATGTTGTTTTGTATTTTGAGATTACTATTGTATTGCTGGAGTAAACAACATTATTGTAGCTCTATCCAGAGATACGATTTTATGATGATATAATGAACGTTTTCATAGTCCGAAAGTTCCAGAAGTTCAATTTAAGTTTATAAATCTCTTAAAGTCCATTGAAAGTATTGAACAGTCCCTAAAAGTTGAAGTGACATACCATCAGCTTTATATATATCCATCCCGACAAGGCATTGTTAAAATCCCGAACCGATTGACAGATTCATGTAAAAACCGGACATGTTCGACAAATCACCGTTGGTTACTAGCATGACTTTTAATAGTGGACAGTCAATGGATATAGTTCTATAACATATACGTCATGAATCTATCTGTAGATTTAAAGGTTATCACAGGCAGTAAACATTCATAATAACATAAAATACTATTTGCATAAATAATGAATTGAAAACACATGAGCTTAGACCAATATTTAACAATATGAGGTTAGGGTTATTAACTTATTTAAACAATTCATCTCAACAATGAAGCTGTTCACAATACACAGACATATAAATTAGAAAGTATTTCGTACTTAGCGGGGTGCCCCTAAAATGAACAAAGTCCTTTGCAATAGTGTCAATAATAATTCGAATCAAACATAATGACTCTAACAACGTTAGTTTACATGTATATGTTGTGTTTAAATCCTTAACTCATGCTCAAGCATGATTCTCGTGTTTAGATATTTAACTCCAGTACCTAGCCTGATTCTCGTGTTTAGATATTTAACTCCTGCACCTAGCTTGACTCTCGTGTTTAGATATTTAACTCCTGTACCTAGCCTGATTTTCGTATTTAGATATTTAACTCCTGCACCTATCATGATTCTCGTGTTCAGATATTTAACTCCTGTACTTAGCATGATTCTCGTGTTAAGATAACTCCTGTACCTAGCCTGATTCTCGTGTTTAGATATTTAACTCCTGCACCTAGCCTGATTCTCGTGTTTGGATATTTAACTCCAATACATAGCCTGACTCTCGTGTTTAGATATTTAACTCATGCACCAAGACTAATTCTCGTGTTTTGATATTTAACTCCTGCACCAAGCATGATTCTCTTGTTTAAATATTTAACTCCTGTACCTAGCCTGATTCTCGTGTTTAGATATTTAACTCATGCACCAAGCCTGATTCTCGGGTTTAGATATTTAACTCCTGTACCTAGCCTGATTCTCTTGTTTAGATATTTAACTCCTGCACCTAGCCTGATTCTCGTGTTTAGATATTTAACTTCTGCACCTAGCCTGATTCTCGTGTTTAGATATTGAGCTGCAGAAATTATGTTAGCGCTATTAGTACAACTGTCGGACTGTTTTTAAAGGTACACATGGTATTGTATATATACTTCGATATTTTAAATTCATATTCACATAAAGCAGTTATATAATTTTCAATATTAGTGTTAAGAATATTTATTAAAAGTAACGGTGTGCCCCTTTAGAAATTTTAAGAAGCATTGATTGATAGGAGGCGCTGATCATCTCAAATGCGTCCGCTTGATCAATGAATGACGTTATAACTAATTGGTTAAAATGTTGTATAAAGTGGGCTCCTCTCATCCCATTGAAAAGAGTTTCGGGTGTCCATATTACATTGTACAATGCGAAGATTTAATATTTCTTGTTTTTTAACGAAAAAGGTTATATATGGCGTTTCCAGTTGTATTCGTGGTGGAAGACCTCACAACGAATCTGAGTAGAACCACCGTCCTTCCGCAAGTAACTGGTAAACTTTCTCACTTAACGTTTTTGGAGCGAGCGGGACTTGAACCTACACCATAGCGGTGAGAGATAAGTGATCTTAAGACGGCATATTAGAACACGAAAAAACTATGACATTATTAAATAGCATTTAAGTAGTTACAATATATATGTTTACCTGATATTGCAAATTTTACATAGTTGTTATGTCATAATAATAGTTCCTACCTTCGTCGCATCTTTCACCCTTCCACCCCGGAGTACAGCCGTCCACAAATCGCCCCGTAACATTGTTACATGGCTCGTTACATCGATGACACTCCTTGTCACACTCATCGCCATAGAAATATTCATCACACACTATGTTAATTAAATATAAAACAAAATACGAAAAATTAGTTTCATTTGATTCGATCAATATATTTATATAAAATTATAAAGGATAAATGATCAAGGGCCGACAATTCACGAGCGTAGAATACAAGTATACTCAAAATAAAACTTATAATTTTATTTTTAAATGAATAAAATTATGAATATATAATTATACAATATATACAAGTTAAAGCTAATTACTCATCAACAAAAAAATACCGCTGGTTTAAAGATGTCCTATGACAGAATTAGGAAATATTTACATTTACCTTTTATTAAACAGATCAACTCTATAAATAACGAGAAAAAACTCTGGTGTATTTTTCTGTTAGTCGTCATATGACGTTACGTCTCAAAATAACGTCATTGAACCATGACAAATCAAGTCATTTATATATTCGAGCAAGTCGGAGAGTTCTTCGGCAATTTACGTAAGAGAGCCGGGTTATACGAAAAACACAGAGCGATGACTCGGAAGCGATATTACGTTAGGTTAATATAAAAAAATGGATTTATTACACTCCTGCACCGTAAAATGTGGGATAAATCATACAAAATATTGAATGTAAATATTATAAATCCCGCCTATGTCCTGTGTACATTAATGGCGACGCCAATATATGCGCTATTTACGTCATGTGTCTAGCCTTGATTTTGCGTCGATAGCTATACTTCTTCATACTTTGTGACAATTCCATATAGGCGAAACAATTAATTTCACTGAATTAACAGGTGGAATAGCTTTCCTGTGACAATGACTTAGCAATGCATGGTTACCCAATATGAGAACCATTGAATATTGACGTATATTTACTCGTGCTTTTATAAGTAGTTTGGTGTTTAAGAAGATTATAAAAGGATGCATTTCTAATATTTACTTGTACTTTATGCTTTTCATAAAAATGTTTTCGATGTGTTTACTATTTAAAATAGTGAAACTATAATTGGTTGTTTCATCGTTAAAACAAGGACGTGTTTATAATTCCTTAGTTAAAATCATAAAGTAAACTATAAAATGTGTTAGTTCTGTCGGTTTGAAGATTAATTAAATGCAGTCGTGAACACTAAAATTGACATACTGATATTGATATAATACTTCGGTATTACGCTAAGAGAAATAAATATAACCAACAGAGACAAAGTATATTCCTTACCAACATCACAATGATACGCGTACTGAAAATGGATGCCTCAAATATTGGTTTGATTAAACATATATATAATTTTTATTTAATAATTACTTCTCCATAAGCTGGGCACATTATGTTTATATCCATTTATTTTATGCTATTTGATGAATTATAGATATGTCTCAGTGGATTATTTATGGTAATCCACTGTTTCAATAAGTGAAATTATGAAAAAAAAAAAACATTCTTTTTTAAATTTGTTCTTGCAGATATATATTGATTTAAAAAAGTACTTTAATTTGTTTTAATAATTCGATATATCTT
This sequence comes from Panopea generosa, assembly GCA_029582155.1. Lineage (NCBI taxonomy): Eukaryota > Metazoa > Mollusca > Bivalvia > Adapedonta > Hiatellidae > Panopea > Panopea generosa. The sequence continues at coordinate 667,181 of CM055899.1, read as the reverse complement.
ATGGCGAATTATGGTCCAAGTTAAACAAAAAAGGTGTAAATGCATAAAAGAAAAAGGAAATGTGTTTGTTTTGGTGTAAGATCAAATGATATTGTCATCTCGTGATCATCAAAAATGAAATTCCCACTTGTGGCAAGCCACACGTGAGAATATAACTTTTGGTGATCGCTTGATGAAATATAATTCTTTCTTACACCAAAACATACACATATCCTCTACATCAATTTTAGCATTGCATATTTGTTTAGTACATACTACCAACGGCACTACTAAATGTTTAATATCACTGCTATGATAAACGAAAAATAGGTATTTTAAACCCAACCAAGTCAGTTTCAAAATTCTGAACATAATCAAAATAAAAATATAAACAGTGGATCCCGTATCAGAGTGTCATCTTAAGCCTACCCCAGAACCTTATTCTATTAAATCCCTAAGAAAAAAGTAGGGAATTCTATGTCTGTCCCACAATTCATAGCAATTGAACGCTTATTTAACTGTACTTGTTCGTCATTCAAACTTTCAGTTGAAGCAACTGACCAATCAACGTGCTCTAATGTGATTTTCCCAATATTTCTTATCGGAAGAACTTGTTCTGCACATCAGACTAGTGTCATATTGTATGAATTTTACCATAGGAGACAGCATATGTCGGGATGGGGAAAGGCGGAAGTGGCTTAATATGAAGATTATATATAGGGTTAAGGGTTAGTATATACATATATTACGATTAGTCTGTGTAATTCTTGTATTTCCAGTTCTCCCGAGAGGGTCGGTTAAATAGCGATTGTTACTCGCACGTTGATTGGTCAATTACTTCAGGGGAAGTTTGAATGATGCCGACGTTCATATTAGTAAGCTATGAATTGTGGGACGGACAGAATTTCCTATTATTTATTCATCATTATGCATATCATACTTTGTTTATATAATGTATGTACATGTACGTATCCGTGTCTCTGCTGCCAGCATACAATTCAATAAAACGTATATATGCTATACCTGTAAGTGTATAGCCAATCACTTACACCAGGTGTTACCACATGACCGTACACGATGTAGAAGTTTACTGGATTCAATAACTTTTATATTGTACAGTTCGAAATTCACGATGGCGATTTAAAAAAGGGAAATAAATTGAACTCACGGTTTATTTATTTAAAAGGATATTGATTATTCTTCACTCTTTTGATAAATTCATTTAGATTGGGGTATAAAATAAAAAAATCATTTTACAGTTTTTGTACAATATGGGAATCTGTTGTACTCGTATGTATTGCCGTGAAAATCATATGATTCACCACAATACAAACTCGTACAAAACATTCCCATATTGTACTAAACCCTGTAAAATAACTTATGGTAATAGATTGTTTCGGGCGACCCAAGAGACCCACAGTTATTTTCAAATTAATTTACCATTAGTTTAAACTTATTTATTTAAGCTCGACTGCAAAAAGGCTCAGAACTTATATGAGCCGCTCTTGAATCCACTTTCTATTTTACTATTACAATGGGGTTTAACGACATTTTCAACACATTTATGTCAGGTTATATAGGGCATATCCAGTTTTTCTGATGGAGAAAGACTTCAGACTGAATCAGACTGAGTAGAACCACCGTCCTTTCCGCAAGTAAATGGAAACTTTCTAACATAAAGTTTTTGGCGCGAGCGGGACTCGAACCTAAGACCTTAGCGATGAGAAGAAATAGATCTTGAGACAGCGCCTTAGACTACTCGGCCACGGAGTACCCTTACTATTAAAAGTAATTATATTCAAACATATCAAGTTATGCCGAACCATCGCTTTTGTTTATACCTAATGGATAAAGGGTATTCAATCGACTAATCCAATAAGTTTCACGATCTTAGTGTTGCTCGTCAGTCCAATTTGGATCATGATCAATGCAGTGCTGTAATATACCGATAAACGAATGCCCATCACTGTTGAAATGTTCAGAGACGGGTAAGCGAACGAATCTGCGCAGTTTCTAATCTATGCAAATTTGTACGCTGGCTTAACGACAGCTTAGTTTCGCCGATGTTCTGTTTGCTAAATTTAGAACATGTAATTACATACACGACATAGGTCGTTTTACAAGTAACGCGTTCTCCCATAGAAGTTTGTTTAATTGTAGATTATTCTGGCATAATGTTACATGTTTGACAATGTGCTAAGCCATAAGGACTAGATTTTCCAACAACAGAACCTTCACCAGAGCTTTTATCTTTGCTCGGACAAGTAAGTGACGCAGATTCTGAGGACGACAGTATGCTATAATAGGTTTCCTGGGAAACAAACGACTGAGTCTGTCTGAAGATTCTATTGTGGGCCAATGTCTGTCGATGATAGATCTAAGTTTTGGCAGATTAGGATGACATGTTGCTACAAAAGGAATACGATCACAGGTTTTATTTGTTTTTTAAGTAAACTAAATAAAAGTGTATATCTTCGGTCCTTGTTCCTTGTTTTCGAAATGTCAAGTTTCACATTGTTTATATAAACTACAATAACAATCCTTCCTCACCCACCTTCTATCTTTTTAAGAAACATTTGAATGATAATCCAGTAATTGATTTATAATGGCCTCCTCATGACGTAAATGCATTTTAAAATGGTCCGACAATTCGTTGACCCGATTGTCCATTGCACAATTACTGCACGTCCGTTAGTGAAATTGATACACACTTACCCTAAGCTATACCTTGCAGATACATCTTAAAACAGCGCATCTGAAGTAGATTGATTTTATTACTGATGGCGGTTTATGGTAGATACTTGTTGACTCGCCATGTTCAACTTTACTTCTAAAAAATATATAATAAAAAATGAGATATAAGGGGAGTAACCCGTGTAACAAAAGTTAAATGATTGATGTAGGAGTTATCCCCCTTTTAATCTTAAGGTATACACCGTGTGCGGCCAACCATTCCGCAGTAATGGAATACATTGTCTGTATGCGATGGTTAGTATACCCTATCCTGACCCCCATCCTTCTAAAATTAAGATTATAGATGGAGCAAGTCAGGAACAACAATTTCATAAAATACACCTGTACTGAAATAAAAGTACAAAAACATCGGAACTATATACTGAACGGAACCCTTAGCCCGCCATTATTATATTTCCAATGGTATTGTTTTTACTATCGTGTTAAAACTGAATTGAATATCAATAATGAAATAATTTCAATTACTTTCAAATGTATAGCAATACAAACATGGCCATTACTATCCTAAATGTTCTTTCTCATATCAAGCACTAATTTCAAGGAAATAATTTGATACTTTTTTGCTACAGGAATAAAAAGAAGAATATTTTATTGATTTAAACTATACATAGTTTATCATCAAATTAAAATGTTGTAATAACATGTAAATAATTAAACACATAAACACATAACAAGTTGAGTAAATAGCATGCACACATTTTCACACAAATACGCACGCACGCACGCACGCACGCACGCACGCACGCACACACACATACATACACGCTCGCACCCCACCACACGTATTCGCTCTTACTATCGACATTTCAATACTCATATCCATTAGATATTGTATAATATACTTAAATATTCTTTTACATAATTTTATTTTTTTTGAGGATGAACACATTTATCAGTTATATTATTACGGAACGTCGTTTTACAAATGCTTCGGATATAAATTTGCTTAATTTAACAATTTCCGATTTATTTTTTGATTGAAGAAGATTGATAAACTTAAACATATTTGGTCTACGGATATAATGCTTATGAATATATTTGCATCTAAGTTCATGGTAAATAGGACATAGTAATACAAAATGAAATTCGTCTACAATTTCAGCACTGTCACACATAAATAAATCAATAAACATGAATCATAGATATGGTATTAGATGTTTTTCAGCCAATAAAATCGACCAGATTCCTTTAAAATAGAACATTCTATTATTCAATTGTCGTGACTGTCAGTAGATGATGACCTACTTCATCAGCCAATGGAATTGCTCTAGGAACAGGAGAGTAGACCAACATCTCAGCCGGTTAAACAAGCAACGCTATTAGTTGAGAAAGTAGAACAACATCGTTACATATAATTATTGCAACGCAATGAAATATAAGATCTGGTGTTGGGGACCTGATGTGGTAAAACAAATCCATAGTTCCCGCATACTTGTGCAAGCCGTTATTTAAAAAATAGGCTTGCCTGAACCTGAAGTAGACACAAATAATTAAGGAAACAATTGAATTGTATGCATTATTCTACCCAAAGAGTATTTACTTTTGTAAGCATTCAATTTATGTTAAACATTAATAAATTAATAATCATACGATAACAATGTTACATAACATACTTGTTATGATAATTCTGCATGAAAAAAAACATAATGTCGCTTTGCAAATAACAGAACCTTGAAAGTCATATGTTACAATCCTAGATCTCCTGAACAAAGCTAAAGGTGGACTCTTCTGTCCACCCTGTGTTATGGCCCTTAAGGAAACATGAAAAATGCATTCAACTGAATCGGCAAGTATGCCTGTATCTGTAAATTTACTTCCCGTAATGGATTAACAAAGTGGAGTTCGTGGTCTAATGGTAGGCCATCGGACCCAGAATCGGGGAAGTCGTAGGTTAGATCCTCCGCCACGTCATAGTGTCCTTGTGCAAGACACATTATTCGCATATGCTTAGTACTAGTTCTATTCAGAATACTTCTGGTGTGATTTGTTTATCTAGTAAGAACGTGTTTCACAATCGATGTAAAATATTCAGTTTAAACTAAAAACGTGCAATTAATTATGTTATTTGCAAGAAATAATTATTGTCGCTCCACTTTACTTATTCCTTTAAAATACATGTACAGTTCAAACCTATATAAGCGGTCAACTCTATTAGGCAACCACTTGTCTTAAGCAGCCACATTTTCTATTTCCCATTTCTGTGCTTTAAGAGCAAATCAACCTGTATTAAGCAACAACCTGTGCTAAATGCCACTTTGGGTAATTCCCTTGACTGGCTACTTAAGACAGGTTTCACGATATGTTTCAACCAATAAGAACGCTCGGATAGAGGTGAACATATCGAAGACGCTGAGTATCGAATATCTGTCAACATACTGGCTATTATCGAACGAGACGGTACGGTGTAGTGGATAGAGTGTTTGCCACTCATTTCAGAGGTCGTGGGTTCAAACACCAGCTCATTCTTGCGCCTCTCATAAAACAACACTCAATACTGGTTCCACTAAGAAAGCGGACTCGAGAGCGGTTAATATAAGCTCTGAGCTTTCATCGCAATCGAGCAAAAATAAATAAACAAATAAATAATTATCTCCTTACATTAAATCTGGAGGAAAAACGTATTCTATGATATTAATAACTTTTCCATTTAAACTATAGCTGTCGGGATCTACTTTTGACATTTAAAATAGCGTATGACAAATCACATGTTCAAGCAATGAACATGTCTTGTTATCTATGTATATACATACTCTCGCATTATGTTTAGTAGAGGATATATATAGTGTTGATGACTTTGCTTTTATTAATCTCAGCGTTTTATCTCATTTATATGCATAGCAGTGTTGCAGTAAGTATGCATGGTGTCCGAAAAATGCTACATTATTTTCTTGATTGATGAAATAAGATCTGAGAATTAAACTACGTGCGCGCGTGTGTTATTGTTTTACTTTGTTTAAATTTTTGCCGTGTCGACAATGAACCGCAACAACTTCAAGCTCTGAGAAGCGTTTTTGTGATGTGGACACGTTTCGGACACCTAATTTTATTTCAACCCGCCCTGTATTATAGCATTTATAGTCGGTGTTGTAGTCTTATTTGTGTCATTGTCACCGGCGTAGTTACACCTAGGCACTGCAGACACGGGCCTGCATCTTTTTTCACAGAAAAATGATTTAATTAAATATCAAACTAAGAATTTTGTATGTTTTACCAAGGGCTTAAATAGAAAGATAGGAAACTTGCATCTCCTGACGAAATGTTGATAAAATAGCACACGAAGGAATCATTATTTGGCAAATTAATCATTCAGAATTCACACTGAGGCAATTGCTTTCTTGTACATAAATTGTAAGTTGAATGTTTTAATATGTTTCGATCACGCAAAATGATCTTGAATCAAAGATATTAAGGTTTGAGGTTTGAAGTAATATATGTTTACATTTAATCTCAGTCTCATCTATGTACATCGCAATAACAATAACATTAATATCATACAGTATATGTACATAGCCATTCAAGTATATGAATTACAAGAGACCATCACGCAATGCAAAATACAATTATTTATTCACATAATAAGTCTATGTGTAATGCTGCATATAGATTTATTAAAAAAGTATTAAGATAAACAACATTTTAAAATTCTGACAAGAAAAAAAGCACTAGTGCGCAATATAAAAAATATCTTAAAGTATCGATTATCCCCTCTGATCAGATCAGAAAAGAACTGATTTGCAGCATACACATAGGAGTTGATATAAAGATAACATTATACATATACAACAAAAAAATGCATTATTTACAGAGGTAAAATGCACGTCTTTGTAATATGTTAAAACAGGTTTTGGCACAAACGAGAATCAAAGAAGAGTTGGAAAATAAGAATACTGTCTTATCAACATTTGACAAATTATTAAAATTATCATTAATTGCAGCAATTCACGCAAGTTTTGTTGTTATTTTAGCTATAAAATACACATTTTGTAATAAGAAACTTCAACAATTTTTAACACAAATTTATGGGAATGGTATTGTTTTGATGAGAATATCATTCTGCAATGTATTTTTTTTTATTTGTGTTCCTAAGATGAATGGAAGTTAAGATAACTGAAAATGAGATATTGCGAGATTTTGCGTAAATACTCGAGGGTTCACAGAATCTCAATTAGTTGCCTTTCTTTCTCTTTATAATTCCTTGGTTTTACATAGAAATAAATACACACAAAATCCCTGAGAATGCACCAATTGGTCATTAACAGTTTTAAAAAAAAAAATCTGGGTAAATATTTCTAGGCCTGCATTTCTATATTGACCAAGCTACGCCCCTGGTTGTAACGCGGCTGAATGATGTATTACAATATGTTACAGGTGTCTAGAAGGTGTATTTCATTTTTCTTTTTATTCATTATATCATATCTGAGAAACAGTGATTTCGCCTACATTATGACAAATATATTGCCAAGTAGAACACTTTAGTCACTATTGATATAACTCTAGCGGTGCATCGCAATGTGAGATTTGTTTTAAACTATTGTAGAGCACATAATACGGTTATCAGTGTGGGACTTGTTTTAAATCATTATTGTACAGCACAAAACACGGTTAGCCATGGCACGGAAGTTACTCATACGATAGTGCATTATCAACACGCGGGCACAGTGCATGTTACTTACATTGGATACTGAAGTAAGTGTTTCATTTATTAAATACTAGTGGATAGAAAAAAAAGTCACAATTTGATTATGAAGAAGTTATAACACATTCAAAAGTAATAGTTTGATCGTACCGACAATGTTTAAACAATATTAATATGTACATGTTGCGCCATTTTAAACATTTCATATCTCAAATTATCAAGTTAGAAGTCAGGGTGAGGGGTGTGTGTGGGGGGGGGGGGACGTATTTTGAGGGTATGCGTTCTTAGGCGGTAAAAATAAGCGGACGCGCCAAAAATGGCGGGGTTTTGTTTGTAAAAGTAACGTCAAAGCACAGAAAAACAAGGTAATTTAGTTTATACTCATTATTTTTCTTAATGCATATTCCCAAGATGTAACTAGGTATATTGTCTTTCATCGGTAGTTCACTCCTATCTTGCAGCTATCACCATAAAGACGCAATTCGAGAAAACCGAGAGTGTTTACATGTGCCGAAATACATGTTCACTAAATGACACCTTCTTTTGGACTTTTTCTATGATATCACGCTGTGTTTTCATGAATTTTACTGTCAGTACTGTTTTCGCCACCATTTATTTCCAAATTACACTTGATTCGCCCGTTTAAGACCTCCATGTTTTGAAATTCATATGTGTACGACAATATATGAGGGATTTCGTCAACTGTATGCCATAAATGAATGGATGCGTTTGATGCTCAGTAGGGAAAATACAAATATTTTCTTCATTATTATCGATGTTTGCTTTTCTAAAACTAAGGGAAACGCCAAAGTAGATCCATTATTTGAATCAACCATTCAGAAACATTATCAGAGTACAGTTAAATGTTTTCAAAGAATAAATGTTCAAAACGTTACTCATTTAGAAAAGACAGCGTCGCAGATGGCCAAGACTTAAAAGTAAAACAGTATATTTCGTTTTGATGACGTCATTTTGACATTCTCACCACCTTGTTTGTGTATACATGTAGTATCATGTATGACGAAAGGTGGTTGTATTGAAGTCATATTCCACTCTATTTAATACCAAACCAGGCGTGTACTTGCCTATACGCAAGTACGCAGCTGGATCCATATGATTTTGATTTTTTAGCTGATATCAGAAATTTCGTACGTAACATGTTTGATACTGTCCAACAGATTGCATTAGCATTTAACTATTCAGCAAAACGTCTACTTGCATTTAAAAACGAATATGAAAATGATCTTGATGGAGAAACGGACCGACTTCATAACCTTTGTGAAACTGGATGGGCAAGTCGGACAGACTCCTTGTATACGTACGTTAAAATCGGCCTATTCTACAATTGTGAGTTCACATAGTTTCGCAGGATGTAATACCTCTTAACAAGTAGTTGCAGGCAAAGGGCAATTGGAGAGCAGTGTGCTTACCACACATACTTGTCAAGTATGTTGCATCAGCTGACGACAGTGCTTTACTGACCTCAGCGGTGACCATGATAGCTTCCGAAGTGAAGTATACTATATCCTGGGTTAGGTAACCCTAACCCTATCATTTCCTGTCTGGTTGAACTTATAACCATGCCAGTGCAGAAATGTCGTTCAGTGTCATGCGTAGAGTGCGGATTATCTAACGTCAACAATGAAAGCTGAATGCCGCTATGGACTAGTCATGCTACATAGTTACATAGAATGAATGAATGAATGAATGAATGAATGAATGAATGAATGAATGAATGAATGAATGAATGAATAGTGTTTTACGGCGTAGCAACACATTAGAGGTTATTCGACGCCAACAGGAAGGAATATTCAAGGTTCACTCTACATATACAAAAACAACAACAAATTAACAAACAGATTAAATAAAAAAATACCTGCAGAACTGCAGAGTTTCAGCAAATTATATCGTATTACTCAAATTGTCGCTTCCTACGACATGCACGAGCCACAGTGATCCTATTCTTGCCATCACTCACATGGCTCCCTGGAACCACACAGGAGTTAATAATTTAACCACAATAGTGAACATGACAAAAATGATAAAATGAACATGACAACCATTCGGAGGATTCCTACCCCTCTGCAGAGATCGGCAGTGATTCTATTCTTAGCCGGAACCACACGGGCTTGCCGGTAGTGAAGACAGTCTAACTATTCTAACGCCGATGATGGTAACATAAATGTTTTGTTTTGCGCTGAACGATAATGCCGGTCATTAAATAAAACGTAATCAAACTTAAAAAATGTTTAACTTATTTTGTAATTATTACTATTTTGTTTTAAAACGAAATTACCCAGCACCCTTACAACTAGACTATGGCACTCAATGTGATGGATCAATCACACAACATCGTTTAAGTGAAAAGGTGAACTTATTCGAGTTTTCATTATATTTTTGGCAATGTATACTCCAGTATAGAATGTGCTAATAGTATCTTGAAGAAATTGTTCATGCCTATGTCTTTTCTTTATAGATGATAACGGAGAATCAAATTTTCTTTTTGATGTTCTTAGAGACATTGCACTAGGTGAGGGTAAAATAAATTTCCGCTTCTGTGGTTGTGACCGCTTATTTAAGGAAATGGCTTATTTTTTCCTGTAAGGCATTTTACCGGGAAAGGAAAAATCATAATAAAGGACACACTATGCTGATTTTTTATTCAATGAAGCACTTTAACTGTTATAGTTTCACAAATACACAGTCTTGTTTTTTAACGTACGCGTGTAACTGACAATATCTGTATTTGTATTTTCCCTACTATGAACGCATCCATTCATTTATGGCATACAGTTGACGAAAACCCTCATATATTGTCGTACACATATGAATTTCAAAACGAGGTCTTCAACGGACGAATCAAGTGTAATTTGGAAAAACTTGGTGGTGAAAACAGTTCTGACAGTAAAATTCATGAAAACACAGCGTGATATCATAGAAAAACAACAACAAAAGAAGGTGCCATTTTGTGAATATGGATTTCGGTACAAGTAAACACTCTCGGTTTTCTCGAATTGCGTCTTTTGTGGTAATAGCCGCATGCTAGGAATGCACTACCGATGGAAGACAATATACTAAGTTACATCTTGGAAGTACGCATTAATAAAAATAGTGAGTATAAAACAAATGTCCGTGTTTTTCTGTGCTTTGACGTAACTTTTACAAACAAAAATCCGTCATTTTTGACGCGTCCGCTCATTTTTACAGCCTAAAAACGCATACCCTCAGAATACGTTCGCCCCCCCCCCCCCCCCCCCCCCCCCCCCCCCCCCCCCCCCCCTGGAAGTACATCTTTAGGTCACGTGCCAAGGTCCTCCGTGGTCGATTGGTCTAAGGCGCCGTCTCAAGATCACTTATCTCTCACAGCTAAGGTCGTAGGTTCGATTCCCGCTCGCTCCTAAAAAAAAATATGTGAGAAAGTTTCCAGTTACTTGCGGAAGGACGGTGGTTCTACTTAGCCTGAGGTCTTCCTCCACCAGTAAAACTGGCTATGCCATATATAACCTGAAATGTGTTGAAAATGGCATAAAACCCCATTAAAAAAAGTCACGTGCCATTCTGTATGAATCATTTATATCATATATATAATGGATCACACTACAAATTAAAACATGTTTATATAAGTAAATGTGTTTTATGACACCCTCACATTTCGTATCCAGTATGATAAATTGTATACAATAACAAAAGTAGCTCAGTCGGTAGCACGTCTGTCTATCAATCCACGAGTCGAAAGTTCGTATCGCCACCCGGCCAAAGTCCGCTAGATGATTAATATACGACATTGTGTCTCATTGCCGTTCGTCTCTTACCGCTGATTTAAGTTGGAAAGTTTTCAGTTACTGGCGGAAATCGATGTTCTTAACTGGATGGATTTTAATCCATGATGCCAGGAAAGAGTAGTCCTCGAGAGCATAAAATGACGCTAAATATTCAAATAAACAAACAAACAAACAAAATAGATAACAGACAAACAGTCACAATATGAAAGAATAAAATGCTTGTTCCTGCTGGTATTATGAACATGGCCGATTCAGTCAAACGTGTTTTACTTGACTGTCCTAAATATCACCATAGGGTATGAGTAAAACATAATCTTGCATACATCAGCCATGAACCTAAGTTACCCTTTGATATTTTGGATCAGGTTTCGGTTGTTTAAAGAACTGTTAACATAACGCCACATTTACTTGTATTTTCGGAGCATGGTACAGTAAGATGTAATGCATTCAAGTTAGCTACTAGTACCCGTATTTACTGGCTGTCGAAACACCATTCTTCTTCTATAACTCGTTGACCTTGATCTGAAAACTTGTGAAATTTGATATACAGTCAAACCTGTCTTAAGCAACCAGTTAAGGGAAGGAACAAGACAGGTTGTTGCTAAATACAGGAAAATTTGTTTTGAAAGCAAAGAAATGGGAAATAGCAAATGTAGGCTGCTTTAGACAAGGTGATTGTTTAATAGAGGTGACATGCTTGCACAGGTTTGACTGTTTATTGAAAATACAATAGTTTATATAACGGAGCATTAAGCTGACGGAAGCGCTGAACAGTTCATTCTTGAAATATATGGTTAAATAGTCGGCTTAACCATATATTAGTTTGACAGCTTGATTTTTAAAAATATCAATCAAAGTACTCCAAGTACTGATAGACAGGCTTTAATGAATATGCACATGCCGTCGTAATTTCATTGAAATTATTTTAGCTTTTCGTTTATTTATGTAGCAATTATAAAACTGACAAAGTACAATGTCCATAATATATGTATAATGGTTTAATATGTTGCTGCCTGCATATTCAACATACATGTAAATGAAAAAAAGGAAACTCGTGGATGATAAAAAGCAGTCACTGTCAGGGCAAGACTTCAAAGTCTTTGGTATCAAACCGGAACTAGACCAATGCGACTATTTTCGATTTGTTTAACATATTGATTTAAAATAAATTATACCGTATTGACAAAGTTTATGGTTCTCGGGCAGTCATATTTCATGTCTTGTTTTTTATGTGTATGTTTATGGATGAGTCTGAAATAAATGAATAAATCTAAATATGTTATAGTACTGACAAAGTTGTCAAACAACGATCATTTGTTCTACCCCAGACTCCAAACAGCATGTTTACTTCGAAATATGTTTCCAGATGAGTTGGGTTAGTTGTAAAAGCCGATAGATGTAAATACATGTAATTAAGTTTAAGATTAACTCGCATGCCGGGTGCCTGTAAAATGTGACTGGTTTAGATATAAAATACTATACAAGATACAATCTACCATACGATACAATATACCATACAATGTACAATTTACCATACAATACAATTCTGTGCAGAATATTCGGTATGAAACTCTTGGATTCGTACTCATCTTAGTTCGTCAAAATCAACCAACATAATTCGTATTACATTAAAATCCACATGCATTTGTTGGTTTTTATCTCCGCTCAGTACAATATGAGCTCCAAATAGTTCCATAATCTGGAGTCAGGCGTCAGGTTTGTAAATTCTGAGATCTCTTTCAATCATTACATTGTAGTCGCCTTATGTCATGTGTAAGCTTAAATGCTAATACAAGACAGTCATTGTCGTCACTCTTTGGCATTAACGTTGGACCGGAAATACAATCTTTAAAATTGAATTAACAAGTAATTAGTAGTAGCAGTATACAACGTACGTGTACTACAGACGTCTGTAAATGTAGCATGGAAGCTTTGAATCCGGGTAATGGTATAGTATGGTTCGAAGTATAGTTAGATACTCAGGAACATGTACGCACCGGAAGTCACATTTCACACTATAACCGTCTCATCTCAATGAATAACACTAAATACACACGTAACGACAAGTAACCGTCATTGATACACGCGAGGAACTGGCACTTCCGGTTCCTAACGACGGTTGCGATTTGTCTTCGACGTAGATGCTGTTGAAAACAACAGCAGCCAAGAGAGGATGCTCAAGACTGTTACTCTCTAAAATTCCTTTATTTGTGTCGAATGTGTAGTGATCCATTTCTGACACCGTTGTTATATTGCCGTAAGGTGATGTGGACACAAATGGAAAAAGCAGGTATTCTGGGAAAAATCCTTGGAGTTTTAAATACGAAAATGTCGTTTTACTATGTGTCACACTCCTGCCGCATGAGTTTAGGTCACTTGTCAGACACCTATTCACTGCACAGAATTGCATATGTAAATAACCCAGATCTGTCATGAGAAAATCTGTCGCTGATAAAATGAATATTTCGTTAGTATCATGATGTCCGAATGTGTAGTTTGCCGCGCAACAGACAGTTTCTCTTGCACCGCAGACGACAGCCACGCCACTTTTCCCGCTTAAAACTGTAAATGACGTATTAAAACCGAAGTCATAAGTGCCGTTGTGGGTTTTATTGCGATATGCTAGTTTGCTTGAATCATCAAAAATAGGCATCAACTTCCGTTTCGATTTTCCATGGTCTGATACGTTGACATTAAGTTCACAAGTAAGTAATACGCCGTCCGGACTCCGGAAGTTCGGGTCAGACAATGCTTCGGCACCTTGACCGAAAATTCCTGAACCTGCCATCATGTATGGGCCATTTCTTACGTTTGAAGCGATCACATTTATTGCGTTCCGTTTCGCAATACCGGAATACATCTGTGTAGGAATGACGAATGGATAAAAAACATTCCATGCCGACGTCACGATCAGGGTTTTCACTTTATAAACTTGAAGTAAAGTTTGTGTCGGGTAAAAATTCATTATGTCAAAACATACAACAGTACCAAATCTTCCGAATGGCGTATCGAAATAGGAATATTCTACTTTTGGCGCGGGGTCAAAAAGCGGCGATTCGTCGTAAAGATGATATTTATGGTAGCGAGCAATTAGCTGGCCCTTTTTGTCAAAGACGACATTAGTGTTAAACTGAAAGCGTTTGTCAGCGGGACAGTTCAGTCCTCCGTCACATTTCTTGATGTCACCCATATTAGCAACTAAGTATATGTTGTTTTCTTGGGCAATACAACTTAATTTGTTAAGAACTAGAGTTTCGGGACCTGGATTTTTGCATGGTTGCCATTCCCTTTCTTTCGGATCCGGTATGTCTTCCAAAAAGGGAATCATCGAGTCACGTGACTGGTCAAATCCGGTGATACCGTACTCCGGAAATACGATGATCTGCGACCCCTGTAACATGATGAAATACAAAGTTTAGCCATTTTTATTACATCCTAAATATGTATAAGTGTTATAAAAGCAGTTTTATATAATTATAATAACCACTTTTGACCATTTCAAATCCATCATTGCAAATAACTTACAAGTTGTGCGAATATAGGCCGCGGGTTATACATAAAACAGATCCTACCTCGACCCAATGACCTCTTGATCGTCAAGAAAAGCAACTGCCTTCACTGTTAATACATGCACTTAAGAAAGGGACTCGAACTATTCACAAAACCCTAGAACTTCATAAGTTCAGTAATTGTAATGTTGATTAAAAATCACAAATTACTATCAACGTTATGTTTCTTTGAAATGTATTTACAAATATAGAGTTAGCACAACTATAACTGATTAAGAAAAGGGTCACATGGTCTCTCGAAAACAACATTCAGTACTGGCACTGTCTAGCAAATGGACACAATAAAAAACCAATATGATCTCTGGACTAACATTGCAATTGAGATAAAATAAATAATTAGTACAAGTGGCCTATTGGTTGGGGGTTCATATTTTTGGCAGTTAGCATTTATTGGACAGTTCTCCGGCATGTCGACACTTGTGACATGGCAGTGTATATGCAACACAACATACCTGATGCAGATACCATCGTAGTATTGCTGAAATAGTTTAAAACGCCCTGTATAAACGATAAATGATAAATTTTCCGGTAAAAGCTATAATTTCCGGTAAATGTTAACATTTCCGGTAAATGGTAAAATATTGACTATCTCCCGAATCAGGTCTATTAGCCCACAATGAAAAAAAAACAGGAAATTTTATGCCTGTCCCACAATTCATAGTAAATGAACGCTTACTAAACTATGACGTCCTTCAAACTTTCTCTGAAGCAACTGACCAATAAACTTACCAAAATGTGCTGCTATTCAACGGACACAATTGCGAGAGCTAGGCTAACTAATTTTGGAAATGGTTAAGACCTTTACTGTAAGTTTTAGTCAGTGACTAGTTAATTTTTTTCTATAGTATGGCGGTAAAGGCTTTACCAATTGTCGGTGATACAGTGTAGTTGCAGTAAGTGGAAGTTAATTAGACGTTAAGTCTTAAACGTTTAAAGTTTTGTTTCGGGAAGTTTTAACATTTACTGGAATTTAAACAAAACCCATTGCTACGAGCCCAAATATAACAGTCAATGCGAACTTAAGTTGCGATATATCTCGTTCCTTAGTGTATATATATCGACAAACCGGGCACGGAAATAATTATGTAATGACATAGGTGTATTTTATGAACAGGTAAGACGTATTGATATACGCGGCTAATGTTGGAGTTTAATAGAGTATCTGTTATATAAGAATAATTTGCATTATTTTTTCATTTGACTTTTCGATTACGCTTTACTCTTTTAATTTTTCTGTAGAAATAAGGAGTGAGCAGTATAAGTGTTACCAACTATCCCCATCTGCTACATTCATCCAGTTTTTATTTCATCTAACACCATCTCCTCCTTTTACAGTTATCTGACGTTTTACCATGTGCGAGTGTGTGTACCTTCATACTTTTATATCTGATTTACAAAATTTTCTTTGATCTTCACCAGCGGTACCTAGCCCTGGAACTTGTCCCAGGAACATTTTGCCGGGTTTTACACTAAAAGACTCCCAAAGCAGCGGATGTAGTTACCGCCGTTGCCACCATCAACTAGAGTATATCAATGCTTCAAGCAACAAGAACAGCACCGCACCGCACACCAAAGGATCATCTCCACAGACCATCAACAACCACAGACCACCAACCACAACAGACCATCAACCACCACATACCACCAACCACCACAGATAATCTACACCACAGATCATCAACCACCACAGATCATCAACCACCACATACCATCCACCACCACAGACCATCAACTACCACGTACCATCCACCACATACCATCAACTACCATATATCATCAACCACCACAGACCACCAACCACCACAGACCATCAACCACCACAGAACACCAACCACGACATACCACAAACCACCACAGATCATCAACCACCACATATCAACAACCTTCACGTACCATCCACCACCACAGACCATCAACTACCATATATCATCAACCACCACAGACCACCACATACCACAAACCACCACAGACCATCAACCACCACAGACCATCAACCACAACCAACAACCACAGACCATCAACCACAATATACCATCAACCACCACAGACCACCACAGACCATCAACCACCACCAACCACCACAGACCATCAACCACAACCAACCACCACAGACCATCAACCACCACAGACCATCAACCACCACAGACCATTGACCACCACAGACCAAGAACCACCATATATCATCAACCACCACAGACCATTGACCATCACAGACCATCAAACACCACATACCATCAACAATTACATATACCATGAACCACCAACCACCACATACCATCAACCACTAAAGACCATCAACTACCACAGACCATCAACCACCACAGACCACCAACCACCACAGACCATTGACCACCACAGACCATGAACCACAATATATCATCAACCACCACAGACCATTGACCACCACAAACCATCAAACACCACATACCATCAACAATTACATATACCATGGACCACCACACACCATGAAACACCACAGATCACCACCAACCACCAACCACCACAGACCATCAACCACCACATACCATCAACCACTATAAACCATTAACCACCACAGACCATCAACAACCACAGACCATCAACCACCACAGACCATCAACCACCACAGACCATTGACCACCACAGACCATCAACCATTACATATACCATGAACCACCACACATCATGAACCACCAAATACCATCACCCACGACATACCATCAACCACCACTGACCATCCACCACAACTGACAATCCACCACCACAGATCATCAACAACCATATATTATCAACCACCACAGACCATCAACCATCACAGACCATAAAACACCAAAGACCATCAATCACCACAGACCGTCAACCACCACAGACCATAAACCACCACATACCATCCACCACCACAAACCGTCAACCACAACAGACCGTCAACAACCACAGACCGTCAACCACCACAGACCGTCAACTATCACATACCAACAACCAGCACATACCGTCAACCACCACAGATCATCAACCACCACATACCGTCAACCACCATATATCATCAACCACCACAGACCATCAACCACCACATACCATCAACCACCACAGACCATCAACCACCACATACCGTCAACCACCACATACCATAAACCACCACAGACCATCAACCACCACATACCGTCAACCACCACATACCGTCAACCACCACATACCATCAACAACCATATATTATCAACCACCACATACCATAAACCACCGCAGAACATCAACCACCGCAGACCATCAACCACCACAGACCATCAACCACCACAGACCATCAACCACCGCAGACCATCAACCACCACATACCATCAACCACCACATACCATCAACCACCACAAACCATAAAACATCAAAGATTATCAACCACCACATACCATCAACCACCACAGACCATCAACCACCTCATACCATCCACCACCACATACAGACAACCACAACAGACCGTCAAGCACCACATACCGTCAAGCACCACAGACCGTCAACCAGCACATACCAACAACCAGCACATACCATCAACCACCACAATCCATCAACCATCACATACCATCAACCACCCAGGACCATCAACCACCACAGACCATCAACCACCACATCCCATCAACCACCACATACCATTAACCACCACAGACCACCAACCTACACAGACCATCAGCCGCCACATACCGTCAACCACCACAGACCATCAACCACCACAGACCAACAATCAGCACATACCAACAACCAGCACATACTATCAACCACCACAGACCATCAACCAGCACATACTATCAACTACCACATACCATCAACCACCACAGACCATCAACCACCACAGACCGTCAACCAGCACATACCAACAACCAGCACATACCAACAACCAGCACATACCAACAACCAGCACATACTATCAACCACCACAGACCATCAACCAGCACATACCAACAACCACCACATATCATCAACCTACATAAACCACATACCATCAACCATTACATATCACCAAACACCACATACCATCAACCACCACAGACCAACACCACATATCACTAACCACCACTAACCACCACATATCATCACCTTAAACATACCACATACCATCAATCACCACAGACTGATATAAGAATGCGTAGTCTAGCGCCCATACGGTCCAGCCTTAAATACGGTTGCATTATATGAGATCAATATATGCGAGGCGACATAGAGAGACTCGAGCGTGTACAGACACCTGGCCGATTCATCATAAAGGATTAACGATCGAGAGAGGAGAGATATGTTTCAGTCATGCTTCATGTCTCACTAAACAGTTATATTTGTTCTTTATTCTATATAAAATAGAAATGCACAATAACTGGTAGGTTGACAACTTTTGCAGTTAAAATCCTATATAAGTCACTTTTTAACATCAGTGATTTATTTATTGGGAGTAGTATGCTATGCAAGCTTTGGACTTCTTATCTGCACCAAGAAATGACAACCGCTATGAACCATTTAATAAATAATTCAAACCAAATTACAAAGGACTATTTTTGAGAGTAAGAACCATTATGGTGGGGTTGTGGTTGGGGCGCTACTGTGTAGAGAGACGTAGATGTGTTACTATATTAAAATCGGGCCAGTGGAGAACGCCCACAACGGTGCTTCGAACAACCCAAAAATCTCACAAATATCCTGCAGATCGATGTCAAGACATTAGTAACTAGTCATTATCGTGACATATGTTTGTTGGCAGACAACAAATACGTTTTACCATGCATTGGTAACCCACTTAGATGTTTGCATATGAAGTTTAGCTTTCCGCAAAGAGATGGTTAACAGATGCGAATCATGTTTATAAAAAAAACGCATATAATAGGTCTATCAGAGAACGAATTATTAAGTAGCCTAGTACTTGCGTGATAAAGTCTTTAACTCAAACTTGATTAAAATAAATATCGCATTCAGTATAAATATTTTTTTTGTAAATAAGAAGTCGTCAATTGCTCATAAATACTTGCATCTGTTAAAATCTTATAAACGTCACTTTTTTAACACCAGTGGTCGTATTGCAGTATATGCTATGCCAGCTTTGGTCTACGCATCTGCAGCAAGAAATCACAACCATTCTGAACCTTTTGAAAATATTTAAAACCAAATTACATAGGACTTCTTTAAGCGCAAGAATCGTGTTACCAATGAAAAAAGGGGGCACAGCTGTAATGAGACGTTAACAGTCTTGATCTTTTACCTCTACAAGAATGAATGATTGATTGATTTATTGAATATTTAGCGTCATGTTATGCCATCGAGGGGTAACAGACGATCAGTTAACCTAACCACTGTTTCCTTGGATTAACCAGTACTCGAGCACACCCCTATCTCCACAAGTAACTGATAACTTTCCCACTTGAATCAATGGTGAGAGACGAATGATAATGAGACACAATGTCGTATATCAATCATCACGGAGACTGTTGCCGGGCGGGGGATTCGAACTCACGATCCCTGGATTGATAGTCAGACACGTAACCGACTGAGCTAATCGGGCCCGGCACCTCTACAAGAAGAAAATGCCACCAGCGGTTAACATTTCTGTACAAGTTTGTGGAAGGACACGTTCCGGCAGTTACATAGACCACTATCAGAAACCTCAGGGAGTTGAAGGTTCCATAAACAATCTGAGGACTACATATATAAAAACATTGTAGAAAATCAGCGACCAATTCCAAATGTTATGAACTCATATATGCTAAGACAATCAAATACAAACATTCTTACTTTGTATGAACAGTGGTAGACTGAAACAATCGGAAATGTGAAATAAATGCAATATTGGGCATTGCTGTCGAAATAAATTTGATTTGACTTGGCATAATGTTCTCGTTCTCTTTCTCATTGTGAAAAATTAAAATCATCTTCAAAACACTTTTAACGGCATATTTCTAATCATGCTGCGAAATGGTTAAAAGATGGTGTTAATTAAAACCAGGAAGTAACATTTGAAAGCCGCACCGTAAACATGTCTGATATATCGTTCAGCAAACAACTCTTTCTTATTTAAGGATGATGAGTTTTGCTCACGGCACGCTTTTTTCAATATATCCTATTTAGTTTAATTGCTTTATTGTTGATTCATCTTGGTATTTTGCCAGCAAATGCAATCAACGCGGCTGGGATAAGTAGTTGTTCATTGATGAAAAATCTGTTTAAGTAGCAGAATGTCAAAACACGCATTAAGCAACTAATATCTATAAGATTACATCAGAAAAAAAAACTGTCAGTTTAATCGGTTAAATTACAAATAATAATAAGTTTATCTAACTTTGTTTTCGTCTGGGTTTATATTTAAAGATGCAACTCGTCGATATTGGGGGATAAGAATTTTAGTGGCAGGGTTTCTTTCTTGTTGGATATCGAAAGACGAAATAAGATTATACATGTAGAACTAATTTCAACCTGCCAATAGTATAATATACTCCATAAAATAATTCAAATACCATGTCCTTTATTAATTTTACTAAATTGTTTTTAATCTTTTCTACAAACAAGCCTAGGAAAGGTAGCTGAAAACGTTGTTTTTTTTATTAACTGTGTTAGGTAAATTTAGCTTTAAAGAATTCTAGAACAAATATTTTTTTGTGAAAAAGTGAATTTTAATTTTTTTTTAAAAGAAAAAGAAAATATTTTTAACCCCAAAACTAGTTAAAAGGGTGTTGGAAGTGTGAAAACAGTTGTTTTTTTCAATTAAATTTTATGTAAAAATTGTCAGATATTACCAAAACTTGTCATAGCATTCTTTGGCATAACGTGTCAAAGCAGCTCTAAACTTGTTTTTTTTAAACTGTACGGTTATAAGCCTTACCTGTGGCATGCCGGGCCCAATTAGCTCAGTCGGTTATGCGTCTAACTATCAATCCAGGGGTCGTGAGTTCGAATCCTCCGCCCGGCAACAGTCTCCGTGATGACTGATATACGACATTGTGTCTCATTATCATTCATCTCTCACCACTGATTCAAGTAGGAAAGTTATCAGTTACTTGCGGAGATGGGGTGTGCTCGAGTACTGGTTAATCCCAGGAAACAGTGGTTAGGTTAACTGATCGTCTGTTAGCCCTCGATGGCATAAAAATGACGCTAAATATGCAATCAATCAATCAATCAATTATCTGTGGGAAATAAATCACATGATCCATAACCTATTTTCGGGAGTGTATATATGAGACATACAAAACTGTACGACATCTTACTACATACACATATATGAAGTGATAATAATGTTTTAGTGTCTCGAAGGTCGAAATAAACGGCTGGATATAGAAGTTTTAATGTACATGTACTTGAACTTGCTTTGATGTCACTTTTATATGTGAGACTCAATTAAACTATTAAAGTCTATAGTCTAAAGTCTTAAGTCTATATAAAGGCCTTGCTTTGAGAAAAGAAACGAAATATTATATAATAGAAAATCAATTATTTTTCTTAAATTGATAATTGATAGGTAAAACAAAGGATTAGTTGATATTTGATTGTGTGCAAATATTATTATAATATTTGATAATGGATGCGAAAGGAGTTAATGAATTAGTACTGATATGTGTAAGTGATATTACTTTACATGATACTTTTGACATTATTTTTTGTGTTAAGAAAAGTGGACTTATTATTACTGTACACTTTGTATTATGTATTGAACTCGTCATTGACATCTTATGTATGATTGTATTGTAACATTTGTACCGAAAGGCCGTTTGGTACATTGTATCGAATAGAGTTCTACATGATTTTAGAGTGTGTCCACATGTGAGGAATGTTCCACAAAGATCCTGTTCCTTCCCGGAACCATGTGGGTTTCAGATAAATGCAGATATAGATTACCGGGAATGTCCGTGTCTGGATAAAGACAGTTTAAAATTACTTATTTCCGATATTGACGATAATGTGAGTTTATTCCTTGAACAGTGTTATCTGTTTGTGAAGGATGAACGTACGTACTAACACGGACTTACATAAAAGGATTGGGTGATTGCATATCCTGACTAAATGTTGGTAACCTGGTTTTGTTGTTGTTGTAGTTGTTGTTGTATGTTGCTTAGCGTCGCTTTCAATAATATTTCGTTAATAGCGCGACAGTGTTTACCTGAGGCAGTATTCCGAGCGCTGCCACACTGGAATATCATGCCGCAGACATATGGTATGATACCCCACCCAGTCACATTATACTGACACTGGACATCTAGCCATAAATGTAGATCTATCCTCTAAATGCTGAGCGCCAAGTGAGAAAGCTTCTAGTACCAGTGTATGGTATAATCCGGCTGGGAATCGAACCTACGACATTCCGCATTCAAGGTGGACGTTCCCCTAAACCACCGCTACGATTGAAACAGGGTTCTTATATAAACATGTAAATTGTAACTCGTATGATACCTTAGATGTTTTATAATGTTCATCATGCAAAATGATCTTGAATTACAATTATTGCAGTTTTAAGTAAAAAATAAATAATTTTGCGATTTTAAGTTGCAATTTACAAGTTTTATAATTATAAATATTTAAACAATAATAAACACAATTTGCTGGGAAAGATGGCGTTTTGAATAGAAAATTTATCGTGCGAAGTAACAATTTTGATTTGTATTCCTAAGACGATTGAAGCACTAGCTACTTATGTTCGCACAATATCAACTGATTCGCTATGCTGGCCACTATTCTGGTGCAAATGTGTAAGTTAACACATTACACGAACTTACATAGAGTTTTCGCGAGAATTTGCGAGAATACACGAGCTTTCTCGAAATCTCAACCAGTTGCGTTTTCTTCTCTATATAATCCATTGATGCTTATATAATGTATAACATATGTATATTTACCTTTTCCGCTGCAATCGCTGCCTCGTCTGCGAATACTTTGAGATTTTTCGACATCCAAAAGAAAGCTTCTTCTCTTGTGAAATCTCCGGTTGGATTCTCTGGCGATATAACCACGTGCTCATAAACTGCAGCTTTAAATTTTGACTGGGTACTTCCGGAGGTCCGGTGTAAAACCACAGCAATCCACATCACTGTCGTCCACAAGCCCATTATCGATTTTGTTAAACTTTAGTACCTGAATATTGAAGCAAACTTCCTATTTAGAATTGTTTACCTTCTTTTTTACTACTTTAATCGCACTTAACACTGAGTTATCTAATCAACACGAGATAAAACGCATCTTTACGAAATAAAACGTATCGTTGTTGGTCGTTTTATATTACCACTTTTAGATAAAGTTGTCATAAAGATGTCTGACAGGTATGGTGTTATATTATGTGTAAACGTTCACAAAAACAGCTTGTTTGATTGAAATATCCGTGGAAGTAAATGTGAACAAGAAGCATATTGTCAACAATAAGCAAACTCCCAAGCTATTTTAATATTATTTCTTCCGTGGTCTAGTGGTAAATGCGTCCGTCTCGGAAGCGGGAGGTCGAAGGTTCGAATTCACTTGAAGCATTTGAAATTTTCTGATGTGGCCGGTTGCTCACAAGTACCTGGTTAAACTGAGGGGTACCGACTTGCTAACAGTCTGACACCTGGCAATGCTACCTTTAGTAACTGTGTACAGCATAAAGGTCTCTCATAAGCCCAGTATGGCTGGCTTTTTCAATAGGGGTGACAGTATAATAACACACATAATAGTCACTGCCGTCCACCAGCCCATAATCGATTTTGTCGAACTTTAGTACCCGAATATTGATGCAATCTTCCAATTTAAAAGTGTTTACCTTCTTTTTTACTACTTTTAACACATCGTCTACTTCAAACGTACCTACTATCGTAACTCTTGTATGTGACATATGCGGAGTATACGTTCAATATGTATAATTCGTGTTAACACCATGAAATTATGTATGCATTAAAAATCTAATTGATATGTTAAAGTAAACTACAATACATACCGTGTATAATCTACCGCTGACAGAATGGTCCTATATAACCTATATTCCATTCGCTGAAATACAACTGCTGATGCAGCTGCTGCTGATGATGATGATGATAAAGATAATAAAGCCGATTTCTTAGTTTAAATCTAGCATGTGTATCTTGTGACATATACTTCTAAGTGTCTAAACGGAAACACATCTTATATTTTTGATCAGATAATCTGTGTAACCACACTCCACTTTATCTGTAGTTTGCACCGAGTACTGAAAACAGAAATGTGTATAGTGTCACCACTGTGAAAACGTGGGTGGATTGCGGCAAACCTTTCTGTTGTATAAATTATAAGATTGTTTACTTTTATTTATGCGTCATCAAGGTGTAAAATTTAAAACCCAAAATCAACATCGTTTGTATCGCTTTAAATACAGTTAAAATATACTTACACGATCCTTCGCGCTATAATATCGCTCTGTTTGGTGCGATTTACAATAGTTAACTATACCGGAATAACAATATTTTCTACCATTTGAACTGTTATATATATTATTATTATTATTACACATGACACATTTGTAAACATAGGTTTGGGTATAAAAAGTGACATTGGCAATTAACATAATTATATACTGAACGGTACAGCTAACCCGCCACTTTTGTATACTGAACGGTACAGCTAACCCGCCACTTTTGTATACTGAACGGTACAGCTAACCCGCCACTTTTGTATACTGAACGGTACAGCTAACCCGCCACTTTTGTATACTGAACGGTACAGCTTACCCGCCACTTTTGTATACTGAACGGTACAGCTAATCCGTCGCTTTTGTATTTCCAAAATCTTCGTCAAAATATTGAATAACGTCATTAAAATCTGTGTACGACAATTACTGTCAAAAGATACATACTAAGACATTGTTGTCCTAAATGTTCGTTCTTATTCAAGTCGATATTTCAAAGAAATTGCTTTGATACTTTTTGACAAAATACATAAAATATCAGGGGTTAGATACATAAAGGTCAGGAGGCGGGTTATCTGTTCCATTCAGTATGTAATTACTTGGTTTATATATTAATAATAAAAATTTGATTATATAACAACAGTATACTCCATAAACACACACGTACTGTATGGTATTGTAGATTTTCATTAACTTAATTTAAAATTGTCCGTAAGGTTTTACCTGGCTCTAGTTAATGTTCGCAAATATGTTCGGGCCGTCTCCCCCGCCCAGCTATTCGTGTGTGCGACATGATGGCGATTTGATATTGCATGTAAATGTCGTACACTGCATACTTACTTTTACCTGTTTATAGTGTGCAATGGAAACTTGATTAGTTAAAGTAAGATATAAATCATAACATAGTTTTATTTATGATCTTTACCTGGCGTTAAGAATATGAAATGATTAACAGCTGCGGGCTGTAACGATAACACATTTACACAGGTCTCTCTGAAAAAGATTTGTTGAGGAGCCAAGTGGTTACGTACTTTATTTTTGACATAATTATGCATTATGTAAGTGTAAAATAGTTTAAAACTGTTAACACTCCTGTATTACAAATTAACTTACAGCTGTTGAGGCGGACCCATGGTCCGACAGTGGGTCGTGGAATCGATAGCAGACTAGCCCCGCAAGGATAATGTGGTGTTCCGTTGAGTAGGAAAACTTAATTCTAAGTAGTGTTTGACATCATTTGACAGCCAATGGAATCGCTTCAACTTGAAATAGTGTTGCTCTTAAAACCGCCTACAAAATAATTTAATTATTAAGTTCGTTCTTAATAATAAAGAAGTTCGATATCACTGTGCACGCGTGAATGACATTGCACAGACTCCGTCTTGATTCAATTCTGAACGAGTCATGTACAAACTACAAAGCCGCGCGAGCTATGCTTAGAAACAGCCTTAGCAAATATCAACTTTCAAACGTCAGTCAGTTTCATCGTAGCTCTCGCCCAGAGCCAGTCAAATGACGTCAAACTGTTAGTCAATGACGTTTAACACAAAGCAATTAAGAATATAAATATTTAACAATTAAGAAAGCCTGGTCACTCCCTGCGGTCGCTCCCATTGAGTATTTTAATTGTTGAATATTAACTTAATAAACACTATGATAAATACTGGCTTCCTTGAAGAAGCCGAGCGTTAAGATATAAGTGCCATAGGTTTGAGGTTCGGATAGAAAATTCCGTCTCGAAACAGAGCCTCGTTCCCGCCAATACATAATCGAAAGGGACCGAATTTTCCATCCGAATCGAAAAAGCAAGGAATGATGGTTTTTCGGGTATATCAAATTCAATTCTTTTTTCAACTTAATTCTTCATTATACGTTTTACAACAAACGCCTTTGTGACGTTAAGTATATATATAATATGTCATTTATTTCATACATTACGTCATACACGGTCTCACCGTCACAGCGCGAGCATTTTTATCTCGGATCGAGAGTGAGATTCTAAACCCTGTAAAATACAAATATCCTTATCCGGAATGCAAGTTTATGATTTCTACAATTTCGATTATTGATTATCTCCAAGAAGCATCACGGGCATTCGAATAAACTGAAGTTTATTATCTTGATAATAAATCGTACTTTAGATTATGTGTTTATCTTCTTTTACAAAATGTGAAAATATTATGCAGCGGTAACACCGTCTTATATCGTGAAACTTCACTTTATGAACAACTCAAAGTAACAATTATCTCTCCAAAGCAATGATTTCTCATTTATTTTTTACTTGTTTACCATTCAATTTCCGAACAATATCAGCTTTACCGCAGCCCTATTACAGCCCTAAAATATCCATTTGTCGCCATACTTATATACAGGGGTTTTATTGGAGTTTGCATATCGTTAGCTCTATGGTATCATTTTGTATGTCTTAAGTATGTACAACGGACGCATGTTTATACATTTGTTAATTATTAACGCTAAAAGAAATAATAAGTAATACTACTATCCAAATTATCTGGACAAAATGAAATATCCCCCGGCTGCAGCCCCGTTATGATTAATACGCGAAATTGCGTCTCATTGTCTCTGCCATTTGTCTCTCACTGATGATTCAAGTGGGAAAAGTATCAATAACTAGAGGAGATTGGTGTGCTCGATTACTGGTTAACCTTCCAGTATTTCAGGAAAGAGCGGGTTGGTTTCCTTAACATATGTTAATTCTCGATGACATACACATAAAATAATTAACTTGAACTGTTTCCTCCGCAGGTGAAAATGTCGTTAATAATTAAAAAACAAACTTATGACAATATGAAGGTAACATACTAATGCACAGTTAATAATAAAATAAGAGTATCATAAGAGCAATATCTCGTTTTCTATTATCTTAACTTCCATTCATCTAAGGAACTCAAATCAAAACTCTTACAATGCAGAATGAAATTCTTATCAAAACAGTTACCATTCCTAGCTAATTTGTGTTTAAAATTGAGGAAGAACTTCTGATTACAAAATGTGTATACCGCAGCTAAAATAACAACAAAATTACGAGAAATTTTACTTCAGTTCTCAATAGCATTCATTCAAGATCATTTTGCGTTATCAAAACATATTAAAATATTTAAGATTACATAATTAATTACATCATTAATTTGCTAAATTATGAATCCACCGTGTGCTATTTTATGAACATTTAGTCAGGAGATTAAGTTTCCTATCCTTCTATATGAGTCCTTGATGTATAAAATATATCATTGATATATTAATAGAAAAAATTACCTGATTATCTCCCTTGTTTTGGGCACATATTTTACTATACATGTAACTATACAGGCTTGCAATTGCTAATCTGCATTAGTTTATCATACATGGTAATTTTTTATAAACAACAAAAAATAAAAATATAGCAATTTCAAGAAATCTTATTTTGTGGTAGTATACAATTCGTAGTTATGAAACCACAAAAACATGTATTCATTCGATTATTTATTATAGATATGTTAAACAAAACTACAATACATACCGTGTTTAATCTACCGCAGACAGAACCGTCCTATATAAAACAATCTACCACACGCTTAGGTAAAACTGCTGATACTGCTTATGATGATAGCGAGTCAACTATTTGATTTTCGTTCACTTACAGTCAATCCCACGCTTATTTCCACATGAACATCTTGTGATAACATATGAAGTGTTTAAACTTTAAACTGTCAAGACATAATTGTCGGAAGTACATGATATGTTTTGGATCAGATAATCTCAGGTTAATGTAAGTTAACCTTGCTCGCCTTTAACTATGTTATACTCCCACTTT
The DNA here is from genome assembly GCA_029582155.1 of Panopea generosa. Classification (NCBI taxonomy): domain Eukaryota; kingdom Metazoa; phylum Mollusca; class Bivalvia; order Adapedonta; family Hiatellidae; genus Panopea; species Panopea generosa. The sequence goes on along the minus strand of CM055899.1, from coordinate 638,308 downwards.
ATCTGCAGTTTGCACCGAACACTGTAAATAGAAACGTGAACATTAAGTCTCCACCGTGAGTTCTTGTGACGTTTGTGACACACCTTTCTTGTGTTTTGTATAAATGATAAAAAGGTTTGTCGTGTTACACGTGTTTTATCTCATTGACGTGTCATCGATGTGTATTTATAACACAAAATCAACATTCTGATAAACAGGTATCGTATTATTGATTTGTGGTTTTGCAGGTTTAAATGTATATGTTAGAACGCCAGGCATGATTTACCTACTTTACCTATATATCAAAATGCAGTGACCGTATCGCATATGCAATCAAATTTAAATCGACAGTACATACGTTTGTATCGCATACGTTTTCAACAGTTAACATAGAGTCACGCTTTTATCGCTACTATTTCGTGTGTTTACAACGGTTTTAACTATAACGGTACGACTGTATTTACATAATTATTGTTTGGATACATAAAATATCGTATAAACCGATTCAGCTATTTTGAAACTACGTCATTCTATTTTTAGATGGAACCGTCCGTATTATGGGTGTTTGTAGTATGATAGCAGATTTATCTGTTACATAAACTATAAAATAAACTAGATATCAATATTAAGTGTTTGTACCACCGTCTATTCCGATAGCGTAGTGGTAACGGTTTTAACTGTCAATCCAAATGTCGCGAGTTCGAGACGTACCTATGTTGAATTTTTATTTGCATTTTTATTTGCCATAAAAGTATCAAAGTGCCTTGATATATGATATTAACTGTATTATACTAATTGTCCGTTAAAACAACTACAAAATAATAAAATGCAACGATTTTTCGTTCGCGGAAAATTTACTACAATGTTTTATTCATATGCACAAGTACATATTACGTCAGCTGTAATCAGAGGCAGCAAATCGGCACCGGCATCGGAGGCTCCTCGGAAGCCACAATCAGACAGAATTGTTTTAGATGAATTTGACTTGGTGTGGTGAGACGTTACGCTATAAGTCTCGCACAACAATTAATTGTGTACTGTTCTACATAAAGAGACATGCGCTTCTTGAACACTGGATACATTATCAATGGTTCTAAAAGTGCATTAGCTCCTATGGATTGTCTTCTGTTGGGTTAATTATGCGGAAAAAACTTGACGTTGACCAGGTTGATTTTTCACAATTTCGATGGTTTTACCAAACAGTTCCCAATGTCATCCAAACTTGTCAGAAATAATAAAAATGTTCCCATATGCACAAATGACATTTTATGTATTTTAACAAAAACAAATGCCAAACCGCTTACACAGCTCTAATTTCTTTGGCGTAAAAACCTTGCTACCGTCACGTAATAATGTAAGGGGGGGGGGGGGGGGGGGTAATTCTTAAGTGAGACCTGTATACAGGCAATCTATATATAGAACAGGTTGCTACCAACACTTACCAAATTAAAAAACACATTGAAACAGTACACTGGGATATTTTTATGGAAAATAAATAAAAAAAATCAACATAAATATGGCTCGTACTCACGACATTTGAGTTGACAGTTCAAACCATTACCACTACGCTATCGGAACAGACAGTAGTACAACACACTTAATATTGATATCTAGTTTATTTTATAGTTGATGTAACAGATGAATCGTCTATCATACTACAAACACCCCTAATATGGAAGGTTACATCTAAAAATAGAATGACGTGGTTTCAAAATAGCTGAATCGGTTTATATATACCATTATACGTGACACCTTGTATATATGTATAGCGATTAAAGCTGACATAAGGAATGTCTAATTACTTACTAATTATACGTCAAAGGTTACCAGTTGATTTATTCTTTAATTAACTGTAGTGTATAGTTCAACGTGTGTTGATTTTGTTTGTTATAATGCAAATTATGTATGACGATGAGCTGTAATGCTTAAGTTTATTAGAACAAATGTTCTGTTCTTAAACACACATGCATGGCGTTCATAGCATTTATTCAATTATAATTAAACTATGATATAAAATATATTTATTTTGCTAGTAATTCCAATTCCAATATGTTAGAACTAAGTACAACATCCTTTGTATTTCATAAAACCTTATATCCTGTTCTAATTTCTCATTTTTAAATGATGCCATGTAATGGAAGATAGAATAACATTTGAAAGAAACAAGCAAATCCGTTTTCCAAAATTCTAAAAATATCATCGTATGATATAACATCAAAACAGAGTCATTTCCAATGACACATCTACACATATACGTCATTTACATTTCATTTACATGTTCCGACTAGTTGGCATTTTACGTGTACGTGACTCGAAGCTATTCAGACAGCATCAAGCGATCATTACTTACTTTAAGCAAATGTCATAGTTTTGTTACACTCCTACACCGAAAGGTCACGTGATAGTCATAAATAACATCAAATTTTACAAAACATTCCGATATCACTCCACACGTACACATGCAGTTAATACACAATCATTGCATTCTCAATGTACTAACATCATACTGATGGACCTTCCTAGCACTATTTATAACACCTGGTACAAAATAAATTCATCGTTTATTTAATAAGAACTATTCTAAAATTAAATCAAAATGCCCAAACTAGTGTCACAGCGGTCAAACATATAACAGTGACCAAACGTATCAACGCGTAACCCTTTTAACTTCAGTAGTTGGTGACCCCATATTTCAGTATAAATAAATCTAATTTCGTTAACTTTATTTTCCTTACAGTTTCTCTAAAATGTGCGTTAATTACAAGTTTATTTATAATGACAAAATACAACAAACTGATTATTTGCAAATTAAATATATTATCCAAATAAAAAATCGCTTATTAACAAAAACATTCTCTTAACGTCCCAATTCTTTTTACAGGCCTATCAAAAGCCAAGTCTGAATGATGGCAGCTGACCATAGCTGACTGTCGCACATACTTGTGAAACATAAATAAATAGATAAATACAATTATTTAACCAGAACAGAAATTTTATTTTTTAGACTTGAGCATCAGTGCTCATCGTCATATACAAACATTTTCAATACATGCAATGTGATGGTTACACTATTATACCTAGTTCTAAATCAATCTGGCGAGAGAGGTTTTATACAAAATCATATTTTACCAGTATACTAGTATCTCATTTGAATATCCTCTTTATGAATATATACTTTTTCTATACAATAACACCGACGCATTATATACACATGCATGCCAAACCTTAACGCAGCTTTCCATCATACGAATAAATATTAGCCAACATTATTGTAAATATTCCTATCTAGACATACAGTAACTACTGCGCACTATTATCAAATATATATCATCGTGTACCTTCAACTGTCACTCCAAGTACATCACAAACATGTATATCATTTGTTTTCGTAACTATTCAAGCCCTACAGCCTGCTTGTGTAAATAAACTCACCAGAGATATACGCACCTCAGTATGTAAACAAGAACATTCCATCAAATAATCCGAAACATTTTTCTCTCTACAAGTTGCACTACTACACGCGTATGATCCGGAAGTCGCCCACGTACGCGTAATATATATTACAGTGTCTGATTTAGAAAGTACTTTGTTGGTTACTTTGGTCAGTAGCCTGATATAATTTATGTTTTCCGTCACATGTCTACAAAAAGGTCACGGTCAGTTTGCGCCTGATATACAGTGTACCACATATAACCAGACGTGGTAATATGCTTATTGTGTTTACTTTTGTTAGCAATAAATACTTCTCGTTAACCTGTATTTACTCCCGTGGCATATGGAGCACACGGTAACCAGGTGCGCAAAAGTTAGGCATGGGTAGCTGGATATTTATGATAATTTGTAAAACAGAATCTGAGGTTATAAACTTTATATTTCGTACTCAATTCAAACGTGTACTCCAAATCTTATAATGCACAAATTAATGGCAAATCATTCAGAGTTGTGGTTTGACGGTAAATGTTATGTATTTAGTGAGGTCACATTTGATTGAAATCTTGAATTAGGAACGTTTACAGTTTTATAATCGCGGGCCAATAATTGCCAGCTAAAGTTGAGTTGAGTTGAGTATATGTGTTATATCCATGAACATATATCATTTAACGTCTCGGCAGCAATACCACGTACTATGTTACGGCAGTATAAAATCGCCCCGTTCTTGGAAAATAAAATATCTGTGAAGCCGCAACAGGGTGATATTCACCAACCGTTCTTAAGAGCATTCTTAGACTTAAACTCAAGAATTAATTTTGAAAAAAAAAACACTTAGAGAGCACTTTTGAGAACAAAATCATGTAGGGACACCTAATATATAGTCAAATACACTCTCATAATTATTCCATCTGTCATGTTTAACCAGAATATGTAAAATTCGGAATTTCAGACTCGAGCCTAAGAATACTCACAAGAATCGCCCCCTCTACAAACACGCACACACGCACGCACGCGCGAGCACACACACACGCCCACTTCTTCAAACAAACTCAATAAAACCAAGTTTGCAAAAGTCTTTGTTGCATTTTAAAGAGCATTGGCGGAATCCTTTTATCATATAGCATTGAAAGGTCGCTGTTGTTTAGTTCCGCTGATACTATATATAAAACATAAACATGCCGTATAGTTGCTCTTAATAAACTAATCGACAAAACACAAGTGAATAACAGACACACTGTGTTGTAAGTCGGGAATTAACATTCGTTCGCTGTATGATTGTATCAGATTCCAGGATGAGATTGTTGACTTTAACTTTAACTTTTGTTGAAATACTTAACTTGATTTCTTAAATGGGAAATCATTTGGTGTAGGTTTCATTCTTTTTGTGTCACATGTCTGGTCATATTTTCATTTTGTCCAAATATTTCAATTTTAAGAATTTGTAGCGGTATTTAAAAATAGTAATAATAATTAGCTTGAACTGTTTCCTTCACGAAGAAAGTGTTGTTTGTTAATTAATATAACAAACGTCTTAAAAGCTATGGGCAAATAATCATTAAACTAGATTTATATCAGAGTAATTTATTTTTATAGAAGTAGTAAATTTATTTACTTAACGAGAAAACTCAGTTGGATTAAGTCCAATCTTCCCGGATATCTTCAACAAAACATAATAAACAAGAACAAGTGTTAACAAATGGATACCATGCATATCGAGTTGAGTGAAAATATAGAGATGCTACAGATGAGTACAGTAGATCTGTATTGGTTCGAACACGGATGGCTGGAACATCATATAAACCTCGACCCACTTATCTCGTCCCGGCAGAATTCCTATTTCGATGTTAATGCATGTAAGGTATGATGTTGAACACTATTTGGCTCGAACAACCCGTTACTCGAACTATTTTTTATCCAGCGCTGTTCGAGCCATCGAGGTTCAACTGTATTATATGATCAGTACGCTATGCTTTGCTTCATATAGTCACCTAACTCTCCCAGTGTCTTTCAAATTTAACGAAACTCATGAAGATATTCCAGTGTTCTCATCTATATAAAGAAATATGACAATAAAATACAAACAATTTTCAAGCAGCTCTAATTTCTATGGCGCAAAATAACCCAGTCACCAATGAGATATAATTGTTAAGTGAGATTTAAACAACATTAGCTCACAATTTAATACTGATTTGGAATTTCTGATTATACATGAATGTAATCTGAAACAGTAAATGGTGGGTTTAACACATATAACATATATAAATAGTTGCACAAACTAGTGTTATACCTATTTCGAGTAATTGAAACCATTTTTAATATTTTGTTAAGAAATATTACAAATCCAATATGTTATTTGAAATTATCCCTACTTTTCTGTTAAGTCATCTTTTTTCAGTCATGGTAAATGTCATGGGCATACTACCAACGTAACCGAAGCTACATCAAACATTTTTATATTTATTGTATAATGAGAAAAATGTCCTCTGTAAATATATGTATAAATTGAACTTAAGACTAAATTTCGGATGTATGTAGGATGAATGTGCCGTGATGGAAATAAAAAAAATGCAACAGAAAGCTGCTGACATAGCAACGGATCTTATAACATCTGGTTCTATAGTAGCTTTGCCAAAAATATAAAACACGAATTATATTATTTAAAATACACACGAATACCGTAATTCTCTTCACTAAAAGTATAGCAGAACTTGTTGGCTCGAATACGGATGGTTGAAACTGTTCCATCAGCTGTTTCACTCTGGAACACTTTACCTGTAATTTCTAGAAACGTTTAATTTCTTGATATTCTTTAAAATGTAAAAGGTTCATGTTGTACACGTGATAACAAACAAAGGCCTAAAGAACACACGTCTGTGAACCCAGACTATGCAAGTTTATCGAACTGATGAAATCAAAGCAATTTACAGAACTTTAAAACCTTATCAAACACATGTACACAGCATTTTATCTACCTATGTCAAGAATATAAGGTTTTTTCTATATTTACCATTTTTTATTTTCAAAGTAAATGGCTGTGTGTTTGGTTGAGGAAACGAACTTTTCCGGATGATATATGGAGTATTAGATATATATTAAAAATCTTTGCCGGCAAAACTTGTGGACTGGTGCAACACGTTTACGTATGTGTGTTTTTGAATATGTACAAATCAGTAATAAATGTATAATTAAAATGTTATACACTATACATATATTATTAAACGTAATATTATAGTTGAAAACAATAAAATGTGCCAGACAGCGTATCGTCACAATTTCCTATGTTTCATCGGTTATAAAGAGATGAAACCATTTAAAATCAAACTAGAAAAGCTCTTCACGTTTAAGAGCATACTTTAAAGATACTCGACATATTGTACTTAAACATTCTGATATTACAGACAGAGTGTGAGTAATTTTTGATTTTATATATCCTTCTATAAGATGGTACAGATGATTGAAGTGTTAGATATGCACTTAACTGAAATGGTGGCATTTTAAATACTATTTAAAGATTCGATTGTAACGGGACACTGTTTGGATTAAGCATATTTTCAAATATTATCACATGTGATTTCTGAAGTGAAATACTCTTAGTTTGAATAAAACTCTGGGAAATTATTGATCATTTATACACATTTATTTATTCACATGTTAGGATTATGTGTCTCATGCATGTCGGAAGAAGGGACAATTTGAGTAATACGGTAGACTTTGCTGAAACTCTGCAGTTCTGCAGGTATCAAGGTCCTAGGTTCATTCTGCATACCGATTTGTTGATGTTTTTATCCGTATACTAATTTGTTTTTTTACATGTATAGTGAACCTGGAATCCTCCTTCCTATAGACTTCGAATAATCTATAACGTGCTGGTACGCCGTAAAATCCCATTCATTCATTCATTCATTCATTCATTCATTCATTCATTCATTCATTCATCCGTTCATTCATTCATTCATTCATTCATTCATTCATTCATTCATTCATTCATTCATTCATTCATTCATTCATTCATTCATTCATTCATCCGTTCATTATTCATATGTATAACACGTAATCAATTATATTTTATAGTTTCGTTGAAGTGTTTAGATGTTTTTTTATAATTACAGTCATATCAGGACGGTGTCTGCTTGAGAAAGTGTTCTGAGTCATATCCCGCTGGATTATCATGCCGCTGACACATGGTATGACACCAATGCTGGTGACAAACAACCAACAACAAAATCAAACAACAAGCTACGTACTGGTTCTATCAAGAAAACTTGACTTCTGAGCAATTCCTCTTAATAAGTTGAAATAAATTATACATACTTGTATGTGATTATCGGGGATAGTGTCTCAAAATCGGCAAAAAGGGGCTATGTACAAAACTAAATTCTTACAATTTTCCTGCCAAAAAAAGGCAAACCTTTAGGTAATAATTATTAATAATCATTAGCGTAACAAATTTGTTTTGGCACACTACACATACAATTGGCCATGCACAGGTAGCCCAATTAGGTGTGTTTATAATACTTAAAAAGATGGTAAACAGATGGGATTCATGTTTATGGAAACTTACCAGACAGATCTGTCTGAGAACGAATAATTAATTGGCCAAGTATTCGCAACTCAAACTCGATAAAAGTGTTTTCAACAAATAATGCATTCAGTATAAATAGATTACAATTTTATGTTTTAGATATGTATTAAAGAAACCGATTCGAATCCAGGATCAGTGGGTCGTAGTTTCGATCACCTCACACTATTACACTTATGGCAAGTGAATTGATTTATCCGTGCCAAGCTAAATACCGCCTACTTTAATTATGTCAAATATCACCTTTAATTTGTAACACCTGTTCCTCATTCCGAGTTGATGTAAAATACGTAAGTTTATGTTGGAATCAACAGTGGGTTGTCCGGGTTACCTATTAATATAACTTAAGAAAAGGCAAATGTATAATAATAGGTAAAGAAATGATGTCGGTTAGATGGTTTCGCTGGAGTCTGGTAGTATTGTAAGTGGATTGGGCAATTAGTTTGCTGATTTAAATACACCATCAAATATAATAAACTTTTGACAGTTCCTATATATGATAAGTGTTATCAATTGCACATTCGCTTATTTCAAGATAATAGTTACGGACGCAGTTATCTTATCATCTCAAATGACGATATCTGGCGAGTGCATTATTATGCAAAGTAAAGTATCTTATGAGCATTTCATAAAGAGCAATTGTGTTTTAAGACAAAGTTATTGGCTATATTGTATAATGACATGTTAAAGTTTATCCCCTTTATCCCGTTACATATGAAGAGATGTATTGTAACCACTACCACAGTATCATCTATTATGTTAGATTATATGTAATTATGTTACTAGATAGGTCAAAGGGCAAAGAAAATATAATAATGAATAGACAACAATATGATTTCAAAAAAGCTGTCTTGTTTACTAAAGGAGAATATTTTCTATTTTAAAAAGTGTGGTTTTAAACTATGTACTCGCCATTTTAATTTAACAGATCTTGTTCTTATACAATTCTGGATTAAACATAATTGCAGTTTTAAAATGAACACAATATAAGAAAAAGTATGATAAAAGTGACGGTACTGAACTAATGAGAACATGTGTTTCATATTATGAGGTGAGCGTACACGGAAAATAATTAAGCATTCACCTGAACCGAAAACTAGATGACTGTTATTAGTTAATTAATTACTCTTTGAAATTTCACCGCAAGAATGATATTAAGATTAATGTTGTTTTAATTGAAGTGTTTGAATTTTACTTGTTATGTATCCAATTATCTTTTACGGCATTTTCTGTAAGACCATTAACGTAATTTCTAAGACTGTGTTATGCAATATTAGATTTAATAAGTGAATATGCATATCTGGTGGTGTATCTATGGTTAGTAACCAGTTGATGCATGGACGGATCGCATTGATACGTTTGAGGAAACTGTATTCCATATAATAATAATAATGGTAATAATAATAATAATAATAATGGTAATAATAATAATAATAATGGTAATAATAATCATAAAAAAATACTTTAATTAACGAGAGAACTCATTTGAGTAAATTCAATGTTCCATGAGACTCTCAACATATTTACAAAGTACAACCTTAATTTAACATATAACCAAAACAAGTGCATTCTATTAACAAGAATGACACATAACCAGCAGGCGGAGTGATAGTTGTTCTTGAGCCAGGATCAATGAGACGGCACGTACGTAGGATGAATGTATGGTGTCACTAGCGGGCTTTCCATTTTACAATCCTCATACGATCGATGTTTAAACTTAAGCGTGGCAGCAATTTGTTTATTTATATGAGAAAGTATGCCACCTATTTGCCGAAGGATGATGTATCTTCTCAGATACATTCTGACCTCTTACTCCACCAATAAAACTGGATATGCCATATCTCACTTTTATTGAAAATGGCGTTAAATGCCATTAACACTACATTAGATATCTCTCAACTGCAAAACAATCAGCTTCTCATCAGCTCTCATCATGTAACTGACATCAGACCAGGCGTTGCTGTTTATAAGTGTGAACAAATTAAACTCTGTCTGTATATATCTCAATCATGATACATTGAGGCAACACTTAGAACAGGAAATGATAGAATCTATAAAATTTAACCGACTTGTCAATGTTGCCGGTTTCGATTATCAAAAGTTCAATATTTTAAGGCATGGTGTGTTCTTCTTTGTTTCAGTTTGTTTGATATTCACAGTTAGGAAAATACGTTATTTAAACAAAAACAAGTGTTTGAAAATATGTTTGCCTTTGTTAAGCTGTAATTTCATGTATAATCAGTATCACAAAACCTTGATTCCAATATGTTCTCTATCCATAAATGTGTTCATAAACTCACATCAATCTAGCGTTATTAGAAGCTTTTCACATTATGCAGTAAATAGTTTACTTTGATATGTCACTGCTAGTTTTGTACGTGTTGTCAAAACTACATTTGTAATTTATATTATTGTATCTTAAAATCGATGAAGATCTTATATATTAATATACTGTAGATCAATCGATGACTCGAACCCGACGGGACTGGACAAATAGTTCGAGTAAAGGGTAGTTCGAGTCAAGAATTGTTCAACTTTATACAATACACGTTCATGCATCTATATACAAATAGGAATCCGGCCGGGATCAGATATTTTGTTCGAGCTATAGGTGGTGTTCGATCCATCCGTGCTCGAATCAACGGAGGTCTACTGAACTGTAATTACTTACATGTGAATACGTTATTAAGCGCATTGGATTTCAATATTGTATATATGTTTGAGGGCCTCGTGGAAGAATGGCATGTTAAAATGAAGTATGTCGTCAAATAAAGACGTTGATTTTATGTAACCAGTAAAAGGATTAGTCATTCTATATATGAATATGTGATATTGCTGCTGCGGCGGATTGTGTCCGCTCAAGACGCACTCTAGTACTAAGTCGAACAAATTTGGTTTTGTTCTTAACTGACTGTTTTCTTTATTTCTATTTTCTTCAAATAGGATAATCAGGTATTTCTCTAAAAACTTTTGTTTTTCTTTAAGAGTTTACAATATGTAGACATGTTTTTACAAATATTGTGAATACATTTGTTTACAAAAATTGTGAAGACAAATATTTACAAACATTGTAAGAACATGCATGGCATTAATTATTGTAAACATTTGGAATTCAGTTAACTGCATTGTTTTTCTTGGCAACGTCCATCATTTGGATAAAACGTTTATACGATTTCATAGTTCGTTCTGCTCCTTGTATATTGTGCACAAACGTGTTGCAATATTGTAATATATGAAATAAATTTATTTATTACAATTTTCTAGCCAATGAATTCATGTACGTTTTTACAGTATAGAGCACGAGTCAACTCATTGGATGAGGTCAGTATATAAGAGATACGTGTTTAGGTCATCTCCATTCGAGGTATTTGCATTTGCCGAATAGTTACGTTTTTTTCTACACATATTTGCATTCGATCTCTCCACACACACCAAACATGGACAAAGTGCAGGTACATATATAAAAACAAAGAAAGGCAACAGACAAAAAAAAAAGGATGATGGTATTAAATGTATACAGTGGAATGATGTAGTTGATATTGTGGTTTAATATATGGATTTTGGAATATATTTTCTGTCAGATATTTGAAACTTCTATTAAGGTTATAATTCATTTGAAGTTGTTATTCTGAAAATATATGATAAATTTACAGATCATAAGAGATTGGTTGGCTAACAAGCAAAATGTGTGCCTACGGTCTATACGATTTCAAGCTTAAGTCAAAGAATATTCTAAAGAAAGTTTGGTGAATACGACACTTGATGTAAAAGATTGTTATAATGCGTCCATTCGTTTTAAGTTGAGCATGAACTCTTGCGTAAGAAACGCTGTTTAATAGCGGACCCAAGGGTTATCCATATTAGCTCAGAGATCGAGCTAAAGTATACTAGATTAATAATAGTATTTTCTGTTTTAAGTTTTTTTTAACAGTTTCACTTGAGACTGCCGCACTATTGACGTTAATGTCAGATTGCTCATAACCTACTTATGTTAATAACGCGTACTAGATTGGCGATATGCGTACAACCGTGACTTCAAGCTATATCCTGTGCATAGTATTTCAACAACGGAAACCAACACGATTGTATATTAAATCATCTAAACTTTCCCCACATAGTACATTAGTCTAAATCTACAGTGTAACCTGTATAAGTGGTCACCTCTATTAAGCAGCCACTTGTCTTAAGCAGCCACATTCGCTATTTCCAATTTCTATGTTTTCAGAGCAAATTTACCTGTTTTAAGCAACAACCTGTCTTAAAATGCCACTTTTGCTCCTTCCCTTGACTGGCTGCTAAATACAGGTTTTACTGTATTTATTTTACTTTGATTGTTAAACAAAGTATAACAATTTTAAACAAATCTTGTTCAAAATCCTCCTGGGTAGAAATAATACTATACATATACAGAAAATATAACTTATAATCAAGGACATCCACACGTAGCCACATGGCAGAGGATCGAACCCATAACCCTCCGATCTACGGTCCGATGCTCTATCACGTGATCACGCGCTTTACACTTAAATGCATAAATACATAGCATCCCATAAGTGCAATAGGGTGAAAGGCGTATATGATATAACATATTTTTGTACATATTTTACAAATTTTTTAAAACACGATGTAGTTGTTGGTTGTTTTTTTATATTTCATAATTAGGTATAACGCCAATTGGTTATAATATGTGGCTTCAATTTTCTGCTTGACACCTGAGATAAAAACGAACAAATCGGTAGTATTCGTACGCAGGGTTGATATAAAAATAATACATGTGTTTATTACACTTCGTGCTTAAGTATACGCACGTTAGATGATAAATAAAGTTCAGAACGACGTGCTGAAATTTGACGTGTCGTCGTTTATCAAACACGTACCGTTCAATTAACACATTCGCAATGGAGAAGTAGCAAAAACATTGTTTTATCTCTACGTGATCGGGCACTGACTAGTATTTCTACATGTACATATATAGAGAATATATACTGACATATGTTCCATATACCTAGTTAATCGCGGTTGCGGGGTACGAACGCTTATTTCAGGTACCGACTATATTTTTGATCTGTGTAACGGTTATAGACAGTCAGGATATACTTTAATTATGTAATTAATACATGAAATATGTATGTTTAAAGTGCATGTTATAAGTGTTTTATGGAGATAAGTTAAGTGTGTTGAAGTCGACTTATTAACATTTTCGACAGGATAATTTTTTGATTTCACAATTTCTGTAAATGCGACTCGGATTCTTCTAAGTAGTTCATGCGGATGGACCTTTGTTCTGTAAAATACTGATTGATTGAACTATGTTATTAAATTGTCGTTCGTGGATGATTTTGGTGTAAATAGGCGGTAGTTTAGATTACACATCTAACATAAGAATATGGAAATGTTGTTCAAAGCACATTGTAAGTTTTGCTTGCTTTACCTTTTTCAGACGGTCGGTATGTGTCAATCATCTGGATTTCACGTGCGGTCATTATGACAATGTTGAGTTTACGTGGATTGTTGGACAGAAAGAGAGACGGAGGGTGGGGCTGGGTGGTGCTAGCTGCGGCAACACTCAGTCAGTTCTGTCTTGGAGGTGTATGTCTGTCTGGGGGTCTGTTTTACGTCATCTTCCGGAACGCTCTCGAGACGTCACCCGTTGATACGTCATGGTTATGCTCCCTGCCAATTACGCTCTGGTTTGTCGCATGTAAGTAGTTGGTTTCTGGTGCTTATTAAAGGAACATGCAATATTTTTATCATTTTCACTTAAAACTTTTATTTTTTTCTCTGAGTATTATGTATTTACAAGATGCAAATATGATATTGAAATTCTGTATGAGCTCCGACCTTTACAGTTTGAAAAGGGGCATAACACCTTCAATATACATACTTACCTTAATTTTTGTTTCTGTTTTTGAAAGAAACGTTAACATGATCAATGTTGTAGTAGCATAGTATTTCGCACAAATGTGGTCGTTTGTAATAAAAAGTGTAAAAATGTGTAATAAATATATCGTATTTTATTGGCGAGATAAAAAATATTCAACAACATACCAGTTTGATCCGAGTATTTCGTGCACAATGTCCTGCGTTCTTATGTTCACATATTGAATTAATGGGCAGACTGAGGTTAGTTTGATATGCGTCTTTCGATGTTCGATATTCATCATGAATCTAACATTAACCCTTACCCTAACTCTAATCCTAACCTCCAAGCAAGGAGAGCTGCCTTCGGCGTCTTGTCCAATATGATGTTCCCCTCTATACGTGCGAGTACAATATATTCCCAGTATTGTACAAAACAATGTAAAATGATCTTTTTATTCTATACCTCAGTCTGATGGAAATTATCAAAAGAGTAAATAATCTTTTTTAAATAAGTAAACCGCGAGTTCAAACCGACAGACCACGGCAGAGACATATATTCGGATTTGTCATCGTCATGTGGAACATTTTGTCAGTTGTTAGTTTGTATCGTTGAAATTTCTACTAAATTTTTTCCTTATTTTAATCGCCATCTTGAATTTTTACTGTACAATATAAAATTTGTTGGATACAATAAATTTTTACATATTGTACGGCCACGTGATAATATCTGGTATAGCCGCTGAATGTCTATATACTTACAGGAATAGAACGTTGTTATACCTTTACTTTTTTCTAAATACAAGTTTTCATATCTGTCACAATATTTGAGGAAATTATATATTTGTTCCCCCCTGAAAAGTTTGTATCTATGTTAGTTCGTTATTTTGAATGGAAACCAATAATATTAGTTTACCACGATGGAACTTCATTAGAGGCTCGTACATAGTAATCCCCTTACAACACAGGTAAAATAAACAGATAAGTTACTTTATAACATGAATACAAAATAAACAGGGGTGTAACATAAGTTTTATTGTAGAGAGTTAACAAATTCATTTAATTTCTTAAGTGTTCAAGTATTGTTTCTTGCAAATAAAACTGTCTAATATACCTTACCTACAGCAGTAAGAAATAAATGTGATGCCCGTTTACGTGTGTAACTCTTCAATATTGGAAACTGAAAATGCTAGGGCTAATTTCAGGATAAATATCGAAAGACGAAACACGAATAACAAACCAGTATTTACAACATACAAATAACCATTCAGCCCTACCTTCAGTTCTGCGTACCTTAGATCTGGCATGAATTGCATGTTTTAAACTGAGTGTGATATTTAGATCAACATGAATATTAAACACTTGCTGTATTGTTGTATTTTGTATATTTTTGTTTATCGTGTTACTTGAATATATTTTCAATAAATGCATTTTTCTAATTTAGCGCCAATAGGAAGCTTGCTTACAAATAAGTACGGCTACCGCGCATGCGCCTTTATTGGCGGGCTATTGGCGTCGACAGGCTTATGCATTGGATACTTCGCCACCGGCATCCAGTTTCTATTCTTCTCCCACGGACTTCTTGTCGGTATGTAAAGACATTGTTGAAAAGAAAATGTCGAACTTGTGTTGATCATCAAACACAGTAATGAGTATTTAATAATTATTGTTATCTCTGCACATTTGTATTTATTTCTTAATGAATATGGATTGGGTTCTTAAAAACCTACGTCGTACTGGTTGACCCTTGAAAATGAAAAAGAGAGCTGGATGCTTATCTGTGTCTCCGTCTTCTCGTAAGAATGTTGTCACTCTCACGTGCATGTTGCATTATACACAATTCACGCTGCCCCACACACGTACATGCTGCCTGATACACGTACATGTTGCAGCACACACGTATATTGCCTTGTACATGTATGTGCTGTCTAATACAAGTACATATTGCACTATACACTTATATGTTGCTCAATAAGTTTACGTATTGACCAAGTAAACTTACATGATGCATTTACATTCGTATATGTTGCCCCATGCACGTACATGTTGCCCCATACACGTATATGTTGCCCCATACACGTATACATGTTGCCCCATACACGTATATGTTGCCCCATACACGTATATGTATCATTATACACGTATATGTTGCCTCATACACGTACATGTTGCCCCATACACGCACGTGTTGTCCGATACACGTAGATGTTACCCATACACGTACATGTTGCCCATACACGTACATGTTGCTCCATAAACGTACATGGTGCCCAATATACGTACATGTTGCACATACACGTACATGTTATACCATACACGTATACGTTACAACGCAAACGTACATCTTGTCCCTTTACACTTCAATGTTGCACTGTACACACATATGTTGCATCACACACGTATATGCTGCCCACATATGTAAATGTTGTACCACACACGGACATGTTGCCTCATATGCATACACGTTGTCACATATACGTACATGTTGCCCTGAACACGCACATGTTGTCCCGTATCCGTACATGTTACACCACATACGTACATGTTGCCCATCACGTACATGTTACCATATACACGTACGTGTTGCCCCATAAAGCATGTAAGAACATAGTTTTGCTGTGCTAAGTTTATTTACACGTTCTCGTGTGAGGATGGTGGTGTGTATGTGTGTGCGTGCGTGCGTGCGTGCGTGTGTGTGTGTGCGTGTGTGTGTTCGTTCGAGCATGCGTACGTAGTGTTCGTATCACTTTTAATTTATATAGATCAGTTCCTTTGGAAGTTTCGTCTTCTGTTACACATACATTTCCTTATTTTAGGTTTGGGATTCGGCATCAACTTCACAGGTTGTATGACGGCAATTAATGTTTATTTTGATAAATACAAGACTGTTGCGTCAGGCATTGCATCGATTGGACACAATGCCGGTTTGATAACATACGCTAGGTTAATTGGATACCTGGACGATGACTATGGATGGAGGGGATCTTTTCTCGTTCATGGCGCAATAGTCATGAATTTATATGTGTTTGCAGCCGTAATGTCTCCATTAAATAATGAAAGGAGACGAAATTGTGACGTTGAAGTGAGCAATCCCTTAACAGAGAAACCTAGCTCAGAAAAAGAAATTTTAAATGAGATCACAGAGAAGTCGCAACCAGCGAAGAAAGAAGAAAAGAAGACAACATTAAATTTCAATGTGTTCCGAAAACTATCGTTTAATTGTTTTTGTCTAAGTAACGTGCTTGTATACATAGCGCAGGGAATATATATTTTACATTTGCCGTCTTATGCATCTTTAACTGGTTTCTCAAAAGACGAATTTGGGGCAGTATTAGTGGTTTATGGGATAGCAAATATTGTAGGTAAAGTGGTGTACAGTTTTCTTGGACAGCATCCGAAAGCTGACGTCACAATTCTTTACACCGTGTCTTTGGCTGCCACAGGTGTTTTTATGGGACTGACCCCAGTGTTTTTAACACAGCAAGGCATGCTTGTATTAGCTGCACTTGTCGGGTTCTTTTACTGTGTTACAGGAGCACTTTTTCCAGCAGTTGTATTTAGACTCGTTGGATACGAGAGGTTTGCTGACGGTATTGGGATGTCGTGCCCGTTTAAAGCAACGGGCAATTTTATCGGCGGTCCATTAGCAGGTAAGATGTTAATCAAGATACTGACTATGACAGTCATGTCTATGTAAAACTTACTCATAATTGTAAGGGGTAGATTTGGAGGAATTTGATTATTTCTAAAGTTTTGTTGTAGCGTCACTTTAAAACAATCAGTCATATCGCGACGGTGTCTACTTGAGACAGTATTCTAAGCGCTGCCACGCTGGAGTATCATGCCGCAAACACATGGCATAATACCCCAACCAGTCACATTATTCCGACACCGGGCCGATCAAATATAGAAATATTCTCTATATGATTAGCGCCAAACGAGGACGCTTCAAGTACCATTTTTCGAGTCTTTGGTATGACCCGCCTGGGGATCGAACGCACAACTTTCCAAATGCAAGGCAGGCGCTCTACCCATAGCCCATATGGGGTTACTATTTATAAAGTAGCAAGGGGTGTCGTTATGTACCAGTAACCATGTGCTGAGCAAGATCAGTGTCTAAATTCACCAATAATACTCTGAGAATCGTACCCGTCCTCAAAATATTCAAATTACATCAGTTAAACAAACACGTTACTATATTTAGTTGCAGAATAAAGACATTTGAATGATTACTCAGCAGAAACAACTCATCAGAAATATGTAATGTGCTCAGTTGAAACGATTATGGTATGGAGCGGTGCAATTTACATTATATACGCCGTTTCACTTTTTGCAAAATATACTCGGTTTGTATGTTTACTTCACATCACAGCAGGTTCATCTCCATACAGGGCTCGTTTTTGTTTCGGGAATTGTCATGAAATATTAAGAAAGATATCTGCAAAAATGTTACTTGAAGCGTTCTTTTTAATCTACACCACTCCATAGCAAACGGTCACGTGGGTTCGCCACCATGACAAAGCTGTAGGTGAGGTCTCATATAATTACGCAACTTTTGCATTTTCACCAGGGTTCCTGTTCAGCGCCACGGGAGACTACTCGACCTCGTTCTACCTGGCTGGTTTAAGCATGGTTATCGGTTCTGTCGTCATGATTCAGCCGATCGTACATCACAGAAGAAACGCGACCGGTGAGAAAAGTGTCATCAATCACAATATGGTGTACAAGCAGGAATATATGGAGCCGATGGTATCCAAAGTTCGGATACAGCGATTCTGGATAAGAAACAGGTGGTGTTTACTAAAGACTGAAACCTTGGATACTATGAGCGTGCGATAAGATTTTGGATTTATTATGTTGTGACATAAGAAATGATTGGACACGCGCGACGAGGTATGATACGTGTTTGCCATATCTACGACCGATCAGAGGGGCTAGAGTGTGTATGAACATGTGCGCGTAAGAGATACAAACATACTGTAGTAAACAGACAGACAGACAGACAGACAGACAGACAGACAGACAGACAGACAGACAGACAGACAGACAGACAGACAGACAGACAGACAGACAGACAGACAGACAGACAGACAGACAGACAGACAGACAGACAGACAGACAGACAGACAGACAGACAGACAGACAGACAGACAGACAGACAGACAGACAGACAGACAGACAGACAGACAGACAGACAGACAGACAGACAGACAGAGCAGGCAGGCAGACAGACAGACAGGCAGAAGGCAGGCAGGCAGGCATTTATGCGAATAGAAGTTTGTGAAAATGAAATCGATTTTGAGATGTTTAGGATTTAAAATTCATATTCAGTTATTTTTTTTCTTGTATATCAAAAGTATGAAAATTAAATTTACTAGAGGCATGACCTGGTCTGTCAAAACTTGTTTAACACATTTAAAAGAATAAATGTGTTTAAATAACAGTTTTGAGATAATTAAAGTAGTATGGGCTTTGTTGTGTTAAATACATTGATATACGCGTGTACTTAATTTCAAACGATCTCATGACGTTTCATGAATTTGATATCTACACGAAACTTGTATACTTCCACTAGTTTTACATAATTCATACATTCTGAATGAGTAATGCTGTGTTCACAAAAAACTGCTCTTTAAATTCTTAAATTTATTTTTTACATTGAATAAACTACTACTACTGAAAAATACAATCGCATGTCGCTTTTCTGTTTACAGGATGGTGCCCATTTAAATATTAGAAAATACATTTCTGTTCTATTTAAAATGTCGAGTTATGTCCCACACTACAATATACGATTTCGGGGTCTTCCGTGGCAGTTGAGTCTATGACACTGACATCGTATATTGACCACGTACCTCACAGCGCGGTCCAAAATCATAAAAGTGAAAAAAGATATGCCAAGTAAAAATGTATTCTGAGGTCTTTCTCCGCCAAATATATATGTGATTTCACTCCAGTTGGTGTTGGCTGCTCACACAAGAGGTCGCGGGTTCAACCCCGAGATTTCCTGTGGCCGCAAAACACAAAACACTCTATTTCGGTTTTATCCAAGATACGGACTCGAGACCACTTCGCCACAGCTAAAAGAAAATAGTAAAACGAACGGTAACCAATGAAAACAACGATGCTGTGCGTGCCTTATTGTATTGGTTTAATGTTGTAGTTGTTGTTGTATGATGTCGCTTTCAACAATGTTTTAGTTATGTCGCAATGGTGTCTGCTTGAGACAGCATGTTGAGATGCCTGCCACACTGGAGAATCACGCCGCAGACACATGGTACTACATCCTATCCAGTCACATTATACTGACACCTGGACTGCGTTTCACAAAATAAAAATCGACGTAAGTCAATTTGACAATTTCTCCGTTGTGTTTTCAAATTTTGATCGACATTTAAAATGATTGTATTTTCAGAAAATATATAACTTTCTGCATGATTTGAGCCAACTTGGCTTCATTCGGATGAAAATTAAACATATTAGGAATAATTGTTGGTTTACGTTTACGACGATTTTTGTTTTTTTGTTGCAAGTTTTTTTTTGTGATAACGCACCCTAGTCGACCGTACCCCTAAGTGTAGTCTTAATGCTGAGCGCCAACCGATGAACTTATCAATGTTTAAGTCTTTGGTATGATCCATCCGTGGAATAAAATGTTTTCACCATTGACCATTTAAAAGGTAGACGTTTGTATACTACAAAATAATCCTTCCTCTCGACTTGAGCTATTACAAAAACACATGCTTTGGAATATGTAGTAATGGTAATGCATCAATTTCATTCAATTTCTGTTAATTGTCCTCATTTGTCCTAACTTTACAAGAATTAAACTGAATAGGTATTTCTGATTATTTTGTTTCATTTTTTGTTTACGTTTTTATGTACTAAGTGTATCGCTTATATCATGTGTCATGCCATGTCATGGTTTGTCAACTTTTTTCCATCTATATATATATTAGGGGTAGAGCCGTAAACAATGTTTTGAGATCTTGTGATCCAACTGTTGTGCCGATAACTGCTTTAAGTCAAGATACCATCGCTCAAATTGAACCCTTGTTTAAGTGGTCCAATTACAATGTTCGGCAAGCTGCGAAAATATTCAAAAAATGTAAATATCGAACAAGAAAAGTTTACCACTAATGTTTAAATTACGAGTTTACCAAAATATTGAAATTTTGGACAATTTGTAATTTTTCAAAATACTTTTATCAACGTATGACATAATTTTCACTTATTCAAAACAAATATTATAAACACATTTTAATGAGATGCCGCATTACCCTATTTCCATTGCTCGATAAAAGATTTCCGTAACAAAACATATGTTGGATTTGAAAAAAAAACACAAACTACATATTTAATAAAATCATATCGAACATTATATTGTATCATGTTTATCATGTGAAATCCATACATGAATATATGAATATAATATTGAGAGAGAACTTAACAAAACAAATAAAATACTTGGTCTCACCAAGACGCTATATACAGTACAATCTGAACGTTTGAACCCTAACCCTTTACTTCATATAGACGCCTTTGAACACCTCTAATACTGAAAGCATTAATTCACCACGTATCAGCAATGGGTGAATTATGTTTATATTAACTGACAGAGTTGAAAACAGTGCAGGAAGTGTTAAGATTGCTCGTTATCTGAACTCTTCCTGCATTGTTTTCAAAGGCCTCTGTGATTGGTGCGGTAAAACGCGTATCTATGGAGTGAAGGCTTGATATCCAATAGGTTCACCTCTAACGTACTACCCAGCCTACCATTGGGTTATTTGTAATGTGTCCAATTAAACTGACCAATGACGAAAATGTTACTATGCATTATACATGCGTTTTAGCAATTAACATTAATATTAAAATTTAAAACAAATTATGATCTGCAAGTAACTGATAAGCGTTTACGAATGATTTGAAACAAGTCAATACATGATTGTCGGTCACGTCGTCTACAAAGTTTAAAAACGCCAATAAATATTTTCACGAATACATTGAAATAAAAAATGTGGCAGGTTAGCTGTTCCGTTCAGAATATTTGAAGTATACATTAAAACCCAGCTGCATCCTCGTCCGTTACAGGCTGTGATCCATTACTTCGTTTCTCATATACTTATGTACACGCAGGTACAGCCACTACACAATGTAGACATTAATACTTGCCAATATGTCACTGTTATATCGAACAAATCGTATCATTTTTAAAGACACAAAATATGACCGAACTCACATTAGGTTGATATCATGAAAAATTAAAAATGTTTTTTTTATAAACATCAGATGTCAGTAATAAATTAATCATTTCAATCTCATGCTCAATTAAGAATACGATAAGTAATTGTTACGTCATTCTGTAATTTTGCTGAACAGTTTCTGTTATGTCGAGGTCGTTCCTGTAATTCAGGTATGTATTGGCATATATACTGACAAGAAAAGCTAACCCGCAACTTCTGTAAGTTCTAATATATTCCTCAAATGAGTGTACAGCTTTTTCATTTCAATAATTATGAAATTATTCCAATTGCTGTTGTCAATTTGATAATTCAGACTTAGTCACAATTATCCTAAATATTCTTCATGTCTTAAGTCCAAATTTCAAGGTAATTGTTCTTATACCGTTTGAGAAAATACATAAAATGTCATGTGGCGGGCTATCTGTTCCATTTAGTTGAGAAAATTGGTAAGGGCTAGCTGTTCCATTTTGTTGAAAAGTACATAAAATGACATGTGGCGGGCCATCTGTTCCATTTAGTTGAAAAAGTACATAAAATGACATGTAGCGGGCCATCTTAGTTGAAAAAGTACATAAAATGACATGTGGCGGGCCCTCTTCATTAGTTGAAAAAGTACATAAAATGACATGTGGCGGGCTATCTGTTCCATTTAGTTGAAAAAGTACATAAAATGACATGTAGCGGGCCATCTGTTCCATTTAGTTGAAAAAGTACATAAAATGACATGTGGCGGACCCTCTGTTCCATTTAGTTGAAAAAGTACATAAAATGACATGTGGCGGGCCATCTGTTCCATTTAGTTGAAAAAGTACATAAAATGACATGTGGCGGGCCCTCTGTTCCATTTAGTTGAAAAAGTACATAAATGACATGTGTTGGGGTAACTTTTCCATTTTAACATATATTTGAACTATTGTCAGGAATACAAACAATTTAGAACGTATCGTTTTAATTTTAAATGAGAAATATGTATTTGTTAAGTCAAGTGGTATGAGTCAGGATAATTACTTTTTGTCCACATCTGTAAATTTTAATAGTTTTAGACATTCATTAAAGCAATTTAAAACAATGAACATCTGTATTAAACATATAACCTGGAGGTCAATATGAACATAACATAGTAACGGTTATTGACACAAACTGAATAACAATCAAAGTTTTGCAATTACAAACAAAAGGAATTCATCAACTTTGCTATGGTTTAACAAATTTAAGTAAGAAAAACCAAAGTAACGATAATGAAAAGTTTAAGATCAATTAACTTAAGCTTTCACTCAAAATATCTTATTTTAAGTTACTGTAAAGGAGACTAAAACAGCAATAACCA
Organism: Panopea generosa; assembly: GCA_029582155.1. Classification (NCBI taxonomy): domain Eukaryota; kingdom Metazoa; phylum Mollusca; class Bivalvia; order Adapedonta; family Hiatellidae; genus Panopea; species Panopea generosa. The sequence continues at coordinate 614,889 of CM055899.1, read as the reverse complement.
GATTGTCTCTACAACCATGTGGGTTACCCTTCTTGGTAAATCTCATCCATGGCACAGCCATTTACAGTGAGCTTTGGTACCTCAAACAAAGAAGAGTGCTTCGTTGCAGTCGTTTAGCGTTTGTGACGTGTGGTCAGGTGAGTGAGGTGGAACTGAATCCTGCATTGTGCCATCGGCTTTTATATAATACTCTTGATTTGTCCCGTTTAATTTATCATCGTTCACATCACTACCAAACTCCATTTCAACCAATCGTTTGTCTTCTGCGGGACATACAAGGGTGTCATCGTTAGTCATAGTTTCACTTGCACATTTTACTGATACAGAATTAGACAGACATTTTAATTTGACATATTTTGTTGTCCAGCTGATCAATATCATAGACCACCTCATCTACATTGTTGACATTACCAAGAATGAGCTTTTCGTTTGCTGCCACTGCTGTCGTATCATTGTCTGAAGTGCAGTTTTCACTGATATTGGTTTTAATATATTTTTCACTATCATTCACAACAACTGAATTCTGAAGATTTGCCATTGTCCTCCATATTGTCTTTGTCTACTATACCATTAATGCTCATGACCTGTGGCGTTTTCTTCATTTATATTTTTAGTTTCTTCATTCTCGTTTTGGGTTTCTTCTCCAGTATTGTAATTATCACCACTTTCTGTTTCATTAACATCACCCAACACAACTGGCTTTAAACCGGGAAATGTTTTAAATACATCTTCTTTGTTATTGATGTTATTTTTGATATTAGTATCAGGATTTGTGTTAATGTTTTTACCACATTCCATCTCTGTAACATTATTTTCTATAGTTGTTTGACATAACATAATTTCAGCATTCTGTTTCTATTTCTGTATCATTACGATTACTATTGTCTGTTTCAAATGTATCACTTGTTTTTTCAACACACGTTTCAGATAGTGTTCTCACGTTGCTTATCACTAGAGAAGATTCTTTGACATTATTCTTAATATCAACAACTTCAGACTGAGTATTGTTTGAGTCAACAATCTTATCAGAAGATGATTCTTCGGTCATCCTATCTCGCATCACATCATCACAGCACTCAGATTGCATTTCATCTTCCTCATTGATATCTTTGTTACTTTCTACAGTCTCGTTTTCGTCAATAATATCAGGATTTTCATTGATAAACTCAGTTTTGCAATCAGTATGTTCATTGGTTTTAGCGGAGACGCTTTGGATTTTGATTTGCGTCTTTTCAAATTTTATTTCAGATGATATTTCTTGGATATTTTTTGTTTGTATATCAGATTTTGATATCTTTTCACGTTTACGTTCACTGAACCTTGGCGAAGGCACGGGGTCTAGTGGTTTCTTAAATGCTTTGTCCGTATCTACCAACGTTTTACTTGGTTTCGTCAGAGGAATGTCAATTCTGGACACTTCAGTGGCCTTCTTAAATGGAATAATGAGTTGTGCCCCAGGGGTAGCAGAATCGTCATTGTGGCTTTCAGTAATATCAACATCACTCTCCTCTTCATCTTCTATATCGTCCTCGTCTATATTTCCACTATTTTCTAAGTCTTCACCACAACCTGTACTGCTAAACCTTTTACTATGTGGAAACAAAGATGCAAGGTTCAGTTTTGACACGCCCGCTTTTTTCAAATCTTGTTCAAACTTTGTACCTTTCCAATCATTTGCATTCACACGAACAAAATTATTTGAATCACTATTTTCTGTTGTTTTCTGAATAAGTGAAACATCGCTTTCCTGATTGCGAACGGGATCAACAACAAGAAGCTCGCGTTCTGAGTGTTTCTTTGAACAGTGCATTTTTACTTTGACTCTTAACTCTGCTGAAAACGAGCAATAGCCGCATTTAAATTTTGAATCAATTTTTCCTGTTTCGACAACTGCTTTAAACTTAGGAGCATGTACTATTGTCATACAACCTATCATCGCTTATTTCAGTATTGATGCCCTCTTGAAGCGAATGTTGATCTGCTATAGTTTCAGGAAATTCTGTATCATGCTCTTCTTTAATGTTAACCTTCTCAAGCATGTTATTGAATTGAGATCCTTTTCCGGAACAAAGGTCTGACAGTTGTTCAGTAGTATATTCAATATATCCCAGGTTTGAGTAATCACCAATTGAAGATCCGTCATTTGAAGATACATCATCGCCAAACTCATCGTCATTCATCGTCTTCTTCCAAATCATCATCGTCAATTGAATCCGTTAAGCTGATTTCGACAGATTCATTTGCATTATGTGTTAACTCATCATGTTCAGTATCCTGGTCTCCTACACCTAAGACATTGTTCGCAGCTTTGTAGCCTTCCATCACTTGAACCAGGTCAAGTTCTTGAGTTTTGAAATCCAAGTCCACATGACTTCTTTCCTTCCGGTGGTGTTTTCTAATTTCAGATCTGTAAAACGCTTTATAGTCGCACCAATGGCATTTGAAACGAGGTTGCATATGTTTCATTTTAACATGGTCTGTCATACCTCCACTTTTAGTTTTATAATCACAATGAGGACACAGAATAAAACCTTCATTGTCACGTGTGAATGTTGACCTGTTCGCGGTTTTTGTATTTCCTTTCATATCCATAATGACTCGATATTCATTTACAGGTACAGTAAATAAACCTTTAGTTAGGAACCCGTCTATGTGTTTCTCGAGGTAGTTATGGCGCTTGTACTTAAATGACATATCAGGGCTACCAATGTGTTCAGTTCTAACGTGATTTTTAATGTGAGATGATTGACTGGCCGTCATATCGCAGAAATCACAACACCAAGGTTTGTATTCGACGTGCATGAACAAGTGTTGCTTCATTTTAGATTTGTCTTTTGAGATATGATTGCAAGTTTCTGGGTCAAAGACGCATTTATACATGGTCTTGTATGTTGTCCTGCTTCCTTCTTTGAATTTGAAAGGATTTTCTGGTTTTAAAGTAGAATTATACGCACTTTGTGTCTTTACCGCTGTATTTGATTGGAGGCAGCGTCAAGGGAGGACTTTTCACCACTGGCGGGATGCTTGAACTTTCTGGTTTAAGTTGAACGGCATTAGATACTACAACAGGAACGTTGGTCGAGCCGTTTTCAGATGCGTTTGCAGACACAGCTGTTGCTAAGGAACGTAATGGGACATTAATGGGCGGTAAAACAGGCGTGGTCTCCGAGTTTGACATTCTCTGTTTAACGGGAATTTGAAGTTGTGGGGTAACAGGCACGCTTGGTATAGTAAGGTTTACTTGTGACGCTGGTTTTGGGGCCGGCCACTTTGTTGGTGTTTTTAGATTTTGTGAAACAGCGATTTCATCTGTAGCTGATTTCTTCATTGGCGGTGTCAAGCGGCTGGGAGGGACTGGTTTGTTCATTTACCGGATCCTTTCGTTTCAGATTTAGACGTTGCCTTGGTGACCCTGTAATGAAAAAACTGCATGTCATATCTCATTTGTGGAATTTGTGGAACTTCGAAATGTCAAAATGTTTAGCACAGTTAAATAAAAATCGTATTTCAATGATGATCTTTCTGTATGAATTTGATTTGATTAATTGTTTTAAACAATTAATAATAATAATAATAATAATAATAATAATAATAATAATAATAATAATAATAATACTAATAATAATAATAATAATAATAAAATAATAATAATAATAATAATTCGATGATTCGAAAACCTTCATTTGTAAAAAATAGTAAATGTTCTGATTTGCGCATCACAGGTTGCTGTTCGGATCTTGTCCGTCTATAGGTAACGTCTTCGTTTCAAAACAAGTGAAAACAAAGTATACACAAATTGAAACTACAATAAAAGTGAACTGGTTACTGTCGGCATATAGAGGCTTCCGTTTTTACCAGACGATCATTTATAAAGAGCATAACAAAGCGTTAAATAACTTGAATAATTGGAATTTTAACAAAACGTCAGCGGGCAGACCAAAACAGCTTGGGTGGTATTCACCAACCATGTATAAGAATATTCTTAGACTTGAACTAAAGAATGAAATTTGAAAAACACACTTTGACATCATTTTTTGAGACCAAAAGTTGCAAGCATGTGGGGACACCTACTATATAGTCAAATAAACTCTCACAATTATTCTACCTGTCATGGTAAACCAGATATTGAAGGTTGAAATTTGGATTTTCAAGATTACGCCTAAATATAGTCTCAAGAATTGTTGGTGAACAACCAACTGATTCGGTTGAAAAACACAGATCAAGTAAATAAGATAAAGTAAATTATTTACTTGATGTTAGGTTTAAAAGGTTCTGTTTTATTCAAAACAATGTAAATGTGTATTTCAATAACTTTACTATACATTTATTTTAAGGTGTAATTTAAACCTTACAGAAAGCGATCAAAACGATAGTAAAACGTTATTAAGTTCTTTAAACTTCCCCTGCTGTAGAGGCAGTGCTTAAGTTCATATTTTGATATCTAGCATCAAGTATGAAGATAGGTGTGTTCACCAGTTATAATGTCAGTATCATACCAGCCATATATATACATGTAAACTTAGAACTCAGCTTCTTTAGGAAGGGAGGATAACTCCTACACAATCATTTCCGACAGTAGAGACGTTGTGTTGAACATGTACGTGCGTGCGCATCGTCAATATTCGATTACGACAATCGGATCGGGATTCAAACAGTTACAGGCGTTTCAATTAGTTTTTTTGAGACGAGCTTGTAAGCATATTATTTATCGATACAGGTAAGGCAGGTATAAGGTACTCAATTATGACTGATTAACAGCTTTACCTATATCGTGTAATGACGAACTTGCCAATTTATCAAACAACTTTGAGATCGATTATAGTTATAGGTTGATATTCAAATAACATCAATCTTAACAAGCAAAGTAATTATTGTACTTTAACAAACAAGCAAACTGAGTGATTACAAGATAGTAAGGTATATACTAATTTATTTCAGCTCGATTGCGATGAAAGCCCAGAGCTTATATAAATCGCTCTCGAGTCCGCTTCCTGGGTAGAACCAGGACTGAGTGTTGTTTTATGAGAGGCACTGGTCGAGCCGGAGATTGAACCCGCCGCAACCTCTGGCGTAAGCGGCCAACACTCTATCCATTACAATACCACCCTGCTTCAAAAACATTTGAAACAAACATTTTACCGTGACATTTGTATTTACAGGTATTTCACGATTTCAAATCTGAGTCGGATTCTCTAAAACAAAAAAGGTGATATTGCAGTGGATAGAGTGATGGGCGCTCCCGCCAGAAGCAGCGGGTTCGATGCCTCTCAAATTACAACATTCTTGTGCCGAGAACGCGGATTTATAGCGGTTACTATACACTTTGAGCTTCCTACACAGTCGAGCTTGAATAAATTGGTATAAACTAAGCTTTTGATGAAGTTAGATTCAGCTGGAAGTTTGGTGAATATAGACGCAGACCCCGCAGTCACGAACAAATATAAACTTGATTATGCTCTCAAGCGGAAATCTCTAAAACATTTGGTGAATATAGACGCAGACCCTGCATTCAATAACAAATATAAACTTGATTATGCTCTCAAGCGGAAATCTCTAAAACATTTGGTGAATATAGACGCAGACCCTGCATTCACAAATAAAATATAAACTGATTTTGCTCTCAAGCGGAAATCTCTAAAACATTTGGTGAATATAGACGCAGACCCCGCATTCACGAACAAATATAAACTTGACTCTAAGCGGAAATCTCTAAAACATTTGGTGAATATAGACGCAGACCCCGCACTCACAAATAAAATATAAAACTGATTTTGCTCTCAAGCGGAAATCTCTAAAACATTTGGTGAATATAGACGCAGACCCCGCAGTCACGAACAAATATAAACTTGATTATGCTCTCAAGCGGAAATCTCTAAAACATTTGGTGAATATAGACGCAGACCCCGCATTCACAAATAAAATATAAACTGATTTTGCCCTCAAGCGGAAATCTCTAAAACATTTGGTGAATATAGACGCAGACCCCGCATTTATAAACAAAATATTAACTTGATTATGCTCTATAGCGGAAATCTCTAAAACATTTGGTGAATATAGACGCAGACCTCGCATTTATAAACAAAATATTAACTTGATTATGCTCTTTATTGGGAGTTGTAAAACATTTCGTGAATGTAGGCGCAGACTCCGCATTCACAAACAAAATATAAAATTGAGTATGATCTCAAGCGGAAATTTCTAAAACTGTTTCATTAGGTACGGTATGTATACAATACTGAACAGAACAGCTAGCACATCACCTCACATTTTATGTATTTTCTCAAAAAGCATTAAAGCAATTTCCTTGAAATCTGGACTTGAATAAGAACGAACATTTCGGATAACAAAGACAAAATCTGGACTATCAAATTTGACAGAAATTATAGAATACAGATTTTAACATCGCTACTCATTTTTTTGACAAAAAAATTGGAAATACATAAGTAGCGAGTTAGCTGTTCAGATCAGTTTTTTGCATGTTTGACTATCTGAGGCCGAAGCTTATGACAATCAGCACAAGATTCGACCGTTCAGAAATAATAACGGCAATTGAAAATGAAATATTTGTCTAAGTGTTTGCCCAAGTTGAGATGTTTTGTGAATACGAGTCATAGTTAATTTAAATACCGCTTATCTCGTTTTTACCTAAAGGTGCAGCTCGTTCAATGTCAAGGTTCAAGTTCTGTTACGATAACTGGGTGACCTTTGTGAACCTCTCGGATGTGGTTCTCAACAAACGATCTGAAATAGGAAACACACACTCATATAACAAAAACAGACAGTATTAATATTTAAATGTTCAAAAGTATTATTCTAAACCAGTATCGCTATGAACCACGGACTTATATATATAAGGATAGGAAACTTTCATCTCCTTACTAAATGTTGATAAAAAAGCACATAAAGGATTAATTATTAGGCAAATTAATCATTCAGAATTCATAGGCAACTGCTGTCTTTGCACATAAATGTAAGTTGTATGTAATCTTCGGTTTTAATATGTTTTTATCACGCAAAATGATCAAAATTAAAGATATTGATGTTTGAAAGTAACAAATTCTTGCAATTTTGTTGTTAATTTAGCTGCATGTATAAACATTTTGTAATCAGAAGTACTTCAACAATTTCAAACACAAAGTGCTGGGAATGATATTGTTTTTATAAGAATTTCATTCTGCAATGTAAGAATTTTGATAGTGTGATCGTAAGATGAATGGAAGTTAAGGTAAATGAAAACGAGATATAGCGAGATTTTGCACGAATACACGATCATTCACAAAATCTCAGATAGTTGCCTTTCCTCCTCTATATAGTTCCTTGTTTGAACGGAAACAAATGTTTATATTTAACTTTTACATGCGTTCTGCATGTGATGTGTTAACAATGTAAAGGGGCGAAAAACGTCGTATGAAAAATGTTTAAAACTAGTAAATTTAAGTATTTTTAAACTAATAATAGAATAATAAAACTGTCCTGAAATATAAGAAGCAAAAACTACATATGTGAAAGACAAGTATTAAAATTCAACAGCAAATAGCTGAAATCAACACAGAATTAAAATTAAGTTTTTCAAATATATTTTGATTATATTTGATATTCAAAATTTTTTCGGAAAACATTACAGTTAACGCATGTGCATGCACTTTTTGTCCGCTTGACGATTTTTATCCCGAGAGAAACAGAATACGTCGACTTCTGTCCACAATGTCGTACAATGGACCCCTTATAAGTAGTTCTATTTTTTTCTGTGGATAAAAAGCGTTTTGGACAAAAAAGGGTCAGGCAGACAGAAAGCCTACAAAATAAAACAATGCTGTTAAATATGGAAATCGGCGTATTGCGTTGCTTAAGGACTTGAACAAGTTATATTAAACTAAATAAAATGAAATGCAAATAAATCAATCACTAAATAAATAAGTCACATCATACCACTGTGTGGAATTCATTATAAAATATTTAATAAATTTCAATGTCCCGATGCTGGCTGAGCATATTTTGATTAGCTAGTTAATAGTACGTGAGTGTTGAAATGAAATGTTATACCAAACAAAGGCTGTCATAGCGACAGCGCCATCGACGAACAAAGTAAAGAAACACAGGTAACATGCTTCCGAATTACCAGCTACAAATAAGTCTGACTATAAATAAATATAAAGTATCACGTTGTTTGCTTCAGAAGTGTCCAAATACTTATAAAACTCAAGATAATTTAAAATCGGTCATCTACGGTCACCTGGATTGAGTGATATTTTTCATCAAATGAAAGTTTGAGTCTTGGTTCTAATTTTCTTTCTATCTTTTTCTTTCTTTCTTTCTTTCTTTCTTTCTTTCTTTCTTTTCTTTCTTTCTTTCTTTCTTTCTTTACGTACAGCAATCAATTTTTGATTATTAAAGTAAGCCTCGTTTTTCGAAGGAGGTTTACTGGCCTTTGCATCACTGATTAATTTACATACAAGTTCAGTGAGATAGTTTACATGCACTAGGGCATGACTCTCCCTGCACAAGCACCAATTGCTTTAAATCCCATCCCAAGGATTGCATGCTTTCACAGTACCTTGCCCGCCTGAAAAGACACTGCGGGAGTGCGTTTTGAAAAAAAAACGGACGAAACTCCACCGGAAATAGATCTGGAAATAGATCCAGAGACCTCTGGGTCTTTAAAGAAATCATGCTAACCACTTCGACCATCGCAACTCCTAGGTTCGAACCCATCGTTTTACCATCGTTGGAAATCGGTAATAAATAATCAGAAATGAGTCATGGGTACTTACTTGGGCGAGCGTCTGTACCCGCAGTACGGGCACTGGTAACGCTGCGACTCGTGCCTGTACATATGGTTGTGGATTGTCTTGTAGTTTTCTGTACCATAACCGCATATGTTACAAATGTACCGAGGACCGGGGCCGAAATTCACTCGGTAGTCCTTTAAACTTTTCTTCTTTTCAAAGTTTTTTGTGGCGATCTTTGAGTTTGTATTTTGCACCTGTAAATTATTGTTATTGTACTGCCCATTAATAAACGATTCTATTAACGGTGTTGACGTGTAGACCTGCTTCGCTAAAATTTGGGCTAACGTCCGGAGTCTGTTTGAACATCTCGTCAGTTAAAGTTTGGACTGTAGCTGGTGTTAAGTTTAAGAGCCTCTCGCAGTGCGCTGTTTGCACCCAAGCTACTACGTTTACTGACAACGGGGCTTGGTGTGTTGAGTTGTTGTTCTTCAATATGCGGTTTAACGTCATTTCCGGTTGAGCTGTCGTCTGGAGACTGGACAGACTGGATTACTTGTATGTTCGCGTTTAATGTCATCTTGTGAAATAATACCAGTCGAATCATCTAACTGATCCATTTCCTGTCGGATATACTTCTGCATGGACTCATCCAGATCTGAAATATAATGATTTTGTTCAATTGAAATACAATAGATGTGTATATCCAGAGTAAACCTGAATTATGACACGTGTTCGTAACTTTCGTTCGGCATGAGAAACTTGTAACAGTACACAGTAGATGACAAAACGATACAATTCGTCACAGTTATTAGCGAAATTAATGATTCTAGTGGTTAAGGCATTGAACTGCAAACCCAGGAGTCGCAGGTTCGATTCCCCGTTCTTCCATCTAAAAATATGTGTCAGTCTTTCGGATGAGACCTTAACAAAAACCGAAGTGCCATGTATCAGTGCTTAACATCGGGCGTGTAAAAGAACCAGGGACCGCTACAAAAGGGTCTTCTGTATCATTGCACTACTCTCCAAAAATCTAATACTCATTTCTGGAGGTGCCACCAATATGGGAAACTGGTTGCGACACTAAATAATACTATCATCATCAACAAATCGTCACATAAATGTAAGAAGGCGCCAACTGTGTATGGAATACTAAAGGACGTGTTACACTCTCGAGATAATGGAGCACCGTATAATTGTTAAATATTATAAATGTATACAAACGAAATGCGTTGAAGAGATTCTGTAATGTTTATCTCTCACACTAATAGGGCGGCAAACTATGATGATTGAGCATTATCAATAAATCGACAAGCGTTTCAAATACTGTATTGTGTTCCTTCCACAATAACAACGGTTCTCAAATAACGCACTGTAACAATGAAAATGCACAGCTGCAACGATCAGCTTAGAGTGAATAACATTGATGACCTAGAATGTATGTGCTATACGGTAAATAAGGCGGTAGCGTAATGGACAGTTTTGACCGCTCATGCCAGAGGTTGCGGGTTCGATTCCCAGCTTGACCCTATGCTTCTCATAAAACAACACTCAGTCCTGCTTCTACCCAGGAAGCAGACTCGAGAGCGGTTCATATAAGCTCTGGGCTTTACATCGCAGTCGAGCTCAAATAAATTAGTATACTATTAAAATGAGTATACTATTAAACTAAAGTGGGCAAATAATAAAAAAAATACTGTATGCATGCATTGCAGCCAGACCACCAGGTCATTTGGATTTATACGTAACATACGTATACGAACATAGGTGAACTTGGTTTCATAGAAATGTTCCTGTTGACATTCTTTTAAACTCAATAAATAAAACCGTAATCTGGCAGCTTTATTAATGGTTTAACCATATTTTATTACCAATTTATTTACACTACTCAACTGCTTTCAGAATCTGTCATCATTTTGATTTATTGATATTCTGTCAACACGAATTTGTAAATTTTATATCTAAATCAACAATCTAATGGACCTATTAATAAGGCACATTTCCAGAAAGTTTCATTTAAATTCAGACAGAAGTAAGAATGTTACAACTTTGTAGAAATGCACAAAGTTCACAATTTTATCAGTACCTTGTATATTTGCAATTGCAGTGATAATCTCCAACTCAGTGACATAAGCCCAATTGAGTATAAATGGAGTTTGTTTAAAAAACACAAGACCACTTTCACAACCACGTGTTTTCATGCATTTAGATTCAATCTTCCATGAGGTCCTCAACAAATTTACTATTTACAAAGTAAAACATTAATTTTAACATATAAACAAAACAATAAACAAACGAGAATACATGTATGTGTGTATGTATATCAATTTTGATGAGAGCTAACCTGATATATTAGAGTTGCTAAAATGTTTACTTCATTAGTAAATATAAAGCTTTAAACTGATTAATAGAATTTGCATTTTTTAAAAAGACGGAAAAGAATTCCACATTAATACAGCCTTGGTTTTATTATCCTAAATGTTCTTTCAGTTTTCACTCAGTATGTTACAACCATACCAGCCGGAATTTATATGCACTCTCATTAACGATGATAAAGATTGTCCTTCCACCAGGTGGCGGTTAGCTGTTCTGTTCAGTATTCACTCAGCATGTTATACCATACCAATCGGAATTTATATGCCACTTTCATTAACGATAAAGATTGTCCTTCCACCAGGTGGCGGGTTAGATGTTCTGTTCAGCATTCACTCAGTATGTTACAATCGTACCAGCCGGAATTTAGGTGCCGCTCTCATTAACGATGATAAAGATTGTCCTTCCATCAGGTGGCGGTTTAGCAATTATGGACAAGAGGCGGTTGTATAGTGGATATGGAGCTGGTTGCGTATTCGATCCCACGCTCGTACCCGATGGTCTCGAATTAACAACCTGATTCTACCGAAATGAAAGGTAGTGCGCAGAGCATAGGATTCTGGTGTCCTTGCAGCAAAACAATTTATCCGTATATGGTTAGTACTGGTTCTACCCAAGAAGAATTCCAGCGTGCCTGCGTTGTTATAAATTGTTTCACAATTGATATTTAACGCCATTTTCAACACATTCAAGGTTATATAGTTTGTATGGCATATCCAGTTTTACTGGTGGAGGAAGACCTCAGGCTGAGCTAGACTAAGTAGAACCACCGTCTTTCCGTAAGTAAATGACAAATTTACTCACATAAAGTTTATGGCAGCGAACGGGACTCGAACCTACGACCTTAGCGCTGAGCGGTGATCTTTAGACGATGCCTTGGACCACTCGGCTACAGGATGTTAAATAAATATGTTGAAAGAAATATTCACTAAAGTGATTAACTTCACAATCGACGTTAATAAATTAGTATAAACAAAAACATACTTCCATTTCCATTAGCAAGTATGTCGCCATCAAACGCATCGTCGCCGGCTTCGCTGCCATCGAAGCTCTCGGCACCCTCCATGTCGCCTTGGAGGCTATCACCCAGGGCGTCACATGCCTCATTATGTTCCTGGTACTCCGGGATGTCTATAAGCAGGTTCCCTTTTGCTAGATCGATTACCCGCACGGCTTTGTCACGATGGGTATCACGGACGTGACGAACCACGTAAGACCTACAGCAAATAAACACGTGTGTTAGTTTGTACATAATACTGGTTACAGTTGGCAGCAGGTTTTATTGTTTGAGGAAGAACGCAAGATCATAAATATAAATAAATTAAAACATAGTTATTCCGCAAGAAACTGAAAACATTTCTCAGTCATTTAACCCAGCAGTGCTCGAACCGGCGACTTCAGGGCTGAGAGGAAAGTCATGTAGAGACATTGAAGATACCTTATATTAGCATTGATAACAATGCCGTGAGTACGTTGGATTAACACGGAATGGTTGTCAAAACACTCTATTTTACGTACGATAGATTACCAAATATATAACGATGTGCGGTGTGTAATAAGTTCTAAATAAGTCAGGTTATGTCTGTTTTGGCCAAGCAATACACAGGGTCCTAGTTTGAATGCTATCCGGTCGGAGAATCGAGAACATGCTTTTGTTTGAGACTAAACACATGACTGCATGGGAAGCAACTTTGGAATGGATATTGTTTTATATAATTTGTGACCATATAATTAATTATTTATAGTACATATATAGATTTGCCTCTCGTATGGAACGCCAACAATGTCCTATGAGATAAATTGTGTGTAAATCATTGTATTATGTCATTTCTTTATTATATTACCTGGATTCGTTATTACTTTACGTTCATTATTCATTATCCATCGCAGTTTGCATTATGTTATATAATAACGTATGTAAATGATATAATATACAATGTTCCTCTTAACTGACGCTCCGTACTCCGGCGTAATACAAATAATTATAAAAACAAATTCTCTAAATAATTGTTTGTTTTAATTTATATTTAAAAAAACGCTTATAATGTTTAAAATATCTATTCAGTTTTTTCGATAAATGACGATATTTTAAAATTAACAAGTACGAGATAGTTGTTATGTACGCGGCCAACATCTGACGCAACGTCGTATTGATCTTATGGACTTCCGTATTGTAGTTTCCCTTTAACCAAAGCATGGACAAACATAAAACTACATCTTCTCACATAACGTTTTTTTAATCTAGTTGTGCTCGAACTCACGACTTAGCCCTGAGAGGAAAGCGATCTACAAACAGCGCCTTCGACCACTCGATCACAGACGAACTGGTAAAATATGGCGTGAATACGGACACTTATAACTCTAGTTTGTACTCGGTAGTAATTTATATCACAACAGTAATACAAGTAATGTGTTTATTAAACGTGAAGTTTTACCTGGGATATTTTCTGTGATCGCAGTACGGACACTTATAACTCTGGGGACGATGGCGATATAGATGATGCTTCATTTTTGGATGAGTGTCACACGCATACGGACACTCGGCACACAGGTACTTGGGCGAACCATTAGGATTGATCTTGTACAGTTTAGTTCATCGATAATTTATAATCCAGCGGTGCGGCGGTACTCGTCCTTTGTCGCTTCGCACCTTCAGCTTTCTGTACGGGATTGTAGGGGGTGAGCGTGCGCTTGAATTGTGGGACTTTTATAATCGTCTGGTGGTTTTTGTGTTCGTCTTGAGAGACATCTTCACTGTTTTGGTTTTCGTTCGTCTGCACATGCATAGATTCGGCGTCCTCTGTTGTATCCATAGGCTCTGTCTTGATCTTTGTTCCCAATTTCGGGACGGTTTCTATTAAACAGAAATGCAAATGGGCATGTGTTTGAAGTTATCTTTGATGGTCCTGTTTTTAAACCACAGCAAATTATTTATACAAGAAATTATGATATCTGAAGTTTCTATTCTAAATAGATATAACAATTAAAAATTATCATAAATTTAAGATACCAGAGCCCACGATAAATATCTCTTTGAGGTCACAGGTTCGAGTCCAGCTCGGTCCAAAAACTGCATCATTAACATTTACTTGTGTAAGAACGGAATTTTTACTGCCAATTATCAGTCTGAGGTCGTCCTCCACCAAAACTTAATGTGCTGAAAATGGCATTGAATCATTTTCAAAAACTTCCGGTAGATAATTTAACACTTATAAACAATATATAACAATGGATTTGCGAATGTGTCTCACCAACGGAATTGTTTGAATGTTTTGTTTCGGTTTCATCTCCATTTTCGCCGTCATGGTCACCAATGACAGCAACGCTGATTGGCTGATATTTATGTCTGCTGCGGCAGTGATGCACAACATTCGACCTAAATAACAATAAAACAGTGATATAATATATGACAGTGCTTCTTTATACAGCAGTGAGCACCAATGTGTATAGCAAACCAAAATGTATAATAAACAAAGATAACGAAATCCTAGGTTAAAGAGAAACACGATGTATATGAATAGAAACATTTTTTAAAAAAAAAAAAATGTTATAATTACAAATATGACGTCAGCTTTATCAAACAATACAACGGATGCGTTATGTTAGAGCTGGGACCCTGGAAGTTTAAACATTACTCGAGCACAACCATCTTCTCAAGTCACTGATAACTTCCCCACTTAAATCAGCGGTGAGAAACGAATGACAATGAGACGCAATGCCGTATACAAACTATAACGGAGACTGTGACCGGACGGGGGTTCGAACTCACAATTCCTGGATTAATTGCCAGACGCTTTGCTTACTGAGCTAATTGGAACCGGCATGACCTATATCATCATGTTCTTATAAGTATCACTGTAAGTATTAGTGAATATTTTCTATAACGAGATAACACATTTGTACAATCTTTGTACAACCTACCACGAGGCCCCCTACAGTACAGATATATCTTATCAGACGCGCTCCCTGTGGAAATAGTTGACATTTATGGAACGGGCGCAAGTGTAGTAACAATGACATATAGTGTGGGCCCGGGGTTCAGGATGAAGAACGTTAACAAAAATAGATATTTACCATTTAAAAAAAAACACGCATAATTTCTATATTGTAGTTGCTGTTGTTTACAACTATCGAAAGTGCTGTGAAGAGTATAGTTTTTTTTAAAAAACAACAGTATAAACGTATACAGTTACATGCACGTCAGAAATCAAACATAAATTATACAAGTTCCTAAAGCATGTACACCACGACAAATTAATTGTAATCCTGTTGATTCATTTTTTTTTTTATTTTTGTACTGATATTCACAAGACGTAATTAAATACAATAGCCATTGTTTCAGTTTCCGATTGTAAACTAAAGAAGATGTTCAGCATCTGGTAGTTCGGCTGCCTATTTGGTGGATATAGTTTGACAAATGACAATATTTGTCTCCAAATTTAAAGAACACCACAGTATCAATTAAAAGTATCATAGAAAGAAATATGGTTATATGTGACGCGCATGCTTTTAAACGAGTGTTGGATACATTGCCTAAAAGCATACAAAAGCATACCGGGTACAATCGCTACCCGGAACACTTACTTACCTTGGAGCAGACATGAAGTCGCAATAACCGCATCTGTACGCCTTCTCCTCGTGTCTATATTTATGCGTGTATATGGTGGCCCGAACGGGTGTCTGGAACGTGCAAAGATTACAACTATACATATACACGCCATTCTCGTGATGTATACTGTAATAATCCGTCTTCGACGTCTGACATTTTGGCGGTTTGAACACCCTGCTGTCTGCTGGTCCTGTGGGTCGCTGTTCCCCGGTCTCAAACTCCTCTGACGACTGGAAGCTTTCCTCGGAAATACAATCATCAATGTTAACCGAGTCATTTGAGTCCTCGTTTTCAATCATTGAGTCAAATGAGTAGTTATATGTCTGAGGTTGTTCAGCTTTGTGTTTCTGTGCCGGTACCGCTACTGGTTCCCAGCCGTCGGGTTTAGGTAGTTTTGCAATTGTCCGATCACGTGAGTCTTTAGACAGTTGTATAACGTTTATGTTTGTCGTTTTATGAAATTTTACGCCGTGTTGACTTATCTGGTGTGGAAAGGCGGCTTTGTAATCACATAGAGAACATTTTACAAAATGAATTTTGTGGATTCCTGACAAATGAACTCTAATAGTGTTTTTGGAGGTTTTATACGGGCAAAATGGACAGCACCGCCTCCCAAATTCGTCTGTTTTATGATATACCTCTAGTCTATCGTAATACTTTGACGCTTTCTCACGAATAACACCACCGCTACTGCTAGATTTCGTTGGGATTATATTTGGAGGTGATGAGGCGATAATATCAGATGAATCCAAATCTACTTCCGGTTGCGCAATATTTGGTTCTAGATATGGAGGGGAGTTCGAACGCTCTCGAGAGGTTTCTCTGGATGAACATTCTGCAATTTTCTTTAAATTTAATTTTATTTTGAGTCCTGATGGCTTAGATATGAATGTATTAGAATCTTCTTCGGTTTCTGTACGTTTGTAATTCTCTGCCTCGATTTCGTCAAAGTGTTCTTGCTTGAATTTGCATTGTACACGGTTCAGTAAACTTTGGCTGTTTTGCAATGTTGTTTAGCGATTCGTTCACCGATGCCTTTGTTCTTTGTCTAAGATTAAGATTTAGTTTACTTTTGTCTTCGATTTCACTTTTCATGTCTAACGGATTTCCCTTAATCTCTGTACTTAATCTTCGTTTTGAATCAGTATTTTCATTTGTTTTGACCGGAGTGGATGGACGCTTGCTTTCAGCGCCAATTTTAGCACATTTGTTGATCACGTTTTCTATCCTTGAGACGCATGTGTACGTGAACGGCTGGGTGGGGTGCTGCTCCTGCAAGTGATCTTCTATACCAGATTCCAGGTGGAAAATCGTCGAGCAATACTCGCATTCATAATCCTCCTTCCGTTCATTGTGCGTTCTCACGAGATGTGTGTATATCGCCTTGCGTTTGTCTGTCTTAAACGTACACGGGGAGTGTATGCAAATGTAAAATTTGGTGTCTTTCTTCGACATGGTTGCGGTTCACGTCCTTGTATTCAACGTATTACGGATTGTTGTTGTTGTAGTTGTTGTTATTGTTGTTCGTCACTTCTGAAAATATAAATTATTAAAAGATCGATAAATGTACTTGGGAGCAAAATTGCAGTATAGTTGCAAATAAACGCGAAAAATGATTCACTTAGTACGTGTTGTTCGATAATTCAATATGAATGTGAAAGTAGTTTCTAAAAAAAAAATACTCGGATAGCTGACAGAATCGATGTACATGTTTTGTGCGTCAAGTTCCTTTTATATATTATTATACTTTCTGTAAAATACTAAATTGAATTAGAAAATGCATTGATATTAAACAAAGCATCGATTAAACACCTGCACCAACGTTGATGCATTTGGAAAACGATGAGACGTCCCCTTAGTTCAGATGGCAGTACTACGAAACGGACCCAGCTCCTAGCTTAAGCAAGACATATTGCTGCGTCTTCTTGTGGGCGACAAACAACCCTCACGTTATGAACTGCATAGTATTTTTTGCAGTAAATACATACGATACTCCCTTAAGATATGCCACTATTTCATATTTCAAGAATGCACAATTCTCAAAAAAATATAGCCAAACAAGAGACATCTTTAAGCTGAATAACTTTAGGTAAAGGAAAGCTGTACACCCCTTGCTATCTTTTTATCGATTTAATTTTGTTATATTCACCGTATTTATTGATACAAGAGATAATATATACACATGCAAACGAAATAACTACATAAATACACACATGAATCTGAAATATCTGGCATCACTTCCATATTATTAAATAAATGTCAGGAGATGTCGTGCAACGAAACCTCGTAAGAAGACACCAATTTTCAACTTTTAAGAACGCCACCATGTATCAAACGTAGCAACAAATAACACAGGTAACCCAGCATCTCGATATAGGTGTGAGGTGTTGATGGAATATTCCAGTCCGGCAGATAACTGTTTTGGCGGTAACGAAGCTCTACCGAGGCACGGCCAAAACAGTTCTCACGAGGGACGGAATTTTCAATTCGTACAGAAAACCCCATTAAAGTTACTTTTTCTCGTATACAACACTGTGTCATGTTTTAAGATTTTTATTGCGGTGTATTTTGTAGTAGTACAAGGATACCATAGCTGGTATTTAAGAATCAATACGTCACAGCGCGAGGATTTTTTTGAATGGTTCATAGCGCGAGGAATTTGTCGTAGCGCGAAGATTTTTATAAATGCCGTTTCGTATAAGCGCAAAGAGGATAAGATAAGCGCGTGCAAGGGATTGGGGATGAAAAAATCCGTACCCGGTGAAAAACATGGAAATCGTTGTCCGGTATGCAAGAACCGCTCAGTACACACCTGCAATAACACACGACATATTACAAGTTGCAGACGTACAAGTGAAAAATTAACTTTTACCACACATCTTTCTTATTTTACATACAACACAAAGTACACACGAATAAACGACAAAGCTTCCAGCAGACTGAGACATTTTCCCACGAGACAGGGACGCAGCCTCTTTAACGTGCCAGACGATAAACTATATTAGAGTACCACTTTCTGCACTTCGCATTCAAGGTCAAAGAACGCCTGTACCAGATGCCAATATATTCTCTGTTGGAAACGCCGGCCTATGTTGATGAATCTCGTTCCAGCTACAAATGCTGGAAGGATTCAATATGTTTTCGTCTGCTAAGACAAAGTTTCTGCGTTCCTGTCACTGTGTAGCTGATGAACCGGTACATGCTGGCTGGCGCTAACAGTTAATTTAGAGAAGGGAAGTACACAGTCGAGGCAAAAACAATACTAACAACTAAATACTACTATAATGATCGAGTTTCAACAAGAAGCCGTCTGCAAATAATATCGGCTGGTGATTGGCAACGCAGTGAAAGATGCTTACAGATTATGCAAGTAAGATGCTTGATACCAGACTACAAACTCAGATGTTTTGGAGGCAAGCGCGAAAAAATAAGTAATTTGAGGTTAGACAAACTGAGTTATTCTGGAGGCAAGTGCGCAAAACTAATTTGAGGTTTTACGGCAGGCACAAACTTTTAATTTTTGCTCCATCCCCACATTCCCCTTATAATGAGGATAACAATCAATATGCACACAACAAAATATAAACAATTATCCACAAAGCAAACACAATAATGCATATTTAACAGATATACATTGAACCGTCCACGTTATAAATTACAAATATATATATATATATATATATATATATATGCACAACATCTGCTACAAGCAGGAGCCCACGTCACTTGGCGTAATATAATATTACCATCGCTTATTTATCACCAAGGTAATGTACACGGTCTGTCTGTTATCAACTTAATAAAATCGACTTTGACAAAACGATGATTAAAAAAAAGATGATATAATGTTGGCCACTAACTTTAGAGGTTGCGGATTCGATCCCCAGATCGTCACGATGGCCTCTCAAAAACAACACACTCAGTACTGATGTTAAAACGTCGTTTTCAACATGCTGTAGATTGTAAATATTGCATCCAAATTTAGTGGTGGAGATTTTAACTAAGTAGAAACACTGTCATTCTGCAAGATTATGGCAAACTTTCTTTAAAACGAATTGTGTGATGGACCTTTAAAGGTGAACATTACTTGCAAGCCTGAGATACTGTGACCAATCAAACAATAGAAACAACAGTATGTATGTTACAGCAGTCATATATGTATGGTAATACAGTCAAGTGTATGGTAATACAATCATATATATATATATGGTAGTACAGTTATATAAGTATGGTAATAGTCATACATGTATGGTCTTACAGTCATATATGTATGGTTATAGTCATATATATGTATGGTCATACAGTCATATATGTATGGTCTTACAGTCATATATGTATGGTCTTACAGTCGTATACGTATGGTCATACAGTCATATATGTATGGTCTTACAGTCGTATATGTATGGTTATAGTCATATATGTATGGTCATACAGTCATATATGTATGGTGTTACAGTCGTATATGTATGGTGTTACAGTCATATATAAATGGTCTTACAGTCATATATGTATGGTCATACAGTCATATATGTATGGTGTTACAGTCGTATGTGTATGTTCATACAGTTACATATGTATGGTCTTACAGTCGTATATGTACGGTCATACAGTCATATGTGTATGGTCTTACAGTCGTATATGTATGGCCATACAGTCATATATGTATGATCTTACAGTCGTATATTTATGGTCATACAGTCATATATGTATGGTCTTACAGTCTTATATGTATGGTCATACAGTTATATATGTATGGTCTTACAGTCGTATATGTATGGTCATACAGTCATATATGTATGGTCTTACAGTCGTATATGTATGGTCATACAGTTATATATGTATGGTCTTACAGTCGTATATGTATGGTCATACAGTCATATAAGTGAGTTCATACAATAATATAAATACGGTCATAGTGTCATAATATTATAATGTATGGCCATCCAGTATGTGTTTGGCGATACAATTGTATGTGTTAAGAGTGTTTCAATGTGTGAGCAAGGACAAACTATTCAAACATTGTCGGGCGTTCCTTGATGGTGTCTTCTTTTCCCTATTTCCAAACAAGGAAAAGTTGTTGGTATATCCTTGTTCCTTATCTACAGAACGTTCACCGTACACGCCGTATATTGAAAGAAAAACATGTGTATGTTCCAAAGAGCCGTTTGTGAAGCAGTGTAGAAGAACGGTTGTTTACTAGACATAGTTAGCACATACATAGCTAGACACTAAAGGGGCAGAAATCAAATTCATTTTTGTGGCTATGTTTATGAAATTATCTTGATCTGTAACAGGATTGCACAAGCTTAAATTCAATAACATATGTTGCAAAACTAATGAACAATTTTAAATTTGCATACACTCTTTTTGGTGTGTTGGTTTGTTGTTGTAATTGTACCGTGTTTTTTAGCCGTTTAGTGTAAATAACATAATTATTTATGTTTGAGGGTGTCATAAATTATCATCATCATCATCATCACCACCATCATCATCTTCATCATCACTAACCACCAACACCACAACCATCACCACCACCACCACCACCATCATCATCATCATCATCATCACCATCTTCATTATTATATTTTTGTCATCATCACGTCCATTAATCTTTGCGCGCAAAAATGACCTATTTATGTATCGACGTGCCGTAAAACACCATTCATTCATTCATTCATCCATTCATTCATTGTTATTGTTAATTAATAAAAACACACTGGCCTTTAATGTTTTACTCAACATTATGAGGATTATTTTTCAAATCCATCCTTTTTCTTAGTCATATTTCCTGATTTCTCACTATAAAACGAAAGTGTAAGCAACAAGCATACAACTCGATCGGCCTATTGCAGCTACGATTGCTAATTCCAATGTCTGTGCTTTCAGAGCACATTAACCTATATCAAGCAACAACCTGTCTTTAAAGGCCATCTTTGTTCCGTCCTTTGACTGTCTACTTCATGTGTTTGACTGTGGTGTCACTGCGTTGGAGGCTTCTTGTGTAAGGTTTAGATTATATTTGGCAAAGAGAATTCCATTTAGGCGGAGCATGTGCATTTTCATGATGTTGGGTTTGACCTTAAAACTTCCTTCTAAATAATCATTATCCGAGTATTGTTCTCAGTTTAAAACATCCATCCCACCACTCACTCACTCACTCACCCACCCACCCACCCACTCACTCACTCACTCACTCACTCACTCACTCACTCACTCACTCACTCACTCACTCACTCACTCACTCACTCACTCACTCACTCACTCACTCACTCACTCACTCACTCACTCACTCACTCACTCACTCACTCACTCACTCACTCACTCACTCACTCACTCACTCACTCACTCACTCACTCACTCACCCACCCATTCATTTTTTTATTTCAGTCGAAACTGAGCTAAGTGCGGACAAAAGATGATGACTTAATACAGTTCGAGATCAGTAAAGTTTAAAACAGTATTCCACTGCATGTTAAAAGTCGCTT
The DNA here is from genome assembly GCA_029582155.1 of Panopea generosa. Lineage (NCBI taxonomy): Eukaryota > Metazoa > Mollusca > Bivalvia > Adapedonta > Hiatellidae > Panopea > Panopea generosa. Next base: position 592,696 of record CM055899.1, on the reverse strand, counting down.
TCGACAATCTTAGTTTATACTGATTTATTTTAATTCGATTGTGTAGAAAGCTCAATGCTTATATGGACCGCGCTGTCCAGTCCACTTACTGGGTAGAACCAGTATTGAGTATTTGATGAGTCATATGGTGAGCTGGGAATCGAACTCGCAACCTCTGGCATGAACAGCCAACGTTTTATCCACTACGCTACCGTTCCACTCAGAGTGTCATATAACTTTGGGATTAGTAAATTAAGACATAATCTTATTTCAAATTTAAAGAGACAAACTTTAAGAGGCATGTTGCATACACGTGTCAGGATGCTGGGGTCAGTTATATCACTAGAACATCCAGCAGGTCAGGGGACGGTTTCGCTAAATATCTCAAGCTGAGAATTTCCTCAACTCAACAAAAAAATAAAGTTCTCTAAATGATATCTTTAACTCTTAACGCATTTAGTGGCCACATTGAAATGAAGTCACAACACAGATATTTACTCATTGGTGAAGAATAAAATGCAAAATGATAAATCTATATGAAGCCTTTCAAAAGTTTGAGTTGAGAAAATATAAGTTAGTAAAATTAGGGCCAGACCTGAGTGTACCTATCTTTTTATTATGTTCGTGGCAGTCACATGTATGCCTTTTTATTCCCAGTCTCAGAATACATACAGTCTCTGCAATATACTGCACTCAGACAAAAAATATAAACAATGCATGAATGGCATATTACGGGACCGCACATCTATGGATATTTTTGCGAACTTAATCGCAATGAATGTTACGTCAAAAAGATGACACCGATGCGCTAAATATTTAAAAAAAAATGCTGTTCAAAACTATAACAAAATAAATAAATCAACGGAAAAATCAGCAAACACCGAAATTGTCAAAACATAATGTTCCCATGGTTAAGTTTAACTGGTTGTCATGGAAAAAAGACTGTTGCTGACCTGCAGTCAACATAATAGGGTAGTCGCGATACATGACATTGTCTTTTACAAGGACAGATGTATAAACGAAAACATTGCCTCGCTTTAAAACAACATGTGTAAGGTGGTGTCAGCTTACGTGTTACGTGTTGTCCTGACAACCACACTGTATGTAAGTATATATCCTTGAATTTTTTTTATTATAATAATAGTGGTTTTGTCAAATCACATGCAATTAATTTAGTGTCATATCTATGCCAGCGAGGGTTAACAGACGATCAATTAACCTAACTACATTTTCCTGGGATCCTGAACTGCTAACCAGTACTCAAATCCGCCCATCTCTGCAAGTAACTGATACCTTTCCCACTTGAGTCAACGGTGAGAGACGAATAGCAATAAAAATAATGTCGTATATCAATCACCACGGAGAATTTGGACGGACGTGGATTCGAACTCATGACTACTGGATTGAAGTCAGATGCACCACCGATTGAGATAACCGGGCCTAGTCAGCTCAAATCTCATAAAACCCTAGTAGTAAGGCGATCCGAGTAGTGTTCAATTTCTTTTTCTTTTTTTTATTGGGTATATCACAATTTTCAACAAATGTCAGGCTATATAAAGTTCTGGACTCATCTGGGTTCGAACTTACGATGGCATTCAGGGATGTGAGGTTAGTGATACTGAGACAGTGTCTTGGATCCTCAGACGAGGAGGGCAGAACATTTATAGATATGACGTTTGGTTCACACAGCGGCCAAACCGCTTTTATTGTCAGAAAATGCTCGGGGTAGTGTTCACCAATAATGCTTAAGAATATTCTGAATACTTTAACTCGATAATGAATTGTGAAAAACACACTTACGGACCATTTTTTGAAACTAAAATTTGCAAGCATGTAGGGACACCTAATATTTAGCGAAATAAACTCACAATTATTCCATCTGTCATGGTAAACTAGAAGCTAAGTTCGGATTTTCAAACTTAATTATAAGAATATCCTCATGAATGGTTGGTGAATACGACTACTGGTTGCATCCTGCATCCCATTTTAATCATTACGTCACAATCACGTCACCCTGCTTATTTCAAGCAGAAGCTCATCGTCGGATACCCCTGGTTTCAATCATTCGAGATGACAGGCCCTAGGCTAGCCCTAGTCTAGGCCCTCATATCTTGGAGACCCATGTGTTTTAGATAGCAAATGAAAGTGTAAATTACGTAATCTAATTATTGTGTAAGTAAGTAAAGTTTATAAAACTGAAATAAATGAAAATTCTGAGTTTTGCAATAAGTAAGATTTTAATTTATCTTACGACTGTACGCTTCGTTACCCTCACCTAGTGCTCCAATAAAAAAATGGGACTAGCCCAAGGGCAAAGTAGGTTGAAAAAAATCTACTTGCCCTGGCTGAAAAATAACTTGCTTGATCAACGGTTCAAATGCCCAGATTTTTATTACCAATACACCATGCAGGTATTATATGAAATATGTAAACATAGACTTAAATGTATGAATTTTTTGTAGGGTTAGCTCCCCTTAACATTATGCATGTCTAAATCACACGTTTTAGAGTTTGAATAAGACCGGGAGAAGTGAGAGATTTCAGAAAGAACTGACTACGTCTCTATTAGTATGCCCAACTGATTATGTTGTATTAAATCTTTGTTTTTCATTGACTATCATTTCTGTTCTGTCGATTCTGTGGCAGTGTGGAGCAGGAGTTTATTTAAAACATTATTTTAAATATCTTTCTCTTGTCTTAGTATTACTGTCATAACATACAATCATGGCAATGCCACCTCTGAAAATCTCAGAGTTAAATACCCCCATCTTTTCAATTTTGGAGGTAAAATACCCTCTTATCACAAAAAGCACATGCCTTATTATGTGTCATATTATCAATGTATGTGTCATGGAAGTGGGCGCATTCGAACAAGCCGAAAGTTTATATTATTCTTAACGTAGGCTATTGCAGCCCTGCTCCTATTTCTTCCGACTTTTCCTTCAACCAATAAAGATCTAGATATTTTTTCATTTTACATTGAATGTGAAACATGATATCCTGAAACTGAGGACGACTGCGATTGAAAGGTCCACATGGTAATAGTTTAGACGGTTGTCAACTTGAAACTTACCCTTATGAAGCCTCCAGGTTTTTTTTAGATCTGGGGAACATGGCCAAATATTTTTAGGGATCTGGGGAACATTTGCAGTCACTTTCAGGGACCCAGGGATCAAAGGCCTAATTTTAGCGTCCTGGGGGAAATACTTTTGGGGAACTACGGCAAATACCCATGGGGATATGGGGAACAATGGGCATTACTTTAAGAAATCCATGGAACAGCCCCTCCCCCCTCCCTCTCCTCCCCCCCCCCCCCGGAGGGCTTCCTTTATCCTTACTTTAATTTACGTCTAAACTACTATTGACGTGTTATTTACTATTACTAGAATATGGAAAGCAAAGAACACCTAGCAAACTAGGTCTAGCGTCCATATGGTCAGAGTTTACCATTTATTTAAGGTCATCAGTATGTGACATAAACGAGAAAAAAAATTAAATGCATTACAAATAATTGCTAAATGCTCATGCTAAATTGTTCTTAAAAAGGGGGAGGAGGCGGAGATTTTGTTTTTGATTTGTTTTTTTATAATTATCATTTATTTTTTTATGAAAATAAAAAGGGCCGAGGTGGCATGAAAACTTAGGGGCTGGAGATAATTATGAATCTATTATTTATTACGGCCTAATTAACACTATGATGATAAGGCCATAGATTTATTACTTAGTACAAAATTTTAATGTTGATGCCATTACCATTATTCGTGAATTACATAATCAAAGTATATTGAAAAGCAGTAACAAGTTGCCGCCTCATAAATGAGGATAAAGATGTCAAACCGTCGTGTATACACATGTATACGCAATCGAAAAATGACGTCATGTAGCATTAGTATGACATTTACACACTGTGCACAGCGTAGTTGTTATTTTTAACTACCGGATTTCTTTCGATTTCAATGACGAACGCGCACCTGTTTGAATGTATTGTAAACATTCGAGTATCAGTAATCTGTCACACTCATAATGTCTCAAGTTCAACTGTACGCCATAACTGCAATATTTGTTTACAGACAAATTAAAGCTGAGGTAGGGTTCGGTAGTCATATAGCGCCCAGATTTCAGTTCAAACACTGCGAATCTAGTGGTAGAGCTTCTGCTTCGCATGCGGGTATGACCCATACCAAAAAACTTGGAAAAATGATACTAGAAGCTTCTTCGCTTGGTGTTCAGCATTTAGAGGATGGTTCTTAGCCGGCCTTTTGTCAGCATAAAACGTGACTAGGTGTGATATCAAGGCATGTGTCTGCGGCATGATAGTCAAATGTGTCAGCGCTTAGAATACTGTCTCAAATAGGCACCATAGACATGACTGAAACATTGTTGAAAGCGACACTAAACACCATACAACAACAACAACATCCGAACACCACAGGCTCGAATCCCTTGCCGTCACTATGTACCATGTAGCAAACTGGAGAATATAAGTGGGAAGGGGGCGTTCCTGAAAAACATAATGGCAATAGACCCAATGTCACATATTTCATCCTTGACCTTACGCGGTGTCCAATAGATATCACATTTATGTAGACAAGCGTGTTAACTCTTTATAGGTAACACATTGACACGTTTTACTATCTGTGCATAATATTTGATCGACAGAGATCGACACATGTCAATAAAGCATTCTTTAGACAAGTAGCCTACATTCGTTTGGCTTGTCAGACTAGCAAATGACAATAGGAAATGCTCCACCAATGTCCACATTGACAAAAGGCACCAAGCGTCCAATGATGTTAGACTAGTGTTTGTTTTCAAGCATTGATCAAGTAAACGATTACAAATAAAGGAGAGACCTTTATACGGATGGTTCAATAAAACATTAGCAAAGTTTTGTGTAAAACGCATTCACTAATGCAATGCGGGCTGCAACATATCTGAATAAAAATAAACAGAGAAGGCAATAATTGTGCAACCGATACTCTGTGTGTAGTGTAGCGCATGAAACAGGAAGAGAGCAAAAAATCAGTTACTCACATTTCAGGTTTCTGTTGAAAATAGTCCAGGCCGTGTACACATAATATATGCAGTCACTATGTACTGAACGCTGTAACCGTAACCAAACGGAACCCGTCCAACTATCGCGGCACTGCAGAATACACCAACCAAGCTTTTCAACTGACAGAGTAAATACTGCGAGCGTTCCCAGACCCTGCACAACCTCAGCAAATAACCCCAATCAACTGCTGATATGAATCGTTCATACGAACGCTGTGAAGCCGACAAGCCGTGATCCAAGATGCTTTGCAGTATCGGTTGCCTTGGAAACGGAATACTTCTTTTTGATGTCTTTGGCATAATACTACTAGAGACTGTGTAGAGTTAGTGCCATGGTTATTGATGTCTGGCAGACTTAGAGATTTATATTTGTAACGACACAGTATAAGTTGCTAATATCGGTTGGCCATGCGCGTGATAGAAGAAACTTGAGCACAGGCAGTTTTCATTATCAGCGTCACTGGTGAATATTGGAGCTCCGCCGAAGAAATATAGTATGTTAGTAGGAATTCAGTGGTTAGGGGGTCGATAAACACAGACTGTATAGGCGAGGGTACCATTGGGGATTAATGCAGACACGAGTAGACGGAAGAACTGCATGGCGAGCGGAAATATTTTTATGTACAACTCCGCAGATGAAATAATTTATCTGATAGTTAAAACTATCCCTGATGGGAAGACTTATAAATTATTGACTTCTGTTAAACTGGACATGTCTGGCTTTCAATATTTTGTTTGCTATTTCTATCAAATTATACTTATTAATACAATTTTATTTAAAGTTGTTTTAATATAAAAAAAAAAGGAAAAAAAGAAATGTATGCGTGGCTGGTAAGAGTTTACGTGCCCCAGGTGTTGAAAAAGATATTTTAATCATTTACTATACTTGTGTATGTTTTTTTAATACGTTTTCAAAAGTGTTGCTTTTTGTTGTTGTTATTTTTTGCTTCTGGTAGAGCTAATTATAACCTGATTGTAATTGTGAAACAGTTTGTTTTTATTGGTAAATACAATTGCAGTCGACTCATGATATATGATTGGTTAGTTTTGAATGAATAAGCAGAAATCTTCAGGAACTGGAACGAGAAATTAATTAAATATTCATGTGTCAATTAACCGCGTCTCTGCTGGTATATATGACATGTAGATACATGTACCAGCACATGTATGGATGGATTCTTAAAACCAAGTATATGTCTGGGTGTATAGTCAATACCATGTACAGGAATATGCAAACACATGGACACCAAGTACGGGATGGACAAAACTTGATGTCAAGTACTATGGGTAAATACTTAATACAAGTACACGTTTATATTTTATACTAAGTACATGCATGGGTGTACCTGTAAATGCTTATGCTAGATATAGGTGGATATTTTATTCAAAGTTCATGTATGTTTAGACACTTGGATTGTGTGGATATTTAATATCTAGCACTTGTATAGACGGACACTTCACACACGTGAAAAAAATATGGACATGAAAAAGAGGACGCCGAGCACTAATAATCGACATTGTCTTCTTTATGCTACGCGTCACCTTTATCTGTTGATGTTGTTGTTGTTGTATGTTGTTTAGCGTCGCTTTCAACAATTTTTCAGTCATATCGCGACGGTGTCTACTTGAGACAGTATTCTAAGCGCTGTCACACTGGAGTATCATGCCGCAGACACATGGTATGCTACCCCACCCAGTCACATTATACTGACACCGGGCCGACCAGACCTAGAACTCTCCTCTAAATGCTGAGCGTCTAGTACCATTTTTAAAGTCTTTGGTATGACCCGGCCGGGGATTGAACCCACGACCTTCCGCATGCGAGGCGGACGCTCTACCACTAGACCACGCCGCGGTCTTTATCTGTTGAAGAGACTTCACCTATATCGCTTATATGTTTTCGATCTTAGCAGTAAAACTGCACATTTATATCAAACATAATATACTATGGATATTCTGTTATAATAACATCTATTATATATTGTCCTGTATGTGAAATTCTTAATTATGTTGCCCAAATATTATATCATGGCCCACGATAAAGTCGCTCATTGGTCTTTATCGAGTTATGCTAAAACATTAACGAATAAAATGGAAAATGCTGCTCTGTGTTTTAACGAAATTACAAGAACGGAACCAATCCATTATCTTCGAATGGAACCTTCCTATTTGTGATTCAATAAACTTTCCATCATTTACTGAACAAAACGTTGAAGGTGATGCATCTTTAGGGGTTAAAACCTTGCTACATGGGTATGATACTATATGAGATGAAAATAGTTTTATATCTAAACACTGTCCAAAATTATATTAAAGACAATGAACGTTTTAATAAATAAAAGACCGTATTGAGTTTTAGTGTTAAACTCACAATGGAGACCCTCATTTACGATCAGAATCGAATGCGTATACTTAAACAATGTCCCTTATTCCGTGCTCTTCTTTCTTCCTATATGCACATGTTTTGTTGCCATCATGATATGTATCCCCATGTATGGGCGGATACTTAATACCAAGTACATGTATGAGCGGATACTTAATAACAAGTACATGTATGGGCGGATACTTTATACCAAGTACATATATGGGCGGATTCTTCATACCAAGCACATGTATGGGCGGATACTTGATACCAAGTACATGTATGGGTCGATACGTAATACCAAGTACATGTATGGGCACATACGAAATACCAAGTACATGTATGGTTGGATACTTGATACCAAGTACATGTATGGGCGGATACGTAATACCAAGTACATGTATGGGCGGATACTTAATACCAAGTACATATATGGGCGGATTCTTCATACCAAGCACATGTATGGGCGGATACTTGATACCAAGTACATGTATGGGTCGATACGTAATACCAAGTACATGTATGGGCGCATACGAAATACCAAGCACATGTATGGGCGGATACTTGATACCAAGTATGGGTCGATACGTAATACCAAGTACATGTATGGGCGCATACGAAATACCAAGTACATGTATGGTTGGATACTTGATACCAAGTACATGTATGGGCGGATACGTAATACCAAGTACATGTATGGGCGGATACTTAATAACAAGTACATGTATGGGCGGAAACTTAATACCAAGTATACGTGTGGGCGGATATTTGATACCAAGTACATATATGGGCAGATACTTGATACTAAGTACATGCATAGGCAGATATTTAATACCAAGTACATGTATGGGCGGATATTTTATATCAAGTACATATATGGGCGGATATTTAATACCAAGTACAAGTATGGGCGGATATTTAATACCAAGAACATGTATGGGCGGATACGTAATACCAAGTACATGTATGGGCGGATACTTAATACCAAGTACATATATGGGCGGATACGTAATACCAAGCACATGTATGGGCGGATACGTAATACCAAGTACATATATGGGCGGATACGTAATACCAAGCACATGTATAGGCGGATACTTAATACCAAGTACATATATGGGCGGATACGTAATACCAAGCACATGTATGGGCGGATACTTAATATCAAGTACATGTATGGGCGGATACTTGACACCAAGTACATGTATGGGCGGATACTTGATACCAAGTACATGTATGGTTGGATACTTAATACCAAGTACATAAATTGGCGGATATTTTATACCAAATACATGCAATGTTGGATACCTTATATAAGTATAACTTTGACCCGATATTTGATTTTATATGAGCATTTAACAAAGTAGAGAAGTATATCAGTTACCAAGTAATATAAAGTGTCTTTGAATACATGTGCAGGTGATTCTTTCACACCAAGCTCAAGTTTTAAGGTCTAATACCTTAATTCCATGGTGTTAATTACCAAGTACATACATGTGCGGATGATTCAGTATTCAGACCATGATATGAGTAAAACACTGTCACGATCAACTTATATTAAATGATCATTTCAATAATAAAATGCCAAATATATTATACACAAAAAATCCGCGGAATGGCATGTCTCGCCGTTTCCGCTTTGACCGTTAATACACACATGGGAGAGAAAACCATAAAATATTATATTCATGCAAGAGTTATCTAACTTGGTTAATGTAGTAGGTTTTAAGAACTAAGAAATATTTTAGGAAGTATTGTGTGAAGTTTCGATCAAATACATTTGCAAACAAAACTCTAACCAGTATTTCTAAGTAAAACATATTTAAAAAAACAACTTTAACCAGTTTGTCTAAGTAAAACATATTTATAAAAAAAAAATAATAATAAAAAAATAGTTGTAACTATGATCCAAGTATGAGTGTCCTAGCACTAGTACAGTGTCCTAGCACTAGTACTTATTGAGAAATAGTGTAAAAATGAAAACTTAACGTTGGAGGTAAATGCAAAATTCAGCATCAAACAATGTCAAAGGACCATGAAATGTAGGTCACACTCAGCAGCTGCAGTATATAATGTGATGCATGGTGTTAAGTATGATCCAAGTATGAGCGTCCGTAACACTTGTACTTGTTGAGAAATAGTGTAAAAACGAAAACTTAACGTTTGAGCTAAATATAAATGTTTGACACCGCTGCCGCCGCAGTCGACGGAAAAGCAACACCTTAATCTCGTCTCTCCTTCGTCGCGGCGAGGACATAAAAGGAAGACATTCGTTGTCCAATCATATCAAAGAAATCTAGCGCTGGTAAAATATCCATCCATAAATGTTACTAAGTAATCGCTTATTGATATGATTGTTATCCATTTGGAAAGTGCTTTTCCAAACTTGACTTACATTTGCTATCATGCATACTTTATAATGTTAATTCCGTTTTGTGTTGGTGTACTTTATACTAGTATCTGAATAAACTGATACCGCAGCGGTGTTCAAGTGGTAGAGCGCCCGCCTCGCTTGTGGAAGGTCGTGGGTTCGATACCCGACCGGCTGATATCAAACACTTGAAAACTGGTACAACAAGTTTCCTCTCTTGGCGCTCAGCATTTAGAAGATAGTTCTAGTAGGCCCAGTGTCAGTATAATGTGACTGTTTGGATTATCATACCACGTGTCTGAGGCATGGTACTCCAGTGTTCCAGTGCCCAGAATACAGTCTCAAGTACACATTGTCGCGATTTGACTGAACAATTGTTGAAAGCGACGCTTAAATACACCAAACAACACTAACAACAATTCTATAAACGGATGCCTTCTGTTTAAACAACAACAACAACAACAACAACAACAACAACAACAACAACAACAACAACAACAACAACAGCAAGTTCTTCCAATGCAGTTTTCCAATGCAGTTTAAACAATGAGGTCAAACAAAAAGTTTACAGAAACAATGAGTCACGAATACAAGTATACGCTATCAGAATATAAACCACGGACAACCAAGACAATAAATACATCTTCATTATCCTTACTATAAAACAATGTAGTTCATACCTTTTGAGAAAATACATGCAAAAATGAATCGAGAGAGCCTAACTTGTTTAAAACCTACAACAAGGTACGGTCTAGTGCGCCAGCTCACCATAACATACCAATAAATGCTAAGGTCGTAGGTTCGAGTCCAGCTCGGTCCAATTACTTCATACGAGAAAATGAGCCAGTTACTTTTTGAAGGACCATAATTTGTATAACCAATTCTAAGGACTTGGATATATAAAATAGGGGACCGTTTCACAAATGTTTAGTAAGTTTACGAACTTGTTAGTGTAAAATTCAAAGTCAAGAAAAAAGTCGGAAAATTCATTTGATGTACCGCTTACTTACTTCACGATATTGTGTAAGCATTATAAAAGGTATTATTTCTAAAACTTGACAAAAATACTGCGTAAATGAAACGTTCCTAGATATCATAATATGTTCGTACGGTATTCTTGGGACTTGTTATGGTTAGGTTATGGAAACGGCCCAGCTTGTCAGCATATGATTACCCTTTACTTCATAGATACGCACCAATCACAGAAGGCCTTTGAAAACAGTGCAGGAAGAGTTCAGATTGCTAGTAACGAGCAATCTGAACACTTCCTGTACTGATTTCCACTCTGTCAGTTAATATAAACATAATTCACCCAATAATTCATAAGCCTTCTCTATAAGTGGTGTCCAAAGGCGTCTGTATTAGAGGTGTCCAAAGGCGTCTATATTAGAGGTGTCCAAGGCGTCTGTATGAGGTAAAGGGTTAATCAAGTTCGTAGTTTTAAACAACTATACTGAACGGTACGGCTAAACCGCCACCTGACATTTTATGTAATGACATTTTATGTACCTGACACATTTTATGTTACTGACATTTTAGGTATTTGATATTTTTTGTATTTTCTCAAAAAATATCAAAGCAATTTCCTTGAAATTTGGACTTGAATAAGAAAGAAAACTGCTATGTCAAATAAATACATACTTGTCTGTTTATGTTGTATAGATATCTTATATTGCTATTCAATATTTTTTTTTCAGAAATAAAAAAGTGGCGGGTTAGCTGTTCCGTTCAGTATATGAAGATGAGCTATCTGGATGGGACCATAACAGTGCATACCTCGTCCTGGTGGTTCATATATTCGAACTTGACAACAGATGTTCAATCCAGATAAAATAGAACAGTTGTTGTTTAAATACGATAATCAAACAACTCAACGTGTTTATCAAAAGGATTGTAATCGCTTCTTTAACAAGGAAAGCTACAATATATCTATAAACGTTCGTTATATCAAAATATTTAAAACTAACACAAATCACTTTCTCGTTGTCGGTACGATGCGGCTGCTTTGGGGTTTCGTTAATTGCAGTTTTATATATTTTTCACAAATTTCTTGTTTCAGTGCAATACATCAGCAAGATCATAATAAATACGTGTGGGTGCCAGTCGCACAATACACTATGGGAAGGATTTAGGGTATGTTTCCATCTATCTTACCCAAGAAGCGCGATAAATTCATATCCAGTAAGTACATTCCCCACGGTGTGTTACTGAACTTCGCATAACACTAAAACTAACTAATACTTTACAAGACTGAAGAGTCTGCAGCGGTCACGTCATTTATAGTTCAAACGTTAGCTTACATCGTATTGAACACAGTCCTGCGTTAAGTTCTTTGTAACGGTGTGAATGCGGACAGATAATCCTACCAAAAGCAAGTCATGAAGTCAGGTTCGCACAGTGAAATATAGTTTTCAAGAGGAAGAACCTACATCACGCGCACCGCTAAATACGGGATCGAAACGTTGTTTCAAAAGCTGGTTAAGTAAATTAACGTTTCGAATGTTGGTACATGTGTATATTTTATAGTTCTCACTGACCGTTTGGGTATTAGAGGAATCTATTTCACGGATATATAGATCAGTGCGATCTACACAATTCCATATTGCTTCAAAACAGTCGCTCTTCATTCTAAATGTAAACGTTACCGGACATGATGCTCAGCTGTTTTGAGGTAATCTGGAATGTTATAGGTCGTACTGAATTGTATATCAGTGAAATAGATTCTTCTAATACTCAGACATGTCGGTAGGAACTATAAAATCTACACATGTATCCAAAATCGACACAAAAAATTACTTAAACTAGCTTTTGAAACAACTTTCCGGGACCGTATTTAGCGGTACGCGTGACGTAGGTTCCCATCCTTGGTTTTGGTGATTGATGCTGAAGGCGTAATATAAGAGCCGAGTCTATTTCAACTGTTCGGGTGATTTCGGGCATTATTTCCTCAACAGTTAATGAAATTACCACTTCACTACACTATACGCGTTTTACGTACATGTCAGTTTGTAAAATAGGACAGGCGCAATAGTACGGTCTTATTTTGGATTTACTTTATCTATGTGTCTTTTTTTAAAAATTTGCAAGGTGGTTTCGTCGAGTGATACATGCTTAAATTAGATTAATATTTCAAACCTTATTACAACGTAGCAACTCCATTCTCAAGTGCAACGAACAGGCCATGCTAATACCGTCTGGAGACGAGCTTTAGATTCTTATTGGTGACATCTCGTGCGCAAACCAGCAAAATCAATGACAGCATTGTCGAGCGTTTAGACAACTTGATAAAGAAATGCTCTTTGCGACCGAACCAAGCATACAAGAGCAATGGAAACTTCTCGCCATATGTTTGTACTAAATAGATCAATACTCCCCGACCCGAGACTGCCAGAAGTGGTTTGCTTGCCTCAGCAAACAATCGTTCGCGGAAGGACAACGTCATTTGCTCGCAATAACTGCTAAGATATATGGTTGCTCTGCAAATACGCGAAACAGCGAGGTTTCCAAAATCGATACACAAAAGTCTTCTTTAGAGAGATGACTGCATGTAATCTGGCTACGAAGAGTAAATGGGATAATTCTGGGAAAAGATATGTATTGTACCGCCATGCTTTATTTACTGCAGACCAACTACCGCTCAGAATGATTTAGATGCTTTCATTTTTTTACAAAAGCGATCATATAAATAATAAACGCTTTGAAATCTGACTATTGGTGAAACGTGCAATCTAACAGTCGAATATTTGTTTGCAGTTACTGAAAAGAATGCAAAAGATTAATATGCTCGCACGGTATACTGCAAGCAAAGAAACGGTGTAGTAAAGTGAATGAAACGCACAAATAATGTAGAAGTGCGGGTGGGGTTATGCCATTTCGTACATGTTACATCCATAATACGATATTCAGTTTTATTGGTTTAGAAAAAGTTTTGATCTATATTTGGACCATTGTCTGAGAAAATAAGGGTTGGCTCAACTGTCTTTACTGACTTAAGACCGAGTTAGGTCGAACCCAAGACCGATATGGTGAGTGATATGTGACACAGAATTATCAGTGCCTTAATCTAATCGGCTTCTCAGGTTCTAAGTTGCCAGCTGGCGCATATGTTAAACTGTGAAAGAGTTCGTTTACAGTCGTTCAATTTTGAAATAAGAGATGAAGATTGTGTATCGTTGAATTTGTGTTTTATGTTGTACAAATATATCGTGTAAAAGCGATATTATATGGCTCGCCGAGTATTGTTGCATATTTTTTTGAATGGGATTGAACGCCATTTTCAACACATTTCAGATTATATAGGGCTTATCAAGTTTTACTGGTGGAAGAAGACTTAAACTGAGTCAGTCTGAGTAGAACCACCGTCCTTCCGCAAGTAACTGGAAACTTCCCCACATAAAGTTTTTGGAGCGAGCGGGACTCGAACCTACGACCTTAGCGGTGAGAGGTAAGTGATCTTAAGACAGCGCCTTAGACCACTCGGACATAGAGGACCCTTTTGTATAAATAAACAAAATGACGAACTATTATTTGTTAACCTGGTTTAACACATTTCCGGTTATATATGACATATCACATTTTATTAAGTATGTATGTCTGTAGGGTGGGATATCAGACTGAATTTGAGAGCATCGTTCTTCCGCAAGTAACTCGAACCTACGATCTCAGTGATGAAAAGTAAGAGTTTTTGATACGGGGCCTTGTACCATTTAGCCACTGGAGGACCGTTTCCGGTTTTAAAATGCGATACGTTTAATAACGCGTATTGGAAATTACTTTAAAACATTAATGACTAGCTATAGTACCACAGACTCCAGTACGTCCACAAGTAGTTTCTGATTGATCAATGGTGATATATGTTGTCTGTTGACACTGGGTCCTTTCTCTGGTTACTTATGTCTATATTTGCAGAGAGGTCTATGGGCCTGGAACACAGTTCCATAACTTATTGAATGGACCAAACTCTTCCCGCTTAGATCCGTCACGAAGAAATGAGTTAAAGAGCACGGTGATAGGTCAGTTGCTTCAGTGAAAGATGAATTACCTCACAGTTTGGTTAGCGATAGAGTGCTAGGAATTATGGGACAGCCATGGAATCCCCTGCTTTTTCAATGGGGTTTAACAGACTGATTCGGGAGACGTCAAGAACTGCGATCTGTTCCGTGACAGGTTAAATCCAATATATAAATCTGAGAGCAAATATTCATATCACGTCAATAACAATTTAACAGGCATACACTGAAATGAAAATAATGAGTTTAAAGTAATGTGCGTTCAGTCATTGTTTTATCAAGTTGTTATAAAATTGAAATTTTGAAAAATTGAAAAATTGAAACACTGAGATTTTGAATGCATCATATGTGAAGGTACTGTGAAAGCGCGTTTAAAACAAGACAAATTTAAACATTTTGTTTCATTATATTTGTCATTGCATTAATGGAATGATGTTATGATTAATTCTATTATGCTCTTCTTGTTTTGGTAAATAATGTCATGTTAGTTTCTTTATATTTGTGTTGAAGTAAATGCAATTTTGATAAGATAGTGACCGATAAGCCTTATTAGGTTGGGTATTCATTAACAGTTTTGCTTATAGTGTTAAATGAACATTTATTTCTGTGTTCAGTACTATTATTACTTTGATTTTGTTTACATTATACACGCAGGATGTAGGTGTTACATGTAGTAACACCTATGTAGGTTGGCCACCGGGGTAGGGTTATTGACACGTTATGGTCACTATCCGCACCTGCACAGGCGAGAGTCGTCGTTTTGTTGTTTGTGCCATATTTGTATGCGCGCATGACTTTGCTATCAATAAAGGCCTTCGTCCAACAATCCAAGTAATGCTGATGACGGAGTAATTACACTACGGCTAGTGAGCATTAATACGATATATATGTGTATCAAGTTTTTGTTTCCGCTATGCAGAGTTAGGATTGTCATTACAACAATGTCTCCCCTTGTCTACATCGTTTCAATAATGAACAAATAGCGGAATAGCCACTCCGTCACATTCCACCGGCAACGCCCGGGGACGACCAAACGTTAAAGCATCCTCTAACGTTGAGAGTAAGGAGCTAGAATGTTTGGGGTTTTTTGTATTAAAGTCACCGTGATTGAATGCTTAGTTTTCATCGTTCGAAGTGACCGTTTACTCCTCGGTGTGTGTGTGTGTTTGTATGTGCGTGCGTGCGTGCGTGCGTGCGTGCGTGCGTGTGTATGTTTGTGTATGCGTTTTTTTAGTATTAGATATGGTTGACAAAAAAGAGATAAGGTGAATTGTGCGTAATTCTACCGATGTTACCTGGGTGCTACTTCATATTGATAAAATAATAAGTAGCTGTCCGTCAGGAATGATAAGGCTATATGAATGACCTGGTTGAAGTTTGAAGAAACGTGCTTGGTCAGAGTCGGCTGCAGTCAATGGTTATTTAATATTGAACAAAAAGCAGGTCCAGAAGACATCTATAAATACCAGTCTTCATCTACACAACATCTCGTCTGCAGCTCTCAGTTACACTGTTCGATAACAGATGTGGTACACATTATCAAACTTTCATCTCTAAACAAAGAGCTTGCAACAGGTTGGGTCGCTTTTTACAGTATGGCTGTTGAAACGTACCGTATCCATGGTAACGGCTAGTGGCAATTGTACATAACAGATAACATTTTATCTCCTCGGTATGGTATATACACATCCCTGCTGGTATGCTGGTGTGAATGTTGTTTTCTATTTCTAGAACGCTGAAAGAATCAGGCACTCGGCAGGGAACCAATCAACCATTCAAGGTGGCACGCAGGACCCAGAACAGAAATCAATACAACGACATCCATCCTGCTACGGACAGACCCGGCCATTAATTATAAATTACATCTCATTAGCAAGGATAAAAGGTCGTTGGTACAGAACATCAATAACGGGAGGCTAAACTTGTTTCATCTTGTTAACTGCGGATAAAAGGTCGCCGGTAACCAAAATGTGTCAGTATGAACAGTGTCAGTCCATGAGTGCTCCAGGTTTAACGTCTCATTTATCAAATTAATAATATATAATAAGAAATTGAAAAAAAGAAAAATATAGAAGGAAAAAAAAAGAAAAAAGGAGAAACAAATATAGAAAAAGAAAAAGAAGAAGGAGAAAAAATGAAATAATAATAATTATATTACCATTACTGTCATCATATATATTAATAATCATTATAATTACTAATTTTATTATAATCACTATTGTAATTATTATTGCTATTAATCTTCTTATTATTAGTATTCTTCTTATTATTATTATGAGTATCATTATTATAACTATCATTATGATTATGACTATGATGATTATGATGATGATGATGATGATGATGATGATGATGATGATGATGATTATAACTATCATTATGATTATGACTATAATGATTATGATGATGATGGTGATGATGATGATGATGATGATGATGATGATGATGATGATGATGATGATGATGATGATGATGATGATGATGATGATGATGATGATGATGATGATGATGATGATGATGATGATGATGATGATGATGATGATGATGATGATGATGATGATGATGATAAGGATGATGATGATGATTGTAATTATGATTATGATTTACACAGGGCTATCATCATGTGTTTATATAGTATGCTTTATGAATCGTGGATGTTTTAAAAAAGTATGTCATCCTGGTACATGCCGTCAAAACCGATTTTTTCTGTGTTTTTTTTTTGTTGCGTTGCCTTTGCTAAAAATATAGAGATTGTATTATTTTTGGCTGACATTTAAATATGTTGTTTAAAAAAATCAAAGAATTTATAATATAAATTACAAGTAGGTTTTAAATACTGCATATTTGGCAGCCATGCTAATTTGATATTTTCTAAAAAGTTCTAAAATTCTCAGTTATGCCCCTTATCGAAAAAAGTGTTAATCGTACATTGATATAATTGATGTGTGTCACTTAAAAAAAGCGGCAATTAATCGGTGAACGGTAATAAAAATGACAGAACACACGGTTCAATGAGACCTCTAATTTAGAGAGGTCAAGACAAACATTTACTCAATATACCCCTTTTTCAAAAGTATAACTTTGTATCGCTGAAAAAAATAGCAATTAAACAAGAGTTGTCAGAAGACAACAAAGCTCGCCTATGTGATAAAACTCATTGGGTTCATTGTTTAGTTATTTTTATTTTAGAATTTCCAGGTTTCGATTTCAATGTAAATTATAAACACATTTACACTGCATAAAAGGAAACAAAAGGCACTTTTATAAACACGATGACTTGGTATTCTTTCTGTTTCTTAATTATCCTCAAGACCGGAAGTAAAATATACCACGTGACTGTGTAAGATTGTCGAGTAGTCTCTTGTCTGAAATTTGACATTTTTATCAATAAAATATAAGGACAATAAACAATACAGGAAGCATCTGTAGTAGCTGTTATTTTATAGATTGTGTAAGCCTAGCTTTGTTATCCGGACAGCGAATGAATATGTAATTAAAACACTGGTCAATCCATTAGCATGATTCTCTATTATCTGCACAGTAATCTCAGAGGGATAAATCCATGATTCAATGAACATTGGAGGAAAAGTGCATTTTACTAATTCTAAAGAGCTGTACTATCCGGACAGTACATGTAGTCCGAAATCGCGAAAACGCTGATAAACCCATTAACACGATGCAATCTACATTGAAAGAGCTATAGTATCTGGACAGTAGTCCTTAATCATTAAAAACACTGATAAACCCAGTCTACACAAAAGAGCTAAATGATCCGGACAGTAGTCCTTAATCATTAAAACACTAATAAATCCAGTTTACATAGAAAGAACTATAGTATCTGAACAGTTGTCCTAAATCACTAAAACGCTAATAAATCCAATAAGATGATACAGCGGACATTGGAAGAATTGAACGAAAGAGCCATATTTTCTTAAATCAATTTACACTATACACAAAAAGATCAGAACAAACTATACATCAAAATGTATGGAAAAAGTATACACCATGTGATCCGGACATATTATACATCATGTTATCCGGACAAATTATACACCATGTGATCCCGACAAAGTATACATCATGTTATCCGGACAAATTATACACCATGTTATCCCGACAAAATAAACACCATGTTATCCGGACAAATTATACATCATGTGATCCAGACAAAGTATACATCAAGTTATCCGGACAAATTATACATAATGTTATTCGGACAAATTATACATCATGTCATACGCACAAATTATACATCATATGATCCGGACAAATTATACACCATGTGATCCAGACAAGTTATACACCATGTGATCCGGACAAATTATACACCATGTGATACGCACAAATTATACATAATATGATCCGGACAAATTATACACCATGTGATCCCGACAAGTTATACACCATGTGATCCAGACAAATTATACACCATGTGATCCGGACAAATTATACATCACGTGATCCGCATAGATTATACACCACAGGATGCCGAAAAATCAATCACCACGTGGTCCGGAAAACTATACACCAAAAGAGCAGGAGAAACTATACATCAAAATGTATGGACAAATTATACACCATGTGATCCGGACATATTATACATTATATGATCCGGACAAATTATACACCATGTGATCCGGACATATTATACATTATATGATCCGGACAAATTATACACCATGTGATCCGGACATATTATACATCATATGATCCGGACAAATTATACACCATGTGATCCGGACATATTATACATTATATGATCCGGACAAATTATACACCATGTGATCCGGACATATTATACATCATATGATCCGGACAAATTATACACCTAAGATTCGGAATAAATTATACACCAAATCATCCCGACAAATTATACATCATGTGATCCAGACAAATTATGAAGCACGTGATCCGGACAAATTATGAATCATGTGAACCAGACAAATTATACACCAATTAAACAATTAATTCATCTATATGATATAGGTAAAACGTTTATCCGTCCGAGCCGGGCCCGATTAGCTCAGTTGGTTACGCGTCCGACTATCAATCAAAGGGTCGTGAGTTCGAATCCACCGCCCTGCAACAGTCTCCGTGATGATTGATATACGACATTGTGTCTCATTTTCATTCGTCTCTCACCACTGATTCAAGTGGGAAAGTTATCAGTTACTTGCGGAGATGGGGTGTACTGGTTAATCCCAGGAAACAGTGCTTAGGTTAACTGATCGTCTGTTAGCCCTCGATGGCATAAAATGACGCTAAATATTCAATCAATCAATCAATTATCCATCCGAATGGTTTGTACAGTAGCATTTTAAAGCGTTTAACAAGTATCAGCCGGTATATAAGATTCGGAGAGTGAATGGTCATTTTGTTTAAACTGAACTCTTCATTACTTTGCCGCATTGAAGCTTTATAACTGCATTCCATCGTAATCAATGCCGCATCTATTTACTTCCCACTCACTCAGCTCTCTACCGATCTACTTACCGTACAGTGACCGTTATAATCACCAAGGACTACTTCAAGTTCAACCCCTACGTTACACACTGAATATCTCTCACTCACACACACACAGCCGTACAGCCAATTATGTTATATATAGCTAACTTCCCACTTCAAAGAACGCCACTGTAAACTAGACCCTCTCGATCGGATCTCCAAGTGTACATGTGCCCAGCTACAACACATCGCCAGATGTGTGCCGACCACCGGCAAGCTGTGTACATACAAACAGCAGTCGATATATCTATCTCACCATGACATTCCATTTGCCAACAACATACTACGGTACAGTATCTTCTGTTTTCCCCGTTTCCGTTCAACAGTTACATGAAGATGCAGACGATATGAAAACATACTAAAAGTACTTACCAATTTATAAGATCCTTATTTCCAATTAATTGTGTCGTCTGCAAAGGCTACGTTTAGAAGATCACGATTTTCACTAAGTTTATCAAATGAAATAAGTTTATCTATCTGCGTTTACGCAGTTCTGTCCTGTGTGCCTCCTTGGCCAAGCTGTGCTATTCTTCCACATACCGTCCAAATACTGCCGCGGAAAATTATGCGAAGCAGACGATATATTTATCACGTGACTCAACTAGCTGGCAAAGTCTGTCGATACAAGCAGATGAAAGCCAAGTCATGTGCGTTGCTTAGTAACTATGACACGAGGTGCTGGGTTTTAAATCTCGCTAGGGGCTGTTGAGTGGATAAATGCCGTGTATTGAATTTGCCGTCTGCTGCCAGCCGTTATCAAGTAACAAGGACGAGAAGTTGTACAAACGTCAATAACCATCGTTTCGCCAGCCCATCGTCTTCGGGTCAATTATCTCAACTCGCTTCTGGTTGAATCGATTATCTGGCCTCCCTATCAAACCGGCGTACAAGGACACGTTGTCAGATATTCTTGTGCCATTTACCATTGACAATAATGCAGTGAAGATAAGCGGAGCTTGAAAGGAATAAATTGACTGAATTGGGAGTGACGTCACTTAAACTGTTTTGTGCAAGTTTATGTTTACACCATTCACATCTGCTTGGTGTTTGTGACTGAAAATTGAAGAAATACACCAACGGACAAATAATGATTAATTGATGATACGTATTATCTACGTATTTTTGTAGCAGTTTTGGCTTGTATGATTATCAGGTCTGTGGTAAACTGAATAGGTCTTAATAGGCCCTGGTACAATATCACTTAAATCATACATATATAAAAACATGAAATTAAAGCGCTGCTTATATATTCAATTCAGTTTTCTAAATAAATTAAATATGTCCAATTAACGATGAAAACGTCGCAGTCTATAATTATGAACTGATATATATTTGTGATTATTTAATTGTATTTAGAAAAAAATGGAAATTCGATTCGGTAACATATACAGTGAGGTCACATTTTGTAAGAGTAACTTTTTTAAAATCCATTTCAGTGATCAATGTTCATTATCATGTTTCTGGTGAAACATTTATTTTACATCATCTGTTTTGACACCGGGGGTCGTATTCGCCAACCGTTCTTAAGAAATATTTTCTTTGATTTTATTTTCTATATATACTAGCAAATGACAGACCTTTAAAGTGTTTTATTCACTATAAAAATAAGAAAGAAACTCAATGACGGGCTAACACCGCAACACCCCACGTCCCTAAAATATTTGAAGATGCCAGCCACCATATTCATTAGATATGGACAGCATAATTCTATATAAATTCAGCGAATGAGCTACATTTTAAATGTAAACATTTTTTTTATTATAGTGCGGTCTGTGACGTTGTATGGTATGGTATTTAATGTCGCTTTCAACAATTGTTCAGTCATACCGCGAAGGTGTCTACTTGAGATACTGTCAGTTTTCTAAGCGCTATCACACTGGAGTAGCATGACGCAGGCATACTATGATACACCATTCAGTCCCATATTGACACCAGGTCGACCAAACATAGAAATATCCTCTAAATTCTTAGCGCCAAAAGAGGGAATTTGTAGAAAAATATTCAACTTTGTGGAATGACCCGGCTGGGGATCGAACCAACGAATTTCCACACGCGGGGCGGGTGCTCTGCCATAATACTACCGCCAGCAGTAGGTCTGCGATGTTTTTTATATATACAGCTAAGATTGTCGGCCAACTACTCCAACTGCTACTAGTTACCGCATCGATGGTCTTGGGGTAAAAGCTTCCGCCTCACATGTGGAAGGTCGTGGGTTCGATCCCCGGCCTGGACATACTAAAAGACATGAAAATAGTACAAGAAGCTTCCTCGCTGGAATGCGACGCTAAACACCATGCACCTTAAACAACGTCACTTCCGCTGTGCAATATAAATATGGTCATTTATAAAAAGATGACAACAGACCCGTACATATAGTGAACATCTATTTTCAAAAAATATTTATAGACATTTGAATTCAAATTTTGGTACGTTTTCAAGTGATATTCTGTTCTTTGTACCGTGATTGTTTTTTAGACACGCTGTTTTTCTTACGTGCATCAAGGACTTGAATATAATTCCTTGCGTGTATGTATGTACTTATTACCACCTGACCTTTTACGTGAGTCAGTGTTTCCTATACTAACTTTTGTACAAACTTCTTTCTAGCTGGCATATTGCTCATCATTTTGAATGGCAGGTACTCTTGTACTCTTGTACTCTTGCACAATGAAATAGCCCCGCTCGTTGAGGGGAAGATGGAATGAATTGGTTCAATCTGATAAAAGGCTGGTAGTCTGACGTAAAGAAATGTAACTATGGACAGATTGGTAGTAGTATTTAGCGCATTGATGGATCATATTGAACTAGGCGATATGGCCCAGATTAGCCCCCATAGTTAAAGGGAATAATATCATATCAGATTTATTTTCTAAAAAATTAAACTTAAATAAAAACATTTTTTTTTCCAAGTAAACCATGCCTATATATACTAACTGAACCCGTATTGCTAAAAATAAATCTATTTAAACATGCCAAAATATTATATTGAAAAGGGCTTTCCAAACTTGGGCTACGCGCCTATGTTAGACTAAAATATATTTCCCGCTTAAAATAGCAACATACTTTGTGACGTATTAAAAGAGTAATGTGCTTTTATTTTAATTGCATTTTGATCCGTTATACAGATTTACACGTAGTAAAACATGTTTCATCTTAGAATGAGTCCAAACGACGAAGCGAAGGTCGCCAAACAGTATTCAAGTGCCACCCATATTTAGAATTGGAATTTCGTTTTGAATTTATCACTCCAATTTACATATAAATTCTGTCACATTTTGGAGGAATTGACATATTAAGCTACTCCGTTTATATTTATTAATGTCTCTTTAAGTCTATATATCCATTTTGATAATAGTTTTATGTTTTAAGACATTTATAGCGTTTTATCCTGATACACTCCCTATTCAAGAAAAAATCAAGTATCTAACAAACACAGGCTTTGACGCACTGAACTAAGTACGAACAATGTCATGATTTGTCTAACTACTGCTCCTTTGTCAGTGTAATATTGAACACAAACATAACTAGCAAAATGCATCAACACTTATGCATAGAGATACATCTAGATCTCTGGTTGGTTGCAAGCTGTTATTAAACATAATCTACACTGTGCACGTTTATTGTGTTTTTTATCCAGACGATCTTTTTACTTTACTGATCATACACGCGCTTCATTTTAAGTATCATGTCATAAAAGGATGGGATGCATCATAGAAGCATCACCTATCTTTCTGTTCAGTAAATGATGGAAAGTGTATTGAATCGCAAAGCGGAAGGTCCCATTCAAAGATAATGGATGAATTCATCCTTGTAGTTTATTTTATTTATGATAAATTTATTCATTATACACAGGTCGATATATTCAATTTTATTCGTCGGTGTTTTAGCATAACCATTACAGGCCAATTTTTTTAAACAACGATAAGCGGTGAGTTTGAACATGGTCCTTATATTCTATAAACAACTGTTATCGTATGTTATCTATGTTTATTACCCCTTTAGGACTTTCACAAGCTGAGTTATATCCTATAAGCGCTAAGTGGGGTTGGAGGGGGAGGGGGAAGGGGGGGGTGGGGGAGAGGGTGGTAGTGCGTTATGGTATTTAACAAAGTTGTTGCATGGTGTTAACATATCGTGACGGTATCCACTTGAGTGTTTAATCGATGCGACACTTAAGGATCATGCCGCAGACACATGATATGATACCCCAACCAGTCACATTATACTGACAACCGGACCTAGAACTTTCCTCAAAATGTAGAGCTCTAAACAAGGATGCTTCTAGTACTATTGTCAGAACTCACACCACTATTATCTCCCACGGGTACTCCGAACATACAGATGAAGGAGGTAGAAATAAAACTTTGATTCTCTTTTTCTTCTCTTTTTTCTCTGTGCTTTGTATTGCAGCTATTTATATTTTCCTACCATATATTAAATGGTCAGTATTTTAGAAATCACCACCGGAAGTTTGATGCGGATACCATATATCTGGTTAATTCTGTGTCATTTCAGAATAGTTAGTTCGAACCGCATCAGCGGGCGAATAGTTGACATATTATTACTCCGGAAATTGATAGGTACCACAAAACCATTGAATTAAATAAACAGAACCCGGTCAAGAATGTTTGTTTCCCCTTTTATTGCATATCTTGAACCAGTGACAGAATTTGAGCCCAGACAAATGCTGCCGGTTTTGTTTTTTCACTGTGTTTTGGACATAACTAATACAATGGAGTCCTATGGAAAATGTAAAAGTGGCTTGAGACGTTCAAATCTTTTGTATGACCCGACCAGGGATTGAACCAACGGCCACCCACATGCATAAATGTGAGTAGAACCACAATCCTTCCGCAACTAACTTGTAAACGATATCTGAGTCTAAAGTTGTTGTAGAACCATACTTGCAATAGATACACTCGTACTGGCATTATGACATTAGATACAGTATTCACACGACATTTTAAAGAGGGCGAAGTTGTTATGCACTTAAAGGGAATTTAGTGACTTTAACATTTTGAAACTGTACCAATAATAAAGATTATTAATTTTTCAGATTTCATTTTTGGTGTGTGTGGAGGTGTTTGTGTGGGGTAGTAATGTTATATTTCGTTAAACGCTATTCACAATTTTGAGTGTGCAAAACAGAACAAAACAGAACTGAACGGACCGGAACTGAACGGAACGGAACAGAACGGAACGGAAAGGGACGGGAAGGGACGGGACGGGACGGGACACTATCCAGTTTCTCATCAGATACATTCACATAAATACATGTCATTGATGTTTCAATCGATATAATCTGTAAATTCGATATTTTATGTCACTAGTTGTGTTACTATATAGACATCTCAATTTCAATAATAATTTTAGAAATTTACAATTACCTTGCATTTTCACTGATAAGTTGAATTTATGCTAGAATCTAATTTATTTTAGCTCGATAACGAAGACAGCTCAAAGTTTATATAAAACGCTATCAAGTATGCTTTCCTAGGTAGAACTAGTACTGATTATTTATAATTGTTTATAGAGGCAACGGGTCGAGCTAAGGATCGAACACGCAACATCCGGCGTGAGCGACACCACACTACCACCCCGTTTCGTCAATTAAATGCCAAAATGCGTCGATAATTACATTCCATTTATATCCTGTATTTCCTCCTCATACATAACAACTTGCGACGATGTGTTCTGTAACCAGACTAACATGGATAGGCCTAAGTGCCACAGCTGTTGTACATTACTGGAAATATTTATTGTTAATCAGTGAACAAATGTTTGAAATTTGTTAAAAGGACAACCAGGTCAGGGCTTGGATTGTCGAGAAAGGTTTGACGAATATGCTTAAAACAAAACATTCAGTTATGAAATTTTACCTATAATAAAGTCATTAATATTATCATTACTATTATTATTTATTATTATTATTATTATCTATTATTATTATTATTATAATTATTTATTATTTATTATTTATTATTTATTATTTATTATTATTATTATTTCATTATTATTATTACTATTACTTTTATTGTTATCATTATTATTGTTAATATAATTATTATTATTGTTGTTGTTATTATTATCATTATTGTTATTGTTGTTGTTGTTGTTGTTATTGTTGTTGCTGTTATTAATGTTATTGTTTTTATTGTTGTTGTTGATGTTATTATTATTATAATTAGTGTTATTGTTATTGTTGTTATTATTATTGTTATTGTTATAATTATTACTATTATTATTATTATTATTATTATTATTATTATTATTATTAATCTAATTTATGTTACTTTTGTTTTACCGGTTCTCTTTTTTTAACTATACCTTGCACTCCACATATTTTCACTACACTATCCTCTACAATCTTGTCTATACAGACCTATATCTAGGTCACCATTTCCCGGAGTGGTAAGATGTTGAGATATAGGATGGACCGCATACATTGGCTGGTGACCACGATATAACACTCATCCATGAACCGTATAACAAACTACCTGACGACCTCAGTGATGCCGGTATGTGTGTATTTAATACTATTTATAGATGGATACTCGAGCCAGTTCACGTGAAATACGCTTTAAAGTTATGCTTTGTCCATAAACGAGAGAGAGAGAGAGAGAAAGAGAGAGAGAGAGAGACACACACACAGAGAGACAGAAGAGAGAGAGAGACAGACAGACAGACAGACAGACAGACAGACAGACAGACAGACAGACAGACAGACAGACAGACAGACAGACAGACAGACAGACAGATAGACAGACAGACAGACAGACAGACAGACAGGACAGACAGACAGAGAAAGAGAGAGAGAGAGGACGAATATATATATATATATATATATATATATATATATATATTTATTGATATACCAAATGTAACATACAGATTATTCGAATATCAATATCATGGCTTTTATTCAACGAAAAAATAAAAACAACAACACTTGACGGGCCGTCTTATTAACTAAGGGAAGTAACTACAATACGATATGGTAAAGGGGAGCAATGAAGTACAAAATGCTTCCCCACCTCCCACATCCCACTCCCAACCCCACCTCCCACCTCCCACCTCCCACCTCCCTCTCATGATTAGTTTCTCCTTGCTCTTGAGCATGACTGCTGCCACGACTGCACGAGATTCCGGCATGGTGTATGCACATACTTGATTTTTGTTCTTTATTTGTCATTCGCAGAGATTCTATTCGGTTGCTCCCAAAATATGATGAGATAAAAAGAGGGTCATGTATCAAGATATTTGTTTTATAATCAGTGTGTAGACTGTTTTACAAAGTGAAAGTAGACTTCCGGAATCATGTTTCCATACGACATCTTGCAAATATCCACTTTTATTCTAAAATGACAATTCAAATATGACAATGCTTACAAAATTTTCAAACTACACAAAATATTGGCATTCCAAAAACAAGCTTACCTTAGGAAAATGCATTTTAAATAAAAAGAAACAAAGATGATTTATAACGTCCATCACGCGACTACGCTGCGGAAGCATTTCCTGTTTTCTATGATGGTACTTTGTCTTGAAAGCAGACGACGCACTTTCGAAGAATCATAATTATATTATCTCAAACATCCGGTGTCGGGGTTGTGAACAGACAGCGTGCATGAATGTGAAGATGCAAATATAATTGGTTTTTAATTCTGGACATCCGGTGTCGGCGTCTAGATATAAGTGACAGTTCGTCTGCAAGTGTATTTGTAGTTGTAGTTATGTTCTGCTGGATCACTGATAACATGATACACTGATTACTGGATAACTGTTCTGAATGGATGACATTCATTTGTTGAACAATACACGTCCTATCGCTTTCCCCGTTTTCTTCACGATTGTTGTTGAATGGTGTTTAGCGTCGCTTTCAACAATGTTTCAGTCATATCGCGACTGTGTCTTCTTCAAACATTATTCAAAGCGCTGCCACGTTAGGGTATCATGCCCGAAGTCACATGGTATGCTACCCCACCAACTCACATTATACTGACACCGGGCCGACCAGACCTAGAACTATCCTCTTAATGCGAGTGCGAGAAATTAAAATTCTAGTACCATTTTCAAATCGTCGTGGATCCTATATAGCTATGACCTTCCTCGTGCGAGGCAGACGCTCTATTACGAGACCAACACTGCGTTTTTGTTCTCTGAAAGAGTTTTAGAAAATGCCGATCTGTATATTAACGAATTTCTCATATTTCTTCCTCTTTGTGATTCAATAAACTTTCCATCATTTACTCAACAGAACGGTTATTCATTTTTAAATATCGAAAGACAAAAATCGAATATCAAACTTCTAACTGCTGACGAACATATGAATTTGCCGAGACAACATTACATTAGATATCAATATTTACAGTCTTGGCGCAACTCTTTCAATAAATGTTGGCGTTCATTTTTAGATAAACGAAAGGTCATAACCTTCATTGTTAACGTCGGGTATCAATTTAAACTCATCAATCTTGTTCGAGGTTTGCACGTAAAAAATGTCACAATTATTAACGCTTTTTGAAGATCACCACGAAGCGTATTTTCCCATTTGCACGACTACATATACATGTACATTCATACCTCAGACATAGCATTCAGTTCTCGACATGCAAACTGCTGGTACTATCGTTTTTTTTGTTTCATTTTTTACTTGTTTATTATTTAGAACTGGCAGAAAACAGGATTCACTCGCGGCTTTAGTACGTTTTTTTTTGTGGGTCTAATTTACAGTTATTATATAAGGGAGACAACTATTTATTTATAGATTGGGCCCACAGTATTTCAGAATTATCCTTCCTGAGTTCGTTGTGTTTGAATAATTATAGTTTCCGTTCTTGGCCGAAGGTCAGTCATAGGTGCGGTTTAGTTGTATAATATTTTATTGCATCTATTATATATAATTACCTGAATAATAACACTAAAGTTTAATTTATATGTAGTGCAAATGGGTTGGGCTATACGTTTTAACAACATTTGCAACAGCCCTCCCGAAAGAGAAAATCACATTTAAATGTACATATTTTCCGATAGTTTACATGTAATCACATTAATTACTTTTATCGCAGACATTTTGCAAAAGAAAAAAGTAAATAATGAAGAGAAAAAATATCTATTAATAAGATAACATTTATAAATAGAATCCTGATTTGAAATGAGAAAGTATAGTCCTAACTTGACAAGCTGAACATCTCCTAACCTGCGGATTCCCGGGATACATATCCCATTAAGCTAACCGTCATAGTTTTGTTAAAACAGTAACAGAGATAAGATATTAATGAGAGTTAATACATGAACGTTCGATACGTATGCTTAGTTATTTCATTTTCTTTTAGAAATAATTACAATATTTGCGGTAATGCGGCTAGTCGATGCGAATGTTCCATTAAGATCAAAATACGTGCGTTTTACGACACAGACTAAGTAATCTCGATCCCTTTCAATGTTCACTGATTGCTTTAAATGAAGATTGATTGACTGACTATTTACCGTCATTTTTATGCCATCGAGGGCTAACAGACGATCAGTTAACCTAACCACTGTTTCCTGGGATTAACCAGTACTCGAGCACACCCCATTTCCGCAAGTAACTGATTTCCACTTGAATCAGTGGTGAGAGACGAATGATAATGAGACACAATGTCGTATATCAATCATCGCGGAGACTGTTGCCGGGCGGGGGATTCGAACTCAAGACCCCTGGATTGATAGTCAGGCGTAACCGACTGAGCTATTAAATCGGGCCCGGCTTTAAATGAAGTAAAAATTGAAATGTTAAATACCACGTGATATGTTTTTGAAAAGGCATCAACTTTTAAACGTCTCAAAAAGAGAAGTGCGTTCAGTTCCGTTAAACGTTTGCTAACGTTAGCTGACATATCTCTCTGGACACTGGCTCAACCTCAGATACGCGTGGGGAACCAGGAAGTAAAACGTGTTGGTTGTTTACCGGTCCATTTCGGTTATTTTTTTTTTGAATGGATGCATTTTCATACTGAGTCAGACTGAGTAGAACCACCGTCCTTCCGCAAGTAGCTGAAACTTCCTATCATATTTTTTTAAAGCAAGCGGGACTCGAACCTATGACCTTAGCGGTGAGAGGTAAGTGATCTTAAGACGGTGCCTTACACCACTCGGCCATGGAGCCATTTCGATAAAACGTTTACAATAACAATAACCATAACAATAACAGTAAAAATAATAAAAAAATTGATAATAATAATAATAATAATAATAATAATAATAATATAAACAATAATAATAATAATAATAATAATAATAAGAATAATAATAATAATAATGATGATGATGATGATGATGATGATGATGATGATGATGATGATGATAATAATAATAATAATAATAATAATAATAATAATAATAATAATAGTAATAGTAATAGTAATAGTAATAGTAATAGTAATAGAAATAGAAATAGTAATAGGTGTAATAATAATGATAATAATAATAATAATAATTATAATAATAATAATAATAATAATAATAATAATAATAATAATAATAATAATAATAATAATAATAATAATAATAATAATAATAATAATAATAATAATTTTCTGAGAATAACATATTTGGCTATAAAGCCAGCCTGATTTATGGTCCTCTAAAACATACATATTATTTACAGCATATTTAAACGTATAATTATCATAACAAATATATAAAGTTCTTTGGTCTAGAATCTTAATAATTGCACATGTAATTAAAATTATTTGTATCAACGTATTTCTATGAATATCAATAGGAAATGTTTTAATGTATTAAAGATCAATTATAAAAAAAAAACAAATTTAAAATAATGTTTAAAAATTCAAATATAACGAGTAAAAGAAAGATAATTCAGATATAAGAAAATTGAAATTGTCATAATCATTATTAGATGTTTATTTCTATTTTAGTATGGTTGTTATTATAGTAGGCCATCCAAACACAGGAAAAAAACTTTTGATGGCAAATTTGAGTAGAATTTGGTATCCATGCTTAATGTCTTCCTTGGTATGTATACAAACCTGTGAGGGTGGATGCCAATCATGAAATCGCCTCATAATCTCAAAATTAGGTCAAAGGTCAACTGGGTGCAGTAATTGATATATAGAATTAAGGAAACTGTCTTGTTAAAATATTTGTTTATTTATTGAACTGAAAACTATAGACATATGTCTGTTGTAAGCAACCACTAGGAAAATGAATAAAACATGTTAAAAATGGTGTTGTCAGATTGAGGTCAAAGGTCAAAAAGTGGGTAAAATTTATGAATTTTGAATTTCTTGCGAAATGCAAACTTCCAATAAATAGGAACAGGCAAGTATTTTAAATCAAATGAAGTGAATACATAAACAAACCTTATGAGAAATTAAGCATATTAAAATAGAAGGAAAGAGCTTCATGAGGTCACAATAGAAGTCGGACAAAACTAATAGCAGTATAGAAATAGTTAATATTCTCTGATATTGCTCAACAAAAAAGCTGATGATCTACAGTCGTTTTAATATACACTAGTATTCTAGTTAATACGTTGTTATATAATAAGGATATTTGTTAGAATGCAGAAAGTAACTATTCGGATAGCGTGTATTCCAAAAGCCTTAATCATAGTGTAACTATCAATGACTATGTATCATTGCAGTGAAGAATTGGGAAAGTCATCGAGTTAAAATCACTTCATATTCAGAGACATTCAATATTCAGTCTTTGTGGTAGAGTTCCTAAATCATACAACCCTAGCAACTGGCAGAGGTACCAAGGACAACTTGTGTTTCAGCACAAAACCAATTTCTACATTTCAGCTAGCATTTACAGCTGACAAAGATATGTTTAAACATTTAAATGTTTGATAGACTCTGAAGTAGTTTTCTGTCATCCTTAACAACCTGAATTTTCTGCATGTTTGAAACATCATATATCAACGCAAATGTTTTGTTTTTTT
Source organism: Panopea generosa (assembly GCA_029582155.1). Lineage (NCBI taxonomy): Eukaryota > Metazoa > Mollusca > Bivalvia > Adapedonta > Hiatellidae > Panopea > Panopea generosa. The sequence continues at coordinate 560,468 of CM055899.1, read as the reverse complement.
CTTCAAAGGATCATACTCAGAAAATGTCAAAAGTATCCATTTGTTTGATCAAGACAATCATATCTGGTGTAGGTATGGTCTTCCTCTGCATCACTTTCTCTTCATAGTGACTTCTCTAACACATCTGACTGAGTTGTCAAAGTGACACAGAATTTGTCTCTGGCTTGGTCATTTTGTGTGATTCCCTTTTTCCTAGTGTTTATGTTACAAATGTTTTCATCCAGCTTGATGCTTGGTCAGTGTCCAATGATTTTGCTCCTTTTGACTATAAAAATCCTATCTTTAAACTCCCCACACATATCTGGTGCTGTCTTTCGAGGAGCTTCATATCATCTAAGTAAACAGGTCTTGATTGCCGCATACAAGTTATTTCTTTTTAGAAAAGAGTGGCTGATCTGCTGTGATAACGGTGTTGCTTTGACCAATATGATTTGAAATTTCTTCAAATATATTGATAACAGTAGTAAATGTGTTCAGTTCATCTAAATAGGATTGTAGTATTGGAAGCATTCCTATAGTTGTCACTGGCAGAATATCTGGACTGCTTAATTCATTGTAAGCTCCCCAAGTCGGAACTGTTTGCACATCATTTTGACCATTTTGCTAAAACACTATTCAAATATTCCGAATATATGCTGTTTAACGTGTTTCATTATTGTTTGTGTACCAACTACTTGCATTTATGTTGTCAGGTCCATGTATTAAATATAGCCTACCATCATTGCTTTATCTAAGTGGATAGTTTTCATAGCATCAGCAGAAGCATGTTTGCCCAATTATTAAGTTCTGGTATTAGTACCCACATAATATTCGTTAGAGTTTGACTGTATTTTCCAACCACCATATTGTGCTGTTAACTATGTTTTTTTCATCTAACGTTGCTTCAACAGCACCATTATTATCACATGACATAAACAGTTCATAACCATTTTCGATATACATCCCAAGACTGTCATTTGCAATTAAGTTGTCAATTCTACTGATAATATTTATAACACTGTGGTTGACAGAATGAAAAAGACTGACACTCATTTCAGAACAAGCTGTCTTGTAAAGAGCATGTCCAAGGTCAACATCTTGAGATTGTGTATGCCGTTAGATACGCCAAATACTATATCTCCTGCGCTAGTATACAAACGTAACAGTTCTCCGCATAGGTTCTGACTTCAGCATTGCCATCTAGAATAATTGTCATACCACCAAAATAGCTAGCGAGATAGTGAAAGAACCTTCCAGGAATTACCTTGTCTACATAATCAATGTATATTCCATCCCAAAGGAAATCATGCCTATCTCACCTCTTACTTGTTGAGCAGCAGTCAACACTTTCCTGTATAAGTATACTTTCATATGGTTCTAGAATACTTGAAACATTATCAGATAAATCAGTATATGACCCAAAATCAGACGCATATATGATGGTCTAATAAACTGTGCTTTAGGTCAGTAGCTTTTTTGACGTCTTCATAGAATGATCCTCATATTTGCTTGGAACAGTCTGATTTAATACCCGCTTCCATTGTAAAATAACTACTCCAGTCGCCACCAATAATCACCGGAGCTAAATCCTCATAATTCTATCATTACTGTATCATCTTCGATAGTATTCTCATACTTCACAATTTGTTTTTTAAACTTAGACAGTCATTTTTGAATGTATCTTCGGACGCAATAAGATCATTTACAGCCGCAATACATATTTTTGAAAAAATATCCCTTCATAAACGGTATAACTGTTTTACATCTTCCGACTAAAATAAAATACAACAACTCGAATCAGTTGGTAATATTTTGCTAAAGTTGCTGAACGGACAGGAGCATCTTTCAACACTTCTTCGACACTACTAGTAGAAGGTTCAAGAGATCCCGTTTTTCTTTTGAGTTTATTAATTTTGTTTTTGGAAGTGAATACACTCTAACAAATTTTATGCCATAAAAAGTTTCAATCAAGTGTCACGATCAAAACTGTCATTTCTGTCAAGAACTTCTATACTGGAGGTAACAAGTAATTTTCTTCGAATCTCAGATACTTTGTGTGGCATCTTTATATATGGTAGGACAAGTTTGACCAGTTTTACGTACAATTAAGGTAATTTGATTACATCATAACATAAACTCTCTTTCTTTTACATTTACTTTTAATCTAAGGTATATATATTCATAATCGTTATTTCTCCTTAAATCGCGTTTCAATTGGAAAAGAATACATGATAAAAAATATGCACCAGTGTATTATCGTAGTGTGTAGAACATACGGACGTCCAAGCGAACACTTGACTTTTAGAGTTAATTTTAGTATTTATCTTCAAAGATATGTATAAAATTCAAGGTTAATAACAAATTGCAGATTTGCAATAAACACCAACTACTGAAATTGTCTACATTTTAAATGTACTTTTTGAACTTTCAACTCGTAAAGAAACAAGCAGAAAGACAGGCATGCTTCAAAATCCTTTAAATAGATGCTCCATTGTCCTTTATACTGTTTCATTATTAACTATAACGATCATAACTATCATAATGTATATGAATTCTACAGTTTGATGAGCACAGCCAATTCTGACAAGATAATCTAAATGGCAAAGTTTGTATTTGAGATGTTTAATAAAGGAACTCTTTACCTCCAATCTTAAAACAAAATGACTTAAAACATAATGACTTGAATTAAATCTCGAAATTGTGTATTACTTTTTTCTTTTTTTCAATATTTGAAATAAGATAGACACAAACATTGATCACGAGCAAAACAACAGAACAGTTGATACGTTAAAAAAAACCAAAATATATCAATAAATATATTGCATTCATTTGATCAAAACTGTATTGAAATTATAATGTTCGTATTATGAATGTTTATTTTTAGATTCCACGTTTACCATGTGTTTAAAAATGTATTATGGGCCGGAGGCCTACATTATCAAATAAAATATTGTATATTTGTCTATATTGTCTATTAGACTATTAACAACATGTCATTACAAAAAAATTATATAAAACAACATAATAGTAACATTAGTGACAATAATTTATATACAATACCGTTTAGTTATTTTGCATCTGATTGACCTTTGACCTCAACTGTGACCTTAAAACGCAATTTCATGAGTGGCATCCATCATCACACGATGCTATACATATTGGGGAATAATGTTATGGTACTAAAACAATTCTACTAAAAATTGCCATCAAAAGTTAAAATAAGGGTCATTTTGCTTTTTGGATGGCCTACTATTAGTTTTAGTTTACAAGGTCGATAACATTTATAGAAAAGTGTTTTAAAGGGGAATAACACAAATCTATAACGTGAATTAATTTCTATTTGAGTTACTTCCCTTTACGGCCTTTATACCTTAACACAAAGCCTGCGCATATACTTCTTTCAACTAAAAATCTACTTAATTTCATAGTTTTATTCTAATATTGTTATAAACCACTACGAATGTCATAATTTAGAGAGTACTGGACATTTTACAATGCTTGACATAAGTTTAAACAATAAGGTCAGTGAAGGCTTAATGACACGTTTACGTCTCTGATAAGGCATCAGGTATCTGCAGACTGGTCTGTGTTCGTCATTCGCATCTTTCATTCAACGTGAAACTAACCCAAGCCTAAACTTAATTACCTCTAATATTGAAGAAGTGAAGAAATTTAACGCTTACACGTTTAACGTAGTAAAGATTTTAGCATATTGCTTACGTTTAACGTAGTAAACGTCACAGTATATGCTTATGTTTAACGTAGTAAACGTTACAGTATATGCTTATGTTTAACGTAGTAAACGTTATAGTATATGCTTACGTTTAACGTAGTAAACGTCACAGTATATGCTTATGTTTAACGTAGTAAACGTCACAGTATATGCTTATGTTTAACGTAGTAAACGTTACAGTATATGCTTACGTTTAACGTAGTAAACGTCACAGTATATGCTTATGTTTAACGTAGTAAACGTTACAGTATATGCTTATGTTTAACGTAGTAAACGTTATAGTATATTGCTGATGTTTAACTTACGTTTAACGTAGAAAACGTTACAGTATATTGCTTACGTTTAACGTAATAAGCGTACAGTATATTGCTTATGTTAAACTTAAGTTTAACGTAGTAACCGTTACACTTATGTTTAACGTAGTAAACGTTATACAGTATATTGATTACGTTTAACATAGTAAACGTTATACAGTATATTGATTACGTTTAACGTAGTAAACGTTACAGTATATTGCTTATATTTAACATAGTAAACGTTATACAGTATATTGATTACGTTTAACGTAGTAAATGTTACAGTATATTGCTTATGTTTAACTTACGTTTAACGTATAAAAACGTTACAGTATATTGCTTACGTTTAACGTAATAAGCGTACAGTATATTGCTTATGTTTAACTTACGTTTAACGTAGTAAACGTTACACTTATGTTTAACGTAGTAAACGTTATACAGTATATTGATTACGTTTAACATAGTAAATGTTATACAGTATATTGATTACGTTTAACGTAGTAAACGTTACAGTATATTGCTTATATTTAACATAGTAAACGTTATACAGTATATTGATAACGTTTAACGTAGTAAACGTTACAGTATATTGCTTATGTTAAACTTACGTTTAACGTATAAAAACGTTACAGTATATTGCTTACGTTTAACGTAATAAGCGTACAGTATATTGCTTATGTTTAACTAACGTTTAACGTAGTAAACGTTACACTTATGTTTAACGTAGTAAACGTTATACAATATATTGATTATGTTTAACGTAGTAAACGTTACAGTTTATTGCTTACATTTAACGTAATAAGCGTACAGTATATTGCTTATGTTTAACTAACGTTTAACGTAAACGTTACACTTATGTTTAACGTAGTAAACGTTATACAGTATATTGATTATGTTTAACGTAGTAAACGTTACAGTTTATTGCTTACGTTTAACGTAGTAAACGTTAGAGTATATATTGCTTACGTTTAACGTAGTTAAGGTCAATTGTATTTCTTACGTTCTTAGTTTCAAAGGTCATTGTGCTTTGGTAGCAATGTCATAGTTTACTGGTAACGGCTTTTTTTTTTATTAAAGATCATGGTGTTCTGGTAATTATCGCAGTGGTAAAGTACTAGTGTTGGTCACTGTTACAAAAGTAATAGTGCCTTGGTAGCTATGATGAAGATAAAGGGCATATTTAATATGATAACTGCGGTAAAGCTCATAGTGTGTTTGAAACTGCTATTGAAGTAACGATCAAAGTTATTGATATCTAAGTTTTCGGCATTAGTTTATGAAAACAAGCACAAATAAAAATTGCAACATATTTTGTGGATATTAAATATGGAATTTAATTTCTTTGAACGATTATTAAACATGTATTATATATAACAAATCTGAGAATTAACAAATGAGAGAATTGTTTAAACGCAAATTGGTCACATAACACTTACAGGATGGGGTAGCCCAGGTTCACTCTATATGGTGTAGAAAACAACAAATTGACACACATTTGAAAACAAGATATCAGCAACTGAATATGCAGACTGAACCTAGAACCTTGTTACCTGTAAAATTGCAGAGTTTCAGCAAATGATACGTAGTAAAACACAATCTGTCACCTCTTGCGACATGCATGAGCTACAGTGGTCCTATTTCTGCCACCACTCACTTGTTGCCCTGGTAACACACAGGGAATGGTAATAAATCCACAACTATTAACATGAAACAAACAAAACCAAACATAAAAATGGATATTGCACGCATTTGGAAGATTGTAACATTCCTGATTATTGTCTTGTTCTGAACCACACGGGTTACAAATGTAAACAAGAAATTATTGTATTTACATATCAAATTATAGATATAAAGATTGAATGCAGTGTATATGAGTTAAATTGATTTCATCATTGCCGTGTGTCACTTTAATGGTTTAGCCTTTTTTTTTTTTATCTCGCACCGTCTCCTGCACTTAAGGGTGTAAGCGCACCATTATTTATTCTATAGTTAATGAAACATGTTTGCATGCTTGTCATTTATAGCAAGAACCAAATAAAAAAATCAAACTTATATTTTATTGTCTGTAAACCTCTGCACTTCGAAAAGATGATACGAAAAGAAAGGGTAATTTTTCATCCAAGAGATTTTTTTTCTGTTCGGTGTGTACATTGTTGACAAAATGAAAGTAGCAGAAATCATATTTTCATATCCCAATGTGTTTTAAAAGGAGAATACAAGGATTAATTATAACCGCCATTATGCGACTGTTTCTCGGAAGCATTTTCTGTTTCCAATGGTGATGCTCTATCTAAACGGATGTATCAACTTGATATTTCTCCCTGATGCGTGTGGTGTTTAACGTGCTCCCTATTCGGTTACTAAATTTATATCTAGGGTATTTTATGTAACCATGGTAATCGCTCCATATCCACATTGCCTCCACACAGAATCACGCCTATATTCTTCAGATCAGGGTCCATGTTCTTCAGTTTGGATGACATTGCTGCGGCGATAGTGGTCCCAGCCGAAGGCTCAACAACAACCTGCAAAAACGAAAACAGACATTAGAAAACAATAATTATTCATTTAGATGTGCGAATAAAACTAATATATTTTGAATACATATTTTTATTACAACACGAATAGAAAAACACAAGAACACTAGTCATGTTTATAGTATTGTTCTTCAAATATCATTGTGTGATAAAGGTCTCACTTACCCATTACCTCTCCTTGGTGACGGTAGCAAGATTATTTCACCTAAGAAATCAGAGCTATGTCAATCGGTTGGGCGTTTATTTATTGAAAATACTTAAATTGTCATATTTCTCTGAGCATATGAGAACATGGGATCATTTTCATGAGTTCTGCCAAGTTTGGATGACATTGGAAAGTGTTAGATGAAGATATAACAATTTAAAGATGCGTAGTGATACACTGCATCAAACGGGCAGACTTGACAGGGCGTCATCAAACAATCGAAATTGTGAAAAAGTAACCTGGTCAATTCCATGTTTGTTCCTGTTTATTTTGACTAACAGAGAGAACTATCAATGAAAACAAGACACTTTTAGAACCATCGTCAATGTATTCAGTGTTCCAGTAGTGCATGTCTCTATATGTAGAACAGTACAAAATTAATTGGTGTGTGAGACGTTAAGTGACGTCACTTGATAATAACGTTAGATGCGTGCACTTCCATTTGTTATTCGACCTATCCCGGACTTAACCAATCAACGACGTCGTATCAAAATCTATCCCATAATAAAAATAAACACAAAAATTCTTCCATTGTTGTATTTTGTTTGTGGTATTCGTTTTCTTTTTGTGTTGTTTAGCTTTCTTATGTGATTGAATGTTTATACATTACTAATATATGTTCATTATTTTAAATTCTTAAATACGAATTTAAAACAAATAACATACATATGAAATATATAAACACTTTTTGATTATGTATAATCTAACAACACTACTGTTATTAAAAAACAAATATAAAAGGATGACAAATGCGGATTTTTTTAAAAAAAAAAAAAACCAGCAGCATAATTCATCACTTGTCAAAAAATAGTGTAAAGTGTTTGCACAAAATGAAGATACACAAGCATTTGTTAAAATAACATTTTTACAACATATTCAATATTGGTTTAGGTTCGCAACGATACGAAACAAAATTGATTGCAGATGATTTCCAGACACATAACGCACCGACTGCGCCAGTACGTTTCCTGTGACGTCAATAAAAAAAACGTTTCTCTGCAGGGAATAAATCCGACGACGAGTCTTGCTCACCTGCGACGCTTGATTTTTTAAAAGACTTGAACAATTGGACTGGTAATAAAAATATAACGGTAGCCTGATTGTGTGTATGATCAGTTAGGTTGATTTAAACAATCGAAATATCTAAAAGATTTCCATTGTATTTCAAAAAAAAAAATCGTTTAGATGTTTATTTCTACATTATTTTAATTTGTATTATTATACATCTTGTACAATATATCTGCAATATCTTCCGTCGGAATAAACATTTTATTAGAACTAAACCGTTTCAGCCTCGGTTGATCTAACTTCCAGATTCAAACTTTTTTTTCTGCACAACTTTCCAAGACGGTTGTCTTTTTGAAAAGCAGCCGTCGCAGATGATCAAGACTAAACTGCGAAGTAGGCGGCGTATCGATTTTCATTTGTCACGAATGCTTTCCTATAACAACGAATGTTTTTTACCTTTAGAGTTTCAAAAGCTTCCTTCATTCCCAGTATGGTTTCTTCATCAGTCTGAAGTACAGAAAGCATAATTAAACACGGGTTTGTTTCCAACTTTCAATACGGCTTCAGTGTATTTAAATACATACACACACGCACGCACGCACGCACACATACACACATGAGCGAGCGTGCGCGCGCGCACACACCCACAGACATACTATATTTATTGAAGTGGCAGGAACAATTTACATTAGTTTTACAATTCATGCATATGTATATACCCTGAGTGTGTATACTCTCTAGTCACTAAGATGTACCATTAAAGTATCAACATTTCATTGACTACACAATGTAAGTAATGAGGGGAACATTGCACGTGTAACAGGAAAACATCCCTCATATAATCAAGATTTCAATTATACAATGAACATAAAACCCACAGAGATTAAATTGTGTGGTCAGATCGCATGAAGAACCAATGCAATAATAATGACACTGTCAACTATGACAAGTCTCAGGAGAGGTTTTGATAAAGCTTGCCATATTCAATGACATGTTTCGTGACAAAATACATTACAATGCGGAAGTGTTTGTAAATAAAATGAACACACAATTCTTGGATATTTACGGTGAAATATTGGCATTTATACACTGTATTGAGAATGTTTACAATATTTCGTTAGACATTTTGTGATATTTTGAATTTCAGTTTTGTCCCGTTTGAGACATATTTTAATGGGAAGTTTGCAGTCAATATGTGGCAAATATTGGGAGATTTAAACGTATAATAATGGTATCTTGAAATGAAATATGACCAATATATTATATTCCATAGACAAATATATTATTTTAAATGCAGCACAGCCACCAATTCCTTCTTATGAGGTTTAATGATATATTCGACAAATGACATGTTATATATGGCACATCCAGTTTTAATGGTGGAAGAATAACTCAAAATGAAACTGAAATGAAAACCTAATAGAATCTGTCAATGCATGTTGACTATTACTTCTGTTGAAATTACTTATCACGACCCGCTGGCTGTTAGTAGGAGTTGCCAAACAGATGAGAAGTAAACTATCAAAATAACTGTACATAACCTTTGTTATACCTTTAACTAACTCGCTTTTTTTCTTTCTTCTTCTTCTTTTTCATTCTTCCTCTCTTAAAAAACTCAACTTATTTTTTTTCTCTTGTCCATAATATTAATCAATGATTTTGATTTTGTAATGTATTTTATTCCATTGTTAAACAAACGATTATTTAATCTGTAGGGGAAGGGCCGAATCTAATGTTTGCAGAACTTGTGGTCCAACCCCTTTTCATGTAAAATTATGAAATAAAATAACGTTTAAACTATAAAACCACCGTCTATCTGTAAGTCACTAGCAAACTTTCTTACATAGATTGTTATGACAGAACTGTGTAGTGCACAGAACCTTAAGCGCGCTTGTTAACCTGAAGACAATATGTGTCAAACGAAATGCAACTTGAACAACCACTGACATTTAAGGAAATTTATCAGAATTTTTCAAAATTTTAAAATTGGCTATAAACTTTTTTTTTCATATAGATTATGCCTATACATACTCATTCACTCCGCAATATTAAAAGGATAATTATTTAAACATGGTAAGACAACATTTTCGAAAAGTGGTTTACTAACTTGGGCTACGCGCATAGGTTAGACTAAAATATGTTTCCCGCTCAAAATTGCAACATATTTATTTTGTGACCTATTAAATGTGTCACGTGATTTTATTTTGATTTCAAATTGATTCGTCATACAGGTTCACGCGTTGTAAAAATTGTTTCAGTCTTAGAAAAAGTCTGAATGGCGATATGACGATGTCAAGCAGTATTTAAGTGCAGTCTATTTTTGAATAGGGATTTCGTTTCAAGTTTATCACTAAAATTGAAACATTGCTTTCGTCGCGTTTTGGTGGATTTGATATTTTAAACCATTTGGATTTTATTTATTTATGATAATGAGATGCTTTTATCCATTCTAATAATAGTTCGATTTTAAGACATTTATAGCGTTTTTTCTTGATATACTACCTTTAAAAAACATAATTAAACTTATTTTATATCTCACCACAGCGGTGATTAAGATGGAAAACGTCCAGAATTCCGGAATGTCGCGTGTTCTATCACCGACCGGGTCACACCAAAAACTTTAAAAATGGTACTAGACCTTTCCTTCAGTATAATGTGACTAGGTGGGGGAGATAGTTTAATTCACAACACCGGAATTTACGATTTTTGGGATCTTTTCAGATGCTCATTCACAATGCATGATATATATATATATGGAGATAATTATTTGTGAATAACCAAGTCATAAATGTACATACCACACACACACACACACACACACACACACACACACACACACACACACACACATATATATACATATATATATATGAAAACAGGCAAAACACCTCAAATGCATCTTTTTCATTAAATAATGTCTAGTACTTGTAAATGTTCACTAACGTGTTATCTACATACATTTCATTGATATCTGTACCCTGGATAAACACACACACACACACACACACACACACACACACACACACACACACACACACACACACACACACACACACACACACACACACACACACACACACACACACACACACACACACACACACACACACACACACACAAAATGAGTCATACTGAAATATTTGTGTAGCGTGAAGTTTATAAAAGTAAATATCATTAAATATAGTACTGGTTTGTTACCATTGAAAATACTTCCTTCTCCGCCATATCCAGAATTATCGGCCAGTTTCTTAATCCAAGTTGCTGCTGCCTCAGCCCATCAGCAACGGTGTCTAAATACCTCGGAGGGTTAGGCCACAGTCGCTCCCCTGTAATAGCAAAAATAGAACTATTTAGATTTGATTTAGTACAATTTCATTTATGATTTAAAATAATAAAAACAAACATTAAGTAATATGATACTAAGATGCAAGCGTGATACATAAAATCCGTGACCTAGTGGTTATGGCGTCCGCCTCGGTAGCGGGAGGTCGAAAGTTCGAGTCCCGGTGGAATAACTTGTTTTTTTTCTGATGCTGCTCGTTGCTCACCCAGCAGCTAGTTCAACTGAGGGGTACCGAATGTCTAACAGCCTAACGTCCTGGTAATGATAGCTTTCGGGAAGTAACTGTGTACAACATAAAGGTGTCTCATAAGCCCAGTTTGGCTGGTCCTTTCAATAGAGTGACACTATAATAAGCAAACATTTTACTTCTATCAACAATGCTTGCATACTTCAATTGTCATTGGGAATAAATGATGTGAAAATGTATACAAATGCCGTTTCTGAAACGTTATTTTAAATAGTTTTTGAGCCTGTGTGAAAAAAAACTGTTATGTGTATTTTTTCTTCTTTAAGATCAGCCATAACGTGCCAAGTTTGATAACGAACAGAATAGAGCAGTATGTCGTTTAGTATGTGACTAGCCCTTTCAATAGGAGTGGACACAATAATAAACAAACACTTTACTTTTCTCTTATTCAAAATGACTCTGACAATTGTTAATATGCGTTAAATAACACAATCTGATCTGGTTTGACAAACCTATGAAATTTTCATACTAAGGAGAATTCGCTGAATAAAAACTATTGAATTCACAGCGCTGACACGTGTCTATTGGTGAAATAGAATATAGTAATCCCATGATAGAAGAAGCAGACACAAACGCATACGTTGAGTTGTAAAATATTTGTACACCATATAATTCGCTATAAATCCAATCTCATAGAAAGGGAATGCAGACAAAATGGAATTTGTATACTTATTAAATGTGAATTACAATTTATAGCATATCTGAAGGAGACGAAATAAAGTATATACGAGAAGCATGTAGTTTCTCATAGCAGTATCCACTGTTTGAGACGCGTAATCGAAAGTCCGTGTTCGCCAAGTCCTTAATAAAGACTGAACAAACATTGACTGCGCCAAAATAACGAACAACTGAGAATAATACTAATACTAATGATAATAATAATAATAATAATAATAATAATAAAAAAAGAATAATAATAATGATAATAATGATAATAATAATAATAATAATAATAATAATAATGATAATAATAATAATAATAATAATAATAATAATAATAATAATAATAATAACAATAAGTATAATAATAATAATAATAATAATAATAATAATACTAGTGATAATGATAATAATAATAATTATAATAATAATGATGATAATAATAGTAATAATAATAATAATAATAATAATGATAATAATAGTAATAATAATAAGTATAATAATGATGATGATAATGATAATAATAATGTTATAATAGTAATAATAATATTAATACAGGTTTTAGTTAACGAGAGAACTCGTTTCAATAAATTCAGTCTTCCACGAGGCCTTCAACATATTTACAAAATACAAAATTGATATTCAACATATAAACACTAGACTAAACAACAAATATATAATTATATGTGCGTACGTGTGTGCGTGTGTGCGTGTGTTTGTGTGTGTATATTAATATTGATAAAAGCTACACAACTTGATACGAGTTGCTAAGAATGTTTACTCCATTGTAAATAGCCAGGTCCGATTAGCTTCAGTCGGTTACGCGTCTGACTATCAATCCAGGGGTCGTGAGTTCGAATCCCCGCCCGGCAACAGTCTTCGTGATGATTGAAATACGACATTGTGTCTCATTATCATTCGTCTCTCACCACTGATTCAAGTGGGAAAGTTATCAGTTACTTGCGGAGATGGGGTGTGCTCGAGTACTGATTAATCCCAGGAAACAGTGGTTAGGTTAACTGATCGTCCTGTTAGCCCTCGATGGCATAAAATGACTCTAAATATTCAATCAATCAATCAATCATTGAAAATATAAAGCTTTGAACTGATTAATAGAATTTGCTGTTTTATATAAGTCGGAATAGAATTCCACAAGCAAGAGCCTGAATACGCAATAGAATTTCGAAAAAATTTCAGAATTTATCTTAGGAGAATACAATTGTAGATTTGTGGATGACCGTAATGTACGTGTATGGACATAAGGTATTAGAGTAAATATATATTTCAGATATGCAGGAGCCTGGTCATTAAATGATTTATACATGAGAACAATAGACTCGCCTTCGTCAACTGTGTCGTTTTCATAATGCAACGTAACAATATGCCCGTGGACAATGATAATGACGATGGTAACTATTATTGGATATTTATGCTTTTCACGCAAGAAAAGTTATAAAGTTGTTAACAGCATTCCATATGAGCAAAGGTGTTTTAAAGCGGGGCGGTAGTGTATTGGATAGAATGTTGGCATGCTTACGTCAGAGATTACGAGTTCGATTCCCAGCTCGACCTGATGCCTCTGAACAAAACGACTCCTAGAGCTGGTTCTACCCAGGAAGCGGACTCAAGAGCGGTTTATATAAGCTCTGAGTTAAAAGGTTGAGACGCGTTTTCATGAATACAAAGATTCAGTGTAACCGAATCCGCTGCATTTTGTTCAACGATACTAGTACACGGTTATTTCTTTCTTTGTAATACAGGGGTCGTGTGTTCGAATCCCCGCTCGGCCAGCAGTCTCCGTGATGATTAATAAATCATATTATGTCTCATTATCATTCGTCTCTCATCGCTGGTTCAAGTGTGAAGGTTATCAGCTACTTCCGGAGATGAGGTGTGCTCGAGTACTGGTTAACAATGCATGATCCCAGGAAACAGTAATTAGGTTAAATGATGGCATAAAAATATAAGCCGGGTAACACATTCATTGTACATAGACTTTGAATTTCATATTCAAACAAGGATGGCTGGGGACGTGGATTAGTAGCAGAGCGTCCGCCTCGCATATGGAAAGTCATGGGTTCGGTCCCTGGTAGTGTCATACTAAAGACTTGAAAAATGGTACTAAAAGCTTTCTTGCTCAACATGTAGAATAAAGCTCTATCTCTGGTCGGCCCGGCGTCAATAGAATGGGTTATCATACCATCTGTATGCGGCATGATACTCCAATGTGGAAGCGCTCAGTGTTGGTGCGTTTCACAAAAAAAAACTTACGGCAAAAATCGTCGTAAACGTAAACCAACAATTATTCATAATATCTTTAATTTTCATCCAAATGAAGCCATGTTGGCTCAAATCATGCTGAAAGTTATATATTTTCTGAAAATACAATCATTTAAAATGTCGGTCAAAATTTGAACACACAACGGAGAAATTGTCAAATTAACTTACGTCCATTTTTATCGTAAGTTATTTTGTGAAACGCAGTCAAGTAGACACCGTCGCGATGTGACTGATTATTTTTAAAGCGACGCTAAACGCCATACAACAAAACAACATTAAACGAGTATATCAGAAATAAAAGAGTTTATTTCATACTCTACAATGCCAAACCGGGATTGGGGATATCCAGGGACTATTTGGCGAAATATACTTTAATCATTTGAATTAGACTAGTAGATACTCGTATTTTTTTTGATAACGTGTGGTGTACTTTTAATATAATTGTGGTATATTTTGAGTTGATGAAAATTCTTGATATATATGTTTCACTTTCAGAAAAAAGCTGTTATTCATTGCAGACTGCAAATTGTAGATGCAGCAGAAACATGCATACTATATTGACCCGTGTCGCTGCATTAGCTAATCAATTGCATATCTGGCACAAACTCGTTAGAAAGCCTTGCGGCCAAATCATGCATCGGCCAAACATCCAATACAATCGTTATCTAAAGTAAAGAATTCCATTGAGGGTGAAACCACGAACTCACGCACATGACCTAAAAATATCGGCTCGATACGGTTCAACATGTGTTTGATTGAATTAATTTGATATATTGCGTAAGAGCAAATCCTGATAGAGAATGTATGTATGCATTCCTTAGATACACGTCTATCGACATATTGGACACAATTGTGAGAGACATGATAATTTAATAAATAGAGAATCTACATGAGTTCTTTATTATTATTGAATTTATTAAACGAGTTGGCAAAAATATATTATTCGAGGCTCTGCCAACGATTTTTACCACAATGGGCTAATTGGTACACTTATTCTTTACTTAATTGATCATATCAGTCTATACGGAACGAGAGTACCTCGAACCATTGTTTCCGCCAGTCGTAGTATTACGTAACGTCTGAAAATAACGATATTTTGCCACCACAAATCACATGATATGTATTCGGGCAAGTCGGAAAGTACTTCGGTATTTTACGTATGATAGCAGAGTAATATAGAAAAGACAGAGGGAATTTTGTGATAATAATAACACCCCATAACGTATATACAGATCACACACAAAAACACAAGTCTACCTAATTTCTTCATTTTTATTTAATTAGACTAGTTTTTGAACTAAGTTCTTTATGCACATGTACAGCAACCCTTACCCTAACCATTACCATTTATTTGTCCCATATTGAGGTCTACCTCAAAACTAGTAGGCCTATATCTACCGCTGGTGCGGAAAAAGTGTCAACCTCAAGTACACCTTACACGTAGCCGTGGGGGTGGAGGGTGGGAATCGAACACACGACCCTCCGATTCTGGGTTCGATGCTCTACCAATTGACCACGTGCTCCACCTACTTTTAGAGGATGACACATTTAGGTTAAAACCAATCTTTCATGCAGCCCTAAACTTCAAAACTAATCTTCCATGAAGCCCTCTATATTGAGAAAGACTAGTTTTATACAAATATGATTTGGGACATAATATGTACATTTACGTCACATAGCTAGATTTTGTATTTTTATGAGCATGCGCAGCAACCCCCGTCCAGTCTGTGATCAACAAAGAATGATTGAAAGGTATAACTACTTTTAGATGTTCGCTTATTTTAATCTTATTTAAAATGATTCATTTTTCGTTCCATTTTGAACAAAGACAATTTAATAAAAACAGTACTTTTAAATCTGTCATTAACACATCTAAATTTGAGAGAACTATTAGATTAAAGCGGAGCACAATTAGATTATTACAGAATTCGTTCCCCAAAAGGCAGGTTTAGGAAAACTACCTCCTAAATACATATTACTTTCACAACTAAACTATTAAAATCGATATGAGGAAGAGATGGAATAAATATAAGTTTTCTATTGGAACAGCCATTCGGGCACAGAGAAATCACATACAGACGACATGCTGCTCTAACTTGGCACGTTATGGCTGATCTTAAAGAAGAAAAAATACGCATAACGTTTTTTTTTTCACACGGCTAAAAAACTGTTTAAAATAACGTTTCAGAAACGGCATTTTTATACATTTTCACATCATTTATTCCCAATGACAATCGAAGTATGCAAGCATTGTTGATAAATGTAAAGTGTTTGTTTATTTTAGTGTCATCGCTATTGAAAGGGCCAGCCACACTAGGCTTATGAGACACCTTTATGTTGTACACAGTTACTTCCCGAAAGCTATCACTACCAGGCGTCAGGCTGTTAGACATTCGGTACCACTCAATTTAATTAGCTGCTGGGTGAGCAACCGGCCGTTTCAGAAAAAATCCAAGTGCTTCCACCGGGATTAGAACCCTCGACCTCCCGCTTCCGAAGCGGACGCCACGGCAGACGGTAATGATACAACATTAACAAAAAAACGCGGAAGGATCGAGTCGGCTGTCAACGGCGGAACTGCTCATGGTTACGCTGATTACGCCATGAACTGTAAGTGCTGGCACCATGTGGCTGCTCTATTTTGGTACAAATAATTCAAATTCTGGGGGATTCATTTTGATATATTTATGAGCGTGCGTCGTCTCTTTAATTTAGAAAAGAAAATCACATATCTATAAATAGGTGTACCGATTGTGTGCGTCATTGTGGTGATTGTGTGCTTTAAACATCTATCTCAGACCTGTGAGACATTTATTTTCTTATTTGTGATAATTGTTTATGAACACAAGTAAGAAATGCTAGCAAAATTTATTCTGTGATAAAATGTCTCAGTTGGAAAATAGCACGTCTTGGAAAATAACCCACTAAACTAAAATTAATTACAATAGTATACATACTATAAGTATTACATTGCATGGTTTAATTTTCAGAATATATGAAATCAGCTCCATCAGCAATCGAAAATCAACAATAACTTTCGAGCTTAAATGTCGGGCTGGACCAACATTCGATTTCGGCGTCCAGATGGAATGGGTGTATAGTCTGTTATAGAGGATGTAAGGAGTAGTGGATAGAGTGTGCTTGTATATCAGATATGGATTTACATGTGTTTTTTATAACAGTACATATCATGTGAAGCTAGAAACCAATTACGTCATTTTCAGTTTTGACCTACTGAGTTCTCTGTATCGATTTTTTTTATGAAAACTATTTCCCCGTAATGTGCACGTGCAAAACGGGATTTTTGTCTTTAAAATCAGATCTTTTTAACGGTCTAATGATTTTGATATTTTAAACTTTTGAAGTGTAGATTTTAGGCAGCAGACATTGAAAGCATGGTTCAAAACATGGCAAAATATCTATTGAACTATAAAAGTGTTACGTTATCAAAGTATTTTGGGGGAGTTTAGCTCTATTCCTCAACTGCAATTTGGATGTGGTCGTACTGTTTAAAATGGAAATAAAGTAGGTGTGATATTTTGACATTTATTTATTAAAATGAAACATTTCCCACTGAAAATGATAAAATTGCTTATTACCTATGTTTTCGCAGATATTTACTTTTAATTCCTATAAATATGCTGTTTGTGTCCATAAATCAAACTCAAATTATTTTTAAAAAAAATGCTTTTTTATATGCTTACCTGCCTTCAAACATTTCTCCAGATCTTTCCCTTGCGGCTCCGCTATAAACACTGATTGGAAAGAAAATAATACATAATAAAATGCAAAACGAATTTGCTACAAACTTTGAAATAATTGCATGTATATTTAACAGAAAAAACACACATCATTTTTATATAGATGTTTATATACTGTTAGATATTAACTTTATTTTAATCAGGACTTGAACAGTTCGTGTTTAACATTGGTTTTAATCACTATAATATAAAAATAAAAAACAGACGATTCCGTTGCTAGGGGAACGTGAGGAAGTTGCATAGTACATTACTCATCATGAATTCACTTGGAATCAAAATTAACTCAATACAACAGAGTCTACTATATTCACGCAGTTAACGGACACATTTTTTGTTAATTGTAGTTTAATGTTATTTTAACACATTAAAGGATATATATATATAAACATGGTTGTGTTGTCGGGAAATCCCCCAGAATTAGAACCACATGCTCTTACGCACGTCACTGGCAACATTTCTAACTTAAGATTTTAAATTGACCTAACAATAATAATATTAATAATAATAATGATAATTATAATAATAATTATTACTATTATAATGATGATAATAACAATGATGACTTTATTTTACGAGAAAACTAAGTTGAACTAAGTTTAATCTTCCCTGAGGTCCTCAACAACACAATTAGACAAGAACAGTGTTAAACAATAGTTATATAACATATGAATAGCAACTATATTGAATCTTAAAAACTATATATATTAGTATTTTGTATATATATGGCTGGTATGCTATGATCTGAATTTAGGCCCTAACTGATGGGAGTTTAAATGCTCTGGAGACAAAGCCATATACCATAGATCATGGGGGCAGTGACGTGTTATATGTACAACCAATCATCTCACCTTTCAGGCGTGGCTGTAAGGCCTTCCCGGCGATACACGTGCCAGCAGACATCCCTCCGCCGCATGCCGCTACCAAGATGGCGTCCAGCTCTGGTACCTGTTTTAGAAACTCCAGACCAATGGTTCCCTGGATGAAAAGAAATATGAACGAACTAAATGTTGTACTTTATTTGAGGGAATTGGAGCGTCTTCTGCAATCAAGTTGTCTAAATGACGATTAATTATGGATACAAAAAAGTGTCTTACACCACCCGATCATTTAGGATTCCAGGTTAAGTAAATAAACGCAAACCCATAATACTGGGTGGCGGTGGGGTGGGGGTGGGGTGGGGATGATGTTGGGGGTTGCATACAACTCATACAATCACTTTAAAACATACACCTGATGTATTAACATGACACTTTTCGTTTCCAATCCAAGCTAGAACAGTTAAATTAAATAACTTGAAACCAAAGCAGAAGTACCCGTATTTCAGCATAATCAAAACGTTTTTACAAACATCTTCTAATTTAGACTTTTTGAACAATATCAGAATGAAATCACATGCCCTGTCTTCGTAGTATCTGGTATAGCTGAATGAATAGCTTTCTTTACTTGGCGATGGGGATATTATTTCAATTTAAACATGCACTCTATACATCATTCATTATAGATGTAGTATATACCTGTCCAGTGATGATGTCATAATCATCACATGATGACAGGTAGTGGTAACCCTTTTCCTCCTCAATCTTCTTGCTGGCAGATACTCTGTAAAGTAAAGTTTTGTTTATATTTGTGTTCAAACAAATTTAAGGAAAACGGCAAAATAACAACCTATCACTACACTCCTAATCTACAATTGTACTGTATATGACTGTAAAGTTTCATTAGAAAATTGAATAATTATATTATAATTTGTCATGTAACCATTGGTATCAGTAAGAAAGACACAATAACAACAACAACAACAACAACAACAACAACAACAACAACAACAGCAACAACAATAACAACAACAACAACAACAACAACAACAACAACAACAACAATAACAACAACAACAACAACAACAACAACAACAACAACAGCAATTACAACTGTTTTAGAGCGTTTATTTGCTTTGTTTGCGTTGTGTGGAATTGCTTCAACGTCATATGCAACACGTTAAAATCGATATTTGTGATTTTTACATTGTGTTTCTGCTTGATTACCACATATTGACGCATTTGAACCCGTATTAATGAGATGAGTTGGGTTATCATTAATTCTTAGATAAATTGGCCGGACCACTCGGCTTATACGAAGGCTGGCGTCCTCACCCCCACCCGCATTGAAGTCTGTTGCTGTGTATGGCCAGCAATGTGTTGAAACAGGCGTTCACAATATCTGAATAAAGGTTCTTTGGACGTATTAAAATGCACCAAAGAGAAGAAAATTGAATACTTGGTTTAATTAAAGTAATGAAATATGCAACTCGTCATGATTAAACACATCAGAACTGGGACAGTAATGGGCTCGGTAATTTTCTTGCGATTTCGGTATCCTCCGTAATGATTTCGAAGCATCTCGTCCTATCTCGGTATAGATCGGAATAAACTTGTAAATTACATAAGTTATTGCCGGACAGCACTTGAATAAGTTCTATGTTTTCAAGGAATCAGAAAAAAAATCATTTACTGTGAAATACAACACATTTACCAAAGTAAAAAAAAAACAATATAAAAACCCAAATGAAATCACTTAGTTTATCTTCATGCAATAGTTTCAGCTAATCACCGTCACCTAAATAATTAAATCATTTGTTGGCACCAATAAAAATAATCAAGCCGACTATACACGTATCGATAATGAATTGTATTCTTTCTCTGTCGTGGATACTGATGTAATCTTAAAAGAACTTTGACGTTGCAAGTCATTAAAGACATTAAAAATGAATGTGATGTTTGCAATCAGGAGCGCACTTGTGACCTTCTCTCCAACGCTATCTTGTATATACAAGATATATATATATTTGAAATCTCAGCTATGTAGGAAGGACGGGTCTAGCTCTCCACATAGAATGCGATCTGGATTGAAATTTGAATGACGTCACAGCTAGATAAGCGTGAAATAACTATTAGTTGTGGGACAAACATTGAACATCCATGCGAACAAGTAATTAGTCAGCAGCATTAAGACTTCATGTTTTGTGGCAATATATAAAATATTAAAAATAAACCGGAAACGGGTAAGCTCAGTTGGTAGCGCGACTGACTATCAGTTACTTGCGGAGTTGGGTGTGCTTGCGTACTGAGAGGTCCGATATAATTAAGTGTTATAAACCATTCATGATTTCGAGCGGGTCTGATCCTACATTACAGAATATATATTGTCAAAATGTCAGCTATTTCCTGGTCGATCATGCAACAGTTGCATTAGTAGAAATTACATATAAATATGCGTAATAAATTTCAAATTAGAATTGTATTGATAATTGTATTTAGTATCACCAGTTTAGCACAACTGTAAAATTGTTTTCCTTGAAATAGCCTACAAATATTTTCTTACTGCGTGAACCAGTGCTAAAGCATTGGCCCCTGTTTGAAAATGTGGATCAATACTCTGTCACGGCTATGTGCGGTGACCTTGAGCAAGACACTTTTTAAATATACGGTGGTCAAGGAGGTATTGTTCATAACATCGCCCAAAATGATAGAATCTCGGGAAGATTAGGGGTTCGGGCCGCTAGTTTCCCTATTGCATCCGCTAGTGCAACCCTAAACGACACTACAGTCTGAATGTATAATTTTAATTATGCTTTTGATTAAATTTTCAACTCAGTATTACAATAGCATACTGAATACTGACTGTACCATTGCTGTAAATATTTACTCTGAAAATTATAAAACCAACATTATTTTTATCCCGCTCAAACGATTAATGACACACTCGTGCATGTAGCAATATCAGTATTTGTGATTATTCAATAGTTTTATTTAAATTCTTAAAGACAGGTTTTTGGTATTAAAGGGAATATATTGGCATATTACCGTCAATTTCCTGTCCTAAATACACACGCCCATCATGAAGATACACTTATAACTTAGAGATATACGAGTCTAAAGTGTCTAATTGCATAACCTCTTTATTACAAACATCGGGTTTCTGAAGCCACGTT
Organism: Panopea generosa; assembly: GCA_029582155.1. NCBI lineage: Eukaryota > Metazoa > Mollusca > Bivalvia > Adapedonta > Hiatellidae > Panopea > Panopea generosa. The sequence goes on along the minus strand of CM055899.1, from coordinate 538,431 downwards.
TTTGTTTTTGTTTACATTCACCATTTTCAACGAACCGCTTTCGAGTTTCCGAACAGTCATCGGATAACATCGTGAAGGCTCGTTTTCGAGGCTTTGTTCGGGAAGTTTACATATTCAATGTAAACATTGCGCAGTAATTTATTGCGGGACGTATTAAAGTTTTGGCAATATTCAATTAATGATAATTTGATAGCTCTCAAGTAAATAAAGGTTATACGTCAATACATAAGCATTATTTTGTGCACGCTGCATACAAGAAAAGTCTTGATTAACAGCATGTTTGTGTTATTGTCCAATATAATCCCTTTAAAAAACGAGGTATTGCACGCCTGTTGGGGGATTCTGAATGGTGTAATGAATGGTAATTCGATCATACTTAAGCTATAAAAGGTTCTGGCGCTGTTGAATTAACAAATACAACAATAGATTTGCATACGAATGACACAAAATCAAACTCATGCATAGCTAAGTGTCTTATACCTATAGAAATATTTTATAAATAATTGAATATCTTTTATAAAGACTTTGATATTAATTATTCTCTAAGAATTGAACTAATGTTTAAGTTAGACATAAATAAAATATGTGTACAGAAACATCTCACTGACTACAGAATGATCGTATTCTGCAGTGTGTGTGTGTGTGGGTGGTGTGCGTGCGTGCGTGCGTGTGCGTATATGTGTGTGTACGCGTGCGTGCGCGCGTGTGTGTACGCGTGCTTGCGCGCGTGTGTGTGCGCGTGCGTTCGTGCATGTCTTGCTTGCTGCCACTTTATCTATAATAATAATAATAATAATAATAATAATAATAATAATAATAATAATAATAATAATAATAATAAAAAAAAAATATTTTCTGAGGATAACATGGCTATATAGCCAGTCTGACATATGGTCCTCTAAAACATACATATTATTTACAGCACATTTAAACACAAAATTAACATAACAAATATATAAAAGTTCTTTGGTCTAGAATTTTAATAATTGCACATGTAATTAAAATAAATTGTATAAACGTATTTTATGAATATCTAAGCAAATGTTTCAATATATTAAAGATCATTTATATAAAACAAATTTAAAATTATGTTTATACATTCAAACATAATGAGTAAAGAAAGATAGTTTAAATATTAGAAAATTGTAGAAAAAATGATAGTTCAAAAGTATTTAAAATATGTTTTTTTGCACGATTAATTATATGTGCTCATAAGGTGTGACTTAAGTGAAGCTTTAAATGACTTTAATGATTTTAAATGGCGGATTGATGTTGGTAGTTTGTTCCATTCTGTATGACCGCATATAGAAAACGCCCTCTCATATGATGTCGTGTGAGATCTAGGAACATGTAATGTATTATTGGTAGACGATCTTAAGTTTTTCTCATGTTTTGAAGAACATTTTGACAATAGAGTATTTATCTATTCTGGTGCTTAATCATTTATTGATGTATAGACCATAATGCATGTATGATATTTGATTGGTTTATGAAAAGGAAGCCATTGAAGAGCATTAAACATTTGATTGGAGGGAGTAGTCAATTCAGCTCCTAGGATTAGACTTGCAGCTCTTTTTTGTAGTTTTGATATTCGTTCACTGTTATTTACAGAGCAGCGACCCCATATAATGCATCCATAATCAAACAAAAGTAATATATATGTATTAAAGAACATTTTCATACTATCTTGGTTTATGTATTTTGCTAGCAGTTTCATAAATGTTATTTTTCTTGTGATATTTTGACATACACTATCTATTTGTTTTTCCCAACTCAATGTTTGATCAATGCGTATGCCTAAGAGTTTTTGAGCTTCAGTTGCTTGAATTACAAGCCGTTAATGAATAAGAGAAATAAAACTGGCCAAGGGACAGAGCCTTGAGGAACACCGCTTTTAACCATATCCTTTAAAGAAACACTAGTGCCTAATGTAATGCATTGCGTTCTACAAGAGAGATAAGAAGTGAACCAACCGATTGAACAATCAGAGGTTTTGTAGAGAGGCAATTTTTCCAAAAGTATGTTATGATCTTACGATATCAAATGCCTTTTTTAAATCAAAGAATATGGAACCTATCAAGTCGCCGTTATCTATATGTGCAAGCCACTTGTCTATAAGTCTGACTAGTGCTGTTTGGCACGAGTGATTTTAGTGAAAACCAGATTGTGATACGTGTATGAGTTTATATTTATTCAGGTATGCAAACAAATGTTTCGTTACATGTTTTTCAATAACCTTAGATATAACTGGTAAAATAGATATAGGTCTATAGTTTGAGGGATCACACTTTGATTCTCCTTTATGTATAAGAAACAGTTTTGTCTCCTTGAGTGTTTGTGGGAAAGAGTCCGTATATATACTAATATTTATAAACTTCAATAACAATGGTATAATAATGGGTGCTGAAAGTTTTAGCATTTTTGGACTGATTTGGTCGGATTATGAATCTTTGTTTTTAAGTCCTCTCTCTCTCTCTCTCTCTCTGTCTCTGTCTCTCTGTCTCTGTCTCTGTCTCTGTCTGTCTCTCTCTCTCTCTCTCTCTCTCTCTATCTATCTCTCTCTCTCTCAATCTCTCTCTCTCTCTTCTTCTTTTTCTTCCCTCTCTCTCTCACTTGCTCTCTCTCCATCTATCTTCCCCTCTCTCTCTCTCTATCTATTCTCCCCCATCTCTCTCACTTTCTCTCTCTCCATCTCTCTCTCTCTTCTTCTTCTTCCCTATCTCTCTCACTTTCTCTCTCTCCATCTATCTTCCTCTCTCTCTCTTTCTCTATCTTTCTTCCCCATCTCTCTCTCTCTTTCTCTCTCTCTCTCTCTCTCCCTCTCTCTCTCTCTCTCTCTCTCTCTCTCTCTCTCTCTCTCTCTCTCTCTGGTATTATGTCCCACAGTTACGGTTCAGTTTAGAACCAACTTTCTGGGGACACAGTGAACCAATATACATACAGAAAAGAATCGATTGTTTTCCTGTTCTTCAGGTTCCAATAATGTCACTCTTTCCATGCATAAATTATAAAAAATGAACGACAAAGGGAGAAATCCAAAAAACTGTATGGGGACTTCGTCCAACAATGCTGAAAGAGAGAAAGTGTCTCTCAGTTTTTTAAACACTTTTGCAGGGTCGTTAAGCAAACGAGAAAAATGCCCTGCGGGGACTCAAGCAGCAAACATGGTGGAGACTTGTCCAACAACACACAAAGATAGAACACATGTCTCAGAATTCATAGAAATTTTGTGGGGTCATATAAGAATGTCAATCTCTCACGTCCGTAGAAGTTATGAAAACCTTTCATAATTGATTAGTGGATGTACAGTTAAACCTGTGTAAGTGGTCACCTCTATTAATCAGCCACCTGTCTTAAGCAACAATATTTTATATTTCCCATTTCTATACTTTATGAGTAAATTAACCTGTATTAAGCAACAACCTGTCTTAAAAGGCCACTTTTGTTCCTCCTCTTGAATGGCTGCTCAAAACAGGTTTGACTGTAATTGTATAGTTTCTAGAACATTATAGGATATATGATGGTGGATATGTGGGGTGCAGCTGAGAATGGGCGGGGTTCGTTAGGAAGGACTTTTGAGAATGTGATCAAATGCTGGCATGGTGGGTTTTTCTGCCCAGAAATTTCATTTGAATGAGTTGTTGACAGCTGACGACAGACTTAGGGTGATACCAATTGATGACCTTGAGCTCTGCTAATGAGAAAACAGCAGTAAACTATACACAGGCTTGCTTTCTGTTGATTCACTTGACCAAGAGGAATTTGTTCGTTAAGGTCCTTAATTTATTAAACACTTTCACTCGATTGCAAGTCAAGGATACAAACCCAGCTACATTGAACTGTTAGTTGTAGCATGCAGATATGGTATGTAAAAATGTAGTCATGTAGATAAGCTCAAGCTGTTCTTCGGGCAAAACAAGAAACAAGCCCGTCTGATTAGCAAAATAGGGAGAGTGTATGTCTACGGACTTCGGGATCGTGAGTTCAAGGCGCATGTTTTCCGCGATAATCGGGTTGAAGACATTGTGTCTAAGGCCTATCATCCACCACGATTGATTCAAGTGGAGAAGTTGGCAGTAACTTGGGAAAACAGGTTAGTACTGGTACAGAATCCAGGAATACTGGTTAGGTTAACAATAAAAGTCCCCTAATGAAGGGAGCATTTGTCATATTTGCTGCAATAGGAACCTAATTTTTTATGGTGAAACTAAATTGAAAGACCTGTATATTCTCCAAATAACTAACCATCTATAAACCAGGTTACATGAAAATATCTCTTGTACTTTTAAAGTTAACACAGGATCTATCTTTTGTGACTGATGGATGGAATGACAGATGGACGAACAGACAGACGAACAGACAAAATAAAATGATGTGCATATTCTTCATATTGCCTTCTATCTATGTTCCAGGTATCGTGAAAAAAACTCTTGTACTTTTAAAGTTATGGCAGAATCCACCATGTTTGACCGACGGATAGGCAAACAGACGAATGGAGAAAATAAAATAACGTGCATGTTTTCCATATTGTCTTCTATCTATTTCTTAAGTTTCATAAAAAAAAACTCTTGTCCTTTTTAAGGTATCGCAGGATTCACTATTTTTGACATATTTTTTGTTGCCATAGCAACCACATTTGTTGCCATAGCAACAATATGAAGCAAGTGCGTATTCTCCATTTTCCATCTATCCATGTTCCAAGTTTAAAAAAATATCATGTACTTTAAAAGTTATTGCAGGATCCCACTCCTCTGTGTGAATTTTTGTCATATTTTTAGACTATTTGTTGCCATAGCAGCAAAACAAAATAAAAGCACGTGCATATTCTCCATATTGCCATCTATCCATTTCCAAGTTTCATGAAAAAATATCTAGTACTTCTAAAGTTATCGCAGGATCCCTATTTGTGTGACGGTCTGACAAGGGGGGGGGGGGGGGGTGCATAAGTCATCATCATCATTGTTTTCATCATCACCACCATCATCATCATCATCATTGTTTGCATCATCATCATGGTTATCGTCATTTGTTAAGATGTTCTTAACATCCCTTGTTTTGTTTTTTTATCCTACATAAAAGTCACTCTAGATCCAATACTACGTCTTTCCTTCAACCAACAACGTTTTAATTTACTTATATTATATTCTCTATGAAATATCACCAGTATTGTGTAAAAATCAGTTAGGAAAAACCTGTGTGTGCAATAATGTGTAAATAGATGTCGGTTATTTACACGCCTGTGACGTTTTTGTCTGCTTGGAACCTTTTGTTCGCAACACTTTTTATCTACATAAATATATAAGCATATCGACTTTTGTCTCGATGCGCACAGAAATATTCATTGTCCTAAATTTTCTGCAGACAAAAGGCGACATGTTGACAAAATTTGACGTGTTTCTTTTTTTTCTGCGGGCAAAATGCGTCAAACGGACAAAAAGCGCCTGTACACACGAGCGTTTTGTCATAATATTTAGGAAAAGTGATCATGCCTCCTGGTATGACGTATCATAATAATTTCAATATTCAAAGGAAACCAAAGAACATTTTTGTTAAATTATTTTTAAATCGGACCAGCAGTTTCTGACAAGAAGATTGTTAAAGTTCTCACTATACAAATTTAGGGGAAAGTGACCACGTTTTCTGGCAGCCATGTTCTTCAACAAATCGGAATAATTTGAACTATCTTTGTAGAGGATCTTCCCAAGGAATATGTCTGTTAAATTATTTTGAAATCGGGCTGGCAGTTTCTGAGATTTGTTTTAAAGTTTATCTTTTCCGTTGCTATGGTAACAAGAGTTCCGCATGGAGCAGAATTCTCTGAATAAGTTTGGTACAGGATCATTCAAAGAACATCAACGCCATGTTTCATTAACTTCCACCAACTGGATTCAGAGATGTCATTTGAAGAAAAGTATGGTCTGACGGACGACGTACAGTTACCTTATAAGGGTCGTAGGGACACATCATCATTTTAATTTCTTAGAAGGGGAATAATCTTGATGTGTTACTGGGTTTAGGGGTTTGACCAGGGTGTCCTGTATAAGGATATAGGGTCTTTTGGATACCTAAACCCAGGGTTACATGTAACTAAAAATGTTGGGACTTTGAACAAAATGATGTTCTTGGGTCCTGAGTTAAGGTCTTTAAAAGATTTATAGACCCGGATAGTGCAAGTTACAGGTCCAAGATCGCTAATTAGGGGCAACCCATGGGGTTAAGGTAGGGTAAGGTAGGGGATATTTCACTAGTAAAATATTCGTCAAGCAAAAAATGTTATGAATTTTCTTTTTTTTTAAGGTGTACATGATCAAAATGTTATATCTAAACATTGCGATTCTTGATCTTTATAAACTCTTTACCAATGAATGGATCGCATCCTACCTTGTACCCAACCGTCAAGGTCAGTCTTCAATTTTCGTTCAAACCCAAGGGTAAAAAAAGCATTTAAATAAAGAAAAGTATATTTAAACTTCAGATCTCGCCCTCGCAAACTATCGAAATCCATAGAACACGAACAAAGGAACATTTATGGAACATTTCAGAGCAATATGTTCATAAACGGCAAAGATATGAACGATTTTCCTATTTGTTTATGACTTTTTTTTAGGGACAAAATCACCAAAATCAATGAATTTGGGATCATTTTCAGATGACCTTTCTATGTCATTGGGCCTAATATGTTTGATACCATGTTGAAGGGCTTGAATAGATCTTTCCAGAAATATATAGTTTTATAGTCTTGTGGAACGGCATATGCCTCTATAGAGACTCTTACATAGCCAAAAATGGAAAAATCGGCCAAATATCGATTTTTGGAATCAGTTAGATAGAAAAGTATAAGAATTTTTTTAAAACGGTAAGAACAAACAGGCCTTTATTTGACGAGATCTAGTTAAAAAATAAAATTCGACTCCTTAGTCTGATATTCAATTTTTTCACGTGCACGTGCTCGTGCTTCGGTTTAATTAACAAAACTCGATGCTACTTTGTCAGGCTCATCAAGACCTTTCCAACGATACCCAACTTGAAAAAATCGGACCGGAAATGGCCTCTCGGCTCAGGTTCGATCCTTTTTTGGCCCTCCGGCTGACCGGCTGATGTCAATTGGGGGATAAGATTCTATTGGTTAAACGGTTTGAGATAGCAATATAGTTTCAACACAAAAATTGCTCAGTATTAAATTTTCTACAACATATATCAACATTACCCAAATGCACGTGGCTCTCATTTTCTGACACGTGCTACATTATAATCTAAGCTCGAGGCCTGCTGGCGGCCATTTTTTCTAAAAAAATGATATCAACCTCAAGAGCTATTCAATAGCTGTCGAACACTGTGTCCGGGTTAAAAACATCACAAGAATGACGTCACTAACGGGGTTTGAACATGGAACCCCCAATTGGCGTCATATTTTAACCCGAGTGGCACGTGTTGGCACGGGCCGTTTCGGACTAAACGAAGACAGATAGCTGATCACTATAAGAACAAAAGTTGCTCAGAATAAGGTGTTTTACAACATATATGAAAAAAAAATCAATGCACGTGCCTCTCATAATCTGACACGTGTTACCAATTTTTGACCCGAGCTATACAAAAAAGTATACGTTATTTTTGTACCATTCTTAAGCGGAATATGTGAAGGTTCTTGTTTTTACCACAAATACGTTTGCAAAATTCATTAACGAGCCGTGCAGCACATGCAAACATAGTACCTAAGCGCAGAAATCAATTTTATTTTCACTCATTTTGCTGTAGTGCACGGGGTTCGAACATACACAGTTAATTATTGGTAGTCGTTCAATTCGTACAGGGGACATCTAGGAACACTCTGGTACCGAGATTGATGTTTATATGTATACATTTTTTATTTATCCTTGCGCTTTGAACCAGTCATTTTGGCGAGCAGGATAAGATGATTATTAAAAACATAAAAGATGATTTCAATAAATAAGAAGAGTTTGCATTCAAAGTTGTAGTTTATACAAAGAAATTATTTTAATTTCATTTTGTATTCATCGATTGCAGCCATATAATTTTATTACATAAACCTATTAATGGTTTATAATCAGTGCATGTAATCATTTATGTTAAATGAGGTGCACCTATTGTTGTTTACCAATATTTTAAGCCAAATAACACTGCTCATAGCGCAAATTACTTTGCTTATATTGTCAGCAAGATTCGACTTAAATATGAACTTTCGATAATTCTATCTAAAAAAGTGTACGTATGTGCATGCGCTTTTTAGCCGCTTGACGCTTTGTGTCCGCAATGCTTTTTATCCGCAGAAAAAAAAGAAAATCGTCGACTTTTGTCCGCATGACGACTTTTATCCGCAAAAAATTTGGAAAAATGACGCCTTTTGTCTGCAGAAAAAATAGAAAAATGACGCCTTTTGTCCGCATGACGCCTTTTATCCGCAGAGAATTTAGAAAAACGTCGACTTTTGTCCGCATGACGCCTTTTGTCCGCAGAAAATTTAGAAAAATGACGCCTTTTGTCCGCATGACGCCTTTTGTCCGCAGAAAAATCATAAAAACGTCGACTTTTGTCCGCATGACACCTTCAATCCAATTGTTGTAGTACAGTTTCATTTTAAAAATGTCTGGGTTACAGTGAGGCAGGGTAGACTGCGTAAAGTAAATCAAGGGGTAAGTAGGAACAAGGACAGTAACTGATATATAGTAATATTCCTATTTAATCCATTTGACGAAGAATAGATATACACCATCATTATAAGAGATCAACAAATATTGGAATGATGGCAGATGAAGAGTGCTAACGATATTTATTAAGAAAAAATAATTTTCATTTCGTCAAAAGTGTTTTCACCGTTTTAGCTGTACAAGCTTTTAGTATCAATAATATGGAATACAGTTATCTTTAATTTTAGATTACACGAACTAAATCTGCATATCTGCAAGATAATATATATTTTGTTCAATCTAATGTCACAGATAATTTGTGGTCGAGGCAAGTTAGAGCAAAGTGGTGGAGACATGTTGTAACAGTATTTCAACTCAGTAAATATACTCCATTTATTTTTTTCATATTCATATAATGACTTAAACAGTTGAAGATGTATTTCAATCGTAAGCCCGTTATATACATGTATATGCATGTTCTAAGCGCATGTTGATCTACAGAAATCTAGACCATGTTGACACAACTATCCAGTTCAAGCGACCAATAGTGAATGCATTTTTTATTTAAAACATTCTGAATGGAAGATGTTCATATTTAGGCATATTTCAAAAGAGATCGTGCTTTTATTAAAGCAATTTAACGGCTGTTATTGGTGGTTGTAAATGTAAAATTGAAAATACAAGCAGTTAGAAGTTTGTTTGATATTCGTTTTTCTATATTTTGATATTTAAAGGAGAAACTCTTAAAAGTGGAGGTTAGAGTTAGAGCTAGAATTAGGGTTAGGGTTAGTGTTAGGTTCATGAATAATATCGAATATCAAAGATGAATATCAAACTAACTTAACTCTACCGAAAGAAAAAAACACGATATTACCTTCAGATCGTCAGTTTCTGGATGACCATGGGATTTATTTACACAATAAAAGGATTATAAGTATATGAAAAAGTTATAGTTATGCTGTTTTAACTTGGATATGTCAATTAAAAATATAAACACTGTTCCCCTCAATAACGTTATTGTCTCCATAGTAACTAGTTTCCTTTAAGAATTTCCGGACTTTTAAGTTCATTATTCCCTTTGCACTGACTCGTATAATATTTCTGATTGACTTGATATGGACGTAAATTGACTGCTTTGTGGTCCTTATTTTAATTTTTCATGAACTATGTATGCTCAATTTAAACAAAATTATTTCCATTAAGTGTTTGTTTAATAATTTGAAGAAATGTTCTTTTCAAATAGTGAATGCTAGATGCACACTTGTTTTTTAATATTTTAGAATAATAGAGAGCGCTGTCCTTCCGACAGCTTCTTTTATATTTTCCTCGGTTTCGTTTATTTATGTATAACAGATAATTTGGTATTTTTTCTATTTGTTTCCATGGTGAGATCACGGGGGTTGACATGTGTACAAAGTTTCGTGAAGTAACCTTAATCGGTTTTGGAGTTATGACCCGGAAGCTGCAAATCTTATAACTGTTGCTATTTGTTTCCATGGTAACTGAAAAAAAAGAAAACTTCCCGACTCAAGTTACTTTAAATGGTTTTGTAGTTGCGCTCCGAAAACGGAAAATTTTGTAATTATGCCCCCCCCCCCCCACCCCCACACCCCGGTATTTCGTGTCCAGCCTGTAACTTTGTCATGTATAGATGGATTGTGTTCATACTTGCTAGAAATGATCAACCTAGCATGACGACGTGTTGCAATTAAGACTCACAACTGTACATCAAAGGTCAAGGTCACACTTTGAGTTTGTTTCATAACACTTGGAGTCTGGGTGAGATTCCGTGTCCGGCCTGTAACTTTGTCGCGCAGAAATGGATTTTATAAATACTCGCTACAAATGATCAACATAACATGACGACGTGCTGCCAGTAAGACCCACACCCGTACCTCAAAGGTCAAGGTCACACTTTGAGTTTGTTTGACAACACTTTGAGTCTGTGTGAGATTTCGTGTCCGGCTTATAACTTTGTCATTCATAGATAGATTTTGTTAATACTTACTACCAATGATCAACCTGAAATGACGCGCATTACAACGAGACTCCCACTTCAAAGGTCAAGGTCACAAATTAACTTTGTTTGATGACACTTTCAGTCTGAATGAGATTTCGTGTCCGGTCTGTAACTTTTTACCTATGGATTAATTTCATTAACACTTGGCTCAATTCATCAGCATGACATGATGACGTGTCACATGTCAGACCCACATGCGTACCTCAAAGGTCAAGGTCACACTTTGACAACACTTTGAATATCTGTGAAATTTCGTGTCCTGCCTGTAACTTTGGCATGAATAGAAGTATTTTATAAATACTTGCTACAAATAATCAACATAACATGACGACGTGTTGCGTGCAACAACCAGACTCCCACTTCAAACATCAAGGTCACAATTTAACGTTTTGCCTGGAAATCATCTTACTGTTAAAAGTACCTGTGACCTGCCCTTTCTCTACTTATTGATTGTAAACCGCTTGGTCTGTCGACTGACAAACCAACCTACCAACATTTGCAGAAGAACAAACCCCCTCTTATTCAAAAGGGGAGGGGGAATAGTAAAAAGGGAGGTAATTAAAATAATTACAAAATGTGCTTTTATGCAATGTCCCCATTCTTATTTCAAGTGTCAACTGATTTTCAATAATAGTTTTAGAGTTATTCGACCGTATTCCTTATTTTAAGTTCAATTAATTCACATAGTTTTAGAGTTATATTTCAAAAAGCAACGAAGAGAGGTAATTCAAAAAGGAAGCAAGCCAGAGTATGGTTCTTGCTCTACACTATCTCCTGATTGCCCACTATCAAGAACTGAATTACATGAACCAATCATGTATACTTTTGGATCCAGACTGTGTGCAGACAGACAGACGGTACACTTAGTCCCCTTTGGTGAAACTGAAATTGCTGTGTTTAAGAATGAAGTCCTAAATTTTGTATCACTTTCTGTTCTTCTTACTGTTTTTGCTGGGACATTGCCCACACTTGATATTTTATTTTCAGCCAATTCAGTGATTTTAACACGGAATTTTTAATTTGTACACTTAATATTTCATTCCTTCTAGACAGCTTCTTCTCCATTGCAGATTTTCGCACAAGGACCACGAGAGCATCTTTCTCTTCCATTGTCCATCTTTTTTATACCTATAAAAAGACAATAGAAATTTTATTTTGGAAAATATAACTGATGTGTCATCTACAATTATGGCCCTACTGTGGGGACATAAAAAATAGCATAGATACATAACTCTTCACATACAGTTTAATTTACCTAAAAAAAGTCACACGGGTCCAGATCTACAGTTTTAGAACTAGGTGTTTAAGGTGTAAATCAAATTGGATTGGGGTAGCACAATTATGGCTATTCTGTCAATCAGTAAACTGTACAAACTACCAGTAACAGCACACAAGTTAGTATAAAACCTTTTCAGTTAAAGACTTGTAGGGGATGGCTAATCCGTCCCACTAAAACACAAATAAATTAACATGAGTTAAGGTTCTTAAACTCTGTACATCCTCCCAATATCTTCTATCACTGTGTGAAGTTTCAGCATTAGTTTTTAAATTATGCTCTGGACGAATGTGTGACTGACAGACTGACAGATGGAATAACAAATATTGGACTTCAAATTCACTTTTTGGAGCATAATGACACTTGTTTGTACACACATTTTGTCTGTCTCGACTCTTCAGTTCTGTTGTTTTCTCCACTACTGCTTTTGTCTGTCTTGACTCTTCACTACTGCTGTTTGTCTTTCTTAGCACTTCTTTTATGTAGTATTCATCCTGATCTCCTAAAATATTGAATTGGAAGTTACATGTAAACTCAACTTAGAACTGAACTAATAACAAAAAGAAGAAAATTGTTTGGGGGTTTCACTTTGTGACCATAAAGACATAAGTTGTTTTGATAATTTATCTTTTTTCTTATTTGGAGATTCAAGCTTGCATACAGTAATTAATGCAAAGGTCAATGGAAGAAAATTGCTTTGTATGTTGAAGTAGGTACAAGAATTAAGGTACAGTACAGAATCTTAAACATCACCCATATGAAGTTACAATCCAATATCTCCATTTAGAATATAGCTTTCAAAACTGCATCTAAATGAAACCATAATAATTACAAAGTACAGCAGAACCGCCGTATACCAGAACCTCTACATAGACTACTCAAACACCAGATATTCTTGGCAATCCAGAATTGTTTTCTTCTATTTCTATTGTATGAAAACACTCTGTAAACAAGGAACCATTAATTCTGGAGACAGGAAAAAAATAACATTACTGGATTTTACTTCTATGAAAATCACTTCCTTTAAGTAACAATTTATTGGTACCTCCGTGAGCATGTAGACACTTAAAATTTGTTGCATTCTCTATCTATTCTCTTAAGTTTTCTTACTCAGTGAGGGGACTTAAGTAAAATCAATGAAATATTGTTATCCCCTGCCACCGCTCATAGAGCGGAGCGGGGGATATAGAAATGGGCTGCGTCTGTCCGTGCGACCCCTGCTGTCCCCATCGTATCTCTTCGAATTTCCTTATAATGTCCACTGTTCCCAAAAGTGACTTTGGATTTGATGAGAGGTTGGGGTGTTGGGAGGACTTGTAAGTCTGACTGAAAACTTGTTAGGAATGTCCACAATCCAGAAATTTTCTAGAAACTTGCATGCCCCCACTTCCAACATGCTAACTCTCACAATAATGTTTCTACAGAGTTTCCTACACAATGTCCCCACTACCACATTTTAGCTCTCACTAGAATGTCCCCACAAGAACTTTCTCACCATGCTTCCACTATCAACATTTTATCTCTTACAAGAATGTCCCCACAGCGTTTCTAAACATCTCCCTTTAATACTACCATTCTCATAAGAATTTTCTCAACATGTCCCCACAACCACCATGTTAGTTCTCACAAGAATGTGTTCATGAGACTGTCAATACATCCAAACTACCACCTATGAAGACATTTGAAGCATTTTTAAAAAACTCAACATCTTTCAATTTCCATCTGACATGCGAGCTGTCACATGTATGTCCCTATCAGAACTTTCTCACCAAACAAGAAGTTTCTCAAAATGCCATCACTAACACCACAATACCTCTCTTATGATGTTGCAAATGACTTTAATGACTTGTCAGACATTTGGTCTGACAACCCAGGAAAACCTATCAGATGAATGGAAACTTGTCTAACCAAAAATGTGTCATCATTAATCAAGATGCAACAAAAATCAATTGAACACAACAATTTCAGACAAATATAATTTTAACATTTTTAAACATGGTAACACATGTTTTTATTCTTTGAAATAAAGGAATATTACAATTATTTGTTCAAAAAAATATAACATATAAAAAAACACTATTTGGAGAGGGGAATGGGGCTGATATTCAGATATTTCAGGTTTTATGGTTAACTAAATCTTTTTTTTTTATTCAAATGAAAAATGAGGCAATGGTTTTAAAACATTCACCTAAAACTTGAAATATATCTAAAGCGGAGATTCGCAACGCAGCCAAATTATCTATTGTTTATTGCCTTAGATAAACTGCAAATGGTCGTTATATCATATAATTTTTTCCTCTAATTATCTTCATGTACATTGGAAGTAAATATATGATCACATATATCATTGCTCCAGGGTATTTGGGTAAGGATACGACATAAATGGTTGCCGTATGTGCCTTTTCACCTTGTAAGTTTTATTTAAATCAATTTATTTGGGGTTTTGGGTGTGTGTTTTTATTTTTAGATTTCAAATATATCTAATAAACTGATTTTATACGATTATTATAATTATATATAAACTGATGTCAACAGTTTGTTTTACAATAAATTAATGGCCAGGGACAGCTTGTTTTATCATTAATTTATCGGCACGAGAAGAAGGAATTGTTTTGAAATCTTCCCTTTTATCTCGTTATGGTCACCGAACGAGCGGAAAACAATGATGCTCATATATTATTAAAAACTAAAAAAAGGTTGTTATAATATAATTTAACATCATTTTGTCTAATCTATTTGTGCCCGTTCAATTCCGTCTGATTTATTATTTACGTTTCGAAAGTAAATGTAAACAATCGAGTAAACGGCAGTGAACCATGTGTAGATTCAAGTTTTAGGTGAATATTGATTAAGTCTTATTTGATATATCATTTGCAATGAAATTAAAGATAGAATTAACCCACAATATTTGGTAAAAGGTGGTCATTACTCCTAGACAATCCTCTACAGACTTGTCTAGGGTTACTGATCATCCGTACCTCTAGAATCTGATACAATCATATCTGTACCCCTAGACACTTCCTTAAAAATATCTATTTAACAGTGCATTTAAAAACGTCCATTACAATATATCGCATAGCTACAGACTGCATGCAAAACTTTAACCAAAATTTCTAAGTTCATAAAACTTTGGTCATAACTTGATAAAATTCAATCAAAAGTTACCAAGGCTGGTTCAGTGAAGACACCTATATGTTTCTTGTCAATTCAATCACTTCTTATTGAGTGACATGCATGTAAGTGACTGCATGAATATGGGTTTTTTTGGGGGCTCAAATTGTCTCAAGGCTATTTATTATACCATATTTATAACGGTGACCCGGCTACACGTGCCGGTGTAGCGTGATATCCTTCAGACCGTGAGATACGTCAGACATCCGGTTTTGTCTTACGATTTTCACAGCGCTGGTCGTAAATAATGTCAGTCATGAGAATTGTAAGACAAATTTATATAATATTAATCTACATAAATTTACAGTTAATATTGCATCTAGTTTGTTACTTTTTTTATACTCTGTCGTATATAGGAGTTATACAATAAATTTTAAGGCAGTTAGACGATGGATAGCTTTTGTTTTATTTGAATTTCCGATATGGTTGGGAGATGCAAAATAAAAAAAGGACTCTTTGGAGAGACTTTCATTCAATATTAAATTAAATGATAATTTAAAATAATTAAAATAATAATGAAAATTATAATAATAAAAGTAATGATAATTGAGATGAAATAAAGAAAATGACACACTTGTTTTCCTTTTTTGGCAGCTGTGCACTTCAAACATACTGGTATAAGTGAATATTACTACTTCTACTACTACTACTACTTCTGCTGCTGATGATGATACAAATAACAATATATAGTCGTTTAAATTAAAGTAATAATGATAATAAAATGAATCTGATAATAATAGAAATGAGAATGTTCTCTTTTCTAATAGTATCCATATGTAAAATTCTAACCCATAACTATAAATATTAACTACTTAATACTTATCTTTCAGCCAAATATGAACAAATATGACACCGATTCTTCAGAAAACATTTTTGTAATTTCCAATTATCACCTTTTTGAAGACCCTCTGGACTAAGTCACGATTTCTTGAATCTGCCAACCAGTAAATGAAGTTATTTTCAGTATAGTGTATAATATGTAACTTTAGGCCTTGTCTTACAGATGTCATGGCTAGATTTCTATATGTCAACCAATAAATGAAGTTTTTATCGGTATAGTTTCTAATATGTTACAATAGACTCTGTCTTACAGATCTTATGGCTAGATTTCTATATATATATATATGTCAACCAATAAATGGAGATATTCTCAGTATAGTGTCTAGTATTTAACTATAGGCCCTGTCTAATACAAATCTCATGGCTAGATTTCTATATGTCAACCAATAAATGAAGTTATTCTCAGTATAGTGTCTAACATTTAAATATAGGCCCTGTCTTACAGATCTCACGGCTAAATTTCTTGAATCAGCCAACCAATAAATGAAGATATTCTCATTGTAGTGTCTTGTATTTAACTATAGGCCTTGTCTAACAGATCTCACAGCTAGATTTCTTGAATCTGCAAACCAATAAATGAAGATATTCTCAGTATATTGTCTAGTATGTAAAAATAGGCCCTGTCTTATAGATCTCACGGCTAGATTTCTTGAATCTACCCACCAATGAATGAAGACATTCTCAGTATAGTGTCTAGTTTTAAACTATAGTCACTGTCTTACAGATCTCACGGCTAGATTTCTTGAATCAGCCAACCAATAAATGAAGATAGTATCAGTGTAGTGTCTAGTATTTAAATATAGGCCTTGTCTTACAGATCTCACGGCTAGATTTCTTGAATCTGCTAACCAATAAATGAAGATATTCTCAGTGTAGTGTCTAATATGTTACTATAGGCCTTGTCTTACGGATCTCACGGCCAGGTTTCTATATGTCAACAAATAAATGAAGATATTCTCAGTGTAGTGTCTAATATTTAATTATAGGCCCTATCTTATTACAGCTAGATTTCTTGACACTGCCCACCAATGAATCAAGATATTCTCAGCATAGTGTCTAGTATTTAACTATAGGCCCTGTCTAACAGATCTCATTGCTAGATTTTGAATCTTCCAATCAATAAATGAGGATATTCTCAGTGTAGTGTCTAGTATTTAACTGTAGGCCTTGTCTTACAGATTCTTGAATCTGCCAACCATTAAATGAAGATATTCTCAGTGTAGTGTCAAATATGTTACTATAGGCCTTGTCTTACGGATCTCACGGTTAGATTTCTATATGTCAACCAATAAATGAAGATATTCTCATTTTAGTGTCTAATATTTAACTATAGACTCTGTCTTACATATCTCACAGCTAGATTTCTTGAATCTGCTAACCAATAAATGAAGATATTCATGTCTTACAGAGCTCACGGCTAGATTTCTGTATGTCAACCAATCAATGAAGATATTGTCAGTGTAGTGTCTAATGTTTAACTATAGGCCCTATCTTACAGATCTCACAGCTAGATTTCTTGAATTTGCCCACCAATAAATGAAGATATTCTCAGTATAGTGTCTAGTATTTAACTATAGGCCCTGTCTTACAGATCTCAAGTCTAGATTCTTTGAATCTGACAACCAATACATGAAGATATTCTCAGTATAATGTCTAGTAATTAACTATAGGCCCTGTCTTACAGATCTCACGGCTATATTTCTTGAATCTGCCCACCAATAAATGAAAATATTCTCAGTATATTGTCTAGTATTTAACTATAGGCCCTGTCTTACCGATTCTTGAATCTGCCAACCATTAAATGAAGATATTCTCAGTGTAGTGTCAAATATGTTACTATAGGCCTTGTCTTACGGATCTCACGGCTAGATTTCTATATGTCAACCAATAAATGAAGATATTCTCATTGTAGTGTCTAATATTTAACTATAGGCTCTGTCTTACAGATCTCACAGCTAGATTTTTTTAATCTGCCCACCAATTAATGAAGATATTCTCAGTTTATTGTCTAGTATGTAAATATAAGCACTGTCTTATAGATCTCACGGCTAGATTTCTTCAATCTGCCAACCAATCAATGAAGATATTCTCAGTATAGTGTCTAGTGATTAATTAAAGGCATTGTCTTACAGATCTCACGGCTAGATTTCTTGAATCTGCCAACCAATAAATGAAGATATGCTCAGTATATTGTCTAGTATGTAACTTTAGGCCTTGTCTTACGGATCTCACGGCTAGATTTCTTCAATCTGCCCACCAATAAATGAAGATATTCTCAGTATAGTTTCAAATACGTAAACCATTCAAGTTTTTGCATTTACTTTTGATAATATACGTTACAAAACTCTACCAACAGCGCAAATCAATTTTCTAAAATAAGCTTTCTTTGAATATCCGACTATGGCGTCCTTTTCGGGGCCAATAAATAACTTTTTCACAAGAATTGCATTCATGTTTTTCATTTTAGTCTTTACTTTCTTTTTTAAACATGTATATGCATAATGACTGATTACTTATTTATTGTCATATCATGCTGCACACTCAAGATCTTTGTTCAAATTGCACATAACGTGTACGTGTAATGTCTATGCTTGGCCTTAATTTCTATCATAATATGACTCACGTTGTGGACTTTTAGGGATTTCCCGCTACTGTGTGCGAAAACCCCCTTGATTTATCAATTCTTCAACGTAGTTTAAATATATATATATAAAAAGTAATTGCAGGTAGCAATGTCTAGCTTTTAACAAAGACAGGGAAGTTTTAAAGCATCTGTATTTAGATCGATATTAGACTTATTTATAAAGCAACATGGCAAGGTCGTTGATAACCAAACGGGTTAAATATACACAACAGCAAAGTCGTGAAAAATAAACAAGCTACGTAAAAACATTTAAAACATATAGTAATATGACTACAGCTGACGATGGTATAACAATACATTGATATAATCAGACAAGGAACTAGGAAAAAATATATGGGGAAAGTTTCAAATACCATTAAAAACAGCGTGTTTTTTTTTATGTTCCCACATATATATATGGCTATAATTTAGACCCAGGAAAACTTCCCGGTATGTGTTTGTTTTCTGTTTATATGTCATGCCGACGTAAAGTAAAATTTATTTTTTAATTAATTTCATTCGTCAACTACAACAATAATAAACAACAACAACAGCGGTAATAGCTACAACAACATCAGCAGTTACAACAACAGCAACAACAGTATCAGCAGCAGTAACAGCTACAACAACATCAGCAGTTACAACAACAACCACAACAACAGCACCATCAACATAGAAAATAGCAGCTGCAGCAACAGCTACAAAACAAAACGGCAACAGTTAAATATCCGAAAGGACACTGTTAAAGCTAAGATATCTAGAGCCCCGCTACTGGGGTCACTCGCCCCGCTATACCGGTTACCGTGAGAGGATATGGGCTTGACTAGTAGCTATGTATACATTTTGTATAAAACCGAGCCGGACGGGTGATTATTGTACTAGTTTTTTTTAATGATCTTAATCTCCATTATTTTTATGTATCTTTCCTATCAACTTAATGTTTTATCTTTTAAATACTAACTTAAATAGATCTTTACGCATATCAACACAGTGTATGTGTGAAGCGCGTGGTCCAGTGATAAAACACCGAACCCATGATTGGAGGGTCGTGGGTTCAATCCTCTGCCACGGCTATGTGTGGTGTCCTCTGGTGTATACCAAGGAAGACTTCGAGCATGATTGTCTAAGTTGTAACAACTTTTTTCACAATCGACGTAAAATAAATAAGTTTAAACTACACAACACAGTGTGTATATATATACCAAGGCTATTGGCAGTAACGTTACTTAAGCGGTCAGCATTTATAACCATCTAAAATTTCATCTCTTTCAAACCTGGTGAACGTTTATTATTCAAAATGAAATATACACCCTACATTATTCACGTTTATTACTGTATTTTATTAACCCTATCCACTGAAAATATCTTCATTTATTGGTGGGCAGATTGAAGAAATCTAGCAATGAGATCTGTAAGGCAGGACCTATAGGTAAATATTAGACACTACACTGAGAATATCTTCATTTATTGGTGGGCAGATTTAAGAAATCTAGCCGTGAGATCTGTGAGACAAGGCCTATAGTTAAATATTAGACATTACAATGAGAATATCTTCATTTAATGGTTGACATATTCAAGAAATCTAGCCGTGAGATCTGTAAGACAGGGTCTATAGTTAAATATTTGACACTACACTGAGAATATCTTTATTTATTGGTTGGCAGATTCAAAGAATCTAGCCGTAAGCTCTGTTAGACAGGGCCTATAGTAAAATACTAAACACTATACTGAGAATATCTTCATTAAATGGTTCACATATTCAAGAAATCTAGCCGTGAGATCTGTAAGACAAGGCCTATAGTTACATATTTGACAATCATTATGTAGACATTGTACATCCTGAGCAGCTGTGCCAATGGCGGAGATAGACTATATTAAAAGTTTATTTTATCAATATTTTTCTCTTTTTGTTGTCTGACGATAGTCACACCGGAAGTGCTTATGATGATGCGCATGCGCACTGACAGTTTTCATGTGGCTGAAAGATCTCACGCTACACCGGCCGGACCCCTTTAGTTATCCACAGATGAATTTAGCCTGCGACAACGACTCATATGTCCCATGTCTTTCTTCAACTATAAATGATTTCTGTTAAGCTACGAACTGACTTAAAATTTGTACACAAAATATCACGATATTTGTTGGCAATTTACCTGAATGCATTTTCCCTGTTGTTCTCCTTCCAAAATTAGCTTTAAAAGCGCTTGGCTGACCAAGATGACATTGCAATCGGAATTTTCTGTCTTTTTCGTAGTAAATGGTAAGAAATGGACATGCGCAATGTGAAGTCTAGTTACGGAAAAGGCCGAGCACTCTTCGGATTGAAACATGCGCAGAGCGGGTGCAGCGATGCCTGTTTTGTCGAAAACACACACCAAAGGAGAGAGTGAAAGGTGTCTCTCACAACACTATGGGGACATTTGCGGAAACACAAAATAAATGTGTTATGCGCACGCTACTTGAAAATAAGCGACCGTAAAAGTGGGGACATGGAATGTCATGTCCCCACAATGTTGTTTTTTTACCGGATAAATGTCCTCACATCTACGGAATTACAAGACCCCCCCCCCCCCCCCCCCCTCTCTCTCTCTCTCTCTCTCTGTAATAATTTCAACCGTTTATTCAAAACACCTATTTCTCTCTCTCTCTCTCTCTCTCTCTCTCTCTCTCTCTCTCTCTAGAGATAACTAATGCCAAAAATAAAAATTGCAATTATAGCGTCATGAACAACGTTAACATCATATTTCAATCATATTGTTCTTTCTTTTTAAAAAATGTAATCGTAATCAGCAGCATAGATTGTCTTTACTTAAAATCTGAAAAAAAAAACCGAACTTCATTTCCTGGGGCCCGTTATATTAACGTTCTTATACGTTTGCGAACTTCTAAGTGTAAAATTTGAAGAAACGAAAAAATGTCTGGAAATTCATTTAGAGTTTCACAGACATCACTATTATTTTACGAGCTTTCGCTAGCCTTGTAAATAGACTAGTATTCGTTTTATTTGCCAAACTACTACGCATATGACTCGTTCTTATGTGCAACTTTAATTTAGTACAGAAAACTTAAGACCTACGAATGTTAGTGAAACGGGTCCCAGGTATATAAGGTTCTGGCTCTATTTCACAAACGTTCCAAAGTTGAAGGACTTATTACGCCGCGTAATATTTTGAAATTACAGAATAACTCAGGAAGGTCCTTCTGCTTTCCAATATTACTACCAAAATAACTTTCTGAACACACATATACTAATACCAGTATTACAAATTTGTCTGAACATGCGTTAATGCACATCATTGTTCGTACGGAAATTATGGACTTATAGGTTTATTTAAAAGATCCTTGTTATATTAGTTCCTTTTATGTAAGTACCTGTTATATTAGTTCCTTATATTAGTTCCTGTTATGTAAGTTCCTGTTATATATGTTCCTGTTATGTTAGTTCCTGTTATGTTAGTTTCTGCTATGTAAGTTCCCGTTATATTAGTTCCTGTTATGTAAGTTCCCGTTAAGTTAGTTTCTGCTATGTAAGTTCCAGTTATATTAGTTACTGTTATGTAAGTTCACGTTATATTAGTTCCTGCTATGTAAGTTCCTGTTATATTAGTTCCTGTTATGTAAGTTCCCGTGATATTATTTCCTGTTATGTAAGTTACCGTTATGTAAGTTCCTGTTATGTAAGTTACCGTTATATTAATTCCTGTTATATAAGTTCCCGTTATGTTCGTTCCTGTTATGTAAGTTCCTGTTATATTAGTTCCTGTAATGTAGGTTCCTGTTATGTTAGTTCCTGTTATGTAAGTTCCTGTTATATTAGTTCCTTATATTAGTTCCTGTTATGTTAGTTCCCGTTATATTAGTTCCTGTTATGTAAGTTCCTGTTTTATTAGTTCCTGTTATATTAGTTCCTTATATTAGTTCCTGTTATGTTAGTTCCCGTTATATTAGTTCCTGTCATGTAAGTTCCTGTTATATTCGTTCCTGTTATGTAAGTTCCCGTTATATTAGTTCCTGTTATATAAGTTACCGTTATATAAGTTCCCGTTATGAAAGTTCCCGTTATATTAGTTCCTGTTATGTAAGTTCCTGTTATGTTAGTTCCTGTTATGTAAGTTCCCGTTATGTAAGTTACGTAATGTAAGTTCCCGTTACATTAGTTCCTGTTATGTGAGTTCCTGTTATGTAAGTCCCTGTTATGTTAGTTCCTGTAATGTAAGTTCCTGTTATACTAGTTCCTGTTATGTAAGTTCCCGTTATATCAGTTCCTGTTATGTAATTTCCTGTTATATTAGTTCCTGTTATATTAGTTCCTGTTATGTAAGTTCTCGTTATATAAGTTCCCTTTATGTAAGTTCCCGTTATATTAGTTACTGTTATGTAAGTTCAAGTTTTATTAGTTCCTGTTATGTAAGTTCCTGTTATATTAGTTCCTGTTATGTAAGTTCCCGTTATAAATGTTCCTGTTATGTAAGTTCTCGTTTTATTAGTTCCTGTTATGTAAGTTTCTGTTATATTAGTTCCTGTTATGTGAGTTCCTGTTATATTAGTTCCTGCTAGGTTAGTTAATGTTATGTAAGTTCCTGTATTGTTAGTTCCTGTTATGTTTGTTCCTGTTAAGTACGTTCCTGTTATGGAAGTTCCTGTCATGTGCGCTCCTTTTATGTGAATTCCTGTTTTGAAAGTTCCTGTTATATAATTTCCTGTTATTTAAGTTACTGTTATGAAAGTTCCTGTTATATAAGTTCCTGTTATGTAAGTTATTGTTATGAAAGTAACTGTTATGTTAGTTCTTGTAAAGTAAATTTATGTTGTTCAAGTTCCTGTTATGTACGTTCCTTTTATATGAGTTCCTGTTATGAAAGTTCTTGTTATAACAGTTCCTGTTATGTGAGTTCCTGTTATGAAAGTTCCTGTTATGTTCGTTTTTGTTATGTAAGTTCATGATATGTTATTTCGTGTAATGTTAGTTCGTGTTATGTAAATTCCTATTATGTCAGTCCATGTTATGTAATTTCATGTTATGTAAGTTCCAGTTATGTAATTCATGATATGTAAGTTCCTGTTATGTACGAGCCTGTTATGTTAGTTTCTGTTATGTACGACCCTGTTATGTTAGTTCCTGTTATGAACGCTTATTGTTATGTTAGTTCCTGTTATGTAAGTTTCTATTATATTAGTTCCTGTTATGTAAGTTTCTGTTATATTAATTCCTGTTATGTTAGTTCCTGTTATATAAGTTCCTGTTATGTAAGTTCCTGTTATGTAAGTTCCTGTTACATAAGTTCCTGTTATGTATGTTCATGTTATATTATTACTGTTATGTTAGTTCATGTTATGTAAGTTCAAATTATGTTAGTTCCTGTTATGTAAGTTCCTGTTATGGAAATTCCTGTTATGTAAGTTCATGTTACGAAAGTTACTGTTATGTTAGTTCATGTTAAGTAAATTTATATCATTTAAGTTCCAGTTATATTAGTTCCTGTTATATACGCTCCTTTAATGTGGGTTCCTGTTATTAAAGTTCTTGTTATGAAAGTTCCTGTTATGTGAGTTCCTGTTATGTAATTTCATGTTATGTCAATTTCTGTTATGAAAGTTCCTGTTATGTACGCTCCTTTTATGTGAGACCTTATTATGAAAGTTCCTGTTTTGAAAGTTACTGTTATGTAAGTTCATGTTAAGTAAATTTATGTTATTTAAGTACCTATCAAAGTTCTTGTTATAAAAGTTCATGTTATGTTAGTTCCTGTTATGAAAGTTCCTGTTATGTTATTTCCTGTTATGTAAGTTCATGTTTTGTAAGTTCCTGTTATGTCAGTTCATGTTATGTAAGTTCCTGTTACGTCAAGTCATGATATGTAAGTTTTTGTTGTGTAAGTTCCTGTTATGTAAGGTCCTGATATGTAAAGTCCAGATATGTCAGATTCTGTTATGCAAGATTCCAATATGTAAAGTCCAGATATGTCAGATTATGTTATGTAAGGTCCTTATATGTAAAGTCCAGATATGTCAGATTATGTTATGTAAGGTCCTAATATGTAAAGTCCAGACATGTTAGGTTCTGTTATGTTAGGTCCTGATATGTAAAGTCCAAATATGTCAAGTTATGTTATGTAAGGTACGGATATGTAAATTCAGATATGTCAGGTTCTGTTATGTAAGGTACGGATATGTAAATTCAGATATGTCAGGTTCTGTTATGTAAGGTACGGATATGTAAATTCAGATATGTCAGGTTCTGTTATGTAAGGTACGGATATGTAAATTCAGATATGTCAGGTTCTGCTATGTGAGGTACGTATATGTAAATTCAGATATGTCAGGTTCTGATATGTAAAGTCGAGATATGTCAGGTTCAATTATGTATGGTTCTGATATGAAAGGTTTGTATATGTAAGTTCATATTATGAAAGGTCCTGATATGTAAATCCTGTCATACATGACATATTATAACTGACATATTCAGAGAAAGAAGACCTAGGATTGAATGTGAATAGAAAAACCGGCCTTTTATACACTTTTACACACTTTTACACATATCGGTTTATTACGTAATTTTATAACATTTTAAGAAAAAAGTGGGGAAAGGGTGGCAAAGACTATGCCGGTCCCTCCCACCAGAAAAAAAAACCCAGTTCCTACGTCAACGACAAACGAAAATAAAGATGTAACAAGCCATTGGTTACGCCAAGTTGTCCTTTTATATAAGACGAATATATACAGAATGTGTTCATATTAGAATGTTTAAACTATTGTCGAGTAATACAGGCC
This sequence comes from Panopea generosa, assembly GCA_029582155.1. Lineage (NCBI taxonomy): Eukaryota > Metazoa > Mollusca > Bivalvia > Adapedonta > Hiatellidae > Panopea > Panopea generosa. The sequence continues at coordinate 513,085 of CM055899.1, read as the reverse complement.
AATCAGATACAGAGATTCCGTTATTTATTATTACAATGAGTTCATATCTCATACCTGCCCTCGATGGATGGTTCACACAGCACCAGTTCTGCTCCAAAATTCTTGATCGCATTTTGTTTTGCCTTTGGTGAAGTTTCGGGACAAACAATTGTGCATTTCAGATTGAATATCTTGGCAGCAAGAGCAACTGCTTGACCATGATTGCCGCTACTGTGGGTCACCTGTATGGGAGAATATGGTCATCAGATGTAAAATTAATGGCCTGCGTTACGGACATTGTTTTTATTCACACAATTTCATCGTTTACGTGAACGGTAGGTAATTTCCACAGAGACAGCAATATATTGGTATCTTTAAGAATCATTATTCATATTTTCAATACTAGCATGACTTCAATAGATTAACAAAATATTCTATCAATTTTTTAAATACAATATTTGCAGTTTCATATAACAACGTGATACTTTGAAGTTAATATTTTCATATGTTAATGTATATGTTGCGGTTTGTCTTGTTTGTGCTTTATGTATCTAGGTACAGTAACACCATTAGAAACAGAAAATGCTGTTGGTTAGTCGCATTAAGGCGATATTAAATAATCTTTGTTTCTTCTTTTTCTTTAAAAATGCATTTATCTTATTTTGATGCTCATTGTTTTATTTGAATGACATTTTTGATGTATTTTGAACATTTCGAAAACTTTGTCATTTTGAAATTGTGAATTTAGAAAAGAGGAATTGATGCTTGGAAATTGGGATGTGGATACATGATTACGCAAGCCTATTTTTACTTTGCCAGCAGTGTACACACTGAACAGAAAAAAAAAATCTCTTATATGAAAGACGACCTCACTTTTCTCACCAAATTTTGATAGCTAGCGCAGAGGTTGAAAATCAATAAAATGTAAGTTTCACTTCTTTCAATGAGTCTCTCTATGAATGACAAGACTTCAAACTTTTATTATTTACTATAGAAAAAAGAACAAAAATCAATAATATGCTTACACATTTAGTCTTTGTGGGGGTCTATATACCGGAGAGGTACATCCTGGTTGTAAGAACGATAAGACTGTTTATATAAAGATATTATATACATATAGTTTTAATGTATTCTAATAATCACGACTGTATTTTGCCATTCGTCGTCGGACATCACAGTCTTGGTTATTAGAATACGTTAAAACCATAATCTAATGCCCAATGAAGTTTAACTTCAGACAGAAATTCAGTTCCTGCCCTAGGCAGTATTACACTATAACCAACACAATTTAACATACACGTGTAAGATGTTGTTTCAGTCTTTTCGGTGAAGTTTGATGATATACACACTCAAACAATAGTTCAATTTGGAGCACACCTCAATACCAACATTGTGACGTACTTCCTTGTTTTAGTCAAACTTCATAGTAAAGACTGTAACAACTTACACGTGTTCGTTAAATTGTGTACTAGCCTAGGACAGGAACTGAATTTCTGTCTGAAGTTAAACTTCATTGGGCATTAGTGAAGACGTGTTTGCAATACCAGCAGAATATTTGTTGACAATGAAGCAGAGTAAATACAATTGTGTGACAATATAAACAAACTTACAAGACCTTTGACCTCTCCGTTTCTTTCAATCAGTTGTTGAGTCTGAAACAAAAGGAAATGTTTAAAAGGAATTTAAGAAATTGTTTAAATATATTGAGCAAATGTTAATGCTGCTTATTTCAACCAAAAGTAATAGTAATCTTACATGTATAAACATGATTTTTAAATACTTTTATGTTGCCTTAATTGCGAACACGGTGAAAAAGTGAACACAAGGAACACAAAGCTCTCTTTATTGGCAAACAATACTCGTGTACGAGGATAAACTTTCTTATTCGAAAAACTGTTTGTTTTTAGAAAAATTTGTCCCATAAGTGCAATAAGGTACCAAGTGTATATAGAATAAGAAGGCACATGATACCTTATTGCACCAATGGGGCAAATTAATGTCATTTCACTTTAAGATATATGTCCAATGCCGTTTTCGGCGTATGGTGATTTTTCCCTCTTTGGTCAAAACGTCAAAATCAATTTAGAACATATTGATAAAACAAAAACATCAACAAACAAACGGATGAATGCGTAAACGAACAAAGGGATAGTGATTTACGGCTACACCATTTTGAGCCCACGAAATATATATTGCAGTCATAGAATTATCGGTATAAGTAGAATTCTAAGATCATTAATATTGTCAGCATTGTGTCATATCATTATTTATAGTATTATTCTACGTAATAAAGAAAACCTGCGTTTAAACACGATATTTTACCATTGAAAAACAGTTATGTCAATAAATATAAATGCTAATTATAACAGTGTAAACATGTTAAAATAAGTGATTTAAGCCAAGCAAACAAACTCATATGTGTTTATCTGCGGTTAATGCGCGTAAAAAGTGTTCAACAGCTTCCATTAAAATACATTATTTTTGTGTTACATGCAATTTCATCAATCAATTTGGAACGATTTTTACGCGCATTAACCGCAGATGTACACATATGAGTTTGTTTGCTTGGCTTAAATCACTTATTGGTGTTTAAATAAAAAAAGATGAAACACGCAAATAAAGACATGATATATAAAATACCATGTTAGTGCCTTATAGTTTAAACTTAATAAGGTTTGTCTTGAAGACTTGAAGGCTCAGCTCGTTAAGATTCGTACCTACTCTACCTCGCATGATAAAGTTAAGACTCTCAGGCACTAACCTGATATATTAATCACTATTTTGAAGAACTCAAGCTTGCTTGAGACTGACTGCTACTTCTATTAGTAATAGACACTATTTCTCACATACATGAATTCCGACGTTGTTTTTAATTAAAATGGTGTGATCAGACTAAATACCAAAGTATAGGCAATGTCTATATAACATTTCAATCAATAATATAACCTGGTATTTTCGAGCAGTAGATCTAAACTTATATATTTCATTAAATGAAATCGTCAAAGGGTCATTTTTATAATTATTTGGTTTACTGAATGAAATGTATTAGGATAGCACCACGTGGTCTGATATTTGCATCGTTCAGAAAAAAGAAATCCATTTATGTTCTTTAAGGAGATTGTTTTACTGCGTCGGTATGATTATTCTCGCAAATCTGCAATACTGAACGTCACATACTATCACAAATATTTTAGTTTCAACAATGTTTGATTTACAATATAAATATTATGTAATAAGTGAAAAGGATTCAGAAAAAAGCTATATTAGCTTATGTGTTTCCTAATTATTGGGTAATATTACTGAACGGTTCGGTGGTGACAATGACCTTTTGGAATTTTAGAAGCATTGCTGAATATCTTTATATTGTACGTCATGTAAGCTTATTATTATTACATACATTTGGGACAGAGAGCGAGGGAAAAGAAAGAAAGAGAGAGAGAGAGAGAGAGAGAGAAGAGAGAGAGAGAGAGAGAGAGAGAGAGAGAGAGAGAGAGAGAAGACAGACAGGCGAATGGACCGACCGAGAAATAGCGATGGGGAGAGAAGGTCAGAGGGAGAGAGGGAGAGAAAGAGGTATATAGATGTAGACAGAGAGAGAGGTACATGCAACATTAATTGTGTATGTTATCATGAAATGTGGATGTGTCATGTTCTGTGTATGTTATCATGAAATGTGGGTGTGTCTTGGACTGTGTATGTTATCATAAAATGTGGGTGTGTAATGGATTGTGCATGTTATTATGAAATGTGGGTGTGTTATGGACTGTGTATGTTATCATGAAATGTGGGTGTGTCTTGGATTGTGTATGTTATCATAAAATGTGGGTGTGTAATGGATTGTGCATGTTATTATGAAATGTGGGTGTGTTATGGACTGTGTATGTTATCATGAAATGTGGGTGTGTCTTGGACTGTGTATGTTATCATAAAATGTGGGTGTGTAATGGATTGTGCATGTTATAATGAAATGTGGGCGTGTTATGGACTGTGTATGTTATCATGAATTGTGGGTTTGTCATGGACTGTGTATGTTATCATGAAATGTGGGTGTGTAATGGATTGTGCATTTTATAATGAAATGTGGGTGTGTTATGGACTGTGTATGTTATCATGAAATGTGGGTGTGTCTTGGACTGTGTATGTTATCATAAAATGTGGGTGTGTTATGGACTGTGTATGTTATAATGAAATGTGAGCGTGCCATGGAGGCATAGTACCACCATTGCAAAAAGGAAGTGCTTCCGTGGGGTAGTCGCATGATGGCGGTTATAAATAATCCTCATTTCTTCTTCTTTAAAAATGCATTTTCCTTATTTTAATGCTCATTTTTTTTATTTGAATGGCATTATTGATGTATTTTGAACATTTTGATAGCATTGTCATGTTTGAATTGTGAATTTAGAAAAAAAAATTGATGCTTGGAAATTGGGGTATGAATACATGATTTCGGAAGTCTACTTTCACTTTGTCACCAGTGTACACACTGAGCAGAAAAAAAATCTCTTATTTGACACATGACCCCTACTTTTCTCATCATATTTTAATAGTGCAGAGGTTGACAAACAGTAAAATGTAGGTTTCACTTCTTTCATTTGGGATTCTCTATGAATGACAAGCCTTCAATCTTTTATTATTTATTATAGAATAAAGAACAAAAATCAATGGTGGGGTTACACCTGGACTGTGTATGTTTTCATAAAATGTGGGCGTGAAGACTGTGTATGTTATCATGAAATGTGGGTTTGTCATGGACTGTGTATGTTATCATGAAGTGTGGATGTGTCATGGACTGTATATGTAATAAAAAAAGGTCGGCGTGTCATGGACTGTGTATGTTATCATGAAATGTGGATGTGTCATGGTCTGTGTATGTTAACATGAAATTTGGGTGTGACTTGGACTGTGTATATTATCATGAAATGTGGGTGTGTCATGGACTGTGTATGTTATCATGAAATGTTGATGTGTCATATACTGTATATTTTATAATGAATTGTGGGTGTAGTCATGGACTGTGTATGTTATCATGAAATGTGGGTTTGTCATGAATTGTGTATGTTATCATGAAATGTGGATGTGTCATGGTCTGTGTATGTCATCATGAAATATGGATGTGTCATATACTGAATATGTTTTAATGAATTATGGGTTTGTCATGGACTGTGTATATTATCATGAAATATACGTTTGTCATGGATTGTGTATGTTGTCATGAAATGTGAGTGTGACTTGGACTGTATATTTTATCATGAAATGTGGGTGTGTCCTGGTCTGTGTATGTTATTATGAAATGTGGATGTGTCATATACTATATATGTTATAATGAATTGTGGGCGTAGTCATGGACTGTATATGTTATTATGAAATGTTGGCGTGTCATGGACTGTATATGTTATCGTGAAATGTGGGCGTGTCATGGATTGTGCATGTTATCATGAAATGTAGGTGTGTCATGGACTGTGTATGTTATCATGAAATGTAGGTGTGTCATGGTCTGTGTATGTTATCATGAAATATAGGTGTGTCATGGACTTTATATGTTATAATGAATTTTGGGTGTAGTCATGGGCTGTGTATGTTATCATGAAATGTAGGTTTGTCATGGATTGTGTATGTTATCATGAAATGCGGGCGTGTCATGGAATGTGCATGCTATAATAAATTGTGAGTGTGTCATGGACTGTATATGTTATCATGAAATGTGAGTGTGTCATGGACTGTGTATGTTATCATGAAATGTGGGCCAGTCATGGATTGTGCATGTTATAATGAAATGAGGGCGTGTCATGGACTAAGTATGTTATCATGAAATGTGGGTTTGTCATGGACTGTGTATGTTATCGTGAAATGTGGGCGTTTCATGGATTGTGCACGTTATAATGAAACGTGGGTGTGTCAAGGACTGTATATGTTATCATGACATGTGGATGTGTCATGGACTGTATACTAAAATTATGTTATCATGAAATGTGGGCATGTCATGGACTGTGTATGTTAGCATGAAATATGGGTGTTTTATGGACTGTGTATGTTATCATGAAATGTGGGTGTGTCATGGACTGTATATGTTATCATAAAATGTTGCGTATCATAAACTGTATATGTTATCATGAAATGTTGCTGTATCATAAACTGTATATGTTATCATGAAATGTGGGTGTGTCATGGACTGTATAATAAAATTATGTTATCATGAACTGTGGGATTGCATGGACTGTGTATTATCATGAACTATGGGTGTGTCCTGGACTGTGCATATTATTATGAAATGCAGATGTGTCATGTACTATGTATGTTATCATGAAATGTGGGTTTGTCATGGACTGTGTATGTTATCATGAAATGTGGGTTTGTCATGGACTGTGTATGTTATCATGAAATGTGGGTTTGTCATGGACTGTGTATGTTATCATGAAATGTGGGTTTGTCATGGACTTTGTATGTTATCATGAAATGTTGGTTTGTCATGGACTGTGTATGTTATCATGAAATGTGGGTTTGTCATGGACTGTGTATGTTATCATGAAATGTGGGTGTGTCATGAACTGTGTATGTTATCATGAACTGTTGTGTTTCATGGACTGTACACTAAAATTATGTTATCATGAAATGTGGGTTTTTTTATTGACTGTGTATGTTATCATGAAATGTTGGCGTGTCATGGACTGCGAATGCACTCATGGAATGTGGGCATGTCATGGACTGTGTATGTTATCATGAAATGTGGGTTTGTCATGGACTGTGTATGTTATCATGAAATGTGGGTGTGTCATGAACTGTGTATGTTATCATGAAAAGTGGGTTTGTCATGGACTTTGTATGTTATCATGAAATTTGGGATGTGTCATGAACTGTGTATGTTATCATGAACTGTGTGTGTTTCATGGACTGTACACTAAATTTATTTTATCATGAAATGTAGGCATGTCATGGACTGTGTATGTTAGCATGAAATGTGGGTATTTTACTGACTATGTATGTTACCATGAAATGCAGGGGGGTGTCATGGACTGCGAAGGCACTAATGAACTATGGGTGTGTCATGGACTGTGTATGTTATCATGAAATGTGGGTGTTTAATTGACTGTGTATGTTATCATGAAATGTTGGCGTGTCATGGACTGCAAATGCACTCACGAAATGTGGGCATGTCATGGAATGTGTATGTTTTCATGAGATGTACATGTAAGCATGTCATGGACTGTGTATGCTAATATGAAATGTGGGCGTATCATGGACTGCAAATGCACTCATGAAATGTGGGTTTGTCTTGAAATGCGTTTGTTATCATGAAATGTGGGCGTGTTGTGTACTGCGTATACACTCATGAACTGTGTATTTGCGTATGAAGTGGGAATGCTATTGTTACCTGCGCTTTCTACCTCGAGTAGTATAAGGTTTGATGCTCTGTTGATTTTGCTATTATAATCATATCCGAGCATATTGATATAAGTTAAAAATTATGCTCCTGAACTATATATCATCGTAAACTTTTCTATTCTATAAATAGCTGAGCGTTAAGGACGGTTATGTATAATAGTTAAGGTCATTTACACAGTCTCTGTGTAAACTTGATTTACGTTCTTCCTATTTAAGGATCCGGGTATACTCGTATTGTATTTCTCAACCTGCTTTTTTGCATTTTAAATTATCTAACACGTACACAGTTTTCATTATTATGTTACCTGTATTCAGTAATTGAAACCAACATTTAAGCAATTTACACATTTGCCAACATTAAATCAAATTTTCGTCACTAGATTAAAATGCATTAACATAGTGCTTTAATATCATTCATTGTATTTTAATTAAGCGCATTACAATTCACATAGTAGTATTTTAGTAGCGTGTGCATAGTATTTTAATATTGTTTTATTTTTTTATCGGGGTTTAACGTTATTTTCACCACATTTCAGTTTTTATATATGGCATATCCAGTTTTATTTAGTTTAAACTTATTTATTTAACTTCGATTGCGAAACAAGTTTGTACAACTTAGACAAATCACGCTCGAAGTCTTTCTGGGTAGAACCAGTAAAAAGCATATGCGGAAAAGTGTCTTGCACAAGGACACCACACATAGCCTTGGTGGAGGATCGAACCCACGACCCTACAATCATGAGTTCGGTGCTCTACCCCTGGATCACGCGCTCCACTTTTATCGGAATCTGAATGGAACCAACTTCCTGCCTCAAGTCACTGGCAAACTTTCTCAAATAAACTTTTTGGATCGAGGGGGACTCGAACCTACGACCTTGGTGTTGAGAGGTACCTTAAGTGATCTTAAGACGGTGCGTTAGACCTATTGGTGACGGATGGCCCCATAGTATTTAGATAAAGGGCATTAAAGTGCAAAGACATAGTATTCTAATACAAATGATTGATTGATTGATTGATTGATTGATTGATTGATTGATTGATTGATTGATTGATTGATTGATTGATTGATTGATTGATTGAATATTTAGCGTTATTTTATGCCACCGAGAGCTAACAGACGATCAGTTAACATAACCACTGTATCCTTGGATCTTGGATGGTTAACCACTACTCGAACACACCCCATCGCCGCAAGTAACTGATAAATATCCCATAAGAATCAGCGATTAGAGACGAATGATAATGAGATGCAATGTCGTATATCAACCATCACGGAGATTGTGGCCGGGCGGGGATTCGAACTCGCTGGACCTCTGGATTGATAGTCAGACGCGCTCAAAACTAAGCCTCATCGGACCAAATGATTTATTTTAGAGTAAATAGTTACACGTTTATATTACAAGTTTTTCTTGTCTTAAATAACAAACGAATAAAGAGCATGTGTCTTGGTTTTGTTTAGATTACAATTTTGCTGCACTTGATTTCAATGGGCTCGTTAACATGATATCCTACATAACTTCCCCTTGTGTCAACAAAAAAAACTACCGGGTGCTCGGTATGGATATGATACTTCTTTTATTTAAACTATATACAGTTTGACATCTTTATACATCGATACTTTACTACTACTGTGTAATACTTTATTACCAGTAATGTGTATTACTTCGTTACGAATGTGTACTATTTTATTAAGTATGTGTAATACTTCATTAAGAATGTATAATACTTCATTACGAATGTGTAATACTTTATTAATGATGTGTAATAGTTCATGACGAATGTTTAAGATTTCATTACGAATGTGTTCTACGTTTTTACGAATGTGTAATACATTATTACGACTGTGTAATACGTTTTTACGAATGTGTAATACTTCATTACGAATGTGTAATACTTTATTACGGACGAATAATACTTTATACGAATGTGTAATACTTTTATTTCTAATAAATTTATTATTAAATTGCATCCATACATTTTGTTTAACCATATCTGTATACTGTATACAGAGAAACATTTTTCACGTTCAATATTTTGATGACGTTCAGTCTCTAATTTAACTTACAACGGCAACCTTTTGCCTTTTAAGAATAAACGGCAAGTTCATACCTTTCTCTAAATGTAATAAGGTTTAAAAAATATTCGTAGAAGTTGTCTTACTTTCTCAGCCAATGAAAATGCTCAGAATTTTTAAAATAGAACATAGAATGTCATGACCGTCAGTAGATGTTGCCCTACTTCCTCAACAAATGAAATCGCTTAAGGAACGAGAAAATAGATCAGCGTCTAAGTCGGTAAGAGGTTACATGGGTTTTTCTAGTGGCGTTGAAAATCCCATATGACTTTTAACGTCACTACAGCGGGGTTCAATTTTATATTTATCTGCTGAATTTCTTTTATAATCTATATGTACCTGGTCTGTGAGTCTGCAGTAAACTATACTGCTGGCGTTATACAACATTTCTTATGTTGTTGAGCCGTAAAACCTAAACATAGTCATAGTTAAAGTCAGTCATGAATTTATTCAAGTTCCAAACTTTTAAATTTATTAGAAACTCGACAAGACATTTGCCTTTGGTCATTTACAGTGATTACAGAAATTTGGCAACGACAGTAAAATGCAGTTAAATGCAGTGCAAAAAATATATGATGAAAGTAAAATATAAACAGTCAAAGCTTTCTAGAGTAGTTTTTCAAATGATAAATTCTTCTTTGATACATTTTGAAAGTTTAATCAACATTGTTTAGTCATTAAAGTATTGAATTTGTGTACAGGGTGTGATATATGACCTCAATATGTTATCATAATATTCAGTTTCAATTACATTTTGATTACACAATTTACATAAACGACCAGTATAGTTCACTGCATCATTTTAAACAAATGTATATCTATTCAGTCAGTTTTGAGCTTAATGTTTCGGCAGCACATCTCAACCAAGTTTCATTGATGCAGTGTTTCACATATTTTACGGTGCAGGGGTATTAATAAACCCATGACATATTGTTTTTATATTAACCTAGTGTGATATCAATACCCAGGAGCGAAGCTTCCCTTAGGCACTGTAGGCACGTGCCTAAACCTTTTTTTCTGAGAAATAAAAATAAAAAAGCCAAATATGTAATAAAAATTGGACACCAATGCTATTTCATTTTTCCCTATTCTGAAGTGAACGAATCTTAAAACATTACATTTATTTGGTTATAAAAATGTGAACTCAATGTTAATATTAAGGATAACCAGGCCCCTAAAACAACAGACAAATACACGAATATATAAATGGCGTCAATTTGTCATGGTAAAATTACGTTTTTTGAGACATTAGGTATTACGACGAATGGCGGAAACAAATATGCAAGACTTTTTCGCATTCCTTATAGACATGATATGTTAAATAAATGGTAAATGAACCGTATTTCTCTAAGATATGCGACAGAAAAAAATCTTACATTCGAGCCAATTTATTATTTAATTTATCAAACTCGTTGGCAAGCCTCGCATAATATATTTTTGCTAACTCGTTTAATAAATTCAATAATAGATGAGCACTCATGTAAGTTCTTCTATATATGGCATTTGCATCATTACGGAACAGCACTGGATGTGGCATAATAAAACGAGGCTTAAGTTTAGCAGACGAACCAGTCTTCAACATTGTGGCAATTCATTTTACAAGCTCATTTGTACTTAACAATCAATTCTTGGCTGGCAGATCTATAAAAGTCTTAAACGTGTTAGTAGATAAGTTTCAAGAGAGCTAATTAAAAGCGAAACGTACAAATCAATATAGATTTCTGCTTACTGAACCGTCGGCAATGAATGAAAAGTTTGTGAATTTACAAAGCTTGTGCTATTTTAAAATGTATTTTCTTTATTTTTTACCAATTACGATAACGGAACATGATCCTCGTTATGTGACGTTAATGCAGTTTACTGCGTATGTATATCCTTTCGATATAGTCTCTTGTAACTCTTTATTGAATGACATGGCTATGTGTTGAATATGTTTTATATCATGTATAAACTGTGTATCAATCACGATGAGACATAAATAATGAAATATCTATCTATCTGTAAATGTCTAGACAGTGTTTGTAACTCTATTGTACAGTAGTCTTATATATAGAATATTTGATCCATACACATTTAAAAATATTGTTTTTCCTCCCGGATGATTTTTCATTCATACTTGGCCGTTGTAAGCAGTGAGCGTACGAAAAGTGTTTTGTAGAATATTAAAACATACACAGTCATGTTAAAGGTCATTTTATGCGCGTATTATTAATCAATGTTAAATTGACTTTTTATTTAATTGAATTTTGAACGCATGCCCGTGAACGGTAATATTTAGCTTCGGATACATTATTTTGTAAAGGTATTACAAGAATATTACAAAATGTTATGTTGAACGTGCTTCATGTTTATAATGTAACAAGTCAGTTTAAATGTAATAGACGCGGGGGCGAAAATTAGGTGAGATCTAATATCCATTTATGAAAGGGGCATAACTCTTGAATCAAGTATAATTGTGGTTGCTGTTGTTGTTGTTGTTGTTGTTGGTGGTGGTGGTGGTGGTGTATGGTGGTTTGCGTTGTTTTCAACAATTTTTTCAGTTACGCGACGGTGTCTTCAGTATTTAAAGCGCTGCCACACTAGAGTATCGCCCAGCGTACACATGGTATGGTACCCCGCCAAGTACACATTATACTGAGACCAGACCAACCAGACTTAGAGCAAGTCACACCAGCACAACAATATTTCTGCAAAAAACATCATTCAGCATGTGCTTATGCCATTGTGTAGACAAAGTTTTATGAAGATTATTTTTTTTGACTTCTAAATAATGTGTTTGAATGTAAAGTTTTGACCGCTATAATTGGTTTGAATATAAAGTTTCGACACCTATAATTTGTTTGTATGTAGAGTTTCGACCCCTATAATTTGTTTGAATGTAGAGTTTCGACCGCTATAATTTGTTTAAATATAGAATTTTGACCCCTATAATTGGTTTGAATGTAGAGTTTCGACCGCTATAATTGGTTTGAATGTAGAGTTCCTACCCCTATAATTTGTTTGAATGTGGAGTTTCGACCCCTATAATTTGTTTGAATGTAGAGTTTCAACCTCCATTATTGGTTTGAATGTAGAGTTTCGACCCCTATAATTTGTTTAAATATAGAATTTTGACCCCTATAATTGGTTTGAATGTAGAGTTCCTACCCCTATAATTGGTTTGAATGTAGAGTTTCGACCGCTATAATTGGTTTGAATGTAGAGTTTCAACTCCTATAATTTGTTTGAATGTAGAGTTTCGACCCCTATAATTTGTTTGAATATAGAGTTTTGACCCCTATAATTAACCCCTATAGTTGGTTTGAATGTAGAGTTTTGACCTATAATTGGTTTTAATGTAGAGTCACGACCGCTATAATTGGTTTGAATATAGAGTTTTGACCCCTATAATTGGTTTTAATATACAGTTTTGACAACCAAATGGCAGGCTTCAAGAGTTTACAGGGCACATATCATTATAAGTTGAAGACATCATAAACAGTTAAACGACGTTACGTTTTGGAGTCAAAATGGATGAAAATGCAGAAGATTGCCGCTATAACCAATTAAGCATAGATCTACATCAATGAAAATGTATAAAAAAAATAAACAGGATTTATGAACATAAATACAGGCTCACAGATATATATTACTTTCAAAATTTCATAAAACTTGATTATAGGCATAAACAAACAATTGTCCAGTAATGAATTACTGCGTTTGTGTTTCGTAAAGAAGCGATAGCCAGGAGGTAATCGTTGGAGATGTGATTCTGCGTCGTTCGACAATTCTCGAGTTTTGACATTCATTATGTAATACATGAATAATGGAACAGATTCAGCCGTGAAAACCGTCTCTTATGGATTTTCTATACGTTCATTGACTGTTACGATTAAGTGAGCTGTCTTTATAACTGTAACTTCACAAAGAAACAACTACTATTTAACAAATGCAAGAATATCTATTATCTTCTTAAATATAATTACTCATTAGTTTAATGTAACTCATTTCCAAAAGTGCATTTCTATAAATATGCATGTATATATTTCAATTTACAAACTGGACGTTTTTGCGAAAAACTCCTCGCTTTTATGAATCATCAAACACTGATTTATACAGCAAATATTACGTACATTTAAATCTGTCTTAAGCAGACAGTTGATGAAAGAACCAAAAGTGATCTTTTAAGGCAGGTTGTTGCTTAAGACAGGTTAATTTGCTTTGAAAGCATAGAAATGGGAAATATGAAACGTGGATGCTTAAAACAAGTGGCTGCTTAATAGAGGTGACCGCTAACACAGGTTTGATTGTATTACTTATGCACACTTCAGGTCACTTCAATATATACAACTATTGCTATATTTCATAACATGTGTGCGTTATTCCAAAACATCAGGACATTTTTCAATCGCTTTTACCAGCTGATAGGAAAGTCAAATAACAGAGGAAAATCAGTCTAATACTTGCTTTGTTGTTCACACAAATCGTATCTTATTTTAACACACAACACGTTATATGTGATATTAAGTTTTGTTGGTGGAGGAAGACATTTATTAAATGTCATTTCACAGGTACAAATAGTGCATGTTGGATCTGTGGGATAAGCGGTATGCGATACGACACAGTACTAACCCGAAAACGGAACCCAACTTAAAGGTAGTATATCGAAAAAAACAACAACTAAAACTATCTTAAAATTATATTATTTTTAAATTGATACAAAGCATCTCAAACAAATACAAACCGAATGGCTTGGTATATCAAATTTTCCAAAACCTGACGAAATCGATGTTTCAATAGGAGTTGCAAACTTGAAATGAATTCCCCATTCTAAAAATAGACAGTACTTACATACTGCTTGACGACCTTTGCATCATCATTCGGACTCTTTTTTAGATGAAACAATTCTACAATATGTAAATCATTATGACGGATCAAAGTGAAATCAAAGTGAAATCACGTGGCTCATTTGGTACGTCACAAAAACGTTGCAATTGAAGCGGGAAATCTGTTTTAGCCCAACATTGGCGCATAGCACAAGTGAGGAAACCCCCTTTTAATATATTATTTTGGATGTTTAAAATAATATACTTATGGCAATACGGATCAGTGAGTAAATACAAGCCTGGTAAATTGGAAACTATTTCTAAAACGTGCTTATCTTTTAAATTGTTTGAATATAACAAAAAATGCCAAAACTCCACTGGGTGATGTGTTAATCCGTGGAAAGACAAACAGTGCGATTAAAGGAAACAGGACATGTTGCGAAAATATGAGTTATACCATTTTATGACGGAAGCGAATGACTGTGGCACGATAATTTGTAAACACTAGACACAGTTGGAAAACTAAAATGCCACGAAGATTCCTATTGACTTTAACTACCATACTCGGGTAGACATGAACAAAATGCATGTTAACTTGTTGACATTTATATGGAAAGTTAGCAAGTGCTTTTCCTTCCTAATGGCGTAATATTTCCTTGCTTAAATTCTAAAATAATAATTCAGTCATGTTATCTATTGGAATATTAGCTAATGTATTGTATTAAATAAAAAATGGGTTAAACGTCACAGCATTGCAAAAAAGAACAATGAACTAAAAATAGTATTGTTCGATATTTTCTTCAGCATTCATTGACATGTTGTCCACAGACTCAGGTCACTTAAATATTTTTATAAACATCGTCCAAGTAGAGGCCTTCCGAGTAGTGTGTTGTTACATAAGTCTGCTGTCGCGGTAGACTATTTGAGAAAGATGATAGTTCGTATGCTCCCACATCCTCCCTATTCTGTCGACATGGCATCATATGATTATATCATGATCTCAATACAAAGATTTACTCTGTCTGGACGACGTTATACCTTTAGAAAAGCTCATGGCTCGGCAGTTTTTAACCGGGCCTAATGCCAGAGACACAGCCACACGTAAGTCGTCGTGATCAAGGTTTGCTGCGTTAATCACCGCCAAATGTGACAGGGACTATTTTTTGTTCTTCGAATTTAATTTTTTGTTTCAAGTATTTTATATATGCAAGCATATGTTTAATTTGTTTCAAATCAAACAACAATTATACATTGTGGATATTGTATTGTCATTTTAAAAAAATTTTAAAGGTTTCATGAAATAAACAAAACGATAAAAAAATATCAATAAAATCAGGACGGCGTATGAATATGTATTAATCCCGGCTAGCAGTAATTTCAAGTACTTTGATTAATTGTTTCTAGACTTTCCCTAAATCTGACTATAAAAATGCATTCCGAAATTGGAATGAAATGTTAATCTCTTAAAAGTCAGCAACGGCGAATACTTTGAATGGGTATACTGGAAATATTCTACAATTATCATTTAAATTCATATTTATAAAGGCGATAAAGTTGCACAGTTAACACCCTCGTAAATTTGTTATTGGCTATTTAACATCAAGCAACTGTTACAAACTATTTTAGAACAATTTTACCCAATTTACAATGTATAATTTTAATTATACTAATGAATCTAGGGCAACATGTTAAGTACTGAACGAAAACACAATCAGACCACAAAGTTAACAACCCGAAATTTTCAAACAAAAGCACAAAGCACGTTCTAGAGAACATAAACTGAACGAAACAGCTAACCCGCCATTTTTGTATTTCTAATATCTTCGTCAAAAGATGGAATGGCGATAATAACATTTGTATACGATGTTAACAGGCAAGTATTTAGTTTAACATAACCTAAATGTTATTTCTTATTCAAATTCAAATTTCAAAGAAATTGCTCTGACGCATTTTGAGCAAATACGTTAAATGCCAGGTACATCAATGTCAGATGGCAGGTTAGCTGTACCGTTCAGTATATTTTCTCCTGGCTTCGCCTTTCCAGTTCCATGTCATTACTTTGCGTAATCGAAGTTTTGAATATTGTGACAATTGTGTAATACAGAACATATATGTTTTGTTCTGTAATATATATAATGCTTGGATTAAAGATAGTATTTCCAAAATATGAATGGTATATACGTTTTATGATCTGAATTTATTTTCATTTTTCATTCAATTATTGGCTATACATACGTTACGTACCTTTCAATAGCAAAGTAATTAGTTGTGTGTGTGTGTAGATTAATGGGGTGTCTGTTACCAATGTATTTATAAATGTAATGCATCGGTGCATAAATTGTCAATGTTTGTGGGGTAGGTTGCGTATAAAGAAACAGTGTGGATTTCGGGTTTAAGTAAATACTAGTGATTATAATACAAAGCAGTTTTGCTCTTAGTGTCTGTATGTTACTTTATACAATAAAATGTTGAATTGAATTGATAACAGCTTTTTTTATTTTTTACGAAAATAACCAATAAGAAGAAGCAATCTTCCCGTTGATACGATGAAATAATGAATTCATTTGAAACAGTCAACACGCCCTGTCTCAATATTGTAAGAGTTAGAGAATTCAATTAAAGTACATTAGACACAGACGCGATGAACATATTTCTTTTACTTTGTTGTTGTGTCACGGCATTTATAGCAATGATATTGACGTTGAAATGTAAAGTGTTCATAACAGGCTAGTTATCGCTATTGACACTTGTAAGACTCGATTAAAGTATTGTGTATTACAATATAAATGTAATTTCATAACTGTGTTTAACGATATGGAACGTAACTTTAATGTAAATTTGGTGCACAAGTTGGTTTTTAAGTAATTGCTTGAGTAAATTTAAGTTAATGCCTTTTACTCTCTTTTATTTGTTGTTTGATTCAGATGTTTTTGGTATGTCTCTTTTAGGATAATAATAGCAAAATGTATAGAATACATAATCGTGTAAACATCAAGTTTACATTGTATACATTACTTAACGTTTCTCCTGCCGGTTCCGATTAGTTTAATTGGTAGCGCGTCTGACTATCAATCTAGGGATCGTAAGTCCGAATCCAAACCAGGACACAGTGTCTGTGATGATTGATATACGAAATTGCATAATACTATCATTGTCTCACACCGGTGATTCAAGTGGGAAAGTTATCAGTTACTTGAGGATATGGAGTGTGCACAAGTACTTGTTAACCTTCCAGGGTCCTTCGAAAGAGTGTTTAGGTGAACTTACCGTCTGTTTGCCATAGCTGGCATAAAAATGACGCTATTTTTTCAATCAATCAATCAAGCAAGCAATAAATCAATCTCTTGGCTGACTAGTGTGGATCTTTTGTGACTCTTGCATTTTCTAGTCATTATCATCTGCGACATATGTTTTGATAAAGAAAAAGGTGTAAGCCTACTATTGGATTGTTTTCATTATTCTATAGAAAACAAAAAATGTACATGCTTGTCTTTATAGAAAACCCAAATTAAAGAAATGCAAGTTACATTTCGCCAACGTCTGCACTACCAAATAAGAATAAGAAAAGTAAGGGTCATGTGGCATGCAGGATGTATTCCTACCGTAACGGTTGATAAAACGAAAGTACTTTCGAAATTTAATATTCATACCCCAAATTCAAAATCATTTTTTTTCTCAATCTATAGTTCATACATGGCAATGCGTCTGAAATGTTTCATATTTATTAGAAATATCATCCAAACCAAAAACATGACCATTAGTCTAGAAAATTGTGAAAATATTTTTTAGAGAAAAAGAAACTAGGATTATTTATGGCAGCCATTATACTACCCCATGCATAGAAGCACTTCCTGTTGTCAATGCTCCGTTGGACTATTCCTAAGCTTCTTGTCAAGAAAAGTTTACGTCTGGAAGAAAGAAACGCGCCTCCTCAATGGTACGGTTGAAATAAGATCAAAACCATTTTATTCCAACAAAAGTCATTGCAATTATCTTTTCCATGATATTTTTTTCAAGTTGAAACTATCTAATGATAAAATTGAATACATATATAATCTTCTTTACGATAGTCTTTTGAAATAATACATAAATGCATATCGCCGAGGTAGTTCGATTGTTTGAATCAACCAATCAAAAATGTTTCGGATACCGTTACAATTTTGATCAAGGTAAACCCTAGTGAATACATTTAACT
This sequence comes from Panopea generosa, assembly GCA_029582155.1. Taxonomy (NCBI): domain Eukaryota; kingdom Metazoa; phylum Mollusca; class Bivalvia; order Adapedonta; family Hiatellidae; genus Panopea; species Panopea generosa. The sequence continues at coordinate 494,652 of CM055899.1, read as the reverse complement.
TTAAGAAAAAAAAACAAGCGTCGACGCTGATCGAGACTTTATATTGTCAACAGAGAGTGTACGATTGGATCTGCATACACCACGGGGATGGTCCGAATGCAAATATATGTCGGCTGCAGCAAACAGGAATTTTAAACAGAACCATTTTAGATTGTTTGAAGAAATAAGAAGTTATTTTTTTATAAAAGCATGCGTGATTGATGGAAGAAATATGACCAAGGAGAAACACGTAAAGGACACTGTCACCATACACATCATTATTATTGTATAGGTATTGTTAAAAAAAGCATTACCCGCAAAGCAATGTTCGTATTTAATTTGTTTTCTTTGCATTTGTAACACCATTGTATAGTCCTTGCAAGATATTCAGAAGAGTGACTTTGTACAAGCTACAAATAACCTTCTTCTCAATTATGTTGCTATGTATCGCTGTATATCGAATATATGTATATATGTTCTATGCTGATAACAAAAAAAAATATTGTTTAAACCAAGCAATGTTCGTGTATACCAGCATATATTCAGTTGTTGTGTAACTCTCAGATCTGTCGAGCCAGTTAATACTGTTTAATAGACCCTAACTCTTCAATGTAAGAACGCAATCAGATGAGATGTACTTGAACTTCATAGAACACGGAACGTTATACCCGGTACAAAACAGTGTACTGATGGTAAAGGAGCTACAACACATGTTAAAGGATTGGTATTGGGTAACGAAAGGACCTGGCCACGGCAAACATCATCAGCATAGGTATAGTAGGGATACAATACCACTCCAGGCAAAACGATATCCGTGTACCTGAGTGCCAAAATAGTGTGTGATTAAAGCCACAATAGCGCCAAATGTCTCGTTAAAATTATAATGCAAGACTTTCCCAATGTGTTATGGTTATAAAATAAGGATGACGTAGCCGTGAAACACCTACATTGATCAAAGAACGACTTAAATAGCTTAAATTAAATAGTGAAGTGAACAAAACAATACAGATAGTCTAAGAATAATACAGTGTATTTACAAGTCCATCAGTACTATTTAAACACAAATGCCCAATCTAACATAGTTTCTACCTAACTCAAGTTTGAACTTTGAACTAAAACTAATTTAAGTTCACATTGGCATAATAGCGTAAAATTTGCATCGTACGATATTGTAATGTTTGTTTTTCATGATTTGCACTAAGGAAATTCACTAAGGTTTGTGGATTGTTTTGCTATATATTCTGACTGTGTTATGAGAAAACTGTCCAGTAATAGCAAAAACATCTTTGGAGTTGGCGTGACGATAAGGATTGAGCATGTTACTGTTCCAGTACATAACGGCAAATGGGTATGTGAATTTTATATTATGTTGTATTTAAATGTCTGATAGATATATTTTTGACATAATCAGATCTAAGTAAAGTTGTATAAATTGTTCATATCCATTCCAACGATAATGTCTGTAATTTAATACACATACACGGCACTGAGAAGCGTTTTGTGCTATTGATATCGTGTTTACGATGAAGTATTCAAATTCACAATGTTAGAATTGATTGATATGTGTAGTTAAATTCTGATATTCACAATGTGAATATATACAGAATTGGTCTGTAATTTATATTATAAATCAGAAATTATGTAGAGATATAATTGCTTCTTTGAGATTGACGGAAGGTCGTATATGAGATGTTGTTTAAACTGCCATGAAACTGCAGATAGTAAAAATTGAATGAATTGTTATCATATATTGATAAAAATACCATGTTTGATAGATGGTAAGTAAAAGACGCCATGTCATTACATATTTGAGTAACTAGTAGTTCTGAGTTTATAGGGTTAGGGTTAGGGTTAGGGTATATATTGTAATCGTTTTTAAGACAAAAGCAAGGTATGTGTCCGCTACGTCAACGGTGTATCTAGACGTGACAGGAAGTCAGCTGGTGGTAGTATCGTCATAAGTACAGCAACCCACATAATCGCCATATGGACGACTTGACGGTCCTGACTTCGAAGTACGGTCGATAGTCGGTACGAGGCGACGTAAAGCCAGATACTCAGTATAGAGTTCTAGGGAAGAGAACCCAGTTTATATAGCCACCGCCGCAAGGGACGAGTGATGCAAAATCTACGATAATCCGGGCGCAGTAAAAGTATCTTAAATACCATATTAGTGCATTTTTAAGTACAGTTTTGACATTTAAATGATATAAGCAGTTTCGATCGCGATGTAGATTACGGAACGTGTAGGAGATAGAACTGTGTAAAAAAGTGTAAATACCACCATAGGACCTTTTCAAGCCAGCTGTGTTTTTTTTGCTGAGAAATTATCTTTAATTTGTATATATTGTATAATTGTATATTCGTTATTTCATTCATGTAAAATTAAAATTGTAAATTTTACTTTGTGTATGCTTGTATTTGCCCTCGTGAGTAGTCGGCCCTTGGTCATTTTGCTACAGTCCGGTATGCAAGAAATACAACTTTGTCATCCATCACTGAGCATGCTTGCCTATGACAGGTTTGATTGGTATTACATACACAACCAGGAGATAATATCGTACAATCCCTAGCATATGTGTCATAGCATACATGTTCTGGCATATTTCTACAATACATACAATACTAAAAACTTCAATTAACAACACGTATATGCATATCGTTATAACACATACGGGGTATTCTTATTTCATAATTGAAATTTACAGATATTGCGATTTCGAAAATAATCTTATTTAATAAATTATTAAACTTTCCGTGTGTCCCTTTAAAGTCATACAAACGAACTGACGACTCCTTAAATATGTTTATTATGAAATACAAGAACCAGTTCAGTGCCAAATTTTATAGTCTGATACTGTACCGATGAATGGGTTTCGATGTAATTGATAAGAACTTAAACTAAATACGATATGTGTTTGTTGACCTAGTGTAAATGTTAATATTACAATATTTATTATTTTGCAATTCAATATTTAAGGAGGTTTTTGGTAATTGCCATAAGTGTCAAGGTTTGACATGTCATCCATGTTGGCGAGATACATATAAGGCCTCAGAACGAATAGAAGGAGAAATCGCTTCATGCCAAACTTTATTGCGTATTTTCGGACTGCGTTGGATTTGAACGCACGGCCTTAACGGACAGAGGACTAGCGGGACTTAAACCACTCAGTCATAGACACTTTCTTGTCACGTATAGTTTTGTGATAACGCATAATTTTATGTTAGGTGCACACCCGGCTGGTCGTAAAAGAAACTTTAAAAATATAGATTTTTACTTCAATGTATCGTAGTTTAGTAGTAGTAGTAGTAGTAGTGGTGGTGGTGGTGGTGGTGGTGGTAGTAGTAGTAATAGTAGTAGTAGTAGTAGTAGTAGTAGTAGTAGTGAGATAGTAGTAGTAATAGTAGTAGTAGTAGTAGTAGTAGTAGTAGTAGTAGTAGTAGTAGTTGTTGTTGTAGTAATATCAATAGTAGTAGTAGTAATAATAGAAAATGTTGTTGTTGTTGTTATTTTTGTTGTTTTTATTTGTGTGATTGATCACATAGTTGTTGTTGTTGTTGGTGGTGGTGATGTTGTTATAGTAATAGCAGTATAGTGGTAATAGTTGTAATAGAGATTTGTCGTCTGGTGTCAGTATTATAATGATACAGAGTGTTGTACTATATGTTTTTGGCAAACACGTTCTAAATGACGTAGACCAGAATACACTCACATGAATGTATCATTACAGGAGAACTGTCAAAACGAGATCTCGTTTTAAAATATAGTTTTATATAAGTTTAAGTATGTTTCGTAAGTTTGAGGTGTGTATATAGAGAATTCTGTCCCGAGCGATAACTGTTTTGGTGGTAAGTAGTATCTGCGGCGGAATTTTATTTATTAATGGCGTTACGTCATAGCGCGAGGATTTTACGAATGGCGTTACGTCACAGTGCGAAGATTTTATGAATGGCGTTACGTCATAGCCAGAGGACAGTAAGATGGTATGTAACTTAATCGCAATATGACTCGGGTATACATTACAGGCTATATATAGTATCCTCTGCCACAGCCATGCGTGGTGTCTTTAAGCAAGACACACTATCTGCAGTTGCTTCTAAACAGGAAGATCTCGAGCCTAAAGTGTTCGATTTTTTTCTCACTAGAGGTAACACAAATATTACGTTTAAATAGATGTCACCAAATACCGTCAATGCATTTGCGCAGAACCATCATATTTCCATAAATACTTGGTAAACTTTCTGATATATAAACTGGATCTCGTTAGACTCCAACCTATGTAGTATAAGGTTAGTTAACCATTGACCTGACTCGGACTGTCAAGTCGATAATCCAATAAGCGATCGATGTTGTTTTCTAGGGCCGCCAATTTCCTTAGACACGCTAACAACGATCTCTAAGTAGACTCTAGACTGTATTACATTGTATTTACTTGGACAAACAACGCTATGTGGTCAGTTGGCGGAGCGTAAATTGCTCCAAGCTATGTAGACCATAAGCTTATAGCTACAGCTACAGCTTATAGACCATAACAGTGTCACTCGTAAGTTTCGAACGTATATCCCATATCACTCAATACTGGTCCTACCCAGGAAACGGACTCGAGAGCGATTCATATAAACTCTGTGCGTTCTTCTCAATCGATATTAAATAAACAAAAACAAACTAACAAATAACCGTAACCATAACTGTACAATTCTACCATAACTGTAACTGAATAGTTGCACCATAACCGTAAGTGTATAGTTGTACCATTACCGTAAATGTATACTTTTACCATTACCATAACTGTATAGTTGTACCATAACCGTAAATGTAAGCTTTTACCATAACCATCAATGTTTATTTTTACCATATTCGTAAGTGTATACATGTACCATAACCGTAAGTGTATACTTGTACCATAACCATCAATGTTAACTTTAACCATAACCGTAACAGTATAGTTGTACCATAACCGTAAGAGTATACTTTTACCATAACTATACATGTTTATTTTTGCCTTAACCGTAAGTGTATACTTGCACCATAACCATAAATGTTTACTTTTACCATAACTGTAACTGTATAATTGTACCATAACCGTAAATGTATACTTGTACCATAACCATAAATGTTTACTTTTACCATAACCGTAACTGTATAGTTGTACCACAACCGAAAGTGTATAATTTTACAATAACCATATATGTTTATTTTTGCCATAACCGTAAGTGTTTACTTGTACCATATTCATAAATGTTTACTTTTACCATAACCGTAACTGTATAGTTGTACCATAACCGTATGTGCATACGTTTACCATAACCATACATGTTTATTTTTGCCATAACCGTAAGTGTTTACTTGTACCATAACCGTAACTATATAGTTGTACTATAACCGTAAGTGTATACTTGCACCTTAACCAAAAATGTTTACTTTTACCATAACCGTAACTGTATAGTTGTACCATAACCGTAAGTGTATACTTGCACCAAAACCATAAATGTATACTTTTACCATAACCGTAACTGTATAGTTGTACCATAATCATAAGTGTATGCTTGCATCATAACGATAAATGTTGACTTTAACTATAACCGTAAATGTATAATAGTACCAAAACCATAAGTATATACTTGCAACATAACCTTTAAATGTTTACTTAAATTATAACCGTAACTGTATAGTTGTTACATAACCGTAAGTGTATACTTGCACCATACCCATAAATGTTTACTTATAGCATTAACCGTAACTGTATAGTTGTACCATAACCGTATGTGTATACTTGCACCATAACCATAAATATTTATTTTTACCAAAACTGTAACTGTATAGTTGTACCATAACCATAACTGTATACTTGCACCATTACCATAAATATTTAATTTTACCATAACCGTAACTGTATAGTTGTTCCAAATCTATACAGCACCCGCCACGAGTAATTCTTTTATTCCATCCCGCGGTTCAAATATAGCGCATGCGCTTTTCACTCGGAACATATCGACTCTTACTCAGAATGTTAACCGCTATGCGTCCGCGAAGAAAAAAATGCAGTTTACATTTTACTTCTTCTGTATGCATTTATACGTATATATTACTGTTTGTAAGAAGTTATGTGATACGATAAAAATGAGCGTATTTACTTCGTGCACATGCATATACTGTGTTTGTCAAAAGTTGTGTCATCCGACAGTAATATTATTTAAATTTGATATTACAGGTCGGTGTGTTTGATTACATGTTTTACATGTAATTGTTTACTTGAAAGATGTTATAATGATTGATTGCAAGCAAAGAGTTTGTTACAACTAATATATTTTCAGAGTGCTTTCGTATCAATCAAGTAAGCTTGTTTAATTTTAACACTAAATCTCAGCGGTCTTTTTTCTTTGATTGTAAATTAATTATTAAGAATGACGTATACTTGCCTTTGATATGGGACATTACACATGTTACCATTTATTCAAATAGCAATGAAACAAAATCAAACGAGCAGAAATAAGAAAAAGATAATTCAAGTAGTTTAGAGTGTTTAATACGAAGCAGGTGGTGAACCAATAATAACCCTTATTTATTTTATTTATTTGTACCATAAATGCATAATTCTACCATAACTGTATAGGTGAACCATATCTACACAATTGGACCATTACTGTATAGTTGTACCAAAATAATATAGTTGTACCATAACTGAAAGTTGTACCATAAATGTATAAGTGTACTATAACTGCATAATTGTACTATGAATGTATAGTTGTAATGTAGCTGCATACTTGTAAGATAACTGTATACTGTTACCATAATTGTATAGTTGTACCATAACTACACATTTGTACCATCAATGTATAGTTGTACCATAGCTGTACAGTTTAACCACAACTACATTATTGTACTTTAAATGCATAATTGTATCATAACTGTATACATCTGCCATAACCATTTATGCATCGTTATATCCTAACTGCATAATTTTGCCATACATTTATAGTTGTACCATAACCGCACAATTGTACCATAAATGCATTATTCTAGCATAACTATACATTTCTACTATAACCATTTATGCATCGTTGTATCCTAACTACATAATTGAGCCATACATTTATAGTTGTACTATTACTGCATAAATTAACATAACTTTATAATTGAATGAATAGTTGTACTACAACTGCATAATGGCATACAGTCTATATATAGAATCTGATATCTCCCGAATCAGGTCTGTTAACCCCAAATGAAAAAGCAGGGAACTCTATGTCTGTCCCACAATGCATAGCAATTGAACGCTGAATAAACTGTGACGTCATTTAAAATTTTAGTTGAAACAATGACCAATTCTCAACATTACTATTTAACGGATCAAACCCGGGTTCTACAGACCAGGGATTCAAATATACACATCACAAACGATAGCCGTCATCAGTAAAGTTCGTTCAACCTCATTAACGCCTAGTAATTGTAAAACACACTATCCTAAAGAAATGGAAACCCCGGTGCTCACCGGAAAATAACGGTATTACGATTATTCATATATCAAACAAAATTGTCTCTTACACGTTTTCCAGTAATTTTGCATTATATTTTCTCAAAGGAACTGGGTGCAAGAACAAGTAATGCATGTTATCCTACTTTGTATAACCCTCAAGTATTACCATCGTATCATTGCTCTAGAAGAGATGTTTCTTTTTCAGGTGAATAAATTAGTACATGTTGAATAGACTACATGTAATTTCATTGACGGTTTAATTGTAACAAAGGTCATCTTGCCCTTCTTTGTAAAGCATATCAATTGCTCTGATACACATTTTTCTTCTTCAGGTAACTTCAATAGTAAATATTATATAGATAAATTGACGGTTGCAACACAGATATTTCTGCCCTTCTTAGTTAAAAAAACTCCAAAATGTTGCACCTTCTCATTGCGCTGGTAAACCTTCTTCAGGTGAATACATTACTAGTAACTGTTGTAAAGGTTAATTGCATTGATGGTTGCAATAAAAATGTATTTTCCCTACTTTGTATCGAGCTTCAATATTTGCACCTTTCCATTGCTCTAATATACATTTTTCTTTTAAGTGAATAAATTACTAGTGAATAGTATATTAGTTAATTGTATTGGTGGTTGTAAAAAAAATCTATTTGCCCTACTTTGTATCGAACTTCAATACTTGCACCTTTTCATTGCTCTAATATACATTATTCTTTTTCGAGTTAATACATTACTAGTAAATAGTATTTTGGTTAATTGTATTGATGGTTGTAAAAAATAAGAATTTCTGTATAAATTTGCAATATTTTCACTATTTCACATTTGCATTGCTCTAGTATGACTTTTTTTATTCAAATGAATAAATTAGTAAAAAGTATACCGATTAATTGCATTGACGGTTGTAATGAAATAAATATTTTTAAACACAAAAACATATTTGTACCTCTCAATAAAAAGAAAGAAAGCAAAAAATATGCTCACACATTACATACGTTTTTGTTTCTCTACTATAGGTAAGATATATTGAAAGGGAACTCTAAACATACATTGATACATAACTTACTAAACTCAATATGATAAGTAACATTGCAATACACAATACACGAAATTGCAATACATCAGTACCTTAAATGGTAATACACAGTACATTAACTGGCAATACACAGAACATTAAATGGCAATACACAGTACACAAAATGGCAATACACAGTACACAAAATGGCAATACACTGTACAAAGAAAATGTAACAGAACAAATTTAATGACAACAACTGCGATACACCTTACACCTTAAGTCTTTTTTCTCGGCTATACAATGTTGAACTACTGCAGATATGTTCTATGAGACTAAATGAACAATCTATCGATTCAGAATTTACAAGAACATGGAAATAAACTGACGATATTGAATGAACTATATACACATAACCACATGGTACTTGTTCATCAAGTTAACAGGTTCATTTTCAATACAAATTTAAAACCGGTTTGGTTACGCTCACGTGCTTCAAAGTATAAACATATAAAATATTGACCATTATCATAAATAATTTATAAACAGTGATATTTATTTCCCATAGACGACACATTAAAATAGAATATATACATTTTTTAAAAAACAAGTTTGGAGCTGCTCTTATACTTTATGCAAACTAATACTATAGCATACGTACGGACAATGCATTAAAAACAATATAGTTATAGTTATTAACCAACATATTTACAATTTACATTATAAACAACAAACGTCTTTTTCTAAAAATGACACATCATAGCATCTTAGACCATAGACCACTCGGTCGCAGAGAAAATTATAAAACGTTTATCAGAGATTTTGAGTGATATAGTTTTGCGTACTTTACACATTCAATAATAGATAAAGACTCAGATCAAATATTACAAAGCACTGAAATAAACGTCATCAGATATTGCATACACATGCTAAACTTTAAACAACGACACAATGAATTAAACATAACTATATAGACGAAAATAATACTAAATAGTCCTACCGCGTTTATCGCACCCCGTAGCTTAAATGATCCGGTACGCTGCATGTTTTCACATTTAAAAAAGAAATTACGTCCATACTTTTCATTAAAAGATTGATTTTGTATTACAGGCGTATATTCCACGTGCTTTGATATCCTCTTATGTGCATTTTCAATGTCCTTTAAAATGATGATTTTGCGCTCGAAACTCATTTTCACAACTTCACCCTTCGCATTACTGTGAAGATCTGCGGTATCTACATTACTATATATCCGATATTTCAAAGCAATGTTTATTAATAGATCATTTTCGTTGTCAGTCTTTGTTAAGACATATTATTACATGAAATGTATACGTATAATGGCAGACAATATCAATTACGGAAGTATATAAAAGAACTATATACGTTTTAATTCAAATTTATATCGTCTTTATAGAATAAATTGTTAAACCTGGAGCGTTATTTTACTCTTGTTGAAAGTTAAGCGTAATATATTTGATGATACAACAAGAAAATATGAATTATATATCTTTTATATATTTTTGTATAAGATAGTTAGCTGTTTTTACATATATGGATGTATGTGCTTATTTTATTCATGTTTTTATTAAATCAATATCTCTCAATCGATGAAGCATGTGTTTGCAACATTTCAATTGATAATAGGGTAAGATATACTATTGATTGATTGATTGAATGTTAAGCGTCATTTAATGCCATCGAGAGCTAACAAACGACCAGTTAACTTTACCACTGTTTCCTGAAATCTTGAAAGGTTAACCAATATTCGAGCACACCCCCATCTCCGCCAGTAACTGATAACTTTCCCACTTGAATCAGCAGTGAAAGACGAATACCGATGAGAAATAATGTCGCATATCAGTCATTACTATTCAGTGCTATTTATTAGCCATGCAAAAATCGTATTTTTGTAAAAGAAGTACAATGGCATATTTTGCTCATTTTAAAAGATTATATTACGGAGCGGTGTACAAAACTTGCCATTTGATAGTACCGATGGTTCATCTTTATATAGAAACAGGTGTTCGTTTTGTTTCGTGTATTTTCATGAAATTTCAATAAAATGTTTAGTTTTATTTAAAATATACTTTATTCGTTTAAATATGTCAATTTTGGTTTTTAATGTGACGTTTTGCATTTAATACAATATCATCAGAACGAAAATATTACATTTTTCTACATTTTAAGTGATTTTTAGTAAATATATCATGTTTTGAACATTGAAGATATTCTTTCTACCAGAAAATATTTACACATTTTATTACGACTGTACCAGACAGTGATCAGATATCTTTGTGTATTAAAAATGCCTTCATGATGAAAAATATCTTAATGCAAAACAATAGGACAACCTTAGGGGACATGAGCATTTTCCTTACATTTATTCGTCTTTCGATTCTTCACTATGAATACTAAAACATAAAATTAAAAATTAAAATAACTTCGCTGAAAAAAATAAGGATTTTTAGAGGGCCGATATTTGAGCTTCATGATCCTATTTCATTAAACTAAAGGAGTTGATATCTTATTGATATCGGCATATTCATGGATTTAAAATGGTCAAAACTTTGTGATGTCAGTCACACTTGTAAAAGCTTGCTGAACGTGATAAATAGTGATTAAAAAAATCTCAATATATCCGTTTCAAAATTTTAGAATATATTAAGATTTACAGTAATGTCAACACCCCATACCCTTATACAGATTGTTTCATACGTGATTAAAGACATGTCAATGTAAAAGTCCCAATCAAAGATTGGTTTTGTTTCTGAAAATTAAAAAAAGCGGTCTAACAATGCCATTTACATGTTATTGATTTCTGTTGGCGCATCTATAGACTTCCACCCCCCATTCAATACATAGCAGTGGGGCACCCCCTCATTTGACCTCCCCAAATGTGCACATAGTTTAAAACTCCTGTGCTATAAACATTTACTAGCAATATGCATAGGCAAGGACAAATTCATATATTCACACAACGTTCACACAATATCATATAATTATGTTAACACACATAAAAATCGCTTCCATGTTTGATGACTAGGATATGGAATATAGCGTAAACAATCGCATTTTAGTCTAATAGCATAGCATTAACCTTCAAGTTTAAGTTCTTATTTTTAATATAGCGTTGTTTTCAATGATGTCCATTTTAAATGTGTCTAAATTATACACATTCACGAGTCGTAATGGTTATGCATTATTCGGGCACATGTTATCTGACAAGACAGAAAATCTCAATGGTGTAACTTTATCCCGCCAACACATGGCTAGGTAATATTCTCTTACTACTTTAAATTTTATTACATTTGACACATTTTCGCGACATTGTCGTGAAAACTGCCATTTTTTAAAAAGCTAAAGACTTTAACAAAAAAAGGTATCACTATGCCGCCTACTCATATAATCGTTGTTTAAACAGGAAAATCATTTTTTGTGAAAGAACTTAAACTATTACATCTGCATTCAAATGAAAGTCTAGAATGTTTGTTTTTATTATTGATGAGATTAAAAGTGTGCAACGCGATTTATTTCTGGACAAACGCATTATTTTAAAAGATACGAATAGAAGGAGTCCGACATTTTGAATCGCGTTGACATCCTTAAAACAACAGAATTGCATTATTAATATCTAATCTAAGTCGAGATATTTAACTGTATTTGAGGCGGTAAACATGTGCCTCCATAGTATGCTTATGATGTGAATAACACGATAAGTATTCATCGGTCACGTGCTTATTTAAAGCAGCCTTTTCATTTTACTATTTTGCATAATAGTCATCTACCGATACTGCTCCCCTATGCAATCCCTAAATGATTTATTTATTATTTAATCCTAAAATATATATAACGGGAAGATGTCCTGAATATAATATCATATTTGCGAACGAGTTAAATACATTTACTACGGTCAAAGCCCCTTTCAGTGACCCGATTATTTGCACTTTGACATTGGGGGTCATTTATTCCCTATATGATGAGATTTTATAGACATATTGGACAACATTAAGGGTAATTTTATTAAACAGTGTAACAAAAAAAGACACATAAATTTTGAGGGTCATAGAAAACCCTGTATAGATAACGTGTATGAACCCGAGCTTTATTTTAAATTTTATGAAATAAGATGTTCGTGCAAGTCAGAAAGTAATGAACACAAAGTGATGGATTCGTTATTCATTTACATTAAGTTAATATAAAAAAACTATACTGTACGGAACAGCTAACCCACCATGTTTGTACTTCCAATAGTTTTGTCGACGTATTGAGTAGCGTTATAAAGATGTATAAACGACATTAACAATTTTTTATTTTATAAAACCTTAATGTTCTTTCGTAATCAAGTCCAAGTTTCAAGGAGATTGCGTTAATATTTTTTTAAGAAAATACATACAATGACAGGTACATAAAATGTAAGGTGGCAGGTTAGCTGTCCGTTCAGTAAATGTTTTGGGTGCATATCACTCCTTCCCCGTCAATTACGTGATACAACTGTTTATTTATCTACAAAGTTGTTGGTGTAATGTACTGATATAAATTACTGGCTAAATAATAAATATTAGTGGTCGGATAAGCGAATCTATAAGAAAGTATATATCAATAAAACCATTACCACTTATAAGATGTCAATTTAAGTATTGAAATAAACATGGCATTTTATTTGATATGTATGAATATTTACAAACCACGTCATTTTAAAATAAGAAAAATATACACAAAAGATGGGGCATTTCAAGGGCACAACCTCCAAGGCAGCATAACCAATATACATAACAATGTAAAAAGTACAATCCATAAATACATGTGTGCATACATGCAGAAGAAATGACAAGTACAATACATACATGTGTGTGTGCATACATACAGAAGAAATGACAAGTACAATACATACATAGATATGTGCATACATACAGAAGAAATGACAAGTACAATACATATATACATGTGTGCATACATGCAGAAGAAATGACAAATACAATACATACATAGATATGTGCATACATACAGAAGAAATGACAAGTATAATACATACATAGATATGTGCATACATACAGAAGAAATGACAAGTACAATACATACATATATATGGAGATAATTATTTGTGAATAACCAAGACATAAATGTACAAACCAGACTACAGCGAATGCGCCTAGCTACAATGCAAACCATATATACAATATCAAGACCTGCCAAACCAATAAATTTGGTGTCGACCATGACTTATATACTATGGAACTACATGCAACACCATGCAACACATCTGGACAGGGTGGACAAATTTACATACATGAAGTGATAGCTTTATATGGATAGGATCCAGTCAAGGATTCATGACTACTCACATGCTATATAAAGGACGTACAATACATACATGCATACATGTGTACATACATACAGAAGATGTGACAACATTAGTTACCGCATTGTTACCCTCTTAAAATAATGTAACTGATTATTTGCTAGCTACTTTTTCGGGCTATTGAAATGTAGAATTCCAAATGACAATTATTTTATAATAAACAGAAAAAACTTTCACATGCTTATAGAGAGCAGTTACATTATAAATACTATAAGTCACTACTCAACGTCGAGCATATTTTAACTCTAGACTCGCCATATCAATATAGTAGAGCTATGTCTAATTTCCGTTGCTCTAGCAACAATCTAATGATAGAAAAGGGAAGACATATAGGATTTGATAGGCCTTTAAGATACTACTTTTTCTGCTTAAGGACAAACACATTGAAGATGAATATCATTTTTTCTTTGAATTTCCATTGTATAACAACATGAAAGCAACTTATTTTAAAGATATATGGTTCAGAAACAGCACTCATTATTTGTTCTATTTCCTTATGTCACCTTCAAAATCAGATGACATTTTGTCAACCGCTAAATATTTGTATCACGCAATGAACACTAGAAAACTAGAAGCTAATATTCTATAGTTACTTTAATAATATCCATTGTAATGTTACAACTACATTTAATATTTATTTATTTGCCACTCTTTTGTAAAATTGTATTGGTTGTATGTTTGTATTTTGGGCCAGAGGCCTATATTACCAAATAAAGTATTATATTATATTATAAAAAAGTGACAGTCTGTACTTATTAATTTTCGTTGTTTTGCGGTTATGTGTTTAAATTATGCGCGTTGATAATATAGAGATATTTGTGTTTATTTTATTTATTATTTGTCTACATGTAAATGAAATTTTGGCTACTGTTTCATTTAAGTGCTACTCCTACTGTAGGAAATATATTTTCTGTTTAATTTAGGCAAAAAACATGAGCAAAAACCCAATTTATGTTCCCTTACTTGTACGTTCTTCACTGAATTCCTCATTTTGGAGTTAGTTCCCTTGTTATAGACAGAATATATATTTCAGGTTTCAGGAATGATAGAGAAAGTGAAAAATGCAAAACAATCAGAACGTGTCCAAAACAGACTCAGTTTTATTAGTCTGGAAACGTAACATGTCACATGGAAGGGCAGCATAATAATTGGCTTTGAATGATGTAAATGATAAGATGGCCATTAAAACTGGTTTATGTCCGTGATCTAATTATCACAATTTCAATTCCAATCCATTTTACACATTACCAGAGGGTAAAGTGACAATTTGAGGTGAGGCATGCTATTGAGTGATCAACTGACGGCGAAATGAAAGGACCGAGTCACTCGATACATGTCTCTATCTACAGCTTGTCCAATTATTATTCTCATTCTAATTGTGTTTCTTCAAGGTCACCGATAACTTTATAAAGCATATGCTTTGTATGTCATACCATGCATACATACATACGTGCATGTTGCCGTATTTGTATGTCTGAGAAGACTAGATTCTGAAGTAATAATTTATTTGGACTTTTTCGTTTCTGTATCTGAACAAAACAACATGAAAAAATAAAGTGCCCGTAAATAGGGTTTTGACTCACTAGTGGCGATTAAACTATTGAGACTGACTGTTCCAGCAAAGTCTCATTTTTTTTCATGCCTTCTGTCTGTGAACATTAAACTGTTACGGATATCCATTTTGTAATAGGTTTAACGCCATTTTCAGGTTATATATGGCATATTCAGTTATATTGGCGGAGGAAGACATCAGAATGCATCTGAGTACAACACCACCCTTCCGCAAGGAACCGCAAGTAACTGACAAACATTTCACATAAAGGTTTTGGAGCGAGCGGACATTCGACCTTAGCGGTGAGAGGTAAGTGATCTTGAGACAAAGCGTTAGACTACATGGACACGGATGACCCACTATGGCTATCCTATATACTATTTAGTTTTTGCTGCAATGAAGACTGTGTCATTTGATTATTATATTCCATGTCGGACATATGTGTTCTCATTCTCATTGACACTATATACGGAAGGATGCAAATCAAATGGAACACGGGGAGGAGCGCAAATGAATTAATAGTGACGAAACAATTTCAATTAGCAACAACATTAACAACAAATCTTACCGCGTGTAAGGCTCCTCGAATCTTAAATGATCCCGACCTCTGCATATTTTCACATTTGAAAAAGAAATGTCGTCCATATTTGTGGTTAAAATTACTGTTTTTTATAATCGGTGTATATTCCACATATTTTGAGATTATTTTATGAGCGTCTATGATGTGTTTTAAAGTTATCCTTCGTGCTTTAAGACCCATTGTGTGAAATGTGTAAATATGTGGTGACTAGAAGTTATAATTAGAACGTGCTGTGTGAGAAACAGCATACAGCGTCGCGTGGATTAAATCAATATACGACATTCCAATAATGTTTAAACTGCATAAACAAAACAGAAATACGCTATGTGATGTTAGTTTGTGTGGTTGTGTGTGTGTGTGTGTGTGTGTGTGTGTGTGCGTGCGTGCGTGCGTGCGTGCGTGTGTGTGTGTGTGTGTGTGTGAGTGTATCAGTGCGTGTGCGTGGTTGTGTGTGTGCGTGCGTGCGTGCGTGTGTTTGGTGTGGTATGGGTGTGAGTGGTCGTGTGTGTTTGTGTGTGTTTGTTGGAGTGTGGTTGTGTTGTTTTTGGAGGGGGTGGTTGTGGGTGTGTCTGGAAGGATGTGGTTGTGTGTGTGTGTGTGTGTGTGTGTTTGGTGGGGTTCGGTTGTGTGTATGTTTGGTGATGTGTGGTTGTGTGTGTTTGGTGGAGTGTGACTATGTGTGTGTTTGGTGGGGTATGGTTGTGTGTATGTTTGGTGATGTGTGGTTGTGTGTGTTTAATGCAGTGTGATTATGTGTGTGTTTGGTGGGGTTCGGTTGTTTGTATGATTGGTGGGGTGTGGTTGTGTGTGTGTGTGTGTTTGGTTGGGTGCGGTTGTGTGTTTGTTTCGTGGGGTATGGTTGTGAGGGTGTGTGTTTGGAGGGGTGTGGTTGTGAGTATGTTTGGTAGAGTGTGGTTGGATGTGTGTGTGTGTGTGTGTGTGTGTGTGTGTGTGTGTGTGTGTGTTTGGTAGGGTGTGATTGTTTATGTTTGGTGGGGTGTAGTTGTGTGTGTTTGGTGGAGTGTTGGTGTGATTATATTTGGTGGGGTGTGGCTGTGTGTGTGTTTGGTGGGGTGTTTTTGTGGGTGTGTTTGGTTGGGGAGTGGTGGTTGTGTATGTGTTTGGTGGGGTATGGTTGTGTGTGTGTTTCGTGGTATGTATGTTGTGTGTGTTTGGTGGGGTGTGGTTGTGTGTGTGTTTGGTAGGGTTTGGTTGTGTTTGTGTTTGTTGGTGTGTATGTTGTGTGTGTGTTGGTGTGGTGTGGTTGTGTGTGTTTGATGGAGTGTTGGTGTGAGTATATTTGGTGGGGAATGGTAGTGAGTGTCTTTGTTGGAGTGTGGTTGTGTGTGTGTTTAGTGGTATGTATGTTGTGTGTGTTTGATGGAGTGTTGGAGTGAGTTTATTTGATGCGGTGTGGTTGTGTGTGTGTTTGTTGGGGAATGGTTGTGTGTGTTAGATTGGGTTTTGTTGTGTGTGTGTTTGGTTGGGTGTGGTTGTATGTATGTTTGGTTGAGTGTTGGTGTGAGTTTATTTGGTGTGGTGTGGTGTAGTTATGTGTGGTGTTTGATGGGGTTTGGTTTTGTGTGTTTGTTGGGGTATGGTTGTGTGTGTGTGTTAGGTTGGGTGTGGTTGTGTGTGTGTTGGTGGAGTGTATGTTGTGTTTTTGGTGGGGTGTGGTTTTGTGTGTTTGGTGGAGTGTTGGTGTGAGTTTATTTGGTGGTGTGTTGTTGCGTGTGTTTGTTGGGATTTGGTTGTGTGTGTGTTTGTTGAGGTATGATTTTGTGTATGATTGGTGGGGTGTTGGTGTGAGTATATTTGGTGGGGAGTGGTTGTGTCTGTGTTTGTTTAGGTGTGATTTTGTGTGTGTTTGGTTGGGTGTGGTTGTGTGTATGTTTGTTGAGGTATGGTTGTGTGTATGATTGGTGGGGTGTTGGTGTGAGTATATTTGGTTGGGAGAGGTTGTGTTTGTGTTTGTTTGGGTGTGGTTTTGTGTGTGTTTGGTTGGGTGTGGTTGTGTGTATGTTTGGTGGGGTGTGGTTTTGTGTATGATTGGTGGGGTGTTGGTGTGAGTATATTTGGTGAGGATTGGTTGTGTTTGTGTTTGTGTTTGTTTGGGTGTGGTTTTGTGTGTGTTTGGTTGGGTGTGGTTGTGTGTATGTTTGGTGAGGTGTGGTTGTGTGTATGATTGGTGGGGTGTTGGTGTGACTATATTTGGTGAAGAGTGGTTGTGTTTGTGTTTGTGTTTGTTTGGGTGTGGTTTTGTGTGTGTTTGGTTGGTAGTGGTTGTGTGTATGTTTGGTGAGGTGTGGTTGTGTGTATGATTGGTGGGGTGTTGGTGTGAGTATATTTGGTGGGGATTGGTTGTGTTTGTGTTTGGTGGTGTGTGGTTGTGTGTCTGTTTGGTGGTGTGTATGTTGTGTGTGTGTGTGTGTGTTTGGTGGGGTATGGTTGTGTGTGTTTTGGGTGTGTGGTTGTATGTGTTGGTGGGGTGTGGTTGTGTTTGTTTGGTGGGGTGAGGGTGTGAATGTATTTGGTGGGGTCTGCTTATCTGTGTTTGATGGGTTGTGGTTGTTTGTGTGTTTTGTGAGTTTGGTTGCATGTGTTTGGTAAGTTGTGGTTGTTTGTGTGTTTGGTGGGCTGTGGTTGTGTGTGTTTGATGGGTTGTGGTTGTTTGTGTATTTGTTTGGGTGTGGTTGTGTGTATGTTTCCTTGGGTGTGGTTTTGTGTGTTTAGTGGAGTGTGCTTGTGTATGTTTGTTGGGTTGTGGTTGTTTGTGTGTTTTGTGTAGGTGGGGGTGGGTGTATTTGTTGGGTTGTGGTGTTGTGTGTGTGTTCCCTTGGGTGGGGTTTTGTGTGTTTAGTGGGGTGTGCATGTATGTGTTTGTTGGTTTGTGGTTGTTGTGTGTTTGGTGGGTGTGGTTGTGTGTGTTTGGTGGTTTGTGTTTGTTTGTGTTTGGTGGGTTTTGGTTGTGAGTGTTTGATGGGTTGTGGTTAGTGTTTGTTGGGGTGTAGTATTTAGTGTATTTTGTGGGAATTGGTTTTGTGTGTTTTGAGAGGTGTGGTTGTGTGTGTGTTTAGTGGGGTGTGGTTGTGTTTGTATTTGGAGTTAACTGATCATCTGTTAGGCTACGATGGCAGATACATGTATTTATGAGCATATGAGGACTTTTCTTTCAAAAAATATCTTAGGATGTAAGTACACCAAGCTGGTTAACCTACCAGTAATTGAGCATTTTTATGTTCGGATACATTCCTGCTATGGACGCAAAATACTTTATAAAATATTCTATATGGAATATAGTCTGGTCGTCAAACATTTAGACCCGGAAAAAAATGGTATAGAAGCATATTTGGTATCAAAATACGCATAATTTTCAGTAGAATAACATATCCAAAATCCGCTAAAATCGCCTTTGGGGAAAAAATTTTTTGAGGGTTTGAATATTTTTTTATTTTTTGGCATATTTTTGAGTAGAAAAAAGGTATTTTTTTGCAAATTAGAAGTGTTAGACGAAACGATGTTACGTTTAAACATCGATTTAGCAAAATATATGGTTTCTAGGCTATATATCTATAGTTGTGTAATGTGTATAGGCAAAATTTTCCTACCATTTTGAAGAAAGGGTCGGTGTCTGACTGAAATTCGATATATAATACTACTCTACAAAATGAGACGTTTGTTGTATTTATTAAACAAATAAATGTACAATTTACTGCATTTGATGTATTTGAAGTCCGACATTCTATAATGTGTACTTTTTTATTCCAATAGCTTTGATAAAAAAATACTAAATGTGTTCAATAATTGAATGTACTGAATTAACCCAAACCGCAATATGGGGTTACACCTTCCCCGTCAACCAAAGGTCGACATCCTGAAGTTAGATCTTTCCAAGGGTCGGTAGCCTTTAGAAAAAAAATTCAAAGCTATGTATAAATGATACTTGTGTGCAATGTATTAGGTACTTAGTAGAAAAAATGAACGTTTTTAGTCGAAATCGTCATCAAAAGTGACTTCTTCTGCGTTTTTGCAGCTTTCACCTCTGCAATCTCCACAGGCTGTAACGCATTTGAGTCCGTGTTTGCGACAAGAACAGCTGTTGGTTCCGCATGGGTTCTTCGTTGTTGACTTACATTTACAGCGCACAAAACTCAGCAAACTCTCTGGTGCTGCATCCAAGTCTGTGAATATTGGAGTTAGATTGTTGTCATCAACTTTCCACCCCCATTGTGTTGCATCCAAAAAGTCATGTGATAGCTTTAGCCAAAGTATTACTTGAAGGTGTACACGTAAACTGTGAAAATATGCTGCTCTCTCTGTGGGAGGAAGTTTATGTGGCTCGAGAGTTGTCTTACTGGTTGATACTATTTCCATGTATCTCATGTATCGCACATTTGTTAAAGTATCACCATCTTTGCCTCCATATAACATTGTAAACAGCTTTACTCCTGCTGCTCCAACCTGCTGTTCGGTTGCCTCTGGGCTGCTAATAGTCTGTGACAAGGCTTGTATTTCTTCCGACTTTTTCATTTTCTTCAACAGGCTAGTTTTCCCATGTCCATATGTTGCGGAAGTGGTGTCGCAGCCGCTCCATGCGTGAATTAATAAAAGATTTGATAAAACTTTACTGTCAGCTTTAGCAGTTAGGTCTCGGACTTTCCACACTGTCATCTGTTGGTGTCTGAGCGGAAATAAACGTCAGACATGTCTTGCCTCCAGTGGTACATCAGAAGAACTAGGATATCTGTATCATCAGCTACAACGGTAGTTTCTCTCCCTTCTCTTGCAAATTGAAGTGCACACTCTACTATCATTGTGTCAGCATCCCCAGTGCTGTTGCGCACAACTTGTCCATCATCTTCCAGGCTTTTACTCAGCAATGCGATAAACTGACTCTTGTTGCTTTCGTTAGAGAGGAAAGTCTGTTGGTCACCATGGGCCTTGATAGACTCGGAAAGTTATATATCTGCACATGTTTTACCCCGTCTTTGCTGATGCTCATGATCCTTGATAGATGGTCCGTGTCCATAGCCATCAAATACAACACAACAATCACCATACCTTGTTCGTACATATTTCACATATTGGTTTACTATCTCTTTATAGGTCACTTTCTTCTGCCACTTCACTCTGTGTAGAAGGGCACCGCCATCAATAACGTACATGGCGCCAGGGTTTTGCACTGAAGAATTGACACCGTTTTGCAGGAATTTAGCTAGTTGTGACTTTTGTGATTTGCGCATGAATCTACCTTTGAAGAGAGATGTTGGTATAGATGTAAGCTCGTATCTAAAATATGGCACCATGTCACTTTCACGCTGTGCAATTGCAATCAATCGCTGGAAAAGATGATTCGGGTCGATGTGCACCTTTTGCTTGTCAACTTGTATTCCTGGGGAAAGGGATTCTAGGGATTTAACTTGATCACTTCTTTTGATTGACGCTTCGGCCACGTTAACGTCATTAAGTTTCTGCTGGACGTATTTACCAACCTTTTCTGTCTCATGGCAGTTTACACCATCCCCTTGAGATGCTGTTAATCCTGATGATAGGGAGCGCAGCCGAGTTTCATTTTGGTCAAAGGGCTCATGTTGGTCGAACCAAGCTTTAACAGTGTTCAGATCAGAATAATCCCTGTTGCTCCTTGACTCTCCAAGCTCTACATGTTGTTCACTAGTTTTATGCTTGGCATTGGTTATAGATGTCATGGCCTCGTGGACGGCAGCGCACTTGTGCATACTCAAAACCCACTGTAAGAGAACTGTCTCAGTTACTCCGCGTCCTCTTGTAAGCCCTCCTCTGCTCTTAATCGACCTCATCATAACCTGCTCGATAGTCAGGTCTGTCCATAGTCCTGCCCAAAAGCGATTGCTTCTGCGCACTACGTGGAATCCATGCTCTTGGAAGCAACTGTATAGCCAAGGGTGGTCCTTCGGCAAGTCAAGCATAAGTTGTAGATATAGACGCGAACTCTTTGCGTAATTGATGTGTCCTGTTGCGGCGAATAAGTTTAACATCTTTGTCAAGGCTATTAGATGTAGGTTCCAATCCCCTGTTCTTTCAGCGCGTATGAATAGCTTTAGTACCTCAACATATTCAATATATTGAAGCCATAGGTTTGCTGTCAGGGAGCTGGCACTCAGATTCTCCTTATGTTTTGCTAGACATTGTTCCAATTTCTTCAATTCAATGGATTCAGCTATCGAAGAGATTGGCATTGACTTCTTCATGGTTCCATCGTATAATTCTCTGATCGTTTCAACTTCTTCATTATTCAATCGACCTTCAGTTGCTTGTTCTTCATCTGTTAAGTCATTATCTTCCTCTCCAGCAGTTAGCGGCAAAGTTGCTGCCATCAACTTATTTACCAGTGCACCCTCCACTAAAAAGTGCCCTCGAAGAGCTCTAGAAAAAGCCTTCCCAGTCATCATTTTAGCTACAGCATTAGGTCCATATACTGTCTCCAATGCCTCTTCTAGCCCGGATCCTTTCATCATTGTCCCTATGCTTCCCATGAAGCTCATCACAGTATGGAATCCTCCCAGTCTGCAAACGATGTTCATTGACTTGGCTGTGACGATTTCTGTTGCTTTTAACCATAAGGGTTGATCAAAAGTAATGCATGGAGTTGGGATATTTAACTTATGGGCCTGTCGTTCAATATAAACTAAAGTAGAGTAAATACAGGATTCATCTGAGGGGTTTAAGTCAATTATTGGTAAAAGTAGAACTTCCGACTTTGGAGTTAGATTATGATCACCAGAGAACACATGTTGCATAAAGCCTGACCAGTTCGGTCTTGGTTGGGTCTCGTTGCTGAAAATACTTCCAGAGTGCCAGAGCAGATCAGAACTTAGATCGGATGACAACATGTACGGAGTTTGTAATTGAAGCAATGGCTTGTATTTCATCGATGCCAGCCCTTTTCCTTGCTCATTGACGTACTGAAAAATTTCTACCCCTTTGTCCTTCACCAATTCTTCTGGTTTCATTCGTTGTTGTCTGTTGATCACACGAGATCTTGATACTAGTGGTCTATTATCTCTAGGAGATGAAACAGCAATGATTCCCATTCCGTGGAATGTTCCTTGACCATCTAGTGTGCCTACGTTGTGGTCTACATTGTCAGCTACCCATTGCGTGAATGTTCCAGGAAAGTATTCTGAGAGAAGGTTTTCAAGGTTTTCGCTCTGAATGACGGATTGCTTATATCTGGTAACTTCATCGTAACTGATAGAGAACCCTAAACGGGACAATTCGTTGTTCAGCCATTTTGATCCAAACACATGATCAACCTCAACTCCTAAACCAAACAACGTTGGTGTGATAACCGATCTTGGGCGAGCTGCCTGGAGAATACAGTGTCCAATGCTGTTCTGTTTCAGCTCTGAAGGTACAATATACATCAAAAGTGTCTGGAGGTGTTGTGGTATCCAGCTCTTGCTCTGCTCAGCATTCGCAATGTCATCATTTGTTGGATATTTCTTTGGATCGTACTTACTTTCTCTGATGGCTGACTTAATTATCTTGGCAGCAGCTATCACAATACGATTTGCTTCATCCTGAATGTCATCTTTCTTTTCTGAGTACCATTTTTCATTGATTATGTAGCTAGCCATGTTACGGAAACAAACGACATTGCTGCGCCCTTCAATCTCAGCAAAGAAAATAAACTCTTTATAACGATCTTCTAACTTTTGCTTTAGTCTTTTTATGGTGTAGACATCTGCACCGCCGCTGAACTCGACCATCTTACCATGCAATTCAGAAAGAGTGTATAAATCTGCATCACCTTCAGATTCCAGCCAATTGCATAAAGCCTCAAACCACTGTCTCATGTCTTGATCTTCTGGTCTGCCTTTCATTGTTGTCGACTCTGGTGTGACCTTTTTATTCAGCATGAACCTTGTGTAACAGTTACTGTGATAGATAGCTTCAGCAGCAACTAAGTCAATGCATCCGTGAAGACGATTTTGAACCTCAGCTGCCAACGTGTCTCCTCTTGTGTTACACCACTCTAGAACTTTATCACGGAATTGGAGGGTTGCAACTTGGTATATTTGTGCTCTGTCAGGATGACGAGGATCAACTTGAGCATGTTTACCACAAAACATGCAATCATCATTCCAGTTAAATGGCGACAGGCTTGACCGTAGTTTTTTGGCAGCTGGCTCTTCAACACTACTACTGGGGGAACTGAGAGATCTTTTTTTATCAGTGAAATCCCGTCGGCATTTTGCATGTACCAAAACTTTACCAATTGGTGATGTACTATTACGCTCATTTAGATACTCAGTTAGATCTGTAAGGTCTCGCTTTTCACTATAGCTGATAAGAGTTAGCAAACCTTTTTTTGATACAGTCACAGATTTCTCATTCTCACTAAATGTCCCTTTACATATCACACAGCAGTTTTCACCTTCAATGTTTGACATATTTCAGGAAATATTGGTTTCAGAACCTACAAATAATTACAAGATATGGTTTTTTTTATTCATAGTCAGTCTATTAACAGCATGAACTACAATAAATTATAGAACGTTTTATTGTGTAAGTTTTATTCTTTATTATTCAGATGATAAAAAGTAATTATTGTAGTTTGAAATCTTATTATGTTGATAATAATGTTTGTTACAATATGTCATATATATATTTTATTATAGCATATGAAAAAAAATCAATGAGATTACTAGCGTCTGTCGCCAACTGCAGTCGTAAATGTATAACAGTGATCGATTATTTGCAAGTACAAAGTTGTATGTAATCACTGCCTGATTTGCAAAATTAATACAAATAATCTAAGTGCTCTACAAACAATTGATTCACTTAGTGTATTGTTTAGTGTATTGTACATTTTGTGAACATACATGTTTTGCTTTCATTGATATATGTTATTGATGGCGTGATAGATTGAAGCAAAAATCGAGTAACACAACAAAGGTCGGCCACGGGTCAATTATTAGACCATGAGACGTCACAATACACTATTAATACCTAATTGATACCTGTTGTGAGGTTGGGTTTTGTTGTGAGCCTATAAAATACTTGAAATTTGTACAATAATTGTGTTAAACTTACCTAAATCTTCACATGATAACATGACATAACGCCGTGTGACAGGACGCCATCTTGAATGGCAACTACACAGGAAACCCAAAAGACTATAAAGCGCTCGGGTAAATAAAAAATTCTTTTTTACTTACAAATTACGATGACACGTCAGCTTTATTATCAAAAAAGTGTTGTTTATAACAAGTGTTTCATCATAAATACACTAAAATAAGTACAGATTATCTAAAACTTTTATAGTTCCACCAAATATTACATGAGCGAAAATTTTTTTTTTAAACCGTTAAAACTTTTTTTCCCCAAAGCCGATTTTAGCGGATTTTGGATATGTTATTCTACTAAAAATTATGCGTATTTTGACACCAATCATGTTTCTATACCATTTTTTTCCGGGTTAGGCCTAAATTTTATGTTTGACGACCAGACTAATACCCGTCAGCCGTACAGTTGTCAATGTGGTCGTTGCCACTCGGATAAGCAAATATTCTACCACAAACCTCGCGTCCTGTTTCCCTACTTCAACACAAAAGGCTTCAACTGTTGCTGATAATGGTCCAACCTTGATTTTCTTTTATTCTGTACCTGCATGAAAATACGCAAATAGCATTTAATTTTCTATGAATATGCCAATGAATCCTTCGTTTCTGGTAATTCATTTTCATTTGATATCGTTCTAATCCCGGCAATAGAAATGTTCTAAGCCAAGCCTTCATCGCAGCCATTGGAACCATCAGCTCTTATATGTCCCATACACATTGTGGCTCAGGGTGTTAAGATGTCATCATTTATGTCTATAGTAGAATCGGGATCGTTGTCCAAAATAAGTCCCGGAGAAATGGCTCTCCTAGTCTGTTCTGG
This sequence comes from Panopea generosa, assembly GCA_029582155.1. Classification (NCBI taxonomy): domain Eukaryota; kingdom Metazoa; phylum Mollusca; class Bivalvia; order Adapedonta; family Hiatellidae; genus Panopea; species Panopea generosa. The sequence continues at coordinate 468,759 of CM055899.1, read as the reverse complement.
TGAACCCTCATTGCATTCTGGGTCATTGAAGTCGAGTTCGCATCACACATGTCTTTTCTCTCTCAATCTTATACCTCGCGAGCGATTTCGGACTGTATGACCTCTCACCTTTCTGTTATACGTAGATGCCATTTAAAACGCCTGTCAGTTTCTAGCGCTGGTATTCGGTTATTTCAAAGTTGTGTTCGAAGATGTTGCGATCTTATTGGCCTTCGTCGAAGATCATCAACATTTCCAGTGCGATTGTGCTTAAGCCAGAGCCAATGGATTGTTATAATACTTCTGTTCTTGTTACCTATTCAGTGATTGTTTTGGGAAGTATTTGTTTACCCACTTAAACTGCTATGATTGTTGTTTGAGAAAACATTAACACAGACACATACAAGCAATAAATACTTCAACAAACGTTACTTCCTATATTGGCGCTAGCTGTATTGTGAATGGACAATTCACCTTACCAACTTCAAGAACTTTCCATCAGTTTTCCAAAAGAACAACATCCAAACAAATGAATATCGGCCATCTAATCAAGATTTAAATCCAAGTGAACAAATGCGGGATGAAATCAACGCAACAAACAATTGCTGACCTTATTGGAGATATTGCCGCGGTGTGGAATAAAACTAAAGCTATCAGTTTCTACATAACTACATACATTATATGCGGCAGAGCTGTTTAGCTGTTACACGTACACGCACAAATGGTGGTAATATGCGTTATTGTTTTCTTTTGATGTAATCACTGAAATCACTGGTGTATATGCAATGGCAAAATAAACCTCGTTGAATTTCTGAATTTCGTCAAATGCTTTGTTTTAATTGTGAACTTATAGGCAAAGTACCAGCATTGGAAAGTAGACCAACCGATAAATCAGACTGACCGTCGATATAGATTAACAAGATGATAATGGTCTGAAGGTCAGCTAACATGAACTAACAATGACGATATTGTCCAAAACTGATATTATCCAAAGAATGTCAGTTTAAAGTATATACGCAATAAATATATTTTTTTCACAACCAGGTATATAGGTTCGTGTCATGGTTGTATTCAGACAAATAAATAGAATTGCACTGCTATGAAAATGATTTAGTATATATATAAAAATATATATATATATCTTTCAATATTGATAAGAATTGGGTATTAAATGAAATTCCTTCTAGCTTTAATAATGTAGATAGGATATATATCAACAATTTTAAGTTCAAATTAAAAGATTACAAGTACCTTAAGCCTAAGTCAGATAGCCCTCCCGATGCGTTCCCGAGGCTCGTTACTGCCCAAAATTGGCAAAATCTTGCGTGTGTTGGACGATTCCGCCGAGCCCCGTACGTTTTTTTGGCCTCGTGGAGTGCTGCGATTGTTTTTTTTTATTCGAAATTAAATTTTCTCTTCAATCATAGCATCGCGGGCCTGGTAAGCACGAGCATCGTGTGATGCTCATGTGACAGTCGCAGGATTTATCCGACAATCGTCGGCCCCAAAAGGACGATAACGTACAATAATTCTGTGAGCTGCGTGCGATAGTAATACGATACGTGCGTATGCTGTGTGAGCATCGTGTAACATCATTCGTGAACTTATGTCCTCGCACGCGTGCCGTGCAGGTATCGTGTGAGTAGTTGTCCCTGCTATATATACCACTCTCTCCACAGGACACTGCTAGTTGTTCCATCAGAACAAGAAGACGAACAAGTTGGCGCTGATACCCTTACAGAGGCTGAGGTTGCACCAGCTGAGACTCCTGTTGAGAATCGCACGTGACTTGCACGAGCTACCTACGAGCCTTGCTCAAGAATCCGATTATCGCACGATGCTCATAAGAATATCCTGCGTTTCTGTTCCGATTGTAGACCGTTATTTTCAAACTTAGACTCGCACGCACCTCCTAGACAATGTGACCGCAACAATCGGTAGAAAGTACAACGTGCGATGTTGCCACACCCGCGATTCATCGTAGCCAAAAAATATCCTACGATCCCCCTACCCTATCTGACTGTGGCTTTAGGTATGTTATAGAAAATGTAAAGAAGAACGGTTTTACATATGCAAAACATATAAGTTAACTTGTTACTTTATTTAGCTTCTTATTTATTGCACATTATTAAATCAAGCGGATATATATATGACAATCACGTATATTTTCAGATCACGTTAATCATAGAATGAATGATTGAATGCATCGTCGGATACCTACATGTAATCCATTCAAACACTCTCCATTTATCACCCATGGGATATAACACTAGCTTTGCGTCGTTTCTACCAAGCCGCAACGCACCGATATGATTAGTTCCTTCACGCTTTCATGAAGGAAACGTTATCCAATCACAACGTTAGTTTCACGCAAAAGCCGTTTCGCTAAGACGTTGTTAACGTTAGCTGTATTTGTTTTGTTCTGTTAAAAACAAAACGCAGAGCTGGCGTAATTTCACACCGTTGATGTATGGAGAGTATCGGAATTGACAGCCTTGGGTAATCCGACGATGGATTGAATGGTGATTTACGGCCCGTCGACACATAAGTTAATCACAGAGCTTACGTATAAAATCATTTTTATTTATGTGCTAATTAACCATTTCCGTCAGTCTCTGTCTATTTTGCTCTAATCCATTTCCCTCTCTCTCTCTCTCTCTCTCTCTCTCTCTCTCTCTCTCTCTTTCTTTCTCTCTCTTTTCTCTCTCTCGTTCTCTCTCTATCTCTCTGTACCATGTCTTAATCAAAAGAAATAATGATAAAATGTGTTTATTTACACATTGTCTCCACGTTTCACTCATTTAAAAAAGAAAATGTTGCAGACTATTCCGTTACCCGATACAATGTTCAACAATTGGAATCTCTACAAATTCGACAGTTTTCCACTGTTTCTTCTATCGAGCAGGATTTTGAACGTCAAATTTTCACCAGTGCCTATAAGGAGATGCTTAAAAATGGTCGTATATCATGTAAAACCAAACCTTGGAATCAATATGTGAAAACCCAACAGGTCCAACTGACTCTAAAAGATAGTTTGGCAAATCCAATAATTTACATTGCTGTTGCTGATGTGCGATTTCAAACGGATAATCCAAACCTTAGAAACGTGATTGCTCGTAGTTTGTGTTATGATTACATTGATGAAGACACAGATCCAAGTATTGATATGAACAACGAAAACATGAATGATCCAATTTTGTATCATACATTAAGCCATGGTACTAAATGCATGGGCCGTATTGGCTCACATTAATTTAACAGATGCGATCAAGGAGTAGCCCCAAACGCCAAACTCGTCGGTCTTAGAATGATCACGAACTTGAACATGTTAACGGATGAAAGAGAATCATTGACATTGTACTATAAACCAAACGATATTCAAGTCTACTCGTGCAACTATGGTATTCAAGATAATGAAGGCTTTTTCGGTCCTTTTTCAGCGGCAGAAGCGGCGTTAAGAAATGGAGTTGAAACGGGTCGTGAATGCCGAAGAAGAATATTTGTGTATCACAGTGGAAATGGCGACGAAGATAACTGTAATGCCGACGGTAACGCTAATAGTATTTATACAATCACTACAACTAGTGTTAAGAAAGATGGAAACTTACCAGAAAATAAAGAAATGTGTGCTTGTGCAATAGCAGCTGCTTACGGAGAAGGATTTACAACGACGGATCTTTATGGCAAATGTAGTAATTTTTGTGATGGCGCATCTGCCGCAACTGCAGTTGCTGCAGGGTATATTGGAGAAATGCTTATTATAAATCCGTCTTTATCAAAGCGAGATATTGAACATATTGTTGTTAAGACGTCAACTAAGGATTCAATCATTGGCTGGCGTGAAAATGATGCTCGGTTACTTTTTAATGACCAAATAGGATACGGACAGGTGGATTTGACGGCTCGGTAAAGTTAGCAGAATAGCAGAATAGCAGACTGAAACAATTTCATTCTGCCAGCAGAACAGCAGAATACCAGAATAAAATTGTTTCAGTCTGCTAGCAAAATAGCAGAACAGCAGAATGAAATAATTTCATTCTGCCAGCAGAACAGCAGAATAGCAGAATGAAAATTAGACAAAATGATGTTTTTATTTTATTACTTATTCTAGTGCATTTACATGCAGTAACACATCGTTATTCTTAAGATATGTTTTTTACAAGCAATCAGCAACCGGAAATTAAAAGGGAATTTTTTATCAATTCACCAAAAGGAAAATTCTCATTTTTCACCGACTTGACGTTCAAACTAACAATTATGAGTCTGATTTATTTCTCTACATCATTTTCTACCTTCTTGTTTAGTGTCTTAAGCAAAATAGCAATATACTAAAAAAAATTTTTTTTTTGATATTTCCAGCAGAACAGTAGAATAGCAGAATGAAATATTTTCAACAAAAGTGTGGTACATCGTCATTTTTCGTTAACTTACTGTACTGCCAGGATATAACTAGAATATTGTATTGCATTGCTATATCTAGAATATAGTATTAGCTGCCATATTGTAAAATAATAATAATACTGATAATAATAATGATAATAATAATAAATATAATAATAATAATGATAATAATGATGATTATGATGATAATGATAATAATAAACCAGTGGAAAAAGTGTCATCCTGGAAAAAGCTATGTAACCTCAAATAGCCATGGTTGAAGATTGAACCCATGACCTCCAATCATTACTGTCCCGAAACATCGGTTGATAGTTTAATTCTCTTCAATTTCAAACGTAGAGGTAATCGTCCGCTAACCGATAATGGGTTTAATAAATGAATGGTGGTTTAACGCCATTTTCAGCACATTATACGTTTTATTTAGCATACCCACTTCAACTCGTGGAGCAAGAGTTTAGAATAATTGACTGATTGACTGAATGTTTAGCTTCATGTTTATGCCATCAAGGGTTAACAGATGATCAGTTAATCTAAACCACTCTTTCCCGGGAATCTTGAAGGTTAACTTGTACTGAAGAACACACATCTCCGCAAGTAACCGATAACTTTCCCACTTTTATCAGAAATGATAGACAAATGCTTATGAGACACTTTGCCGTTTATCAATCTTGGCGGAGACTGTTGTGAACCAGGCCCATAACTCTTCGTTTAACTTCTATTAACTGAATGTTTTTTTCATGAAATGAGAAAAGTTCACCTTTAACTAAATAATGTATCAACATAATATACAGCAAAATTGTTTCAGTCAAGTAAGACTCCACAAAATGAAAACAAATGTATTTTGGTGACCAAACAGTTTTGCTGTCTATTATGAGCATTATAATTTCTCCACTATTTCCATACAGCTGAATGAAATATGAGCAAATAAAAAAATGCAGTGTTTTTATCGTTGTTTGGCCTCTGTTTACTGTTAATACATACAATAAGGAAGTGTTGATACATTATTTATTTAAAGGTGAACTTTTCTCATTTCATGAAAAAAACATTCAGTAAATATAAACGAAGAGTGATGAAAGTAATAATAATAATGATAATAATACTAGTAATAGTAATAGTAACGACGTAGGTTTTTTTTGCGGCGAATTGATGCCTTTGTATCAATTTATTTCTTGTTCTCACGTGTGCACGGTAATTCGGATGAAGTTAATGGTAATGGAAACGACAGCAATGGTGATTTTATCGTTGTTGTTGTGGAAGAAGTTGTAGAAGTTGTACTAGTTCTCTAAATAGTCTTTGTTTATATTGAAGTCAATACATCCAAACGAAGAGCTCTATGCGGGATTATGTGGCATCCCGACGGAGGGACGCTCTTTGAGGTTTTATAATCGGAGATTTTTGCGGTCTCACCCGGCGCCTTAGACCACTCGGTCGCGGACCAGTACTTAATTAAGTCACTGATCTAATATTTATCAATTTTATTCGCGAAGGTGGCGAATCATGAAGCGTCGATTGGTCAGTTATTCTTTAGCCTACATCTGGACGTTTGATTGACAGGTCGGATAAATCGCTGACCCTTGTAATATACACATACACACAATGCACCGCACCAGAACGTCTGAATTGCACAACGTGAATGCAGATGGAACGAAAACGTAGGTAATATGTCCGCTTACACACTAAAACAATTTTAATTTAGGAATATGCATTTAAGTTATTCTGTCTGTAATTATTTCGCAACTATTTTTTCATCAAATTTCGTGATATTTGCAGAGTCAAAGGTACTTTTTGTATGTATATATATATGTAATATCTGGCAATGCAAAATTAATTTACAACATATATGCATAAAATATTCATATTATTACTATCGTCATCATCATCATTATCATCATCATCATCATCACTATTATTATCATTATCATTATTATTATTGTTATTATTATCATTATAATCATTATCATTATCATTATTATCATTATAATTATTATCATTATTATCATTATAATTATTATCATTATTACTATTATTATAAATATACAAAATGGCAGCTAACACTATATGCTAGAAATAGCAATGCAATATAATATTCTAGTTATATCCTGGCAGTACAGTAAGTTAACGAGAAATAACGATGTATCACACTTTGCTTGTTTATAACAATGCAATACGGTATACTACATTTAGTTATGTATCACAAATATAGCTATTATACGGTAACGCAGTGTGTTACAATTAGCAATGTATCAGATATAGTCATGAACAAAGTGTGATAGATATAGCAACGTTTGACAGGATGATTAATATAGCAATGTAACACAGTATGCTAGACATATGAACACACATGTGATACAGTGTACTTGATATAGCCATGTAACAAAGTATGCTAGATATAACAATGTAACAGTGTACCAGATGTAATACAGTGAGCTAAATATAGCAATGTAGCACAGATTGCTACAATAGCAAAGTAACACAATGTACTAGATATAACCATGTAACACAATGTGTTAGATAAAACAGTGAAACATACTGTATCATATGTAATACAATGTGCTGGATAAAGCTATGTAACACAGTGTGCTACAACTAGCAATGTGACACAGTATGCTACAACAGCAATGTTACATGGTCTGATAGATATATCCGCGTAACACGGTGTGCCAGATATAGCTATGTAACACCGTGTTTTAGATATAACAATGTTACACAGTCTCCCGCATTGTTAATATAACGCAATGTACTAGATATATCCGTGTAAAACGGTGTCGCAGATATAGCAATGTACCATAGTGTGCTACAAATAGCAATATAACACCGTATGCTACAATAGCAATGTAACAATGTCTGCTAGATATATCCGCATAACACGGTGTGCCAGATATAGCTATGTAACACAGTGTTCTAGATATCACAATGTTACCCAGTATGCTACACTATCAATATAACGCAATGTATTAGATATATACGTGTAACACGTTGTCGCAGATATAACAATGTAACATAGTGAGCTATATAAAGCCATAAAATACAGTTTGCTAGTTGTAACGATGTAACACAGTGTATCAGATGAATCCAATGTGCTAGCTATGGCAATGTAAATCAGTGAACAAGATATATAAATGTAATACAATGGAATATATATAGCAATGCAACACTGTATGCTACACTAGTAGTAACACAGTATGCAGTAATAGCAATGTAACAAGGTGTGCTGGAGTATAGCCATGTAACACGGTTTGCCAGATATACCAGTGACTTAATTATTTAATTGTTTATCTGTCTCTGGTGTGTTTTGTACTGCATATGTTTTGTCAAATGTTATCGTGTTAATTTTTTTTGTAAATATAACACTCGTAAACAACCATACATCACGATTCGTAAACTTTATTTGGTTTTGCGTCGCGTCTTTAACTATAGAATTGTATAATGAATGAAATGTTTTTCGTGAATTACTTTTAAGCGGTTTATTTCCACTGATAAAATAATGAACAAAAAGGTTAGATCAATAAAAAGTTAATAAATTCGTCGGACCAAATGTTTTAAAATGCAAATCCGTTGTGAAAGGATGAATAAATCACATTTTTATGCTGCTGCAACGGATTGTGCACATATACAACTTTCGTTTATAAATTAAGCTGGAGATAGTATGAACAAAAATGTGTTTCACAGACATGGACCCGGCTAATAAGTGTTAGTTTCAACGTAAATTCGGTGAAAAATGAGAATTTTTCTTTTGGTGAAATGAGCAAAAGTTCCCCTTTAACTTCCGGGTAGTGATTGTTTGTAATAAAACAGTTCTTAAACTTTCCTGCATGTTCATGCATGAAAGTGAACTAAAATCAATGATAAAAAAATCTTTCTTTTTTTCCACGTTTCTCACTCTCGCGGAATAAGCAATCTGGCAAAATAAATCATTTTTCGTGAATAACTTGTAAGCGGATCATTTCCGCTGATCAAGTAATGAACAAAAAAGTTAGATAAAGTAGTTGGTTAGCGAAATATGTCAGGCAAAATGTTTTACAATGCGAATCCAAGGTGAAATGATGAAAAAATCTCATTTTCATTTTGCTGGAACGAGTCGAGCACGTGTACAAGTATCGTTTGTAATTTTAGCTGAACACAGTATGAACAAAAAATTTGTAAAACGGTACATGGACTTGAACTCGCCTAATAATTGTTAGTTTAAAGTTAAATTCGGTGATAAAATGAGTATTTTTTCTTTTTGAGAAATGAGAAAAAAGTTCCCCTTTAACCTTCGGGTAGTGATTGTTTTTACAAAAAAAAAAAAACAACGTTGCTTAAGACTTCCGGTATGTTCACATGTGTAAGTGTACTAAAATAAGTTATAAAAAACAACTTTCATTTTAGTCCAATTTTCATTCTGCTATTCTGCTGTTCTGCTGGAAATATGATTTTTTTATTTTAGTATATCGCTATTTTGCTTAAGACACTGAACAAGAAGGTGGAAAATGGTGCAGAGAAATGAATCTGGCATATACTGTAATTGTTAGTTTGAACGTGAAAAAGTAGAAATTTCAATTTGGTGAAATAAGAAAAAGTTCCCCTTTAACTTCCGGGTAGTGATTGTTTGTAAAAAAAAACCAAACAGTTCTTAAACCTTCCTGCATGTTAATGCATAAAAGCGAACTAAAATCAATGATAAAAAAAATAAAAAAAATTCTTTCATTTTTTCCCCACTTTTCTTACTCTCGTGGAATGAGCAGTTTGGCAAAATGAACCGTTTTTCCTGAATAACTCGTCGGCGGATCATTTCCGCTGATCAAGTAATGGACAAAACAGTTTGATAAAGTAGTTGGCGAGCGAAATACGTCAGGCAAACTGTTTTACAATGCGAATCCAGGGTGAAATGATGAAAAACTCTCATTTTCATTTTGCAGGAACGGGTTGAGCACGTGTACAAGTATCGTTTGTAATTTTAGCTGAACACAGTATAAACAAAAAATGTGTAAAATGGAATATGGACTTGAACTCGGCTACTAATTGTTAGTTTGAAGTTAAATTTGGTGATAAAATGAGTATTTTCCTTTTGGTGAAATGAGAAAAAGTTCCCCTCTAACCTTCGGGTAGTGATTGTTTGTAAAAAAAATAAAACATTTCTTAAGACTTCCGGTATGTTCATGTGTGTAACTGCACTAAAATAAGTGATAATTTTTTTTTTCATTTTAGCCCAATTTTCATTCTGCTTTTCTTCTGTTCTGCTGGCAGAATGATAGTATTTCATTCTGCTATTCTGCTGTTCTGCTGGAAATATGAATTGTTTTTTTAGTATATCGCTATTTTGCTTAAGACACTGAACGAGAAGGTGGAAAATGGTGCAGAGAAATGAATCCGGCATATAATTGTTAGTTTGAACGTGAAAAAGTAGAAATTTCCATTTGGTGAAATGAGAACAAGTTCCCCTTTAACTTCCGGGTAGTGATTGTTTGTAAAAAAACAACAGTTCTTAAGACTGACTGCATGTTCATGCACGTACATAATTATACTAAAATAAATTATATTTTATTTCTGTTTGATTTCTGTTTTAGCTCGAGCTTCAATCTATAATTTGTTTAGACTGGTGTGTCCCTTTAAGATTAATGTATATATGTGTATTCGGTGAAAGGAAAAAGAAAGTATACATACCTAAAAACGTCGACAGGTCAAGGAACAAAAAATGTATTGCATATAAATTTTGTATATTTATAATTCATCATTCTGTTGAATCAAAAAACAAACATTTAATTCATTTTAAGGAAAACAATAAGATAAAAATCAGTTCATTTTTCCATCACATGAATAAACTTAGTCAATAATGAAATAATTTCAAAAACCAAAATGTATGCTTTCTTTTTCCTTTCAGTGTATATATTTGAATGTATGTTACAACTTGACTGATATATATATTTGTACGGTTTGTTGAGGGATGGCCCACCCCGACCCTCACAGACCTATTACGGGGTGATTAAATGGATCACTTTTCAGTGATTGAAATTAAAAAAAAAAAGAATTTCATTCACAAGAATTGTTCATTCATTTTCATAAGAAAGGAGATGTTGTATTATCTATGCATGTGTTCATAACTCATGATTACTCTTTAGCATAGTCTATGTTGTAGTTACTTCCCTTTACTTAGAATAAGAACTACTCTTATAATTTGCCTCTATAATTACATGCGTTTCCATACCAAGAATCACTTGCTACTTTGATACTGAGCATTAAACATCTTAGTTAGAGAAAGAAAAAAAAAAATAAGTGATAAAAAAAGACATCATTTTTCATTCTGCTATTCTGCTGTTCTGCTGGCAGAATGAAAATATTTCATTCTGCTGTTCTGCTATTCTGCTGGCAGAATGAGAATATTTCATTCTGCTGTTCTGCTATTCTGCTGGCAGAATGAAAAAAATCATTCTGCTGTTCTGCCATTCTGCTAACTTGACCGACTTGGATTTGACAACTATGAGACAACACGCTGCTAACTGGCAATACCTCCCAAGAAGTCAAACCTGCATCATTTTAGACCCCACACATGTTACGACAGAAAAAGTTTTAGGAGAAAAACTAAACATTTATAAAACAATAATGAGTAACAGCTACAACAATACTGTACATCATGTACGGTATATTGAACATGTGCAAGTGATGTTGCTATTAAAATGCTCAAAAATAGCAGCAGTTTCAATAAATCTTATCTCTCAAATGAATACATCATCTAATATTTTAACGAAAAAGAAGATTAATGGGAACTATGGAAACATGCCTAGAAATTTTAACTGGACCTTCATGTCGGTAAACTTTTTGGGTGAAGATCCGTATGGAAACTGGACCGCCGTCTTTGTTTCAGATGTGGAGATTGAGTGCGAGGTCGGTGTGAAACAGATTTATTTCATGGAACAAGGGGATCGATGTTTGATATAAACAAACCTCCGCAATGCGATACAGAGGAGATTAAATCAGACGACACAATTTTCACTAAGATTTTATTAATCATATGTCAAATTGTTTAAATCATAATTTTTATTTTTTCTTTGGTAATGTACAGGTTCATGTACATGTCTCTCTATTAAAAAAGTCCACGAACTTATCGAACAACCCTCGTATATATTTTACAACCAGATATATATTTTGTGTCAGTGAGGTATTCAAACAAGTGAATGGAAGTGCACTGTTATGACACATGATTTAAATATATCTTTCAATATTGGATAAAATTTTAAAATGACGCATACAACGAATATAAAAGTAGTAATATTATTTTACGTTTTGTGTTTTAATTGGGTACTAAATGAAATTCCATCTAGCTTTGATAATGTAGATAAGATATATATTAACAATTTTAAGTTCAATTTAAAAGATTACAAGTACCTTAGGTATGTTAAAGAAAATGTGAAGAAGGACGGTTTTACATATGCAAGACACGTAAGTATACTTGTTACTTTATTTAGCTCCTTATTTGTTCTACATTATTTAATCAAGCAGAAAAATATATGATAATCATTTATAATTTCAGATCACGTTAATCATAGAATGATTGAATGGTGTTTTACGGCACTTCGGCACATAAGTTAATCATAGAACTTACGTATGATAAAACAATTATTTTTATCTCTGTTCGTCTGTCTCTATCTATTTGTCTCTATCTCATTTCTCTCTCTCTTTCTCTCTTTTTTGTCTCTCTTTTTCTTTCTTTCCCTCTTTTCCCTGTCATATGTCTTTATAAGATAAAATTAATGATAAAATGTGGGGTTCTTTTACAGATTGTCTCCACGTTTCACTCATTTAAAAAAGAAAATGTTGAAGACTATTCCGTTACCCGATACAATCTTCAACAATTGGAATCTCTACAAATTCGACTGTCTTCCACAGTTTTGTCTATCGAGCAGGATTTTGAGCGCCGAATTTTCGCCAGTGCCTATAAGGAAATGCTTATAAATGGTCGTATATCATTAAAAACCAAACTCCGGAATCAATACGTGAAAAATCAACAGGTCCAACCTACTCAAAAAGATAGTTCGGCAAATCCAATAATTTACATTGCTGTTGCTGATGCGCGATTTCAAACGGATCATCCAAACCTTAGAAACGTGATTGCTCGTAGTTTGTGTTATGATTTCATTGATGAAGACACAGATCCAAGTATTGATATGAACAACGAAAACTTGAATTATCCAAATTTGTATCATACATTAAGTCATGGTACTAAATGCATGGGCCGTATTGGCGCAGATGGATTTAACGGATGCGATCAAGGAGTAGCCCCAAACGTCAAACTCGTCGGTCTTAGGATGATCACGGACTTTGGCAGGTTAACGGATGAAAGAGAATCGTTGACATTGTCATATAAACTAAACGATATCCATGTCTACTCGTGCAGCTATGGTATTCAGGACAATAAAGGCTTTTTCGGTCCACTTTCAGCAACAGAAGCAGCGTTAAGAAATGGAGTGGAAAGGGGTCGTGAATGCCGAGGAAGAATATTTGTGTATCCCAGTGGAAATGGCGATGAAGATAATTGTAATGCCGACGGTTACGCTAATAGTATTTATACAATCACTATAGCTAGTGTTAAGAAAGATGGAAACTTACCAGAAAATAAAGAAATTTGTGCTAGTGCAATAGCAGCTGCTTACGGAGAAGGGTTTACAACGACGGATCTTTATGGCGAATGTAGTAATTTGTTTGATGGTGCATCTGCCGCAACCGCAGTTGGTGCCGGGTATATTGGAGAAATACTTACTATAAATCCGTATCTATCAAAGCGAGATATTGAACATATTATTGTTAAGACGTCGACTAAACATCCAAAAATTAGCTGGCGTGAAAATGGTGCTGGGTTACTTTTTAATGACCAAATAGGATTCGGACAGATGGATTTGACAACTATGAAACAACACGCTGCTAACTGGCAATACCTTCCAAGAAATAAAACGTGCATTATTTCAGACCATACACATCTTATGACAAAAAAAGGTTTAGGAGAAAAAATAAACATTTATAAAACAATAAAGAGTAACAGCTGCAGCAATACTGTACATCATGTACGGTATATTGAACATGTGCAAGTGATGTTGCTATTAAAATCCTCAAACATAGCAGCAGTTTCAATAAATCTTATCTCTCCAATGAATACATCATCTCCTATTTTAACTAAAATGAAGATCTATGGAAACGTGTCTAGAAATTTTAACTGGACCTTCATGTCGGTACACTTTTGGGGTGAAGATCCGTATGGAATCTGGACCGTCGTCTTCAATTCAGATGTGGAGACTGAGTACGAGGTCGGTGTGAAACAGATTGTATTTCATGGAACAGGGGTATCAATATCTGATATAAACAAACCTCAGCAATGTGATACAGAGGATATTAAATCAGACAACACAATTTTCACCAAGATTTTATTAATCATATGTCAATTTGTTTATTTCATAATTTTTATAATTTCTTTGGTAATGTACATGTCTCTCTATTAAAAAAGTCCACGAACTTATCGAGCAACCCCCAAGATTGTATTAATCATCATTGGTATCATTTCTTTTGTAATGTACAGGTTCACTCAGGTACATGTACATGTAATAGTCTGTGTGTATGTGTAGTCTAATTAATATTATATTGCATCACCGTGTTGTTTTTTTGTGGCGAAAATCTCAAAAAAGAATTAAAAGATTAGTTCATTATATCAAATAGAATCATTTTGCAATAATGTCTAACAAAAGGATAAAGTGAAGCAACGGATCGCACTTGTAAAATAGAAAATAGAAATTCATCTCACCTCACATCCTAAATAAGTATTAAAACTAAGGATGTCAACGAATATTCGGATATTCGAATATTCGGTCATACGTCCGAATATTCGAATGTCATATTGATATTCGAATATTCGCAACAACAAAAAAATATTAAAAAAATATAGTAAATTCAAACTGTTTTCTTTATTTATTTTCAATTTCAATATTTTTGCCACAAATGGTTTTGAAAGGTGTTATATCAACCAGGTTAAGACACGGTAATTATCGATTTCCTCCTAAGACGAGTGTCAACTGGACGTTGTCAAGGTGATAAGGAGTCCTGGTCGATAATTGTTTGCCTTAGGCAATTTTAATCATCGATCTGCTTTTACGGTCTGTTGTAAATCACCCTGTTTTGAAAAGGTGAGAGCAAGTTTGTTTATTTACCAATCTTATACCTAATTGAAGAGCACACTTCTTTGATTTGAAGGCCGTTTATGTACTTGTGAATAATAAATGCGTCAAGTAGTAGACGAATTTACTAATATATATATATATTACTTTTTTTTATGTTTGTTTTTCAATTTCATTTATAAATAGTTAATTAGTTATAAACTATACAAACATACGAATATTTAACTTAGTAAAGCTAATATAACATAGCATTTGTTAATTTATTATTATTAACTATGCATCATTGAGTTCCACGTCATGTTGAATCTTGACGACAATGATATTCCAATTGTTTGCTTTTTAGTATTTATACATCAGCACCGTTTCCGCTGAACGAGAAAGTAACAAATATGGCGAGTAAAAACGTTCGGGATAGAAATTTTTTAGATCTTGACCGAATATATTCGAATATTCGTTCGAAAGAATGACCGAATATTCGAATATCAATATTGCCATTCGTTGCCATCCTTAATTAAAACAACAATTTTTAGCTTTGATCAGGTGAAAAAAACACTTTATATTCGCGACGCCCTTGCCGGCGTATTAAACTACCGAAAACTTAAAATCGTGTTCTAGATAATTAAATGTTCTTACCAATTTAGATAACAGATATAACTATAGTCTTACAACGTTCAGATGTCGATTATGTATGTTTCTGCAATACAGTCATGTGTATCTGCAGACTGTTTTATGGATAGTATTACTTTGCGTTGCTTTGTTTCCATACATTTCGAAACCTAAGTTAATTGATTGATTTCATTAAATAAATGTAGCACGAGATAAATAATATTTACTAATCTGTGATACATATTGCCTTTTCCCAAATGTAAGTTTCGTCATGTTTGTTTCGCCTTTTCGAAAAAATAAAGTCATAGATTTTCAGTAACGTCGGCGTCAATATTTAATCATTAATTTTGCGTTAAGTTCTTTTTTATAATCTGTTTTTTTTTTTTTTTCAGAGTTACAATATTTGGTCTGTTATTATATAATGTATAGTGCTACTCAAAAACATATATCTTTTAAAAATTGGCTGTAGTCGTGAACTTACGCTCAAGCGTTCAGGCATATTTTTTAAATTTTCACCATCGTAGTATTTTTGGGGGCGGTGCTTTAGCAGCCGCTCTCAGAGCTAACATGATTTTATTTTCAATACCGCAAATCTACAATCGTGTTTCGTGTTAATGCAAACCTAACAACCACTTATCAAATAGTTCCACCCCCTGATAAGCGCTCGAACTCACTATAAACAGTAGATTCGCCTATTTCAACGAAAACATTAATATTATAACATACAGCGACGATGTATACCTATAAATAATTACGTATCTTATAAATTCCAAGTTTATATTCTGTAGCATTAATCAGCACAAAGGAATTAAAGCGCATGAATACAGACGCGCTGAACTATGGTCACGTGACCAAAAGATTACGCCATCTTGTAAATCAAATTCCAGGTCACAAACTATATCGCCATCATGCACATTGAAAGAGTCGTATATTTCGGCAAGGACTTCAGAAAATAAGTACTTGATTCGGGATTCTGATTTCGCTTTTTCTATCATTTTAAAAATGTGTACGGTAATGAAACTTTTCTCGATCTGTCCCTTATGCCAAGGAACTATACTCCTTGCTTATGTCAATAAACATTCAATACTCGTGTAAAAATAGAGATATGCTAATGTCGATCATGTGACTTGCGGTTTCTCCCAAATGTTTAAAAATAGACTTGTATTCCTAAAAAGAATTCACGATTGATCGAGTTATGAACAATGTCAGTGCTGTTTTTTTTATTATTTAGTAAATATTTCACATATATTTATTTCTAATAATTGGAACGGTAGATAATTTCTACTTAAACATATAAGAGTTAAAGTATTTGTGTTTCCGTAGCGAAAATACGCAAACATCCAGATGTGTCTAAAAATCGGCGCTATAACATTTTGGTTAGTGCGGTACCGTTTACGGGGTGATATAGGGCCCTTGAAAATATAAATGTAAAAATCAATTATTAATGTCGAAATACACATTTCTACTTTTCGTCTTTTAAACGAATTGTTTCACTGTTGCCCTAGAGAAATCAATAAAGAAAATAGTAAATGAATATACTCAAAGTGGAATTCATCGTACTAGATTCAGAGCACTTTGATATTTTATATATATAGAAAGCTTGGTATTTCTGAAAATATCACGAGTTGAGTAGAAGATACAAATCTCATATCATTGAGTTGAATTAATATCTTGAAGTTAGACATTTGCCAAATTTAAGAGTTAATATTCTTACTATAGCAGAAATACACTTTCAGAGGCAAACCATTCAGTTACGTTTCTGACATATTCGAGAAAAGAGTCAACGTTAAGCATAGAACATGTAGATTCTGTACAATGTATAAGAATTAAAGGTAATCGAGATTTTTCTACTTCAACGTATGCAAACTGACCTGTTTGTCTAAAACAATAGCGACATTTTACATCTTATATGCTCCGCCCCCATCAGCACTGCAGTGCTTTGATTTAATCATGCAGCATTTTCTGGGTGATTTAACATCTACGACTTAATAATATAGCGTTTTAAATGTTTTGTTTTTGTGTTTTGGATAATATTTGCGTTTTCAATAGACCATGTTCTATAGTTGCATAATGAATTGTACTGTTAAGTAGGACTCGCTATTACTTTAGATAATAGCAAAAATTTTAATTTTTGATTGTTTATGTGTTGATGTGTTATTTGTTTCTTCAATTCTATTTTACATAATAAGACTTGCATCGATTAAGTTTGAATCCCAACCGGGGCACAATCGCCGTCATGATATATGACATCATGTGTACTCGAGTATCTGTTAACCTTCAATAAAATAGTGGTTAGGTTAAATGGAATATATCAGGGGGGTTACACCGGATTGTTTCGTATGTCAAATTCACCAAAACGTCACAAAATCAATAATTGAATTGGAGTGGTAAACTTGACACGAAATCCGATTCTAAAATTAGACAGCACTGAAATATTGTTTGATGACCTTCGCATCGTGATTCGGACATTTATTAAGGTGTTTAAGATATAATTTTGGCAGTACGGGGTCAGCGAGTATATATAAGCATGATATATAGGATGAAAATGTTTTTAGTCAATACGTTACAAAATGTGTTGCGGGAATTCTTTTTTAATCTAACCTTGGAACGTAGTCAAAGTTAGGTAATCCTGTTTCAATATATTATTTCGACGTGTTCAAGATATAATTTTGGCAGTACCGGGTCAGTGAGTATATATAGGCATGACATATAGGATGAAAATGTTTTTAATCAATTTTAAAAGAAAAATCATGATAAATTCTTTTTACCTGATCGTCTGTTAGTCCGAATGGCAACTTGACGTCGACCTGGGAGAATGAAAACTAAGTTTATTTTAATAAATTGATTTTAGTTGCTTTTTAATAAAAATACTGGAATAAAATATTTAATAATTAAAGACTAAAAACTTTACTTTATTTAAATTGATATTTATGTTATATAGTATGTGTATGATATGATTATGAACCTATATTTTGAGATATACCTATAAACCTATATACATAATCGTAATTTATATTGGTCAAGTCTTGATATGACTTATTTACCAATAGGAATGGGAATGTCGATTGATTTAAGATATACTGACATTGAAACTGAACACCTTAGTGTTTAGTAACACCCCACTATATTGGTAAAAGTGTCACTTTAATGCTCGTTTAACTGCGCAATACAAAAAGCTATCTTTTATTTTACGATACAGTAATCTGATGCATTGCAAAGATAAAGACAACGACCTAAACTTCCGTGTGTATGTTTATCAGATAATCACGATATACTTGTTGAAAACCATGAATTGATATCATACACTATACCGGTACGATAAACCTATTTAAGGCAATGAGTACTGTTGTACTAGCGTGTTTATGACTGATAGATATATGTTATCATTAAATAGCCCAAATGTGGAGGACTTTGTACAGCACTTTACAGATATCTCGAATACACCTCATGTTTACCTAAACTTTGATGATATGAACGATCAAAACAATATTGATGATAACAATCATGGTATGAATATAAATGATGAACCTGTTAATAGACAATAGGTCAGTGTAGAATTTTTAGATAAAAACTTTGAGGAGCCAGAAATAAGTCAGGTAATATCATCATTATCTCGAAATAAATCTCCCGGGTGTGACGAATTTTTAGCAGATTTTTTCATAGACGCGAAAACTTTTATAACACCTTATATTGTTAAAATATTTAATAAAATCTATAATGACGGTGTTTATCCAGAGGCATGGTCAAAAGATATTATAGTCCCTATACATAATAAAGGTGACAAATTAAATACAGCGAATTATAGAGGTGTTACATTAATAAATTCCCTTGCTAAATATTTTTCACTGTGTATAAGAAACAGACTTAATAATTGGTGTGAAACAGAACAAATACTTAATGATTCACGGTTTGGTTTCAGAGATAAAAAAAAAGTACAACTGATTGCAATTTTTATATTACATTTTATTATACAAAAGATATTGTCAAAAAATAACTTAACTTTATTGTGCTTTTATTGACTACGAAAAGGCATTTAATACGGTTATAAGAGACGCGCTATGGATTAAATTGGTTGAAAACGGTGTAAGCTGTAAAATGATTTCAATTATCAAATCACTTTACTCGCAAGTTACGACTTGCATAAAATTATTTTCTAATTTATTTGATGTTTTCGATGTCACGCGTGGATTGAAGCGGGGGGGGGCACTATTTCCTCTTCTGTTCATTCTGATTGTTAATGATGTGAACAATTCGTTTAACGTAGATAATCTGACTGAATCGGATATTCATCACTTGTGTATATACTTATTATTATTTGCAGATGATATTGTTTTGTTTACTACTGATCCCAACAGTCTACATTTGCAACTTAATAATCTCTATGACTACTCATTAAAATGGGGATTAAAAATTAATATCAACAAAACTAAAGTTTGTATTTTTGAAAACAGAAAATAAGTTCATAACCTAGAATGGCTCATAAATGGTGAAACATTGGATATTGTAGACAAATTCTGCTACTTAGGAGCCAAATGTATGTACAGTTGTTACTCGCCAACTCGAACTCTTTTATTTCGAAATTCCGGTTATCTCAAATTTGAAATTCGGTCCGTTTTTTTTCTTTCTATTTCTATATGAATTAACTCTGGATATATCAAATTCTAGTAATTCGAATTATTCACTATTTCGAATTCGTTTTTCGGTCCCTCCACATAAAAATCTATTAATTTCTCACTCGTTATTTAGAATTTATTATCACTGCGTGAAGATAAAAGGCAATCCGCCGAAGTTAATAATTGCTGACCTCATACCTGTAATTTATCGCTTCATGTATCTGTACTGGCAGGTAAGTTAGTTGGGTCATCAAATTGTTATGATACAAACACAAGTAGGACACACGCTAATTAGGCAAACAACGCTGCTGTTTGGGTTAAAGCGATAACACAGATAATTGAGTGAACAAAATCAAACACTAATTGACATTTAGCATATCTGAGTAAATATTGACAGTCGTCTGATATGAATATAAACTTAAGATCTTCAAGCAAGAATCATTATTCACCATGTCTGAAACGCAAAGTAATCTCATGAATCACCTTTTGTTTTTCTATTATATCACACTTTATTACAATGTTCACACACACTTGGAAAATAGACAATTACACACGGATAACAACGCACAACATTCGTTTGCATAGAAGAAAATGACGCATATAAACAGTAGAATTTACCACGATTTAAGATCAATCCAAAGTGCACATCAATATAAACAAAGTTTATATAACAACAACGTGTTATATTGAGTAAAACACAACAAATATAGGTATTTACATGTACACATATATTTTCAATGATTTATGAAGTGGGTAGTGTAACGGTGAAAAGATGCACAAAGGTAGACTCCTGATTAATAGAAGTCCGGATATTTCGAATTATTTTTACGGTCCCATGGAATTCGAAATAACGAGTTTCGACTGTATAATTTTAATGTTTTATGATCACAATATTTCGCACTTTTAAAAAAATGCATAATTTGTTTAAACTGCATGCATACCAACACACTTTATTAATATTCATGTATTACAACATACTTTATTAATCTTTATGCATAGCAACATACCTTATTTTTTTTTTCGCATAAGAACATACTTTATTAATCTTCATGCATAACAATAAACTTTATTAATATTCATGCATACCAACACACTTTATTAATCAACATGCATTACAACATACTTTATTAATCTTTATGCATAACAACATACTTTATTAATCTTCATGCATAACAATATACTTTATTAATTTCCATGCATTAAAACATACTTTATTAATATCCATGCATAACAACATACTTTATTAATCTTTATGCATAACAACACACTTTATTAATATTTATGCATAACAACATACTTTATTAACCTTTATGCATAACAACATTTATGCATAACAATATACTTTATTAATATTTATGCATAACAACATACTTTATTAATCTTTATGCATAACAACATACTTTATTAATCTTCATGCATAACAATATACTTTATTAATTTCCATGCATTAAAACATACTTTATTAATATCCATGCATAACAACATACTTTATTAATCTTTATGCATATAAACACATTTTATTAATATTTATGCATAACAATATACTTTATTGATATTTATGCATAACAACATACTTTATTAACCTTTATGCATAACAACATTTATGCATAACAATATACTTTATTAATATTTATGCATAACAACATACTTTATTAATCTTTATGCATAACAACATACTTTAATAATCTTCATGCATAATAACAAACTTTATTAATCTTCATGCATAACAATATACTTTATTAATATTCATGCATAACAACATACTTTATTAATCTTCGTGCATAACAACAAACTTTATTAATCTTCATGCATAACAACATACTGCCCTACCACACCTTAAAGAAATATTGTTAATATTTTGATAATGCAATAGAAACTGTCTGCAACGTTAGATGTTTTATTGATTATATATTCCTATTATTTGATGCCAGATATAGTCGATGAATTTGTATACTATACTATTTGGATTAATCGTATATAAAGACTATTTCATTCAACGAACAAGACATACTCTGCTAGTGACTTTTATTAACTAAGGGAGTTAACTACGATATGATTAACTAAGGGAAATAATTTGTTTTTCTTATTAGTTTTGAAGACATGTAGCATACGGTAGAGTACATCATCTTAAGGAGCAAAATAAGTAAAATTATAGTCTAATGATCAAAATATATTCCAAGTATGAGTTTTATGTTACTGTATAATTGTATTCCATAGGATTACAGTGTGAAACTATTTTTAAAAGTCGTTATGTTGAAAAAAAAAATGTTTTGCTGGTTTTTTTTTCATAAAAAAAATCGCATCTAATTTTTATGTATCTACGCGGTATCTTATATTGTTGCAAAATGGAAAATAGCATTTAATGCTTACAAAGAACGTTTACATGCAACTGTATATATAACAGTTAGCATCTATAATGAATTTTAATAGCAGTCAAGTGCTGTTTGTTTATACGATTAACCTTAAATACTAGTCTAGTACAAAGATCGCGTATCACATGACATAACGATGACTTGATGACGTCATGAAATTGAAATTATTCCTTGAGGTCCCAAAGGAGCAAATACGTTATGCACGTCTAATAACTTATATTTTCATCTCATCTATGTATTTATACCAAAGCAACGTCAGTTCGTTCACTTAACTAGATCTGCATAAGTTCGAGTTCCACTGGCTCTCTAACCTTTATGTGAGAAGGCTTGCAAATTATTTGCGCCACCAATAAAACTGGATATGACATATATAACCTGACTCAATCTGAGGTCTTTCGCCACCAATAAATACTGGATATGACATATATAACCTGACTCAATCTGAGGTCTTCCGCCACCAATAAAAACTGGATATGACATATATAACCTGACTCAGTCTGAGGTCTTCCGCCACCAATAAAAACTTGATATGACATATATAACCTGACTCAGTCAGAGGGCATCCTCCACCAATAAAAACTGGATATGACATATATAACCTGAAATGTGTTGAAAATCACGTTGAACCCCGTTCATTTTTTTATCTTTATCTAGATGTATGTTAAATAAATATGAAACTAAATACCAGGGGATGGGTAAGAATGTTGTGTGAACCAATAGAAAATTTCGGACTGAAACAGTTTGGAACCAATTGATATTTATTTCTTAGTTAAAATATGCATCTTTTTTTGTTTTCAATTGTTGATAAAATAGAAAGCATGTAACTAGAGAAAGAATATCGCTATATGTATATTTGAATTGAATGATAAAGTTACTAAATAAAAAATTATATTAAGTAAATATTGAAACTGTGAAATAGTAATATTGATAACATTAATTATTACGAGATTACGACCTCAAATGCATTTGTGCAAAATTCTTGGAAGACCTGGCATATGCGATATAATCCAGTATAGTAAATGTCCTACATATTTTAATGACATTTTTTACCTATTAATGAATTAAAAATAATGTTTTGATATATAAACAGAAATGAGTACGACGATAAAATATTAACTCCTTGTTTGAACAAGAGGACATTTTACAGACTCAAATTCTCTATATGATCACAGAAAAGCAATATGTTAAAGTATATATTTGAACGACAAAACTATTATGTATATTATATCTAAAATTAATTACTCATATTACATTTTGAATAGTGTACATTTATATATTTATATATATTTATTTATATAATACATATACACATATATATAATTGCACATAGGCTAACACACATGTGCACGCGTATTTTCATAACTTAGTCGGTTAACTCACGGTAATCTATTAAACATACATGATTAAGGTATCAATGCAGTTCACCACTTAAGCAAGGTTTGTTTAGAGATAATAAAACAAATGCGTGTGTTTATGTGTACATAATTGATAGGACGAATAACCTTACTTATTTAACGCCCCTCATACACGATAACGATAATAATTCACTTCACCACTTCATAATGATTGGTTTAGGGATAATATTGTAAATGTAACAAGTACGTGCGTTTATTTATATATATCTACGTTGTATATTTGTATTGTATATTTGTATTGTATATTTGCAATGTATATTTGTATTGTATATTGATATTGTATATTTGCATTGTATATACATGTATGTATTGTATATTTGTATTGTATATTTGTATTGTATATCTGTATTGTATATTTGCATTGTATATTTGTAAAACATGTATGTTTCACGTGATAGAGAATACAATGGAATGTATATGGAGACCCGTAAACTTATTTTCATGTATACGTTTGTGTTTAATTGTGTTACGTAACTTTGTATTGAATGGGATATGTCCGAGTTTTTTCATCAAAGAGGAAAACATGTTTGACCGTGATGTACACAGAAATGTTCAGCTGAGTCTGATAGAATTATTGACATAAATAATATCAGAGGGCCCTGCGTTGTATTTAGAAAATATAATAACAGGTTTCTGAAAGCTCATGACGTGGCATCTAACTGCTGTTGGCTGTCGACGTTTATTCGTGACTTAACGTCTTGTATGTACTTTAAGGACCACGACGGACAGCAAACAAGGGAACAACTTCACCACATACTTCCTTTCTTACATTCAAGACTAGCACAACAGATTGTTTCTCTGGCTTTTAGCGAATGTGTCCAGGCATCACCGCTGATGCCTCATCTACTGCAAGCGATTTATTATCACTTCCAGGAAGGAAGTACGTATGACGTGACGTCATCATGACTTGAGTTAACTTCGTGTTATTTAAGTTTGGACAATATGACACTTGTTTGAATATGTTGGACCAGATAAACGCGGACTTACAACCGGATGTAGAAACGGTGTGTTATAGTGACGTCGTTGAATCATTAAACGACCTTCTAGATGCCAATAGGTCAACATCTCTGTCATCTACAGCTTCCTGTGTTATGTTCTTTCCATCAGAAATAGTGAGATAAAAGACTACTGGTACGGCTGTGCTGTTTTAGACGGCAGAGTCTATATCTACGACCTGAAGTACCTCGTCTACTCAGAGTTGAATCAAATCATACACAAGAGGTTTGTCCATTTCTAATCTGAGATGTGTGATAGAGAGTGAACTGAAACCTAGGACACCGAGAAACGGGATATAATCTGCTAGTGTGGATTTATGTACAAGAAAATCGTATTGAGGATATTGTATAGTGTTTTTGTGAGTCTTGGAAGATTAAACCGCACCACAACCCCGCCAAGTGGCGTTCTAGAGGCGTGATGGACACTATATTGAGAATGCAACGTTAGGTTAGAAATAGTATGGTCAAATTGCATATCACAATGGACATTATAAATGATTAATACATTGTGTTACGTGGAACTGTAATCATATGTCACTACTGACGTATATAGGTCTCACTACATAGTTGAATTTTGTTCTTTGTTCTATATAAAATAAGGTCTAGGATTTTTCTTGTAAAAAAAGAATTCCACATAGAATATATTTTAAAGTATTTATATTTCATAACAGGAATGTATACACACATAAAAATGCACAATAACTGGTAGGTTGTCCACGTTGTTTTTTTTTAAAGAGGGTGCAGTGACACTCTGAGCTTTTTTGAAAAAAGAACTTTTGCTCTACTCATCTGCAGCAAGAAATCACAGCAACTATGAACCATTTTGAAAATATTTCATAACCAAAGTACATAGGCCTATCTTTTAAGAGTTAGAATATTGCTACCGTGGGGAAAAAAGGGCGTAACTGTGTAGTGAGACGTATAGTAAACTATTTTTACATTTGTTATATGATAGTAGTCATATTACAGTACGGACCTAATGATTGTTACATTTGTAATATGGTAGTAGTCACTTAACAGTACTGACATAATGATGGTAACATTTGTAATGTGGCTACGGACTAGAATTCATTGCAAACATCTCACATATTAGAATTTTATCATTTATTGTCCATAATACAGAAACAAATTCGGAAAGATAGTGCATGTTGAAAGAGAAAACGGAATTTGTAAATTATATTGTCTAACCATAGTATTACTTCCCCTGTATTGTCCCAAATGTAGTAAGATAAGACAGTACTAATAGCTTATATTAAAGGTATTATTTTGCATTGTCTACAATCCAAGTATAAATACATGAATATGTACAAATTGTTGAGTAACACAGTCAAACACATATCTGAGGCTTAAATAATGCTCAGAAAAATGACACCGAATTTACTTCTGCAATTTATTCACTGAATTAAAATATAAATCATAAATGTTTAGTTTTCAAATGTTACAGTATTCGCATTTTACATTATTTGTGTATTTTTCATGTGTATATATTGTTTGTTCATGCCATTAAGGCAAGTTCAATCATTTCATTCAATATACGATGTAAATATAAATAATAAATATGTATTTGTTGTTGCCATTAAGGCACGTTCAATAAATTTTATTCAATATACAATGTAAATATAAATAAAAATATTTATTTGTTGCCGTTATGCCCATAAAACTGAAATTTGAAATTATAACAAATACAAACTTTTTGGTCGTTTCGTCAAACGTAGCTCCTGGTAGCCACATCCTTATTTGTCATACGAACGCAGGAAATAAATTAGTTAATGAATAAATGAATCAATAAATCAATGATTGAATAAATCAACATAAAGTCGTAATTATTACATATTCGGATATTTACCACGTGTAAAATCACGGTCGATTCACCGAATTGATCAATTGTTTCTGCTTTGCAAATGTTTTGCCCAAATGTGAGGTATCTAATATATAGCCTCAAACTTTTAGATCGATTTCATATGAAACTCTTTAGGTGAAATGTGACAAAAGTGTCGTTTCATTACATGTCAGCTCGTTTCAGGAATTCGTTTATAAGGGCCTTAATAACACGAAACTGTAGATCATAAAAAAGGTTACTCCGTTGTCAACTGGTCCAAGGCGTTGCTAGCTAAGGATTATTTACCTCTCACAACCGTGGTCAACTGGTCCAAGGCGATGTTGGCTAAGGATCATTTACCTCTCATCACTGCGGTCAACTGGTCAAAGGGATGTTGGCTAAGGATCATATACACCTCATCACCGAAGTCAACTGGTCCAAGGCGATGTTAGCTAAGGATTATTTACCTCTCACCACCGTGGTCAACTGGTCGAAGGCGATGTAGGCTAAATATCATTTACCCCTCATCACCGGGGTCAACTGGTCCAAAGGGACGTTGGCTAAGGATCATTTACCTCTCACCATCCGTGGTCAACTGGTCCAAGGCGATGTTTGCTAAGGATAAAATACCCCTAACCTCTTGGGTCAACTGGTCCAAGGCAAAGTTGACTGAGGATCATTTACCTCTGACCACCGTTGTCAACTGGTCAAAGGCGATGTTAGCTAAGGATTATTTACCTCTCACCACCGTGGTCAACTGGTCCAAGGCGATGTTGGCTAAGGATCATTTACCTCTCATCACCGAGGTCAACTGGTCCAAGGCGATAGTGGCTAAGGATCATTTACCTCTCACCACCGAGGTCAACTGGTCCAAGACGATGTTGGCTAAGGATCATTTATGTCTCACCACCGCGTTCAACTTGTCCAAGGAGATGTTGGCTAAGGATCATTTACCTCTCACCACCGTGGTCAACTGGTCTAAGGCGATGTTGGCTAAGGATCATATACCTCTCACCTCCGTGGTCAACTGGTCCAAGGCAATGTTGGCTGAGGATCATTTACCTCTCACCTCTGCGGTCAATTGGTCAACGGCGATGTTAGCAAAGGATCATTTACCTCTAACCACCGTGGTCAACTGGTCCAAGGCGATCTTGGCTAAGGATCATTTACCTCTCAGCACCGAGGTCAACTGGTCAAAGGGGAAGTTGGCTAAGGATTATTTACTTCTCACCACCGTGGTCAACTTGGCCATGGCGATGTTGGCTAAGGATCATTTACCTCTCACCTCCGTGGTCAACTTGTCCAAGGCGATGTTGGCTAAGGATTATTCACCTCTCACCACCGCGGTCAACTAGTCCAAGGCGATGTTGGCTAAGGATCATTTACCTAGCACCACCGTGGTCAACTGGTCTAAGGCGATGTTGGCTAAGGATCATATACCTCTCACCACCGTGGTCAACTGGTCCAAGGTAATGTTGGCTGAGGATCATTTATCTCTCACCTCTGTTGTCAACTGGTCCAAGGCGATGTAAGCAAAGGATTATTTACCTCTCACCACCGTGGTCAACTGGTCCAAGGCGATGTTGGCTAAGATCATTTACCTCTCACCATCGAGGTCAACTGGTTTAAGGGGATGCTGGCTAAGGATTATTTACTTCTCACCACCGTGGTCAACTAGTCCAAGGCGATGTTGGCTAAGGATCATTTACTTCTCACCTCCGTGGTCAATTGGTCAAAAGTGATGTTGGCTTTGAATCATTCAACTCTTACCACCGTTGTCAAATGGTTTAAGGGGATGTTGATTAAGGATTACTTACTTCTAACTACCGTGGACAACAGGTCCAAGGCGATAATAGCGAAGAATCATACACCTCTCACCACCGTTGTCAACTGGTTAAAGGGAATGTTGGCTAAGGATTATTTACTTCTCACTACCAAGGTCAATTGGTCCAAGACACTTTTAGCTATGGATCATTTACCTCTCACGACCGAGATTAACTGGTCCAAGGCGATGCTGGTCTAGGATCATTTACCTCTCACTAACGTTGTCAACTGGTCCAGGGCGATGTTTGCTAAGGATCATTTACCTCTCACCACCGTTGTCAACTGGTCCAAGGCGATGTATGCTAAGGATCATTTACCTCTCATCACCGTTGTCAACTGGTCCAAGGCGATGTTGGCTAAGGATCATTTACCTCTCATCACCGTTGACAAATGGTCCAAGGCGATGTTGGCTAAGGATCATTTACCTCTCACCACCCAGGGCATACTTTCTAACCCAAATGTTAATGGTTCTGTGACTGTATGTCTCTGTTTTAAATTTTGGTGGACTTCTCCTCATGTCAGATATATAATGAAGTTTTCCTGTGGTACACTTCTGTTTTTTTTCATTTACCTCCAAGACTTAAATATAGTTTATGCCGTTACAAATAACCTAAATGTATTATGATATAAAATAATCCAAGACAAGCCTCTTAAATCCGCCAATTATCCAAGACAAGCCTCTTATATCAGTCAAGATACCTTAGGTTTTTGACCATTTACGTTTTAATGTTCATAAGACCTTGGATTAGAAAAAAAATCTTATCAAATAACAACAATTTGATAGTGTTAGAACTACCGCATTTCATGATCATGTCCATTGATTACATTTGTATGTTGCTTGTGTCAACATCCTATGGTGACTGTAAATGCTTGACAGATTACATTACACGTATCAATCAGAACCAACCGCATCACTTTAACAAGTTAACATAGGATAACACCACATTCCTGTCTTTAGTTGAGGTGTTGTCAAAGCAACTAGACACCATCCACTATTTATTCATAATCCTCTCCGTCCATAAACAGAAGAGAAAAAATGGTATTATATGAATCTAACATGGTTATGAGGTTCGGATAGAAAATTCTCTGCCGAGTCCCCGCGAAAACAGTTATCCCAAGGGACGGACTTTTCTATCCAAATCGAAAAAAAAAACAAGAATGATTATTTTTATTAAGTTAAAATAATTATTCAATACGTTTAATACGTTTAGTATGAATAATAATTTTAACTTAATTGATCAATATATATCTTACAACAGTCGCTTTTAGATGTTAAATTATATTATTTACGTCATATATTTCATACGTTACGTCATAAATGAGTCTAACGTCATAGCGCGAGATTTCTATCTCGGCCCAAGGGTCAGATAGAAATATCTAACCCCAGTGAAAATGTGAATAACCTTATCCGGTGTGCAAGAAAATTATATCCTTCAACTTTAAGGAATCAAGCTTACTGACATAATTGTGACACTTGTGCAGGACCCTGCGTGTCTCTTCTTTTGCGCCATCCGGTGCTGTTAAAGCAAATTAATTGTTTGAAAGAGCCCACTCAATTTCTACACTATGGCCGGGTCATGTCAGCTAGGTAGATAACGTGTCTTAATTTAAATCGAGGGATCGTTGGTTTGAATCCCCGACCAGCAACGGTCGTCTACTTTGCGACTCTTTGGTACTGGCAGAGATGAGTGTACTCAATACTGGTTAACTGTCCAGGATTCCAGGCAAGAGTGGTTAGGTTCACTGGCATAAAAATAATGGTGCTAAATGTTCAAATAAACAATTTACGATATGCTTGACTTTGTAATATGTGATTTTGTAACAATCATGCATGAATAAATACACGTATCTACAGGCATTACCAATTTAAGTATTATGATATGTTATTAGAAATAATTCAAAACCTAAAAATCAGAAGATGTTGTTTAATATTCACTACTATGGATTTGTCATAATTACATAAAGAAAAGATTTTGTTTGGATGTTGCTTTTTGTTTTTAACTTATTTTACTAATACTCGATTGTGAAACACGATAGTACACCTCAAACAATTCAGGCTTGAAAACTGCCTTTGTAGAACCAGTACCAAGGATGTGTAGATTAAGTGTCGTACTCGATAGCACCAGTCATAGTATACAACCATCAAGTTAAGAATTTCCTGGTTGTTTTTCTTCTGGCTCTATGATACTGAAGACAACTCCCGGATGTTCATTTGTCACCTGACAGATGTTTAATAGATACAATACAATGGAGTTTAAGTTAATATCTGTTATGCGTATATGATACTCAATCAGTATAATTAACTATTTGGTAACTGTTTATTATATTGATAAGTAATCAATACAACTGCATGCTCATAAAAATGAATATGCAGAGGTCCTTTTTTTTGCCGTCGTTCATTTGCCATCACAAAAAAGTGAAATAAATTTAGATTTAAGTCACTGACATTCGGTTACAATTATATGAAAGAGACTTAAAATGTTAATAGTCTAAACCTATGTCCACAAGACAGGGGAGCGCCCGCTTAATATTGAATATTACCTAATTTACCGACGTTGACAACTATTTACCTGTACCACACAGCTACACACAGAATAACAAATGAATGCATATCCCTTTCAAAATTAGTGTTCAGAAATTAATTTGTAGCAAACACAAACGTACACATGAACGGACAGGCGTATTCATAACGTCAAATAAACGCAGTGCTGTATGCATTTATACGTCTATTTACTGACTTTTGTTATAGAAATAAATGCAAACCTATATAAAATTTAAAATATTCAAAGTAAGTTGATAATTTGGAAATTGTGTCACTGCACAGAATAGATAAAGCGGGTAATTGCTGTTTTAGATTCAGTCAATTCATAATTGAGTACCTATATGTATCGAATAAATGAATCCGATAAAATACGGACTATATCTGAGATAGTTCGCCAAGTTCTACACAGTCATTTCGAAATAACAAGGCCTACCGATAGCACTGTCAATCCAAAGTGTTTTAATATAAATCAGCTACAAATCCTACATTCGGTGTCAATCAATATAAAAACATGTGAACGTGCGAATTGTAACACTGAGATTGATAACTATGTCACACAAGCATCTATCTGATCGTGGATGTATAGGTTACGGCGGATAATGTATATACATAATTTCACATGCATGGATGAACGCTACAAATGCTCGTGAATAACGATACATGTGTGACCCAACATACTCACCAAAATGAGGACATTTAGATCAAGTTAAAGCTACACATTTTCGATAGCATAGTATAATTGACGTTAATGACAATAATAAAGTAACAGTAGAAGAAACGTTTTCAAACGCACTTTAAACGATAAATTAATATATGCATTGCAAATAGGAATTGCAGTGCATGCACACCAAACATCGCTTTCTGAGTGTGTATTTTTAAACGGAATCTGTGTACGGGTATTTTTATTGCTACGCCCGCTGTGTTTTGTCTTTATATAAGGTAGTAGACTGAAGAAAGGAGTGGTATACTAGAGGTCCTTGGTCCCTGGTTCGATTTACGGTGTGGTAAATTCCGTTCAGTTATCAAAAATTTACTCTGGCAAGTTACTGTGAAAGCATTAACAGTCGACAGTCCTGTGTTCAGAAAAAATAAAATCAAGTAAATGTACAAAAATATGTATTTTTTTAAGGATTGAAAGTACAATTTTGTTTTCTTATCGATCGATGAAAATAATTAGGACAGTTTACAGTTTGTGAAGCCCAAGTGACTTCTCAGTAACAGTAAACTAGATAAATCGTTTTCATCACCCCATGCAAATTTTCGTTATATTTTCTAATTATTCCATATTAAATTATTATATAACTTTATCAATGTGTAAGAAGTATATCATATTTGATAGAAGATCTGTCACTCAGGATGAATGATTTAGTATCTCAATACCCCCAGCGACTGAACTGTCCCGAGAGATCGACTGTATCTTCTAAAAACCTAAAGGCCATGATATATGTAATAACATTATATTTTCAAGACCCATTTTATGGCACAATATAAATTATATATATGTGTGTCTGTTTTATAGGGTCGTATACCGTTGTAGAGCTAGACGTTCGGTCATTTTATCTATAGTTGTCAATTTTAAGTCTCTTTCTAGATGCCGCTATCGTAAAAGTATTCAGTAAAGAGTTTTTTTTCCTTTTTAATTTTCAGAAAAACAACACTTTACAGAGATCACTAGATACGGATTCGTTATGAGATATAATTTTGTAATATTATTTAAGAAGTTAGATTATTTTCTGATTACACATATATATCATAATGTGGCTCATATACACGAGGTATTTTAGGAAAATATTAGCTGACTAAATGTAAAACGTCATGTAGATATATTTACAGGTTTATTAAGTACTGACACAGTTTTGTAAATTTCAAATAGCAACATGACATTGTCTGTTTTGTTTGCGTCATGACTAAGCTGTTCCTTTTCAAACAAACAGAGATTACTTAGCTTTAAGTTGTTTATATTAGCCGTGTTTTGTAGTTTAAATAGTAATGTATTTTGTTCGAATGGTTAAGTTAAACCGATGATGGCGGAATTGAGACTCGGTAAAATTAAATTTTGTGTTGGCTTGTTCGCAATCTTTGCTATGTGCTATACATCTTTGTTTGTGTTTACGATGTCATTACGATTATTCACAATACGGCTGGTAGACTATTCGGCAACAGCAAATGTAAGTAAGGTATTTGGAATGTGTATGTGTGTGCGTGCCTGAGTTCCTGCGTGCGTGTGTGTGTGCTTGACTCTGTTATTTTCAGTAAGTCCTGATATATGCTTTCCTTAAACTATAGTGACTATAGTGGTATTTGGATTTGCAGACGAATATTTCTCTGTAAATAATTTGGCAAATGAATATTCCCATACAAACATTTAGAGTATTTTTCAAATTTGTAGACACTATTGTTTATCTTAGGACCTCATGCAGAATTTCATTTCATCTCCGCACATTGTGATTTATTGTTTTTTGAAATAAAAAGACAATGCTCAGATACAGTTTTACTGTATTAATATGTTTAGTTTATTATTATCGTATTAGACAAATAAGATCACTTATTTGGGCAAACTTATGGCAATGTTTCTACTTAACCAATGTTAGTTATATAACACATATTTAACACAACGTAACACAAGGGGGGAGTCCAAATTTGTCAAATTATAAACATTTAATTGACTTTAATTGACAAGCGTTTCACAACTGATCAGCACTTCCCTTGGCCGCTTGCACTCTGGTTATATATTTGATGTAGATAAGGATTGTCTTGTATTATGTTAAAAGTTATGTTTCATTTGAAACACAGTGTATAACATATTAAGTAAAGTTTTAGAGTCAGGCGTTACATAAAGCATTTAAGTGAAATGGTTTCCCGTTATTTAATCTCAACCCATTGTATATAGGCAGTGCTTAAATTCTGGATATATAAGTCATACATGTGTGAAATTTGATTTATTTTTTCTCAACCAATATCAACACTAAGCTATACATTCATTGATTGAATATTGAGCGCCACTTTTATGTCATCGAGTGCTAACAGACGAACAGTTATCCTAACCACTGTTTCCTAAGATCCTGAATATTTAACCAGTACTCGAGCACAACTCAATTCCACAAGGTAACTAAAAGCTTCCCCACTAGGCTCCTTGGTGAGAGACGAATGATAATGAGATACAATATAGTATATCAATAATAACAGAGACTGATGCCGAGCGTGGATTCGATCTCACGACCCCATTGATAGTTGGATGCGTTAATGACTGAGCTAATCAGGCCCGGCTGAGGTGTACAATATTATATATTCCGATTCTGATTATGACAACATTATGGATAATGAGA
Organism: Panopea generosa; assembly: GCA_029582155.1. NCBI lineage: Eukaryota > Metazoa > Mollusca > Bivalvia > Adapedonta > Hiatellidae > Panopea > Panopea generosa. The sequence continues at coordinate 434,731 of CM055899.1, read as the reverse complement.
ACCTTGGGAAAGAGTTTTTGTAGTTTAGCATGTTGTTATTCCAATTACAACTTGTCATTTTTGAAATATGCATTTGGAAAATTACTTAATAATAGTGTAATAGTACAGTACATTTTTGTCACCCAATGTGAAGTTCTCCAAAGAATACTGACTACTAGTATCTTCGAATGTATCTGGCCAGTTTTAATCAATTCGTTGGAAAAAATTGCTCAGGATTTATAAAGTTTACTGATGCACTGTGACATTTACTGACTGACGAATCATGACAACAAACTGAACAGATTGAGGTAGAAGGGCGCATTTTTCAACGATTGAATATGAAGCTGATCCTTCCAACATATTGGTTTGACAAAACGACTACGATTGTTGTGCATTCTGTTTATCACGAAACTAATTATGCGTTTGAATTCTAAATCTATAAAATATTGAATAAACAACAACTTGGAGCTAATAGTTTTAAGACAACAAACACAATTAACATCATCCCCTTAAGTTTAATATGTATGTATGAGCATTGAAATGATCCTCCATAAACCTATATTCTAACCTCTTTCCCCTTAAGCATTGAATCGAATAAATGCATGTACATCATTATACTAATGCATATCACAATACCATTATGAACACATTTCCATCACTATTTCCACGTGCCTGGTTAATTATTTATATCGACATGCTGTGATCGGTATTTGTTATGTTGGATATCGGTTAGGATCAGCTTGTACGTTTTGTTTTATTTTATTCCAGTATATTGTAAACATTTAGCGTATTACCATCCTGAGTGTGAGATATGATTTTCTTACACCCTGAGAGTTTAAATACTTGTATTTCATAGAAATTATATGAATCAGTTCAGAAAAGCATTGAAACAATAAACACATAACAGGCATTATTTGTACTTTTTACACTTTTAAGTCAATATATACTTTTTCGTATCACCTACTTAAATACTATTATATTTTAAATTTTATTTATGAACCTTTAATACATTTCTTTAGGTTTGCCTTTATAAAACAAAGTTCGCAAAATAATGTAAATATAATGTCACATCAATCTTAATATACATTTTATATTGATTTATCCCACCCACCTTTTATTACATGTAGAAACGAGTTTATCTCCATATCATGCATTATTTAAGAAAATTAATTTTTATATGTTTATAAATGTGTAATTGTTATTTTGTAAAATATTTATGAAAATGTTAAGCAAAATTATAATAGAATATTCTAAACTATAGAAATTGTTGCTACTTTTAAGATGTTAAGCCTATAGTTTGCATATTTTCATATTTAAATAGTCTTTCGTAATAAAAGCATTAAAATCAACAAACATAAATATGTTTTTGATGACATTAGTCATAAAATGCTATCAGATATCATCAACTACTGTAAATATCAAGACAAATATGAATTTAGCAAATAAAGCGGCCATTTTGGATTTTCCGCCATTTTGAAAGTGGGTTTCGGTGTAAAAATAATCAGTTAACCTTGTTCTTTGTTTGTGCTTAGTTTGGCGTTTTCAAAATTGGCACAATTTGTTCACGAAATGACTCCATTATTAGAAACATTTGTATAAACATATTTATACAGTAGAACTTCGATGGCTCGAACCCAACGGGACTGGAATAAAACGTTCAAATCAAGGGTTGTACGAGCGAAATATTGTTCAACATCATACCATACATGTACATATATATACATCGAAATAGGAGTTCTGCCCTGACCAGCTAAGTGGTTCGAGCAATATGTGGTGTTCCAGCCATCCGTCTTCGAGCCAACGAGTTTCAACTGTATTCACTTTCAGTTCAAGGAACGTTGTCATTTGACAACTCTTGTTATTGATGTGGTAGGAAGAATCTCGAGGAAATATAAATGTTATATCCTTAGAGATTTAAAACTCATACAGCAATTCTATGTTGTAGATGTTATACAGAAATGCGAATTCATTTGATAATGATCACCTTATTGGCTGGACGGATAAACGTGGTAACCAATCAGAAAGCATAAATACTTTGGAAGACAGTCGTGTTGATATGTTTACATATGTCAATATATCCGACCTCGAAACGTTATTTAAAGGCGGAGAAGACCGTGTTACTCAACAAGAAGACAATCTCCAATACTACTTCAACAGCAAACAAACGAATAAAAGTACGTTTTACCAAAATGGCAGCGGAAACTTTAAATACATCTATTTATTCGGTGCTGTGGTCTGCAACTCTTCTGCGTCTTCAGTTTGGGATGAGCTGAGGCTCTATGGACAATGGTTGGATACATTTGAAGAGAAGTATAGTAATACTGCAGCATGCTGTGTTCGATATAGTGATGGATTTATTAATAGAATCGCGACAAAGAACCGAATAAAGAATTTTGTATCCACAAGTATACCAGCTTTTTATTTTGTGTTTGATCTTCCACGTCGAACTAATTTGTCGTTACCCACAGAGGCTGCCTTGGTAACAGACGATGCAACGTGTCTGGACAAAGATATTCCGTATATAAAGACGTTGTTTCCTCGAAAGGAGTCTGGCCGTCTTGGTAAAGAAATCATTATGATTAATTAATATTAAATCACCCTTTGATAAGTTGAAATAGTTTCACCCGAAATATATATATACGTATACATATATGTTATGCGAGTTAACCGTAATCTATACATACTAAGCAAAACTTTTTGTGAATATCTATAATTTATATTATTAATAAATAAAAATAACCTAAGGTTGTCTTATATTTTTCAGTACCTAGGTAAGTATAATTACACATAACGCGTATAGTTTGAGTAAAAATATAATCTTTTACTGTAGAGAGGTCGGAATCCTCTAAAGTGGTGTAATGTCCATTTTATATGTTTCTCATCTTCGTTACTGTGGTTAATATCAAACCCTAAGTTCCTAAAGGGCACAACCCTGGTTATAGTAATAATGGGACCCCTAAAGCTTATGGGTGTCGCTTTATTCTATTTGCATAATATTTGCTGAAAGTAGTTCTGCAGGTATTAAGGTTTGAAATTCATTCTGAATATTTATTTGTTTTAGTGTGTTTTTTTTGCTGTTGTTCTTTGTGGGGGACAGTGGGTGTGGGGGTAAGTGGTTTACATGTAGGGCGATTTTTTTGTGTTTTTTTGCTTGTTGGCGTCATGTAGCCTATATTTAATGATATGCCTTAAAACTCCGATTCATACATTAAATCATTCATTCATTCAATCATCCATCCATTCATACATAGGTGTCATTCTCTTTCTCCCTTTTTCATTTTAAAAATTCAGTATATATAACTCGTTTATTATAAAATAATTTCTAAGAGAAATCGTAGGCGATTCCAGGATATTTGCCATTGAAAGGGTGTCCAACAACAATTTTTTGGTTGAGATCCAGCACATATAATCATTGATTTCTTTTATAAAAATAATAAGTGATTTTTTTAAAATTCTAGTTGGGTGGTGGAGTTCGCCTGGCATCTCCATACCCCGGCCGAGATCTGTTAGTAAAACTATTTTTATATACGTTATAATATCAATGGTGGTTATCTACGTCACGCGAACGTTATTTCAAAAGCTGATTTAAGTGATTTTATAGTTCCCACCGACCGTCTCAGAGGAACCTATTTCACCAATATACATTTCAGTGCGACCTACAAAACTCCAGATTACCCCTAAACCACTGAGCGTCCTGTCCGGTAACGTTTTCATTTAGAATGACGCGCAACTGTTTTTAGGTAATCTGGAATTGTGTAGATCGCACTGATCTATAAATGGATGAAATATATTTCTCTAATACCCAGAAGGTCAGTGAGATCTATAAAATATACCCATAGTGCCATAAATTGACACGAAAAATGACTTAAACCAGCTTTTGGAACAACGTTCCGGCACCGTATTTAGCGGTGCACATGATGTGGTTTCTCCTCCTTGAATTAAGTCTAATAAATAGCAGTTACAATTATAAACAACTTAAGTCACTGGTCTCAAATATATTTTTTTTACATGTTCAGCATCCTTGTATTTTGTTCTGTCAGTTTCCAATTAGAAAATCAACTATTTATTTTATCTGCTTATGCTGTTTGCGCTTTCGTGGTTCCTCTTCTACATATATAAATATAAACAAATAAAGCTTTACCCAATGTAGAAGCTTAATCGGCAATGATTAAACCAAAGTTTAACAGGTATCAAGGTTGCATGTTTCATTTTCATAATATGTCGAAGTATGTGTTTGTTTCTTCACACCCATACGTAGTTATATTGGTTTTTATTTTTGTACATGGTGAATGAGCCTACGTGTTGCGTAATATACCATGTATGTGTTGATACACCACAAAATAACAATGCATTTCTCAAATCGGTGAATAGTTTTGTCGTTTTAATTTCACATAGATTTAATTGAAAGTCGAAAATATATGTTCTAATTGATGGCTTTTTAAGTATCTATTAACCATCTAAACTATATTGGAATAAGTAGTTGCTGTTATTTGTCTAACCTTGACCTAGGCATTGACAACTCGGCTTCTTCATTCCTAAACTTTGGGATAAAGCAATATAGGCGAGACATTTAATTCAACGGAATTTATTTGTATACTTCTTATATTATTTTGACGTAAAAGTGCATTACAAATCAGGTTAAAATAAATGTCTTTGTACATTATAGGTATTACTTCAAAGATTGCGTATGGAAGTCTATCAAGCGAGACAATCATCGAGTGGGTAGAAGCAATGAAGCATCTCGGTGTTGATAAGATAATAACGTACGCTGACGGGAGTCTGAACGAGGCAGCGCTGAAGACATTAGCAGTATTATGAACGTACTGGACTGGTTGAAGTTTTCCCTTACAACCAACCAGCGAAAGGTGAAGTGTATACATTTTTTTGTATGATGTTTAATGTCGATTTCTACATTTGTTTCAATCATATCGCGACGGATTCTACCTGATACAATACTTTTCTAAGCACTGCAAAACTTTGATTCCCAACCCAATAACACTATACGGACTTTGAGTTAACCAGATCTAGAACTGTCTTCTAAATGCAAAGAGAAAGCTTCAGGTGCATATACTAGTCTCCAAGTCTTTGGTATGATTCGACCGCTTATCGAACCAAAGACCTTCAGTATATGAGGCAGACGCTTTACCAAAACACCACTACTGTAATACACTATTTACATGAAATATCGTGAAATTAATTACAAGAAACAGACTAAATAAAATGCTTTCAAATTTGGATCATTCCGCTGTTGGAAATACTTCGAGATGCAACTGTACACCAAAACAATTGAAACGAATTTGTACTTGTGATCAGTTTTACTATTCATCTAATGTAGTTTGAATATAACATTAACATGTTTTAAACTATCTCTCTCTGATGAGATTCACTTTTAGAAGGAAATGAGTTTCGAGTTAGAAAAGTGAGTTTCGAGAAATGAAAGTGAGTTTCGAGTAAGGAAAGTGAGTTTTAATAAGGCTACACAAAAATACATGTAGTTTAAAATAGCAGTTAAAACATGTAGGCTTAAAATACATCATTGAATAAAAATGATCTTGTTTTATAGTAACGTATATACAATATCGACTTTGCCACTAACTGTACCATTCCCCCACCGAGTTAAATATTTTGTTGTCTGTGGTGTGTATCTTTTAAAATTGTAATAATTTAAACTGCCCCTCTCTTCTTTTTGGTCTATGAGGGAAGGCAGTGTTAACGCGCCTCTGTTGATTTAGGGACAGTGAGTTCGAATTCTTACCGGACAACAGTCTCTATGATCGTTGACCATGTACTTTGTTCTATTGCCACGCGTCTCGAACCTCTGACCACACGTAAAGTATGCAGTGAGATAAAGTGTGTTTAGTTTAGCTTGTAGTCTATTCCAGAACCTGAAATCTCCCGGATCAGGTCCATTAACCACAAATCAAAGAGCAGAGAATTCCATGCCTGTAACCACAATCCATTGCTGTTGAATGTTTACTTAACTGTGACGTCATCCAAACTTTCAGTTGATGCAAATGACCAATCAACGTTGTCAAATGGGGCTTTCCCAACATTGCTATTTAACAGGGATCCCCGCCCTGGAAGGATCAATTGCAAAATACGCCACCGAGGTGTTTAAACGTGGGTATCGGGTGCATCCAGTCCTATCTCTTCCCGTCCTTGTCGGTACACATGTATACGCATTGAGGTGAATGTTATGTCACAGCCATCTTAGAATTCAGATTTTTAAAAATTACGTGAACTGCATAAATATATCCTGCATGGGTAAAGGTGATCATTATTCGCCGCAAGTTGAGTGACCTTGCCCATGGGGTAATGAAAAGGACCGAGAGTTGAGTATATGTTGTAAGTGTTACTTTGAATGTTTGAATGGCATTAAAACACATATTAAACTACGCAGCTGAATAAGATAAAAAAAATGTTTAACGATTTCTTGAATAACCTGAGTTTTATGTGAGTCATAATGTATGAATACTTCTTTAAAATTATTTTAATAAATCGTTTAGTAACAAAGTCTCCCTTTATCGTGGATTGTTATGTGTGAGCATGCGCAGACATATAAACGGGAAACCCTAGATGCAATCCGTGATTGGGCCCAAGGCTTCAATACCCGAAAAGAACATGCTACGTCATTGATTTCTGTCGTGTTTCATCCAGACGCTTGCACCCATTTTCGAAGCATTTGATTTACGAAGATTATTGTTAGAGGGAAGTTGGGGGAAACTTTAATTTCGGAGGGGGGCGGGGTGATCTATAACTTCGAAATGCACTAATCATGGTAACATGATGACCTTCTTACAATTCCGTACTGTTCAAGAAGCATACGATGCACTGAGAGAATTTAAAGTAAATACAGCAATATTTTCAGTGTTCAAAGCCCCAAAATCTTTGGTTCCAATGGTAAAATTTGTTTATTTTTCAGGCTTTATATCTCTCCTAAGTGACTAGATTTTTTTTCTTTCTATATATCTCTCCTAAAGTGAGTAAGCCCTAGCCTGTGAGCACTAATGCCCCTTTTTATGGTTCTTGTACATATCGTATGTGCGATTGAATATTTCTTACCATGCATGTATAACAACAATAAACATATAAATATAGATCTATATATATACTTGATGGGAATGTGTTTATTTTTATTATGTATGTCTACTCCTCGTGAATATAGGGCCTATATTTATTTAAAAATGGCTTGTAAAAAGTCGTTCAGTCAGACACCACGTTGGTACCAGTTGGAAACCATAGGAACTCTTTATAACTTGGGCTAACATGACGGAATTTTTTCTGACGTTTTTTTAAATAGATTCATTGATTGAATATTTAGCGTCATTTAAATGCAATTGATGGCTTGCAGACGATCAGTTAACCTAACCAATATTTCTATATCAGGTGAGGTCCAATGGCGGATTGAACCAGTCAGGTGAGGTCCAATGATGGATTGCACAAGTAAATTGATCTCACAATGCAGAAAGTACTGTATCTTTCTATATCAGGTGAGGTCCAATGGCGGATTGCACCAGTAAATGAATCTCACAATGCAGAAAGTACGGTATCTTTCTTTATCAGATGAGGTCCAATGGCGGATTGCACCAGTAAATGAATCTCACAATGCAGAAAGTACTTAATCTTTCTATATCAGGTGAGGTCCAATGGCGGATTGCACCAGTAAATTGGTCTAGAAATGCAGATAGTTCTATATATTTCTATATCAGATGAGGTCCAAGGCAGATTGCACCAGTATATGGATCTCACAATGCAGAAAGTACTGTATCTTTCTATATCAGGTGTGGTCCAACGACGGATTGCACCAGTAAAGGCGTCTAAAATTCAGAAAGTACTGTATATTTCTATATCAGGTGAGGTCCAATGGCAGATTGCACCAGTAATGGATCTAACAGTGCAGAAAGTACTGTATATTTCAATATCAGGTGGAGTCCAAGGGCGGATTGCACCAGTAAATGGATCTAACAGTGCAAAACATACTGTATATTTCTATATCAGGTGGGGTCCAATGGCGGATTGCACCAGTAAATGGGTCTAACAATGCAGAAAGTACTGTATATTTCTATATCAGATGAGGTCCAATGGCGGATTGCACCAGTAAATGGATTTTACAGCGCAGAAGTACTGTATATTTCTATATCAGGTGGGGTCCAATGGCGGATTGCACCAGTAAATGGGTCTAACAATGCAGAAAGTACTGTATATTTCTATATCAGTTGAGGTCCAATGGCGGATTGCACCAGTAAATGGATTTTACAGCGCAGAAGTACTGTATATTTCTATATCAGGTGGGGTCCAATGGCGGATTGCACCAGTAAATGGGTCTAACAATGCAGAAAGTACTGTATATTTCTATATCAGATGATGTCCAATGGCGGATTGCACCAGTAAATGGATTTTACAGCGCAGAAGTACTGTATATTTCTATATCAGGTGGGGTCCAATGGCGGATTGCACCAGTAAATGGGTCTAACAATGCAGAAAGTACTGTATATTTCTATATCAGATGAGGTCCAATGGCGGATTGCACCAGTAAATGGATTATACAGCGCAGAAGTACTGTATATTTCTATATCAGATGAGGTCCAATGGCGGATTGCACCAGTAAATGGGTCTAACAATGCAGAAAGTACTGTATAATTCTATATCAGATGATGTCCAATGGCGGATTGCACCAGTAAATGGATCTAACAATGCAGAAAGTACTGTATATTTCCATATCAGGTGAGGTCCAATGGCGGATTGCACCAGTAAATGGGTCTAACAATACAGAAAGTGCTGTATATTTCTATATCAGATGAGGTTCAATGGCGGATTGCACAAGTAAATGGATTTTACAGCGCAGAAGTACTGTATATTTCTATATCAGGTGGGGTCCAATGGCGGATTGCACCAGTAAATGGGTCTAACAATGCAGAAAGTACTGTATAATTCTATATCAGATGATTCCCAATGGCGGATTGCACCAGTAAATGGATCTAACAATGCAGAAAGTACTGTATATTTCCATATCAAGTGAGGTCCAATGGCGGATTGCACCAGTAAATGGGTCTAACAATACAGAAAGTACTGTATATTTCTATATCAGATGAGGTCCAATGGCGGATTGCACCAGTAAATGGATTTTACAGCGCAGAAGTACTGTATATTTCTATATCAGGTGGGGTCCAATGGCGGATTGCACCAGTAAATGGGTCTAACAATGCAGAAAGTACTGTATATTTCTATATCAGATGAGGTCCAATGGCGGATTGCACCAGTAAATGGATTTTACAGCGCAGAAGTACTGTATATTTCTATATCAGGTGGGGTCCAATGGCGGATTGCACCAGTAAATGGGTCTAACAATGCAGAAAGTACTGTATATTTCCATATCAGGTGAGGTCCAATGGCGGATTGCACCAGTAAATGGATCTAACATTGCAGAAGTACTGTATCTTTCCAAATCAGGTGAGGTCCAATGGCGGATTGCACCAGTAAATGGATCTAACAATGCAGAAAGTACTGTCTCTTTCCATATCATGTGAGGTCCAATGGCGGATTGCACCAGTTAATGGGTCTCAGTGCAGATAGAACAACACTTTTTTTTAACCTCTTGACTTATTTCTTACTATCAACACTAAATACATGCTTAGCTTTACTGGCCAAAGGACAGAAGGGCTTATGCAATGGCGCATTATCCGTCGCTTGTCATCCGTTAGCAGCATTTTCTCTGAAATCATTAGACCAGTTAAAACTCGGATGTTTCTCATGTATTCAAGACTACACACAAGATTATTTTATCAATTTAAAATGGCAACCATTACTAAAATATTCAAATATCTTCTTTGGGAAAACGGATTTTTCACACAATCACATAAATTTAAATCCTAAAGTTTTGGCGGCGAACTGAGCTTTGCATCAAATCTTTCTTGTTTTCTATAATAAAACTATCAATATATGGCATCAGATGGCTGTGGTATAACATTCAACTTAAATAACCCAATTGCAAACGTCTAATTTAAGTTGAAATTTAGACATGTACAGTCAAACCTGTGTAAGCGGTCACCTCTATTAAGCGACCACATTTTCTATTTCCCATGCGTATGCTTTCAAATCAAATTACCCTGTATTAAGCAACAACCTGTCTTAAAAGGCGAATTTAGCTCCTTCCCTTGACTGAGTGCTTAAGACAGGTTTGACTATATACTCCTAGTAAATGTTTACAATCAGTCATGTATCAGTCATGTATCAGTCATGTATCAGTCATGTATGCCATTGGTAGATATTAGTCCAAGGGATCCCTCAGAGAAGAGGATACAGAAATTTTCCGATGCCAGAGTTCTTATTTACGATGCCTTTGAAAGACTGCGAGGATATACATACTTTGCTATAATTGACATGGACGAATTTCTGATACCAAGCAAGGGGAGATCGCTTAAACAGTTAATGGTAATTTTAATATCTATAATGGATAAAACATTAATTTTTTTATCTGTTTTGTTAAACTATGAGCAATCTCTATTTTATTGTTCTGCACTATTTGTATTTCTTTTATAACTGATTTAAATGTGGAGTTTGCTATATATGCATGAGTAAATATTTAAATGTATTCATCATGAAGTCATCAAAAGTGCATATATATGCATTTGTAAGTATATTCATATTGATGTACCATATATTACGTTACCAACCAAAACCCCTATCCTGCTGCCGATTGTTTTGTTTTTTAAATTTGTTTTGCGGTGCGAAGAATATATGTGTTATCATGAAATTCAATGAGATCCATTATTCAGATTTATGGCCTTTACCCTCTAACAGCAACCGTCTGTGAAAAACATGCGGCGTAACTACTAATATCGATCGCATATTTGATTATCGACTTGTTTGATTAATACACTGAGCCGAAATGAAAACTTTACATCGACTTCAAACGTATCTCTTTAGGTGATAAATATATATTCAGGGGAAAAAAATGTTCATATGAAGCTTTATGGCTATATTAATGTTTCTGTGTAATATACTGACAAAAAATTCAGACATCGCATGTTTTTTTTTTCTGATCAATTAGGGGAAGAATGGTCAAAATGAAAATTCAAGAACTATGAAAATGATCATGTAACATTTGAAAAAGGGCATAAAGTGCTGGCTAAATGCAATAACTGTTTCTTTTAAACGTCAGTAACCACCAGTGTGGACTCTGTTCTTACAAATGTATTCCTGAATACGTCATCTCTGTGAACTTCCGTAACGATAAATGAACGTGTTTGGAATACGTTGCCATTCCAACAGAAATGCATTTTGAAGATCGTGCATGGCATTAATTTGATGTTTGGACATGACCCACCGTTTCGAATCATTCCATACGTTTTCAGGCTTGGTGTTATAGAGGCACTGTCATTGGTTTCGCTAGTATTGCAAATGACGTCGTGCCCATAACAGCTCGGTGGTGCGCTGTCGGAATCTGACCAGTGTATGGTCGACGAGCACGAACTGGAACACGTTTTTATCTCAACCGGTTATGATCGTCTGTGCATAAACACCGACACGCCAAGAAGTACGTGTTGCAGGTTAAAAACGATTCGTAAGTGAGTCGTCAACGTAATAGAGCGATGAGGACGTAACGTTGTTGCACGTACGCAACCGGGTCTGACTCGATCTCTGACATACCCAGTAGTTTTGTACCGGTTCGCAAGAATATAAATAGTATATCTGGAACAGACAAAATGACGTACAACGGTATTTACCAATGATCCGGACCGGAGCATACAAAGAGCCTGATTTCCCACAGTTTCATAAAGACATGGCATCTCTAAATAAAAGCTGCTTTTTTAAAAAAGAAATAATTTTTTTATCTGTACTAAGCAACGAATGATTACTTGTCGATGTAAAACACTTAAGTGAATCATCGGATGTTGCGCACTTGCAAAGTAAGGAAAACGTTTTTTGTGCTCGGACGCATTAATACATGTACTTTGCAAATTTTGAAAAAAAATTGCATAATGATTATCCGCAATTAAATTCTGATAGTTCTGTATAACACGTTCTAAAATATGTAAATTAACAAAAGAAATATTCAAACATATAAAGTGTAAAGTTTTTAATTTGGGTCAGTGTAGTCCGCGTCAGGTCAAATATATATTTATGAATATAACACTGCCGTGTTATTATACGGTGGATACGGAAATATCCGATGTTTCACGATTGTCTGCGTCAGTTCAACGGGACCAATTATATATTTATAAATATAATACTGCCTTGTTATTATACGGAGGATACGGAAATACGCGATGTTTCACGATTGTCCGCGTCAGGTCAACGTGACCAATTATATATTTATAAATATAATGCTACCGTGTTATTATACGGAGGATACGAAATACGCGATGTTTCACGATTGTCCGCGTCAGGTCAACGGGACCAATTATATATTTATAAATAGAATACTGCAAAAGCCTGTTTTACTGGCCGTGTTATTCAAACATTGACATAAAACTGATGTCATCTGTGCCCGAGTGGAATTGTCACTTGCCTTTTATTGCTGAGATACTGAGGTTAATATGTGGAGTTCGCCAATTGCATATGATTGCTGATAATCCGATTCATCACATCGGTGAACTTCCATCACCAATTAAACTATATGCAATAAAAAAAATGATAATATTATGCAAACATCACCTTGTTTCTATTGTCAATAATGTAGGATAAAAAGGAGTTAATTACTACCATAAATTGTATAGAGTTTAAAATAAAACAATAAGTAAAACACGTTAAAATATATATTTGTTTTCAAATTTAAGGGTGATCTGCTAGCACAGAACTCGAAAACAAGAACAAAAGTTACAGGTTTCTTCTTCAAAACTGTTTATTTCATCAAGTCTTGGGGCATTGTTAATGTGACTTGCGACCTCGATATTGGAAAATATCTAAACAGGTACGTACGTATATGAATTTACATTTATTCGCTGTCTTTCAAGCAAATTTTCTGAAAACTAATTTGTTTTTAATATTTCATTCGTTTAGGATTGTATATCTTGCTCGATTGCATAAATGTCATGTGGCTTGTGGTCAGTTTGTTTTAATGATATGCGTTTTAATATTAAATACTGTTTTTTTGTTTTTTCAGGACTACTTCAGAACCCGCCTTTGACAGGAGAAAGGCCATCGTAATTAGGGATAATGTCCTCCTATATATACATACACACACGGTGGAATCGAAAGCTGGATATAAAATGTATTGTACTTACTTTTCTTTTACTAAGGCTAGATGAATAATACATTGCATTTATTTATTACTTATTTATACTAAGAATGGATATAAAATGCATTTTATTTACTTACTTTTACGACTCAAATTGAAACGAAAATCAATATCACAAGAATTGAGCCTTCTCCATCCAAATACAGTTTAGTGTACTTTATTACTGCGTTATTGACCAATATAACGTCTCACAACACAGTTACATACATTTTCCCACGGTTACATGATTCTTACGCTTAAAAAAAAGGCCTGTGTAATTTGGTTTTGAAATATTTTAAAAATGGTTCATAGTGGTTGTTATTCCTTGCTGTAGATTAGTAAAGCAAAAGTTGGCATAGCATATACTGCAATAAGACATCACTGGTGTTAAAAATGTGACTTTTATAGGATTTCAACATATGCATGTATTAATGAGCATTTGAGGACCCAATTTTAAAAAGACAAGCTGGTCAACCAGTGATTGTGCATTTTATGCGGGTATACATTCCTGGTATGAAAAAATATATTTAAAAAAATTGTATGTGGACTTCTTTTTATTGAGTGTGTTTGACAACACTTTTCAGTCTGTGTGAGATTTCGTGTCCGGCCTTTAACTTTGTCATGCATAGATGGAGTTGATAAATACATGCTACAAATGATACACATAGAATGACGACGTGTCGCGCGTAACACCCATACTCCAACTTCAAAGGTCATGGTCACAATTTACCTTTGTTTGTTGACACTTTTAGTCTGTTTGAGATTTCGTGACTGGTCTGTAACTTTTTCACCTATGGATGAATTTAATAATCACTTGGCACAATTCATCAGCATGACACGACAACATGTCACGCGTAAGACCCACATCCGTTTCTCAAAGTCAAAAGTCAAGATCACACTTTGAGTTTGTTTGACAACACTTTGTTCCGGTTTAAGATTTCAAGTCCGGTCTCTAATGGATGGATTTCAAAAACACTTGGCTCAATTTATCAGTTGATCAACATGACATGACAACATGTTGTGTATAAGCCAGAACTTTACCTCAAAGGTCAAGGTTACAATTTTTGATATTTCATGTCTGGTCTGTAACTTTGTCGTACATGGAGGGATTTTAAAATACCTTGACGTAAGTGATCAACAAATTATGGTGATGTGTCACCTGCATTTACCTATAGAAATACCTAGACTTTTACAACAGATGACAAGGTTTCACAAAGCTCAAAGTCACAGTTAATTGTAAAAAACATGAAATTGCGTATCTAGTCTGAAACGATAGTCCATTACTCTAGATATTTATTGATACATATAAATCCCTAACTATGATAAAATAAATCGTTATTTTAACCGACCATTTGGGGCGTATGTGACACTTACCAGTGACATTCATTGTTTTACAATTTGTTTTCCTTTGATTGGTTGCTTATAACAGGCATAGTAGTCGTGGTTCTGTGTCAAACTATGTTTCATACAGAATTGCATTAAAAAATGAATTTAACATAAAAAAAAAATTGTAAGTTTTTTTAGTTCATACCAGGAATGTAAACCCACATAAAAATGCTCAATAACTGGTAGGCTGACCACGTTGGTTTTTTTTAAAAGAGGGTGCAGTGACACCCTGATATTTTTTTTAAAAAAAGAAGTCCTCATTTGCTCATGAATACATGCATATGTTGAAATCCTATATAAGTCACCTTTTTAACACCAGTGATGTCTTATTGCAGTATATGCTTTACCAACGTTTGCTCTTCTCATCTGCAGCAAGAAATCACAACTACAATGAACCATTTTGAAAATATTTCAAAACCAAATTACATAGGCCTTGTTTTTAAGCGTAAGAATCACGTTACCGTGTGAAAAAAGGGACGTAACTGTGTAGTGAGACGTTATGTTTTTCTACATATTATGTACATTTATCGTTTAATTTCAATGAAAAGCGGGACCAATGTGCAATGTACATGTATCAATAACGTTTGTAATTTACATCTTTATCTTCTTATTTGAAGTTACCATTTAACGTTGTACAATTCATTTATTGTTTTAACTTTGTAAGTTTTGTGAATAATATTATTTTTTTAATAAACCCAGGATCCTCCGTGGCCGAGTGGTCTAAGGCGCCGTCTCATGATTACTTACCTCTCATCGCTAAGGTTGTAGATTCGAATCCCGCTCGCTCTAAAACCTTATGTGGGAAGGTTTCAAGTTACTTGCGGAAGTACGGTGGTTCTACTCAGTCTTAGATCTGCTTTCACTAGTAAAACTGGATATGCCATATATAACTTGAAATGTGTTGAAAATAGCGTTAAACCCTATTCAAAAATAATAAAATAATGATAAAATAAAAATTAAATAAACTCATTATATACCTTTGCGTTTATGAAACATGTATTAGATGTTTTCTTAAAAATTACGAAGGTCACTTTTAATAATGAAATGGGTCCCAACAGTTTTATTTCATGCTGCATACATATTTAGACTGGTTACCAACACACACAAGAGATATGTATATATTAAAACATATGTACACATGCTAGCTCTGTCTATTGTATTAATATTCTAGTATGTTACCTTTAAGGCTGAACTGCCCTGCAAACGAGTCATATATTCGACACTACAGAAATTGCAGATCTGATTGGATGGTCAACAACCATTGTATGGGCAAAATGAGACGGAAAACGACATACGAGATGATTACATGGGCCAATGAAAACATTGCAAACAGAGTTCGAGAAGTGCGCAAGCAATTATTTGGCTAATGAATGTATGCGAGCTTAACTCAATGGTGAAGTAATAAAACTTCCCGTAAATATATTTAACCATATACGTAACGTTTGATAGCGACTGTTATATGCTGTGTTTTTTCTGGGTAAGAATAGTATTACTGTTGATATCTGCAGATAAGAAGGAATCATCCTAAATGTGTGTCACGTTTTTTCATGTTCGTTATTGTAGTTCAATGACAATGTACCAACCCGAGCGTGGTTCCCGGGTGCTAAATATAGCTTTATGTGTTGATTTTGTTTCCAATTTGTATGTTAATCTGTTAGTTTTGTTCATGTAGAATAAAGCTGTAATCTCTATTCTAGTTCTTTCCCTAACACCTATAACGAGTTGATATGCCGTAAAACAGTTACGTTTATCATAGCCAAGACTGTCAAAATTAAAGTAAACGTCTTATTGTAGGAAACACTGGAAAACAAATTGTAAACATGATTAATAAAGCGTATGAGTCCTTCATAAAATTGTGCATTTCACGCCGTTAGGTCTCGCAGTTTGACCCTTGGGATGGATACTACTTTATTAAATCTATTTAAGAGTAAATGATGTGAGTTTTTGATGCAGATGTGACATTCAAAATTCATTTGTGCCGCTTCTCATAGGACAAAAGTTAGAAAAATAGATTTATATAGCTTTATGTTGTCAAGGATAATCAGGTGACCGTTAAAGACGATGGGTCTCTTGTAATACTTAATTACTTTATTTGATTGTGTCCTTGATGCCTTTGTCAAAAACCGACAACCAACTGGAAACTAAGAATTTTTGAAGTTTTTGTATTCGCCCCGGCGTAGGCATCGGCATCGGCTTCGGTATCGGCTTTCGCGTGCCCACCTGAGTTTAAGTTTTTAAAAACAGTTCATAGGTACGCTCGTTTTGAAACTTGGCATGCATGTGCATGCTTATACTATGGGTCAGTATGTAATATATTAGGCAACTAAATTTAAAGTACTGGGAAATCGGTGGTCACATGTGCCTTTAAACTCTTAACCTCTTTAAACGTTAAATGTTAAAGTTTTGGTGCAAGCCATTAATAAATGTACATAGCTTGCAGTTATTTAAATCCATTTATTATGGTGGCATAGTTCTGCCAGCCTGATAGTCAGATAGTCACTTCATTATGTCGACATCAGGAACGTATGATGTCGGCATCTCACAAATTATGTCGGCATCAATGTCTTTAATACATCACGGAAAAAAAACAAATTTACAACGGGTTTTAAACCCGGTATCTCATGCAATGGGAGCAAGATGTGTGTGTGTGAGGGGGGGGAGGGGGGGGGGGGGGGGGGGGGGGGGAGTTCCCTGGAACGTAGGGCCTGCTTTCTGATGAAAAACTTTAATATTTTGAAAACCAAATGCTGCCTTTTTTGTTAAGACAAAGAGCAGGAACGTAGACAGAAAGGATATCATATCGAGGAAAACCGTTTGGCAGGGGCCTGGGAAATGCACGCGGCTTGCGAGGAGGGGAAGGATACTTGAGGGGTCTTCTTTCCCGCCATGCAGGGTTTCCCCTCGGATATTTTGTTTACTAAGTGCCAAATCGTGCATTTATGTGTATTTTTCAGGTCCTGTCAGTCCTTCCATTTTATACTCGAATATTATAAAACACATCACAATTTAAATCAGAAATTGAAACATTTAATTTTTTTTTTTGGGGGGGGGGGTGAGGGGGGGACGGGCTCCCACTAAATGTTTTGGTTTTCTTAATGCCGAATCGTGCATTCTGGTTCATTGTAGAACACAGCAATATGGTAAAAATACTAAAGAAACATGAAAATGTAACATGTATAGAAATTTAGTGTATTATAATATCAAAATTGGCTCTTTTAGAATATATTTAGTTCATACTAATTTATTTGATCTCGATTGCGATGAAAGCTCAGAGCTTATATGAACCGCTGTCTAGTCCGCTTCCTGTGTAGAAACAGTACTGAGTGTTTTTTTTATGGGAGGCATCGGGTCGAGCTTGGGATCGAACCCGCAACCTCTGGCGTGAAAAGCCAACACTCTATCCATTAGACTACCGCCCCGCTTTATTAGAATATAATTGAATACAGTATTCATATAAATCACTAACCAAATATGAGTATAAGTTTTTTTAGATTAAAAAGAAAATGAATATGTATCTACTTATATATTTTGGAATAAGGTATAGTTTTTTCTCATAGATCTATCATATGTTGCCTGTTGTTGTTTCAGAGGATATAATATTCATTAGAAGTGCCTCAGTGTTTTCTCTTACATGTTATATCTGAGATATGCGATGTATTTATATCGTTAGAGTTACCGTTCCTTAACTTTCAATACGAAATTATTATCAATTTGCGGGACGGTTAAACCGTTCAATATGAAAAATATATCCGGATTTTTGGACGCTTCCGGTTCGAAGCGTTCAATAACGATTTCTTATATACAATCACGTGATACAAATGCTCGAAACTTATTTGAATACCATTTTAGGTGGATAAATAATCCTTTTATCGGATTAGTAACTGCTTCCAGTGGATTAAAATATTGTAGCAAGGTTGAAATACATCTAATTGGACAGCCGGTAATTCTTAGAAGAATTATGTATTTGGCACACAATATAAAAACATTTGAACCGTTATATTGCATGTATGTTTTGACCATGCTTTATTTCCGTTTTCACTGTGGCCCATGCATGTCGTAGGAGGCGACAATTTGAGTAATACCATAGAATTTGCTGAAACTCTGCAGTTCTGCAGGTATTAAGGTTCTAGGTTCATTCTGCATATCCATTTGTTGATGTATTTTTTTTAATCTGTATGTTAAATTTTTGTTTCTGTACATGTAGAGTGAACCTAGAATCTTCCTTCCTGTTTAGCGTCAACATTAACATGAACTAATGTTAAGTTAATACTACTACTTCCGGTTGTTAATTAATTTATTTTATTGCGTGATATTATATTGATCCAGTTATTAGTCCTCGAACAAACTTATTTCTTCACTAAGAAAAATTCAAGTATTGTTCACGTCAAATATATTTTAAAAAGTTCAAATCTTTGTCAGTAATGCATCCAAAATTATTATCAAAACATTCATGGTAGCTGTATAAGAAGTATTAGATATATTTGTAATAGCAGAATTTCACTTAGGAAATAGTTATGTATTGTTTATGTCAAATATCATTTAAAAATGTCAACACTTTATCAGTAATATTAATTATTATCAGCAACATTCATTTTGGTAGCAGAAGTATTGATTCTAGAGGAAATAGGATACGTATCTGTTTAGATTTTTTTATTTCAGATTGCAAAGATTGGTGATGACACTACTGTACACAAATACTTCGCGGTTTTAGATGAAGAAAGAAGTGCAGCTACCGAAATGTAACACTTGTGATAACGTAGTATCCTACAAACAATTCATAAATAAATTATAATAACAATAGCAAAATACAATTCATCATTTTGCAATTATGTTTATATCAATGTTTCGCAAAAGATAGAATACCGATTAGAAAAATAAATACCGCTAAGACGGTGCTCAGGGGCGTGAAATGTGTTGTGTATTGTATCATTCCCCACGAGCATATCTAGTGAAACCCAGATGCTATTTCCAATTCTACTTTGTGTTAATTTACTTTCATTTGATCCTTTCATCAGATGCTATCTAAACAAACTAGCTACGAAATGTTTATAGTCATTGGGGGTAATAAGTACTGTACACTTAGTATAATAAGGTTCAAATAAAAAGGGGACAAAAATGACCAAGGCAAAGATTATCGATTCAAGCTCTAACGGAGATATTTTAGCATGATCGGTTGGTTGACGCAAATGCAGAAACGAATACGGAAATGAAGGTTAGTAATCAAGATCAATCGATTTGATAGGCAACATTCATGCAATTAGTATTTCATACGCAGGATGTAATGGTTAAAGCATACGTAGAATGCATTAAAGCGTACTTAGAATACATTAAAGCAAACGTAGAATACATTAAAGCGTACATATAATACATTAAAGCGTACTTAGAATACATTAAAGCATACGTAGAATGCATTGAAGCGTACTTAGAATACGTTAAAACGTACATAGAATACATTAGAGCGTACATACAATACATTAAAGCGTACGAAGAATACATTAAAGTGTACTTAGAATACATTAAAGCATATGCAGAATGCATTCAAGCATACTTAGAATACGTTAAAGCGTACGTAGAATACATTAAAGCGTACATATAATACATTAAAGCGTACGAAGAATACATTTAAGTGTACTTAGAATACATTAAAGCATATGTAGAATAGAGTAAAGAGTACGAAGAAAACATTAAAGCGTACTTAGAATACATTAAAGCGTACTTAGAAAACATTAAAGCGTACGTAGAATACTTTAAAGCATACTAAGAATATGTTAAAGCGTACGTAGAATACATTAAAGCGTACATATAATACATTAAAGTGTACGTATAATATATTAAAGCATACGTAGAATACGTTAAAGTGTACTTAGAATACATTAAAGCGTACGTAGATACATTATAGCGTATATATAATACATTAAAGCTGCTTAGAATACATTAAAGCGTACGTAGAATACATTCAAGCGTACATAGAATACATTAAAGCGTACTTAGGATACATTAAAGCATACATATAACACATTAAAGCGTACGTAGAATACATTAAAGCATACATAATTTACATTAAAAGCGTACTTAAAATACATTAAAGCATACGTAGAATACAGTAACGTGTACGTAGAATACATTAAAGCGTACTTAGAAAACGTTAAAGCGTACGTAGAATCCATTAAAACGTACATAGAATACATTAAAGCGTACGAAGAATACATTAAAGCGTATGAAGAATAAATTAGTTTCCTTTGAATGACTTTTCAAATGTTTTTACTCATATTTTAGCTCTATTGCAAAGTAAGCTATTTTCACTGTCTCGTCTTGTGATGCCGCGGAGCGAGGTTGGACGCACTTATTTACCAGGTTTAGATACCTGGGTTGCATTATTTGCAACTGTACGTAATCTCTGTTGTGATTTCTGTATTTATGTATTTACGCGTAATGATTCGTTTTTATAACAATTTTGTCCATGCTGTTTTGGTGCGGACTCGTTTAATGCGTTTGTCTCCTGTTCTTCGTTTTTAATGGGTAACACGAGTCATATTTGTTAATGCAATACCGATTTTTATTCAGTTTCAATAACCATAAAAATAAACATTTGAGTTAAGTAATTGCATCTTTCAAATGTCTAATACAGTATCACATTCGAATAATATCTAAATATTTAAATACGACTAAAGCTATTCGGTTCCTACCAAACTATTCTCGTAACATTTGTTCAACAGTATTATATTGAGATAATAATTTGTGAACAGCCAGACATAAATATACAAACCAGACTTTGGCGAGTGCACATAGTTATACTGCAAACCAAGGACACAATACTATAGAACCAATAATCTCAATAGAATTGGTATCAACAATGACTTATATACCATAACAACACATCTTGCGTGTAAGGACACTTTGCATAAACGAACTGACAGCTTTATATAAGCAGGACCCAGATAAGGGTTCACAATTACTCACACGCTGTACAAAGGACAGATATAAAAATCCGTTTGATCATGATCAGTGAAATCATAGTTAATTTTATTTCATAAAGGGAGAACATTAAAATAACAACGGCGGTACTAGTATTTCACATTTTGGATCTTTTCAATGTATGATAGATGTTATTTTTCTACATTAAAGATAAGCACCGTTGTAATCTTTGTTTTACATTATACAAACACAAAGTGTTATCTCCAACACCTTGAAATAACCAAGCGTCATAAAAAACAAGAGAAGATAGTAATTGTATTAATAACGTTACCCTGTTCTTTTCATTTTAATGCAGATCAGCATCGCTTCTCATCATATTATATACCAGTTTTACAAATCTATTTGCACCGGAGCAAATTATTTTTAACCATTATTTCACAATGTAATGTTACAATACCTCTGTGTGATAAGGTTTGTTCTTCCTAATTTTCCGTAAATGAAATCATTTTGTGTACCTCTTTTACCATTATTCATTCATGTTTGAAATGCCATTCTGCCCAACTAATGTCCGACTATTTCAAAAATATTTCACTTCGCCTGTATGACATTATGGAACATGTCGGGGCATCAGAAGACATGAGAAAGCTTCATCAGTCTACTGCGGTACATATGGAGATTTCTCGAACAATTAGGTCTCATCTAGAATATACATCCTAGGCAGTGTTTATATTTGGGAGTATTTGTGAAGGAACAACCACACCAGGCCTCAACTCAGATATCGATGTGTTAATGTGTGATGATAAGTTTCTCCGTGATAGAGAATATTCGTGATGCTGCTGGTTATCGTGCCTCATTGTACCCATGGTCCGTGACAATCACACACAACCAGAATACGTCAAACTTCAGTGGGTTGATAACGGGATACCACAGACTGTGTACACTATGGATATGCATGATAATGTTTTGTAAATGTTTTGCTCAAACGTGATTTAAACACCAGTCACACTGTCAGCTTTTTAGGGCTAGGCATTACTACGTTTCCATCCCTACGTACTGTCAGATGTTTTGCCCGTTTAGAAGGGTATTATGTTTCACTTGGTTTCTAAAAGGTTTCCACTACGTTTTGCAAGGTTTTACTACGTATCACCCAGTCTGGCATATGGCAGGCCGGGTATCAAAGCGGCTCATTGTTACGATTTGACTAGGGATTAGCACGTTTTACTAGGTGTCTGTCATGTTTTAGTTGCGTTTTACTACGATATAATACGTGTTTACTAGGTAGTGTCATTGATTACTACAAGGTCGGCAAACGCGACCGCATTGACAAGCCAATACAAACCCAATTTAACTTCCAGAGAGTGATCGACTGCTAGAAAATCTTAAACTGCACCAACCAGCTGCGGAGGGCAAATGAATCATCTGCAATGATGAAGAAGATATCCCTGTCATTTCCAGGAAGAAGGTCTGCTTGTGGTATGTAAATTGTTTTATCCACGACGTGTTCACTCTTATCACACTGGTTCGAGATCTTGGCATCTGAGCATGAGCCAAAGATAACATGAACTTAACTAGGCCGAGGAGAACTATGGAGTGATAGCCCTTGTAGTTAAAGTAGTTGGAGCCTCCACGCCACGTGGACATCTGATGGCAACATACTTTCCGTCTAGTGCACCAAGAGCAGGGTTAAATTACGACTTGGTGCTGTACTGGTTGGCTACATCACGTCACTCAGCTTAGTCAGTGAGAAAGGTTGGTTACCTCCTCTGCACATTCATCAATGATGGCTTCACACACTTCAAATACCACTTTAAAGATGGTGTTGTAGGCGATCTTGAAGGGAACACCAAGGAGTGGTAGCTGTCCCCGGCTGCATGCCGTCTCATAGTGACAGCCAACTTTAGTCTAGGAGGTAGTGCCTTCCGGTACCTTGTGTCCTTCTTCTGCATCCTTGGGGTGAGCCTCTCCACCATACTCGGAATATGGTTGGATCTACCCTCAGGAAGTGTATGAAGCCTGCCACATCTTCCCTCCTTTGTCCCCCCATCAGCTCTTCATCTTTATTCTTCTTGCTCCCATATGCAGAGATACATTTTATTTTGTAGCAGATTTCTGTTTAGAGCCAATGCAGCATCCATCAATTGAAAATCATCTGCATTTATAGTTGTTGTAGGTATATTTATAGACAGCCATCATCTCAATGAGGTGACAGTCGAAGATGGTTGTCATATACACACGATGCTGACACCAAGTCACCAAGTAAAACGTAGCTATCCGTTAATTTTGAACATGTAAAAAACGTGGCTTGAACAATCATCATTACGTATAAAGCCGTATCTAATACGTTTTACTACGTTTTACTAGGTATATTGCCGTTTTAATACGTTTTACAACGTTTTAATACGTATATTTTGACTGGGATTTTATCTAATCTTATACTTCTAGATCGATTTCATATGAAATTTATGAAACTCGCTAGGTGAAATGTGATTCTCTGCAAAAGTGTCGATTCATATCATTTCAGCTAATTCGTTTCATGAATTCGTTTATAAAGGCCTTAATTACACGAAACTGTAGATGTTCCTCCGTTGTCAACTGGTCAAAGGCGATGTTAGGTAAGGATCATTTACCTCTCACCACCGTTGTCAACTGGTCCAAGGGGATGTTTGCTAAGGATCATTTACCTTTCACCACCGAAGGCATACTTTCTAGCCAAAATGTTAATGATTCTGAGACTGTAAGAAATATCTAACCCCGGTGAAAATGTAAATAATTTATCCGGTGTGCAAGGAAATGATATCCTCCATCTTTAAGGAATCGAGCTTACTGACATTATTAAAGTGACACGTGTGCAGGACCCTGCGTGTCTCTTCTTTTGCAGCATTTGGTGCTGTAAAAACAAACTAATTGTTTTAAAGAGCTCACTCAATTTCTACACTATGGCCGGGTCATGTTAGCTATGTAGATAACGCGTCTCAATCTAAATCTAAGGAAAATGGCGGCGGTTGAAATAATATCGATCGCTGATCGGAATATTGACTTATTTTGATTGACAACTCGCGTCATGTCAAGTCTATGCGTAACATGAAGACGTACATATGTATTGTTTCACCTCGGATTAAAGATATTAAGAATCAAAATCGTATCCAGTGTTATCTGACTGTATTATGGAAACTTCGCCCAGTCTAGCAGATCACATATTTACGGAATCGTTGTGACGAGAAGAATTCAGCATGTTACTGTTCCATTACACAACGGCAGATGGGTATGTGAATTGTATAGTATGTTGAATATGGTTGAGATATTTAAATGTATGATAGATATATTTTGAGGTAATTAGATCTAAGTAAAACTGTATATTGTTCATATCCATTCCGACGAGAATATCTGTAATTTAATTTCACATCTGCGTTATTGAGAGTTATTTGTTAGAATATAGGCCGAGGAATCTAAGAACATATTTTGAGTTGTTGATATTGTGTTTAAGATGAAGCATTGAACTTCATCATGTTAGAATTGATTGATATGTGTAATTAAATTTTGTTGATGCTTATTCTGATATTCACAAAGTGAATAGATACAGACTTGGTCAGTAACTGTTTATTTTATAATTTAGGATTTATGTAGAGATATAATTGCTACTTTGGGGTTGACGGAAGGTCATATATGAGATGTCAGTTAAACTACCATGAAACTACAGATAGTAAGAATTGAATGAACTATTATCGTATATTAATAACTCTACATGGAACTGTTAGATGGTACTAATTGAATGCACTGTTATCATATATTGATACAAATGCCATGGCATTGATAGATGGTAAGTAATAGACGCAATGTCATTTCGTATTGAATAACTAGTAAATCTGAGTTTTTATATATAATTATATTGTAGCCGTTTTTAGACGTACGCGAGATATGTGTCCGCTACGTTAACGACGTACAGACGTGACAGGAAGTCAGCTGGTGGTAGCACCGTCATAAGGACAGCAACCTCGGAGTATAGTCGAAGTATAGTCGGTACGAGACGACGTAAAGCCAGATAATTCAGTACTGAGTTCTGGGGAAGATAACCCTGTTTATAAAGCCATCGCCACGAGGGACGATTGACGCTAAATCTACGATAATCCGGATGCGGTAGTAAAGTATCTTGAATACAGATATAAGTGTATTTTAATAACAGTTATAACATTCATATAATGTAAGTAGTTTGTATCGCGATATAAATATACGGAACGTGTAGGAGAAATAATTTGTGACTTAAAAAGTGTTAATTCCATCAAAGTACGTCTTAATACCAGCGGTATTTTTTTTTTTTGTTGATGAGTAATTAGCTTTAATTTGTTTATATTGTATAATTATATATTTATAATTAATTCATGTAAAAATAAAATTATATATATATTTTTTAGTATACTTGTATTCTACCCTCGTGAGTTGTCGGCCCTTGGTCATTTATGCTACAGTATATAAATATATTGATCGAATCAAATGAAACTAATTTTTCGTATTTTGTTTTATATGTAATTAACTCAGTGTGTGTGAAATATTTCTATGGCGATAAGTGTGACAAGGAGTGCCATCGGTGTTACGAGCAATGTTACAATGTTACGGGTCGATGTGTGGACGGCTGTACTCCGGGGTTGAAGGGTGAAAGATGCGACGAAGGTAGGAACTATTGTTATGACATTACAACTATGTAAAATTTGCAATATGTAGTAAACATGTATATTGTAACTACTTAAATGTTATTTAATTATGTCATAGTTTTTTCGTGTTCTTAAATGCCATCTCAAGATCACTTATCTCTCACCGCTATGGTGTAGGTTGAAGTCCCGCTCGCTCCAAAAACGCTAAGTGAGAAAGTTAACCAGTTACTTGCTGGTTCTACTCAGATTCATTGTGAGGTCTTCCACCACGAATACAACTGGATATGCCATATATAACATGAAATGTGTTGAAAATGGCTTTAATCTATTTCATTCTTCCTAGCCTGTGTGGTTCCGGTTAAGAATAGAACCACTGTCGATCTTTGTCAAGGGGTAGGAATCCTCCGAATGGACGTCATGTTCATTGTATCTTTTTTTTTGTCATGTACATTATTGTGGTTAATTACCAGTCCCTGTGTAGTTCAAAAGAGTCAGATGAGTGATGGCAAGAATAAAATCACTGTGGCTCATGTATGTCGTAAGAAGCGACAATTTGAATAATACGAGAGTTTGCTGAAACTCTGCAGTTTTAAAGTTATCAAGGCTCTAGGTTTATTCTGTATATTCATTTGTTGCTGTTTTATATTTATGTTGATTTGTTGTTTTTACATGCAGAGTGAACATGCAATGTTCCTTCCTGTTGGCGTCGAATAACTTATAATGTGTTGGTATGTAGTTAAATCCTATTCTTTCATTCCCTTGAGTGGCCACTTAAGACCGGTTTGACTGTATTGACCAATCAAATAGTTTTTTGTTTAAATTTTTTCGAATGGTGTTGATACGGACTTGTTTTATCACTTCTGAAGCTCTGCAGTTCGGCCGGTATCAAGGTTCAAGGTTCATTCTGCACATTCATTTGTTGATAATTTTATCTGTATGTTAATTTGTTGTTTTTGTAAATGTAGAGTGAACCTGAAATTTTCCTTCCTGTTAGCATCGAATAACCTACAATGTGTTGGTACGCCGTAAAACCCCATTCATTGATTAATTAATTCCATTCTTCCTTAACGTCACTGTATACGCAAAAGGAAAAATTTACATATGTAATTGTCAGTATAAAACTGTGTCCATTTACGTGAGTTCATGTCTTGTCAATAATATCTAAAATAATCAGTTAACCGTATATACTTGGGTCTACATAGGACACGTGTCTGAATACCACTTGGTCAGCATCACACACTCATACTGGTTGTTAAGTTTTCTGATTTTTAACTTATAGAAAGTTTAAGTTGTGATATTGTAGTTAGATTTTATGCTGCTATTCTCAAACTTGAAAGTTTAAAGATTTAATCTAACACGTGATTATTGTCTAAAATGCCGAATGACACGTCTATATTGTATGTACATGTACAATGCAAGAGAAATAACTAAACAGTTTAAAATCAGGTTCTGAGATTATGTTATTTTGCTGATAGAGTGAACCTTTTAAACGAACCCGAGGTACTCAATTTGATTTTCAGCCGTTTTTGAGTTATCGCCTTGTAAACCCGATGCTATCGTTTTCTTTACCTTTTTAACAATTTTGTATAAATGTGTACCGTTAAAAATGTCTCCTTATGTCGATTCGAACAATAAATTCATCAAATTCATAGCTGTATTCGTTTCTGATATACCGAGGATTTATTTTTGTATAGCTTGACAGAATCATATTCCCTTAGGGGACTATATTAAAAATGTCTGTCATTTGTGTATTGCTCGACAGATTTGGATGATCTTGGTATCAAATGAAAGCTGTTCCATTTGATATTGTTTGATGTCACATATATCTGTTTTCAAATACGACGAATCAAAATCATAGAAAAGTGAAGTTTGTTTTTAGCAGACGCATTAGGCACCAGTGTGTTGACCAATGTCTCAATAACCCGTCGTTGATTGATGGTCTCGCGTTTTGATTGGCAACAACGATTTGACTTACAATTTCTATTGGTTCATATTCCTGACTATGTATAACAAGATTTGACTAAGGGGTTGTCGCTGTTTACATCATATATGTTTGGAGTCAAAGACATGCCTATACTACTGATACAAAAATATTATTCTCATTTTTATATTGGAGAGAGATATTGATATGCATTGTGCTATTCATAGGTTGCGAACTTGGAAAAGGAGAAACGTACCGTGGAAATCTGTCGGTAACATACCTAGGATGGGACTGTATGCACTGGGGACTCGTTAATGTACCAAGGAATGGTATGCATCATCATGTAAAATTACCTCAAAATAAAGTAATGCACAATTATTTTCGCTTGCTTTGCCAGTAGGACATACTTATTATGAACCTTATTCCCAAAGACAATAATTACTATTTTCTTCTTTGAATGTTAAACGTCATTCAACACTCTCTGTTATTCAAAGGTTTTATTCAATTCGAATGGAGCGACATATTTTACATACATTCGGCATACTGTAACAAATACTAGATGGTGGCTTGGTCCAAATACAGAATTTCGGACTTCAATTCCCTCCGGTCTATAAAAATTTTAAGTTCTGAGTGCTAAGTCCGTAGTCCTCCATGGCCGAGTGGTCTAGGACGTTGTCGTATACGGACCACCTGCCTCTCTCTGCTGGTGTCATAGGTTTAAATTATGCTCTGTTCAAAAACTTTATGCGAAACATTTTGCCAGCTGAAAGACAGCAGTTCTGCTTTTACTATTTTATTTATTAACCAAAGTGATTGATATCACTCATTCGTTTCAAATAGGTGATATCACCTATTCGATATAAATAGCAAAACGGCACCATTTGCTTCTATGATTGATTCTTGTTGTTTTTGCCACCTATACACTTGGATATGTCTTATATAACATTGTATGTGTAGTCAATGGCGTTAAATCCAATTAGATATATATCAACATCAGTACTTATCATAACTGAAAATAAAGCAACATTAGGGGTCACGGCCTCTGAACCGTCAGTTGCAAAACAACCATTAAGGAACTTGTACTTGGTTACAATGGTAAACATTAGTGAAAATATATTTATATATATCTATATATATATAAAACCTTTCGCCAATTTTCTACTTTGTTCAAAATGACCGGTTAAATAAAAAAATGTGTAACTATCACGGATGTGCATATTTTACGATGCACCGATTTTGCGACCAGGCAACAAATGATGAAAGAAGAAGCAATTTGCTACTATAAATGAGAATGAAACAACAAAATTCACTGATGGTAGGTTGCCAATCGATATAGAGCATATAACGAAGTATGCAATGAATAATGCAGTAAATTATTCAGAGACAACATGACGGAGAAATATGTTAAAACTGATATATATATATATATATGGGGGCATAAAAGTTACTGTGAACTAGACATACGTTAGAATAATAATTTTAATTTGTTTTAGTATTTGGACGTATAGGTGAGGGCTGTAACTTATATTGTTAAACATTGTTGCCCGACCCTTTTGAATTTTATTCGTTATTTATTTTAGACATTGATGTTTTGATAATGTAAATTTTGCAATAAAATATTATAAAATTAAAATTAAAATAATCATAATAAAAAAAAAATAGACTGTTACTTAGAACATACTGTATGGTGTTGAGGTCCATACGCCGTAATCTAAATGACTCATTTGTTAAATAAACATGTATCAGTGTAATTAGCAATATCCGTGAAAGTTCAAGTAAGAACATTTAGACTATGTAAAATCAATACATAATTTCTTTTAATGCCGTATACAATTGTAATAACGCTAGCCAATATTTTGAGGAGGATAGTGGAA
Source organism: Panopea generosa (assembly GCA_029582155.1). Lineage (NCBI taxonomy): Eukaryota > Metazoa > Mollusca > Bivalvia > Adapedonta > Hiatellidae > Panopea > Panopea generosa. Next base: position 404,791 of record CM055899.1, on the reverse strand, counting down.
ATACAAAAGTGGCGGGTAAGCTGTTCCGTTTAGTTTAATTTTTTTTGTTTTTTTGTTTTTATTCAACATTTACAACTCAATCACAATTTTTGTCGTTATCCAAGAGGAGAGTATCAAGTACCATGGTGTTATGTTGAGTTAAAAACATATCAATACTGTGAAATACCTAAATGACCTCCCAATAAAACAGGTAAGACAGTTTAATTTCCTGTCATGCTGCCTGTTGATTCAAGATGAAAATACATTATGTAGTGCTGTAGCACATATCTTAAGTGCAACTGACTGGCAATTTAAAGTTGATCAGTTTTATGTATGTGGATATTCCAATTAAAATTTGACAAGACCACACGTTTATATTAGTTCAGACAATTTATACAGATTAACATTGGTAGAATCTGTGATGATCTCGATACAACCTACATACGTAGCATTTATGGAATATTTACAATACTATCATGTTAAAGGAATCAATGTCATTGTGTTCATTTATTCTAACACCCTTCAGAAGTTTACTGTGATGTTACTGGTTCTTGCATTTAGATTTGGGTGTATTAAATACTGCATATACCGTTGGTAAAATCACCACGTTGTCGCGTTCAATGTATTACTACGTCACTTGTCATAAGCCACACTATCTTGCTTACCGATATGTAAAGCTAGTGGTACGTAAATAAGTAGTTAAGGTGATATTCTAGACTATGTATATTTTATATATTTTTTTATTAAATTAGAATGTGAGCCTTACCACTATGGCGAAAAATTGTATAGAAACATGTGCTTTCTGTCGAGAACCGTGTAATAATGTCCCTGACTTGTGCATGGACGGATGTAAACCAGGATGGACTGGAGAACGGTGCGACTTAGGTGGTAAAATTTTAGAAAGTGAAATTAAGAAACCTATAGTATAGAAAAACATGTTTTTTAAATTATCCCAAATTTATTATTAATCACTCTGTATGTTAATGGAATTTAGAGTATTTGTAAATAAACCTTGGTGCTCGTTCTCATTACATTTAAATCTGAGATTGCTGAATTTAACACGTTTTTTATAAATATAATTAAGTATAAAGCATTAAAAAGTATATTGCATATACTACAAAAGATGGGATAGAGCAATTAAAAAGTATATTGCCTATGCTACATAAACAATTTGTATAAACACACTTGGACCACGGGTGTTACATTTATTCATTCAAGCAGTCCCCGAATGTATGAAAGGTTGTTCATGCCAACATACGTACTCATATACAGGTTTCAATATTCATACATACAAGTGCACACACAAAGCCATGACTTTGAATTTGGGAGTATAAAAATTAGTTTGATTTGAGGCAGAACGTTTCAAGTATATAAATGTAATTTGGTTATCATGTTTCCAAATGAATAAGAAGAAAAAAATCAATATCTAAAGCTGGTTTTGGATATAAGATTTGTTAATGTTTGTCACCATTAAACCAACTGATACGTCTTATATATACATATTTACATTTTAAACATGTTCAACTAATTCAAACCTTTGACATATTTGTCCTCCAAACAACAGCCTGCGTATTTAAAAACGGATATTCGTACCGAGGAACGCTTTCAACAACGATTAACGGGTACACATGTCTACATTGGGATGAGTATTCACCACACAAGGTATCACTTTTACTTATCTTAGAAACAGTGTAAATGACCAGTGATTCGAGCTATATGTGGTGTTCGAGTGATCCATTCTACTGTACATGAATGGGATTTAACACCATTTTCAACCCATTTCAGGTTATATATGGCATATCCAGTTTTACCGATTCAGACTGAGTAGAACCACTGTCCTTCCGCAAGTAACTGGCAAACTTTCTCACATAAAGTTTTGGAGTGAGCGGGACTCGAACCTACAACCTTAGCGGTGAGAGGATAAGTGATCTTGAGACGGCGCCTTGAACCACTCGGCCACGGAGGACCCTTACTGTATATGAAGCTTGATCAGTTAACAGACATGGAGCGAGTTAAAACGACTGATAAGTAAGTAGTGAGCTTGCTTCATAACATTAACCAAAAGGTAGTGCGCGGTATTCCAGTCGGATTTTCTGACATCTGGCTTAATTTATCAAAAAGTCTGTACATTAGTAGTTTGAAGTTTTAGCTTTGTTTTTTTTTAACATAGTACCGCAGGTTTTCGTAACATCGCTCCCTAGCGGTATGTATTTTATCCAAGACTTTTGACGTTTTTCCTTTATAAAATAGTCAATACCAATTTTTGAAATTGCTTATTTTATTTCCTGTTATAACTTTTATACAAATTAAAAAACACATATTTTGTTACTTTGACGTCTAATCATTACGACGGTGTTTATTCAAGTGCGGGTTTAAAACCCTAAAAAAATGAACATTTACGGCTGCTTGCACAAAAAAGGCTCTGGTACAATGATCTTAAAATTTACAAAATTTTAACTTTCAAACTTTTAAAATTGGCTTAAAACATTATATTCCAATATATCATGCCCATATATACTCACTGGCCCGGAATCGCCAAAAGAATGTCTATTTAAAGACGCCAAAATAATATTTTAAAAAGGATTTTGCTCCAAGGTTAGACAAAAATAGATTTTAGAACCTATTCTGTGACGTATTGTATGAGTACTATTAGAATGGGAATTTCGTTTCAAGCTTACAAATCCAATTGAAATATTGCTTTTGTCATGTTTATTTTTTTGTGGATTTGACATGCCATTTCATTCGGGTTTTATATATTTATGATAATGAAATGTCTATTATCTATTTTAATGATTATTTCAACTTCTAAACTTCTTTCGTTTTACTAAATATGACAGAACAAAATTATTGTTTTTGGCAGAATCCAAAGTAAAAAAGTTACTGATCTATCACATCTATGAAATATACAATAGACACTATAGACACTTAAATGAAAATCACAAAATCGATGTAATTAATGCAACATTTGGTATTCATAACAATGTGTAATTACCTTGGCTTAGCCCATTAAAGCCCGAAGGCTTATTTCAAATGAACTGTTAAGACCCACTTATTGGACAGAGCTAGGAAAGGCTGGTTTATGTATTGCACTTGTTGCCTTTTAAATTACTAATTTTATAGATTTTCTTAATATCAACAGGCAATGCATTCCAATTATTTGAGTACACCGAAATTATATTTATTTGCCCTAGTGGAATGAGACTGGAAAATCATTAACTTGCTTTAATTTGCGTTTTGAGCCGAAACATACTCGGTTTTACTAAGATGTAGGGACAGCTTATTATCTACTAGCCAAGGTGAGCCAACATACTTCCAAGTTTAGAAGAGCTAACACTATAATCGTTGTGAGCTAAAATAGTTTAGTGGTGTTTTTACAATAACAGGGAGTTCATCATAATTACTGCCGCACCTGGGACAATGTGAATATGCCTTTGTGTTGGGTTGACAAGGGACGAGGTATTGATGAAACCGATGATTGCAATATTGACGAATGTACAGAAAATGCCCTAATGCGTAAATATATGAGTATAAACTACTAGTATTTATTTAACGTGGTTTAACGCCTTTTTTAACATATTTCAGGTTATATTTGGCATATTCAATTTTATTGATGGAGAAATACCTCAGAATGAATGAATCTGAGTAGACTACCTTTCTTCCCGCAATAAACTGGCAAGTTTATCACATAATTTTTGTTTGGAGCGAGTGAGACTCGAACCCACGACCCACGACCACGGTGAGAGGTAAGTTATCTTGAGAAGGCGCTTTAGAGCAACCCCGAAGCGTTTTTAAATAACACTAGATAATTTTCTTTTTGATATTCATTTATTTTTTAATATGCTTGATTGTTTAATAATCAATATCATATAGAAGTTTTATAACATTAAAGCTAAGGTCGTAGGTCGAGTCCTGCTAGCTCCAAAAACATTATGTGAGAAATTTCCAGTTACTTGCGGAAGGACGGTGTATATCACATATATGTATGGTAGTGTTTATTTCAAGTATTGATGTTAATCTGATAATTCTAACAATAGTGTCATTCAAATATTTAGTAAGCTCAGTTTGTGTCGTTGCATAATAAAGAACATGAATGCCCGATGTATTACTTTGGAGAGTCATGCCAGCACGAATGCTATCAGTGTAAACAGACGTGTAATAATGTAACCAGACGTGTAATAATGTAACCGGAATGTGCACAGACGGATGTTCCCCTTGCTGGACCGGAGAAAAATGTGACGAAGGTAGACTTCTTTTATACCCAGAGAATTCTAATTATAACAGTCGTGTAGTAATGTAACCAGAATGTGCCCCAATTTTGATAATTTAAATTACAGTTAGAGAGTGTGATTAGAGAAGGTAGCGGTCATGTTAACATGTCTGTTTGTAAATTAGAATAAATATAGAGATAGAGACAATTGCAATAGTTGAGTTATAGAAATACGTGAAATAAAATGAGTAAATAAAAATCACCCGAGTTTAGGAATCTGCCACAATTGATCCTACATAATTATGATAGGGTAGAGCTTTATAAAAAGTGCTGTGTTATTTCTTGATAAACCAAACAATCTAAACATTTTTGAAAAGAAAAAAATAAATTTGGGTCTGGAATATCAAAGTATATCAAAGTGACTATATTCAATTGTTCTATATTTCAATAGCAACTACGTGTTACCATGGTGATGGAACTTCGTACCGCGGAACATGGAGTATTACTGTCGACGGGGAAACCTGTGACACATGGGATAGGACGTACATGAACTGGGTTAAAAAAGGAAACAGGGTATGCAAATAAGTCTTGAAGTCTTGGCAGGTGGACAATGGTCGTGATATGTATATTATAATTATTTATAAGTAGATAATCATTTTTTAAAAATATGGCAAAATATTCATTTCACTTTTACTACTAACATATAAGCTGGCGATATAAAAAGACACAAACATTGTGTATCTTATATTAACAATGCGTAAAACAAATTTGAGGCATCGGTGATATATGCAGCCTAACCAAAATGCAAATACAGTTTCTATGTATGTGTGGCATAGCTAGTGCATACACATTGCAATTACATGTACAACTTCTTGTTATTGAAAACATTGTATGTCTAACATAGTGAAAACACAGAGTATATGTATAGGTAACATTGGCCATGTTTACATAGCGCCAACACAGAATATATGTATAGGTAACATTGGCCATGTTTACAAAGCGCCAACACAGAATATATGTATAGGTAACATTGGCCATGTTTACAAAGCGCCAAAATAGAGTATATGTATAGGTAACATTGGCCATGTTTACAAAGCGCCAACACAGAATATATGTATAGGTAACATTGGCCATGTTTACAAAGCGCCAACACAGAATATATGTATAGATAACATTGGCCATGTTTACAAAGCGCCAACATAGAGTATATGTATAGGTAACATTGGCCATGTTTACAAAGCGCCAACACAGAATATATGTATAGGTAACATTGGCCATGTTTACAAAGCGCCAACACAGTATATGTATAGGTAACATTGGCCATGTTTACAAAGCGCCAACACAGTATATGTATAGGTAACATTGGCCATGTTTACAAAGTGCCAACACAGAGTATATGTATAGGTAACATTGGCCATGTTTACAAAGTGCCAACACAGAGTATATGTAAAGGTAACATTGGCCATGTTTACAAAGTGCCAACACAGAGTATATGTATAGGTAACATTGGCCATGTTTACAAAGCGCCAACACAGAATATATGTATAGGTAACATTGGCCATGTTTACAAAAAGCAAAAACAATGCCAGGTATTGGTTACTTTGGCTTTGTTTATAAAGTCAGTATAAGTCATTGACATTTGATAAGGTGGTGCTCTGCTCACGGGAGGTATGTAGGACAGGTGATTATAAGCTCATTTAAACGATGCAATACACGAAATTCAGTGTAAGCATGTTACTATATTTAGTAATACAATTAATTATTTAGTATACTACAGCTTATATATCATATATATAATTCTCCACTGACTTATATATAGCATGCCAAATAAATGTGTTGAGATGGAATACGGACTAAAAGATTATTTTACTTTAAACATATAGTATTGCTTTTTGTATAAATGAAGTTAGCAACTAGGATTGGGCCATATATTATCAAACTTGTCCCTTTCCAACAACAAATTATTTACAGAAAATCAGTCAAGATGGCAATAAAACATATTTATATAGGAAGAAAGAACACGAAATATATATAAGATGGCAGGTTAGCTGTTCCGTTCAATTTAAGAAATAAGAAAATGTCAAGGATGCGAGAAAGGTGTTCAGGTTATATATATATATAGAAAAGATAAAGATCGATACCTTAACATTTGACATCAATTGTATGTAATAAACATATGCCCATCAGAAGGCTGCTATATTGAACTCACTGTACACGTATGTGTTAGACTCATAAAATGTACGTATGCATATAACGGGAGACAATTGAAATCACAACAATGGTGATTACGGTAGTTTAGATTTTGGAAACTTTATTTAGAATTAAGATGAACGTTCGCATATATTTACATTATAACAGGGTATCTTATCCAATCATAACTACTGCCGTAATACACATTACGGGCATTATGTCTGGTGCTATGTAGGCTTTGCTTTAAAGTTGTGTAGTATTTCGACATGCTCGGAACAACAGACAGGTACATAGATTTATTTGTTTTAGTTTTTTTTTCTTGAATTGTTTTAACAGTTATTCTATTAAGATGTCCATTGAACAACAAATATATTATTTTTACAATGTTACAAATCATAATTATATTGTTATAATACTAAATGTACTGAATACCATTTACAAAGCGAACGATGATATGCACTTTAAATGATATATTTTTGTATTATATAACCAGCATAAATGACTGAATATATCAATAATTCAATTAAAATATAAAGAACTGTTTCAACCATTTAACTGACATTATTTGATATCCAATGCATTGTTACCATTGTATTACCTATACAATTTATTTGAATCCAAGATGATAACTCCCACTACACCGACATTTCCTTCTTGATATTGACTATCCCAGAACCTGATATATTCCGAATCAGGTCTATTAACAACTAATGAAAAAAGCAGGGAATTCTATGCCTTTAATCACAGTTCATAGCAATTGAACGCTTACTAAATTTTGACGTCATTCAAACTGTCCCTAAAGCAACTGACCAATCAGCATGCTCGTAACAATTGCTGTTGAACGGACCCAATCGGAAGAGGTGGGTCCGTTCTACAGACTATTCTTGATCTGCATAATAATTGTTTGGTTCAGGTATGTTTTCCAATGATGTTGAGCTGTATATGCATTAGTCAATTATGAAAAATACGTTTTTTTTTTTGTTCTGTTATGCATGATTTACATAACTTCAATGGATATTTCTTTGGTCATTCGTGTATGCTTTTGTGATGCTTGCGATCGTAGGTGTTTGTTTTGTTTAGTTATTTGTTTTGTTTTCACATGTGTTCTAGCGTATATGATTAAGTTGTGATGACCAGCAATTAGTTTTTTATACACTTAATGTATTATTTTACAATTTATTTTTAACGAACGATAATGTGTAACATGTTGTAAGTATTTTAAGTTAAGACTTATGTTTGTAAAAGGAAATCTGGATTCATATGTCTTATAGTTTTTCGTTCGAGGATGTTTACCTATTTCGTATTTTACAGTAACGCCAAAGAAGAGCACGGTTGAGTCTTCAACAGATTATGTAATCTCGTATTACGCTGGCAGGTGTGTATGACTGTATGAAAACCTTTGGTAAAACAAACATGTTTAACTATCAACCTGATCAAATTCACAATCAAACTTGCAGTGCACACCACAAGTTAGCTGTTTAACTGTGAATGAAGTTCATTACACATACCATAATAACTGATCAATTAAAACAACCTCAATATGTCGGGGTAATTACACACCGCAACGTCACTGCCAGTCTCTGTGATAATTTATATACGACATGAAATCTCATTGTCTTTCGTTTCTCACTGCTGATTTAAGTAATTTAATAATCACTATCTTATAAATGCATGTGTGCTTGAGAAGTGGTAAACCTTGCAGGAACACACGAAAAAGTAGGTTAGATTAACTGCTCGTCTTTTGGCCCTCGATGGTATACAATTCAAACGAACCAACAAACACAGGACATTAACAATTGATGTTATTATTATGATGAGTAGGAATACATAATTTCTTATAACATGTTTGTATTGTTTTAGCGGAATAGGAATGAAATGGCATTATGGCATACTTTGTATTAGGAAATCCGAAGGATATTTCCTTTATTTATGATATTATCATTATTTAAAAATTACAGATACATGATTTTACTTACTCCATTATATATATGTACTTTTCAGATGATTGGAACGTTGCAACAACGCCTCTGCCTACAATGAGTATACACGTGACGATTGTCAGTTTATCGTATGGCTGTTGTTCTATTACACAATCGAATCTTCATTCTAGTCATGTGAATTACTACAATATATGGCGGAATTAAGTTTTCTGCGGCATATATAAAAATGTAACATACTTTATGTAAAATGAAATATAACGTAGCAGTTTGTGGAAGTCAATGCAAGTTAAACCAATACGTTAAAATCTCATTTGAGAAAAAAGGTATAAAAAATATGTAACGATCAACTGAAATGAATAAAAGCAATGTCTATGTCATTTATTAGTATAAAAGTAAAGTAGAATAAAGTGTGTTTTTTTATTATAGTGTAAACCCAATTTAAAGGGCCAGCCCCTATAAGATTGTTATACACCTTTATGTTGTTTATAGTGTCTTCCCTAAAACTATCATTGCAAGCCTCAGGTTGTTTGACTTTCGATTCCGCGCAGTTTAACTAGCTACTGGGTGAGTAACCGGTCGCATCAGACAAAAGACAAGTACTTCTACCTTGAGTCGAACATTTACAAGGCGACCGCCGTAATCACTAGGTCATGAAAGACCGGATTGTATATGTTGTTAGTTTCAGTTAATGATGTGTACAGTTTTGGTAATTTTAATGACTAAAAGGTAAATAGAGAGACGGTTACATATATTTTATTATCGATTTTGTCTAAACACAAATTGCTCGTCAAAACGGAGACGATTGATCCAAACCTAACATATTTTCAAAAAATAAATATGATTATCATCTTGAAATGTTGTTTTTCTGAGATACAGTCTTTTCGAATTGACAATAAATGTAAAATGATTCTTATTGTATGTTTATATTTCTTACAAATTCTTAACCAGTTGTTCTTCACCTGACCTCTCAAGTTGTTACAATTGTGGACATTGTCTTTGTTTCAATTTTGATATGATTAAAGTATGAACAAATGTAATAATACGTCATTTATTTACGTTTTATAGCCTTGTGGTATTATTTGCACCAATGTTTAAATACAAGAAATGGGGGACATATTGTTTTCCTTCTAGAAGCTTTCAATCGGCGAATTGTTTCCACAAAGTCAACAGACCTCTTACGCAGGTTTACTTCTCTGTCATTCAGGCCCACAGGGTGATTATCAGGTTGTATTTGATCTGATGCAAAGGTAGGCCCATTCCAAATTGTTGGTACATAGTAAGTGCTGTTCCGATTGGCATACTGGCCTATACAGAAATAAAACTTCGTTTAAGTGTTTACATCAACATTTACAAATATCAATGCTTAAAACATAATATTATGTATAGGACACCACAGTTACGAAATATTAATTGATTTATTTATAAAAATAAATGATATACATCAATCATGCAATGTAATATTCCAAGATAAGTTTCAGCACATCAACATACATATACGTACAGTTTATAATACGTTTCAGATAATTAATAAGGACACTGTGTGCTTTATATATACATTGAGTTAACAATAACTCATATAAGTCACCGAGTGTTACAGAACAGTGTTTAAGGGTCCAACGTTCTAGATACCGATTACACATTTTGAAAACTACACATTTTGACAAATTAGAACGTTAAATCATAGAATTTGACAGAAATAAAATCATTCGTCTAGTTAACTTTATTTTTATCTTTTAAATTGGGGATGAATATGCATAGTAAACACATATAAAACATACAATCTAAATTGGCTCGTATTTAGTTATCTCATTGTTTTTGTTTACCTTACAATGATCAGTTACAGTTATACGTTAAACAAACCCAAACAGTTTGCCATTTTAAGAAAAAATTAATTACTTGTGATCTGAATATGATGATTTTCTATATGATGATATGAAGCTGTATTCAGAGAGACAGAATGAAAACAACAGATCACAGAGTAATGAAGAGATCAATCTACTACGATAGCACAAACAAATCATAATAAGTGCAATACACACAGTCATACAGAGGAAACAATAGTAGGGCTCGCCACCACGGCGGACAGTAGCACAAACAAATCATAATAAGTGCAATATACACAGTCATACAGAGGAAACTATAGTAGGGCTAACCGCCACGGCGGGCAATAGCACAAACAAATCATAATAAGTGCAATATACACAGTCATACAGAGGAAACAATAGTAGGGCTAACCGCCACTGAGGGCAATAGCACAAACAAATCATAATAAGTGTTATAAACAGAGTCATACAGAGAGAAACTATAGTAGGGCTCACAGCCACGGCGGACAGTAGCACAAACAAATCATAATAAGTGCAATACACACAGTCATACAGAAGAAACTATAGTAGGGCTCACCGCCACAGCGGACAGTAGCACAAACAAATCATAATAAGTGCAATATACACAGTCATACAGAGGAAACTATAGTAGGGCTCACCGCCACGGCGGGCAATAGCAAAAACAAATCATAATAAGTGCAATATACACAGTCATACAGAGGAAACTATAGTAGGGCACCGCCACGGTGGACAGTAACACAAAAAAATCATAATAAGTGCAATACACACAGTCATACAGAGGTAACTATAGCAGGGCTCACCGCCACGGCGGACAGTAGCACAAACAAATCATAATAAGTGCAATAAACACAGTCATACAGAAGAAACTATAGTAGGGCTCACCGCCATGGCGGACAGTAGCACAAACAAATCATAATGAGTGCAATAAACACATAGTCATACAGAGGAAACTATAGTAGGGCTCACCGCCATGGCGGACAGTAGCACATACAAATCATAATAAGTGCAATGCATACAGTCATACAGAGGAAACTACAGTAGGGCTCACTCCCATGGCGGACAGTAGCACAAACAAATTATAATAAGTGCAATATACACAGTCATACAGGGGAAACAATAGTAGGGCTCACCGCCATGGCGGACAGTAGCACAAACAAATCATAATAAGTGCAATACACAGAGTCATACAGAGGAAACTATAGTAGGGCTCACTCCCATAGCGGACAGTAGCACAAACAAATCATAATAAGTGCAATACACAAAGTCATACAGAGGAAACAATGGTAGGGCTCACCGCCATGGCGGACAGTAGCACAAACAAATCACAATAAGTGCAATACACACAGTCATACAGAGGAAACTATAGTAGGGCTCACCGCCATGATGGCGGACAGTAGCACAAACAAATCGTCTTCTACAGTCAAAATTTAAAGACTGAGACTTGAATTTCTGATAACTTTATTTTTCATTTTTCAAAATGTGAAAATTCACAAGCGTCAATAATGAGTGTATCAACCATTCGCCTGAACACAAATGTATGTATGTTGTGTGTTTTCAAAGTCCCTGAGTGTTTAAATTTAAATTTAAATAAATACACCGTGCTTACTCCTTTAATGTTATTTTTCCATTATACAGTAATTGATATGTAGAACAATGGACAACCAGTCTTGAAGCAACTATTTCAGATTTGCATCAGTTTATCTAACCTCTTTGTTTATTAAACATAAATCTACATGCTTTTATGACTTCCACCGAAATATGAAAAACATCGATTAAATATTTACCATATTAGAAATAAATAATAGAAATGTTTAGAGTTATGGTAGTTGAAAGTTTATGACTAAAATTGCAACTTTATTACTGTGCAAGTCGATATTGTGAGTACATAGACATATACAAATAAGAACAACAAAAGGACAAACAACATACACTGCGTAAAATCATACTTATTGCAAATTTCAGCAGGCTGTTAAAACTTAAAATGTTAATAATATAAAAAGTTCGGAAATATGTATACTAACCGGAAGGCCACAATATGAAAGAAGGTCCATCAAGTTGTTCCTGTATTTGGTATTCTGCTTGCGTACGTGTAAGGCAACCCGTTATGGTTAGTAGAGAAAAACAACAAATTCCTGCAGTATTTGTTAATGAGGGCATTTTTCGATAGTCCACCGATTCCAATGATACCGGATGTCCTTCTACACTTCAGTTTTATACAAAAAATGTAAAGAGATACAAGGCATGTATAGATGATAGTGCCATCGGCTTAAAGCTACATACTCGTTATTTTCAAAACTGTACAAAACATCTAATGAAAAAAAAAATTAATATGCAACATAGACCTAGAAACTTGATACCTTTCGAAATACAAAAAAATCGGCCAATTGTTCCAAAATACTCCAATAGTTAAGTATGCGTGAGCCAAAGTGATCTTGTTATTGCTATCACAAATGGTTAAAATTTAATTATAATAATGATCATGAATAAAATTGAACATAACCTATTTAAGAATTGAATACCCTTTTGCATTAATGCTATTCTTACCTGTAACCACACGTGTTATACTAATTAGAAAGCAGACGAAGCAGTAATTTATATAACTATATATGCCCCAAACACATCCTATTATCAGTTATATTAATAATAAATTCAAGAAATCAATATATAACATTTACCAAAAAGATCAATCAAGAATATATATCATTAATGGAAGTTTATGTCATTGCATATAATATTATAACCTGAAATAAAACCAAACACATGTTATTATCATATATTTCAATATGTCATTTAATAAGTTCAACATATGATACACCGTATATCGGTAAAAATTAAGAGCAAGACTAGAAAAAGAAGTGGTTTAATATTAATGACATTTTAAGACTTGGTACAAATAAGGGATAAGACAAGAAATAGAAGTGGTTTTGTATTAAGGATATTTTAAAACGAATAAATTGATTGTTCCAAATTAAGGGTAACACTAGAACAAAGAAGTGGTTCCTTGTTAAAATGTAGCTTTAAAGGAAATATCACCCATTCAATTCCAATTAAAACCAAGTCCCGAAGGAGCAGCACTATTTCTGCGCATCTACAACATAAACATTGAATTAAGTTTTCAATGAGAGGTAATTTCAATGAATCAAGTGTAAGGTAATGTCGTGTTTTTTCTCTCGTGGGTATTAAAAAGCCGAGCGCAGATCAATTTGTTTTAATTTGAACCAATCCTGTAGTCAAAATGTTTGTTTATTATTTTATTTTGTTTAACACTTTTATACTCAATGATTCTATTACCTACTACTATTTTGCCGAAATGCAACGTTATGACAATGCTGCATTTCCTAGACTATTGAGGTGATATTTACTTTTAAATAATCTCATATCGCACTACTAACCGTCAATTAAAGCTTGTTAATAATGCATTTTCCACTTTGTCATTATCGCTGTCTCCAAATATTGAGATAATGTGTACGGTACAATGGTTAAAAAAACTCCTTATTTACACAAGATAATGGTCATAACATTGAATCATTTCAAACTGTTTTAATGGGTAATAAATGTGATCCTTAATGTTTCTGTTAAATAATCATTAAAATGATTTTTCTGCAAATATATTAAGTAATAAGGTCGTTTAATATATACTATTTTGAATCTTAGGTTAATGACATTCTGAGTCTGAGTCTAAAACTCAATGTGTTTATGAATTCAGGTCCTGTACTCAAGCACAACTGCGCAAGTAACTCTTCCACACGAAGCAGCGGTGGAAGACGAATGACAATCAGACGAAACATAATACGAGTATATTAATCATCACGAACATTTAAGCAGGGTGTGGATTCGAACTCACGACCCCAGGGTTGATCGTCTGACGCACTTCCGACGGAGCGATTTACATTTTAACGATATTCATCACAGGCGGCTATTCGCCATACGTCTTAACAGTTGAATACAAATCATGTTAATTTCAGGTTCACTAGTTTCATTGGTTGGGGAAGACATCAGAATAAGTAGAACCCACGTCCACTCACAGTTAAAGTGTCAGCAATGATTCAAGCTATAACATATTTTTTCAAATTCCTTAAATTCATGGAATTCGTTGTTATTGTTCAAAAATGGAATACTGTTTAAAACAATGAAAGGGGTTGTTGATATTTCATATTTCACCAATTCATGACCAGACTCAATAAAACCAAGAATAAATAAGGAGGGGGCGTGTATTGGATGGAGTGTTGGCCGCTCATGCCAGAGATTGTGGGTATAATCCCCGGATCAGTACTGGTTCTACCAAGGAAGCAGACCCAAGAGCGGTTAATATAAGCTTTGACCTTCCATCGCAATCGAGCTTAAATAAATTAGTATAAACGAATAATGAAGCGCATACTTGGCACAGAATGTACCAAAAAAAACACATAGCAGTCTTGGTCAGATCATGAGAGATAATGGTAAAAAGCAACCCGATTCTAAGGAGTAAATAATAACAACACTGAATCAAAGAATAGAGGGACTTTTTACACTTGCCACAACGCACTTAATAATGCTGCTGTGATAGTCAAAGCTATATAATAATTCGATCAAATGAAAACACAGAACATATAGAGACACATATACATATATTACAGGTAACTGTATAAATTTCGGGTGGCACATTTTGGCTTTTACCAGTTCTTTGAAACACAACTCCTCCTAAACAAAGCAAGATATGTTTGTGATTTTGTTATAATAAGGGCTAGCAACTTTGGGTATTCATCATTTCTTTCTTAGAATTAAAAAGATGGAGTGTTTAGTGGGGTTTTTTTGTGTGATCGATCATTTTAGCCCTTTTTAAAAGTATGATATAAGAAAAACGTCTTTAAATATAGATATAAATTTTTGGCATCCACGTCTTGATCTCTCAATCATATTTCTATGATGTGTTTTAATTCAGAGGAAAAATAAAAAATAACTGATACTTGGACATAGTCAAAAGGTTTATCATATAACTTTGGTACCAAAATTATCAAATTTGGACAAAGATTCAAAGAGTTATTAAAGAAATACTTAATGTGCCACCAGAAGTTTCAACCGTGTATATTGATTTATTGTTTTATTGTCATATTATACGTGTATGTTAAACTGATAGGCCCGCCATTCTCTGTTATTAAGCAACCGCAGGAATATCAAAATACTTTTGAATAGTGCCGCGTTAGTTCAAACAATAGTACGTATATAATTAAACAAACACATGCATATTTCATTGGATAGTTTGTATCAAAAGTCATTCAAAGTAATACAACAAAGATGAAATTGATAATTAAGTTATTCAAGAGTAAAACAAATGTTGTTCTTATTATTATTGAAACGATTTTAGACAAATAAGGATAGTTACAGTTAAAGTGAAATTCTGCTCCACTTTTCTTATTTTTATGTATAGCAACCTCTTAAAATATTACTGCCTTTGTTTATATTTTTTCGCTGTAAAAAAAGCATAACTACAATTTCAGTCACTGTTTTAATTTGTTTAAAACATATTTAATTAAATTGAATTGCGTGTATTTCAAAGAATGAGCGGCGTTCAAGTATTGATTTAATACAATCTGCAAAATATTTTAGTCGATATGTGCAACTTAGAATTTCGTCTTAAAATCCGGGCATACAATGTGGTACTGGTAAACTTTATTTACTACTATATAAGTAGAACACCATGCAGATGATAAACAAGAATATCACTTATTCAGTTTAATAATAATAGGGACATAACTAAATCCTAAACCAATAAGCAAATATGCATTTGTATTTCATTGGCCTTAATGTGTCTCCAGAGTTACATGAACCGCTAACGTGTTTGGAATGAAAACCAGTTATTCAGACGTAAGCAATTAAATATGAATTAAAACAACATCAGACTTTAATTTAATATCAGTATATATGCGTGTTTTTATTCCTATATTTTTAAAGTGTGAATGGAATTATTGTTTGTAAAAGGGAATATATATGTCATTTCCATATGAAATGATCATAAATCGGTCAAAAATCTTGAAAAACCAGTAATTGAACAAAATTAAAAATTAAAAACATCGAATTATGCTTTAAAACTGCACTACGGTCTGTACCAAGGTGATAGTTAATGACATTTTTCTTATTCATATATATATGGAATTGAACGGCTCGTAATTCCGTACAACAAAACACGCAACTATTTGGGGTTTATGTACTTACAAGTTTGTCTTAAGTTTATGAAAAGAACACACATATATGGTCATCACTTTCAATAAAGGTTAGGTTTATATGATGTTAATATGATAAATTGACAGAATAGTACACTGTATAGAACATATAAACTCATATAACAGTGATAGTTATGTTGTTGTCTGTTTTACTACATATCTACAAAAACATTTTTTAAGAGCATTCAATTACTATTTCAATTCAAAGAGAATTGAGAGAAAAAAATAATATTCCATAATTACACAGCACAAGTAATTAACACTTTTTTGTGGTGGTGCCATACTTTAAAGTAGTTATTTGGTCACTGTTACTGTGCTATTACCTGCGCTCCTGCTAACACAATTGATCGTCACATTCATTTTCGAAAGTACATTGCTATCCTCGAATTTTTAAGCCAATTAACGGAGCAATTAAAGCCATGCGTCTTATTAGAATACTTTGCTATTTCTGTGAGTTTACCTGTCTCGGAAAAACTGTTAAACTTGCAAAATATGCTCGAAGCTAGAAATTACCGTTCATCTCCCAAAAATGAAATGATTCGATATCATAGTTTCTATGTATAAATAAAGTCACACATGATGTGGTACCCATTGTATCAAGCGATATGTCACACGTTGTATGTACTTTACGTAGTTTTATAGGATGCATAATGATATACTTCATTTTTATTCAAATTATCTTAAAGAGATACTTCATGATTATTTATTAATGTCGCATTATACGTTTGTTACCTCTGCTCGGATCAGAAATAAATTGGGTAATAATTATGCTGCATTATGATGGATTTCAGTTTTGATATCCTATAAATTATAAAAGAAAATCTAGGAAATGGAAGCAGAAAAGATATTAATCAACCGCCTAAACATAACGATAAGCCGATTTAAACTGATATTAATTCGTTTGATATGACTGATGTTTTCCATATTGTTATTCTGTTCACCATAGTCATGCAAAGATACTTTAGGTACCTGAATGAAGCCATACATTCAGCTATTTAAAACACGTGTCTATAGATTTTCTATCTAATTAATTGTAGTTAATATACCCTCGATGACGAAAATTAGTAGTAAACATTTGTTAATGTTTTTAAAGGCATTTTCTAACATGACAATTACAGGACCGTTAACCTTTTTAATGTGTTAAGGATAATGAACAAATCCAACTATTTCCCATGTTGGAATTGATATCACTTTTTAATGTATTTTGACCAATCAGAACATTTCTGTAATACAACAGAATCTCTTTTAAAACCTAAAGCATTTCGTTTCATAGTATTACAATAAACGGGGCGGTAGTATAATGGATAAAGTGTTGGCCGCTCACGCCATAGGTTGCGAGTTCGATCCCCAGCTCGGCCCGATGCCTCTCTTAAAACAACACTCAGTACTGGTTCTACCCAGGAACCGGACTCGAGAACGTTTCATATAAGCTCTGAGCTTTCATGGCAATTAAGCTTAAATTAACAAGTATAAACTAAGCTGTAAAGCCGTAAAAAGCGTACAGCTGTTTCTTTCTGATTGCAATAATGCTATGTATATTTCAGTTTGAATAAAATATTTTTCCTAAACTAGGAACTAATTAATATATAGTTTAATGTATCAATTATAGTGTTAGAGAATAATGGATTTCATTTATAAATAATATCGCTATTGAGAAATTTAAAATAACATAACATCGTCAACTGCAAGTTGACAAACATGCAAATAACAATCAAAACCGTAACGAAATTTTAACAAAGATTCAAAGCCATAGACTTATACGTGAATACAAAAAATCGAATTATTATATAAATTATATAAAATATCTAAATATTTTAAATAAAACATTACTTTGTTTCAGTTTTAAACAAAGTCAAAAGAACACCTTACTTATAAGATATTCGAAAACAAAACGCCAATTATACAGATGTTAAGGCAATGTAATAGATATAAAAAAACACTTTACCTTTTTCGTCAAAAATATAAAAAAACAAGAAATAGTAAATCTTCGCATTGTACACTGTATTATGGACACCCAAAATTCTTTGCAAGAGGATGAGAGGAGACCATTTTATATAACATTTTAGCCAATTAGTCATTCATTAATCAAGCGGACGCATTTTAGATGATCAGCGCCTCCTATCAATCAATGCTTCTTAAAATTTCTAAAAGGGCACACTGTTACTTTTATAAATATTCTTACCACAAATACTAAAAATTGTATAACTGCTTTATGTGAATATGAATTTAAAATATCGAAGTATATATTTCGCAGAATCTTAGTTTTTGATATATGGGCAAAACTCTGGTAGACTGAAATAATAGATTGCATAGTTGAAATGTTTGTTTTTTTAATTTTTGTTTCAGTAGGTTTTAACGTTATTATATATATATTATTACATGTTATTTTGTCTTAGAATGTTTTCGTCACAACACTGTCTTTTTATGACGGTAACAATATTTTTGCGCTAAAATAATCCTATGTTATATGGTTCGGAATGCTCCCGAAGTAGTGTGGTTTCGCGAGAAGATAAGTAAAGCTAATGCTGATAAAGCATATACTGCAATACGACAACACTAGTATCCACTATGTCCCTGTTTAACAGATGGATGTATTTTAGAGCATAAGTTGACTTCTTTTTAACAAAATCTAAGGGGTGCAACTGTATTGTCTTTACAAAAACACACCAGTTATTTTCCATTTTTATGAGCGGAGAGCGAACACAAGTTATGATAAAAAATACTTTCAAAACTTGTGTATTTGATTATCATACCATGAAATCCCTTTATGTTATTTTATAAAGAGCAAAGAGCAGTATTTAACTGTGTACTGAAACCCGAAATACCAATACATATATTTTACTTATTTGTTTCATATATTCTTAAACACGAGTTGCACTCTTATTTGTATAAAAACCGTTGATTAATCATACATATAAAATTGAACACAGTAACATTTGAAAACCCCTTAATCGTCATTTGTTCACATGTTTAAATTTTTATTTAGTTTAAACAATATTTTATTCACATAAGTACATATATTTAGCACACATTTAACAATATTTTTTTATCTAATGCGTCATTCAGCGTGAAATAGATCACAGCAATACCATGTGTACCTTTAAAAACAGTCCGACAGTTGTACTAATAGCGCTAACATAATTTCTGCAGATCAGGCCTGTATGCTCTGTATTTATTTGAATTTGAATATTACGCATTATCAATTATACAGTGGGCATCAAATACCATTTTTCTAATTTCACTAATCATTTATTCATATAACTCATAAAGCTACTTTGATATCACAGAATACGATAGTTAAAAAAAAAGAAACTCAATGATCCTAGTGGATTGGACACAGTGCCAAATGATACTTCGTTATGTAAATCCTGAGTGGCTTTTATCCTTTACCACTAAGGAGCGTTTATCCTTTACCACTAAAGGGCGTTTATCCTTTACCACATAGTGGCGTTTATCCTTTACCACTAAGGAGCGTTTATCCTTTACCACTAAAGGGCGTTTATCCTTTACCACATAGTGGCGTTTATCCTTTACCGCTAAGGGGCGTTTATCCTTTACCACTGAGTGACGTTTATCCTTTACCACTGAGTGGCGTTTATCCTTTACCACTGAGTGGCGTTTATCCTTTACCACTAAAGAGCGTTTATCCTTTACCACTAAAGGGCGTTTATCCTTTACCACATAGTGGCGTTTATCCTTTACCACTAAGGAGCGTTTATCCTTTACCACTAAAGGGCGTTTATCCTTTACCACATAGTGGCGTTTATCATTTACCGCTAAGGGGCGTTTATCATTTACCACTGAGTGACGTTTATCCTTTACCACTGAGTGGCGTTTATCCTTTACCACTGAGTGGCGTTTATCCTTTACCACTGAGTGGCGTTTATCCTTTACCACTAAAGAGCGTTTATCCTTTACCACTAAAGGGCGTTTATCCTTTACCACATAGTGGCGTTTATCCTTTACCACTAAGGAGCGTTTATCCTTTACCACTAAAGGGCGTTTATCCTTTACCACATAGTGGCGTTTATCCTTTACCGCTAAGTGGCGTTTATCCTTTACCACTGAGTGACGTTTATCCTTTACCACATAGTGGCGTTTATCCTTTACCACTGAGTGGCGTTTATCCTTTACCACTAAAGAGCGTTTATCCTTTACCTCTAAGGGGCGTTTATACGTTATCACTTATGGTCAGTTATCAACGTATAGCGTGATCCTCCGTGGCCGAATGGTCTAGAGCGTCGTCTCAAGAGCACTTAATTGCTTATCGCAAAGGTCGGAGGTTCGAGTCACACTCGCTCCTAAAACTTTATGTGAGAAAGTTTGCCACTTACTTGCGGAAGGACGGTGGTTCTACTCAGATCCATTCTAACGTTTTCCAATAAAGCTGGATGATATGCCTTAAAGTATCTGAAATGTGTTGAGAATGGCGTTTAACCCCATTAAAATATAAAAAATAATAGACAACAAATATTAAGGAAATATAACCCTATTTCAGAATAAATAAAATATTTCAGATTAATTATTCAATCGTTTAATCCGAAGGTGTATTAAGGTTTTACAGATCTTATCTTAAGCAAAGAAAAGATGCTGGACATAATTTTCAACTCGTTTTTTTGTTGACAACCTTTGTGTTAAAACACAACCAGGACCTGACCAATGGTAGCTCACCTTCATTAAAACTCCCCCTGCCGGCTGGGTAAAAGTAACAAGCGATCCTGTATGGTATTCACGCGATCAACTTCTTAAACATCTCACTTTGTTAAATGTCCTGGATGACAATACAAAGGCAAATCCCACGGACAGCAGTTTACAATGGAAACTAATCAATCCGTTGTTCTTGCGATCGGGCTGGAGTTTAGTTAATTGTGCAAATTATACAAGAATGCACATGAAAGCTCCGCTTGCCCAGTCAGTCACATGATGCTTACTGGCATACAAAACCTGCGTCAACATCCCGCGTTGACGTTCCTCCGGTACCGAATTCCGGTCGTTCTTGGTTCTGACGGTTCAGGAGCGTTTGGATACAACGATTTTACTGTCGACTGGTATGAAATCTTTATTGGATGGGGTTTAAATCTTGCTGATTTGAAACAATTAGCTATTAATTTCCTCGAATACAGTACTATGAGTGCGTCGGAAGAGGTCGTTGCTCTTCAGAAATGGGATAATGCTTACGGGCAATTTATATATCAGATAAAGAAAGAAGCATATCATGCAAATCTTAATCTTCCGGAATCGGAATTCAACAGTTTGTATCAAGCCGAGGGTTCGTATGGACGAAATTTCCAGAGTGGAATTTGCAAAATATCACGTGTTATTTCGGTGGTGTAGCTAGTAAAGATAGTTACGTGTACGATACAATGATCACGTGCGATTATCCAGTCAACCACGGACCCGCAGTAACTATTCCCTTTGCCATTTCTTTGAAATCCGGCGCACATGTCAAAAATACACATCTGTTTTTTGCATATGTGCATCAGTTGCTACAAACGGCAAAATAAGTTACATCAATTCTGTAAACATACTTATATTTTCATTGAAATATCGGTGATTGGATTAAAAATACGGAACATAAAAGACTTTGTTTTGTTCTATTCTGTGTAATTTAATAAATCCTTAATATTCGAAATTCTTGCCCAATAGTGTAAAACATCCGTAAGATCCGTTCGGACTACATTTTATCGATTGACCAGTTGTCATACAATTTAATTATGATGAAGCCGTTCATTTTCGTTAATATAGTGAAATGATAAATAGTTGTGTAGTGATCGGGTATAATTCTGAGCCACATTATCAGACTTTTACAGTTTTAGGATTTGTAGTAATTATGTAACTGTTTTTCATTAAGGATTTTTTAAACATAAAAAATTATTTATTCTTTCAGTATTTGTACTTTTATATCTCACTTCACATTTGCGCCCTTTTTTGTCACGGTAGCAAGGTATTGACAAAAGCCCTTTGTAATTTGGTTTGAATGAATATTTTAAAATGGTTCATCGGGGATGTGATTTCTTATTGCAGATGAGTAAAACAAAATATGGCATAGTATATACTGCAATAAGACCACACCGGTGTTTAAAATGTGACTTTTATAAGACTTTAACAGATGTATATATTGATGAATATTTTTTTTAGTTTTATTCCACTGTCTTTATAGTTTTGATCTGGTGTCTTTGATATCGATGGACTTCCTTTATCTCACTTATAATATGGGGCAAGAGCAAAGCAATGAAACGATTAAATGCATGTCTTATACAAATGCGTGTCTACAATTCCATATTTAGCATATTTGTATCATTATTTTCACGTGTTTGTTTAATAAGAATGACTTCCTGCTGTGGTTGATGATTGTTAGAACGTTCAATTAACCAGCATTCAATGTGTGTTAAATGTATGAAGATAGGAGCATTTTTATGTCTGTGTTGTTATATTTTGTCTCTGTCGTTTATGATAAGGTTCTATTATGTAAAGCATCATAACACCGTTTCGTTATATTGACAAGTCTTTCAAAACTCATGAACGTTTTTGGATAATTTCCAAACTATTACTATCAAACACTTTCCCAAAACAACTCAAAAAAGAAATATGCCTATAAATAGTCATAACGTTCGGGGATTCCTTCTCAAACAAAGTCATCACATTTGCACATTTCTAACATTCTGGGAAAAAAACATTATTATTCAAAGATATGTTACACACTGTACAAAGTGACACAGCATGGTCAATTAAGATGTAGGATCTTAAGTGCCACCTTATAAAGGTAGTGGATGCGATCTTAACAATTACAACATTGTTTATAGTCAAACACATGCATTTAAACTCGCTTTTATCGCCATATTTGAATTAGTCCTGACCCCTGGAATAACGTTAATATCCTAACCACACATAGCACGTATGCGTCAGTGAGGATATTTGAGCGGGACCATGAAACCGAGAATTGTACCTGGAACGCGAACATTCCGAGCGTGTCGAAGTAAGCTGAAAATCAGTAAATGTTTTTTTTAACACTTTAGCAAAGATCCACTTCCAGTTCAACATGTCCGCAATTTACTCCTGGCGTGAAACGGAGTTCAGTAAATGTATTCGGTAATGGGGGAGTTCCGACTAAACAACAAATGCCGCACTGGTTTATATACACAGTTAAAATGTTTAAAATTACGAGAATATCGATAATCTACAGTAATATACTTGACACGCATATAAATGCATTTTTTAGTGAGATAAAATAATTTATATAATTGGATAACACCATTTATGCGTATGCATGCTTTTAAACAACAGCCAATCAGAGAGCTTCGTTTAGTCACATGGTTCCATTCAACAAATCAGCGAGAAGCTTCGCCATTCATTCTTCTAAAATTTTACAGCGTGAAAGCAAGTTTTTTTTTGTTTTGATTATGTTTTTATAAATACTATTTTCTACAATCCACCACCTCTCCACTTACCTGCACTTTTGGAGGTTTTGTACTCTGCGTTATATTGTATAGCGGACTACCTTTGTCCTAACGTTATGGTCATTCAACTCTGTTTTGAGTAGTCCAGTGATTCAGTATTAGATATAAACATAGAATTTTGGCGGTAAAATATCAGTTCTAGCGATTTATCGGAAAATTTAAATTCTATGGTCGAAATTACAGAGAAATATCATTTTTACATGTATTTCATTTACATATGTAGTAGTAGTAGAATTCATCAATGTCTTTTATGTACTCAAATATTGTTACTTAACATATGTGTGTTATGTTATATGCACCTGTTTGAATATACGAGTGTTGCGGTATTTGTCGCTCAGATATGCGTAAAACACGCTATTATGTTTTACAGACTACATCATTAAAACTTCAAATTATAAATGTATGCTTTAAACAACTGGCATATGCTCGAGCTTCCTAGTCAGAGGATGAAGAGAAACAGTAAAAGTAGTAGAAGTAGTAGTAGCAGCAGTAGTAGTAGTAGTAGTACTAGTAGTAGTAGTAGTGGTAGTAGAAGTAGTAGTAGTAGAAGTAGTAGTAGTAGTAATTATTGTAGTAGAAGTAGTAGTAATAGTAGTAATTGTAGTAGTAGTAGTAGTAGAAATAGCAGTAGTAATAGAAGGAGGTGGAGTAATACTTCTATCACTTTATTGACATATTTCTTTGCTTTGTATTAAAATAATGATTTATGCATTTTTAATTTTCATTACATTAATATAATATAAAAAAAAATAATGAAAACATTTAAATTTGCGTCAGAAATGCAATTATTGTGTTTGAATGGACCAATAAAATGCATTTTCTCGCCAGACCCCAATAACATGTTTGCATATCAATATATAACTTATATGTGTGTAAATAAAGTATAGAGCCCTTGAGAGTTAGGTATGAACGTTTTGCAAGTTGAGAGGCCTGTAATCTTCAATAAACAACTTCGTCTCAAGTAATGTTGACTTTCTTCAAAATACACCCCCATTAGCTGAGACACACGTTGTTAACCGCACAGTTCAATTTTGATTATTTTTCGTATACTTGAACAGTTATATTCTAAAGACACTGGTAAATAGCAGATCCTAGGGCATTTCACGAGTTATTTCCCTTCCCACACAAGTGTTGAGAAGAGAAAATAATCATAAGGGCATGGGGGCACGTCTGTCGAGTATCGGGTTGGGTATGGAGAACAGTAACTTTCTGACTGTCGCCCTGTCACAATTGTTGACTGGCGCGTTGCCATGCAAAAAACGAACTTACTCCAGACCTATAACAGGGCGACGCTGTTTGTAGTACCTCTTCAATTGTTTCAATATAATGTTTTTATAACACAACCTGTGACTGTTCTGGTCTTTTGTCACCGCCGTCCGTATGGAAGGACCGTAGCTAGTGAAAACAAATTCATACAGAATCTTCTTGACAGATCGTAATCATTTGTTAATACATGGGCGTCTCGCATTTACCGAGGCTCAGATTCTATAAGATGCTTTTCCTTTTTATTCATAATCATAGACGTTTCGTTACCCGTAACTTTATTCTCAAAAGAGGTTTTGCTACATTTTGGATACATTGTCTTTGCTTTAGCAGTTCTTTACTTCTTTTCGTCCTCTGTCAACAAATACGGTATCCATCATGTACATATTCTTTTTAAATATAAAATGAATTCGTGCTACCGACAAGTTTGTCATCCGGGATAAGTCTCTTATTGTGTATCGAGCATCCGTTTTCATGACTTTGCGATTTTTCTCGATGTTTTCTTTGGTTGTTGACGTTACAGGACGATCAGCGCGAGCACTATCGTTCAATTGCTGTTGCGCAAATTGAAATTTGACCACTCACCTACAAATAGCACTATATGACATTTAACCATCCCCATGAACGTCACACGCTTCAAATCAAATAATGGCCTACTTTGAAATAAGCTCTAACTCTAAGCACATTTTCAGCTCGTTTGCCATTCATATTGCATACCGGGTAGTGAATATGCTATAAAGCAATGTATATTGCACCCATGCCAGTGAATGTTTGAGCCTGATATATACCTGTGATACACATCAGTGCTCAGTCTAGCGATACAATTTTATTTATAATAATATTGAATGATCTCAAAAGGAACATACGATCCAAATTACCTAATGAGAAACTGACGTCATCTTGTTTACACTGCGTTTTATAAATTTAACTGTACTTATAACACTTGTTTTATCTTACCTCAACGTTTAGTAGAACAACATTGATATTTTTTTATATAGTCGACATAGTTTCATATGAGAAGCGAGTGCTTTTAATTTTAATCGCTTAATACAAGATAATGATGGACAGAGGAAATCTAATATTTTATGTTATTATTTTTGCAGTTTTTTGGGTCTCACTAAATGGATCCAACAATGTTCCAGCTGAGTTTGATCATTTAGATAAGATTTATATTAACAGTTTTAAGTTTAATCTGAGAGATATCAAACTGCTGGAGCATGTTATAGAAACAGTTTCTGCGAAGGGCTTCCAGCTTACAAATCACGTGAGTATATTACGATGATTGATCGAGAAGCTAACAAGTTTTTGCTCTTAAGTATCTTCATTTTATTATACTTTACAATGAACGTTTTGTTAAACTTTAATTGATTAATACCATATTGTATTGTTTTTTCTGAATATATTTATAAAAGTATGTAGAGACTTTAAGAAACTTGTTCCATGAAACATTAGATCGATAAAGTCAAAATAATAATATTAATCAGAACATATGGTTCAATTGCAAATTATTACGTATGGGTTTATACTTGCGGAATGTGGAAGTTAATGGAAACAATATCCATTTATGAACCAATCTTAAGCTTCTTATATGCCTTACTTTTTAAATGTATTGAGATCCCTAATTTCTTTTCAGTATTGGAAAGGGAATGACTCTGGTAGAAGTATTAGAAAGGGGAATGGCTCTGGTAGAAGTATTAAAAAGGGGAATGACTCTGGTAGAAGTATTAGAAAGAGGAATGGCTCTGGTAGAAGTATTAAAAAGGGGAATGACTCTGGCAGAAATATTAAAACGGAGAATGACTCTAGTAGAAGTATTAAAAAGGGAAATGACTCTGGTAGAAGTATTAAAAAGGGGAATGACTCTGGTAGAAGTATTAGAAAGGAGAATGGCTCTGGTAGAAGTATTAAAAAGGGGAATGACTCTGGCAGAAGTATTAAAAAGGGGAATGACTCTGGTAGAAGTATTAAAAAGGGGAATGACTCTGGTAGAAGTATTAGAAAGGAGAATGGCTCTGGTAGAAATGTTAAAAAGGGGAATGACTCTGGCAGAAGTATTAGAAAGAATGAATGACTCTGGTAGAAGCATTAAAAGGGGGAATGACTCTGGCAGAAGTATTGGAAAGAGGAATGGCTCTGGTAGAAGTATTAGAAAGAGGAATGGCTCTGGTAGAAGTATTAAAAATGGCAATGACTCTGGCAGAAGTATTAGAAAGGGGAATGGCTCTTGTAGAAGTATTAAAAAGGGGAATGACTCTGGCAGAAATATTAGAACGGAGAATGACTCTGGTAGAAATATAAAAAAGGAATATGACTCTGGTATAAGTATTAGAAATTCTTTAATATATTTGTTGTAATGTGTAAAATTACAAAAATTTCCATAATTTGATAGGTTTCATCAGAATGATAGACGCAATTTCAAAAGTATCTAATTGCATTTTAAAAAATATATCAAATTTATCAAATTCCAGATTTCTTTTCCAAACTAAGGCGAAACCACTTCGTTCATGATGATGGTTAAAAAAATAATTAAGATGACACATGATGATACTTAGATATTTATATTTGTATATGATAATACCTAATATGTAAAACTTGATTTGATTTCAATATTGCTGTGCGTCCTTATAATAAATGAATATTACATATATAAATGAATGGATTGTTAGTGTATTGTCTATATCTATATTGTAGATTGATTATCTTAGGATATATCAAGAGAACTGCAAGCGGGTGGAGACGTTCATCACTCTTAAAGTTAATTAATTAGGTCAATGTCAGTTTAAAAGAATATCAGCTAAAATGAAATATTAACGTTTAACTTAGCAAAATTTGTTATATACGTGTACATTATCTCATGCGTATAAAAATCCTCTTACATAACACATGTAACGATTTTTCTCCAAGCTTTTATTATCTCTTAGGTTTAAAGGAAAAAGGAGCACTGCAAGCCACCTTACCGATAGCATTTTGTCTTCCTTGTCAGTAGCATTTTGACTTGTTCATAACGGAAATAACTGAGATATCCGAATACGCGGTATTGGCGGAATAAAAAAGAACTACCGGGATGTAATGTATATACGGGAATGGACACATCGGTGCTGATTTTGACATAAAAACGTTCTTTACCACGAAGGTTCAATATAAAATTTGAGTTGGGGGGGGGGGGGGGGGGATTTGTAAGTCGAATGGAGCACAGCAAATATTCCTTTATTTGAAGTATGGCCTTAATTATACTTTTTATATATTACAGATTGTATCTACGATTTACCTCTTTAGAAAAGACGATGTTCAACCTTATTCAATAAAACCATACAACGTACGACAGTTAGAACTGCTTCAAAATACATTAACCCCTATGGTTGTTTCCATAGAGCAAGACTTTGAACGCCGTATCTTTACGAGTGCATACAAAGAAAAACAAAGAAGAATAAGTCAGTCAACTAAAACCCAATCAAAACATCGACATATCAACGAACGAAATGAAGCAAAAAACCAAGAATACCAATCACCGGATACATTAATTCGCATCGCCGTCGCTGATGCAAGGTTTCAAACGGATCATCCAAACCTTAGAAAAGCGATCGATTTCAGTCTATGCTATGATTTTATTGACAACGACGCAAATCCAAGTATTGATAAGGACAATGATATTTTTGAAAGACGTCCAGAACTTTACCATATTTTGAGTCATGGTACAAAATGCATGGGCCTTATAAGCGCGGAGAATTTCAATGGATGCGATCAAGGAGTAGCTCCGAACGTCAAACTCGTCGGTCTTAGGATGATCACAGATTGGAGTACGTTGTCAGATGAAAGAGAATCTCTAGCCTTGTCATTCAAACCAAACGATATTGATGTTTACTCGTGCAGCTATAGTATTCAAGATAACGAAGGATTCTACGGACCACTTTTAGCAACGAATATGGCATTGAAAGATGGTGTGGAAAATGGACGTAAATGCAGAGGAAGAATATTTGTGTATCCAAGTGGAAATGGCGATGACGATAACTGTAACGCCGACGGTTACGCAAACAGTGTGTACACTATTACTGTGGCTAATGTGAAAAAAGATGGAAGTCTACCTATAAATAAAGAAGTTTGCGCTTGTGCTTTGGCGGCTACAATTGGAGAAGGTTTTACAACAACTGATCTCCATGGCGAGTGTAGCGATTTGTTTTATGGCGCATCTGCCGCTACTGCCGTTGCCGCAGGATATATCGGAGAGACACTTACTATTAACCCTTTACTGTCAAAGCGAGACATTGAACATATCATCGTGAAAACGTCTAAAAAGAATACAAATATTAGTTGGCGTGCCAATGGTGTTGGACTTCTTTTTAATGATCAAATTGGATTTGGAATCATGGATCTTGACGAAATGAAAGAAATCGCTGCCCAATGGAATTACTCTGCTACATATCACAAATGCATTATACCTGGACATTCTACGCCTATGTCAAAGAAAGTTTCTGGCAAGACGTTGAATCTAAACATACTAATAGAGGATGATAGCTGCAGCAATAAGTCAACACAAGTACGCTACATTGAACACGTGCAAGTGGATTTGAATTTGAAATGTTCAAACATTGAAGCCATAGAAATAAATCTCATATCACCAATGAATACATCGTCGCCTATCCTAACGAAGATGAAACTCAATGAGAAGGATAAAAGTAAATATAGAGATTTTAACTGGACTTTTATGTCTGTGCAGTTTTGGGGAGAAAATCCAGTTGGCAATTGGACAGTGACATTTAATATAGATAATGATACTGAGGGTGAATTTGATTTACATCAGATTATATTCCATGGTACACAGGAAACTGCGAATTCAGAAACCAAACCCCAGCAATGTGATCGCGGAAACAATGCCGACTTTGACAGAGAAAGCGATTTTTCAACTTTTGATGTATTGTTTTATTTTTCCACATTGATAATATCCATCATCTATATTATAGTGATTCGTAGATTGTACACGAATCACTTGGGTTAGGGTCCTAGTAGGAATATTTATCAAATTCCACGTACCAAAAACGTCAACAAAGTCAGTGACTTATTATTTTACATTATATTCTATTATTCATTGTTTGCTCCATACCTAATTGTGGTTGTTGTTTTACTACGAAACATGCCTTCAGATTTCACTACGGATTGAATTGTGTTATTTGTTCTTTATGAAATAAGATGTAGGATTTTCACGGTAAAAACATAATAGCAAAGCTATTATTTTTTTCCAATTGTAAGAATGTATCCGATCATAAAGATGCACAATAACCGGCAGGTTGGGTAGAGTGAATTTTTAAAGAAAGTGCAGTGACTTCCAGGAAATTATCTTAAGAAATAAGTCCCCAAAGAAATACCTGCATCTGATAAAAACTTATACATATTAATGTTTAACTCTAGTGACGTTTAATTGCAGTTGATGCCTTGCCAGAAATTGCACTATTCATCTGCAGCAGTGAATCACAGCCACTTTGAGAACCATTTGGAAAATATTTTTAACTAAATAACCTATGACTCGTTTTTTAGTGCATGAATCGTCTCATTGTCAAATCAAAATTGCGCACCATTATGTTCGTGTCACAAATTGTCTTTAAATAGCAAAGTATTGCGAACTTTACAGAAATAATATTTAAGTTATTAGGGGTAAATAATTTCAGGCATTGGGTGGGTGTGTCATCTCTGGTTCTATTACAATCTAATTTCCTACTTTATGTGAGATAGAGACCTACCGATACTAAAATCAATAGACATTTGAAAAAAAAGCATTTTCTTGTGAAGTGTTAAGCTTTAAATTATTATAGAATGTAGTTTAAAGTGACACACAACAATCATAAAAAAAACAGATTTATAGTTTTATTGTGTTTTGTTGTTTTTTGTTGTTGTTTTTTTTTTTTGGGGGGGGGGGTGGGGTGGTGGAGGTGGGGCTGGGGTAGGGGTCACATCACAGACGGATTTAGAGGTAAGACTAATGTGTCCGTTTCCCTCAACCTCAGTATAGTTTGTTCCACGATTTTTGTGTTGGGTAGCGTCCACCAAATTTCTAGGGGATACTCTGGTATCACTTATTTGATTTCTTGATATCATCTCCTACAATTTATGATATTCATTATTCATAAGAAATTATGAGCATCGCGACTATAATTCAATTCATGAAACTAGTCTCAATAATAGGCCTATACTATTTATACCAATAAAAAATAAGTGACAGCGGTCACCAATCAAAGTACTCACCCTGTACTTCGTTGCTTAACTTTCAACACTGTCATTGCACTTCATCCATGTCGCTATTAAAGTTAGAATAACAGCGAGGCTGTTACAAGTGACCTATGTACACTCACTTCACTCTTCCCCTCTTTAACCTTTAGGGCTTAGCCCCAGCTGCATAGTCTGTGACTTTTCGCAGTTCCTGGCCATATACAGCCCCGTCCCAAGGAAAGAGAAATTCGTCAGACGCAGGTTCGAAAGTTAATCCTCGTCGCCATTAAAGTGACAGCGGTCACCAATCCAATTACTAAACCCGTACTTCGTTGCGTTACTTCCAAGACAGTCAGTGCACTTCAACTATGTCGCTGTAAAAGCTAGCTTAACAGCGAGGCTGTTATAAGTAACCCATATACGTTCACTACAATAATTTGATTATACTAACGAGTTATATAAATTTATACAAACATTTGTAGCACGAATACTGACGGCTTACAGCAGATTTTTAATGTATTTTATCCTGGCATTCAATTAACACCATAAATCAATACACAGAAAAAACAGATACCTCTTTAGTAAATATCAACACGCAAAAACAACCCCAATATAATAAAATTCTCACGAGTATTGTCACTATAATATCTTTTCTGTTAAAGGGACACACTTACTAATAAGTACTAATTTAATATTTAACAGGATTCAACACCAAACCAAACATTATAGACTCATGAGAGAAAAATCTCCTAAAATCCGATTAAACTATCATCAACAGCGTTTATAAATTTATTTCTTTTTCTTTTTTTTTTTGTTTTGTGGGGGGGGGGGGGGGGGGGGGTGGGTAGCGGCGAAGGGTTTATTTATAAATGTCATAGAAAGAAATAAGCTCCTTAAACTAGGGCTTATAATTTGTTGAGACTCTGGTGTGT
Source organism: Panopea generosa (assembly GCA_029582155.1). Lineage (NCBI taxonomy): Eukaryota > Metazoa > Mollusca > Bivalvia > Adapedonta > Hiatellidae > Panopea > Panopea generosa. The sequence goes on along the minus strand of CM055899.1, from coordinate 372,581 downwards.
CCCTTTAAGATTAGTATATATATTGATTCATAAACATAGTTGTACGGTTTGTTGAGGGATTGCCCATCCCGACCATAACAAACCCGTTACGGGGTGATTTTTTTTTAGCCAAGATTAATAATCATTTAACATCATTTAAAAATCATCATATTCATTTCATCCTCCATCATTAATTAAAACATCAAGTTATATAACCATTCATTCATTTAATTGTTTAATTACACTCATTTTTAAGTTCGTTCGTTCATTCATTCAATGATAGAAATTTATTTTACGCTATAATAATAATTGATAAATAATGATTATATTAAAAGTTAAAGACTGTCTGTATGAATTCAGTATAATATTATTATTCTTTTATATGTCATCATTTCTTTTTAATTTGCCAATGTTCAATATCTTACCGAAACGAAAAAGCAAAACATTAAATATGGACAGTAATAAAATAAAATACAATTTTAAGAGATTGTTTTGTTAATTGTAGTCTGCTCCTTTTAATTTGTATATTTACTTTTTACCGTTTTTAGCTTAGATAGCCAAATTGAACAGTGTCACGGTTTGAAATACCGTTAAAACTGACATTTGTTGTCAGTTGAGATGCCTATGAGGAGCGAAAGAAAGAAGAGACTGAAGACTGCATATATACACAAACGATAGTTCTCAACAAAACTGTGCAATGCATTTCGTCATAGGCTATAACAACCACTATATAACTGACAGAACGTTTACTAGGTACATAAACCACGTCTATACTTATACTACTTGTACAACAAAAGGTGTAACGAAACAGGTGAAACTGATAACATAGTTACCTGACCTCAGAACGATTTTATGAAGAACTGTTAAAAACGATTGACGTGTTTTAAGACAATGAAAACGTAGTATCAGCAAACGCGAATCTTAAAGAAAAACCTTTACGAATGATTAATTATCATTCACATGGATTTCGCCAAAAAGATTCTTAACAGATAATAAACTCAGTCAGCATACAAGAATGGATTTCAAGTTGTAATGCATCTAATACTGGTTATATGTTAACAAACTTGAACGCAAAAGTAATGTGACCATATACATGTATGTATAAGATCTAAATTATGTGATAAAAATAACGTAAGAAATATTAAATTTCACGAATCCAGATTACTTAAAAACGTGAAAATATTTGCATTAAAATGTAACGAAACTAGAATTGTATTTTAACGTGTTATCATTTGCATGGTAGATATGTATAAATAATTGATATTATACATGTCTTGCTGCACCTAAAACATCCGTTACATAGTATACATAGAGGATCTTACATGAGTGCTCATTTATAATGACCTATTAAACGAGTCGGAAAAAATATATTATGCGAGGCTCTGCCTGGGAAAGTCGGAAAGTACTTCGGCAATTATGTACGAGAGTTGAATTATACGGAAAAACACGAGCGATGAATCGGAAGTGATATTACACTAGGTTAATATCAAAAATATGTCATTGGTTTATTACATGCCTGCACCGTAAATTATGTCATAAAATCATTTATGATACATATAGCAAACAAGTAAAGTGTGTGACATAGTTTTATACAGTTGGTACAAATTAAATTTATTTCAAGTGTTACTGTTTTAAATGTTAGATAATGCAATATAACAATATGGTGTGTTCACCGTGCAGAAGATAAACACTTAGTGTAAATGGTAAGACATAAGGTATCCAAATATAAACGTGTCCAAAATATTTCTTGTGTATTAAAAAATTAGCGTAATTATTTATTTATTCCTTGAATTTCTAAAATTAGTCTGAAAATAATTACAGTTTTCTCATGTTACCATGTATCGGTTAAAATCTGAATCATACGTTGCAAAACGTATCAATCATTCCGTTTCGTAAAAGCAATTGAAAAAATATAATTATATTTGATTTGTCATTTCTTTATGATGTTTAAAGACCTATTCAGTTATCCAGGTCGTGGATCAATATGCAAAATAGGGCAGCAATAGTTGCTCGACATTCATTGTAAACACAGGTGGATCACCATTCGGAAATATTCATGTCGTTAATGTAGATTCAATCTATTTTCGATTTTCAATCTGGATATTTTAAATGCATCACCCCCTATTTTAATAAACCTAGATCCGCAATCGTAGATCAATAACAAAAAAAGTTCAGGTAGTGTATTAACGTTAACTTTCAAGACAGATCAGATCTTAAATCAACATTCAAAATTGTCCAGATGAAGAATGACATCCACGTTTGACTCAAGTTAACAATGTAGATCAACATTCAAACATTTCCATATCGTAGATATATGTTCAGCTCGAAGATACTTAAAAAAACTCAGGTTCAAATCTTTAGTCATGCGCGTATATTTTAGTAAAAGCTTTCAATTTTTCAGTGAAACTTCAAGTGAGGGCTTAACGCAAGGAAAAGGGTCTAGTGGGACATGGCGGCCTGTTTTATACTTAAAACATATGGTTAAAGTTTTTAGGATGCTCAGTTAACTCATCTCTTATACCAAATAACACGTCTCAAGTACATGCATTTGCATTACTATCAAAGTTGCACAAGGGTACAAGTTAAATAAGGTTATTAGTTTAGTCAAAATTATGTCCCTTTATATACTCATACTTTAATTAAGATTGTTAGACTTATTTCTCAACTACTATCAGAGTTACATCAACAAAATTGACAAGTGGGTCTCTGACGACCAGAGAATTTAGATAAATACTCTGCTCTTTTTTCAACTTTCCTGTCTGAGCCCGATAACGCCCATACCCCGCTCCGCCCCACGTCCTTTTGTTTTAATTTTAAATATAATACGTTATTTTGTATAAGGTGGACAAATTGTATTATTCGCTTATAATTTTAGACAAAAGATATGTCCGCTTATCTATATAGTGAAAGTTTATTTAAAGTTCCTCACATGCTCCTGGGTGAGTCGTCTGCAATGTTTCGGTTTTGTCCTTGTGTTTAAGAAAGAAAATGAAAAATTGGGGATGGGGGTGGGTGGGGGGGGGGTTGGAATTGTACGATATATATATATATATGAATACTCTGTTCACACATACAGGTTCTGTTCAGATACGATGCTTTATTTGTCTGTAATCACTTCTGGAAACGTAACGGCCGTTGTGAATTTTGTCAATTTTCGGCATGAATTGCGGTTACCAATTGTTTTTCTTACTAATTGTCCCAAGGGTTGTATCTTATAATGACTAATAAAGATCATATGAACATTATTTTTTTGAGAGCAAATTGATTTTGTACATGTTGTTAATGTTCGGAAATATGTGTGATGGTTCTGGGAGGTATGTTATAGTTCGGCTGCATTGAAACCCGCTCGTTTTATTTTTTTATGTTTTCCCATGTATATAATCTAAACTAATCAAATGGCAAAAGTAAAACTCATTCTTACGTAAGTTCGAATGTAGAAAACCATAAAGCAGGCGAAATGCACTGTGTTTTTATGGTATAGCCATATATTGCTTTGAATTGTAACATATGTAAATACAAATAAACCCATAAAACTCTTGTGGTAAATCTGATGATGACTTGAAATAACCATAAATTATAAAATTGTTATCTGTATTTACAATACTTTGGTCGAGTAGTTATGTTGAAAATGTTTCTTCGAGCACAATACATGTACACCCTGTTTACATTTTATATACCACTTAATCGTGATTTATGAGATTGTTTATTGTTTGGCTTAATAACTTAGAACGTAAATCATTACCAGATTGCAGATAACAAAGAAAAAGGAGGTAAAAGTTATTTTTCTATACAGAAAAGAAATATACCACTTCAAGATTAAGGACTCACAGCTGAAATTGACCGTCCAATGACCAACCCAGAAGCGAATTTACCACTGACCGTCCATCGTCCGTCCACTGACAGTCCATTTACCAACCCAGATGCGGTTTTACAACTAATCGTCCCCTGACCGTCCATCGTCCGTCCACTGACCGTGCACAGATCAACCAAGATGCGATTTTACCACTGACCGTCCACAAACCGTCCATCGGCCGTCCATCGACCGTCCACTAACCGTTAACTGACCGTCCACTGACAGTCAACTGACATCCACTGACCAGTCCATTGATTGTCCACCGACCGACAATAGACAGTTCATTGACCGTCCACTGACCGTCCATTAACTGTTTACTGACCTTTCGTTATTCATCCGTTGAATGTACATTGACCGTCCGCTGACCGTACACTGACCGTCCACTGACTGTTCCAAATCAATTGCTATCGCCGTCATTATTTCGGCATTGTCCTTATTATAACTATCACATTGTATTTTCCTGGTCGTAGTTGCATTTGAATATTTTCTTCTTTTGGACACAGTTTTTATCATTTTGTAAGGATTATAATGAATGATTTGTTCTCCATTAATTTTGAAGAAATGTGGCATACGATACAGATATATCATTATAAGGAGCCATTAAAGGTTATAACCTGAGAATAAATATATATGTGTAACCATCCCTTAGCCCATCTATGATTAATTTCTCTTTGCTAGGACTTTGTTTTATAATTTCAACATGAAAGCTACCTTAGCCGTCAGGGAAACGAATTCTTGTCATAGCTGTTCTTGTCATAGCTGGTATTTGAAGACTGAAGATATTCTTCTAAGGGATCAAATTTTTCCTAACATCCAACGCAGGCATAACTTTGAAGCTAGTGCAATAATTGGACTGAAATCTGGACATCCGGTGTCGGTGGTTTAGATAACACGTGACAGTAGTTGTCAACAAGTTTGTTATTGTACTTTGTTTATGTCCTGGATTACTTATACAACTGATAAAGGTTCTGAATGCAGAAATATCATTTGTTAAACAAGATACACCCTGGTGCTTTCTCTTTTCTCGCAAAGAGTATTAGGTCTTTAGGACGAGAGTGAGATTTATATCAGATTTTTAAAATACTACCGGTGAATGTTATGACATTTACTATCTGATTGTATATTAAACACCATTGTCAGAATGATGTATAACAAGGTTCGCAATTAACTTCAGATAATTATATTTATTTTCCTATCCAGCTACGGCCATTCTTCATAGGAAACAAATCCGTCTATAATAGTCTGAATTATAATACTTTTCTAGCGTTTTCGTTTGCTGTCCGTTTGTAGCTGAATACTTATCATAATAAGAACAATTCATAGATACTATTATTAATAGCAAAGACGTAGCAACATGAAATGGGTCACAACCTTGGAACGATCAATTGCAAAATCCGCTAATGGAGAGCTTAAACCTGGTTTAACGGGCACACCCAACCCCTATTTTGTACAAATATGGAAGCCTGCGCTGATTTGCATTTTCAATAGTCTACCAAATATTCAAGAAATCATGAAGGTGCATAACTCATCAATTAGTTAGCATATAAATTTATCAACAGTTATCCCCCTTTATATTAACACAATATTTAGTTCAAGTGATCAAGATACCATCACTTTGTTTTGCCACTGAAAACTGTGTGATTGCTTAATAGTCCAATTCATAGAAAATATAAGAAGTCGTAATTAACTAAAGCAGAAGTGATAAATAATACATTGTCTTCAATGGTCTATAATGTAACATATGCATGTTTCAGACACACTATTGTGTAAGTCGCCCTTGTATGTATTCAATTAAAACAATCAAATTAAAATAATTTCAAAGACCGATATTCGGGTATATATTTATAGATATTAAATAAATATTTTGTTGAGATAGTATACATAATAGAAAATAATACATTTTTCTTAATGCATTTGGGTTATAATATAGACATGTATCAGTGAATAGTTTGGGTTATTTCACTGTTTAAGATAATGTCATTATTAAAAAAAATGGTATTTTCACTTGTTTTGATAATAGAATGAAAATAAAAATTCAATGATTCAGCGAAAAAATCAAACCCCTAAAATTACCAATATCGCTCGAGACTTTGCCAGTCATATCAATATTATTTCAGTGCACTCTCGTTGGTGCAAAGTACCGCCATAGGGAACAAAAAATGCTTCCGCATAATGGTTGCTATAAATAATCCTTCTTCCTTCTCATTTAAAAATACATTTTCCTACTTTAGATGATCTTTTTTTTTAAAAAAAAATTTGAATGGCATTATTAATAAAGACTTTCAATGCATTGTTATGTTGAATAGTGAATTTAAAAAACACAAACTTAATGCTTGGAAATTGGGGTATGCATACATGAATTCGAAAAACTACTTTTCACTCAGTCAACAGTGTACACACTAAACAGAAACAAAATATTGTGGTTGATACATGGCCACCTACATTTCTCACTATTACATGTATTGGTATTACAGAAGTTGGTAAACAATACAATGTAAGTTTCACTTTCATTTGGGTTTTTCAACTACATGTAATGACAAGAATACAAACTTATAAAATTTCAGAATTAATTATATAATTTATATATATCTAATCATTGTTTTATATTATTATCACTAATATCAAGTTACCCGGTAACAAAACTGCAGTTAAAAGATAGTTTGGTTTTTCGTCTTTGATATTTAAAGGCGTAATTGTTCATTTGGAGGATAGGGTTAAGGTTAGTGTTAACGTTAGATTCATGATCAATATCGAACATCGTAAGACGAATATCAAACTAACTTCAGTCTGCTTAATAAAACATATTCAAATTTATGTGTACAGAGATGAGTCAGTATTCGTCTTGTTCTTCTTGGTACGTAATAAAGTTAACATACTGTTGATACTGTTGGAGGCGGAATGCGTTTTTGCATAGGCAAATCAGGTTTACTTATGTCGTAGAAATATCAATATTTTTATCACATTTCTTTTACATGTTCACATGTTCTTTAATGTCATGCATTTTTGTATGTTTAAAACACATATCAAAGAGCTTTAAGGATAGTTTAGTTTAAACATACAGTAGAACTTCGATCGCTCGAGCTCGACGGGTCTGGTCAAAATAGTTCGAGTCAGCGGTAGTTCGAGTCAAGCCTGGTACAACAATCATCGTACTTGTACATGGTGTACAAGTACGTTTATGAGCGTGTTATTGAATCCCATGTGTACGCTTTGAACAGGTGCAATAGATGAATCCGATGTAAATAATGTATTTTTCCTGTTATGTAGAAAATACAATATACCAGAAAATATAATTTCTAAATATAATTAATTGTTTTACACTATAATTACTTAATTTACCTTTTATCATCATAATACTATATATTCATGTATTAATAGTTATATTTAGCTTTCAGGTGTTCGTGAGAATGTAAATGACATGATAATCACACTCCGGTTTTACCGAGTCCTTCACCAAGTTGCTCGGCTGACTTAGTTATCCCCCAGTTACTTGGTCCATCACTAAGGCCTCCTGTTACATGCCCAAAAAAATATGGGTCGGTAGGTAAGGATTTTTTTTTTTTGTCGTTACCACACTCCTTTATTAAATGGAACATCAAAATGAATGAGTTTGTTAGTTTCTATTACATGATTATATAATTTATGTGATTTTGAGGGTAGTGGTGTGAAAGTAATATATCTTTTAAATAGTACTCAATTTCAAATATGAATCTGAAATCTGAAGCGGCTATAATAAACCGAGGAAGATGTTTGATATAGGCCATACTGTCTTCGCAAAAATTATACCTTGCACCGTTTCTGTGAGTCTATATCGTCTAGGCGTATGCAGTGATTATTTTATAATGATATTACGCGCGTCTAAACGACACAGCGCGCCGGTGCGTAAGAATTACTTCGTTGTGAAAATCACCAAAGAGAGCGCGAAATCCGATACCGATTTTTTGGACATAAAAACTTTTGAGTCGGCAGTTAAAATATAGGGTCGGTCGGGTAACCAGAAACAAACATCTTTTTTTTTTTAGGCCTTATTAATATTTGACCATAAGATTTTTTTTTTGTCTTCCTACACAGTCGTATTATTGATTGGAAAATAAAGTTATACTTTTTTATTACATTATTTTCAATTAATTGAAGGTATTTTGTAATATTGAAATACTCTGATACTGTAAACATGAATCGGCCAGGGAAACTTGTTTTACAAATTGTCGTACTGTTTGCTAACAACATCACACTTGTAAAAACTGTAACAAACTACCAGCTTGTAGGACAAACTGTTGACATCCCTACAGCTTATGAAATAGGCAAAGTAAACGATCAAAATGAATTACGTTGTGTGCGAAATTGCGAAACACAAATGGGTGTGTTTTTGCAAGTTTTCAAGGAGATGAATGCGTGTTACTGAGAAATATGTCGCTGCAACAAGACTCAAAAGCGATTTCTGATTTAAATCTTTGGAAAACATATCAGGTAAGACAATTAAGTATTGCTCTTGTTTTATTGGGAATTAAGATATTATAATACTAGTTTAAAAATAAGATATATTTCTGATACATATCAAACTATTATTGATTATGCAAGCTTTGTATACACATCAAGTAGGCTTTTATTAAATTTTAGAGAGATAATGTTTAAATGGAAATTAATTTAATGCTATTGGTTACAAACCTGTTCTATAATAACCATTAACGGATATCATATGTTATAGAGAGACAACTTTCATGACTGTTTTGTCGTCGGAACAACACATATCATATCCGTAACTAGGGTTTAGCGTGTTACATTTTGGTGTCAAATTGCCCTTTTTTCACCAAACGATAATGTCGGCAGTATTAGCACAATTTGAAAATCAACATAGTAACTGTTGACAATAAACGGTCTACCTTTAAAAAACCAGGATCATATATATATAACCGTACTATAGAAACAAGGTGTTAAAACAACAAAAAAAAGTAGGTGACCAACACGAGACGTATCATTAATATATATAGGACTACAACTACTTAATCAAAATACCCAAATGCTTTTAAAGTCGATTAATGAACATGTCCATGATTTTCACTCGAATTGAATAAATTGTATATTTGTATAGTGAGATATGCGCTAATAATGTATCACGGGTGTATTTTGGAGAAAAACGTACAGACTGCATGGTTAGGTTTTAGACTAATCAGCGCTGAATATGTGTTCTTATCCACGTATTGTCTTACCTTTAATTATTATTTTCTTCATGCTTGCTCCAACAGCATTTACATATAGTATTGCTTATATCTGTTTTATATATTTCCCGAAGCAAAACATCTGTATCATACACAATACAATGCACAAACTGTCGTGTATCCGTAAGAGGATAGTCTGGTAGGAGATGTATTGAAATTGAAACTGGTCGACATGTGAACATTGAGAGATAAAAAAAGAATATGTTTATTTTGTTTGTAAATTTCAATATAAATGTGATAAAAAACGAATACAGTGTATTTTTCAATTGTTCTTAGTATAGTCATGTTAGAGAAACACATGTGAATAATTGGTATAAAGGACATTCAGAACATACAGATTTTTATCGATTGCTTCAAAGTGAGAATCCAGAGACAAATTAGAAAAATTGCTCTTTTTATAACAAAACTATTTGAAATTATAGAATGATAAAACATAGTTCCACATTATATTCTGTGCCGTTTTTCCGGCCCCTCTAAAGTATATATAATATATTGTAACATAACTCTATAAAACATCAATGACCAACAATAATTGTTGTATTTGGGGCCGGAGACTTTTATTTACTCAATAAAACATCTTATATCTTGTATCTATCTATCTTGCTACATATATTTATACTCATATATGGCTGGGACTTATATTTCATATTGTACGCATTACTCTCCCGATTGGGTCAGTTAAAAAACAATGTTGGAAAGTCACAATTGAGCACGTGTATTGGTCAGTTGCTTCAACTGAAAATGTGAAGAACGTCACAGTTGATGTGTATTAAACACGAACAAATAATATTTTGAAATGTTATTTCCTAACGTCTGCCAATATGTATTACATATGTCTGAAAACTGTCAGCCAATATGAAACGCATACGTCTGTAAAACGTCTGCCAATATGTAACACACAGGTCGGGAAAACGTCCGCCAATATGTAACGCCCACGTTTGAAAAACGTCCGCCGATATGTAACGCATACGCCGGAATAACTTCCGCCAATACGTTACACATTTGTCTGAAAATCGTCCGCAAATATGTAACGCATACATCTGATAAATGTCCGCCAATATGTAACACATACGCCTGAAAAATATCCGCCAATATATAACATATACGCCTGAAAACGACCGCAAAAATATTAAACATACGCCTAAAAAACGTCCGCCAATATGCAACGCACACGCTGAAAAAACGTCCACCAATATGTAATGCATACGTCTGAAAAACGTCCCGTCAATATGTAACGCATATGTCTAAAAAACGTTCACCAATATGTAACGCATTCGTTTGAAAAAACGTCCGCCAATATGTAACGCATACGTTTGAAAATACGTCCGCCAATATGTAACGCAAACGTTCGAAAAATCGTCCACCAATATGTAACGCATACGCCTGGAAAACGTCCGCCAATATGCAACGCATACGTCTGAAAAACGTCCACCAATATGTAACGCATACGTCTTAAAAACGTCCACCAATACGTAACGCATATTTCTGAACATTTAGAGAAAACAATGAGTTCCTGAAACAAGAATACCATATAAATTCTAAAGATACTATGTTTTGGTTTCTCCATCTTATATAGTTTCTCATGAGACCAAGGTCAAAATATGTATTAATTTTGGCACCGTTTTTGTCCCACTTTCTTTGTTAATTTATCGTATATCTACGTTTTTAAATATAAGAAATGCGAAATATAACCAATTCAAAAAAGAATAGAGAAAAATAAAACTTCATACGGACTGTTATCTAATCTGTCTCAATGATCACATTGAACTTGTGTTCGAGGGGAAAGCTACAATGACATTGACTAAAAATGAATCGTACAGCGAGTTTGGAAAATCAAATTGTTCTCCGATGTATTAAATATGCATGACGCTAACTATCTATGATATAATAAAGAGTTCAGTTTAGCAGAAAACGATAAATTAATTCACAGTATTTTGAACCAAATATATCAATGATATATAAAAGTGAACTGACTATAAATTGCTGAGGTATATATGACCGTATCGAAAAATATTTCATAATGCAAGTGCTATAAAAATTACAAACTAAATAATATCTAATTTAGCTAGCTCAACATACTTTCTAGACACAATTGGCTATTTTGGGTAGAGGTAGAATGCACAGCAGAAGAAATGCTACTAGTGTTATAATTGAATGAATAAATGAATTAATGAATGAATGAATGATTGAATATGTTTTACGGCGTACCAACACATTATAGGTTATTTGACGCCAATAGGATGGAAGATTCCAGGTTCACTCTACATGTACAAAAACAACTAATTAACAAACATATTAAAATAAATACAATTAAAAAATGAATATGCATAATGAACCTAGAACCTTGATACCTGCATAACTGCAGAGTTTTAGCAAATTCTATCATATTACTCAAATGGTCGCTTCTTACGACATCCATGAGCCACAGTGATCCTATTCTTGCCATCATCCATATGGCTCTCTAGAACCTCACAGGGGTTGGTAATTTAACCGCAATAATGAACATGACAAGAAATGATAAAATGAACATGACACCCATTCGGAGAATTCATACCCCTCTTAAGAGATCGACAGTGATTCTATTCTTAGCCGGAACCATACTGGCTTGTTATAATTGAAAGCCGACAACTAAGATTTTAAGGCCAGCTCGGACTATGATATCATTTTACTATTATATCGTATGATGAATTTCATCCATACTGCTCAAATAGGTGCTAGGTATATAAGTGGTGCTGCAATATGTATTAACCCTTATAAACACACTCAATAAATCAAGTCTGCTTGCGTTTTGTATCATTCAATAAATTAGTTTACGAGATGTTTCTTAAATACACGTCGGGATTATGAAAGAACCTGGAATCATCCCTATGTTCTATTTTAACACATAAAATGCAAATGTGTCAAGCCCGAGATATGTAGGTCTCACTGAACAATTACCTCCCTTGCATGACGGTAGCAAGATTATTACGCCCAAGAAATTAGAGCTGTGTAAAGCGGTTGGGTAATTTTTTTTTTTTAAAAATGCATAAAATGTCATATTTCTTTGTGCATATGGGAACATTGGAACATTTTCATGATTTCTGCAAAGTTTGGGTGACTCTGGGAACTGTTTGATGATGCTATAACAGTTTAAAGATGCGTAGTGATACACTGCAACAAATGGACAGAATTGTCAAAAATGAAGGGGTGCCATCAAACCATCGAAATTGTGAAAAAGCAACCTGGTCAACCCCATGTTTTTTTCTGCATATTTGGACCAACAGAGGACTATCTATGGGAATAAGGCACTTTTAGAACCATTGGTAATGTATCCAGTGTTCCAGAAGTGCATGTCTCTATATGTAGAACAGTACAAAATTAATTGGTGTGTGAGACGTTCAAGAATCAGATCATTTTCGGTAGATGCTGGGAGGAAACTGCATCTTTGAGATTCAGATTTACTTTGTTTTTGAAAATATGTCACTTTCTATGGGAAATACTGTATTTGAAACCTCTAAATGGAAAAATAAATGTACTTTTTGTGAAAAATGGATGACTTTGAGTGTAATAGAGAAGTGTCACACAGGCAAAACCAAACTTGAAGCTAAAACAGTAAAGCAAATAGGGCAATGAGACTGAGCAGCTGAAAATTTGTCATGGAAATGTTGGAATCAGGATTTATTCAATTCAATGGAAGGAACACAAAGTGAGATCATCTATTTAACTGAAAAAGAAATGATCATCTATGCAAATATGCTTTGCTGCATCATGTGATAAGACTTGATTTTAGCCATCTGTCTCAGAATCCTGCCTAAAATGAATAGAAGTTTGCACTTAAAAACACTTGAAAGTCATACAGAGAGACAGTGATGCTAATATATCACAACAAAAGCATGTCTAGAGCATTCACTGCATCCAGATTTCATGATTCATGTAAGTTAAACCATTTTTTTGTGTTAGAAACTAATTATTTATGTATAATTCATACCCCACCCACATAAAAATGGTAACATTTGTTGCGATACTGTTTCCACTCTTTAGCGCATGCTTTTTGACAATACGGTTGGTCGCGTATGAGCAATATTGTTTTTATGTCGCTGTTAATCCAGTTATTCAGACGTAAGCAATTAAATATGAATTAAAACAACATCAGACTTTAATTAGATATCAGTATATATGCGTGTTTTTATTCCTATATTTTTAAAGTGTGAATGGAATTATTGTTTGTAAAAGGGAATATATATGTCATTTCCATATGAAATGATCATTAATCGGTAAAAAATCTTTAAAAAACCAGTAATGAACAAAATTAAAAATTAAAAACATCGAATTATGCTTTAAAACTGCACTACGGTCTGTACCAAGGTGATAGTTAATGTTTTAAACAAAGTTTTAAACAAAGTCAAAAGAACACCTTACTTATAAGATATTCGAAAACAAAACACCAATTATACAGATGTTAAGGCAATGTAATAGATATAACAAATTATTAACCTTTTTCGTCAAAAATATAAAAAACAAGAAATAGTAAATCTTCGCATTGTACACTGTATTATGGACACCCGAAATTCTTTGCAAGAGGATGAGAGGAGACCATTTTATATAACATATTAGCCAATTAGTTATTACGTCATTCATTAATCAAGCGGACGCATTTTAGATGATCAGCGCCTCCTATCAATCAATGCTTCTTAAAATTTCTAAAAGGGCACACTGTTACTTTTATAAATATTCTTACCACAAATACTTAAAATTGTATAACTGCTTTATGTGAATATGAATTTAAAATATCGAAGTATATATTTCGCAGAATCTTAGTTTTTGATAAATGGGCAAAACTCTGGTAGACTGAAATAATAGATTGCATAGTTGAAATGTTTTTTTTTTTAATTTTTGTTTCAGTAGGTTTTAACGTTATTATATATATATTATAACATGTTATTTCGTCTTTTTATGACGGTAACGATATATTTGCGCTAAAATAATCCTATGTTATATGGTTCGGAATGCTCCCGAAGTAGTGTGGTTTCGCGAGAAGATAAGTAAAGCTAATGCTGATAAAGCTTACACTGCAATACGGCAACACTAGTGTCCACTATGTCCCTGTTTAACAGATGGATGTATTTTAGAGCATAAGTTGACTTCTTTTTAACAAAATCTAAGGGGTGCAACTGTATTGTCTTTACAAAAACACACCAGTTTTTTTTTCCATTTTGATGAGCGGAGACCGAACACAAGTTATGATAAAAAATACTTTCAAAACTTGTGTATTTGATTATCATACCATGAAATCCCTTAATGTTATTTTATAAAGAGCAAAGAGCAATATTTAACTGTGTACTGAAACCCGAAATATCAATACATATATTTTACTTATTTGTTTCATATATTCTTAAACACGAGATGCACTCTTATTTGTATAAAAACCGTTGATTAATCATACATATAAAATTGAACACAGTAACATTTGAAAACCCCTTAATCGTAATTTGTTCACATGTTTAAATTTTAATTTAGTTTTAATAATATTTTATTCACATAAGTACATATATTTAGCACACATTTAACAATATTTTTTTATCTAATGCGTCATTCAGCGTGAAATAGATCACAGCAATACCATGTGTACCTTTAAAAACAGTCCGACAGTTGTACTAATAGCGCTAACATAATTTCTGCAGCTCAGGCCTGTATGCTCTGTATTTATTTGAATTTGAATATTACGCATTATCAATTATACAGTGGGCCTCAAATACCATTTTTCTTATTTCACTAATCATTAATTCATTTAACCCATAAAACTATTTAGATAACACAGGATACGATAGTTAAAAAAAAGAAACTCAATGATCTTAGTGGATTGGACACAGTGCCAAATGATACTTCGTTATGTAAATCCTGAGTGGCGTTTATCCTTTACCACTAAGGAGCGTTTATCCTTTACCACTTAAGGGCGTTTATCCTTTACCGCTTAGGGGCGTTTATCCTTTACCACTGAGTGGCGTTTATCCTTAACCACTAAGAAGCGTTTATCCTTTACCACTAAGGGGCGTTAATCCTTTACTACTAAGGGACGTTAATCCTTTACCAGTAAGGTGCGTTTATACTTTACCACTAAATGGCATTCATACTTTACCATTAAGGGGCGTTTATCCTTTACTTCTTAGTGTCGGTAATCCTTTTCAACTAAGAGGCGTTTATCCTTGACCACTAAATGTGTTAATCTTTTACCACTAAGGCGCGTTTATCTGTTGTCACTGAGAGGCTTTTATTTTTTACCACTTAGGAGCGTTTATCCTTTACCAATAAGGAGCGTTAATCCTTTACCACTAAGGGGCGTTCATTCTATACCACTAAATGCCGTAAATCCTTTTCCATTAAGGGAAGTTTATCCGTTACCACTACGGGACTTTATTCATTAACCACTAAGTGTCGTTTATCCGTTTCCACTAAGGGGAGCTTATCCTTTACTACTAAAGGGCGTTTATCCTTTACCACTAAGGAGCGTTAGTCCTTAACCACTAAGGGGCGTTTATCCTTTTTCACTAAGGGCCGTTAATCCGTTACCACTAAGGCGCGTTTATCTTTTGTCATTAAAAGCCGTTTATCCTTTACCACTAAGAAGCGTTTATCCTTTACCACTAAGTGGCGTTTATCCTTTACCACTAAGGGGCGTTTATCCTTTACCATTAAGGAACGTTAATCCTTTACCACTAAGGGGTGTTTATCCTTTATCACTAAAGAGCGTTTATCCTTAACCTCTAAGGGGCGTTTATACGTTATCACTTATGGTCAGTTATCAACGTATAGCGTGATCCTCCGTGGCCGAATGGTCTAAAGCGTCGTCTCAAGAGCACTTAACCGCTTATCGCAAAGGTCGGAGGTTCGAGTCACACTCGCTCCTAAAACTTTATGTGAGAAAGTTTGCCACTTACTTGCGGAAGGACGATGGTTCTACTTAGATCCATTCTAACGTTTTCCAATAAAGCTTGATGATATATCGGACTACATTTTATCGATTGACCAGTTGTCATACAATTTAATTATGACGAAGCCTTTCATTTTCGTTAATATAATGAAATGATAAATAGTTGTAACTGTTTTTCATTGAGGATTTTTTAAACATAAAAAATTATTTATTCTTTCAGTATATGTACTTTTATATCTCACTTCACATTTGCGCCCTTTTTTGTCACGGTAGCAAGGTACTGACAAAAGCCCTTTGTAATTTGGTTTGAATGAATATTTCAAAATGGTTCATCGGGGATGTGATTTCTTATTGCAGATGAGTAAAACAAAATATGGCATAGTATATACTGCAATAAGACCACACCGGTGTTTAAAAAGTGACTTGTATAGGACTTTAACAGATGTATATATTGATGAATATTTTTTAAAAGAGTTTTATTCCACTGTCTTTATACTTTTGATCTAGTGTCTTTAATATCGATGGACTTCCTTTATCTCACTTATAATATGGGACAAGAGCAAAGCAATGAAACGATTAAATGCATGTCTTATACAAATGCGTGTTTACAATTCCATATTTAACATATTTGTATCATTATTTCTACGTGTCTGTTTAATAAGAATGACTTCCTGCTGTGGTCGATGATTGTTAGAACGTTCAATTAACCAGCATTCAATGTGTGTTAAATGTATGAAGACAGGAGCGTTTTTATGCCTGTGTTGTTATATTTTGTGTCTATGTCGTTTATGATAAGGTTCTATTATGTAAAGCATCATAACATCGTTTCATTCTATTGACAAGTCTTTCAAAACTCATGAAAGTTTTTGGATAATTTCCAAACTACTACTATCAAACACTTTCCCAAAACAACCCAATAAAGAAATATGCCTATAAATAGTCATAACGTTCGGGGATCCTTTCTCAAACAAAGTCATCACATTTGCACATTTCTAACATTCTGAAAAAAAAACATATTCATTCAAAGATATGTTACACACTGTACAAAGTGACACAGCATGGTCAATTTAGATGTAGGATCTTAAGTGACACCTTATAAAGGTAGTGGATAGCTATCTTAACAATTACAACATTGTTTATAGTCAAACACATGTATTTAAAACTCGCCATATTTGAATTAGTCCGGACCCCTGGAATAACGTTAATATCCTAACCACACATAGCACGTATGCGTCAGTGAGGATATTTGAGCGGGACCATGGAACCGAGAATTGTACCTGGAACGCGAACATTCCGAGCGTGTCGAAGTAAGCTGAAAATCAGTAAATGTTTTTTAACACTTTAGCAACAAATGCCGCACTGGTTTATGTACAAAGTTAAAATGTTTAAATTTACGAGAATATCGATAATCTACAGTAATATACTTGACACGCATATAAATGCATTTTTTAGTGAAATAAAATAATTTATATCATTGGATAACACCATTTATGGGTATGCGTGCTTTTAAACAACAACCAATCGGAGAGCTTCTTTTAGTCACATGATTCCATTCAATCAATCAGCGAGAAGCTTCGCCATTCTTCTAAAATTTTATAGCGTGAAAGCACGTCTTTTTTGTTTTGATTATGTTTTTTATAAATACTATTTTCTACAATCCAACACCTCTTCAGCCACCCGCATTTTTGGAGGTATTGTACTCGGCGTTACATTGTATGGCGGACTACTTTTGTCCTAGCGTTATGGTTATTCAACTCTGTTTTGAGTACTCTGGTAATTCAATACTTAGATATAAAATTAGAATTTTGGCGGTAAAATATCAGTTCTAGCAATTTATCGGAAAATTAAAATTCTATGGTCGAAATTACAGAGAAATATCATTTTTACATGTATTTAATTTACATATGTAGTAGTAGTAGTAGAATTCACCAATGTCTTTTGTGTACTCAAATATTGTTACTTAACATATGTGTGTTATGTTATATGCACCTGTTTGAATATACGAGTGTGGCGGTATTTGTCGCTCAGATATGCGTAAAACACGCTATTATGTTTTACAGACTACATCATTAAAACTTCAAATTATAAATGTATGCTTTAAACAACTGGCATATGCTCGAGCTTCCTAGTCAGAGGATGATTTCATATACGTCAAAAATGAAGAGAAACGAAATATGTATTCACAACTGATGCTTCTAATGAAATTGAATATGATTGATTGAATATTGAGCCTCATTTTTGTGCCATCGAGGGCTAACAGACGATCATTTTACCTAACCATTGTTCCCTGGGATCCTGAAAGGTAAACCAGTACTCGAGCATACCCCATATCCGCAAGTGACTGATATTTTTCTCACTTGAATCAGCGGTGAGAGACGAGTGACAATGAGACACGCTGTCGTATGTCAATCATCACGGAGACTGTTGCCGGGCGGCTATTCGAACTCACGACCCCTGGATTGATAGTCAGACGCGTAACCGACTGAGTTAATCGGACCCGGCTGCTTCTAGAGAGTACAATTGCCAATATCAAATAATATGTTATAATAGAACAGTATGTAACAGCAATATAATTCCTTGGTAACGTTTAGAAGCATTGTTACGTGATTTTATTACAAATTCGTATAAAAATTTGTAATTACAGATAATTTACAGTAATGTTATGTGTGATTCGAACATTGTAGTATATTACTGTATGTTTACAGAGCATTGCGTCATAAAAATGCATGTGTACCAACAATTTGCAGTAGAATAACGTTATATTTTTTAAAGTATATGACATTGTATTTATAACATATAAATGTATGTCAAATGCAAATTGCAAGCAAGGCATTAGAGATCTTCTTCTACAGTTCCTTATTGTAAGAGAGTACCGAAATTTTTGTGAATATTTGTGATAACGAAATCAATGTTCACAGTCAATCACAGAAGAAACGTGAATGTGAACTACACAATCATTATGTGTGTTGTCTATTTTTCTCTAATTGTATATAATGATTTACTCTGTGGTAGTTGTACTAACAAATATTGAAGTGTAAGTAGTAGTAGAAGTAGTAGCAGCAGCAGCAGCAGCAGCAGTAGTAGTAGTAGTAGTAGTAGTAGTAGTAGCAGTAGAAGTAGTAGAAAAAGTAGAAGTTGTAGCAGTAGAAGAAGTAGTAGTAGTGCTAGTAGTAGAAGTAGCAATAGTAGAAGTAGTAGAAGTAGTAGAAGTAGAAGAAGTTGTAGAAGTAGTAGTAGTAGTTGTTGTAGTAGTAGTAGTAGTAGTAGTAGTAGCAGTAGTAGTAAGTAGTAGAAGCAGAAGTAGTAGTAGTAGAAGTAGTAGTAGTAGTAGTAGTAGTAGTAGTAGTAGTAGTAGTAGAAGTAGTACAATTAGTACAAGTAGTTGAAGTAATAGTTATAGTACAAATAGTATAAGTAGTAGTAGTAGTAGTACAAGTTGTAACATTAGTAGTACTACTACTAGTATTATAAGTAGTAGTAGTAGTAGAAGTAGTAGTAGTAGTAATAGAAATAGTAATAGTAGTACTAGTAGTAGTAGTAGAAGTAGTAATAGTATAAGTAGTAATTGTTGTAGTGCTAGTAGTAGTAGTAGTAGTAGTAGTAGTAGTAGTAGTAGTAGTAGTAGAAGGAATAGTAGTAACAGTAATTGTAGTATTGCTAGTAGTAGTAGAAGGAGTAATTGTAGTAGTTGTAGTAATTGTAGTAGTGCAAGTAGTAGTAGTAGTAGTAGTAGTAGTAACAGTATTATTATTATTAGTAGTAGTAGTAGTAGTATTAATATTATTATAAGTAGTAGTAGTAGTAGTAGTAGTAGTAGTAGTAGTAGTAATTGTATTATTATTATTATTATTAGTAGTAGTAGTAGTAGAAATAACAGAATTAATAGAAGGAGATGGCGTAATACTTCTAACTATCACTTTAATGACATATTTCTTTGCTTTGTATAAAAATAATGATTTATGCATTTTTAATTTTCATTACATTAATATAAAATAAATTAATGAAAACATTAAAATTTGCGTCAGAAATGCAAAACTTGTGTCTGTATGAATGGACCAATAAAATGCCCGCCATACAAGAATAACATGTCATGGTTTCCCCCAGGAATTTCTGAAGGCTTGTTGCATAAATACGACGGGGTGGGTACGGGAAGGGTAGCCCCTCCCTTTGTGGATTTTTATTTTTAGATTTACATTCATGAATTGTGCATTTTCAAGTTTATGTTTCTATTTAATATTGTTGTCATAAAATGAATACAAAGACATTAAAAGTGTGATTATCTAACTTTATTTCTTTACCTTTATAATAGTTATACAATAACAAAAAATAGTTAAACACGTGTAAGTATTAATTGAAAAAGCAAAGCGCGAGCTCTAATCTGAGGCAATAAAAGACTCTAAGTCATTATTGAAATGTAGTTTTTCCTTAAGTCCTTCAAACACAACATTTAGTTCAACAGTACTTAATTCTAATGATGGTTTAAAAACCCAAATCCTCATGATGTTGCAAATGAATTTAATGATTTCTTCACTTCTAGTGTAAAAAATCTTAGAAGTCAGTCCAGTGAACAATCTCCAAGTTTTCAAGAATTAAAGACATGTTCAAAGAAAGCATCCACATGAACAGTTTTTTAACTAGTCAATAAGATAATCCTTTTTAAAGAACTATATAATATTGATATAAACAAATCTTCTTGCCTAGATAGCATAGGCCCTAGAATATTATAAATAAGTGCACCAGTGACCTGCAATAGTTTCTTCATACCCTTATATATTCAATAGTCATAGAAAGTGAAATTGCCCTCAACTTTTTAAAATGCAAAAGACACTCCTATACAAAAAAGGGAGATCCAAACAACTTTAAGGGAATCTGTCAGATTTTAACCTATTACATACATCTCAATCTGTGTTTAGGCCAAATCGCTCCTGTCAAACAGCAATAATGAATATAACTGACAAATAGGCTTCAAGAAATGAATGGCGGAAACATAACAGAGTAGTATTCTTAGATTGAAAAACTGTTTTGATGTTGTCTCTTATCAATATCATAAATTATAACTTTTATGGAACAATCAGCCTACTGAAATATACCCGTGAAAACAAACTTTTAAATGTTTAATGACATATACGCTTTCCTCTTATTAACGAATCTATTGTCTTGATTGAAACCATAAAATACCTAACATAAAGGTAGCAACACGTACCTGTTCCACCAATTAATAAATCTATTGTCTTGATAATACAACCTGTGAACGGTCGCGTCGTGTACCTGTCCCTGCCTCACCCTTCAATTAACACATTCATTGTTTCCATAGTCACTGGAATAAACAAACCAATTTCAATCAACAGTTGATTGAAGCACGTGGCAGATTGAGGAGTATGTGTGGTCAAATCAACAGATTCGCAGTGATCTTGCGTACAAGTGGCTAGTTACAATGTTACTCGTCAGTAGTTCACTTGATTGACAGGTACACCTGTGACGACAATCAGTAAAAGGTCTACTGCTTACTCTGACAGATAAAGGTGTAACCCCACCATTGATTTTTGTTCTTTATTCTATAGTAAATAATAAAAGTTTGAAGGCTTGTCATTCATAGAGAGTCCCAAATGAAAGAAGTGAAACCTACATTTTACTGTTTGTCAACCTCTGCACTATCAAAATATGATGAGAAAAGTAGGGGTCATGTGTCATATAAGAGGTTTTTATTTCTGCTCAGTGTGTACACTGGTGACAAAGTGAAACTAGACTTCCGAAATCATGAATTCATACCCCAATTTCCAAGCATCATTTTTTTTTTCTAAATTCACAATTCAAACATGACAATGCTATCAAAATGTTCAAAATACATCAATAATGCCATTCAAATAAAAAAATGAGCATTAAAATAAGGAAAATGCATTTTTAAAGAAGAAGAATTGAGGATTATTTATAACCGCCATTATGCGACTACCCCACGGAAGCACTTCCTTTTTGCAATGGTGGCACTATGCCTATAAGGAAACCCTTTTTTTTATTTCATAATTACTTCTTTTTTACTAAGTATTACCAATTTGAAGTAATACTGCCAAGTTGCAGGCATTAAATACTGAAACTTTTGTCAAAATATCACTTTTTACATGATCATTATATACAGGCGCGAGATGTTGACCGACATGCAATTTTGATGTGTTTGACTAATTTTACCAAAAAAAATTTTTTTTTACCTAATTCCATTAAAATGTTTACACCAAAATAGTCTCCTGATACACTGAAGACATTATATTACCAAAATACATTATTCAATACAATGTACATGCTAAAAACTGCACATTTAAATCATCCAAAATAAAAAATCTTCAAAATGTTGTAATTTTTCATGAAATTTCAATGTAAATATGCACATATATGCTTTATTTGAGGCATAAACTTGCCAAAATGTTGTTTTTTATGAAGCAAATATCTTCCAATTTGTCATTTAAGACTATGAGAGTGTAAAAAAGAGGTTATTTTACCTACAATTAACATTTTGGAAAATCACCCCCATTTTACTCAAGTCTCTCTTATAGGTGTAACCCCACCATTGATTTTTGTTCTTTATTCTATAGTAAAAAATAAAAGTTTGAAGGCTTGTCATTCATAGAGAGTCCCAAATGAAAGAAGTGAAACCTACATTTTACTGTTTGTCAACCTCTGCACTATCAAAATATGATGAGAAAAGTAGGGATCATGTGTCATATAAGAGATTTTTTTTCTGCTCAGTGTGTACACTGGTGACAAAGTGAAACTAGACTTCCGAAATCATGAATTCATACCCCAATTTCCAAGCATCATTTTTTTTTCTAAATTCACAATTCAAACATGACAATGCTATCAAAATGTTCAAAATACATCAATAATGCCATTCAAATAAAAAAATGTAGCATTAAAATAAGGAAAATGCATTTTTAAAGAAGAAGAATTGAGGATTATTTATAACCGCCATTATGCGACTACCCCACGGAAGCACTTCCTTTTTGCAATGTTGGCACTAAGCCTTAAAGAAATAGTCGCCTGTGTGCAGTAAGGTCTGCACAGTAAACGATAGCGGTTGGTATGGTAGTTATGATATCAGCCCAGTATGCGTGGATTTTTTATGAGACCTGATCAATTTGAGTATTGGTGAAGTAGATATTTATGGTCTGTCGCTCCGGGAATTAAGGCATGTCGTGCCGATTATGACCTGTCGTAAATAAACGGCAGCTTTGAAGGCATATCACGTGCGACATGCGATTAAGGCCTGGGGGAAACCCTGCATGTTCAATCAATATATAACTAAATGATCTGTGTGTTAGTTAGGTATAGAGTCACTGGAGTTTAGGTTATTCGGTTTATCAATCTTACCTCACGTAAAGTTCATCTTATAAATAATTATACGAGGGGTGTTCCTTAAATAATCATAATATATCATTTTTGATGGCGACTTTCTTAAAAGTACGCCCCATTAGCTGAGACACACGTTATTAACCGCACAATTCAATTTTGATTTTTTTTCGTATACTTGAACAGTTTTATCTTTAAGACACTGGTAAGTAGCACCTTCGTTCAATTGCTGTTTCGCAAATTGAAATTTGACCACTCACCTACAAATAGCACTATATACCATTTAACCATCCCCATGGACGTCACACGCCTCTCGGCCAATGTATTTTGACTTCAAATCAAATAATAAACTACTTCGAATATAAGTTTTAATTCTAAGCACATTTTCAGCCCGTTTGCCATTTATATTGCATACCGTGTAGTGAATACGCTATAAAGCAATGTATATTGTACCAATGTCAGTGAATGCTTGAGTCTGATATTTACCTGAGATACACATCAGTGCTAAGTCTAGAGATACAATGTTGTTTATAATAATATTGAATGATCTCCAAGAAAAAAAAAATAAAAGCAGTCGCATGTTTAAGGAACTATCCTCATAATACGATCCAAATTACCTAAAGAGAAACTGACGTCATCTTGTTAACACTGCGATATATAAATTAAACTTTACTTATAACACTTGTTTTATCTTACCTCCTTCTTGCTTTATGTTTTGAACTATAAACGTTCAGTAGAACAATATTGATATTTGTTTATATAGTCGACATAGTTTCATATGAGAAGCGAGACCTTTAATTTTAATCGCTTAATACAAGATAATGATGGACAAAGGAAATCTAACATTTTATGTTATTATTTTTGCAGTTTTTGGGGTCTCACTTAACGGATCCAACAATGTTCCAGCTGAGTTTGATCATTTAGATGAGATATATATTAACAGTTTTAAGTTCAATCTGAGAGATATCAAACTGCTGGAGCATGTTATAGAAACAGTTTCTGTGGAGGGCTTCCAGCTTACAAATCACGTGAGTATATTACGATGATTGATCGAGAATCTAGCAAGTTTTTGCTCTAAAGTATCTTCATTTTATTATACTTTACAATGAAACATTTGTTAAACTTTAATTGATTAATACCATATTGTATTGTTTTTTTCTGAATATATTTATAAAAGTATCTAGAGACGTTAAGAAACTTGTTCCATGAAACATTAGATCGATAAAGTCAAAATAATAATATTAATCACAACATATGGTTCAATTGCAAATTATTACGTATGTGTTTATACTTGCGGAATGTGGAAGTTAATGGAAACAATATCCATTTATGAACCAATCTTAAGCTTCTTATATGTCTTACTTTTTAAAAATATTGAGATCCCTAATTTCTTTTCAGTATTGGAAAGGGGAATTAATCTGGTAGAAGTATTAGAAAGGGGCATGACTCTGGTAGAAGTATTAGAAAGGAGAATGGCTCTGGTAGAAGTATTAAAAAGGGGAATGACTCTGGTAGAAGTATTAAAAAGGGGAATGACTCTGGCAGAAATATTAAAACGGAGAATGACTCTGGTAGCAGTATTAAAAAGGGGAATGACACTGGTAGAAGTATTTAAAAGGGGAATTACTCTGGTAGAAGTATTAGAAAGGAGAATGGCTCTGGTAGAAGCATTAAAAAGGGGAATGACTCTGGCAGAAGTATTAGAAAGGGGAATGACTCTGGTAGAAGCATTAAAAGGGGTATGACTCTGGCAGAAGTATTGGAAAGAGGAATGATTCTGGCAGAAATATTTGAAAGAGGAATGGCTCTGGTAGAAGTATTAAAAAGGGCAATGACTCTGGCAGAAGTATTAGAAAGGGGAATGGCTCTGGTAGAAGTATTAAAAAGGAGAATGACTCTGGCAGAAATATTAGATCGGAGACTGACTCTGGTAGAAATATAAAAAAGGAATATGACTCTGGTAGAAGTATTAGAAATTCTTTAATATATGTGTTGTAATGTGTAAAATTACCAAAAAAAATCCATAATTTGATAGGTTTCATCAGAATGACAGACGCAATTTCAAGAAAAGTATCAAATTGCATTTTAAAAATATATCAAATTTATCAAATTCCAGATTTCTTTTCCAAAGTAAGGCGAAACCACTTCGTTCATGATGATGGTTAAAAAATAATTAAAATAACATCATGATAATACTTAGATATTTATATCTGTATATGATAATACCTAATATGTAAAATAAATGAAAATTACATATATAAATGAATGGGTTGTTAGTGTATTGTCCATATCTATATTGTAGAGTGATTATCTTAGGATACATCAAGAGCACCTCAAGCGGTTGGAGACGTTAATCACTCTTAAAGATAATTAATTAGGTCAATGTCAGTTTAAAAGAAAATGAGCTAAACTGAAATATTAACGTTTAACTTAGCAAAATTTGTTATAAACGTGTACATTATCTCATGCGTTTAAAATCCTCTTACATAACACATGTAACAATTTTGCTTTAAGCTTTTATTATCTCTTAAGTTTAAAGGAAAAAGGAGCACTGCAAGCCACCTTACCGATAACATTTTGACTTCCTTGTCAGTAGCATTTTTGACTTGTTCATAACGGAAATAACTGATATATCCGAATACGCGGTATTGGCGAAATGAAAAAAAATACTAGGATGTAATGTATATACGGGAATGGACACATCGGTGCTGATTTTGACATAAAAACGTTCTTTACCACGAAGGTTCAATATAAAATTTGAGTTGGGGTTGGGGGTATTTGTAAGTCGATCGGAGCAAAGCAAATATCCCTTTATTGGAAGTATGGCCTTAATTATACTTTTTATATATTACAGATTGTATCTACGATTTACCTCTTTAGAAAAGATGATGTTCAACCTTATTCAATAAAACCATATAACGTACGACAGTTAGAACTGCTTCAAAACACATTAACCCCTATGGTTGTTTCCATAGAGCAAGACTTTGAACGCCGTATCTTTACGAGTGCATACAAAGAAAAACAAAGAAGAATAAGTCAGTCAACTAAAAACCGATCTAAACATCGACATATCAACGAACGAAATGAAGCGAAAAAACCAAGAATATCAATCACCGAATACATTAATTCGCATCGCCGTCGCTGATGCAAGGTTTCAAACGGATCATCCAAACCTTAGAAAAGCGATCGATTTCAGTCTATGCTATGATTTTATTGACAACGACGCAAATCCAAATATTGATAAGGACAATGATATTTTTGAAAGACGTCCAGAACTTTACCATGTTTTGAGTCATGGTACAAATTGCATGGGCCTTATAGGCGCGGAGAATTTCAATGGATGCGATCAAGGAGTAGCTCCGAACGTCAAACTCGTCGGTCTTAGGATGATCACAGATTGGAGTACGTTGTCAGATGAAAGAGAATCTCTAGCCTTGTCATTCAAACCAAACGATATTGATGTTTACTCATGCAGCTATAGTATTCAAGATAACGAAGGATTCTACGGACCACTTTTAGCAACGAATATGGCATTGAAAGATGGTGTGGAAAATGGACGTAAATGCAGAGGAAGAATATTTGTGTATCCAAGTGGAAATGGCGATGACGATAACTGTAACGCCGACGGTTACGCAAACAGTGTGTACACTATTACTGTGGCTAATGTGAAAAAAGATGGAAGTCTACCTATAAATAAAGAAGTTTGCGCTTGTGCTTTGGCGGCTACAATTGGAGAAGGTTTTACAACAACTGATCTCCATGGCGAGTGTAGCGATTTGTTTTATGGCGCATCTGCCGCTACTGCAGTTGCCGCAGGATATATCGGAGAGACACTTACTATTAACCCTTTACTGTCAAAGCGAGACATTGAACATATCATCGTGAAAACGTCTAAAAAGAATACAAATATTAGTTGGCGTGCCAATGGTGTTGGACTTCTTTTTAATGATCAAATTGGATTTGGAATCATGGATCTTGACGAAATGAAAGAAATCGCTGCCCAATGGAATTACTCTGCTACATATCACAAATGCATTATACCTGGACATTCTACGCCTATGTCAAAGAAAGTTTCTGGCAAGACGTTGAATCTAAACATACTAATAGAGGATGATAGCTGCAGCAATAAGTCTACACAAGTACGGTATATTGAACACGTGCAAGTGGATTTGAATTTGAAATGTTCAAACATTGAAGCCATAGAAATAAATCTCATATCACCAATGAATACATCGTCGCCTATCCTAACGAAGATGAAACTCAATGAGAAGGATAAAAGTAAATATAGAGATTTTAACTGGACTTTTATGTCTGTGCAGTTTTGGGGAGAAAATCCAGTTGGCCATTGGACAGTGACATTTAATGTAGATAAAGATACTGAGGGTGAATTTGATTTACATCAGATTGTATTCCATGGTACACAGGAAACTGCGAATTCAGAAACCAAACCGCAGCAATGTGATCGCAGAAACAATGCCGACTTTGACAGAGAAAGCAATTTTTCAACTTTTGATGTATTGTTTTATTTTTCCACATTGATAATATCCATCATCTATATTATAGTGATTCGTAGATTGTACACGCATCACTTGGGTTAGGGTCCTAGTAGGAATATTTATCAAATTCCACGTGCCAAAAACGTCAACAAAGTCAGTGACTTATTATTTTAAATTATATTCTATTATTCATTGTTTGCTCCATACCTAATTGTTGTTGTTGTTTTACTACGAAACATGCCTTCAGATTTCACTACGGATTGAATTGTGTTATTTGTTCTTTATGAAATAAGATGTAGGATTTTCACGGTAAAAACATAATAGCAAAAGCAAAGCTATTATTTTTTTCCAATTGTAAGAATGTATCCGATCATAAAGATGCACAATAACCGGCAGGTTGGGTAGAGTGAATTTTTAAAGAAAGTGCAGTGACTTCCAGGAAATTATCTTAAGAAATAAGTCCCCAAAGAAATACCTTCATCTGATAAAAACTTATACATATTAATGTTTAACTCTAGTGACGTTTAATTGCAGTTGATGCCTTGCCAGAAATTGCACTATTCATCTGCAACAGTGAATCACAGCCACTTTGAGAACCATTTAGAAAATATTTTTAACTAAATTACCTATGACTCGTTTTTTAGTGCGTGAATCGTCTCATTGTCAAATCAAAATTGCGCACCATTATGTTCGTGTCACAAATTGTCTTTAAATAGCAAAGTATTGCGAACTTTACAGAAATAATATTTAAGTTATTTGGGGTAAATAATTTCAGGCATTGGGTGGGTGTGTCATCTCTGGTTCTATTACAATCTAATTTCCTACTTTATGTGAGATAGAGACCTACCGATACTAAAATCAATAGACATTTGAAAAAAAAGCATTTTCTTGTGAAGTGTTAAGCTTTAAATTATTATAGAATGGAGTTTAAAGTGACACACAACAATCTTAAAAAAAAAACAGATTTATAGTTTTATTGTGTTTTGTTGTTTTTTTGTTGTTGTTTTTTTTTTGGGGGGTGGAGGTGGGGCTGGGGGAGGGGTCACATCACAGACGGATTTAGAGGTAAGACTAATGTGTCCGTTTCCCTCAACCTCAGTATAGTTTGTTCCACGATTTTTGTGTTGGGTAGCGTCCACCAAATTTCTAGGGGATACTCTGGTATCACTTATTTGATTTCTTGATATCATCTCCTACAATTTATGATATTCATTATTCATAAGAAATTATGAGCATCACGACTATAATTCAATTCATGAAACTAGTCTCAATAATAGGCCTATACCTATTTATACCAATAAAAAATAAGTGACAGCGGTCACCAATCAAAGTACTCACCCTGTACTTCGTTGCTTAACTTTCAATACTGTCATTGCACTTCATCCATGTCGCTATTAAAGTTAGAATAACAGCGAGGCTGTTACAAGTGACCTATGTACATTCAATTCACTCTTCCCCTCTTTAACCTTTAGGGCTTAGCCCCAGCTGCATAGTCTGTGACTTTTCGCAGTTCCTGGCCATATGCAGCCCCATCCCAAGGAAAGAGAAATTCGTCAGACGCAGGTTCGAAAGTTAATCCTCGTCGCCATTAAAGTGACAGCGGTCACCAATCCAATTACTAAACCCGTACTTCGTTGCGTTACTTCCAAGACAGTCAGTGCACTTCAACTATGTCGCTGTAAAAGCTAGCTTAACAGCGTGGCTGTTATAAGTAACCCATATACGTTCACTACAATAATTTAATTATACTAACGAGTTATATAAATTTATACAAACATTTCTAGCACGAATACTGACGGCTTACAGCAGATTTTTAATGTATTTTATCCTGGCATTCAATTAACACCATAAATCAATACACAGAAAAAACAGATACCTCTTTAGTAAATATCAACACGCAAAAACAACCCCAATATAATAAAATTCTCACGAGTATTGTCACTATAATATCTTTTCTGTTAAAGGGACACACTTACTAATAAGTACTAATTTAATATTTAACAGGATTCAACACCAAACCAAACATTATAGACTCATGAGAGAAAAATCTCCTAAAATCCGATTAAACTATCATCAACAGCGTTTATAAATTTATTTATTTTTCTTTTTTTTGTTTTGTGGGGGGATAGCGGCGAAGGGTTTATTTATAAATGTCATAGAAAGAAATAAGCTCCTTAAACTAGGGCTTATAATTTGTTGAGACTCTGGTGTGTCCCTTTAAGATAAGTATATATATTGATTCATAAACATAGTTGTACGGTTTGTTGAGGGATGGCCCATCCCGACCATAACAAACCTGTTACGGGGTGATTTTTTTTTAGCCAAGATTAATAATCATTTAACATCATTTAAAAACCATCATATTCATTTCATCCTCCATCATTAATTAAAACATCAAGTTATATAACCATTCATTCATTTAATTGTTTAATTACACTCATTTTTAAGTTCGTTCGTTCATTCATTCAATGATAGAAATTTATTTTACGCTATAATAATTGATAAATAATGATTATATTAAAAGTTAAAGACTGTCTGTATGAATTCAGTATAATATTATTATTCTTTTATATGTCATCATTTCTTTTTAATTTGCCAATGTTCAATATCTTACCGAAACGGAAAAGCAAAACATTAGATATGGACAGTAATAAAATAAAATACAATTTTAAGAGATTGTTTTGTTAATAGTGGTCTGCTCCTTTTAATTTGTATATTTACTTTTTACCGTTTTTAGCTAAGATAGCCAAATTGAACAGTGTCACGGTTTGAAATACCGTTAAAACTGACATTTGTTGTCAGTTGAGATGCCTATGAGGAGCGCAAGAAAGAAGAGACTGAAGACTGCATATATACACAAACGATAGTTCTCAACAAAACTCTGCAATGCATTTCGTCATAGGCTATAACAACCACTATATAACTGACAGAACGTTTACTAGGTACATAAACCACGTCTATACTTATACTACTTGTACAACAAAAGGTGTAACGAAACAGATTAAACTGATAACATAGTTACCTGACCTCAGAACGATTTTATGAAGAACTGGTTAAAAACGATTGACGTGTTTTAAGACAACGAAAACGTAGTATCAGCACACGCGAACCTTAAAGAAAAACCTTTAACAATGATTAATTATCATTTACATGGATTTCGCCAAAAACATACTTAACAGATAATAAAACTCAGTCAGCATACAAGATTGGAATCTAATACTGGTTATATGTTAACAAACTTGAACGCAAAAGTAATGTGGCCATATACATGTATGTATAAGATCTAAAGTATGTATATATATGATAAAAATAACGTAAGAAATATTAAATTTCACGAATCCAGATTACTTAAAAACGTGAAAATATTTGCATTAAAATGTAACGAAACTAGAATTATATTTGAACGTGTTATCATGTGCATGGTAGATACATGTATGTATAAATAATTGGTATTATACATGTCTTGCTGCACCTAAAACATCCGTTACATAGTATACATAGAGGATCTTACATGAGTGCTCATTTATAATGACCTATTAAACGAGTCGGAAAAAATATATTATGCGAGGCTCTGCCTGGGAAAGTCGGAAAGTACTTCGGCAATTATGTACGAGAGTTGAATTATACGGAAAAACACGAGCGATGAATCGGAAGTGATATTACACAAGGTTAATATCAAAAATATGGCATTGGTTTATTACATGCCTGCACCGTAAATTATGTCATAAAATCATTGATGATACATATAGCAAACAAGTAAATTTTGTGACATAGCTGTATACAGTTGGTACAAATTAAATTTATTTCAAGCGTTACTGTTTTAAATGTTAGATAATGCAGTATAACAATATGGTGTGTTCACCGTGCAGAAGATATACACTTAGTCTCAATGGTATAAGATATAAGGACATAAGGTATCCAAATAAAAACATGTCCAAAATATTTCTTGTGTATTAAAAAATTAGAGTAATTATTTATTTATTCCTTGAATTTCTAAAATTAGTCTGAAAATAATTACAGTTTTCTCATGTTACCATGTATCGGTTAAACACTGAATCATACGTTGCAAAACGTATCAATCATTCCGTTTCGTAAAAGCAATTGAAAACATATAATTATATTTGATTTGTCATTTCTTTATGATGTTTGAAGGACCTATTCAGTTATCTAGGTCGTGAATCAATATTCAAAATAGGTCAGCAATAGTTGCTCGACATTCATTGTAAACACAGGTATGTAATCGTGGATCACCATTCGGAAATATTCATGTCGTTAATGTAGATTCAATCTATTTTCGATTTTCAATCTGGATATTTTAAATGCGATCACCCCCTATTTTAATAAACCTAGATCCGCAATCGTAGATCAATAACAAAAAAGTTCAGGTAGTGTATTAACGTTAACTTTCAAGAAAGATCAGATCTTAAATCAACATTCAAAATTGTCCAGATCGAAGAATGACATACACAGTTTGACTCAGGTTAGCAATGTAGATCAACATTCAAACATTTCCATATCGTAGATATATGTTCAGCTCGAAGATACTTAAAAAAACTCAGGTTCAAATCTTTAGTCATGTGCGTATATTTTAGTAAAAGCTTTCAATTTTTCAGTGAAACTTCAAGTGAGGGCTTACCGCAAGGTAAATGGGTCTAGTGGGACATGGCGGCCTGTTTTATACTTAAAACATATGGTTAAAGTTTTTTAGGCATGCTCAGTTAACTCATCCCATATACCAAATAACACGTCTCAAGTACATGCATTTGCATTACTATCAAAGTTGCACAAGGGTACAAGTTTAATAACGTTATTAGTTTAGTCAAAATTATGTCCCTTTATATACTCATACTTTAATTAAGATTGTTAGACTTATTTCTCAATTACTATCAGAGTTACATCAACAAAATTGACAAGTGGGTCTCTGACGACCAGAGAATTTAGATAAATGCTCTGCCCTTTTTTCAACTTTCCTGTCTGAGCCCGATTACGCCTATACCCCGTTCCGCCCCACGTCCTTTTGTTTTAATTTTAAATTTAATACGTTATTTTGTAAAGGGGACAAATGGTATTATTCGCTTATAATTTTAGACAAAAGATATGTCCGCTTATCTATATAGTGAAAGTTTATTTAAAGTTCCTCACATGCTCCTAGGTGAGTCGTCTGCAATGTTTCGGTTTTGTCCTTGTGTTTAAGAAAGAAAATGAAAAACTGGGGGAGGGGGGGAGAATTGTACGATATATATGAATACTCTGTTCACACATACAGGTTCTGTTCAGATACGATGCTTTATTTGTCTGTAATCACTTCTGGAAACGTAACGGCCGTTGTGAATTGTGTCAATTATCGGCATGACTTGCGGTTACCATGTGTTTTTCTTACTAATTGTCCCAAGGGTTGTATCTTATAATGACTAATAAACATCACATGAACTTTATTTTCGAGAGCAAATTGATTTTGTACATGGTGTTAATGTTCGCATATATGTGTGATGGTTCTGGGAGGCATGTTATAGTTCGGCTGCATTGAAACCCGCTCGATTTATTTTTTTATGTTTTCCCATGTATATAATCTAAACTAATCAATTGGCAAAAGTAAAACTCATTCTTACGTAAATTCGAATGTAGAAAACCATAAAGCAGGCGAAATGTACTGTGTTTTTATGGTATAGCCTTATATTTATTTGAATTGTAACATATGTAAATACAAATAAACCCATAAAACTATTGTGGTAAATCTGATGATGACTTGAAATAACCATAAATTATAAATTATAAAATTATAATCTGTATTTACAATACCCTGTTTACATTTCGAATACCACTTTATTGTGATTTATGAGATTGTTTATTGTTTGGCTTAATAACTTAAATCGTAAATCATTACAAGATTGCAGATAACAAAGGAAAAATGAGGTAAAAGTTATTTTTCTACAGAAAAGAAATATACCACTTCAAGATTAAGGACTCACAGCTGAAATTGACAAACTTCCATTCAAGTGATTCCCATCTGAAAATAACAGCGCCAGCAAACCTCAAGAAGAAACTGCATGGCTCTTACAAATCAATATTTGACACCATTTACACCATAACTGGAGAAAGCAACACTGTCTCCTATTTTATTCATTCTTAGAAAAAAAAAAACATCTTCAATTAAATCTTAAATAAGTCACAAACTCACTATTGGAACCGAATATTCAATAAAATCAAAACTTGTTTAGAGTACAGGGACAATGACACTCGTAATAAGTCTGATAAGTCTATAGATAATGATTGTAGTGAATTAGAGGTAGCAACAACGTCTAATGAAAATTTCTGTATGTTGAGAGTATTGATTATAATAACGAAAATCCAGCTAAATGTTGTAAAATTCCTGCGGTTAGTTTCAAGAGATGCATTTCCCTTCGACAATGTTACATTCAATTCACTGCCAGTTTATTCAACCATTTAATTACATCAGTGAATAAATTTAATGCAACATCGTCCACGGAAAATTCATTTCATGATACAACTCACTCTTCAGACGTCTGTTTTTGGAGTTTAACCAGTACCTCATCAAACATTTTATGTATGTTCTCATCTTCAATATATATACGCATTTTTCATTTGGCAATTTAGATGAATTTTTCTTATCATAATCAGCATACGGATAGGTTTATTTAAAAAACAACAAGCTCGTCAAACTTCCAGTTAGTGTGCATTTTCTTTCTGCAATGGAAAAAAATACTTAAAATATTCTATGTGGAATCGCTTTAACCATGGAAATCCTAGACCTTATTTATTATAGAAAAACAAAGAACATAATTCATCTGTGTGGTGAAACCTTTAAATGTTGTCAAAAATGCTCAACCAGTCAATATAAATAAGATCTTAAAATTATAATTGTAGACAATGTTTGTTATTTTTTTGCTAAGGTCGTCTGCGGACTGCTTTGTAGGTTTATTTTTATTACACATCTCACAATTCGTTTCCATTGTGATATATAGCTACATCATAAAAACAGCCCACAATAACTTTAAACGAGCGGATTTCAATGCAGCCACACCATAACATGCTTCATATAACCATCACACACATTCCCTGACCATAACATTGTGTACAAAATCCAGTTACTCCAGAAACTGAAGTGTATGTGGTTTCATATAATTTAAGACCTTTTCGGGCATATGTAATAAGCAATTTAAAGCCAATTCAAGTTCCAATTGTTTGGGTAACTAGTATTAAAATCACTTGGTAATCACCCGTCATGCCAAAAATTTACAAAATTTGCCATATTCGTTTCATTTTCAGAAGTGATTACAGACAATCAAAGCATCGTATCTGAAAAGAACCTGTGTGTGTGTGTGAAAAGTGTATTCATAAATATATCGTACAACATTCCCCAATTTGGCATTTTCTTTCTTAAATTCAAAAATCGAACACCTTGGGTATTCAAGTAGTTATTGTTAATATTAACAATAGTGTAAATGATTTGTCACTGTTAAAAACAAGACTACGTGACCAATGTCTTCAGGAATGGAATGCTTCTCTTTACACTATGTCTGAACTTGATTTCGAATCCCACTCACATGCGTTGTCGTTTGGTCGAATAAAGTAAATGTCTTTTTAAACAATAAAAGCTGTAAAAATCTACCTCATTGATTGACGACCTAAATAACAATCTGTATAAAATGCTGACTTCATACGGGTACAAAAAAAGACTGCACACTTACCCGTCATAAATACACATTTATATAGGAGTTGTATAGGTCAATATTGCAATATTCTTTACATTTATTTTGTATAACCCCACTCGAAATATGTACAGCTTTACTGCAAGTAGACTTTGCAGGGGAACAGATAAAGGTGTATAACTTATCCTACCTGTCTAATAAAAGATTAAACTTAACATATTGATAAAAAAACAACTCATTTAAATCGCCTAAAAATAACATCATTACAAATCTTCAAAAATACTTTGTCACCTGTAGATTGTTTTTGAGTCAGCTGATCGTGATTCAGCTATTCAACTAAGTCCATTAACAGGAACTACTTCATAAGTACGCAGTTGAACTTTTAAAGAGATTTATTGTTCAAATTTTGTAAACTTAAAAGGTATTTACTTGGGTTTTGTGAGTTCATTGTGTGTATCTGCGTGTAGAATGTTTTATGTATATCTATATGAACATATTTGTGTTTACGTCATACGCCTATGAGTGTGATCGGGACTGACGTGTAATGGTGCAGTGTATACGGCGTTGGCCGTTCATGCTAACTGTCGCGGATTCGATCCGGGGATTGATTCGTTTATCTCCCATAATTAACACTCGTAGCGTACTCGAAAGCGATCCATATAAGCTCTGAGCTTACTTCCAAATCAAGCAGAGCTGAATTGATATACACTTTGGGTTTATCAGATTTGCTTAAAGTACACTGTTCCATTTTATGTCATGATTAAGAAATATCGAGGAGTGGAGAATATGTGCAGCCTGGTTAAACTTACCCACTTTTACCACTGATCGTCCACTGACCGACCATTGACCGTCTACTGACCGTCTACTGACCGTCCTCTGATCATCCAAGATGCAGTTTTACCACTGACCGTGCACTGAACGTCAGCTTACCGTCCACTGACCATCAACTGACCGTCCATTGACCAACCCAGATGCAGGTTTTACCACTGACCGTCCGCTGACCGTGAACTGACCGTCAACTGACCAACCCAGATGCAGTTTTACCACTGACCGTCCACTGACCATCAACTAACCGTCCACTGACCAACCCAGATTCGGTTTTACCACTGACCGTCCACTGACCGTCAACTGACCGTCCACTGACCAACCCAGATGCAGGTTTTACCACTGACCGTCAACTGACCGTCCACTGACCATCCCAGATGAGGTTTTACCACTATCCGTCCACTGACCGTCAACTGACCGTCCACTGACCAACCCAGATGCAGTTTTACCACTGACCGTCCACTGACCGTCATCTGACGCGGTTTTACCACTGACCGTCCATTGACCGTCGTCTGATCGTCCAATGACCGTCCAATGACCGTCCAATGACCAACCCAGAAGCGAATTTACCACTGACCGTCCATCGTCCGTCCACTGACAGTCCATTTACCAACCCAGATGCGGTTTTACAACTAATCGTCCCCTGACCGTCCATCGTCCGTCCACTGACTAGTAGGCCAATCCAAAAAGCAAAATGACCCTTATTTTAACTTTTGATGGCAATTTTTAGTAGAATTGTTTTAGTACCATAACATTATTCCCCAATATGTATAGCATCGTGTGATGATGGATGCAACTCATGGAATTGCGTTTTAAGGTCACAGTTGAGGTCAAAGGTCAATCAGATGCAAAAATTAACAAAACGGTATTGTATATAAATTATTGTCACTAATGTTACAATTATGTTATTTTATATATTTTTTCTGTAATGACATGTTGTTAATAGTCTAACAGACAATATAGACAAATATACAATATTTTATTTGAGTAATGTAGGCCTCCGGCCCATAATACATTTTTAAACACATGGTAAACGTGGAATCTAACAAATAAACATTCATAATACGAACATTATAATTTCAATACAGTTTTGATAAAATGAATGCAATATATTTATTTATATAGATATATATATATATTTTTTTTAACGTATTGACTGTTCTGTTGTTTTGCTCATGATCAATGTTTGTGTCTATCTTATTTCAAATTCTGAAAAAAAGAAAAAAGTAATACACAATTTCGAGATTTAATTCAAGTCATTATGTTATACGTCATTTTGTTTTAAATTTGGAAGGTAAAGAGTTATTTTATTAAACATCTCAAATACAAACTTTGCCAGTTTGATTATCTTGTCAGAATTGGCTGTGCTCATCAAACTGTAGAATTCATATACATTATGATAGTTGTGATTGTTATAGTTAATAATGAAACAGTGTAAAGGACAATGGAGCATCTATTTAAAGGATATTGAAACATGCCTGTCTTTCTGCTTGTTTTTATACGAGTCGAAAGTTCAATAAGTAAATTAAAATGTAGACAATTTCAGTAGTTGTTGTTTATTGCAAATCTCCAATTTGTTATTAACCTTGAATTTTACTGCATATCTTTGAAGATAAATACTTAACTCTAAAAGTTAAGTGTTCGCTTGAACGTCCGTATGTTTTACACAATACGATAATACACTGGTGCATATTTTTTTATCATGTATTATTTTCCAATTGAAATGCGATTCAAGGAGAAATAACAATTACGAATATATATACCTTAGATTAAAAGTAAATGTAAAAGAAAGAGAGTTTATGGTATGATGTAATCAAATTACCTTAATTGTACGTAAAACTAGTAAAACTTGTCCTACCATATATAAAGATGCCACACAAAGAATCTGAGATTCGAAGAAAATTACTTGTTACCTCCAGTATAGAAGTTCTTGACAGAAATGACAGTTTTGATCGCGACACTTGATTGAAACTTTTTATGGCATAAAATTTGTTATAGTGTATTCACTTCCAAAAACAAAATTAATAAACTCAAAAGAAAAATTGGATCTCCTGGACCTTCTACTAGTAGTGTCGAAGAAGTGTTGAAAGATGCTCCTGTCCGTTCAGCAACTTATGCAAAATATTACAAACTGATTCGAGTTGTTGTATTTTATTTCCGTCGGAAGATGTAAAAACAGTTACACCGTTTATGAGTGATATTTTTCAAGAATATATATTGTGGCTGTAAATGATCTTATTGCGTCCGAAGTAAAATACATTCTAACATGTCTGTCTAAGTTTAAAAAACAAATTGTGAAGTATGAAGATACTATCGAAGATGATACAGTAATGACAGAATTATGAGGATTGAGCTCCGGTGATTGTTGGTGGCGACTGGAGTAGCTATTTTACAAGGAAGCGGGTATTAAATCAGACTGTTCCAAGCAAATATGAAGATCGTTCTATGAAGACGTCAAAAAAGCTACTGACCCAAAGCACAGTTTATTAGACCATCATATATGCGTCTGATTTTGGGTCAAATACTGATTTATCTGATAATGTTTCAAGTAGTCTAGAACCATATGAAAGTATACTTATACAGGAAAGTGTTTACTGCTGCTCAACATTAACAGGTGAGACAGACATTGATTATGTAGACAAGGTAATTCCTGGAACGTTCTTTCTCTATCTCGCCTGCTATTTGGTGGTATGACAATTATTCTAGATGGCAATGCTGAAGTCAGAACCTATGCGAAGAACTGTTACGTTTGTATACTAGAGCAAGAGATATAGTATTTGGCGTATTTAACGGCATACACAATCTCAAGATGTTGGCCTTGGACATGCTCTTCACAAGACAGCTCGTTCTGAAATGAGTGTCAGTCTTTTTCATGCTGTCAACCACACTGTTATAAATATTATCATTAGAATTGACAACTTAATTGCAAATGACAGTCTTGGGATGTATATCGAAAATGGATATGATCTGTTTATGTCCTGTGATAATATTGGTGCTATTGAAGAAACGTTAGATTGAAAGAAACATAGTTAACAGCACAATATGATAGTTGGGAAATACAGTCAAACTCTAGAGAATATTATGTGGGTACTAATACCAGAACTTAATAATTGGGCAAACATGCTTCTGCTGATACTATGAAAACTATCCACTTAGATAAAGCAATGATGGTAGGCTATATCCAATACATGGACCTGACAACATAAATGCAAGTAGTTGGTACACAAACAATAATGAAACACGTTAAACAGCATATATTCGGAATATTTGAATAGATTTTTAGCAAAATAGTCAAAATGATGTGCAAACAGTTCCGACATGGAGAGCTTACAATGAATTAAGCAGTCCAGATATTCTGCCAATGACAACTATAGGAATGCTTCCAATACTACAAACCTATTTAGATGAACTGAACACATTTACTACTGTTATCAATATATTTGAAGAAATTTCAAATCATATTGGTCAAAGCAACACCGTTATCACAGCAGATCAGCCATCCTTTCTAAAAAGAAATAACTTGTATGCGGCAATCAAGACCTGTTTACTTAGATGATAATTATGAAGTCTCTCAAAAGACAGCACCAGATATGTGTGGGGAATTTAAAGATAGGATTTTTATAGTCAAAAGGAGCAAAATCACTGAACACTGACCAAGCAACAAGCTGGATGAAAACATTTGTAACATGAACAATAGGAAAAAAGGAATCACACAAAATGACCAAGCCAGAGACAAATTCTGTGTCACTTTGACAACTCAGTCGGATGTGTTAGAGAAGTCACTATAAAGGGAAAGTGGTGCAGAGGAAGACCATATCTACACCAGATATGATTGTCTGCCTTTTGGAGCTGATCTTAATGAGTCTGATGTTCAAGTTCTGATCAAACAAATGGATACTTTTGACATTTTCTGAGTATGATCCTTTGAAGAAAAAAACATAACATTTGCGTTGATATATGATATTTCAAACATGCAGAAAGTTCAGGTTGTTAAAGATGACAGAAAACTAGAGTCTATCAAACATTTAAATGTTTAAACATATCTTTGTCAGCTGTAAATGCTTGCTGAAATGTAGAAATTGGTTCTGTTCTGAAACACAAGTTGTCTTTATTACCTCTGACAGTTGCTAGGGTTGTATGATTTAGGAACTCTACCACAAAGACTGAATTATTGAATGTCTCTGAATATGAAGTGATTTTAACTTGATGACTTTCCCAATTCGTCACTGCAATGATACATAATCATTGATAGTCACACTATGATTCAGGCTTTTGGAATGCATGCTATCCGAATAGTTACTTTCTGCATTCTAACAAGTATCCTTATTATATAACAACGTATTAACTAGTATACTAGTGTATATTAAAACGACTATAGATCATTAGCTTTCTTTGTTGAGCAATATCAGAGAATATTGACTATTTCTATACCGCATTTAGTTTTATCCGACTTCTATTGTGACCTCATGAAGCTCTTTCCTTCTATTTTACTATGCTTAATTTCTCATAATGTTTGTTTATGTATTCACTTCATTTGATTTAAAACACTTGCCTGTTCTTATTTATTGGAAGCTTGCATTTCACAAGAAATTCAAAATTCATAAATTTTACACACTTTTTGACCTTTGACCTCAATTTGACAACACAATTTTTAACATATTTTATTCGTTTTCCTAGTAGTTGCTTACAACAGACATATTTCAATAATTTTCAGTTCATTAAATAAACAAATATTTTAACAAGACAGTTTCCTTAATTCTATATATCAATTACTGCACCCAATTGACCTTTGACCAAATTTTGAGATTATGAGGCGATTTCATGATTGGCATCCACCCTCACAGGTTTGTATACATACCAAGGAAGACATTTAGCATGGATGCCAAATTCTACTCAAATTTGCCATCAAAAGTTTTTTTCCTGTGTTTGGATGGCCTACTAGACCGTGCACAGATCAACCCAGATGCGGTTTTACCACTGACCGTCCACAAACCGTCCTATCGGCCGTCCATCGACCGTCCACTAACCGTTAACTGACCGTCCACTGACAGTCAACTGACATCCACTGACCGTCCATTAACTGTTTACTGACCTTTCGTTAACCATCCGTTGAATGTACATTGACCGTCCGCTGACCGTACACTGACCGTCCACTGACTGTTCCAAATCAATTGCTATCGCCTGTCATTATTTCGGCATTGTCCGTATTATAACTATCATATACATTGTATTTTCCTGGTCGTAGTGGCATTTGAATATTTTCTTCTTTTGGACACAGTTTTTATCATTTTGTAAGGATTATAATGAATGATTTGTTCTCCATTAATTTTGAAGAAATGTGGCATACGATACAGATATATCATTATAAGGAGCCATTAAAGGTTATAACCTGAGGATAAATATATATGTGTAACCATCCCTTAGCCCATCTATGATTAATTTCTCTTTGCTAGGACTTTGTTTTATAATTTCAACATGAGAGCTACCTGAGCCGTCAGGGAAACGAGTTCTTGTCATAGCTGTTCTTGTCATAGCTGGTATTTGAAGACTGAAGATATTCTTCTAAGGGATCAAATTTTTCCTAACATCCAACGCAGGCATAACTTTGAAGCTAGTGCAATAATTGGACTGAAATCTGGTCATCCGGTGTCGGTGGTTTAGATAACACGTGACAGTAGTTGTCAACAAGTTTGTTATTGTACTTTGTTTAGGTCCTGGATTACTTATACAACTGATAAAAGTTCTGAATGCAGAAATATCATTTGTTAAACAAGATACACCCTGGTGCTTTCTCTTTTCTCGCAAAGAGTATTAGGTCTTTAGGACGAGAGTGAGATTTATATCAGAGTTTTAAAATACTACCGGTGAATGTTATGACATTTACTATCTGATTGTATATTAAACACCATTGTCAGAATGATGTATAACAAGGTTCGCAATTAACTTCAGATAATTATATTTATTTTCCTATCCAGCTACAGGCCATTCTTCATGCAAACAAATCCGTCTATAATAGTCTGAATTATAATACTTTTCTAGCGTTTTCGTTTGCTGTCCGTTTGTAGCTGAATACTTATCATAATAAGAACAATTCATAGATACTATTATTATTAGCAAAGACGTAGCAACATGAAATGGGTCACAACCTTGCAACGATAAATTGCAAAATCCGCTAATGGAGAGCTTAAACCTGGTTGACGGGCACACCCAACCCCTATTTTGTACAAATATGAAAGCCTGCGCTGACTTGCATTTTCAATAGTCTACCAAATATTCAAGAAATCATGAAGGTGCATAACTCATCAATTGGTTAGCATATAAATTTATCAACAGTTATCCCCCTTTATATTAACACAATTTTTAGTTCAATGATCAAGATACCATCACTTTGTTTTGCCACTGAAAACTGTATGATTGCTTAATAGTCCAATTCATAGTCAACAAAATACAAGAAGTCGTAGTCAACTAAAGCAGAAGTGATAAATAATACATTGTCTTCAATGGTCTATAATGTAACATATGCATGTTTCAGACACACTATTGTGTAAGTCGCCCTTGTATGTATTCAATTAAAACAATTAAATTAAAATAATTTCAAAGACCGATATTCGGGTATATA
The DNA here is from genome assembly GCA_029582155.1 of Panopea generosa. NCBI lineage: Eukaryota > Metazoa > Mollusca > Bivalvia > Adapedonta > Hiatellidae > Panopea > Panopea generosa. Next base: position 329,678 of record CM055899.1, on the reverse strand, counting down.
TTTATAGATATTAAATAAATATTTTGTTGAGATAGTATACATAATAGAAAATAATACATTTTTCTTAATGCATTTTGGTTATAATACAGACATGTATCAGTGAATAGTTTGGGTTATTTCACTGTTTAAGATAATGTCATTATTAAAAAAAAATGGTATTTTCACTTGTTTTGATAATAGAATGAAAATAAAAATTCAATGATTCAGCGAAAAAATCAAACCCCTAAAATTACCAATATCGCTCGAGACTTTGCCAGTCATATCAATATTATTTCAGTGCACTCTCGATGGTGCAAAGTACCGCCATAGGGAACAAAAAATGCTTCCGCATAATGGTTGCTATAAATAATCCTTCTTCCTTCTCATTTAAAAATACATTTTCCTACTTTTGATGATCTTTTTTTTTTTTAAAAATTTGAATGGCATTATTAATAAAGACTTTCAATGCATTGTTATGTTTGAATAGTGAATTTAAAAAAACACAAACTTAATGCTTGGAATTTGGGGAATGCATACATGAATTCGAAAAACTACTTTTCACTCAGTCAACAGTGTACACACTAAACAGAAACAAACTATTGTGGTTGATACATGGCCACCTACATTTCTCACTATTACATGTATTGGTATTGCAGAAGTTGGTAAACAATACAATGTAAGTTTCGCTTTCATTCGGTTTTTCAACTACATGTAATGACAAGAATACAAACTTATAAAATTTCAGAATTAATTATATAATTTATATATATCTAAATCATTATTTTATATTATTATCACTAATTTCAAGTTAACCGGTAACAAAACTGCAGTTAGGAGATAGTTTGGTTTTTCGTTTTTCGTCTTTTGATATTTAAAGGCGTAACTGTTCATTTGGAGGATAGGGTTAACGTTAGGGTTAACGTTAGATTCATGATCAATATCGAACATCGTAAGACGAATATCAAACTAACTTCAGTCTGCTTAATAAAACATATTCAAATTTATGTGTACAGAGATGAGTCAGTATTCGGTCTTGTTCTTCTTGGTACGTAATAAAGTTAACATACTGTTGATACTGTTGGAGGCGGAATGCGTTTTTGCATAGGCAAATCAGGTTTACTTATGTCGTAGAACTATCAATATTTTTATCACATTTCTTTTACATGTTCACATGTTCTTTAATGTCATGCATTTTTGTATGTTTAAAACACATATCAAAGAGCTTTAAGGATAGTTTAGTTTAAACATATTTTATTTCAAAATATTACATGAAATGTGGTTGAGCCACAAGTCCTGCCAACGATTGATTCGGCCCTTCCCCTACATATTACATAATCGTTTGTTTAACAATGGCATAACATAATCGTTTGTTTAACAATGGCATAAAATTAAACCTGCATTGACAAGTTCTATTATTTTGCAATTTTATTAAAACAAATTTGTAGAACTTAATCAGTATTAGTCGTTAAATCTTTTTTTTTGCTTTAATACAATTATGTACTGATTCAACAATTTTCTTTTTTTTCGTTTAAAGATAAAATCTTAAAACCAAATAATAGTTTTTTAATATTAAGAGGGTGAAACAATCTAGTTGATTGAAAGAGTATTAGTCTTTGATTTCTATAAATGGGACATTAAAAGAAAAAGTGTTCTGAGAAAACATACAACAACCTGATGTCTTAGAAGTTTTCTTTTAATAGGCTAATGATATTCATTTGATACTTTACTACCCCAAGACGTCGGTCGTGGTGCCGACCTTTTATTTTTTTCTAACCAAAACCAAGTTTATGTTTTATGCCAATAGCTGGTTAAACAATTAAATTTTCAGCAATTTTTTCGCCAAATGTTTTTGATTAAGCATTTTTTAATTTCTCTATCATTTCTTTATCAGAAGTCGATTTTAACACCCATTTAATAACAATAATCATGTTTTTGGCAAACACTATCTAAGTCATTCATCGGACTTCGTGATTCCAAAGGATTCCTAGGTCCACAATATTTGTAACCAGGAAATGTCAATCCCTTTTTATGAAGCATGGATAATATAGCATTATGAATGTCAAAACCTTGCCCCACGCTTTTCTTTACAAAATTTGTTTTTGTTATTTCACAAGACGCACAATAATTCTAGGTTATTTATCTTGTGTTGCAATATTTTCCTTCGCACAGTAACTGCTCATTTATATATTACTTAAAATACTTTTTGATAATTGATTATTTTTCTTTGGTTTTGTGGTTTCAACATTTTGTACAAGCATCATACATGTCATGCCAATATTGTAATTTCTTAATGAAATACAAGTAAAAGTAACCACACAACACACTGTTCTCGTCTTGATATTGTAGTTTATTGTATTTTGTATACACGTTTTGTCTTACGTAGTTCATCTGGCGGGGGTAAACCAAAAGAATCAAAATAGTTTTACCTTAATAACAAACCCAAGGAGTTCAAGGACCAGTCATATCATCCAAATTAATTATCGCCACACGCCCATTTAATGAAATAACATTTTGTCCTTGTTCATTTTCTTTAGCAGTTCTTTGTAAATAAATGAAATCATGTTTGGGGTTTTTAACACCGGCAGTTATTCAAAAGGATTGGACTGTCTGTTGGGAACTAGCAGATTCTTGTATCATTTCCGTAAGATTTTGTTGAAATCATATGCTTTTCCATGACATTAGCATTATATGTTATTCTTGGCAACCCAACGCACTTATTTTTTTAAAACAACTGTCGTTTTAGGTAAACACATATAATTTAGTACCATGAAGTGCACATGAACGTAATCGACCAATGAAAAATGGTGTTATGTATTGCTAGATGATTTTGCAAGTGATTGGCAAGAGTTCAAAAGGCTAAATAACAGGAATCAGTAATCGATATGTCAGCAGGTGATTTAAACGTAGAGGAAAGCGTCTGCTGAAATGGACCGGAGATGTTTTATCTCAGTGAAATGTATCAAAATATCAAAACTGGCATTGTCGTCGTCGTAAGTTTTTATATTCCCTCGCGCTTTGAAGCTAGTCATTTTGGCGGGCAAGATAGGCTGAATACGTTGCAAGTTGACAGCATCGGCAGCGTCTCTACTCCTCCCGGTGCTGCACCACTGGCTGGATAAGATAATTATTTTCCATGACGGTTGAATTGTCTATGTCGGTTCTTGTAGTTAGTCGTTTATGTCGTCTCTAGTTGAGTCCAGTTTTTGTCTTGGAGGCTGGTGAATTGAAGATAAGTTGATTCATGTTGATAAGAAGATTCCCGTCGGAAGATGATTCTGAGGCTTGCCGATTCTTGTTGGTTGTCAAAACGACCCTTTCTAACTCCACATTAAAATAATAAAACTAATGATAGTTTAAACAAATGTTTCCAACTAATCATCAAAGCAGAGACATCAGACATAGTTGAAAATATGTACGCATGACACCTAGCAATGATCGATTGTTGACCCACTAGAAGGCTGGATCTCCGGAAATCACAGACTTCCGCTTCGACAGCCGCATGTAGAGTGGGGAACTGTCATTGTTTTTAGGTAAATAGGCCATTATTTTCATAAGGCAGCTTAATCAATAGTACGATAATGGGACATATGAACTTTATATTTTAAAAGTTAAACGTCAAAGTAAATAAAGATAGCATTAACTGTGACAACAAATCTCAAATAAAATACAATCCCACTTACTAATATTTGACCATAAGATTTTTTTTTGTCTTCCTACACAGTCGTATTATTGATGGAAAATAAAGTTATACTTTTTTATTACATTATTTTCAATTAATTGAAGGTATTTTGTAATATTGAAATACTCTGATACTGTAAACATGCATCGGCCAGTTAAACTTGTTTTACAAATTGTCGTACTGTTTGCTAAGAACATCACACTTGTAAAAACTGTAACAAACTACCAGCTTGTAGGACAAACTGTTGGCATCCCTACAGGTTATGAAATAGGCAAAGTAAAAGATCAAAATGAATTACGTTGTGTGCGAAATTGCGGAAACACAAATGGGTGTGTTTTTGCAAGTTTTCGAGGAGATGAATGCGTGTTAATGAGAAATATGTCGCTACAACAAGACTCAAAAGCGATTTCTGATTTAAATCTTTGGAAAACATATCAGGTAAGACAATTAAGTATTGCTCTTGTTTTATTGGGAATGAGATATATTATTATACTAGTTTAAAAATAAGATATATTTCTGATACATATCAAACTATTATAGTTATGCAAGCTTTGTATACACATCAAGTAGGCTTTTATTAAATTTTAGACAGATACTGTTTAAATGGAAATTAATTTAATGTTATTGGTTACAAACCTGTTCTATAATAACCATTAACGGATATCATATGTTATAGAGAGACAACTTTCATGACTGTTTTGTCGTCGGAACAACATATCATATCCGTAACTAAGGTTTAGCGTGTTACATTTTGGTGTCAAATTGCCCTTTTTTCACCAAACGATAATGTCGGCAGTATTAGCACAATTTGAAAATCAACATAGTAACTGTTGACAATAAACGGTCTACCTTTAAAAAACCAGGATCATATATATATAACCGTACTATAGAAACTTGGTGTTAAAACAACAACAAAAAGTAGGTGACCAACACGAGACGTATCATTAATATATATAGGACACAACTACTTAATCATAATACCGAAATGCTTTTAAAGTCGATTAATGTACATGTCCATGATTTCATTCGAATTGAATAAATTGTATATTTGTATAGTGAGATATGCGCTAATAATGTATCACGGGTGTATTTTGGAGAAAAACGTACAGACTGCATGGTTAGGTTTTAGACTAATCAGAGCTGAATATGTGTTCTTATCCACGTAGTTGTCGTACCTTTAATTATTATTTTCTTCATGCTTGCTCCAACAGCATCTACATATAGTATTGCTTATATCTGTTTTATATATTTCCCGAAGCAAAACATCTGTATTATACACAATACAATGCACAAACTGTCGTGTATCCGTAAGAGGATAGTCTGGTAGGAGATGTATTGAAATTGAAATTGGTCGACATGTGAACATTTAGAGAGAAAAAAGAATGTTTATTTTGTTTCGTAAATTTCAATATAAATGTGATAGAAAACAAATACAGTGTATTTTTCAATTGTTCTTAGTATAGTCATGTTTGAGAAACACATGTGAATAATTGGTATAAAGGACATTCAGAACATACAGATTTTTATCGATTACTTCAAAGTGAGAATCAAGAGACAAATTAGAAAAAATGCTCTTTTTATAACAAAACTATTTGAAATTATAGAATGATAAAACATAGTTCCACATTATATTCTGTACCGTTTTTCCGGCCCCTCTAAAGAATATATAATATATTGTAACATAACTCTATAAAACATCAATGACCAACAAAAATTGTTGTATTTGGGGCCGGAGACCTTTATTTACTCAATAAAACATCTTATATCTTGTATCTATGTGTCATGCTGCATATATTCATACTCACATATGGCTTGGACTTATATTTCATATTGTACGCATTACTCTCCCGATTGGGTTCGTTAAATAACAATGTTGGGAAAGTCACACTTGAGTACGTGTATTGGTCAGTTGCTTTAACTGAAAATGTGAACGACGTCACAGTTGATGTGTATTAAACACGACAAAATAAAATTTTGAAATGTTATTTCCTAACGTCTGCCAATATGTATTACGTATGTCTGAAAACTGTCAGCCAATATGAAACGCATACGTCTGTAAAACGTCCACCAATATGTAACACATAGGTCGGGAAAACGTCCGCCAATATGTAACGCCCACGTTTGAAAAACGTCCGCCGATATGTAACGCATACGCCGGAATAACGTCCGCCAATACGTTACACATTTGTCTGAAAATCGTCCGCAAATATGTAACGCATACATCTGATAAATGTCCGCCAATATGTAACACATACGCCTGAAAAATATCCGCCAATATGTAACATATACGCCTGAAAACGACCGCAAATATATTAAACGTACGCCTAAAAAACATCCGCCAATATGCAACGCACACGCCGAAAAAACGTCCACCAATATGTAATGCATACGTCTGAAAAACGTCCCGTCAATATGTAACGCATATGTCTAAAAAACGTTCACCAATATGTAACGCATTCGTTTGAAAAAACGTCCGCCAATATGTAACGCATACGTTTGAAAATACGTCCGCCAATATGTAACGCAAACGTTTGAAAAAACGTCCACCAATATGTAACGCATACGCCTGGAAAACGTCCGCCAATGTGCACCGCATACGTCTGAAAAACGTCCACCAATATGTAACGCATACGTCTTAAAAACTTCCACCAATACGTAAACGCATACTTCTGAACATTAAGAGAAAACAACGAGTTCCTGAAACATGAATACCATATATATTCTAAAGATACTTTGTTTTGGTTTCTCCATCTTATATAGTTTCCCATGAGACCAAGGTCAAAATATGTATTAGTTTTGGCACCGTTTTTGTCCCACTTTCTTTGCTAATTTATCGTATATCTACGTTTTTAAGAAATATAACCAATTCAAAAAAGAATAGAGAAAAATAAAACCTCATACGGACTGTTATCTAATCTGTCTCAATGATCACATTGAACTTGTTTTTGAGGGGAAAGCTACAATGACATTGACTAAAAATGAATCGTACAGCGAGTTTGGAAAATCAAATTGTTCTCCGATGTATTAAATATGCATGACGCTAACTATTTATGATATAATAAAGAGTTCAGTTTAGCAGAAAACGATAAATTAATTCACAGTATTTTGAACCAAATATATCAATGATATATAAAAGTGAACTGACTATAAATTGCTGAGGTATATATGACCGTATCGAAAAATATTTCATAAAGCAAGTGCTATAAAAATTACAAACTAAATAATATCTAATTTAGCTAGCTCAACATACTTTCTAGACACAATTGGCTATTTTGGGTAGAGGTAGAATGCACAGCAGAGGAAATGCTACTAGTGTTATAAATGAATGAATGAATGAATGAATGAATGAATGAATGAATGAATGAATATGTTTTACGGCGTACCAACACATTATAGGTTATTTGACGCCAATAGGATGGAAGATTCCAGGTTCACTCTACATGTACAAAAACAACTAATTAACAAACATATTAAAATAAATACAATTAAAAAATGAATATGCAGAATGAACCTAGAACCTTGATACCTGCATAACTGCAGAGATTTAGCAAATTCTATCATATTTCTCAAATGGTCGCTTCTTACGACATGCATGAGCCACAGTGATCCTATTCTTGCCATCACCCATATGGCTCTCTAGAACCTCACACGGGTTGGTAATTTAACCGCAATAATGAACGTGACAAGAAATGATAAAATGAACATAACACCCATTCGGAGAATTCATACCCCTCTGAAGAGATCGACAGTGATTCTATTCTTATCCGGAACCATACTGGCTTGTTATAATTGAAAGCCGACAACTAAGATTTTAAGGCCAACTCGGACTATGATATAATTTTACTATTATATCGTATGATGAATTTCATCCATACTGCTCAAATAGGTGCTAGGTATGTAAGCGGTGGTGCAATATGTATTAACCCTTATAAACACACTCAATAAATCAAGTCTGCTTGCGTTTTGAATCATTCAATAAATTAGTTTACGAAATGTTTCTTAAATATACGTCGGGGTTATGAAAGAACCTGGAATCATTCCTATGTTCTATTTTAACACATAAAATGCAAATGTGTCAAACCCGAGATATGTACGACACTTAAAGTTTCAATATAACAACTAACATTTTTGCGCATTAATGCATTGGTGTAAAGACAAAACTGTAAACACAAAATTGTTTAAATATAAATTACATAGCGAATGAATGTTAGACATATAAACGATGTTAAACACAAACAATAATTTTCAAAACTGAAGTTTATTTTAATATTTCAGAAACTTGTAAGAAGATGCGATGATAATTGGGTTGAATTTGGCGATTCTTGTTACATGTTCATTATTGACAAATATGATTGGAACTCGAGCTCCACCAATTGTCAGCGGATCGAAAGTGAGCTTGTTTCTATAGAAACCGAAGAAGAAAACGCATTTATATTGTCGTTAATGAAAAAGCAAACTTTTGCTACGATTGCTTGGACCGGTGGAAATGACGTCACGACTGAAGGAGAATTCCGATGGTCAAATGGGGAACTAATATCTTACACTCATTGGTATACCGATCAGCCGAATAATGTATTTGGTGCAAATTGTGTTGTGATACGTACTGATCGAGATGGACATTGGAGTGATCATGTATGCGCTCGGGAATTTATGTCTGTATGTGAGAAACAATGTAATGTCAGAAACGAACAATAACACAGGGAATGCACGCGTTGCTTTGTCACTAGTTTACATCAATTTTTTTGTGTGTTCTGAGGAATCGGGCATAATCCGAAATGGTTCTGCTGTCGTGCATATTTTCTCGACAAGTAGAGCACCAACAACTTTCGGTTTGATAGCCGATTTTTGAAAACGCAAAAAGTGTATTATGATTATTTCCTTGTAGCTCAGCCTTGTGCATCAGGAGAACATTATTTTTAACTGTACGATGTTGCAAATATACAGAAAACACAAGTGTTCCAGTCTTATTCTTAGTGTATTTAAGTTTGATTGTGAAGAAGTCTCAGAGCTTATATGAACCGATCTTGAGTCCGCTACAAGGAAAGAACAAGTACTGAATGTTGTTTAAAAGAGACATAGCGAGCATAGGATCGAACACACAACCTCTGAGTAAATGGTCAACACGATTTCTACTATACTACCGCTCTGCTTGTTCTTTACACTCTCGGTTTCATAGTTTCATTAAAGTAACTGACTCTCTAGCTAATCTGCTACACGCCACTAATGAGAACCAGAAGAGAGCTCGGGAATCAGAAAATACAGAAGCTGAAACTATCATAGTTCACAAGTACCTATAACATAACGCTAAGTTTGATCACTAGTAATTTATCTGCCTCGTGTCCAAGACTGTTCATATCCTGTGTCACGTTAGATTTTTTATTAAATAAAATATCAATAAAAATCTATATAAGTTAACATTTCCTTGGATTTTTTTTCTACCTTTATAATTAAGAAAAATCAAACTTTTTCACATTGAATTTCATCATCGTAGACGGCCGAAAATGTTCTATTCATCCAATTCCAAATACCGAGGTATAATCTGTTAATATCTGTATCAAGCAGTCATACGATATTTAGAAATTGTGCTTCATTTGTTTTATATTGTGTCACTGTAAATATAGCAAAAACTTATTTTCGGCAGGTGATACGAATGAATTGAACAAAACGTAAACATCACCTTTGAAACTCTACTAACGTTAGGTTCAAAACATCTTATTGACCCATGATTTTTAAGACTGTCAGTAAGTGCTTTATAAATTGGTTAAAGGTCTACATAGAGAACACATGTCATATGATTACATTAACAAAACTAGCCTAATGTTTACATAACGCATTTAATTGTATGTTCTAGTTAATTGATAATACACACTCGTGAACATATTATACATCAGGTAAGGTAATTGATAATGGACAATATTGATCTTATCTTTTCATTAAAAAGCTTTGAAATGCAAAAGAAAATAAAAAGAAGCATTACAAATGATAAAACGTTTCAAACAAATACTAATGACCACTTACATAATAGTTCTGATATAATTATACATAAACAAGAAATGAACTGCTTTAGAATCACTGCAAATAAGGAATATAGTTTCGATCATAATTTGGGAATAGATATAGACTTTTATCTCATTTTATGGGTTGCGTTTTATATTTCCAAAGGTTTTGTTTTTTACCGAATGGCTTTGACTTTTACGACAGCCGTTTAACTTGCCATGTGGTGGCTGTGGTCCTGATATTGTCAAAGTTGTCCTTTGAATTGATTGATTGATTGAAAATTAAGCGTCATTTTTATGCCATCGAGGGCTAACAGACTATGAGTTAACCTAACCACTGTTTCCTGGGATTAACCAGTACTCGAGTACAACCCGTCTCCGCAAGTAACTGATAACTTTCCCACTTGAATCAGTGGTGAGAAACGAATGATAATAAGACACAATGTCGTATATCAATCATCACGCAGACTGTTGCCAGGCGGGGGATTTGAACTCACGACCCCTGGATTGACAGTCAGACGCGTAACCGACTGAGCTTTGTATGTCCTTTATTCAATGTGACTCGAAAATAGAATACTGCTGTAGTCGGTACTGTGAGACAAAAAGGTTTATTTAAGTAACTAAGTAAATAAGTAAGGAAGTAAATAAAGGGTGACTCAATTGACAAAGACAATCTTCCTTGAGGTCCTCATAAAATCAAACATACAACATCACAAAGTACATCATATTACATAGAATAGGCAAATACATGTTCATGATAATTAAAATATATGTAATACAGCAAAAACTTATTTAAAACAACAAATACAATGCAAACTCAACAATGGAAATTGTAATATCAGTTATACAATCCGCCAAACACGCATTCAGTCGCTATTTTTAGTCATGACGATCATCTTCTATGAACAATCTCGATAAAGGTATGCCTGTTATTTATTTGGATATTTAAACATATACACTGGGTCTTGTTCATAGGTGTTTGCTTCAAGTGTGACAAGAGAGCAAGTTTAAAATACATGCAGTTAGGAATGACTTCTTTTATTTTTACTTATTTGTTTATCTATATTGCTACAATTGTTGCAAGATGATTGTTTGTAATAAACCTTTAAATTTATATAATATATGTCACTGTTTTATTTTGAATATAGGAATTTTTTTGATTATAAATAAGACATACTACCTATGGATGGTTATACGTGCTAATTGGTGAGTGAATATATATATAGTGGTTACCTTATATAGCTAATGCAATATTAAGTAAGTTGTTTCTTTTGAATTGTTATTTACTTTAAAAACGTTATTAACATAATCTGAAATTTGCATTGGTTTTGGGTTTTTTTCTTGCATGGTTAAATTTTGTTTTTAACAAAAATGAAAGATTGTGACAAATTAATATCTGTTGTGTCCACCATTAAACAATCAATGCGATTACGCGACGTCGCATATACATTAGGTTCCAATGGATAAGGGAGTTTGGATGGTTGAGCAGCTGCCAAATCATTGACAGCCAATATGCTGACCTAGTTTAACTGGTACATAATTGATTATGAGTGTCAATTTGATTATAATAATAGTCAATGGTCGATTATATAATATTAATTGTTTTATAAAGGATTAACGATGTTTGCTTAATGTAAACGTCTTTCACGCTTATTTCTTAAACCAAACGACGCTGAATAATCTAGCTATTTGTGCCAGTCAATGCTGACCGAGTTAAGTTAGTACGGATTGATTAACAGTGACAAATTGATAATAATCATCGCGTAATTGTAACCGCTTATTAAAAACATAAATGAACATAGTTTTACTAAATACAGCTTGAACATTTAGAATTAATCATTATTGATACAAACAATATAATACATGCACATAGCAATATGAGAACATAAAAATGAAGCATACACGGATATATGTAATCTTCTTACTGGAAGAAATAAAGATATTGTTATCAAATAAATGATAATGCTATGGTTACAATGCATAAAAGTCATTTATTTTAATTCAAAGTACTTGAGATTAGTTTTGATGACTTTATACACAAAACAGAAATTTTAATTAAAACATTGACTTTAGGCGCGTTTTAACGTTCAATTCATTTTGTAAATACCTAAGTATTAACTAATATTACTTTTTAATTCTTATATGATAATCATATACGATCTCTCATGTAATTCATAACAACTGAGTAGAATTTAATTCTTATATGATAATTATATGAGACCTCTCATATGTAACCCGTAAAATGTAAGCTGCATTTAATTTTCATATGATATTCATGTGGATCCTCTCACATGGAACTCAGAAAAATTAGCTACATAACGTTCTCATATGATAATCACATGAGACCTCCCCACTATAACGAGTACAAACTGAGAGCTACATATGTGGTAATAAAATGTGACCTCTCATAAAAACTCATGAAAACTAATTTTCATTATCAATGTCTTTTCAAGGTCAATATAGTTTTCCTAAAATAAAACTCATACTTTGGTTTTAACATATTTATTCAATTTATAGAATTATCAAAAGAAAATAAGGTCAAGGTGAAACTATTACATACATGTATTTGGTTTAAACTTCATATCTAATCAACTTTACATAATATTTACAAATAAATATAAATGCAAATACTGTATGGTTTATAAGGACAATATAATCTTACAGTGTTTTTTCTCCGTGGCATGTTTAAAATAAGTACATATTTGACCGTGTTTATATTCTAAAGAATGGGTTTTCTTATAATTACATAATTATAATTACCTCTGTTTAAGATAATAAATAAGCATTTTAATTAATACATCCTAATTTTATTAAGATATATTTTAAAATGAGACGTAAATATTATTCTGTTTTTTTATGATCGATTTATAGAAAGGGATTCATTCATTAACCAAACAGTTCTTTACGCACTTGTCGAACTCTGGTTGCAATGTTTTCGTTTGCCCATTTAATCATCTCGTATGTGGTTACTCTTCTGAAGTTATCCATACACTTGTTTTTGATATTCCATTCATTTCTGCAGCTCCTGTAGTGCCGAATGTATGCATCAGTCTCAGAACAATCCATCCTTGAATGCAAAGTTGTCAAGAAAATAAAAGTATTGTCATATATAGAAATAGTTTTGTATACATATTACATGATATACTGTGGTAAACGTGGTTCTGAATTTCAATACTGTGTGCAAAATAATAATGTTTGAAAAGGTTAGTAGAGCAGTATATCTTATAGTGTATTAAGAATAGGATGTCTAAACATGTAAATAAACCAAAATTTCTAATATTTAACGGAGAGTGATATGCTTAACTATGTAAATAGAAGAATGTGTCTTATATTGTATGCAAAATACTTTATTACTGTTTATTATTGATGCCATTATTTACATGGTTGACAAAATTTTAGACTCGCGGTAATAGGCACGACCAATGTATGGCATATCCAGTTTAATTGATGGAGAATGAATGGATCTGAATGGTACCATTATCCTTCCGCAATTAAGTTACTGACAAATTTTCTCACATAAAGTTTTTTGGAGCGAGCGGGTCTCGAACCTACGACCGTAGCAGTGAGAGGTAAGTGATCTTGAGACGGTGCCTTAGACCACTCGGCCACGGAAGGCCCTTGAATGGTAACTATACAAACGTATACAAAATTATTAACGATGCATTTTAACAAATGAATAAACAATTATATGATATAACGAATAAAACAATAATATACATTTTATATCCAAATTTGGGTACGGCACGGTGTGTGTTTGTGTATTGGACATAGTCACGGACCATTATGGCTTTCCTCCTGTCAAAGCAAGGCTCCCAAGCAGTCCTGTAATTAAATCGTTGTGCTTTTAAATATTCAATTTCAATTTTGAACGTACATGTGATATAAACTTAATTGTAAAATGTCCATTGATGCGAACTCAAGAAATGAGCCGAATATCCTTCACCGTTGTTGCATGCTTTTCAATTACAGTTGATCCGATAACCTCTTAAAAGTATACCAAATACTAGTTCTGCCTTTCTAATAAGTTATTTGTATGATTAGAGAGTTAAATTGGTTCAATACCAAAACTTATCTTTCTTATTCTTTTATTGACATGCATGTCAACTCCCTCAATCGTCTAATACTACCATGTATCCTCTCCAATAAGTTCAACATCATGAACCTCCCTTATTTGTTCAATACCGTCATGTACACATCCTCCCCCAGTCGTGAAATACCACAATATCTCCTTTGCAATGTCGTCTTATTCCCTTCCTCATTCGTTCACCACCGAAATATCTTGTTTGTCCAATATTTGTATATAACCTCCCCAACTCGTTTAGTTCTGAATTTCTTCCCATTTTTTCTTTGCATTTGTTCAAAATCACCATGTTCCCGTTTAATACCGCTGTGTCCACTCTCTAAGTCGCCCGACATTGATATTTAGCCTTCCTTACGCGTTCAGTTCCGCATTTCTCCCCTCTCATTCATTCAAACTTGATACGTCCCCGTTCAATACTGCTATGTCCACTCTCTCATTCATGCAATACGTATATATAACCTTCCTTACTCGTTCACATCCGCATTTCTCCCCTCTCATTCGTTAAAAATCACCATGTCCCCGCTCAACACTGCTGAGTCAATCCTCAAAGTCGCCCAACATTTATTTTTATACTTTCTTACGCGTTCTGTTCCACATTTCTCCCCTCTCATTCGTTCAAACTTGATACACCCCCGTTCAATACTGCTATGTCCACTCTCCCATTAGAGCAATACTTATCTTTAACATTTATCACTCGTTCAGTTCCGCATGTCTTCACTCTCATCCGTTTTAAATTGTCATTCCCCCGTTCAATACCGCTATGCCCTCTGTCTCAATACTAACATATGTAATTACTATAAAAAAAATAAAGTGCCACATATATATACAATGTACCTGTTCAGATATTTTCCAAAATCAAGTTCGCTAGATGCGTTAACCACGCCCCAAGACTTGATGAAGTATATGGTTTTGAAGAAGATACCGGCAGCTTTCTTATTTATTCTTTTTTCTTGTGCTAGTAAATCACTCTTAAAATAGTAAATACAGACAATAAGTGCAGATACAAATGAACTTTATTAAATCTTATATGGATTAGTCTGCTAAAGTATTGGTTATATTCAACATAAAACTGATAACGAAAAACTGACGTGTGACTACCATAGATGTTTTGCTGTATTTTCTGTATTTATGATATTCAAATAATGTTAGTAGACTGATATGTACAATTGGTATACAACGTCTCCATCACTATTACATTTCCCATAGGGCTCCATTGTAACATTTATGTCTGAAACACGGTGAAGGGACGAATGCATATCGCATTTCATCTTAACCTTTACACCGAAAAAATACTCATTATAATTAAGTTTGCATTGAATACATACATTTTTAACAACTACGTGTTTAGATGCGAAAATATACCCATTATATTTAAGTTTGCATTGATTGCATCCTTAATCATCAAATACGTATATGTATATATTTGGAGGCAAACACAAACATGGGTTCGATTTTATTTATCGGCTCTCTTTACCAAAATTATTTTTCGGCGAAATGATGTCATGTATCACTTTTTTACTTGTAATTCACTGAGCTATACCACACTAGAAAAAAATCAAACTCTCTTCGCCATTGCCCGAACATTGCCATAACACATGAGTTCGTTGATTGGCCAGTTGCTTCAGCGAAAGGTGTACTTCATGGTAAGTTAGTAAATGCATTGGAGCGCTATGAATTATGGGAGAGGCATGGTTTTT
Organism: Panopea generosa; assembly: GCA_029582155.1. Taxonomy (NCBI): domain Eukaryota; kingdom Metazoa; phylum Mollusca; class Bivalvia; order Adapedonta; family Hiatellidae; genus Panopea; species Panopea generosa. The sequence goes on along the minus strand of CM055899.1, from coordinate 314,246 downwards.
CATAATTCATAAAGAAATAAAAAAGAGAAAAAAACGAAGTTAGTGTAAACAATTACATAATAATGACATAATGTATACATTGAAGATAATGAAATTGGTACATCTATATATTAAGGATATAGTAAAATATAAGCATGCATATTCATTACTATGTTGCTGAAACATTGTTGTTATGAACAAGTTATGTATACTTCCTTTTACTTCACGAAAATATTAAACATTCCAATAATGCAAGATTACAAACATAGTGTGAAAATTAAAGTACCATAAGTTGTTTGAGTGATCTCCCCTTGCTTGGAATCAGAAATTCATCCATGTCGATTATACCAAAGTACTTGTATCCGCGAAGTCTTTCAAAAGAATCGTATATAACTACTTTCGAATCATCCATTTTTTGTAAATCCATTTGTGAAGCGTCCCTTGGAATAATATCTGAAAATAAAGCATAGAGTTTTTCATGTTCACGCATCAAGTCAATGTTTAGGACTCAGTGGCCGTAACTGAGTTCCCAACATTACGCCAAAGTTACTTATGTTCTGAAACTATACATAACGTCTTTAAAAAGCAAGTAAGTATATTGAATCGCATCTGAATATGACATGAATGATAAACTTAGACAAAATTCCTTACCTGGTTTTTCAATTTATTCCAAAAATGTCATCACTTTAAAACACAAATTCAACAGCTTATTACGGCCGGCCGGCATTTATGAATCGATAAAAACAATAACAGATCTGAGATAAAAGATATATTCAATATTGAAAAAAAGATATTTATAAAACCGTTAAGTATACGATCTGATTTGATGCGATAGCTTTAAATGTAAGTCAGAATTTCATGTTTGAAAATGTTTGGAACTCAATCTCTCTGTTAGAATTCAGCTTTTTGGGATCGCTATTATGGCCACTGATTATATATGAAGATATGCATATGAAAATATTACTATCAGAACCTTGGCCTTTAAGAAAGTATTAGCATTGTTTTCTTTATCTAGTGCCGCACGCAAGTAAAGAACATTTAAGTCAAACATCTTAAAAAATATAAATATATTCTATCATACCAATAAAAATTAATGATAATAAAGTTTTATTTTGGCCTCAACGGCCATAGAACCAAAGAAAGATTTCTGACGAGCTCCAGTTTTGGCTGCTTGCCAAACCAAAAGTACGAAGTACTCCTCTATATAACTGAATTCGCGTGAAAAATAGTTCAAAGTAGTCAACCCTTGCCTCTTTGGTTGATGCTGCCTTGGTCGTTGTCTTTTCTTCTACTGGTTACATTTACAGGATTTAAGTTAAATGCAGTTTCAATTAAACTGGTTTTAAACAAATATATACCAATAATCATCATTTGAATATAACTAGAGATCGATGTTGTTGGAAGTAGTGTCTTGAAAAACAACTTGAGTTACAATCGTGCATGTGTTCGTGACATATTTAAACTGTTTAATAAAAACAACCTATATCAAACACTTAGTTTGTGAGATACATTTATGTGTGAGTGCTTCGTAATTGTAGCATGTTATTTTATTTGTGTAGGTCTACTCAATGGTAAGATACTTATCCAATATAAAGTCTGCTTACTTTTCGCTGGTTGGTTATATGGGAAAACTTCAACCAATCCGGTACGTTCATAGTACTGTAATGTCTTCAGCGCTGCCTCGTTCAGACTCCCGTCAGCGTACGTTATTATCTTATCAACACCGAGATGTTTCATGGCTTCTACCCACTCGATGATTGTTTCGCTTGATAGACTTCCATACGCAATCTTTGAACTAATACCTGTAATATAAACGATCGTTTGATATTTAATTGGTTGATTTTGCAAATAACATGTAACTGTTTAAATTAAATGTCAAGACACAGTATGTATAAAAATGTTTGTTATAAACCTTTTACCATAATGAGCAAATACGTTAATGTTATTAAATATATCACGATTGGTTCGTTATTGTGGGTTTTTTTTTTGTTTTGTTTTTTGGGGGGGGGGGGGTTTAATGGGGTTTAACGCCGTATTCAACACCTTTCAGGTTATGTATGGCATACCCAGTTTACTGGTGGAGGAAGACCTCAGACTAAGTCAGTCTGAGTAGAACCACCGTTCTTCCGAAGGTAACTGGAAACTTTCTCCAATAAAGTTTTTGGAGCGAGCGGGACTCGAACCTACGACCTTAGCGTTGAGAGGTAAGTAATTTTGAGACGGCACCTTAGACCACACGGCCACAGGGAATGATATCCATACATTTAAATGGTATATGTGGTTGTTTACGATACACGCGGATGCCAATGATACAATTCAATATATATGGTATACGTATGTTTGATTGATATGCGTGGATTTCTTTTTATTGTATATCTTCTATTTTAATGGAACATATGGTTGTACATATGCTATACGGAGGGTCCTTCGTGACCGATTGACTGAGGCGCCGTCTTATTTGAATTTAAAGTCAGTATTTCAGGTTTTTGTTCTCAAAATTACAGAAATAGCAGAAGGAAGACATAATTTACTCCCAATATAATATATTTTTATGCTGTGTGTCCTCACTATGCCCCTAGTGTTATAGTGTTTTATATGGCATATTATTGGTGGAGGAAAACCTCCAAATGAATCTGAGTAGAAGAAAACGTCCTCCAGCATGTAACTGACAAACCTTCTCACATAAAGTTATTGGATCAAACGGGACATAAACTTTCCACCTTAGCGGTGAGGGGTGTGTGATATTGACACGGCGTCTTAGACCACTCCGCCATGAAGGACCTTCTATGTAAAGTAAAAAACACAACATTTATTTATATCGTTCTCTGTGTTTGGCTGATGAAATGATAATACAATATTAGCAGACGGAAGATAGTTTCATATTAGTGTTTCGTTTTTCGTTATTCAACATGAAACTTATTCTAACACCACCTTTTCAGCCTCCAATATTGAAGAGTTTGTTGGGTTTTTTTGTATTTTTTTTTTTTTTTTTTTTTTTTAATATTGAAGAGCTTAAATACAAACAGACGGTTACGTCTCACCTCTGGAAATATTACTATACCTAGTTTGCCAGGTTCCTTTCGAGGATAGAACGGCTTAATGTATGGAACATCATTGTCCCTACACGCTGTATTGCCAGTTATTATTGCTACTTCTGATAATACGTTTGTATCGTTTCGTCGTGGAATATTTATCTCAAAATAGAACACTGGTATATTCGATTCTATATCTTTCAGCAATATGTTTTTTGCATTGACATTCTTGATATACCCGTCCCTATATCGTATACAGCAATTAACATTTTTACTCGACTGAACAGCAAATCTCTTCAACCATTGCCCATAGATCCGCAGTTGATCCCAAACTGATGAACTGGAGGAATTATAAACTGACGCACCATATAAGTAGACATTAGTAAACTTGCCGGTACCACTTTCATGTAACGGTTTTTTAATCCATTGGCCTTGGTCAAAGTAGTATTGATAGTTAGTTGGTCGAAATGATCTGTCATCTTTGTTTTTGTATAGTGTTTTTTTATGATCTCTCCCATTACGATGGATACCTTGCCAATTCATATTTGATTGGTTGCCTTGCTTATCAAACCAACCAATGGTAGGGATTCTGTGTAACACCTGTAAAATAGAGAATATAAATTTAAGGTACACTGTATTTGTTACTTCAAATTCAGCAATAAGGAATTATTGATAAACTTATGTAAAAAATAATGTTTTTTTGTTTTGTTTTTATTTGGAACAAATTATGTGCCGTCATATTGGAATGCGTCTTTGTAAAGTTAAGCGCATACATGTAGGCGTTACAATGAAATACATATGATCAAGTGTATTTCTACATTTATAAATTAATTTAACAATAAAGACAAATGAACTTAAAATATTATAAAATACTGTAATAAAGATAATGTAATATAAATTAAAACACTAAACTACGCATACATCGCCATACTGACACCTGTCCTTGAAAGTTGGCGCTAAAAATGAAGGTTTTACAAGAAATGAGAAACAAACAGTTAAAATTGTTCACATCTTATACATAAATGATATGCACCTGATATTAATTATCATGGAAAAGATTACTATAAACTTGAACTTAACTGTTTAGGATTTTTTAAAAACAAACTAATTTCGGCTAATTGTCAATTTTTTTCAATTTTGGAACATACATGCAGTGGTAAATGGACACACTATTAATGAATGAAGTAAACGCACTGATTTCAAACCAAGAGTAATTTTCCTCTGTATCCTAACTTCCAACTCTCATCTACTTCACTTTACATATACCAACTTATTGCTCAATGTATGCATAAAGGCATTTAACATGTATATAACTAAGTTCTTCATATAACCCATTGTAAAAATGCCTAAATATAAACACGGTTACAAATTGAAATTATTGTTAAAATATATATAAACATAGCCTGAATATACTTGTTAGTATAAAAGATATATATATATATACGAGGATTGTCCAAAAATAGCTTGTCATACTCCGGTAAATCTCCTTTTCGACGTCTCAGTGTATTGATGTTTTGTAATTTTAGGCAAAATTGCGCAATATCATGAATAATTTTATCGATTCTACAAGCAATTGATTAATATCAAATATGTTTAACCGGCACAGCCCTAAAACGTCTCATTTTCGTTGGTTCATGTCGGTAATGTGTATTTCAATTAAATAATAATGACGTATGTGTGCTGCTAAAAACATCAAGAACATTAACGTCAAAGACAGTGGACGTCATATTTTAGAATTTGAAGAAAATTCCATAATTAACAGTTAAGGGGTGCTCGTTTTATGACATCAATTTCTATGAGATGTTTGAGGAAAACATGGCGACGTCAAAATACAGTGCGGCGCACAAATACGTTATATATATGCATACGTAATGAGCGTGTGATTGGTAGGTGCCGCGGTTGCTAAAGCAGGAAGAAAAAGAACATCGCGTGGCTCATTCCTGGATTTTTTTAGGCGCCATGGAAATGACGACACCGTTTTGAATCACGTGATTACAACCGATACAACATGGCTGCACTACTTTCAACGAGAGGGTAAAAGACAATCGAGCGTATGGAAGATTCAGAACACAACTCCACCGAAAAGGCGAGAATGGTCACGGCAATGAGGAGAAACATGTTTATCATGTTCCGGTAGGTCAGACTGCGTATGCCGCATATTTTTTCGAAGGCAATGAAAAATAAGAGATGGGAAGAATAGAGAGGAAGAGAGAAAGAAAGGGAGGGAATGTATTGGTGCTTGTTTTGTCCTGTTTTCTTTCTCTTTATACAGAGTTTCCTGCCTCTACTCTCTTCTTATCTCAAGGCTGGTTCGTGCTTTCATCCGGATGTTTACAAGTTGGTTCTAAGTAGAGATTAATTTGGACATGTTTGAGGGGGACATAAATATCGTCACTCATTTAATGAAATTTTAGGCTTTTTCCTCATTGTTATATAATGCACCAATCAGAATTTATTTACATATTCCGGAATGCAGGTACTAAAAATTACTGCCCACACAACAGAAATGTTTACATGGAAATAAAACTAAATATTTTAAAAAGTTTACTGTTCACATGATGATTGTGATTTCGTTATTTTGCTATATTTAAAAAGAATGCTCTGCATAAAAGCTTGCATATGTTTTAGAGGCCATGTTGTTATATTTCAATAATTTGTTTTCTATAAAAACCTAACTGCAGCTGTACAATTTACCAAATAGTTGCTCTTAATAAAGCGAATGCCAGCGATGTACGACTAAAATCCCTGTTGTGCCTTGGACAATTCGTGTTATTCTGATGTCTTCATATGGCAGCCTTCCTGGTATTGTCAGAGGGATTGTCATGTGATGTGTTGTCTTTTGCATGTTTTATTATACTATATTGTATTTTAAAGTTCATAGAATAAATTTATATGATAGCATTTAAATAACCAGTGTTTAATATTGTATCCTAAATTTATCGGACTTATAGGTCATGCCTCTTTATTTAAATATAATTTTAACGAAGTCAGATTGGCGAACCTATTTAATTCTATACAATAGTTTCATTGATTTCTATTTAAGAAAAGAAGGTCTTTTGTTAATATATGTTTACCTGGGAAGTACACTCGCGTTTAAATCGATGCATATAATATTCAACATTAAACTGCAAATTTTATGAAAGATCATTATTTATATATGCGAGGGGCATTCAATATATTCTGTCACTGGTCTTCGGATATTTAAGATTTTCACAGGAATAGTTTTTTTTTCAGGCCAACCATTCAAAGTATTCCCCCCGCAAAAATACATAAAAATTGAAATCATGCTGTCCACGACCTACATGCTTGGCGTTTTGGTCAGGTGTCAGCAAGTGGCGGATCCATCTAGCGCAAAGCTTCTTTGATTTTAAAGAGTTAGTCAGAATATGATGTACAGTGTCTTCTGAAATGCCTAGACTATAAGCTATCTGGAAAACACTATACCGTCCAGCTTGTTCTACCATAGCTCTAACAGCACCAATGTTTACCTTTGTTGCTACAAAAACAGGCCTACAGGGGCGGTTATCGTCTTGCAAGCAATTAGTCGGTAAACTGTAATTGGAAAGACTTACTTTTTGTGCCAACACACCATTAGAATGTTCCCTGAGTAACCACACTCTCGTTAAAACACATATAAAAAATCCAGAAGAGACAATTAACAATCCAAACATGAATTTCATATAACTCGAAAAAGGCATGATGGTTGTTATGTATAATTAACTTCTAAATTAAGATTTAACCAGTTAAGTTAATAGCTATATTTGAAGTTTACGTATGTGGTCAATACAATGTTCATATAGTATAATAAACGACCCTAAACCGTTCAATATTTCAATTGTACGCAATCGCAGTATTTCAGTACATTTTAGTAACTTCAAAGGTTTTATAAGACCATTTGTTAGCGCGTTTCAATCCATTTGGAAAGTACAGGTAAATTGTTCCATATAGTTTTATATATCAATACGTGACATGAGCGATAGATTATCATGGTTGTCGCATATTGACATAAGAATTTATTAAAATTACTATACGCGAATATAGAATAGTTATATAAACAATAATTTATACACGCTTCGTTAATTAAAAGAAATAATATAATAATAAATAGCCCGCTTTCTTTACTGTTTCAAAATAAATGTTGACATTTCTAATTTATTTTTCCCGACAAATTTACCAGTCTACATTATTAATAGATCCGACTGGTTTATATTCGTGAAGCGGTGTAAATGTGGAATTTGCCATTTGTTCAAATGTAACTCACGAGCTTATTCATTGCACGGAGGCGATGAATCAGGGGGCTATTGTACTCGCCCCGGCGTCGGCGTTGAATTTTCAGGTTAATTTTTTTATAAGGTAAGATTATGACCTTAATCTATGCAACCACTCATTCGATATAAATGAAACTTCACATGTGTATTCATCATCATAAATGGAACACAAGGGGACAACAACCATAACTCTTAATTGCATTTTGGAATTTGAGTTATGGCCCTTTTTGGACTTAATTTTACATGATTTAGTTTAACAAAGTAATTTCATAATACTATGGATGTTATTTAAATTTGAACAAAATGACATACTGTTATATTATCGCTCAAATCAATAATCGGTTATCATTTACCATAACAAGACATGTTTCCATGTATACACAGCTTAGAAAAATAACCACGACTGTACATATACAAATATATATTGTATATACGTGTGGAGATCGTGGCTCAGTAGTACTACAGCGGATCCATGATTGGAGGGTCGTGTGTTCGATCATCCACCACGGCTGTGTGTGATGTCCTTGAGTAAGAAACTTGATCCCCGTATATGCTTAGTATTGGTTCTGCGTATACCTAATATGATTTCGAACGTGATATGTTGAAAGAACTTGTTTTATAATCGATATAAAAATAGGTTTAAACAAATATACCTATACACAGCAGTCTAGAAAACTTTGGATCGTAGGATAAGACGGAATAGGCTGATGAACATGGGATCGTAGGCTTGGCTTGGTCCTGTCATGGGCTGGACCCACTTGCCCTTGATCCGAAATCAAATTTTGATAACACCGACGATGATTCCAAACAAAACTGGAGTCTGTTTAATTATGAATGTCTCAAATAACACTATTGTATATTCGAGATCATCAAACATTTAACCAATATCCAGAATATACTATTGACATTTAAATGTAAAAACCGATGTGTTGGACCAAGGGTTTACTACACCGTTCAAGTTTGTCATTTATTCAATATATAAAGTTTCTTTTTAAAAAGGAAAAATTTGAGCAATTTAGCGTAATTATAAGTGGTTTGTAGGTAAACGATATTTTAATGGGCGTAAGAGCACTTTAATTGTTGGAGAGAGGCAATTTGGGGGCTGTGTGTGGGAAGGGTGTCCCTCTCCCGCTGATGGTGGTAAAACTACTCTACTCCCGCTATAAGGATACGGGGAACCGCTCCGAAAAGTGTTTGCTATCTCTTATTAAACATTAATTGCTGAATACTACTCATTTCTTAGATATTTTTTTTTCTACTTTTATGCTTAATTAATTAACCCCCCCCCCCCCCCCCCCCACCCCCATACACACGCACTCACTCAGAAGTAAGTGAATCTCCAACGAGTATCAAACCCAGCACATCATGAACTGCGAGTCAAGACGTAGCGGATCAAATCATGCATTCTAGTGAGCTTACTAGGTAGGGGGGGTATTTAAAACGCTTTTATTAAAGAGTGTCCTCCAACCCTCCTACAAACGTGAGTAAGTGGTGTGTGTATGGCAGGGATCTAGCCTGATCAAAATAAAACTGCAGTCCTAGATTTTTGTAGTGGGGTGCTCTGGGATACTGCACTATAGTTTTTTTCTAAAGTAATTACCTAATGGTGCATTATCAGGGGTTCTGTATGTATTTTTTCTATGTAAAACATATCATTTTTATTAATTACTTAGAAACTTTTATTTTTCTGGGATAATGCAGGACCTGGCCTGCAGTGCCTTCGCGTAACTATGCCGATGTGTTACTGTCATATAACAAGCACTGGATTCGCTGCCGCCAGGAATATTTAATGTGCCATGTCCATAAAGGAAGGGGATCATGGTATATTGAACTATATTTTGAAATTAACAACAAAAGTACAGTCGGCACCTACAAATCAAGCAAAAATAACAAAATTTATACCACGTTTGTCTATATATGCGTACATAGAAGATGCATACACTCGCAGATCGAGTATAACCTGTGTATTAAAATAGACTAGTCCGCATATCTTTCGTAGTTTTGATTATCTCCGACACTTGTTTTTCTATAAGATAAACATCCTCTTATGATTGTTCCATAGTGCAAACTGGTATCGCTGTAATGTTTAGGGACAGTACAATGACCTAGTTTAATGATTTAATAAACTGAGACAAACAGACCCATAAGAAAAGAAATCGTAGAAAAGGGTCTAGATTATACCGTATTGTAAAATAAAACGTAGAATACAGAATGTATCCGATTTTGATGGTTCCCGGCGCATATTGCGTTGTATTTACTTGTTTCATTTTGAACAGAGTACCTTAAAGGAAATCAAAACCAACTTTATACTTAGGCTGGCTTCCGTAGAGGCAAACCAACTAAGATTTCCACAGTAAAACAATCCACATATAATATTTCTTTAAAGTATTTTTATCCATAGCCAAAATGTATCTACACATAAAAATGGACAACAGATGGTAAGTTGACCAGCTTGTTTTATTTAATCATTTTGGAAATATTTCAAACCGAATTACTTTGTAATATTGAAGTGCAAGAACCATGTAACCATGACAAAAAAGATGCGCAACTTAGTAGCGAGACGTTAAGATCAATTAATAAATGTCAGTGTTTGCAAACCGACTGAGAGAGTCGGTGAAATGTTTTTTCCCTTTAAGCGAAGGGTTCAGGGTTCGAGACCCAGACTGGCTGCATATTTCTCTCGTCCTGTTACATATATATAGTGTTGAATATATGGAGTTTATTATTTCAACATTACCCATTTCGTTTTTTTTTTCCTGTCGGCAATTCGCATATTATTGAATGGTTGACCCGTTCAGCAAATACATCTTCTTAAAATTTGAGCGTAAATCGATATTATGCATACAATTGTATACACTATTTTAACAATTGTATATGTATTGAGACTTGAATATTTTAAACCAGTTATAATTTGATAATAGATATACTTGTGTGATCAATTACCTACTTTTCATTTGTATATAATCGTTCCCGTATCAATGCAAACTAGTTCTTTCATTTTTTAACAAATGTTGTTATTGGTATTCTATTTGATTAGCTTTGTGCTTTAAGACCATCATGGTACGTCAATCGAAGTTTATATTTGGAATTTTACTTTTATCCTGTGCATGTTATATATACATTGTAATACGCCAGATGCTATTTAGAGGACAGTTAGGTGGTTTGTCGCCACAAGAGGTTAGTAATTTGATTAGATTAAGGCAAACATACTTATCGAATAGCTTTTTTTAAATTCCTTCGCTCGACTATTCGTAGAATAGGGGGAGGGGGCTAATGTACTCGCCCAGGCATCGGTAATTTATTTATTCAACCACTCATTGCATATGCATGGAATTCATGTGTGTTTAGCATCATCATTGGAACGCAAAGAGACAAGAACTATAACTCCGGGTTGCATTGTGGTAGAATTACGGCACTACTGAACTTAGAGAATGTGGTTGTGGTTAAAACAACCTACCATTGTACATGAATGCAACTTTATACTCATTGCCCTTTTAGACTCAGAAAATTTGATAAGAATTTTTAAACAGTTTAACTCTTGAAACTAAAACATCTCAACTATAGCTTACACTTATTTTTAAATTCTAGCTGGAATTATTTAGTTAACGTTTAATAAGTATTTCTTGATTATTATGTTCGACCCAGCTTATAGTATTTTATGCACGTAATCGTAACATTTAGGGTTATTATGCGTACATTTGGGCGCTTCTATCGGGTTATTTTAAAGTTTGAAAGACATATGTAACTAAATACTGAATGAAATACTATTAAGGCAATATAATCCATCTACACTATTGATAATGAAAATAAATATTGTTGTTGAATTATTTTATCAATTTCGATTTAACAGACAAGAAAGGATTATAGGTTAAATTTATAACCTCTGAGTTTTTATATAAATTGTCTATCATTCGGTATTTATTTTCTGAAATAGTTTCTGTATAGCCGAACGAGTTGTCTCTCCAACAGCTCTTGTTTGTATTTTTTTCTTTATTTATTACTATTATATGGACCCGTAGGTACATGTAATTCAGGTTATTTATATATTTCAGTCAGTATTATGGGCCACTTTATAGACAGCAGATTTAAAGGAAGTATATAAAAAAATATAAATATCTTAAAAATAGAATCATTATTAAAATGGATAAAACGCATCTCATAATTATAAGTAAACAAAATCGAAATGGTTTCGTATGTAAAATCCACAATATTGAGACAAAATCGATATTTGCATTGGAGTAGAAAACACCATTCTAAAAATAGAAATCACTTAACTACTGTTTGACTGAAAGTTTGAATGACGTCACAATTTAGTAAGAGTTCAATCGCTATGAATTGTTTGAGCATAAAAATCCCTGCCATTTCATTGGGGGTTAATAGACCTGATTCGAAAGGGCTATCAAGTTGTGGGAAACTCATTTCAATATACACAGTGTTTGATACAGGTTGAAAACTAATTAATTCATAATCAATACATTACTTATCAATTAATGAATTAATTAAAAGGCTGTAATATTTAAATAAACTTCAAAACTTCGTTGAAGAATCAGGAGTCTTGGGTCCGTTTCATTTACTTTCGTATTTCGCATTAATTCTAAGCGTAAAATTTGAAGTTATGAAAAAAAAATGGGAAAATCTGTAACACCATGAACTGATGTCGTAATTAAATACTCAAAAGGCAAATTAAGTTTCTATATTTTAATATAGTTCTACAACGAATGCGTGATTGCATAGTGGTAATTAAAGCCCAGCCCTAAATTATGCCTAGTTCCGCAATCCTAATTTCCCAAGAACCCCACTCTCGTATATAAACTCTAAAACTACTACCTGTCTTAATTCTTTCTCTTTTTCAAACTGCCCCTCTGCCAGAGCAACGTGTCTTTTTATATCTCGTCTCAGAGTTAAATGACGAATCATGGTAGCTTTACACTGGATCAGCTATTCAGTGGTAATATGAAGCATAACACCTGAGGTGTTACAATTCATGAAGTGTGTCGCTTACTTATTAAATGATATTTCTAAGCCTAATAAAAATAATTATTTCTAAAATTTGCAAAAGTACTGAGAAAAGGAAACTTTCCAGGATGTCACAATTTGTTTTAACGAAATTCTTAAGACTAACGAAGGTTATTGAAATGGGCAGATGCTTATTATCGTGATAAATACCCTCATACTAAGTCTATATTTACAGATACAACAAAGAACTCCTGAAGTTGGCTGGTTTGAAAAGCAAAACAACCAATCAAAAAGCACGATTTTGCAAAACAGTTATCGTGTGAATACAAGTGTTGTTTCACTTTATAAAGACGACGGTTCATTTCGACCTATTCACGATCAATACTACTTTGACCATGGAGAATGGATTAAAAAGCCTTTACATGAAAATGGTAGCGACAAATTTAAATATTTCTACGTGTATGGTGCGTCAGTTTGCAATTCTTCAGATTCAACAGTTTGGGATGAACTTCGGATTTATGGACAATGGTTGAAGACATTTGAAGTAGAATCTAGAAAGAATACAGAGTGTTGTATTAAGTATATGGACGGGGCTATCAACACAGCTAATCCTCGGAATGGCAATCAGAACCCCAAAGATACGAAGATACCAGTGTTCTATTTTGTGTTCAATATTCCTCGACGAAACGATACAAACTTACCGACAGAAATAGCAATAGTAACTGGCAATACATCGTGTCGGGACAGCGATGTTCCATACATAAAGCCTTTCTACCCTCAAAAGGAACCTGGCAAACTTGGTACAGTAATAGTTTATTACTATTTGCCCCATCTAATCAATAGGGAAATCAATAATTTGGCTCCCAATTTTACCTAGTCGACTTTCAAAGCTCTATTTTTCTATTGAGTTTAGCTATATTAAGATTGTTTTAAAACCTATTCCCCACATATTTTGCGTGACAACAGCTTGATAATGCAATTATTAGAGTAATTCTAATGCGAGTAGATGTACATTTCCGTTAAATTTAACGTATGCAAATATAGAGAATCTAACATTTCTGCTTATTTAGTATTGAATTTATTAAACTAGTTGGCATAAATATATTATGCAAAGCTCTGCCGATATTGATAATTTCTTTAATAAACGAGCACGATTGTAAGATTCTTTTTATCACATAAAACAGGACATTGGTACATTTACCATTTATTTTTCAGAATAAGAAAAAAATGCGCATAGAAGTTTGTTTCAGTCTTCAAATGGTATAATGTTTGAAAAAAAACGTAATTTTATCATGAAAAATTGACGACACTTTTAAGCATTTTGGTATTTTACGTACATGAGCAGAGTTATACAGAAAACGCCGACCGATGACTCGGTAGTGATATTACACTAGGTAAATATTGAAAATATGTCTTGGTATATTTCATTCCTGAGCCCTTAAATAGCTGTCCGTCTATTATGTTCTTTTAGGCACATTCTTGTGCAACAGGTGAATAAATAGCTTTCTGTGAAGGATGAAACAAAAAGGTGCATGGAAGTTTTATCTATTCTTTTATATTTTTAGTAAAGTTTGATCGTTTGAAGAATAATGCTGATACATCAAGCTAGTATACCGAGTTAAAGACCATTGATGTTTTCCCTGTAATTACAATACATTTAAACCAAATAAAATCAAGAGCTGTAACAAAAAGTCACCACAATCGCAAGAGTTTTCTTGCATGGATAAAAATAAATCTTCAAAGTTATGTTACATTGCGTCTTGAAACTGGTGTCAATTTACCAACAAATCCATTACCGTAGATTGTCGGGAATCAACTGTTCGTATATCCGAAACCCTAGGTGTGCACTTGTAAATCTATTTTAACAAGGTATATCAAACTTCAAATTTTCCTTTATACTCGTAACACAATACGTTAGGTGTATATGGTTAACCTATGTTTGTATTGTATACCATATTGCGATAAAATGCCGTTCATTGTTCAATAACTCTTTGTTGTGAAATAAACCGTTACGAATATGCTGGTAAAGTGTCTATCGAAGCGCGTTCGTCTCAAAATTGTCCGAGTGTCTCTAGTAAGACTATCGTCGATGTATCTAATCCAAGTATATAATTAACATAGGCGTGTGGCTTTAACCTAGGTATAACATTGATATATACTGTGACTTTAAACCTACGTATATTAGTAACACAAAGTTGTGGCTTTAACCCTTCGTATATCATTAATATATACCTGTGGCCTTAACCCTACGTATATCATTAACGTACACTTCTGGTTTAACTCCTACATATATCATTAACATACTCCTGTGGCCTTAAACCTACGTATATCATTAACATATACTTCTGGCTTTAAACCAACGTATATCATCAATATATTCCTGTGATCTTAAACCTACGTATATTATTAACACACACATGTGGCTTTTCCCAACGTATATCATTAACATATACCTGTGAACTTAAACCTACTTATATAATTAGCACAAACTTGAGGCTTTAACTTACCTATTTCATTAACACAAACTTGTGGCTTTAACCTACGTATATCATTAACTCACACTTGTGACATTAAATCTACGTATATTATTAACATTTTCTTGTGACCATAGACATACGTGTATCACTAACACACACTTGTAACCATAACTCTACGTATATCATTATCACACACGTATGGCTTAAACCTATGATTATCGTTATCATACACTTGTGATCTTAAACCTACTTACATCATTAACACCGAATTGTGGCTTTAACCCTACGTATACCATTAACATACACTTGTGACCATAGACTTACGCCTACGTATAGCAATCACTCACACGTGTGATCTTAAACCTCCGAATAGCATTAACACACAATTGTGACGTTAAAGCTATTTATATCATTAGCACTCACTTGTGACCTTTAACCAAAGTATATCATTAACAAAAACCTTCTGATTGTGACCTTAAACTTAAGTATATGTGTATCAATCAGATACACATGTAACTTTAAAATGATGCTTATTTCATAAAACATAGGTATATCATTAGCACCCACATGGGACATTAAACATGCGACAATGTTTATGTTATCATTTTGTTTAGTAAAGATATTGTTATCATAAACAACTATTACACCAGTATAAATGTATGTAATTTAATTAAAAAAAAATAAATCAGAGAGATAGTTAGATAGAAATGTTTGAGACAGTTTAAGAAGCATGACAATATATGAATACATTATATATCAATTTTCCTCTCAAACAGCCTTAACTGTAATAACACAAATACTTGTAGTATATATCGTAAAATTTTAGTCTTTATGTCACTTCTGCACTCCTGTATAATTGTTTTATATTTTTATAATTTGTGGACTAAACATTTTTATAGAATAAATACTGTATTATAGCATATTTAGTTGTGGAATTTCACGTCACCATGGAATCTATATACGTCGTGTATCCAAGTATATATATCTCAACTGTTTTTCACGTCTTATAGTTCCATTCCTAACGAACTGACGATTTGGATATTCTTGTCCACTATAGTATCAATATATTCTGTAGATTCTTGTATCTGCATCATCTTGGTACTTCATAATTTTATGGTTCACGAATTAACATTCCACCAAATGTAGTACCATTTACCTCCATGACCAAAAAGGAGGAGATATTTCTTTAAGTAAAAGGAAATTACTTTAACTATATAGAAATGGTAATGATGAATTTAATGATAGTTTTCTCGCGTAAATCGTAATAACATATCAATATTGCATTACATCGCGAAAGACATTTGAATTTATGCGATACTCAATAAAAGATAAAAACATAATTCAAGTAATATTAAATATTTACAATGTATCACTCACCGAACTTCACTAGAATTTTTGATCATCAACATCATATTATCATTTTCGCCTCATCTTGCATTCAACGTCACTACAACAAGTCATTTTCCTATCCCTATGTAAGGTCCCAGACCTTTTTGCAACACAACACAACCTCCTCTCTCAAAAAACCAATACAGCTGACCAGTTATACTGTGCAGTCTACAAATAAAAAGTGTTCACTATCATTTATGTAATTACATCTAATTACCTGTATATAAAAAGTATTGTAAAAGCCCAAGGGTCATGTATAGTCATTTTATGTGTAAAATGTTAAATTTGTTATACATAGGTATATCATTGGCACCGGCTTGTGGTATTAAACATAGGTACATAGTTAACACAAACCTTTGATCTTAAACCTATATATATTTGACCTAAAGCGTACCTATATCAATAGCATTATTTTTACATTTAACCTACGTATATCATATAAACACACTGCTGACCTTACATCTACACATTTCAGAAACAACAACATGTAACATTAAACATACGTATATCATTAACACAGGTTAAAACAAAGTATGTTATTAAAACACTTTCATGGCATAAACGCATGCTTACCGCAATCATATCTGGTTCTGAAAATAAATATTTTGATATTATAAAATCACAATTGCGACCTTCAACATTCGTATGTCATTTACGCCCTCGTGTAACTTAAACAAAGGCTAGGATTTGTAACTTTGAATATTTGTTTATCATAACACACCTGTGACCTATATAAGGCTAAAATTTGTTACATTGAGTCTTCGTGTATCATAACACAAGTGCGACTTAAACAAAAGCTATGATTTGTTACCTTGAATCTTCGTGTATCACTTGAATAAAGGCTAGGATTTGTTATCTTGAATCTTCATGTATCATAACACAAGTGCGACTTAAACAAAGGCTAGGATTTGTTCCATTTAATCTTCGTGTATCACTTGAATAAAGGCTGTGATTTTTTACCTTAAATCTTCGTATATGATAACACAAATGGGACTTAAATAAAGGCTAGGATTAATTACCTTGAATCCTCGTGTATCATAAAACACCTGTGACTTTAACAAAGGCTAGGATTTGTTGCATTGAATCTTCGTGTATCATTACACACGTGTGACTTCAACAAAAGCTAGGATTTGTTACCTTGAATCTTCGTATTATTTTATTATAACACACGTGTGACTTAACTAAATGCTAGGATTTGTTACCTTGAATCTTCGTGTATCATAACACAAGTGTGACTTAAACAAAAGCTAGATTTGTTACCTTGAATCTTCGTTTATCATAACACAAGTGTGACTTAAACAATGGCTAGGATTTGTTACCTTGAATCTTCGGTTATCATAATACAAGTGTGACTTAAACAAAGGCTAGGATTTGTTACGTTGAATCTTCGTTTATCAAAACACGAGTGTGACTTAAATAAAGGCTAGAATAAGTTACCCTTGAATATTCGTATATCATAACACAAGTATGACTTGAATAAAGGCTAGGATTTGTTACCTTGAAAATTCATGTATCATTGCACATGTGTGACATAAACAAAGGCTAGGATTTGTTACCTTGAATCTTCGTATATTATAACACACGTGCGACTAAAAAAAGGCTAAGATTTGTTACCTTAAATCTTTGTGTATCATAACACAAGTGAGACTCAAACAAAGGCTAGGATTTGTCACCTTGAATCTTCGTATATCATAACACAAATGTGACTTAAACAAATGCTAGGATTTGTTACCTTGAATCTTCGTGTATCACAACACAAGTGTGACTTAAACAAAGGCTAGGATTTGTTACCTTGAATCTTCGTGTATCACAACACAAGTGTGACTTAAACAAAGGCTAGGATTTGTTACCCTGAATCTTCGTGTATCACAACACAAGTGAGACTCAAACAAAGGCTAGGATTTGTTACCTTGAATCTTCGTATATCATAACACAAGTGTGACTTAAACAAAGGCTAGGATTTGTTACCTTGAATCTTCGTGTATCATAACACAATTGTGACTTAAACAAATGCTAGGATTTATTACCTTGAAACTTGGTGTATCATAACACAAGTGTGACTTAAACAAAGGCTATGATTTGTTACCTTGAATCTTCGTGTATCATAACACAAGTGTGACTTAAACACATGCTAGAATTTGTTACCTTGAATCTTGGTGTATCATAACACAAATGTGACTTAAACAAAGGCTAGGATTTGTTACCTTGAATCTTTGTATATCGGAACACAAGTGTGACTTAAACAAAGGTTAGGATTTGTTACCTTGAATCTTCGTATATCATAACACAAATGTGGCTTAAACAAAGGCTAGAATTTGTTACCTAGAATCTTCGTGTGTCATAACACAAGTGTGACTTAAACAAATGCTAGGATTTGTTACCTTGAATCTTCGTATATCATCACAGAAGTGTGACTTAAACAAAGGCTACGATTTTATACCTTGAATCTTCGTATATCATAACACATGTGAGATTTAAACAAATGCTAGAATTTGTGACCTCGAATCTTGGTGTATCATAACACAAGTGGAACTTAAACAAAGGCTAGGATTTGTTACCTTGAATCTTCGTATATCATAACACATGTGAGATTTAAACAAATGCTAGAAATTGTGACCTTGAATCTTGGTGTATCATAACACAAGTGTGACTTAAACAAATGCTAGAATTTGTTACCTTAAATATTCTTGTATCATAACACATGTGTGACTTAAACAAGGGCTAGAATGTGTTACCTTGAATCTTCGTATATCATAACACTTGTGAGATTTAAACAAATGCTAGAATGTGTGACCTTGAATCTTGGTGTATCATAACACAAGAGTGACTTAAACAAAGGCTAGAATGTGTTACCTTGAATATTCGTATATCATAACACATGTGAGATTTAAAACAAATGCTAGAATTTGTCACTTTGAATCTTCGTGTATCATTAAATACGTGTGACTTTAACCGACGCATTTCAATAACTTACATTTCTGACCTTTAACCGACGTATATCATTGACACATATCTAACATTTTTCGTATATATATTATTAACATAGGAAAATTATCTCCGTAAATATCATCATCACACACTTACCTCTGCTTACGTAGCAAGATTAGCACATACATATGTGACTCCATAATTGAGTGCACCATTCAAACAATCACGTGACTTAAAACCAACTTATATCATTAATATATATTTGTGATTACGAACTTCATTAACAAACACATGTGAGCTTAAAACACACAGTAACACAAATATATGTCTCCATTAGTTACAATAATGAGTAAAATTATGTGTAAAATACAATATGAATATTTACCTTACCAACACCTCGTGATATCATTAACATATTTACTTAGTATAGTCAAATGACTTTACTAGCACATGCATTTCAATAACATTAAGTTTCAACCATGGTACTGCAATAGCAATCATTTAAAGAAACCCGCCCCCGCCCCCCATATCGCCGAGATTTTTTCGATCTTTGCAATAAAACTGCAATAATTTATGTTGTATTCTGTCTCCGTAGTGTACAATGTTTTAATTGTTTTAACAAATACTAAAACAATGGCTAATAAAACGGAAAATGTCAACCTGTGTATTAATGCTTTTTTTCAATAATAAGGTACAAGGACGGAATCAACCATTATCTTCAAAATGGACCTTCCGCTTTGTAATTCAACACACTTTGCATCACTTACTGAACAGAAAGTTAAAGGTGACGCATCTCAAAATATCGTAACAATTATGATCGTGTACCTGGCATGGTATGGTAACTGTTAGAAAATCAAGACGATACCTAATATGAACAAGTACAATAATATGCAAGAAAACAGGACGATATTTTGATCATGGAGGGAACACCACTTGGTTATTGCTTCGATTCAATCAATAATTTGTTTAAACTAATTAAATCAGCAAAGATATAATACCGAGATTAGTGAATATAATAAGTAAAATATATATGTAAAATAACAAAATATATACTATTAACGTTACTAACAATTCATGGTGTCATAAACGTTTTACTTTAATATAGTCATCGAAAACTTTGCTATTTAATGTATTTTGACATCGTTCTGTTTGTACTGTAGTAACTGTCATGATTACTTATATTACAGGTATAAGTCCGAAGATTGTGTATGGAAGTCTATCAAGCGAGAGTATCATCGAGTGGGTAGAAGCAATGAAGCATCTCGGTGTTGATAAGATAATAACGTACGCTGACGGGAGTCTGAACGAGGCAGCGCTGAAGACATTACAGTATTATGAACGTACCGGATTGGTTGATGTTTTCCCATATAATCAACCAGCTAAGGGTGAAATTATATTTGATTACTAATAGCTTATAGAACGAATCCAGGTATAATTAAGAGGTTTTTAAGGGCATGATATCGCTTTAATGGAAACATCATTAAGCAAAGCAACAGGGGAAAAATGCAATTACAGACACCAAGGAGACGTTCTCCACATCATTTAAGAAAAGCATATAATCACGACCAGAAGCTTAAAGAAACATAATAAATGAAACCCAGAAAATAAACTGAAAACCGTGCAGGTGTTAGTGAATGTAAAACTACTTTCATATTTTATACTTTTATAATCATACAAATTATCTGTACTCGATTAGTATACTGATAACGACTTTCATGTCGTTCGTTCGCGTAAAATCATATTTCATTTATCGGCTCAAATCTCAAATTGTATAAAACAGAACTGGATTTAAATAAAAATTATTCTCTTCAAATGATGCTATGTGAATATGTCCCCGATTACTTTGTTGTAAGCATGAAGAGAATAGTAATAAAGGTTACACCAAAGCGGATATAGGAACAAGTTTCCAACATCTCAATCCTGTTTAAGCTGTAGGCAGAAATCGCTATCATTGAGTCCCGAGTCCTTCCGTCGTCGCACAATTGAACAAGACTTTGTGACGTTCAGCTGTAAAGCGCTCAGCCATCAAACATGCAGTATGTTGCCAAATCAAGGCATCATAGCCACTTTTGATAAACTGCTTAATATGTTTAGTCAATGAAAGTTTAATATGATAGCGATCTAGGATCTTACAAAGCTTGTAAATCGTTTCCCCATAAAAGTGAGATATATAACAAACCATACCGAAAAAATATTGTTGTTATGCAATGTGTTGTATTTTGAAATGAGAGAAAATTGTGGTTTTAACATTTAGAAAACACCATGTTTGTGAAAGCTGTAGCCCTGTTTTAAGAGTTGGTGAAAACGAGATTACGTTTATGAAAATCCACAACGATATCTGCATCATCTATTTAGTTTTTCAGTGCTGTGTTGAGAACCTTTGTCAAACACGACTCGATTATGAGGGAGGAACAATAACACTATCAATCATCAGAGACTGTTGCCGGATTGGGATTCGAACTCACGATCCCTGGATTGATTGTCAGACGCGTCAGAGCTAATTGGGCCCGGCAGAATGATAAAACAAATTTAAAACAAATATCAATTTGCCATTATTTTCATTTTTGGAGATTAGTATATTCATATACAGCCGTTCAGGTCAGAAAATGTTTTGATACGTGACTATGAGCGAGTATGAATAAAATCTGAGTCAACTTGGCCATGTAACACTAATTGTGTACGCACATAACAAATAAATGTTAAATACATTGGATAGGATTATATACTTTGTTTGCAGATATAAATCAAAGGACCCCTCAAGACAAGAACAACCAATCGTTTATGGATGCAAGAGTAGTTATATACGATGCCATGGAAAGATTTCGCGGATATAGGTACTCTGGTTTAATCGACACGGATGAATTTCTGATACCAAGCAAAGGGAGATCACTCAAACAACTTATGGTACTTTAATTTACAAACTTTTATGTTTTAATATCACATTATCGGAATGCTAATCATTATAAAGTAAAAGGAAATATTAAATAATTGGTTGATTACAAGAATATTTCAACAGCAGATGTAAATATTTATGGTAATATGTATATTAATCTAGTACAAGTAACTTGATGGGGTTCAACTGTGTATTGAGGCGTTAGGAGAGATCTAAAGTAAGTGCGCCAGATTATCGAAAAAAATTAAAGAGCTACAACGTTAGATAATTATCATAACCTGTTTTCCAAAGTTCATTTATGTTAATATCAAGGACTTATGGAATCAGACAAACTTCAAATTCGTAACACAATTTTGACATTTTTACCACTAAAAGCTGATTTTTTGTCCATTTTACACATCCGTAGCTATTGGGCTGTACGTTTTCAGTTGCTATATGGTTTTATTTAAAAATGCCTCTGCATTGTCCAACAGTATGTACATTGTCTAAAGCTTGTGATATCTCGGTGCACTATGATTTATTTCATCATAATTTCAGTGTTTTAAATATGCCCTTATATGGAATTTGCTTTTTTACTACATTAAAATTAAATCCTTGTACATTAAAGCATCTCTAAAGTATTTAGAAATAAGATGATAATCATGTGCAGTTGATAGCTTGAAAGTGCAGTAGCATTTAGTGAGATCGCGTATAGGCATTCGCTAAAATAGTATGGTCACGTTAAGAATTTCAAGGGGCAATAACTCGTACAAGAACTAAAATAAAATACCAGAAAATATGAATTGGTATCTTTCTTCAACCTTTCGACAAACTTAAAGAATACGTTTATTGACATGCGGCAAATCGCAAAGCATTATCGGCAACTGAGAAGCGCACTTTTTTCTCAAGTGAGATTATGCTATGTTGGCCCTATTCAAAAAAATTGGGTTAGGTACATTTCTTACATTGTAAATTAAATATATTAAGCAGGAATTGGTGTAAAAATAAGTATAAGTAAATATTTTATTATAGTGACATGTGCATAATCTGTAACAAACAATACAATAGAACACAAAACACATATAAAGAGCACCAGGCCCATTGGGCCTATATGTCACCTTAATTTCATTACAGTATCCAGTATGTTACGCTCTACATGGTGTGAATATGTGTACAAAATTCAATCATGACATTATAAAGGTTTCATTTTTCCAAGTTGCATACCACTATGGAATGCTATTCCAGAAACGAATGCTGCAATGGCTGCAGTAGATTCCTTTAATCAACAGCTTAACTAGACATACAAACCATACAACACTCACATCATACTTGTAATCAAGGTGTTAGTGTCAGTAATCCTTTTCTTATCATTCCACTTTTAAAACCTGTACTCAGCTTTTATAATATAAATTGTATAGTTTCTTACTGCAGTTATGCCACCATCCTGTCTTTACTTTTACGTTGAAGTGTAGTTTTATTTACCGGCGCTTTTTGATATTGAAGAAATTTATATAATTTACACCGGTCGCATTGTCGTTGTGTATATTAGATGTACTTTCCATTTTAAGGATGATTTACTAGGAAAAGGCAAGCTAACAGAAAAGGAAGCTGCCGGTTTCTATTTCAAGTCTATTTACTTTATAAAGTCGTGGGGCATTGTCAACACATCCAGCGATCTTGATATTGGAAAATACCTGAACAGGTAAATATGTGGGTCATTATTATTTATATCAGTTGTACCAGAGAGAGAGAGAGAGAGAGAGAGACAGACAGACAGACAGACAGACAGACAGACAGACAGACAGACAGACAGACAGAGACAGAGACAGACAGAGCGAGAGAGAGAGAGAGAGAGAGAGAGAGAGAGAGACAGACAGACAGACAGAGACAGAGTGCAAATGGTGGTATTAAACGAACAAGAAATGAGAGAGGGAGCATGTGGTACCAACTGTATAAAATTACAGCGGAACTGAACAAATAAAAGAAGAGAGAAAACATTCTATACCGTGCCGTGCCGTACCGAGCCGTACTGTATCATACCATATTATACCGTACCATACTTATTCTTAAAGTAAAAATTTGATAGTGTTACCAGACAATAATACATACAATTCATGATCAACTGAAAATAAACGTTTACTACGGATGCCTGGAAAAATTTATTCCAGTACAAATAGGTTTATTTTCTTTATTTATCCACATTTAAGAGTAATTATAAAATATATTTGTTTAACTGCTAGGTATTTAAGTTTGTGTCTTTTTTTCACATATGATGTAAAACCCCTAAAATCGTGTTTACTCTATCAAAAAAAATGTATATACTTTCTTCTACAGTTGTTAACATGTGCTTTCAATGTTTGAGTAATTTTACTGTTGTTTGGCATGAAATATGGTAGTTAAGTCGTATACTGTTTAATGATAACAAAAATAGTATACTCATAATTATTGTTATTTAATTTGCAGGACTGATTGGAAACCTGACACTGACAGAAGGAAAGCTATTGTGATCAATGATAATATCTGGCTATATAAAACTACACACAAGGTCCTACAAAAAAATGGATACACAATGTATATTATTCGCTTTTTATGCTTTGTTAGTTTGATTGTGAAATATACTCAGAAAACATATAGCTCTCGAGTTCGCTTCCTGGGTAGAACCAGTAGTGCGTGTTGTTTTAGTCGAGCAAGCCAAAAGCAGCCCAGGCTAGCTATAGCGTTCGTAAACTGTTATCGATCTATTTTCCCGATTGTTTATTCAAAACAATATGAACATGCTCTCTAGAAATAGATAAAATTTTCTCAGATTATGTATTATCTCCTATAAGATAATGGTAAAGCATGATGTATTTTATATATTATATCATACAATGAGAATAAATGAATAATCTATATCAATTTCTTTACATAACATGTTGCCATAATACATTACATGTACAAGTGTAAAATTGTTTACATAGGATATCTATGATGAAATGCAAATTCTCAATTCATTCATTGATTTATAAAAGATATTATTCAATTGAGACCTGAAGCATAACAAAGCCAACGCAAACGAGACTATGTTCAGTACAAATACTTAAAATCGACAATTCTTACGCATACATGCTAAGACATATCATTCTGTATACATATTTGATAACACAGTATACATGTTTAAACATATCACTACATGCATATTTAAACATGCAATGCTTCATATATGTAAAAACAAATCATTATGCATACATGTTTAGATATATCGTTGTTTATTCATGTTTAGGCATAATATTATGCATACCCGTTTAGACATCATTATGCATATATGATTAGGTATGTCATTGTGTATTTATATATTAAGACATCATGTTTCTTATATGTAAAGACATCTCATTATTAATGCATATTTGCACATAACATATGTTAAATAATCCTTATTCATACATGAAACTCTCCATATACCATTGCGCATGCGTATTCAACATTTCATTATTTATACACATTTAGACAGATCATTATTCTTTCGTGTTTAATACCATTCCTTTTTTTACTTAATTGACATATAATTCCGCACACATGTTAACTAAATCATTCATTGTACTTGTTTAGACATATCAATATGCATGCAAGCATCTCATTTAACTTTCCCACATGTTTATAGTTTATGATTAGTAAGTAGGTAAGATTATTCACATGTATGTATAAACCTCCGGTCCTTCAAACCAATATTCAATAGTTGGTTGAAATACAACTAATAGTTTACCATCTATATCGTATATACTTCTTTTTCATTGCATCCCATAAAATATTGTGATGAATGGAGAAAAAATATTTCGAAAAATCTATAAAAAAAATTAATAAAATTGACCTCTAAGTCTTTCTGAGATATTGACATTAAACTTATCTGTGGTTGAAAAATGGTTTTCGAAAGCCTGCATGATACTCATCAATACGATATTTTTGCATACAATGATACATTTATTTTCATGACAATTTTACATTTAAGGATGACGTGTCCTGCGGACGAGGCATACATTCGACACTACAGAAGCTGCCGATCTGGATGGAATAGAAATAACCATTGTATGGATGAGTACAACAGAGTTACCACATACGAGATGAGTAACTGGGCGAATAAAAACATTGCACCAAGAGTTCGACAAGTGCGCAAAGAATTATTTGGTTAAATAACATTAGAAGCATAATGGGTATATTAAGGTACATGCATATACAGTTGAAACCAGTTATTCCGATATCGATTGAGTCGATATTCCGGAAGTTTTTATATTGTTTACCATCCCCAAATTTTTCCCTGTTTGTGTATGTAAATACACGTATGTATTTATTATTCGGTTTGTTGTTTTATATATATTAGATCCAGTAGTCGTTATATATATATTAGACCCAGTAGTCGTAATAGAAAAGCGCAAAAACTATTTGGTTATAACTGATACCTTCAATTTACTCATCATCAAATAGCGGAATAAACATATATATATATTAAAATAAATTCAACTGTGATATATTAAATATGATTATTATTTTGTATTGTGATGTAGTCTTTACACTGGAATAAGAAGACAATATATTGAAATATATTACTGACTGACATTGACAAAACGTGTTAACTTTCGTTGAATTAATAGCGTCAGACAATAATAACTGTATTCGCAAATTAAGTGAACTCTTTTTTAAAGCTTGCAAAACTAGAATATAGATAAATTTTAAGTATATCGACACAATTAAAAATGTATAATATGACATTTCTCTCACATAGGTTTACTAATTCACATTTTTTAATTGTTTAATTTAATTAATTTGTTAAGTGTGTACTTGTTTTATGTGTTATAATTTTGTGGTATGAATTACGAGACTACACGATTGTTTATGTTTAACCTTCATTGCTGAGTCAATGCGAACGAAATGTTATCAGTTAATGAGTGTAATTGCAATATATGCGCAAACTATAAGCAATGTTTCAATCAATGCACAGTAAACTTAAATCATATTATGTTTGTGTCGGCCATGGGCTTTCAGAATGTTTATTATAATATCGGAAACCAGACAATGCTGTATTTGCAGTCCTATTATATGTTTCCTGTTAATTAGTGATCTTGTAGAATAATTTTGGTCAAGGAATGTATGTAAAAGACGACATTTTCGACTTATACGGTCTTCATTAAGCTGATGATGTTCTAATAACAAATCAATTGTATATCTAATTTTTGTGATTCAGTCTTCATGAAAATCAGTTTGAAAGTATATACTATATAACTGGGTTACTTTTGGACTCTTTATTAATTTCATACACGTTTGTATACATTTATATACACTAATAAAATAAGTACATTGTAATTTCTTATATAAAAGTATCAATTGTTTCTATTTTTTTTTCATTTCCTGTAGTGTCCTTATTATAAGTAGCTAAAACAATAATTGTGTGTACTGCTGTCGTGGATATATCCTGCAAATAGTACGTCCCCTGGTCGATATATAATAGGTTTCTTTTGTTCGTGTTTTCGTTGTCTTGTGTACCGATAGGCTTATTAGTTCTTAAAAGTGTTTCATTTGCGCATTATCTATCCCAGAACCTGATATCAGGTCTTTAAACCACCAATGAAAAAGCAGGGAATTCTATGCCTGTCCTACAATTCATATTAATTGAACTCTTATTAAACTCTGACGCCATTCAAACTTTCAATTGCATCGCCGGACACATCAATGAGCTCAAATGCGGCTATCAGAAGAAATGAGTCCATACTACAGATGAATTTGCGTTTTATCAAAAAAATTGGATTTACTTTGAAGATTTATCTAATAAAACAACTGATACCATTTTTCGAAAATAAACCTTTGCTATTGCCTTAAAATTAATCTTGATCAATCTAAGGAGTATATTAGGTAATTGACACTCAATATTTATTGCAATAAATACAAACTGACAAAAAAAATAACAATATATTTGAAGTCAGGTACATAATGCGACTACCTCAACCCTCCCTCACGGAGACACTTACTGTGTTTAAAGGTACATGTGTTGTTTACATAATCATTTACATTAAGTATCACAAATATTGCATTGTCAACAGATTTTGTCTATATGATGTAACAATTCCCAAAGTAATATCAACGTCTTATTTTTAATGATAATATTTACTGATATGTTCTAAACTAGCCTGACTTGACTTGTTTTATAAGTGGGTTTGGCTGAATAATTGAATTAAAAGAAAACCGAAAACTGTAAAGAATAAATGTTTTTATTCCAGCGTTTAAGACACAGATATATACAACAAAATGGAAAGGCACTCGTCACATATATATATGTATAGTATAAACAATTATATTTTACAAATATTGCAACATACACGTACGTATTGCGAAAACGCTTATATGATACAAATGTTGTAGAATACACGTATTTATTGCGTTAAGTGCTTACGTGTTACACATGTTGCAGCACACACGTATGTATTGTGTTAAACACTTATTGGTTGCAGCATACACGTATGTATTGTGAAAACATTATTATGTTACAAATATTGCAGCATACACGTATGAATTGTGTACAACACTAATGTGTTACAAATGTTGAAGCATACACGTATATTTTGTGTACAACACTAATATGTTACAAATGTTGCAGCATACACGTATATATTGTGTACAACACTAATGTGTTACAAGTGTTGCAGCAAACACGTATATTTTGTGTACAACACTAATATGTTACAAATGTTGTAGCATACACGTATATATTATGTACAACACTTATGTGTTACAAATGTTGCAGCATGCGCGTATATTTTGTGTTAAGCACTAATATGTACAAATGTTTCAGCATACACGTATGTATGGCGTACAACACTAATATGTCACAAATGTTTCAGCATACAGGTATGTATTGTGTACAACACTAATGTGTTACAAATGTTGCAACATACACGTATATTTTGTGTAAAAGACTAATATGTTACAAATGTTGAAGCATACACGTATGTATTGTGTACAACACGATTATGTTACAAATGTTGCAACATACATATGTGTATCGTACAAAACACTTATATGTTACACAGGTTGAGGCATATGCATATACATTGCGTAAAACATTTATATGTTATAACTGTTGCAGCATACATCTATGTATTGCGTTAAACACTAATATGGTACAAATGTGCAGCATACACATATATATCGTGTAAAGCACTAATATTTTACAATTGTTGCAACATACATACGCATTGTACAAAAACTTATATTTTACAAACTTTGCGGTATAAACGTATATATAGAGTAAAATCGTAAAAAAATACACAAATTTCTCGAGCATGGTATAAACCACTAATGTGTTACAAATATTATATCATACACTTATTCTAAGTATAAAACATTGAAATATAAATGAGAAAATATAGACAAATATTCTTAGAGAACTGTTTGCATATGTGTACTACTCGTATAAGATATGCATATGTGTATTACTCGTATATGCTTTTTCATTTAAGATGAGAATGACGAGATCAGAAAACTATCTTCATAAATGAGACAACTAAAAGGGGCAAAATGTTTACGGGAGATAATTCAAAATTAGAATGATATATGCTAAATATAGAGTATACTTCTTCCGTCCAAAAGAAATAATGAAACTTTGTATGTGTTTTATTCTATTCTCAATATTATATTACGTAATTTTCTATAGCTTTTTTCAAATTTATGGGTACGAAATGCGTTACGGTAATTTTTCTTTTCGGAACCCTTTCATCAATACAGCATAATGTATTGAATATATTGTATTGAATATATTGTATTGAATATATATTGTATTGAACATATATTGTATTGAACATACTGTATTGAATATAATTATATTGTATTAATTATATTGTATTGAATATATATTCTATTGAATATATTGTATTGACTATATATTATAGTATATATATTGTATTGAATATATATATTGTATTGAATATATTGTATTGAATATATTGTATTGAATATATATTGTATTGAATATATTGTATTACAGTCGTCATAGTAGTAACTGTATTTAATGTCTGATTGATACAGTTTGTATGTTACTTAGAAATGAAACATTGATTTATAAAAGGCGTTTAATTAGTCATAATTTTGAAATGATTTGTATGTTATTGAAACATTTGATATTTTAATTTACAGATACAAAAGACGTTTAATTAGTATACATTATATATGGATATATATATATATATAGTATATTTCTAAAATCAAATAGCCACGCAGGCCCATTTGGAGATCATGGCTGAGTTTCATAAAATAATTTACGATAAAATCGACGTAAGTCAATTTGACAATTTCTCCGTAGTGTGTTCAAATTTTGAACAACATTTAAAATGATTGTATTGTCAGAAAATATAAAAAACTTTCTGCATGATTTGAGCCAACTTGGCTTCATTTGGATGGAAATCAAAATATAATGAATAATTGTTGTTTTACGTTTACGCCGATTTTCAGATATACGACAACATGTGGCAGACAGTGGTTAGGCATTGCTATACAACAGTTACAGAACAAGTTTCAAAATATTAAACATATTGAATATATTTAAACTAAAGCAATGGTAAAAGCGCGGAAGGTGGTACACTGTACTCGCGTATGCAAACTGTTATCAGATTCAAAAGTCATTTCGGCAAAATCATTACAATATAACATGGTCTTACTTTTCATAAAATTGTATAGTGTAATTGAAAATACATGTGAAATCAGAGTGACATAAATGGCTATAATTCTGAACTGAAACGCTTTTAATACGCAACTACTAAGATTTTTTATTTTACTGTCTTTTTCTGAATTGAACGGATCGATGAATAAATGAATGATGGGCCTCTTTCAAAAATATCTATCAATATACATTTTTCTTACATCAGAATATAATAAAATATTATTCATCATTTAATTTATCACATGCTCTGCACTTCCGTTTGTCAAAAGTTGTTCTAAATTGACATGGCCAACGATCTGCCTCAACTTAGCAAAGGCTTTACTGAACGTATCAAGTTTGATACTATTTAAATAAGGCTTAAATAAATATTAATGCAAGCGTGTATAAAAATTGGGCCTCATTTTGAAGTACATCATTAACATTTGGTTGCCTCTTTATATAAACTGATTGCTCTTAACAGTATTAATACTGGTTTGTAACTGACCTGATGCGAGAGGGCTATCGCTCCGCCCACTGGTCACGGGGTGTTGTTTGTCCAAGTAAATAGAATATGATATAATATCGTGTTTGAGACGGTTCGCTTGTCTAAAGAAAATGGCAACGTAGCAAGCAATATTGATCGGATTGACAGCCCGTATCTGGTAAATTTTAAACTTCATCCGTCCTTTAAAGGCATAACTGTTTCATACATATATCAGTTATCGTTTGCCTTGTCAGAGTTCTTCCATAATGTTTTGATGATAAATTCACGAATAATAAACATCGCGAAATTATCAAAATCTAAAATTATACCAGAATTTCTAATCAAATCGTTGACCGTGTGCATGCAGTTAGGGATATTTTTATTCCTGGAGATATGGATACCTCAACAATTCTTTATGTGTACATGAATGCTCCTAGACTACATATATGTATTCCCCAGTCAGTAGTTTGCGCTTTGTCATCAAACTGTACCATAATCAATTTTTAACTAAATTCACAATTAATGATAATTTTAAATTTGGTGACGTATTTAACAATGAACCACATTTCATCTGCGGTTTTATCATGTTTATATTGGAGTGACTCTGGAACTATTTCGTTTCGTTATCATGTCGGCTTCAAGTGCTCGGTTTACGCGTTTGTGCCAGTACGAGTAATTTCGAGAAATCCCAGAAAGGAAAAATATAATAATCACTATACCAGTAACAGCGCATAGTGATGCAATACATTTTCCTAGCCACGTAACAGGATATATGTCACCATACCCAACCGTTGTCATGGTGATAATCGCCCACCAAAGTGCATCAGGAAATGTCACATGGACACTGCTTTCTAATTCATACAAAAATATTGCAAACAACAGCTGACAAATGAACATCGACCATATAAAATAGACAAAATTCATTACACTCGCTTTCAATGTGTAAACAAACACCCACGGACCAGATGTGTGTTTGATCAATCTGAAAAATCGTAGAATTCGGAACATTTGAATAGGAATAGGAATAGTAATAGGAATAAAACCGAATTCGGAAACAAATATATTGCTTGTATCTAGTATTAAAGCCAAAACCTCCAACAAGTTTAATGGCATGATCAGAAACCTGCATTTAGCAGGAGCAAAGAAGAAACGAACAACGTATTCGAGAATAAACAATACAATGCAGCCCAAGTAAACATAACTGCAAGCCGTTGTTAATCGAAGAACTTTAAGCGTTTTAGGGTTGTCTTCAACGATTGCACCAAAGGCAGTGTAGTTTTCAGAATATATTACACTATAGTCGGCATTGTTGCTGATGAAATCTCGTATGAAGCTGGGTACCACTATTGATGCAATGTATAACAGAACAATGAAATACGAAATGCAGCCGAACACCAGCGCCGCTTTGGATGTACTCGAATTGCTAAGAAAGTTCCAGATCCGTGGTTGATATCTTGAATACCACGTGGTTTGTTGAAGATAATCCACATCTTTCTGTATACTTCCATTACGGTCTTGATCCAGCTAAAATGTAACATATTTTATTTTTAAATAGAAACATATAAATAATATAAAGTCAAATATAGGAAACTGGTGGCATCGAAAATGTAGAGCATTTCTATCTGAAATACAATCTCTATACAAATCATAGAACCCAAATGCTAAACACGATTTCTAGATTTACTTCCACAACGATATTGTTCAAGCTAAAATACGACATACAGTCAAACCTGGCTTAAGCAGCCAGTCGAGGGAAAGAGCAAAAGTGGCATTTTAAGACAGGTTGTTGCTTAATACAGGTTAATTTGTTCTTAATGCATAGAAATGGGAAATAGCAAATGTGACTGCTAAAGACAGGTGACTGCTAAATAGAGGTGGCCTCAATGCACGTTTTACTGTATTTTATTTTTAATTAGAAATATATAAATAACTCAACATCAAATATAGGAAACTAAGTATCTAACAGAAGAAGACACGTTGCACTCAGTAGCACACACAAGCACAATCGATAAAGTGAATAAGGAATGAATGAATGGGGTTTTACGGCGTACCAACACATGGTTGGTTATTCAACGCCAACAGGAAGGAAGATTCCAGGTTCAAGTTACATGTACAAATACTACAAATAAATATACAGATTAAAAAAAAAGAATACATCAACACATGAATATGCAGAATGAAACTAGAACCTTTATACCTGCAGAACTGACTGCAGAGTTTCAGCAACTTCTATCGTATTACTCAAAGTGTCGCTTTCTACGACATGCATGAGCCACAGTGATTCTATTCTTGCCATCACTCATACGGCTCCCTGAAACCACACAGGGGTCGGTACTTTAACCACAATAATGAACATGACAACAAATGCTCATGCATGTCGTAGAAAGCGAAAATGTGAAGTTGTCCACATAACAAGGTTGAAAAAACCCAAACCCACAAGGTACATACTTCATGGACAGATTCTAAAGACAACTGAGAATGCTCGCTATCTTGGTGTAGACATCTCAAATAATTTGTCATGGAACACCCACATAGACAGAGTTGCAGCCAAGGCCAACAGCACCCTAAGCTTTGTCAAGAGGAACATCAAGGTAAAGTCACCCAAGATCAGAGAGTGTGCCTACAAAACCTTGGTCCGCCCCCGGTTAGAGTATGCAAGTACGAGTATGCAAGTTTTTGACCCCAACACCAGGTCCAATATTTACAAACTTGAAAGAGTTCAGAGACGTGCAGCACGCTGGACCATGAATGATTATTCCCATTACTCCAGTGTTACTAACATGTTAGAAAGACTGGGTTGGAGAACCTTAGAGCAGCGCCGGGCAGATTCGCGTTTATGCCTCTTTTACAAAATTGTTCATGAGTTGGTCGCCATGTCTATACCTCATTGCTTTGAAGCTAACCACAGGGTATCAAGGTATTGTCACTATGTCTTTCAAACAGAATCACACTAGGGTTGATTACTACAAGTATTCATTCTTTCCCCTTACTATAGTACAGTGGAACTCGTTACCTGCAGATGTTGTACTCCTGCAAGACTTTGATTCATTCAAGCTTGCAGTTAGCCAGCTACAGCACACTAAACCATGAGCATTTTGAGTTTGTTTTTAATCTTCTTTTATCTTGTCGCACTGTTTTAACACCTTTACACTATTATTACCCTTATCCTTATTATGCTTTACTTTTTCTTGTTCTATTAATATAAGACACGACGCGCAGCTGCCCGATTATGCCTGTGAAGGCGTGTGGCAAAATATAAAGATAGAGATAGATAGATAGATCACATAAATAAAGCTATTTTATGAACTTTTTGTTCAAAAACATGTGTTCTTTTCTGCTTCTGTAATGCGGGTTTTACAGTCAGAAGTGAAGTGTTGTTGTTGTTGTCGATTAAATCGAGTCCCGCTCTAAATGCTGCAACAACAACTATCTGAAATCCGATATTCCTGAGCGAAAATAACAAATATTCGGATTTCCGGTAATCAGCGAAGTGCGTTCGAAACTATCCGGAAATGGTTTCACTAAAGCAATCACGAATATTATAGTTTGTTAAAAGACGACCTTTTTAAACATTTATTTCAATAAAGTAACACGTGTTGTTGTAAAAAGTCGCACCGATTTCTTACATGGGTTACTTTCAGATTAGGTACAGTTTGATCATTTCGTGGACATATATATATATAGGCGAGACCTCCTAGTCTATAACTGAATATATACTTACTGTTATCATCGTCTCTGTGATGGAACTCCAGTCGTTTAATTTGGACGAACAACATGCGGCAATCATGTGAGCAGGTATTCCCCAGAATTTTAATTCCGCCATAGCAGCAGGAGCACAAATGTTTGAAGGGATATGAAGCTCCTCTGTTCGAAGGTAGTTCAAAATAGCCTGCAATAAATGAAATAGACATATAAACACGTTTATATACAATATACCTACTGCCCATTTCACTAACTTCTTAGTGTAAGGTTTGGAGTTCGAAAGAAACGAAATTTCATTTAGTGTTTCGCTTACATCATTGATCTTTAGTAAGCTTTGTAAATAGTAATTGATTGATTGATTGATTGATTGATTGATTGATTAATTGATTGTCGTGTTTATGCCATCGGGGCTAACGGACGATCAGTTAACCTAACCACTGTTTCCTGGGATTAACCAGTACCCGAGCACATAGTAAATGAAACGTGTGTCACAATTTGTTCGTATGCAAATCTTAAGACATACGAAGATTAGTGAAACTGGAGCGCGTATTTGGTGGGTAGAGGCTCGTGGGCTCTTTCACATTTCAATGTTCACGGGTACTTCATTCTATTGGGCGGGAATTATTTTTTAAAGTATGAATTCTCATATTTCAAACTTAATGTATTTACTTCGTTATTTATCAATTATTTAACCTATATTTCTGTAATGATTGAATTTCTGGGCAAGCGCAGTCAAGCATTCACTCCTTTAAAAGGGGTTTTGTTCTCTGTGTAGGGGAGTGGATTAGTTGTCCAGTGGTAAAGGCCTTTAGCTGCGAACCCAGGGGTCGCAGGT
Organism: Panopea generosa; assembly: GCA_029582155.1. NCBI lineage: Eukaryota > Metazoa > Mollusca > Bivalvia > Adapedonta > Hiatellidae > Panopea > Panopea generosa. Next base: position 278,665 of record CM055899.1, on the reverse strand, counting down.
TCGATCCCTCGCTCCTCCAACTAAAATACTTATCAGTATTTCGGATGGGATTTTAACATAACTCGAGGTCCCATGTATCGGTGTCTGACACCGGGCACGTAAAAGAATCAGGGACGCTACCAAAGGTTCTTCTGTATCTCTGCACTATTCTCCGAAAACCTAAAATTACTAATACTCTTCTGGGGGCGTCGCCCATATGGGAAACCTGTGGCGATGATAAATAAAATTATCATCATCATCATCGTGTAGGAGCTTGCAGGTGACGATAGTTAGGACTGTTTAACATGTACATGTATATTGACATAATGAAAACTGTTTTACGCATTACATAAGAATAAATAGTGTACTGTTCTGCATATAGAGACTTGCACTTCTGGAACACTGGATAAATTACCAATGGTTTTAAAAGTGCTGTGTCAATACTATGATGATATTGTCACTATTAAGAAGGTCAAACATGACTTGAAATCTTATCAAATCTGCTGACCATACATTGAGTTCAGACCACTTAGAAACTTGGTATGTAGGCTGATGGCTGAACCTTGTTATACTTATACGAAGTACGAGACTCTTGTTAAAACAATGGAAGTTATATGTTTATTAAGTGGGGACATTTAACTGACCCCCACAGACCTCTAATTATTGCCACTAGTGATTCCTGTTATCAACTGTAATATTGTTTCGATACTAAAAATAACATCTTAGTGTATATAAGCAGATTCAAGTTGGAAGTGCTTGTATCCCGTGAAATGTGGACATTTAAGTGGCCGAGATTCTGTATAAAATAAAACGGAGATCGGTTCACAAGGGGTAGTCTTATGGATACGAGCTAAGATAGGTTCACCTTTCGTGTTTGAAAGGTTTTTACGAAGCTCTGCCTGTTTAAACATTTAACTTAGAAATTTCAGTGATAAATAAAATTGTAAAGTGTACGAATTGAGACTTATTTTCTATTAACTTTGACACAGTGCCCTGTTCCCATAGATAGTCCTCTGTTGGACCATTATGCAAAAAAGCATGGGGTTGATATGGTTGCTTTTTTCACAGTTTTGGTGGTTTGATGGCACCCTTAATATTTGACAATTCTGCCCATTTGTTACAGTGTATCACTATGCATCTTTTAACTGTTATAGTTTCAAGAAACAGTTCCCAGTGTCATCCAAACTTGGCGGAAATCATAAAAATGTTCCAATGTTCCCATATGCACAAAGAAATAGGACATTTTATGCATTTTTAACCACAAAATGCCCAACCACTTTACACAGCTTTAATTTCTAGGGCGTAAGAATCTTGCTACCGTCATGTAAGGGAGGTAATTCTTAAGTGGGACCTTTAGAGACTAATATAATTGCTGATAATTTATCCCAGCAATTTCGGGTAAGTTTTATCAGCATATGTTAAATAGTGGTTACTCTGAGCTAGATACCGAGTGATATATGGGCTGCGTTCAGCTCCGATTAACAGCAAAACACGTTTATTGCCTACTGTGTGCTAATTTGAGGTTGAGCCGGTGTCCGGGAAAATATGTTAGCTAACGTTCTCAAGCGTTTAACTGAACTGAACGCAGCCCAGTACAAAAGTACATTCAACTACAGTACAAGCAGTAACAACATTTTACAGTACAAACAGTAACAATATGTTACAGTACAAACAGTAACAATATGTTACAGTACAAACAGTAACAATATGTTACAGTACAAACAGTAACAATATGTTACAGCTTCAGTTTAAATTTATTAGAGTGCAAACACTCGAAACCTAACTTCAAACACATAAATGGGATATTTTTATCTACTGTACATATATAAACTCCTTGTAAACAATGACGTAAGTTAAATGACGTTCGAATAAAATTGCAGATGCAAGATTGCACACAACGTCACATGTTTTTGTTCCATTTTGTTTGCTTATTCAAGTGTCATAACTACAAAATATTTATCATCAAAGATTATATGGGGATATAAGTACTCTGTCATGTTTGTGAATATGAAACGAAATATACGAGAGCGAGAATGTGCATTAAGTCAGATAACACAATCGTTGACAATTCAGGGGCCATAACTAACAAGAGGCCCAAGAGGGCCTGAGGACGCTCTACTGACTCATAGTGGCCAAAGCACTTTTTGAAATTCTCCTATGCAATAGAAATATCGGGGCGGGGTCATATTTAACCCTAGGGACACCATATGAACAAATCTAACAAATCTATAGTTGGTCATCATTACTACATAAACATTTTGAAAATCTGTTGGGCCGTTCATGAGAAGAAGATTTTTTAAGTTTTGGACTATTTTTTAGTAATGGCGGCCATCTTGAATTTCAGATCGAAAAAAAGAAATCTTCTGTATAGTCTCCTATGCAACAGAAATATGCATGTGAAGTTTCAGTTTAATTGGCCTAGTAGTTTCAGAGAAAGTGCTGCTAACAGACGACAGACGACGGACGACAGACAACGCGCCATCGCATAAGCACTTCTGGCCTTTGGTCAGTAGAGCTAAAAATTAATTATTTAATTTTGCCAGTTTGACAACATGTCTAAGATACTATAGTTATCATATAAATAGAAATACTCTTTAATTATGGTGAGAAAATAAGGCGAAATGCAAGTGGTAAAATAGACACAAAATCGTATAATTCATTTATTGTAGATTTGAAGGTCGTAACTCCAACAGTAAACATCAGATTTAGATAGTTAAAGCACGTGTCCGTGATATTTAAGTTCCATGTATATAACTAGTGTGTAAGATTGGTCAGTTGAGATATTATAGACATTTAACTACTGCGTAAGTTTGGTGAATATACAATGATAACTACGAGTGCTAGAGATCACATAACATCAAATACACGCATTTTATTTACGATTCAAGGGCAGCAACTCGAACAATAGTTACCGATTATTGATTATATATTTGTGTAAATTTTATGGCGATTAATGAAAACTGCGAGTATTAGATTGCACACAACATCGAATTAATTCAAAATTTGACAATTCAATGGTGATAACTCTGACATTAATTTAAAAAAAAGATACTTAGTATAATAACACTATAACTACTGTGTCCTTTTAGTGAGGCAATAAAATATGTTTCAACATAAATTGATTTAGCAACTGTTATATGCACAAACAAACATACAGTTGATACTTGCTAACTCGAACTCTTATATTTCGAAATTCCTGTTATCTCAAATTTGACGCATGTGAACAGTAGAATTTACCACGATTTAAGATAAATTCACAATACACATCAATATAAACAAAGTTTATATCATGTGTAAATATAACAACAATATGTTATATTCAGTAAAAAAACAAGAAATAGAGGTATTTACATGTACACATATATTCTCAACGATTTATGAAGTGGGTGGGGTAACGGCAAAAATAGACTCCTGATAAATTGAATTCCGGATATTTCGAATTATTTTTACGGTCCCACGGAATTCGAAATAACGAGTTTCGACTGTACATTAAAACATCAGCTTCAATAAAGACGTGTAAATATTACATAGTATCAACTCTTGCTCCCTATTTCGACTATTTATTTATACACAATTGTCTGCGTGCTTTCATATAGGCAAACAAATATTGGAAATAGGTATTAATACCGCCGCAAAATGGTGATGATGAACAATCCTTATTCATTTGTTATTAAAAAAAATTCTGCCACTTTAATGATATTTTTTTTATTTTAATGGCATTAATGTTGCACATGGAGCGTTTTGAAAGCATTCCCTTGTTAAGATTTCAAAAATAATGATGCTTAGAAATTGGGTGACAATAGTGTACAAACCAAACAGAAAAAAATGAAGTGGATAAAACATGACTCCCTATTTTTGTAGTGATGTATTTGAAATTTGCAGATGTCAGCAAAAAATAAAAAATAAATGTATTTTATTTAATTTTAGTCTTTCTATTAATGACAAGCCTTTAAAAATGTTAACATTTACTTAAGAAATGAGAAGGAAAAGCAATGGATGCTTTTCATACAAAGTTAAGCCTTACGATTGGTTAATATTATTGTTTTTATACCTTAAACATATCTGGATCACGATCAAAGAAATAGTCGTCCTTTTCTTCCCTGTGGTGGTCAGCCATAATCTCATTGTTGACTAGGGGAGATATTTGTGGGAGTTTCAACAGCGTCGACCTATAAAATATATACAGCACATCTGACACGTTGTTTGAAAGAGTTACGTTTTCAAATTCATACGATAGACTGTAAATCGGACATAACTCTCACTGCCTTGGTCCGTCACATAGCAGTGAGATTTCAGTACGTTGATTAGTCAGTTACTTGAGCGGAAGTAGAATGACGTCATAATTTGGTAAGCGTTAAAGTACTATCATTATTGTGACAGGGACATAAAAAAGACGTAGTTCGGGGATATTAGGAACTGGGATCGACATATCAGAAAATGTAAGTCCGCCAGGAGACGAAGAACCGCCACCAAAAATATAAACAATCAGTCTATTGAAAAAAACATGATTAAAGTTAATATAACACATATACATACAGCAGAGGTGATTACTGAGGTTATCGTCTTTGAAACAGCCAGTACTAAGGTTTGCCAACAAAAAAGATATCATTCTCACTTTTAAGAAAACGTTGTTGCTTCTGATATAAAACAATATGTGCTGTCCATATCCACATACTTTGCAGGAATATATTTAAACCTTTTAATGGTGATATAACTCTTGGTAAACAGTATATTTCATACGTTTGTGACAAAATATGAAAGTATTTAATTCAACAGTATTTATCGAAATAAAAGAAATAGATAAAAGGAAATTTAAATGAGAACATTCAATATGTTTTAATTCATTTTTTGTTCAAAACTATCATGACACATGCAGCTGTCGAAACTTGAAATTTCAGATAATCGTCCTAGGATATTACATGCAATTTGACCATTCGGTTGTATGTCAACAGATTTAAAACCTGCCAAGACATGTGAGCATAGTCACGAGTCAGAGTGACAGGACAAATCTCTCTAAATGTCTAAATGAAAACGTTACAGAAAACATGGTATTATTATTTATAACAAAGACAAGAATGTTATTATTTATAACAAAGACAAGAATGATTTGGAATTTTGATTTATATTTTAATCGGATTGGTGGAATCGAAACGAAATTGCAATTTCTAAAACCGATACCACACACTCATTTCTTGGCAGTCTTTCAATTTTGAGTGGGAATAGTGTTTTAGTCTAACCTTAAAGACCCAACATCCGATCAGACTATCGGATGTAAATTAGTTACTCTACAGGGCGTGTTTTATCAACTGGGAGTGTATACTATGGTCTAACAATAAAACAGCGATAATAGCAGACAGCAAAATGTTTGTAAAACAATGCTGAAGGTTTACATTGTAACTGATAAAGGAATGTTGACTCTGGGGTCAATATCACATCCCACTTTAGCATTAGGGACTACAGGGTCTTTAATTAATCATTATCAGGTAATTACTGTTTTATCAACACTATTAAGTGATTTGATAATGTTGTTGATTGATATCAAAGTAAGTATGTATATGAACATATGTGCCTAATAATTTTAAATCACAATTCAAGCATTATAATCAGTCTAACAGATATGCCCAAAATCCCTATATTCAAGTTGGTATAGCCCATTATGATTTGGACGGATATTAAAATACATAGATATGTTACATGTTATGTGCTGATATTTTTGTCACTTTTAGTGACGGAAAATAAGAACTTGCAATTATATTCATACTTGGATATCATATTAATACAGGGATGTTATTGATAAAAAAAAAGTAATAATCAACACTTTGTTGAATATATTAGGAATTAGACTTGAACTAATGTTGATGTGATTAAAAATTGCAAAAGGTGTCTTTCTCAGCACAATACCTCAAATCATACCTTGGATGCAAAGTTAGGTTATAGAGACTGTGCTAATAATAAACTTTAATTAATGTTGGTGTTTTATCATGCATGTGTATTAACTGTAAATTATAAATTGTGGTAATTATGAACAATGTCAAGGCCGCGCATATCAAAAACAAAATAAAAAGTGAAAAAATCATTAAAAAATTGGTTCCTGTTATAACAATGTAATACACGGAGGGAGATAAAACACTTCAACTTCATTAAAGTAGAAATCATGATGAATAAATAAGTTGTAAGTAAGAATTTACTGACAATTGATTAAGAAAAAAGACCAGAAATGTTCTATGATTTGGTAATTTTAAGTCACTTTCAAAAGCTTTCATTTGACAAAAGCCGTTATATATATATATATATATATATATATATATATATATATATATATATACTAAGACATACTAGCATTTACGGGGTATCTTAGACCTTTCTTGTGGGGTCCTTATGGATTGTGAGGTCTATATAGGACCTCGCAAAATAAAGCCCCTTAAAATTAATCATTTATCTTACTAAAGGTGAAATATGTGTAAAGTGCGCAATTAAGTTATATATCAAAATTGAAATTGAGTTGTTTCCCTTACACCATTACCGCAATCGCCTAGTCCCGACAGGCCAAGAATGCCATAAACTCGGAGATGCTCCGCATGAATATCAATGTATACGGAATATCTTGGCGTTTTTCATTTCCCGCTAAATATTTGTCATTTTGGTTAAGATTACCATCAAAGGCTTTATTTGGTACATTTAAATATGGAAAAAGATATAAAAGACACATTATAGTTGTCTTTAAACTTTTGTAGTAATATTACAAAAAAAACTTTTGCGTATGAGCTTTTGGGATTCAAATGTAAATTCTGCATTAGATTAATTATAAATTTATTCAACATCGAAATTGCTCGATTTGATTGATTTGAAGCGATGAACTAAACAGGACTCGTGGATTTTCATTACTTTAATAGAGTGACGTGTGTGAATTTTATTTAAGCGAGTGAAATCTTTATTTCGCACTTGAATACTAAGACACATTAGCATTTATGGGGTTTTGGTCTACAGAGCTTTTTTACAGCAATTGGGAAGACGCCCAAGACTTCAAGATCGGGGGAAAAACAGCGCCATGTTCTAACCAATAATTATCAGATATTACAATAATACTTAATATCCAAGCGGGTTTTTATACCCTATCAATGTTATGATTTTTTAAAAAAAAAAATTAAAAGGTAAAAAGGCCCTGGCCTATATAAAATCCTTGTTGCGGGGCGCTCATAAAAGGCGGGGTCTATATAGGATCCCACAATTGCTGCAACACCTACGCTTACGTTGTCGTATGTACCAAACATCCACAAGTCGGTCTCTGAAGGAAAATATATACAATAGTATTTAAGTTGAGTTACGAGGCAATTATATGCGTATATATATTAAAAATACTATAATGATATCTATATAGTAACTAAGTATGGGGTGTTCGGCAAAACCCCGATATTTTGACCCTAAATAATAGTTGTAGGGACACTATCATCAATTTAATTTTATAGAAGAACATAACTATGGGTGTATTGTTGGGTTAAGGGGTTTGACCTAGGGATGGTATAGGGGCCAATTAGGGTTCAATTGGAGGTTATTCAGATACCTAAACCAAGGCTTAACAAAAAACTTGCTATGAAAAACTTGAATGATGTTTATGGGTCCTGGGTAAAGGTCTTTGGGGGCATCCTATGTCAGGATAGTAAAAGTTACAGAACGTTATTGGGTTTTTTATTTCTCCAGGGATGGACAACATAAACCCAGCAAAAAAAAAAAATCACCAAAAATATGGGTATATGGGGATATCCAAACCTTTCAACACAAAGTTCCTAAAACTCGAATTAACCACGTAATTCGATGACATATATATTTCTATATGACTTGGGTTAAATCTGAAGGTAACATTAGAAAGATAAATAGATAAGGACCACGAAGGTGATTTCCCCCTATTTTTCCCTATTTTTTTTACAGAGTTACTGTTCTTGGAAGTTAGGGGAAAAAAAATGATATTTTTTTTTTGATGATTGTGTCCCTCAATAAAGGAGTTATGATAATTATCTCAATAATTAGGAGGGTGCGAGATCCGTAATTAGGGGCAACCCTTGGGGTTTATGTAGTGTTAGGTAGGGGACATGTCACTATAAAAATATTCGTCAAGCAAAAATGTTATGTTTATTGTGTTTTTTTTTTAGGTCATGTTTAAAATGTTATATCTCAACATTGCGAAGCTTGATCTTTATAAACTCTTTACCAATGAAGGTATCTCATCCTACTTAACAATTCTAGACATTGACCTTGTTCCCGACGGTCAAGGTCAATCTTCAATTTTCGTTCCAAACCAAGCGTAAAAAAAGCGTTCAGATTTAAAAAAAGTATATTTAAACTTCATATCTCGCCCTAGCAATCTATAGAAATCCATATAACATGCATAAAGGAACACTTATGGAACCTTTCAGAGAGATATGTTTATGAATGGCAAAGATATGAACGATTTTCCGATATTTTTAATGACTTTTTTTGGGGAAAAAATCACTAAATTTAATGAATTTCGGGTCATTTTCAGATGACCTTTAATGACCTGTCTAGATCATTGAGCCTAATATTTTTGCTATCACGTTGAAGGGTTTGAATAGATCTTTGTATAGTTATCTAGCCTTGCGGTACGGCATATGGCCTCTACGGAGGCTCGAACATGGTAAAAAATGAAAAAATCGGCCAAAATGTCGATTTTTGAAATCAGTAATATAGAAAAGTATAAGTGATTTTTTAAAATGGTAAGAACAAACTTGCGTTTATTTGACAGATCTAGCTAACAAAAAAATCGACTCTAGGTAAAATATTTAATTTTTTAACGTGTACGTGCTTCAGATTTATTAACAAAACTCGACCGAGTGCTCTCGGGACAGTGAGTACGGCAGCCTTAATATCTATTCATTACCTGTCCAACGACATCAAGATCATCAAATTCCGACAAGAATTGGCCTCTGGGCAAGGGTTTGAACATAGCACCTAAATTTGCCAAAATCGCTGGAATTGCACGGGTATGCAGGGAGACAGATAGCTTATCACTCTAAGAACAAATGTGGCTTAGAATTTAATTCTCTACAACATATATCAACATGATCTCAATACACATGGCTCTCATTTTCCAGCACGTGCTACAACATAACCTAAGTTCGAGGCCCGCTGGCGACCCCTGGTGGTGATATTTTCTAAAAAAATATACCAACCTCAAGAACTACGCAATACCTGTCGAACCCTGTGTCTGGGTTAAAAACGTCGCAAGAATAACGTTAGTACCAGGGTTTGAACATGGCACCCCAAATTTGCGACATTTTTGGGAGTGGCACGTGTTGGCACGGGCAGTTTCGGACTAAACGAAGACAGATAGCGGATCACTCCACTCTTAGAACAAAAGTTGCCGAGAATAAGGTGTTCTACAACATATATGAAAAATAAATCAATGCACGTGCCTCTCATTTTCTGGCACGGGTTACCAATTTGTGAACCGAGCTGTACGAAAAAGTATAAGTTATTTTTCGAAACGGTAAAAATAAACTAGCCTTTATTTGACGGGATTGAGCTAATATTTTTTTTCTCTATTTCTATTTTTGCACATGCACATGCACGGGTTTGAGATTTTTTAACAAAACTCGACGCCACTTTGTCAGGCTCGCGAAGACCTTTCCAACGATACCAACTTGAAAAAATCGGACAGGAAATGGCCTCTCGGCTAAGGTTCAAGCCCTTTTGGCCCTCCGGCTGACCGTATCTGAGTTGGAGTTAAGGCTCTACTGGCTAAACGGTTTGAGTTAGCCACATAAGTTAAAGACAAAAGTTGCTCAGAATTAAATTCCCTACAACATATATAAAGATGAACCCTTAGCACATGGCTCTTAGAATGGCGCACGTGCGAGGGTGACCACCTCAGTTCTAGGCCCCAGGAATGACATTGACCGAGTGCCCATAGGTCAGTGAGGTACGGCAATCTTAAGATCTATTCAATACCTGCCCAACAACACCAAGATCATCAAATTCCGACAAGAAATGGCCTCTGGGCAAGGGGTTTGAATATGGCACCTATAATCGACCAAATATGACGAGTTTGGTTGAATTGCACGACTATGCATTAATAATTTTATTTTCACTCTTTTTGCTGTAGCGCACAGGGTTTGAACATGCATGGGTGGTTATTGGTAGTCGTTCAATTCGTACAGGGGACATCTAGGTACACTCTGATACCCAGATTGATGGGTTCCGATAAGTATTTTTTTGAAAAAATCGCATTCTGGCAAATGTGATTTTTTTCAAAATTTTTACCATGCTCCACGCATCCCTGGCACCTTATTCCTAGCACTAATGAGGTGATATTTACAACATTCCTTAGGGATTTCTTATGCCTACATCCCCCAGAAATCAATAATATCAATATCATATACTACGGTTATTGACCTGTCAAGTAGGCTGAAACATGTCCGAACGTTTTTTCGGCATGGGTTGACCAGTGTCACGTTGGATTCGCACGCACTCCCGATAGTCCACGCGTGTGGATCTGCCGTGGGGGTCATGAGATTCACACGCGGAAAAATCATACGCATTTGTTACTGTTTTGAATAATTACATTTGTTTAAAGGTTGTTAATCATTTGAAATCGCGTGTCTTCGTTTAAACATAGGGTGAACATGCAAAAAACCCACTGGGAGTGTTATTTTACTGTTAAAACATACACTTTTTAATATAGAACACAGACGTGTTATTGGCCGCTATAAGAGAAAGAAAATCACCAACAGTGAATCACAAATACAATTTTACTAAATTAATAATTGTTATTTTAGTGAAACATACATCGATCGAAAGCTAAACTATTACCTGATCGAGTGATGTTAACATATTCATAGAAACTGGCGTAACTACTGAGAATTAAGCATTTTCTCATGGGCATTCCTTCGCAAAAACGGCGACAAATACCCACAACCATGTCATGCAGTACTGTAAAAGCTATTGAAATAGCTGATTAAACAACATGAATGATAAACTTATAATTAGATTATTAAAGTATAAAAATAAAAGAAGACAGCGTAATTAACTTTAGTAAAATAAAAATATTAAATATTGAATAACATAACTATGAAAACATGACGAAAAACATATCATTTATGTAAATTACAAAATAGGCTTCATCTTTAATTAAGAATATATACTACACAAATAAATAAATTATTCTTGAAACAATGACTGATCGGTGAGTTATGTTCTTACAAAATCAAAAGTAAAGATAATATTTTCTAAACGGAATTAATTAAAAAAAAAGCATTAATTTAAGGCAATATGCAGTTGCAGATCACGCGTCACGGAAGCGAAAATAGGCCGCAGCGCTAATATCAATCACTAATTCTATGTCATTTAAATACTTCATATGTGTATACTGCTACATATTTTCATTCATTTATTCATTCTTCCATTCACTCACTCACCTACAAGCTCACCCATTTAATTATTCATGTCACTAATGTTTTTAGATTCATTAACAGTGTATAACGCCCCACTAATGAGACGATTATTGTATTTACCAGGTAGTTTTATTCCTTCCTGTTTGTTCACTATAAAACTTCCTTTTATTTAAATAAACAATTCTTATCAAAATAAAGTTGCATGTAATTATGTTTACTGCAATTTATTATTTCTCTACCGTATACGACGCGTGTTAATTATAATTATAAATATTGGGGGTTGTGACTCTATGACTCCCTTATCGCGGTTGAGTAATTTTGCAAGGAATTCTATAGAGACTTTATACAAGTGCTTGAATTGGTTTATTCCTGAAACACCCACTTTCTAATTTTCATATTCCTGAAACCCCCACTTTTTAATTTTCAAATTCCTGAAACACCCACTTTTAATTTATGTAACCCATGGTTACGGACTATAGTCTGTTTTACCTATTGGTATAATATTTGCTGCATAAGGAGATATAAATGTAAAATATTTATAATTTAAGATTTGATAAATTATGTCTAAATACATTAATATTATTAGGACCATAAATTAATATTGATATTAAATAATCAGAATTGCCAATTAATTATTATTATTATTATTATTATATCAAAGTATAACAGTTTATATCAATTAATTAAGATTAATTAGGTTAGTTAACATTATAATATTAAATAAAATCCATTAAATTATCCAAAAAAAGATGATATAAATGTATAAAAAAACTTGTCTTGTTTTATTAAATCATCCTAAGAAACAGAATATAGCTATAATTTGACCTAAGGCCGTAGGAAGGTGTTAATTGGAAAAAGCAAAATTCCTGAAACACCCACTTTTTTTTTTATCAAAATTTGAAAAAGGGGGTTTCAGGAAGACACCCTTGAATTTTGTTATGATAACAATGTGCCATTTTCGCACCTGTTTCCTGCCAGAGGTCAGGGTATCGTTTGTGCCTTAATTGATTATATGTCTCTGATATTGTCTAGATGAAATGAAAGTCTTTATAAAAATAACAGCAATAATTATTATTATTATAGATGCTCGCCTTTAGGTCTCAAAAAAACACAGTTGAATTGTGTTCTTTGCTCTATATAAAATATGGTCTCGGATTTCAATGGTAAAAAAAGAATTCCATTAAGATTTTTTTTTTCATAGCATGAATGAAAACCCACATTAAATGCACAATAACGGGTAGGTTGACCACGTTGTTTTTTTAAAAGAGGGTGCAGTGACACCCTGAGATTTTTTGAACAATGAAGTCCTCAAATGCTCGTAAATACATGCATATGTTGAAATCCTATTAAAGTCACTTTTTTAACACCATGATGTCTGATTGCAGTATATGCTATACCAGCTTCGAACGAACGACCTCCCGCTTCCGAGGCAGACGCATTAACCACTAGGTCACGGAAGATGGAGAGCATGTTATATATATACAGTAGAACTTCGTTGGCTCGAACACGGATGGCTGGAACACCACACATGGATCGAACCACTTATCTGGTCCCGATCGAAATACTATCTAAATTATATTATTTTACCTTCGATGGCTAGAACACCGAGTTGAACTAGAAATTAGGTCCAGCCAACATATTTAAATATATTTTGACACTTTTCGTTCGAACTATTTTTTTCAGTCCCGTCGGGTTCGATCCATCGAAGTTCTACTGTATTCATCTTTATATAATTGGAATAAGTTCTATCATTCGATACAACTCAAGAAATTAATATATGATTTGCACTTGCTGTCGAAGATCTTTCATATATAATGTTTTTAAACCATTAACAAGAGTTATGCACTTTTTTTCAACCCAAAACATTACATATGCTATGGTAATGTAACTTTACATAATAAGTATATATGCTTTTCAGAAATAGTTTAAAGTAAATTAAAGCGTGTCCCTTTAAAGTACTTTAGTGAGCTAATAAATGTGAATATAGCTGATATATTACGCAGCAGTTTTAAAAATATTTTTGCTTTGAATAGTAACACCGCAATTATCTAAAGCTTTATATTCCTTCTAGTGTTTCATGTTTAATAAAGTAAACACTAAAACATTAACAAACTATTTGTTACAGATCATGTCATGTTTGTACGTTATTGAAACACGCGATATGTTTTAAAACAGATATTTAACAAAACAATGAGCAAAGTCACTCATATCAATATCAAGACTTCCCTAACTGCAGTAAAACGAAGGTTAATGTGACATACACAGAAACGCTTTGCATAACAATACAATGTGTAAAATAATTCATATCAATATGAAGGCTTCCTTACCTGTAGTAAAGTACAAGGTTATGGTTGTCTCTACTTGTAAACAGTTCAATTATGTTATTGTAGATATTGCATTTTTAACCAGTTAGTCAATTACGGATGTTGTCATAATCATTTGAATAAGTGACTTACGGAAGGTGATTATACAGTAGAACTTCGTTGGCTCGAACACGGATGGCTAGAACACCATATATAGTTCGAACCACTTATCTAGTCCCGAACAAAATCCTATTTCGATGTATATGCATATACATATTTGGTTTGATGTTAAACAATGAAACAATGTTTGGTTCGAACAACCTTTAGCTCGAACTATTGTGTCGAATCCCGTCGAGTTCGAGCCATCAAAGTTCTACTGTATATAAAACTAATCAATAAACAATCGATTTACCTTTAGGGAGCTCCTCCTATGTTTCTTAAATTATCTCCTCTCTGCCTGCCTGCCTGCCCCCCCCCCCCCCCCCCCATCTCTCTCTCTCTCTCTCTCTCTCTCTCTCTCTCTCTCTCTCTCTCTCTCTCTCTCTCTCTCTCTCTCTCTCTAACACTATTCACCCTAACCCTATATCTCATGTTCCACATTTCATGAGCGTTTTTAATATCTTTTCTTTACTTTTTGAATTTGTATTTGTATACACGCACACGTACGCACGGACATCCCGGGAAATATTTCAAACGTCAATCAGATGCTGCATTCTAAAATGTTTGTGTGAAAATTGAATTCTCTGATGCTAATCCTTATGGTGATAAATAGTCTTATGTTATTTTGTATTACCATTTTCCTTATACTGATCCACCTCGTGGCAGGTTTGGTGGAAAAAAAGCAAGCTATAGATCTACATAGCTCAAGTTATTTTTGAGAAAATGCAGTGACATATTATACCAACGTTTTCATTAAATCTTGCTTAGATTTGTGTTTATGTACTGCACTAAAAAGGTTATGTACACTCAACAGGTGTCATTGTAAAAAGAATGACAGCTAGTATTACGCATACTATTATAAAACTCTGACACTATCTTTTGAACAAATGTAATAGATATTCACACGAACGGCGCAAATTGAACAGAAAGCGTTTCATTATAGTATATATTTATGCAGACGTTAATGTAGTTTTATATTTGGTTTTAAATCCAAAACACAAAATATCTAAATGTCTCGTACTTATACACACACACACACACTCTCTCTCTCTCTCTCTCTCTCTCTCTCTCTCTCTCTCTCTCTCTCTCTCTCTCTCTCTCTCTCTCTCTCTCTCTCTCTCTCTCTCTCTCTCTCTCTCTCTCTCTCTCTCTCTCTCTCTCTCTCTTAATCACCTATCTTTCTTTCTCTATCGTCATTACGTGTTCTAATATTCTTCCATACCATAACTTTATCATGTTGTTGATATTTTCGTTTATCGTCGCCACCGTTTTCTCTATTGGCGACGCCTCCAGAAGAGTATTAGTAATTTTTAGAGTTTTAGATGATAGTGCAGAGACACAGAATACCTTTTTGTAGTGTTCCCGGGTCTTTTACATGCCCAGTGAAAGCACCGATACATGGGATCTCCATTTTTGTTAAAGTTTCATCCGAAAGACTGATAAGAATTTTTTTATGTAGGAGCGGGGATCGAACCTGCGACTCATGGGTTTGAAGTCACTTTATCCTCATTTTCACTTTCTCCTTTTATGTTCTCTCCCTATACACCTTTGTGTTCAAAACCTTACTACACAAACACACCAGTATCAGTATCTATGACTTAATCAACACCATGAAAAAACACACGTCGTTTACTTCATTACACCCAGAAAAATATTATTTAAACTTATTTAAACATATGCGGATAAAAGGTCTTGCTCAAAGACATTACACATAGCCGTGGCGGGGTATCGAATCCGCGTCTCCCCAATCGGTCCGATGCTCTATGTACCAAGCACTCCACGAATCAGGCGCTTAAGGAAAATGTTGGTAACCTATTTACAAAAGGCAAACTTATATTTTGTGTTAACCAAAACTTCGATCACCAACGACGTGAGATCCACACGTTTTGTACCTTAACTACACGAGACAATTATAAACTGTATGATAAGCACATGCATCAATGACATGAGAATCACACGTTTAGTACCATTTTTTACATAAGACAAGCGCTACCTGCATGATAAGCACGTATTTGGTACTTAAATAACACAAGACAAGAACCAACTACTTGAAAACCACACATTTGGTACCTAAATTACACAATAAAATCTCCAACGGAATTAGAACCACACGTTTGGTACCTACAATACATAAGACAAACACAAACTGCATGCTAAGCACACGTTTGGCACCTAAATAACACAAGGCAAGCACTAACTGCATGGTAAGCACACGTTTGATGCTTAAATAACACAAGGCAAGCACTAACTGCATGGTAAGCACACGTTTGATACCTAAATAACACAAGGCAAGCACTGACTGCATGATAAGCACACGTTTGGCGCCTAAATAACACAAGGCAAGCACTAACTGCATGATAAGCACACGTTTGATGCCTAAGTAACACAAGGCAAGTACTAACTGCCTGCTAAGCACACGTTTGATGCCTAAATTGCAAACGACAAGCCTTACTTGCATGATAAGCACGTGTATGGTACTTAAAATACACAAGACAGTCAACAACCGCATAAGAGAACCATACATTTGATACCTAAAATACCCAAGACAGGCACCAACGGCATGATATGCACACGCTTGGTACCTGTATTACACAAGACAAGCACCAACTTTATTATATGCACACGATTGGTACCTAAATTACACAATTAAAGAACTAACAACATGAGAACCACACGTTTGGTACTTAAATTACATAAGAAAAGCACCAACGGCATGGAGACCACACGATAGGTACCTAAATTACACAAGACAAGCACCAAATGCATGATGGCGCACACCATCCACCCCCACCCACCCCCGCTCATACGTCTATCTTCCTACTATTTCTTTGAGAAAGAGGGTTCTATACAGGACCCCACAATTGATGCATCACATAATCGCTATATTTCCGCTTACGTTGTCGTATGTACCAAACATCCACAAGTCGGTCTCAGAACGAAACAGCATATAAGTTGAGTTACGAGGCATATATATGCATATATATATGAAAGCACGCTATGGGTTATATGTTTACTAGTATCTATATAGTAACTAATTATGGGGCGTTCGACAAAACCCAGGAACCAAATTTGAAATTTTGACCTCATAACTAACCAGTTGTCTTTATATATAATTTTCAACATGGAATTTAATTTATCACTTTTTGACGTCCAAATTTATAGCAACACAATCGCCTTTTTTTTCGACCTCAGTTGAGTTATATTAAATATATAGAATGGAAACATATATCACTATATACTCATTTGATAGATGTATAGATTTACAAATGCAAAATTTACGACGGACTGGAGATATAAAAATTGACTGGAGTTGTAGCACAAAATATATGATTGCCAGCCTGAAGATGATCAATGGAAAAACATAATCTGAAGTTCAAGTTAAAACATAATGTATATCTGGAGCTGAAACGTTGAAATTCTTGCTTAAGGAGTTGGACAAGTTAAGAGTTCAGATGACTCATTTGAATTGTATATTTGTGTTTTTTCAAGAATTTAACTATTTTTTTAAATAAACAATAAACCATTCATTATTGGTGATTGTTTGCACATTATTAAAAGGCACTTTAAAGCGGTACATCCTTCTTTTTTTTATGAAATAATGGGGAAAGATATTGAGCAGTGGAGATGTAAAATTGGTAGTATTTATGTGTCGATCAATAATCTATCAAAAAGTCAAACGTCAGAATATGAAGGTTTGTTTGTCAAGCTTTCATATAGGTTGTTCATGTTGATAATTTTTATGTTGATTTTATGTGGAGATGTGGAAAGGAATCCCGGACCACCACGTTACCAGTTTACAAAATTCCCTGTAAATGGCAATTTTCACCAGGGTCATCGAATATTCAGTCAATTTTCACAGGGAAGACAGTGTGTACCATGTTGTTTGGCATTTTTTGCAAATGCGTTATTAAAACCGTTTGATAGCTACTGTTGGAAAGTATTGATATGGACTCTGTTTTGTATGCAGGAGATTATTTATATAGATACACAAAAGAATCTCAAACACACCGCATTCTTTTCAAAATCCCAATGAATTGCCTTCTTACTTAACATTTCAGAAATCTAACTAAGTTTTCTAATTTCCGAACCTACATTTTCGAATTAACACAAACAGCGAGCCTTCCCTCAGGCCTTTCATACCTTTGATTTTAATATTGCAGCCATGTACACTATTCCTTTTGTGACATTTTGCCACCAACAAGCTGCATTATTTGTAGATTAATCTGCAAAAGTGTAGGTTAATTCTTTTATTATGATATTATCATTGTACATACATATAGCAGGACATCACTTTTCATAACAAGAGGCCCATGGGCCTTAATGGTCACCTGATTATCCTTGATGACATAAAGCTATATGAACTTATTTTCCATATTTTGTCTTTCGGAAAGCGGCAAAAATCCAAACAAGGATTTTGAACATCTCAGATCTGCATCAACAAATGACATCACGTATTCTTATACAGATTTAGGCAAGTAGTACCTACCGCAAGGGTCAAACCATGACACCCGAGGACATGAAAATCACAATTTTTATGACGGACTCCTAGGCCTCATTAACTACATGTATGCTTGAAATTTGTTTTCTAGTGCTTCCTATAATAAAAAAGATTTTTAAAGTTTGCTTTAAATTTGACTGTTTTGGACCAAGGTTACAGAGGGAGTGGGACACTCAAAAATTACACAAAAAAAACATTCAAAAACTATTCAGTCATCAGAAATGATGTTTTTTGTCTGTTCTGTTTCTCGTATATAGATTTAATAAAGTAGCCCCACTCCCAACTGGGGGACATGAAAGTCACAATTTTCATAAAGAATGTCAATAATCATACGCGGGAGGGGGGTGGGGATGGAAAGTAGGGGACCATGAAGTTCACACGGGTATTAACCGTTGTGTCAGCAACATCATATCACATAAAAAATTCGCAGAAGTCTATTCAGTCATAAGAAATAACGTTTTTTGTCAGATTTCTCTTATACAGATTTAGTAAACTGGGCCCCATCCCAGTCCTAAACCGCGAGATTTAGAAGCATAAAGTTAATAATTTTGATAAAGGACCCCTGGTCGTCAATATCATGCTCACAATTTTCTTCTGAGTGCTTCCTACAATAAGAAGATTTTTAAAATTTACCTTGAATTCGACTGTTTTGACCCTGCCCTCAAGACCTCATGGGGTGGGGACCATGAACTTCACATAGGTATTAACCGTCATGTCATCAACAACAAATCACACAAAAAAGCATTCGCACAAGTCTTATCTAGCTATAAAAGCTGTATACAATTCATTACGACTGAGTTTATGGTTTTTGAAAAGGATTCGAAAATGTGAATTGTTTAGATGCTCTAAAATATTTTAAGCCCAACCCCCAGGGCCAAACCATGAGACCCAGGGACATTCAATTTTTATAAAGGTATCATATACGTCCATAATCATGCTCACCATTTGTTTCCCAGTGCTTCCTATAGTAAGAAGATTTTCAATTTACAGTTTTGATTCACCCTTTGGTACCAAAGCTGCATACACCATTTTATAACGATTGAACTTATGTTTTTGAGAAGTCGACAGATAAAGGCGATCACAAAAGGTTCCTTGAGACAAAGTCTCAGGTGACTTAAAAATACAATGTGATTCAGTTTAAATTATAAGAGACTACAAATTAAAAATATATAACTATTTACCTAGCTATTATCATCTACATTTACTATAAAATGCCAAATGATGTAAAACCTTCCATTTAACTTAACTTTCCACAAAAATGTTGTTGAGAATGTTTTCAATTATGAAAAAAAAAAACATTTATATACAGGGTTACCTTGGTATGATTGAACATACATTAGTATTTGCGCAAACTGTAATGCAAATACATTTTGTTTATGTGGAACATACAAGCTATGAAGTTTTGGGTTCATTTGCAACATAAAAATGTTAAAACTTGAGCACAATCTGAGTCATTAATCGCTATCTAACTGTTGAAATTTGTAACAGGAGCCATAAAAGCATTTATGTGGTCTATATATATAAGGAAATATGTATATCCTGTGGGGCATCAGCATTCATGTACGATACTAGCTTATAAGGGCTATATATATCCGTTATATATAGAAAATGTTGGCCCTTGAAGAAACCCCATACCAAGGTGTCATTCAAAGACCCCACAAAAGACCATGTCTTTATATATATATATATATTCATGATATTCCTGGTGAAAGCACTGTCTTTAGTTCGAATCTAAAACTATCATTTCTGTTTCATGAGATATAATACACATTTTAAATGATTCATTCATGTGGTACCATATTTTTTTTAATAAAGAAGAGGAACAATTGTATAAGTCAATTAAATATGGTGATATACAACTGTTGGTGATTAAAAAAAGGATAATAGAAGGAATCATTTAAAAGTTTGGTAAGTCTTGCATGATTTGTAGTTTGTATTTAAGTATTATATCTTAAATACAGTCATGTGAGCTACAGTATGCCAGTTTGTTTACAAACATTGGTCACATGACAAATAATGACCCGTTTGCTCCTCCCACAAAATTCAAATTTCTCTGTAACTGATTGTCTGTTGGAAGCCATAAGTAATACATTATTGCAGATTTTATTCTGAAATGTTCAGGAACTGTGAGTAATATTAAGACTATGTTGCATGACAAATTTCTCAAATTTTTCAATCCATGAATTTATTTTAGATTTGAAAATTACTCTCCCAGATCTGAATGTGTTTTGAAAAATAAGGGAAAACACTCCCACCGCCGTTACCTCCCTTTTATACCCAGGTTGGGTCTTTAATGAATCTGCCAAGATAGGACATACATTTTCAATATATTGATTTGGCATGTTTAATATATCATCTTATTCCAATTAAGATTCAGTTTGTATGTCTAAGTATTTTAAAAAAATATACTAATTTTGATATAATTCAAAATAAAATGGACCGCTACCATTAACCTTACCTGTATGTCTCAAAGACAGAGCCACCAATGTTGAACACCAAGGTTTCTTGAGACATGGCTACGTATTATCACTGAGACTAGATTCCTGTAAAATAGAATAATAAAAACAACTGTATTGCTTTATACTGAATAACTGTAGTGTATTAGTTAAGCTTTACGTTATAAATATGTACATGTATATATACATATATATATATATATATATATGTGACACTTTATCTAAGTAAAGGATATATATGACACTTTATCTAAGTTTAGAATACATGTGACACTTTATCTAAGTTTAGGATATATGTGTGACACTTTATCTAAGTTTAGGATATATGTGACACTTTATCTAAGTTTAGGATACATGTGACACTTTATCTAAGATTAGGATATATGTGTGACACTTAATCTAAGTTTAGGATACATGTGACACGTTATCTAAGTTAAGGATATATGTGACACTTTATCTAAGTTTAGTATATATGTGACACTTTATCTAAGTTTAGGATACATGTGACCCTTTATCTAAGTTTAGGATATATGTGACACTTTATCTAAGATAAGGAAATATATATATATATATATATATATATATATATATATATATATATATATATATATATATATATATGTGACACTTTATCTAAGTTAAAGATATACGTGACACTTTATCTTATTTAAGGATAGTTATTGATGTATGTGACACTTTATCTAAGTTAAGGATATATGTGACACTTTATCTAAGTTAAGGATATATGTGACTCTTAATCTAAGTTAAAGATATACGTGACACTTTATCTTATTTAAGGATAGCTATTGATGTATGTGACACTTTATCTAAGTTAAGGATATATGTGACACTTTATCTAAGTTAATGATATATGTGACTCTTAATCGAAGTTAAAGATATACGTGACACTTTATCTTATTTAAGGATAGTTATTGATGTATGTGACACTTTATCTAAGTTAAGGATATATGTGACACTTTATCTAAGTTAAGGATATATGTGACTCTTAATCTAAGTTAAAGAAAGTTAATGATGTTTGTGACACAATATCTAAGTTAAGGATATATGTGACACTTAATCTAAGTTTGAGATATATATTTTATCTAAGTTAAGGATATATGTGACACTTTATCTAAGTTATGTAACACTTTATCTAAGTTTAGGATATATGTGACACTTAACTTAAGTTTGGGATATATATTTTATATAAGTTAAGGATATATGTAACACTTTATCTAAGGTAAAGATATATATTTTATATATAGTTAAGGATATATGTAACACTTATCTAAGTTTAGGATATATATTTTATATATAGTTATGGATATATGTAACACTTTATCTAAGTTAGTGAGAAATATTTTATATATAGTTAAGGATATATGTAACACTTAATCTAAGTTCAGGATATATATTTTTATCTAAGTTAAGTATATACTTGACACATTATATTCAAATTAAACAAATCGTGTATTTGTTTAGTTTAACGCCATTTTCAACACATTTCAGGTTATAATTTATATTGCATATATCAGTTTTATTGGTGCAGAAAGATCTCAGAATTAATCTTAATAGAACCCAATCGTGAAACATCGGGTATTTCCGTATCCTCCGTATAATACACCTCGTGTATAGCTCTAGAATACACCAACGCTATTCGCCTGTGTTACAAGTCTGTGTTCATTCGCGTGAAAGTCTTGATTAACCAACGTTTATATTTTCAACGTACATGTATATAAGGTGGCATAAGGGGGCCGCCATTTTATTTTATCATGTGACTGAAAGCTGTTCCAAAATGGCGCCTTATTATGTCAGATGTCTATTGCGTAGCATAAAGGCCGAGGTGATCATATTGAACAGATTGAATAGAACCACGATCCTTCCGACCAATGCCATTTTATATAACGGAATGACAAGTGTAACAATCAACATGATTAATACATAATTTCCAATATTCAATACCATATTTGTGAAGTTACACAACACAGCTAAAAATAAATAAACACATATCTTACAAAAGTTAACATTACTCAGATATATACACTACCACACATTTACACCCCCATAAGCCGAACTAAATAAATGCAATATATCACTCACTCATATACAATCCAAGCAAATTCCGATCTGTGTAGTTATTTTCGGTGAGATATCAGGTCAGCTACCACCATTGAGACAAGCTCTCTGATTGGCTGAAAAAAGTATAGGGGTGTTCAGGGCATATATTTTTATAGTAAGCTTAATTCTGGTTGGATGAAAATGTGAAACTGGCAAATGATCACAATAAAATATAAGTTTATTATGTTTGTGTCAATAAAAAATTAGAATTATGTTTCTGTGACTGACTAAATTCATGTTATCAAGGAAACTGCATGGAAAGTAAAATGGGGGAAATTTACTTTTTTTCATGCTGAAAGTGGGGGTACCCAACTTCAGGGGGCAAAAAGTGGTAAAAAGTGGTACTTTTGACCCCATTTTGGGGACATTTTTATTTGAGTCTAGGACAGTACTTTAGTATGAAATAGGACTTTTTGGTCTGCCAATGTTAGAAAATGTGAAAATTTGGTCAAACGTTATAATGTAAGTCTATGGAAAACGCAATGGTGGTAGTTGACCTAAACAACCGCGACAACATTTTCTAAATTTTCATCGTATTAGCTTCTTTTTTTTCTGTAAATAGTGCAACTGGGGTGCTTGTAGGGAAGTGGCAATAAAATTAAAAAAAAATCCGCAGGCTGATCAATTTTCGCCATTTTTTCTTTTTTTTTAGAGGTTTTTATTAAAAATAAGGGCCATATGGCTTTAAATAGTCCACAGAATGTTCTACTCAGAATTTTAAGTGCATTTAAGTGGAATACAGCGGAATGATGATAGATATGTTCAATTTTGACAAAATATACTGTTTCATTTTCTTTTAAGGTACCGTATAAGGCCATTTTAGGAAAATTTGGTTAAAATACCGGGTTCAATTTGTCGCGATAACTTGCGCCTTGTCCGATGAAATCACACACTCGAGAACCATTGAAAACACTAAAAATGATTTTAATTGCATTTGAACACCCCTATACTTTTTTTAGCCAATCAGAGAGCTTGTCTCAATGGTGGTAGCTGACCTAAAGGGGCATTTCAGGGCATATATTTTTATAGTAAGCTTAATTCTGGTTGGATGAAAATGTGAAACTGGCAAATGATCACAATAAAATATAAGTTTATTATGTTTGTGTCAATAAAAAATTAAAATTATGTTTCTGTGACTGACTAAATTCATGTTATCAAGGAAACTGCATGGAAAGTAAAATGGGGGAAATTTACTTTTTTTCATGCTGAAAGTGGGGGTACCCAACTTCAGGGGGCAAAAAGTGGTAAAAAGTGGTACTTTTGACCCCATTTTGGGGACATTTTTATTTGAGTCTAGGACAGTACTTTAGTATGAAATAGGACTTTTTGGTCTGCCAATGTTAGAAAATGTTAAAATTTGGTCAAACGTTATAATGTAAGTCTATGGAAAACGCAATGGTGGTAGCTGACCTAAACAACCGCGACAACATTTTCTAAATTTTCATCGTATTAGCTTCTTTTTTTCTGTAAATAGTGCAACTGGGGTGCTTGAAGGGAAATGGCAATAAAATTTAAAAAAAATCCGCAGGCTGATCAATTTTCGCCATTTTTTCTTTTTTTTAGAGGTTTTTATTAAAAATAAGGGCCATATGGCTTTAAATAGCCCACAGAATGTTCTACTCAGCATTTTAAGTGCATTTAAGTGGAATACAGCGGAATGATGATAGATATGTTCAATTTTGACAAAATATACTGTTTCATTTTCTTTTAAGGTACCGTATAAGGCCATTTTAGGAAAATTTGGTTAAAATACCAGGTTCAATTTGTCGCGATAACTTGCGCCTTGTCCGCTGAAATCACACACTCGAGAACCATTGAAAACACTAAAAATGATCTTAATTGCATTGTGAAACAAAAATACACATGAAATAGTAGGTTTAAGTACTGATTTTGAATTCCAAGCTCAAAATATGTGTACTTAGGTACTGAATTTGGATTTTGTGCTGAAAATGTGCCCACTTTTGGCATTTTTTTCATTTTTATCCACTCAAAACCAGCATGTCATGCCATATTATATAGCAATTTTTCACATTTAACCTATTTTAGTGTGCAGTTATAAGTAGAGCCAGTTGAATAGTGGCAATAATGGGTGCCTGGTTGTATCTATTGCACTTCAATGTTGCTAAATCACTTCACAATCTAAACATATTACATTCAAGAAATACTTGAGTTACATAATTTTGGAAATATTTTCCATTTTGCCCTATTTTGTCTGACATTTTTTTCTACTTAAATGCAACATTTGATGGATAATTTGTAAACAGAATGTTGTAGTGCAAGAAAATGGTGGGTTTTGTGCCCCAAATTCCCTAGAAATGGTAATAATTGTGATTTACTACTAAAAATTATGAATTTTCATGCTTGACTGATTTTGATATAATTTCTGTCATCTCTACATATTTTCTAATTTAAGACATAGAAAAGGATGTATACCTATTCCACTGGATTAAAGAAATATTAAACCGCTAAATAAATATGGCATTTTTTCTATCTTGGTAACCGATGTTCCGAAAGGCTCTCTTTCTACCGGAAAGTGCGTAATCCCAATGTAATTCTTTAACCGAAGCGACAATGAAATTTTACGAAATGGTCTAATTTATCATTCTGTTGTTAATTTTATTCGATCAAATACGTTCGACAACTTCTTTATAAAAATATTGACACATTTATTATGAAATAAGAGCAAATGGTCAATTTAGCCTTTATTCATATAATTTTAGTGGGTGGGGTATGAAATTATCATGTATACACATTTTTTATGCAAAGGAATCTTAAAAGTTGATATGCAAAGCTATCATTACATGTTTATATACATGTTTCCAAAATTATATAAAAAATCAAGAATGATTATATCAAATATTGTAGCTCAAGTGTCTAAGTAAATTTGAATTGAAGTACAGTTCTGTCATTGGGAATTTGGTAAAATTATGTTCACTTGTTTGTGCCTGGAAAAGGCCACATTTTCATCAAATCATGTAGCAGAAAAATAAAAATGGTATCATTTTGTTCAGAAATATTTATGCTATGAATTTGCATCAGTGGAATAATAAAAAAGCAAAATTAAATGCCCCTTTAGGTCAGCTACCACCATTGAGACAAGCTCTCTGATTGGCTGAAAAAAGTATAGGGGTGTTCAGGGCATATATTTTTATAGTAAGCTTAATTCTGGTTGGATGAAAATGTGAAACTGGCAAATGATCACAATAAAATATAAGTTTATTATGTTTGTGTCAATAAAAAATTAGAATTATGTTTCTGTGACTGACTAAATTCATGTTATCAAGGTAACTGCATGGAAAGTAAAATGGGGGAAATTTACTTTTTTTCATGCTGAAAGTGGGGGTACCCAACTTCAGGGGGCAAAAAGTGGTAAAAAGTGTTACTTTTGACCCCATTTTGGGGACATTTTTATTTGAGTCTAGGACAGTACTTTTTGGTCTGCCAATGTTAGAAAATGTGAAAATTTGGTCAAACGTTATAATGTAAGTCTATGGAAAACGCAATGGTTGTAGCTGACCATCAGCAATAACACTTACCATGCAGCTCTACAGCCAAGAACGATTTCCAATAATCAACTGCGACTTGTTGCGCATTGTGGTAGTGTATGTAACCTGTAACCTGTTATATACTCTGTCGGGAAATGATAGCACCACCATTGAAATCAGGAAATGCGTGGGGTAGTCGCATAATGGAGGTTATAAATAATTATTGTTTCTTCTTATTTAAAACTTCTTTTTTTCTTTTTTTCAATATCATTATTTGAATGCCATTATTGACGTAAGTTGAACATGTAAAAAGTATTATCATGTTTGAATTGTGAATTTAGAAAAAAAAAATAATACTTGGAAATTGGCGTATGATTACATGATTTCAGACGTCTGCTTTCAATTTGCATTGAGCAAAAAAATATCTCTTATGGGCTACCCTACTGTTCTCATTTTGGTAATGCAGAGGTTGACAAACAATAAAATGTAAGTTTCATTTCTTTCATTTGGGTCCTTAAATGAATGATACACATGCAAACTTTTTTTATTTACTATAGAATACGCAACAAAATTCAATGGTGGGCTTTCACCTAATTGTTTTACCTAAACGATACGTTATAAGGGAAACAACTCCTTTAAGGCAATCTTAAGGCATGTTTTTCATTCAGACAATATGTTGTGTTATATCGTTGATTTCAATGCCCAATGCATTCTATTTGACTCCAGTACAGGTCAACACAACACGCGGGAGTGAAGAAGTAGCAATAGTAGTAGAAGTAGTAGTAGTTGTAGTAGTAGTAGAAAAAGTGATAAAAATATTAAAGTAGTAGTTGTAGTAGTATTAGAAGTAGTAGTAGTAGTTGCAGTAGTAGTAGTAATAGTAGTTGCAGTAATAGTAGTAGTAGAAGTAGAAGTAGTAGAAGTAGTAGTAGTAGTAGTAGTAGTAGTAGTCGTTGCAGTAGTAGTAGTAGTAGTAGTAATAGTAGTAGTAGTAGTAGTAGTAGTAGTAGTAGAAGTAGTAGTAGTAGTAGTTGCAGTAGAAGCAATAGCAGTAGTAGCAGTAATAGAAGTAGCAGTAGTAGTAGTAGTAGTAGTAGTAGTAGTAGTAGTAGTAGTAGAAGTAATAGTAGTAGGAGTAGTAATAGTAGTAGCAGTAGTAGTAGTAGTAGAAGTACTGGTAGTAGTAGAAGTAGCAGCAGTAGCAACTGTAATAGTAGTAGTAGTAGTAGTAGTAGTAGTAGTAGTAATAGTAGTAGTAGAGAAGTAGTAGTAGTAGTAGTTGCAATAGTAGTAGTAGTAGTAGTAGTTGCAGTAGAGTAGTAGTATTATTATTAGTAGTAGTAGTAGTTGCAGTAGTTGTAGTACCAGTAGTAGTAGTAGTTGCAGTAGTAGAAGTAGTAGTAGTAGTAGTAGTAGTAGTAGAACTAGTAATAGTAGTAATAGTAGTAGTAGTAGAAGTAGTAGTAGTAGTAGAAATAGTAGTAGTAGTAGTAGTAGTAGTAGTAGTAGTAGTAGTACTGGTAGTAGTAGAAGTAGCAACAGTAGCAACAGTAGTAGTAGTAGAAGTAGTAGTAGTAGTAGTAGTAGTATGAGTAATAGTAGTAGTAGTACTAGTAGTAGTAGTGGTGGTGGTGATGGTGGTGATGATGGTGGTAGTAGTATTAGTAGTAGTAGTAGTAGTAATAGTAGTAGTATTAGTAGTAGTGGCAGCAGTAGTAGTAGTAGTAGTATGTGGAAGTTTGCAAGTGCAACGCACGTAAAGTTACTTTTGTTTAATTGTATTTAATTGTAATTACTGCTTTGAGCACAGACATATTATTTATGTTGCTACTGCTTGAATGTACCTAAGATTGATTTTTTCTGTTTTTCACTACAATGTGACGCCAAGTGCATATTATCATTGAAGTATTGTTTCAAGTATCCGAAAGATGTTGCTTTTTATCAAATTACTGTACACTTTACTTGTTTATTCCAAATATCGATCCTTGCATACACTTAATTCATTATGTATACCATGGCCAATCTCCTTTCCATTTTACATTCCAAACAGTTTCATGCTTTTCATAGCATCATTATTTGTTTTCTTAAATAGTATTTACTTTGGACGTTCTTAACTCATGCATGGACACCATGGGCGACGGTTAGACCTTTACACTTACGTTTGTTATCCTAGAAATCAACTTGTTTTCTTACCTTTGAAGATCGATTTTGTGCTGGTGTCAGACCTGTTTCTAATTTACCTCTCTACAATTACATGACTTGTTTAAAAACATATTCTGACACAGGCACACCGTTGATCAATATTAGATTTAATTTTTCAGCCTTACTGCAGCTCATTGTTTTACTGTCTGTCAACCACTCTTTAGTCTATACCAGTTCCTTCTTTATACACATTAAAAGCGCTTCACAATGTAACTCTGATATTGTATATCCCTATAAACGTATATTATTAGGTAACATTTTTAAAGATAATATATTTTTTACCAAATATTTCATACATTCCGTTTGTTTTACAACACTCCTAACTTGGACCTACATTCTACTGCTGACTTGTGGAGATAATCACCCAAACCCAGGTCCTATAAGCTCAACTGCAACCAACAACTCAGTTTCATCATCCTCATCCTTTTCAGATAGTTTGGAAGCCTTGGACTTTTCACATCATCTTTCTCTTTTTCATTGTAATGTTCAAAGTATTAGATATAAATTAGATACAATTTACTCTGAACTATATGGATTTGATATATTAGCTTTCTCTGAAACTTGGCTTAATGATAATATTGCATCATTTGATGGAGAATTCCCAGCATTCCATAAACCAATAGGAAAGATCGCGTTGGAGGTAGCCACGATGGTGTCGTTATGTACATTAAAGATACAATTCATTTTTCTCGTAGAAATGACTTAGAAATCAATCGTCTGAAATGCATATGGGTTGAACTTACTATTAAACACAGACATATACTCATTGGAGTATTTTACAGACCTCCAAACTCTGGCTCTGATTATGATAATTTAATTGATGATTCTTTCAACCTTGCTGTTGATACTGGTATCAAAGATATAATTGTTACTGGTGATTTGAACTATAATATGCTGAATGATGTTTCATCACGAAGTTTAAACAATATATGTCAACAGTTTGGTCTGTTTCAATCTATCAAAGATCCTACCCCCTATACCGAGAATTCATCGTCTCTTATTGATGTTTTACTTTTAAGTAATAAAGACAGTCTTATTACAAGAGGTGTCGCTGATCCTTTTCTAGATCAAGATATCAGATTCCACTGTCCGATATACGGTGTATTTAAATTCAACTAAAATAAACAACTAGCTTTTAATAGACATATTTGGAAATATGAACTTGGTGACTATGCTCTTTTAAAAATAAAATCATTCAAACAAACTGGAACGAACTATCTTACGATGATGTAAACGTGTACGCTACCAATGTTGCTAATAAAATTATTGAACTTTCAAATACTTGCATTCCAAATAAAATTATAAAAATTAAACCTCATGAACCTCCTTGGATATCAACTGAGTTAAAAAAGAATATCAGGGTCCGTAAAAGACTATTTAAAAAAGCCAAGAGGTCTAACGAATTATACCACCGGAACAGATTTTAAAAAAAACGTAATGAGGTCGTTCAACTTATTCGCCAAGCAAAGCAATCATATTATGATAATTTAGCAAACAAACTTAATTCTACTTCTCTCTCTCTCAAAGACTGGTGGAAAATATTAAAGTCGTTTATCTCTTCAAATGACAAACCAGCAATCCCTCCACTGAATGACAATGGAACTATTGTTTCCGATTTTTGGTTTAAAAGCCAATTTATTTAATAATTTTTATCAATCTCAGTCAATATTAAATGACGAATACATTGAACCACCCATTTTAATACCTAAACATAACATCCCTGGTTTACCAGATCTTGCTTTACTAACGACCGATGTATGCAATATTCTTAATTTGTTACCAGCAGGTAAAGCCTCCGGCCCCGATGAAATTAATAATTATGTTCTCCGTATGCTAAGTAAGGAATTATCGTCTCCATTGTGTGATTTGTTTAACTCTTGTTTAACAAACGGTTTATATCCCAAAGTTTGGAAGGAAGCGTTCGTATGTGCTATTTACAAGAAAGGAGACCCGTCTTTGGCTAATAATTACAGACCTATTTCACTTCTTAGTGTATTGAACAAAGTATTTGAAAGGCTCGTTTTTAAGCATATGTTCAATTATTTTCGAGATACCAACTTTCTTTCATCATTCAATCTGGTTTTGTCCCTGGTGATTCAACCATCAATCAACTATCCTATCTTTACAATACGTTCTGCAAAGCGATTGATGATGGCAAAGAGGTCAGGGTTGTATTTTTTTATATAAGTAAAGCCTTTGATAGAGTTTGGCACAAAGGGTTGTTGGCTAAATTGAAAGCAGCTGGCATATCGTGTCAACTTTTAAATCTTCTAACTGACTATCTTAAAGACAGATGCCAATGTGTTGTCATTCCAGGTGCAAGGTTTAATTGGAGACCAATTAAAGCTAGTGTTCCCCAGGGATCTATATTAGGTCCACTTCTGTTTCTAGTTTATATAAATGACATAGTATCTGACATTGACTCCAACATACGACTTTTTGCCGATGATACAAGTCTATACCTTATAATTAACCATAATAATGAGATTGCTAATGCCGCTGTAAAATTAAATTCGGACATAAATAAAATATCTGAATGGTCAAATAAATGGCTGGTTACGTTTAATCCATCCAAAACAGAATCATTGCATATAACTCGCAAACGCACTCAACCCGCTCACCCCCCACTTTTTATGCAGGACCAACACATTTTAGAAGTGCCATCACACAGACATCTAGGAATATATTTATCAAATAACTGCAGCTGGCACACTCATATTGACTATATTAAGAATAAAGCTTGGGCTAAAATAAATGTTATGAGAAAACTAAAATTTCAGTAAGATAGAAAATCACTCGAAACTATTTACATTTCATTTATAAGACCTTTATTGGAATATGCCGATGATATTTGGGATAATTGTACAACTTATGAAAAAAAATGAACTTGATAAAATACAGAACGAAGCTGCACGTATAACAACTGGAGTTACAAAATTAATATCAATAAATAACTTGAATTCTGAAGTAGGATGGGAAAGTCTCGAAACTCGGCGTATTAAACACAAACTTACTCTTTTTTATAAAATGATCCATGGAATGGTCCAACCATATCTATCTTCGTTGGTTCCTCCTCTTACAAATGCAAACTCCACGTACAACCTCAGAAACAATAATAATATTCAAATCCCTACTTCAAGAACAACTCTGTACTCAAATTCCTTCATTCCTTCCATTGTCCGTGAATGGAACACTCTCCCACTTGAAACAAGACAAGCTTCTTCTCTGAGTGCTTTCAAACACCAACTTGAAAGTAAAGAACCAAAAGTACCAAAATTATTTTACATAGGTACAAGGAAATGTCCACTACTGCATGCTCGCCTTCGAACGAGCTGTAGTGCTCTTAAGCAACATCTATTTCTTAAACACATCGTAGATTCCCCTCTGTGTATATGTGGTCAAATAGAAAGCACAGCTCACTTCCTTCACAATTGTCACCTTTACCAGCTTCAACGCATACTACTCCTGACAACTGTCAATGAGTTATGTACAGCGTCTTTAAATATACTTCTTTTTGGCGAACCGCAACTTTCTTATGACAATAATGTTAAAATATTTGAAGCAGTCCACAAATACATTTTAACTACTAATCGCTTCTCCTAAAATATGTAAGTCTGAAGAACAAACAAGGCTGTTTCAATTTACGTGGTGAGATCAGTCCGTCTTTCATTTATCCATGCCGTTCAGAACATGTCCATAAATGCTAATAAGTATAATTATGTGAATTTATATAATATATACATAACTACAACTACTCTATTCTTTTTCAATTACCCGCTTCACTTCTATTATTCTTAAGCATATTAGAAATATTATTCTAACAATATGTAAAGATATTTTTACTAAGTATATTTTGAACTACATGTAGGTTATATTCATAAAGTTAAGAGCATACATAAAATTGTTAATGATCTGCCAAATCTGTTTACATTTAATATATGTCATGGAGAAGAACTTTATAAGATTTTATCTTCCGTTCTAATCCATATTTATACTTATGTTCTGATTTGTATGTATGTAAATTTGAATGAATAAATATGTTTAAACCAAGTAGTAGTAGTATAAAAATGGCCCATCTTCTGACGGATAGAATTGTTCCCCTTGAGTCTTTGTTGAATGTCTCACTTAAGAATAACCTCCCTTACATGGTGGTAGATTCTTACGCCCAAGAAATTAGAGCTGTGTAAAGTGGTTAGGCATTTGTTTGTTAAAAAATGTGCATATGGGAACTGTTTGATGAAGCTTTAACAGTTTAAAAATGCATAGTGATACACTGTAACAAATGGGCAAAATTTTCAAAAATGAAGGAGTGCCATCAAACCATCGAAATTGTAAAAAAGCAACCTGGTCAACCCTATGTTTTATCTGTATAATCCGACCAACTGGGGACTATCAATGGGAATAAGGCACGTTAAGAGCCATTGGTAATGTATCCAGTGTTCCAGAAGTGCATTTCTCTATATATAGAACAGTGCAATATTAATTGTTGCACGAGACGTTCGACTTGCTGTGGGACTTTAACTGTTAAATTGAACTACATATAATTTTAAAAGTGTGTAAATGTAATTTAATAGAATATTTTTAAACGTTCTTTAATTTAGAAACTGAAGTGCCAACTTATCAGTGTTATTTTATTATATGTAACCCGAAATCTAAAATTGTAAGAATGTATGTGGTAGTACTAAGCAAGGCAACGCTTTCATGGAGTCGAAGATATCATGTCGTGTTGTTATTGTTTCTATTTGTAAATGTTTTCAATTATATTAAAGTGATGTTCATTTCTGTTATAAAAGATCCATTCAAAAGTTGTGTGAATTTGTAATCTATTTATTAGAATATATTCCAACATATATTTTACAAGCCGGGTGCCATATTTGAATTCGATAAAAACAAAACACATTATGCATAGCGTGAAGTGACACAGGTCAGTACATGAGCACTAATATGTGTTAAGAACTTGGAACACAAATGATGTGAAGTAAACATTTAAGCTGGTTCACTAATTCATAAGTGGACGATCATTATTCTCTTAACACCGCAGACATGGACTCGGTTTGCTTTAGTGAAACCGTGTGCTCAGACATTTGACACTGTCTAATGCTACATTTAATTGTCTATGTGTTTAATATGTACTGTAACAGATTCAACAAGAGTGATAAAATGGTTCCTTGGACGAAAAGAACGCAATCAATTATAAATGAAAATAACAGTGTATTTGTATGGTCATATATTTAAGGTAGTTTGCGGCGTTATCAAAAATCTGAACTCTGATACTATGAAGAATCAGCTTTCGTGTTAGCTTTGTTTTTAATATAGTCTCGCAAAATTTCGTTAACAGCGCCCCCTAGCGGTACGTGTTTTTCGAACGAATTTCACCGTGTTTTCCTTATAAAATGGTCAATATTAATTGAAAACTGTTTCTAATAACATTTTTAAGTTACTTTTTTTTTATTTCCTGTGATAAGGTTATAACTTCAATACAGATAAAACGAAATTTATGTTACCTTTACATTTTATCATTACGCCGGGATTGATTAAAACGCGGGTTTAAAAACAATAAATTTTGCTCCAATTGGAACGCCGCGAATTACCTTATACCTATTGTGTCTCAAATCGTCGGAAATAGGAGCAAATGACTGTTTGTTATATGTATATTACGTTTTAAGTGGCCTCACTATATCGCCGATATAGAATATAAGATAGTATGGATACTCTGTCAGTAATTTATATTGTTTCTTGTCTCTGAAGTTTAAAAATCTTTAATTTTGTTGACCAAATACTAAATCGCGTCCGGCATTAAAGTCATTCATTGGCCAGTATCAGGTTATCTTAAAATATCGACGAATAAAATGGAAAATGCCGACCTGTACATCGATGCATTTCTCATAGTAAGATAAACTACAAGGACGGAATCCACCATTATCTTCGAACGATACCTTCTTCTTTGAGAGCCATCATATACTGGATGACGCATCTTTATTTAATACCGATAAAAGAATAACCAATAAAATATATAACAGTTTCGCTTTTGCTATTAAAGTTGTAATTTGGTCATATGTTCAACTAACAATAAAGTTTGACATTTATGGCTTTACCCATCGTTTGTTATGTGTCCAAACTATGTTTACTTGATAAAAAAACCTTTAGCCCGGTGGTCAGTACAAGACGTGTCTATGTAAACATGATGAAAATCATGTACAACACGCGCATGAATGTTACTTCTTCCTCGACAGTTGTTTTAAGATAAACAAAAAGAATTAGCAAAACCACACAAACCTAACACACGCTCAAAGGAACTGTCAATCGAATATGTTTTGAGGAAAATATAAAATGTCACTTGACAATTAAAAAAAGAACAAAAGAATAAAAACATGTGCGTCTTTACGTGTGGCGATTGCGTGTGGATACATGTGGTGTTCGTGTATAAATACGGCGGTTCTGTCATGTACATTCGGAGTGCCAAGATTGGATCTTACAAGAATAACCAAAAAGCCGTAAAAGTAAGTACTATATGAAGCGATTATACATATCACGCAAACATTATATAATTATATTGGGAAAAACAATTTAACATGTTTTTATACATAGTAATATATAGAATTATTTGAAAATACAACAATGAACATTTTTTTTAAAATATAATTGTAAGTTTATACTAAAAAAAAATAACTTGTATTCATCGCGTTATTTTTGTGCATTATATTGTGTTTGTCATTTTTTTTATAAAGTTATGATAGTAAACATGTAGCCGAATATGTCAGACCGTTTTATCATGCACATTGAATGTGTTTGTTAACAATTCCAAGGAAACTTATTATAATCAAATAACACAATATTTTTAATAAATAGCGTAACAAGACGGTATTGCCTTTAATTATGCATAGTTTCAAGCATTTTGTAGATTAGACCAAGTTTTACATTACTCGAATCGGCGTTGTCTGCAGAAGACCCAAAATACCCTCCACTGAATCCAGCACGTAACAACATTGTGTTTTGTTTCTCATTACAGGATGCTACTGTTGAAGTTACCCCTTGTCGTGCTTTGTACACTGTCGCTGGTCAGTCACGTGGTGGGGACGTTCAAGAGTTATGGCGGTAAGTGTTTACAGTGGCTACAAAATCGGACACAGTTTGTGTCATAATTTTTCAAACTTTTAAAATTGGTTAAAAACATATTTTTCCAATATATCTTGCCTATATATACAAAATTACCCCGTAATTCCAATAGGATATATATTTAAACATGACCTACGTGCCTAGGTTAGACTAAAATAGATTTCCCGCGGGTCCAGGCCTTCAGTTAGGAGGAGTGCAACACAATATCCGAGTACAGGAGTTTATAAGGGGCGTACGCTAGGTTTTTTAAAGAGTAGATCCGCCATTGATACAGGCTTACGCGTAGTAAAAATTGTTCATCTTAGAAAGGGTACGAGTTTCGTCAAGCAGTATTTAAGTGCTGTGTATTTTTAGAATAAGGATTTCGTTTCAAGTTTACTACTCCAATTTAAGTATCGATTTTGTTACGTTTAGGTGGATTTGACATATCAAACCATTCGGATTTTATTAATTAATGATAATGAGATGCTTTTTATCCATTTTGATAATTATTTAATTTTTAGCCCTACTGGCCAAAGGCCAGCAGGGCTTATGTCATGGTAAATCGTCCGTCGTCCGTCGTCCGTCCGTCCGTCCGTCCGTTAACTTTTTTCTTATTGACGCGATAACACCTTCATTTTTCATCGAATCTTAATCAAACTTGCATAGCAGTTATATAACATTAACATCTCGGACGAGTTCTTAAACCAGCGTAATTCGACCACAAATGCCTTAGATATTTTACATGTAGCATTGCATGGGGGTTCCCTAAAAGATTTGTTGAAGTCACATCTCTGGAGTCAAATTTGGGGCCTCCATAGGGGTCAACGTTTTACATTTTCATTGAATCTTAACCAAACTTGCACAGCAATTATATAGTCACAAGATCTCGGACGAGTTCTTGAACTAGCGTGATTCGGCGATTCGGCCACTAATGCCCCCGCCACAGGGCTTATAAGCACATTTTAAGTAAAATTTTAAAAAAACATTTTCTCTAAAAGTTTAAGGGCCTATATCTTAGATATTTTACATGTAGCATCTGTTGCAAGTAGAGCGTTCAGGTCCTTATGGACCTATTGTTTAAGACATTAATAGCATTTTCCCCCTGATATATTCGCTTCAAAATATTAAGGACAATATATACAATTCTTTTGAATGTAGCACAATTGTTAAATCTTGTGTTAAATGAGATTGTTAACGTTTCACTGTTATTTTTTTTTTAAAAAAACTGTATTGTAAAATTTGAAATTTCAACAAATGATTGTAAAGACAATGTTTTATATCAAACACTTTGATGACTTCAACTTTGCCAGCTCTTGTAAATAGTATTTAAGGAAAGAAACTCTATAAGAATTTTTTCTTTCGTTTCAATCCGTTTACTATGCATGTTATGGAATATGTTGAATGTACATAACTTATGAATAAAATATGTTTAAACCAAATAGTCTTTTACTTCAATCTGAGTGACAATTAGAGACTGGTTAAGTTAAAATGCGTATTGACTCCTTACAGCATCACTGTGTTATGTGTAAATGATACATGAAGGTACATAGCATGTCGATGCTCTAAACATCGGGTATTTCCGTATCCTCCGTATAAAGACCGAGGTGATCAGATTGTGCTCTAAGGTTTCGATATATAGCTCATAAAGGTGATAATAAGTAACCCGGCTCCTGTTTCACCAACATAATAAATAATACTTAAATACTTAAAAACGTATATCTAAGAAAAGCAGACAGGTGATCATAATTTTCGACTGGTTCCAGTAAAACTGCATATTTTTTTAATGATATTGATTATATAAGAGATAAATAACCAGTCAAAACGAAAGTTTTTAAGTGAAATGTTGGTGAAACAGAAGTCAGGCGCCTGTTTCATTAACATATATCTAAATACTTAAAAACTTAAATAGACGAAAAGCAGCCAGGTGGTCCTAATTTTCGACTTCTTCCCGTAAAAATGCATTTTTTATTGATATTGATTAAATTATATAAGAGATAAATAACCAGTTAAAACTTAGTTAAGGCTTTAAATATTTAAGTAAAATGTTGGTGAGACAGAATCTTGTTAAGGTCAAAGTGACTTTTTAACTTTGATTACAATTCCCGATGTAATCAGCGGTAGCTTACGGTAAACACAACCATTCATTTAACATCAAACTTTAAGTCAGTTCGATGAAAACCGACTTTTGTAATGGCGTTTATATAGACGTCAGTTACATGTCACGGACGTGTTCGTTATTTTTTTGGCATGTAACAAAAATGTAAAATACGGTTCATACCTAAGTTGTGTATTGTTTTCAAATTTCAAGGCGGAGGTGGTGTTACTGGAGGTTGGCGCCGACGGTGGATAGGTGAGTCTTAAAGGTCAAAAACTGCCTGCTCCGGTAGAAAATCATGTAAGAGTGGTTCAAAAAACGTTAAGACATCTTCTCAATACTTCTGAAACAATTTATACTTGCCAAGTACTGATTCTGTTTCAATTTTTAGAAACGCATAATGTGTCTTTAGTCATACTGAAATGAGCTAAGTATAAAGTCGAGTGTGAATATCAGTGACCAATCAGATAATAGTTTTTTTATATAATACTTTCGTATTGAATTTAGTAACTTTACAGTTAGAATCCTAAAATAACATGGTTCCCACATCTCAGTTTCAATAATTCGAAAGACATGCATGCACAAACACAAATACACACATATGTATATGTTTATGTGTGTGTATGTGCGTGCGTGCATGCGTGCATGCGTGCGTGCGTGCGTGCGTGCGTGCGTGCGTGCGTGCGTGCGTGCGTGCGTGCGTGCGTGCGTGCAATTTATAAGTTAATATGTATTTAAATTACAATAAATATGTTAAACTTTCGAGTACTCTTCGCAAAAAGTTAACAAGCCCAAAAAATAAAATACTAACACGCTCGTATCTTTTTATTTCCACACCAAAGGTGGTTACGGAAGTAGCATGGGAGGCGGTATGGGAGGCGGTGTCTTACTTGGGGGCGGATCTATGACTTCAGGTGGCATTACAGGAGGTGGATCAATTCTTGGAGGAGGGGCATTGAACGCAGGCGTTGGAATTGGTGGATTCGGCAAATTCGGTGCGGGAATGATGAGCGGCGGAATGGGTGGAGGAGGTCTCTTGGGATCAGGTAATTTAAGATTTCTGAAAATCTATTTTTAAATATTAATAATTTGTAAAATTATTCCAGCCCTATCAATTAACTATCAAGTTAATTTATGGTATTGGTGTATTCAGACATCAGATTTATTCAATCTTTTATTTTCTTGCAGGAGGTGGTGGAATGTTGATGAATGGAGGAGGTCTTGGGGGCGGTATGAACAATGGGATGGGCGGAGGTATTGGAGGCGGTATGAACAATGGGATGGGTGGAGGTGGTATGGAGAGCGGTGTAGGAGGAGGTGTAGGCGGAGGAATGTTGATTGGCGGTGGCATGATTGGAGGCGGTCTATTAGGTAAAGTGGATGTCTCTTATTGCAGCAGCATATATGTTTTAAAATAAAATACGTTTCCTAGCCTCAAAGAAATATGTTTGGTTAAGTATAAAATTAACAATTTGACTGTCATATAAACTGATAGGTTTTGCATGTGCCTTTTTTATAAAGAATTTTCACTTAATACAAATTTATTTAAATATTTATCTTATTGTTATTTCGCGATCGCTTAAGGTGGCGGTGGTATGGGTGGTGGTGGCATGGTTGGCAAAGGCATGGTCGGCGGTGGTATGACTGGAGGCGGAATGGTCGGCGGTGGTATGACCGGAGGCAGAATGGTCGGCGGCGGTATGACTGGAGGCGGAATGTTCGGCGGCGGTATGACTGGAGGCGGAATGATCGGCGGCGGTATGGTTGGAGGCGGAATGGTCGGCGGCGGTAAGGGTGGCGGCGGAATGGTCGGCGGCGGTATGGCTGGAGGCGGAATGATCGGCGGCGGTATGGTTGGAGGCGGAATGGTCGGCGGCGGTAAGGCTGGAGGCGGAATGGTCGGCGGTGGTATGACTGGAGGCGGAATGGTCGGCGGCGGTATGGTCGGCGGCGGTATGACTGGAGGTGGAATGGTCGGCGGCGGTATGGCTGGAGGCGGAATGGTCGGCGGCGGTATGACTGGAGGCAGCATGGTCAACAGTGGGTTTGGAATGGGAGGACTAGGTGGCGGACGACTAAGTGGTGGAAGTAAGATAACTATATAAAACGAAAAGTAATAGATCAGGCAATGATAATAGATAAAGACAAGTTGAAAATAATTTTATATGAATTGACATAATACATAGCAAAAAACATACGCATCTGATCCGTCACTATCACGTGACTGCAAATGGCTTCCATAATTATAAGGATTAAATACACTGTATGTGTAATTTCAAAGCATACCTAATGGTGTTTTAAAGCATCGATGGTAACCAGTCCGATAAGCTCAGTCGGTAGAGCACGATACTTCTAATTTCGGGGTTG
The DNA here is from genome assembly GCA_029582155.1 of Panopea generosa. Taxonomy (NCBI): domain Eukaryota; kingdom Metazoa; phylum Mollusca; class Bivalvia; order Adapedonta; family Hiatellidae; genus Panopea; species Panopea generosa. The sequence goes on along the minus strand of CM055899.1, from coordinate 238,500 downwards.
AGGGTTCGAATTGCGACTGGCCGACTAAAATACCAATAGTCGTTCGGATGGGCCTTAAAATCGAGGGCACGTGTAACCGTGGTATACATTGAGCACACTAAAGAAAAGAAACTTACGATGGGATTCTTTCTGTTACATGATCCTGCACTATCCCCTCAGTACAAACTTAAAAAGTCTAACGCTGTTCTGGGGGCATCACCCATATAGGAACCCGTTAGCGAAGTAAAATAAACTTATATGCAACTAGCATCATTGGTGACAATGAGACACACATTTTTGTCATGTTCATTATTGTAGTTAAGATTCAAGCCTCTGTGTGGTTCCTGGGAGTCATATAAGTGTTGGCAAGAATATGATCACTGTGACTTATGCATGTCGTAAAAAGCGACAGTTTGATTGATTGAATAGTAAGCGTCCTTTTTATGCCATCGAGGGCTAACAGACGATCTGTTAACTTAGCCACTGTTTCCTGGGATCCTGAAAGGTTAACCAGTACTCGAGCACACCCTATCTCCGCAAATAACTGATGACTCCCCACTTGAATTAGCGGTGAGAGCAGAATGATAATGAGACACAATGTCGTATATCAATCATCACGGAGAGTATTGCCGGGCGGGGATTCGAACTCACTGAGCTGATCGGACCAGGCGCGACAATTTGAGTAATACGATAGAATTTGCTGAAACTTTGCAGTTCTGCAGTTATCAAGGTTGTACGTTCATTCTGCATATTCATTTGTTCATGTGATTTTAATCTATATATACGTGATGCTTTTGTACATGTGCATCTTCATTCCTTTTGGCGTCGAATAGCCTACAATGCGTTGGTACGCTGTAAAACCACATTCATTCATTCATTCATTCATTTAATCATTCATTCTCTTGTAGGTGGCGGATGGCGGAAGAAGCGGTATTAAGGAATCTGGAATCAATGTACCTTGATGAATAGTTAGTTTAACCGAATCACGGAAACGGACAATTAACAATGATTGTATAAATGTTTTAACTGTCATATCATTATTTATTGACATTATTTTGTTCACTGCAATAAATACTTTTAAGTATTATCTATTGGTTTCTGTTTGTTTATTTTGCTGTAACCGTGAAACCGCAATTAAGATTAAATTGAACTGTGTTACTATTTTACCGTCGACCTATATTTCCTTTATAGAGATAGCACTAGTAACCGAAACTCTCATTATCCATTCGGACCACCTCGTCAATTATCCTAATTGATTCGACGGATTACGGAATTAACCGAGTATGTACGATTGTCTCATTATCGTTTGTGCGCATGCGTATTTGTTTCAACAAACTATGAAACTAAAATGACGAAGAAAGCCTATAAATTTAATTGAATTAATCAAATTACAATTGTCTTCATACGATTCATGTTCAAGTGGTGTGTTTGTCAACCGGCTAACATAACATTTCGTAATTGAATTCTGTGTGTTTTCAAGGACTTGTATACAAGGATAGTTAACTTGTATTTCCTGACTAAATGTTGATGAAATAGCACACGAAGGATTATTGTGTTGAAGTCAAGCACAAATGGGACCGATTTTTTATGTGCTGTGTATACCGTTCCCCGAACACGCCTGTAGTATTTTGGAATAAGTTTAACACATGTATTGAAAAAGCTCTTGATTTGTCAAAAAATATAGTTTTAGTAGGTGATACTAACGAGGACCAATTAAATACTAACAATAATCATCTTAGAAATACTATACTTATTAACAATCTAACAAATGTCATTACAGAACTAACCAGAGTAACTGAAACTGTATCAACTCTGAACGATCCAATACTTATATCAGATAATATAAACCTCTCAATTCTGGAACTTTAGATGTTCCTAATACAATAAGCAACCATAAAGCTACTTATATTTATATCCCATTTTCTCTGTTTACACCTCCTGCTTTAATAGAAAAGTTTGGTTTTATATAAGAGGTGATTATGACAAACTGATTGATTGATTGAATATTTAACGTCGTTTTTATGCCATCGAGGGCTAACAGACGATCAGTTAACCTAACCACTGTTTCCTGGGATTAACCAGTACTCGAGCACACCCCATCTCCGCAAGTAACTGATAACTTTCCCACTTGAATCAGTGGTGAGAGACAATGATAATGAGACACAATGTCGTATATCAATCATCACGGAGACTGTTGCCGGGCGGGGGATTTGAACTCACGACCCCTGGATTGATAGTCAGACGCGTAACCGACTGAGCTAATCGGGCCCGGTTGCTCAGACGGACAACTAGACTACGAGACAGACAAAGGACAAAATCAATACGAACGCAAAGAACAGACGACTTGACTAAATACAACAGTTAAGAAACAAAGTTAATAATTTGAAAACGCATGTTAAAGAACAGTTCTTTAATGATATGGAAACTTTAGTTTCAGACAGCAGAAATACAAATCCAAAACTTTACTGAAAACTTCTTAAACAGATTATTAAGGAAAACAAAAATACTGAAACCATACCCCTCAGACGCTGGGGAGGAAACCTACTTTTATAATGACGAAGAAAAGGCAAATTGTTTGAACGACTATTTCATTTCTATTTCAACAATCATTAATGAAACTAATATTACATTTCCAAATGAAAACTCGAAAACTTATAATACTCTTTCTAATATTATTATAACAAAGTCTGAAATAGAAGATACGATCGGCATCCTTGACCCTAACAAATTTGTTGGGAATGATAAAATAAGTCACAAAGTTTTGAAGTATACAAAATATAGTATTTCTAAACCTCTAGTACTGTTATTTAATAGATCACTAATTAAATGTGAATTTCCAGATTGATGGAAATCAGCCCTAGTACTGCCAATTTTCAAAAAAGGTAAAACAAACCTGGCGTCTAATTATCGACCAATTTCACCCTTAAGCTGTATTGGCAAGTTAACGGAAAGAATTGTGTACAAACATATATATCATTTTCTTGTTGATAATAACCTCATTTATAAGTTACAATCTGGATTTCTCAAAGGACATTCCACGGTTAACCAACTTTTAGATATATATCACCAAATTTGTCAAGGCATAGATAATAAACAAATCACTCGTATGGTATTCTGTGATGTATCGAAAGCATTTGATCGCGTGTGGTTAAAAGGTCTTTTGTTCAAATTAAAGCAAAATAGTATAAATGGTAGTCTTCTTAATTGGATCGACAGTTATTTAAACAAACGTGAACAAAGAGTATTTATAGGTATTAGTTTTTCAGAAATAAAAGAAACAACTGCCGGAGTTCCCCAAGGTTCTGTATTAGGTCCTTTATTCTTTTTAATTTACATTAATGATATAGCTGAAAATGTGTTAAGTATTACACGAATATTTGCAGATGATACATCTCTTGCTTTAACATCTTCAAATTTAACAGCTTTAGAAGGTATAACCAATAATGATCTGATCGTTATTTCAAAGTGGGCAAAACAATAATTAGTGAATTTTAATCCCCAAAAGACGGAAGCTATACTTTTTACTCTAAATAGAAATGTTTCAAATCCGAATTTATTGTTTGAAAATGTTTTAGTTAATTTTGTAGAACATCATAAACATTTAAGTGTTACTTTTAGTCATGATGGAAAATGGCATCAACACATAAATAATATTGTTTCATCAGCTTCAAAAATTTTAGGCATGATGCGAAAAATCAAATTTACTTTAAATCGGAAATCTCTAAACCAAATATATATGTCATTTCTGCGACCAGTTTTTGAATATGCATCAATTGTTTTTGATAATTGTTCCCAATATGAAAAAGATAAACTAGAAAAAATACAACACGAAGCAGCTAGAGTGGTTACTGGTTTGACGCGTTCGGTTTCTATAAATAAGTTATTCACTGAAATCGGATGGTTATCGCTATCAGAAAGAAGAAAATATCAAAAATATATTATTGCATATAAACTTAAAACATTACGTTCACAAAATCTCAATCAGTTGCCTTTCCTTTTCTATATAATTCATTGGTGTTTTCAATTGGTATTTCTATAAATTATTTCATCATTACATAAAACTTAAAGCGGTGTAACCATTATCCGTAGATATTTTTAAAAAGAAATAAACACTACTTTCGAACGACAAACGTTTTTCTGAATTCGCATGGTCTTCCATAGATTTATAACAGCTGATACCTCTCATACACGTGAATAAATCTTTTTTTGTGTGTATATTTGCTGATCAGTTATTCTAATAAGCAAATTAACTGCCCAGCTTACGGAGATTATTGTAAAATTTCCGATGATATTCGCGCATACGCAATCGTACATACTCGGTCAATTCCGTCATTCTCCGATATTAGGTCTCTTTGATGGCATAATATAATAAAGATAACAACCGTGAAAGGATGGTGGATAGATATGTGCACAGATGTCAATCTTTTGTTTTGTTAGAACCCTTTTTTAAAGAAGCCGTTTATAGAGTATTGTTTAGGAGAAAATAATGATGTTAGTGAAAGGAACTAGAAAAAGCCAGTGACCAACACGAGAATTGAACCCGCATCGCATGTGAGACAATCCGAAACTATATGCACTGCGCCATAAAGGAATATTAAATACTAGTAGTCAAATGTATAATTATGATTATAAATCTATCTTTAAATTGCATTTTTAACCTATGAAATTTCCGAACGTATGTACAATACAGATTAAATTACTTTAATCCATTGACGTTATTCCATGGGTCAGGTCTAATTTAAATATCGGCGATAACAAAGTTTAAACACATATTGTTGACGATGTACAACGATAATTAGCACCAGAAAGGATCCAAACAGTCACAATATATGCCAAATAGTGCAACTATACCTGATTTTAATGCATTAAAAGGACATGACTAATGATTATTCCGCTTTAAGTAGTAGTGTATGTTTTATATTGATTGATTGATTGATTGATTGATTGATTGATTGATTGATTGATTGATTGATTGATTGATTGATTGATTGAATATTGAGCATCATTTCTATGCCATCGAGGGCTAACAAACGATCAGTTAATCTAACTACTGTTTCCTGGGATCCTGAAAGGTTAATCAGTACTCGAGCACACCGCATCTCCACAAGAAACTGATAAATGTCCCACTTGTATCAGCGGTGAGAGACGAATTATAATGAGACACAATGTCGAATATCAACCATCACGGAGACTGTTGCCGGGCGAGGATTCGAACTCACGACCCCTGTTACCGAAATAATAGCCAATTTCAAAATTTTGAAAAATCCTTATAAATTCTCTTTAAACTAAACCTATGCATACTCAATCGGGTTAAGGTCAATACGGTCGGGAGTATCGCCTTAATCGGCGGACATACAAGATACTGATCAATCGTGAATTTGACCTTGCTGGTGGTACATTTCAAAAGTTTGTTACATGCTTATTTCTGTCTGAATTTAAATGAAATTTTCTGAAAAATATGCCAAATAAATTTGTTTATCAGAATGTAGATATGAATATAAAGTTTACAAACTCGTGTTGACCGATTATGAAAGTTGAGTGGTGTATATTAACTCATACAAAACAAATACACTATTTTACTTATCGTAGCCCTAACTAATTCTTCAATAAACAATCAAAACTGCATTTCCATTCCACGATGACTGTTTTAATTTGTGATTGTGATGATGTATACTATACATAACAACCGGAAACACCGGCGTCATCCAGACCGAAACATGCCCTGAAACGTTTAATTGTCTTTGAAGTATGAACTAGACTGGGGTTGTATTTACCAACCATTCTTGAGAATACTCTTAGAGTTGAGCTTCAAAATTTAAATGTCAACCTTATATATCTAGTTTACCATGGCGGATAGAATAATTGTTAGTGTTTATTTGACTACATGTTAGGTGTCGCTACATGCTTGCAAATTTGACCTCAAAATGGTCTCTAAGTGTGTTTTTCAAACTTCCTTCTTGAGCTCAAGTCTAAGAATGTTCTTATTTTATGGTATTCGTGTCATCATATAGTTTAATTATGGCAACTGAGTCAATCGAGTAAAATACTTTATATGATTGCAACTAAGGCGGTAACTCTATTCCATTGTGGTTTGAGCCTTCGCAGGAATTTCATTTATGTTTGAACACAAATGTTATAATTAGTTATAATACTGTTGCATCATCTGTCTCTCAGTACAACCACTCACTGTTACATTAAGATCGTCTTCATAATTAACATGAGCCTCGGATTGTTCAATAGTCTTCGTCGGTATTTGTAGATCCTTAGTAATCATTGTATTCGATACATTCACACTAGCAGGATCATGTTTTTTAAATCGTAATTGTTTTGTTTTAGAAGCAGATTTGCCATTGTCCACACTATAACATTTAACAATATTTCCATTTCCTTTTCCCTTTTTATAAGTAGTTACTACATCAGTATCGTTTCCACCATCGTCTTCCATATATGGGTCAGTTTCATCTCCACTCTCTCCACCGGTTTTAGTTGCTTCATTATCCGCATTTGATGCTGTTTCACAATTTGTATTGTCATCGATAACAACTGACGTATTGTTTACAGCTGTACTGAGTACAGCTGAATCTGTATTTGTAAAGTCATTTGAATTTATCTTTCCATCTGTATAGTTTGTTGTTCTACGTATTTCGGAAGCACTTTGTTTTATTACACACGAATCGTGATATGTTATACATTTTTCTATGGTATGTTGCATATCTATGTTAAACTGATCGGTTACTGTTTGACGTACATCATTTTTCTTTTCGGCATGTGATTTAAATGTTTTCACAGCCGGCTTTTCACCATGTGCAATGTTAGATCCTCTGATCCCCTTATTGTTATCGTTCTTGACTTCCTCCATGTAATTAGCTGAATAATCGTTCTCATTATCAGCTTCAACCATCGCTTCTTCCGTATTTTTATTTGACTGCATGTTTTTATCACCTTTTGCACAAACGCCCGGATCATGATGGCACAGTAGGTTATGAATTGTGCTGGTCATGTGATTATCTAACGTTGCCGCATTAGGAAAGGAGGCATTGCACTTGGTGTAATTGAATAATGTTTTACATTGCAAATCACTGGAGCTGCTTTCTGAGTGATATTGCACGACATGCGTGTCAAGGTCAGTTGATGTTTTAAACCTTGTACTACATTTCTGGCATTTGTAAATTTTAAGTTTCTGTTTAGCTGTTTCTCTTTTTAGAGATGAATTCCCTTTTCTACGATGCATTTGTCCGAAATGACAAGCAAGTCCAAAAGAACTTTTGAAACTTTTGTTACACTCCGGACATGATGTATTTTTGTTTGAATTAGAATCTGTCTTTAACTTATTTTTATTTTCATTATGTTTTCCCTCAATATGAGATTCTAATTCTGTGGCACTTTTACATGTTTTATCGCATTTTGAACTTTGAGCACTCCTATAAGGATGTTTATTTCCATTAGACTGCGGTGATGTTTTTATTAAGGAATGGTTCCTTGTAACATGTTTTTCCAATGCAACTTCATTTATAAAGCGTTTGTCACAATGATAACAAAGGAGCTGCTGCCGTTTATCTTTATTACCAATTCCTTTTCTCTTATTATCGAGCATAGTCTTAATCTTCCGTTTGGTCTCAGACACAGGTTCATTTCTTGCGTTATTAAGAATATTTTCACGAGAAAAGTGGGTTTGTTCCAGAGACCGCGACAGTACTTCACTCCGCCCGTTCATATTTTCATTCAGGCAATGGCTGGAACTGGTCATATTGAAGTTCGGTTGATTGTTGTTTTCCACTTCTGTCGTATCTATGCCATTGTTATAAGGCGATAATATAACAGGCCCAAATTCTTTATTCACCAGATTTTCCGACTGACTGTTTAGACTAAACTCATCCTCTGATGGCCGACGTTTCTCTTTCATTGTTTCGCCTATTACGCTAAGTGGTATGTCGTGAACAAAATTTATATTATTGATATTTGCTTCATATCTCGTTATTTCAACTGGAGCATCGGGTAAGTGTTTTGCTGGTACCCGTTGCAAATTCATATTTTGGGTTTCAGTATTCGATTTACGTATAGCCAATGAAGGACGGCAGCTATCAATATTTGTATGATGAAAATTTTCACAGTGAAGTCTGTTCTTACGGTGGTCGACATATGTGTCCCTATTTGAGTAGAAGTATTTACTGTTGACTTGACCATACGTTCTATTCGCACAATCGTTTATTGGTTTGAATGGAAGAGTTGCCGCAAGGTTTTGTAAATCTTTCAGTGGCTCCAAAACCGTAGATGTATGTCTTCGCATTCTATCACAATCCGAATGTACGGGAATGATACAGTTCGGTGGATAGTTTCTGGAATATGACAGTGAATGATTTCGTAATGGACGTGGGACAAAGAAAGGCATTCGATGGTTGTTTATGCTTCTTCTCGTCTCCATATAACCACCAGAGAGATATCTTGTCCGAGTGTTTGTTACTGTTTCATTCTCCAGAAAATACTGACTGTTGTTGTACGGGTTTGGTGGTGGACGTCCGACATAATTATGAGCGCGTGCATGAAAATTATCCAAATAATGTTTATCCAGATAATATTTTGCAGAATTGTACATTAATGACTTATTGTGCCAGTTCTGAGACGGCAAGTATGGAACGTCAGGTGAATATATACTTTTCGATATCGTTTCTTCTGAAGGAATGCTACTGTTAGGTTGTTGGTTTCTATCGTTTGTTGGACGAAAACTAAGTTCTTCATCTGGTTGTATACCGTTTACTATGTCATATTTAATAATTTCATTATTATGTGTAGCGTCTTGTTCAAAATCGTCGATTTGATCTAGTGTGTAGCGATATTCAAATGAGTCTGGTTCATTCGTTTTCCATTCATTTTGGCATTCGTTTTGTTCTGTCGCCGATACGCAGTGATTGTTTCCATTGTCTAAGTCTTTGGTGGTATTACAAACGAGTTCCATTTCCGTATTAAGCGTCTTCTTATATGCAAACACATCTATGTTTGTATTATTCGGGATAACTGGTTCTAGAACTACTTCTTCATTGTCATTTATGTCATTTATCGTTTCACCTATAACATTGTTTGCGTCTATCTTCTTATCTAGTGCCTGGTTCATCACATCATCTATAGCATGTTTCGCTACATTATTTTTATACAAAGAAGTGTCGGATCCTGTTTCAATAGCTAATTTGCCACTTTCTGTTTTTTTATGTAACACTTCTTTAACTTTTAATTGTTCAATTACCGAGCCACCGAGATTGTCTATTTCAGTATAGTCATCAGTTGATTCGTTTGTCTCTATCCATTGCACCATCACCGGTGTGTTATTGTCGATTGTTACCTCCATACCGCTGCCATCTACTGTTCTATTATCGTAGATATTGACACAGTATTTAATTTCGGATGTGCTCAATGACGATGTTCCCATCTGAGTAACTACATTCTTAGATAACTTACTGGAAGGACACGAAGTTGACTCATCTTTCAAAATATACGCTTGTCCTTGCATATACGTGTTTTCAGTGATGTCACAATTCATAGTGCATTTTGAATGCACACTATTGATTTTGTTAGATATAATTCTTGGAGCATCCATTGTCGATAGTGTCACTGCTGCCACTTTATACTCTATTAAAATCCATATTTCTACATTTTTCTTCTTATACTGAATTGTTTCGATGCTAATGTTCATTAAGTTGTCGTCATTAATATACGCCAATGGCTGCGGTAGTGTTAGTAAAATAAGGAAAACCTGATATCCGGTTTGTTACATCTCCTAGCCATCTAGCGAACTGTCTCTAAAATATAGAAATGAAAACCTTTAAAAATAAAGAATTTTAGGAAAAAATTATGACAAACAAAACTTAAAAAAATGTACAACAGGACACGCAGCATTCAAAGGATCCAGTCACCACAATATCATAGCTATATTTCATATAAATATACATATACACGAACAGGAAGTATAGATATGGAGGATCCAGTAAAAAAGCCGGCACCCGTACCCTTACGCACCGCCCCGCACTCATGTCGTCACTTTAAATCGACGAGTGAAAAAAATACCCGAATGGGCCTAAGTCGCTCATCTAACCATAACACCAACTTGTTATTGTGTAATGCGTGTTAATATGAGGCAGTGTACAACATTTGGGCTAGATAATGTTATATTTTTATTTTAGATGTGTTAAATCGCCCACAGCAACAAAACCTGGTCGGTGAATGAGTAGTACTATCACGTTCAAAATCTTGCAGAATTTTTCCGGATTAGTTACATTGACCATTAGTTTTCAAATGATTATGTTTTTAGCGATTTGTTCTGTTTCTTGACTTTGGTCAAGATCAACCACACTTGGTACATAGTGGTATAGTGAGCACTACTACCCATGTACCATTAATTCGTAAATCCTTGATGGATAATTAGCCTTTAAGTGTTTTGTTTTACATTTATTTCAGGTCCTCATATATGCTATGGTCAAAGTCAATCATTACTTTTCGATAGTTACGTAATAAGTGGTACTTTTTTTTCAACACCATTCATTGTAAATCAAGATGGCTTGTACCTTGGTTACGCGACAAAACTAACTTCATTATTACGGGTTTTTAAGTTTAGCTTGGCCACTAGACAATTATATGGCTTAATTAAAATAAAAACTGATATTGTTTGCATCGATTAATATGTAGTTGTTGTTGTTTTTTAAGGGTTTTTTTTGTTGTTGTTTTTATCCTTTTATATATAGTAAATGTGTTACTATGCACGTATCGTTATTGGCCAGACGCGAGAATTACTATCGCTCAACTCACTGGTCACGTGGCATTGTGTGTCCATGTTAGCACAATGTAGCGTTGGCTTAGATATAACGCTGATTAGATAATCTACTTTGGTTCTCACTTGAGGCTAAAGTAATGATACCTGAATAAATAAAGAATAGCTTCCTTATGAAAAGTGTTTGTTAATTGTAATGTTAACCTATATAGGAGAGAATTCCAAACATAATACATGCAATCATATGAGAGCTATAACACAAATATATTGCTGCGATCTCTATTGTTATGCAAGCTGAGTAACTGTGAATAAACTATAATGAAATAAACATCACAGTTATTTCCCTTGTATCATCAGTTTACGCTCAATTAGTTGAGTTAATTTTTTATTATATTTTATTAACTTGGAAGCTACGTCGGGCAAAAAGTTCTTCCTGTGATATCTGATGTCCCGAGGTCATCAAACAGCCCAGTCGAAATTCTGATATATGTGTTAATGAGAATCTCTCAACGACAATTTCCGTGGGTAAACATGTCTCCTTTCGTTTTCAAGTGAAATTGGCCTATTTTGACTTCCAGTGAGTTTAAAATGCCCAAACTGAACGATTGCGATCGGTTCTTATGTGCACTTGTTATATTTAAATCAGCTGCAGTCCATAAATGCATATTTATAAAAAAAAAAAAAAAAGTGGGTGAAACAAGTCACTCCATCGCGATTAGAACCACTGACTTCCCACTTCCGGGTTGACGCCTTAACCACTAGGCCACGGTGGGCTGTATGAGTAAAAATAATTAAGGTGTAAAAGAATGGCTAACGCCGACAAAGAACAACGGACAATGCGGGGATAAGTTTGGCGTTTCACCAGTAGAGCTAATAAAACTTAATATACTCAGCCAAAATGTTGTGTCAATAAGTCTCAATTCGTACACTTTACAATTTTATTTATCACTGAAATTTCTAAGTTAAATATTCATACAGGCAAGGCTTCGTAAAATAAACTTTCAGAAATACCAAACACGTATGGTGAACCTGTCTAAGCTCGTATCTATAAGACTCCCGTGAACCGATCTCCGTTCTCTTTTATACAGAATCTCGGCCACTTGAATGCCGAAAGTACACATTTCTCGGATACAAGTACTTGCACATTGATTAACTAAGACATTATTTTTAGTATCGAAACAATACTACGATTTATAACAGAATCACTAGTGGCAATAATAAGAGGTCTATGGGGTCAGTTTAATGTCCCCACTTAACAAACATACACCCTCCATTGTTTTAACAAGAGACTCGTGCTTCGCATAAGTAAAACAAGGTTCAATCATCAGCCTACATACCAGGTTCCTAAGTGGTCTGAACTCAATGTATTGTCAGTAGATTTGATAAGATTTCAAGTCATGTATGACCTATAAATAGTGACAATATCATCATGACATTGACACAAGTGTTTTACCGGCCAATTAATTATTCAGTCTCGTTAATGAAACAGCAAGTTAAAGTACTGTGTATTTCCGCGAATGTAAAAAAAAATAGTATTCATATTAATTATGTAACTGCTCTTTAAGTCCATACCCCTGACCGCGGTGGCGAACTTAGGTGACTTTATGCTATGGAGTGGTGCAAAGAATAGGACGAAAAGTGCCCGCTTCAGGTTACACTTTTGCAAATAACTTTCTTATAACTCTTCATAATTCACGAATCAAAGACGAACACCGTCTCTGTATAGAGACGGACCACTGATAATATCATATGGGCATGAAACAGACAACGAATTGTGTGCAAAAAAATGTAACGGCGTTTTTGTTTTGTAAATTGCATCCATACCATAATCGTACCTAGCAAAAACGCCGTTGCAATTTTTCGCAAATAATAAGTTTTGCAGTGTCACTTAATATCACTTGCGGTTCGTCTCTTTACAGAGACGGTCATTGTCTTTGTTTTGTGAATTTTCATGAAATATTAAGGAAGTTTTCTGCAAAAATGTTACGTAAATCGTGCACTGACTTTTCCTTCGATTTTTGCACCATTCCATAGCATTAAGCCACGTACGTCATGTTGAAGTTTAGATATAATCTACAATAAAAACAGGATTACCGAGATGTTACGATAATTTGTTTTTATTCTTTTACTCGTTTCCACTGTACCAAGTAACCGCAGTGGTGGTCTCGCATGCGGAAGGTCGTGGTTTCGATCTTCGGTCGGGTTATACCAAAGACTTGAAAATAATACTAAAAACTTCCTTGCTTGGTGCTCAGCATTTAGAGATGAGTTCTAGGTCTGGTTGATCCGTTGTCAGTATAATGTGACTGGGTGCGGTGTCATACTACGTGTCTGCAGCATGAAACTCCAGTGTGGCAACGATTAGAATATTGTCTCAATTAGACACCGTCACAATATAACTGAGAAATTGTTGAAAGCGACGCTAAACACCACACAATAACAAATTCTACTGATTTAACTGTAACTGACGTTATAACACGATAGTAATTTCTGCCCATTTTAATTGTCATATCGTTGTTTCGACTTGTGTTCGCCATGTGCATATATGTGTTAAAATGCATGTACACTACCCTTGTTATATGTTATGGAGTTCTATTGTAGATTAAATTTTAAGCAAGTGCACAAACCAGCCCTCTTTCTAAACCGTTACATATGTACGTTGACTATTTTATATAGCGTGACATGTAATAGAGGTCATCCATGGCCGTCTGGTCTAAGGCGCCGTCTCAAGATCATTTACCTCTCACCGCTAATGTTCGAGTCCC